>CM060923.1:298083195-299400695 GCA_030737875.1 Allium sativum
TTATTTTAGCCATATCTCCTAAACGGTAAGTCCATTTGATTAATGTGACCACTCTAAGGAATGGGAAACCATCATCCGAATCCAATTGAATTAGGTTTAGGTCAAAACTCCTTACCAATCTAAAGTTATAGGAGAAACAATATTCGCCAGTGGCAAAATGGTCATTAAAATTCGGCAAAAATCATGAATGTGGGAAATGACCCCAATAGTCGTTTTCCAAAGTTACATGACCATATGACTTCTCATAAAAATAAAATAAATATTCTATGATCCTTTGATATGTAGAATGCGGGTCGTTACATGTAACCCCCCACAGATTTAAACAGGTTAAGTATTACAGGTTAACAAGTTATCCGTTCATGGCTTATTAATGGCTAGACCTCTCACATTAAGTATACTACTTGTGGATGCTGGATATGCTGGGTGGTTCCGGGCAGACTTCTACCATAAGTCAGACTTAACCTCGTGTCTTTGTACCGTTACGTGTATATTTATGCACTCGACCCCTCACATTAGATTAACTACTTGTGGATGCTGGATTCGCCAAGAGGTTCCAGGTAGACTTCTATCACAAGTGTAATCTAACCTCGTGTCTAAGTGTGGCTGTAGTTTCTAATTATTGTAAATCTAGGCATGTTCATTATTAGCCAATTTTCATGTTTATCCAAGATTATACCCCAAATCCCAGTTTGATTCATAATACAAGTTATGCCCCTAAAATAAAATTTAGGTCAATGTATAAATTAGACCCAAATCTCGATCATGTTTTACCATGTAAGTTATGCCCCAATTTATCATCCCCAATCGTTCCTAATTTCGTACATTCGCATATTTCAGCGATAGGCCTAGGCTCGAAGGTAGCCTGGCTATAAAAATAAAAAGGGAAGGAGGGAGAGAAGAGAACAGGAATAAGCATAATAACAGAACACGCACATTACGTTAGAAATGGGCATGTAATAGCAGAATGGGCATATGATGGAAAAATTAGGCATGATAACAGAAAAGGCATATCAGGAATAGGCATATGAAAAATAATCAGTAAATTAGGTGAACAAGTAATAACAGATCTGGTTAGTTATGATTCAAGTTATTAACAGACATCGATTTAGATCCAACTTATAAACATGTCAGGATTACCTTTTACATGTTTACATCTAAAAATAACATAAACTCAATGTGACTGGATTTAAAGAACAGAGAATTGACTATTGGTGTTGTAAAAGAGATTATTGAATACGTATAACTCGTTGTTGTAGAAGAATAGGCTATTTTAATCTGAGTTGGGGCAGCACCTCATTATCTCCATTGTTTTTGGTGAATAAAACAATGAGAATGAGGTCGTATTTATAGCCTAAGGTCAACGAATCTTGCTCAGAAACGCGTCCAGGTGCACATAAATGGATTTGCCCAGATCCGTCTGGGGTCGACCCCGGGGTCGACATACGGGTCGACACCCCTGTGTAGGGGTCGACCCCGGGGTCGACACCCCTGTGTAGGGGTCGACCCATGGGTCGACACCCATAGGGGACGAGGTCGACCCCTAACGTGTCGATTTCCCTCCTTTTTCCCATTATTTGATTTTGAGTTCTGGATTAGTTTTTTAATATATATAATGCTTATACGTATACAAACTTCGAACCTTAATATCTACTTCATATGATGTCTGTTTTACGCAAACTCAGAGTCTGTCTTAAGTAGAATTCCAAGATGAACGTAATGGTGCAGTCCGTTTTACCTAATTCCCAACATTTAATTAAGTATTCTTTATTTTATCATTATAGTGCTCTTGAAAATTACGGGTTGTTAAACCACCTCCCGATTAGTGTATCTTAGAGAGGACACACTGGGGTTCAACAAAAACATCTTGCAACCCGATCACATGTGACTGGCCACTCATCCAACTTGAGTGTACCGAGCATACTATCACCTATGGTTGTGATCAAAAACCGTTAATGAAAACATACAACAACGACAGAAAAGACGCAAACGAATTTTCTCTTAATCAGATGATAATACCCCTAATGGGAATGACCAACTTAGCCGTGTTGCCTGCCCGATTAATGTCGTTTCTCATTTGATGAGGATTGATGTCACGATTACCTTTAGAATAGCACTTTCGAACTTTGCATGCCACATTGTCAGATCCGTCAAATCACTAATTGACGTCCACAAATACACTCTGGGTGTTCAGCTAAGTGAATAAATTTCCCACCACCATACTTGGTATATTTGTAAAATTCAACATACATGATCTTAGAAAATACTGTGTCAGACATTCTTCCATATAAGTTCGTTCTGGGACTAAACAAAACTAAAGATACAGCAGAACAAGAGGTTTACTGCCATGAGTTTAATCTCGGCAATTAATTAGAGACATCAACGAGTAGCCATCTCGCTTTGAAGATCTATGTCTTCAAATTTATTTCATAGAGTAACTGTAGTGTTAGTTCTCAAACGTAAAGTTGGTTCGAAGTTCTTATGGGTCTAGTTCCCATCCTGGTCTCTTCCAACTGACACGTCAATGGTCCAAAATTAACATTTCATCGATAGTTGGGTTTTTTAAGCTATCAAATCACATACAATGCGACCAAGTGCTTAAGCAGCTCAGGCTCTTTTTTTTTAATTATTTCATTAAAATTTTTTATCTGTTCTTTAAAATCGATTCCATTTACTTTCTCAACAAAACTCCCTTGTTTTGTTACTTTGAAAACAATAACTAATACATATATCTTTCACATAACCATATTCACCAAACTCCTCTTTATTTCCTTTCCTTCAAAAATATCTCTTTATATATATTCATAAATTCTCTTTCATATTCTTGCTTTCGGAAACATCCCTTTATATATTCTCAAAATCTCTTTCCGATTACAATCATTTCACTTAATACAGTTTATCTAGTAAACTTTTATTCAAAATTATCTCATAAGCCTTGCATTTCATTGCTTATAAGTTTGGATTTATTATAAATCCTTTTTAAGACTCTTTCCAATATTTTCAACTAAAATTTCATTATAAACACAATAACCCTCTTAAACGAATTCTATCTATAGAGTAACCACCTTAATTATTATTAATTTCAATAATAATTAATTTCATCATTAACTACAGTAGATGTAGTTGACTTCTTGATTAACTAAAAATAGAACAGTTAATGATTTTAAGTAGTTATTAAAATAATAATTAACTTAATTAATAATAAACAATTCAATAATTACTTTAAGCACAATTAATCAAAATATTAATTAACTGTTAATAGCTACTTTCAACAAAACCATTTCTATTAATTTTAAACAAATTAATCTAATAATCAATTTTGATTCAACACAGTTAACTTGGTCAATGTAACACCCCGAGTTTTCGGTTAACAGTATATTGATAAATTAAAGTATACTTAATTCAAAACTTAAGAATAAAGGGAAATGGCTTACGCCATTGCGTTCGTCTCGGAATTCTACTTGAGATAGAGTCCGAGTTTGCGTGAATCGGACTCCGTATGAAGGAGTTATGACCTTCGGAAGTTTCAGAATTAAATTGAAAATTCAAACAGCTCAGTTTCAAGTTAAAATTTCGAAAAAACAGGCTCAAACAGGGCTGGGCGGGAAAATTCCCGCCCAGGGACCAGGTCGACCATAGGGTCGACCATGGTGTCGACCTGGTCACCCCAGGTCGACCATAGTATCGACCTGGTTGTCGACCTGCCTGGTCGACTTGGCTGGCCTGGTCTGTGTTCTGGTCGAATTCCTGAGCTCCAGTGTGTCACTAGGGCTTGCATGTCAAATTTTGATTGGCTCCTCTTGGCATGAATGGCTTGGATTCCTCTGTCTTCATCGAACGGCTCAAATCAACTTAAAATTCTATATATACAACCTAAGTCTCAACTAAAATTCACACAAAGGAATAAACCTTGAGCCGACATGCTGCTGAGGGGAGTTTGAGAATAGCCGTCAAGAGGAAAAGCTTAAAGACAAGCCAACTCAAATAACAACACAACAATCTAATCTATTTTCTATGCATCATTTTCTACTTCAAGGGAACACTTGGCAAATTCAAAATAACATAAATCAGAAAACAAGTTTCAGCGCCCGTTGTATGTATAATGGAATTTCTGAGTATGAATAGAAATTGTGATGTAATTTGTTATAAATGAAATTGGGGCTTTTCTATTTGTATATAATAATGTAAATTCTATGTTCTGTGATGATTCTGTCATAGTTTGTGACTGACGTTTGTGGCGTAAGTTGATTGATGCAAGTCTATTGGATAATTGGGTATGAAAATAATGACACTTGCAAGTTTGTGACCAAAAACTAAAATCGACACCTTTGTGATTATGTAACTAGTATGAGCTGTACACATTTTCTAAGTCTAAATTAAGGCTTATGTAAACATGTTCTAGAATTGTGACCTTTTATGCCCACACGACTCCAAAACTTGTATATATATTCTTGGGTTTATTTGCAAGTCATAACTTGGTTTATGTAAGTAACTTCTAGTTACACAAACTATGCTAGTTTCATGTTAAAAATAGACTACTTGATGTAAAGTTAGTTTGCACCCTTGATTCATGACAAATAGTGGACAAATTTATGACATGTAACATACTTGACATTATGCCTAGTTATATATGTATAGAACCATGTTTAGGCAAGTTTAAAAGTATGCCATTTCATGTGACATCAAGTTAGCTATGTTCTCATTTGAATGCAAGTTTACCTGATCCATAATCTATGATATTGTAAACTCTATACTGCAAGTTCATGCGCCACACACTTTTATGTAATTCTAGAATATGTCATGATTCTTTGTTCCCCTTTCTCTTTTTCTTTTCATGTTTATAAGTTGGGCTAAATTGTTAAGCCCAACATATGTTATAATGTTGCGTACATTTGGACGGGGATAATAACGTTGGGTTTATAATAAAATACCTGTATTGGCATGTTTGGCACATGCCAATGACTAGTGACATATTAAGCGGTATAAATTGTTATACCCAAAACTGGTGAATTTGGATAATTGGGCCATAAATATTTACATACAAAATGAATAGTGACAAATATGTAAATTAGAAAAATACGAGTATGCATAACCCGAGGTTGGATTGAGTTGTGATGTAAACCTGCCCGGACCCGCCTGTCTGTCTAGTAATCACAACAATATACCTATCCAATGTGGGTGGTTAAGGCATTGAGCCCAATAAGGACCCGAGGTTAGACTGAGTTGCGGTGTAAACCTGCACGGAACCGACCGACATATCCAGTTACCGCAACAACAGGTGTATAATGTGAGTGGTTGGTGCTTTAATTAAAAAGCTAAGTCAGGACTGGTAGGGTTAAGTCACTTAAGAAAATACTTAACCAAATTCACATGCTAACTGAACTAGTGATTGGGGGTTAGGTTCATACAGACACTTAACCAACTTAGCATGTAGACTAGAAAACCCTAGTAACGAGGACCCATTTCAGCAGTAACCCAATAAGGTGTATCAGGGTACCCTGAAACTAGGCAGGTTGGGGCACGGTTACTGGGCTGATTGTAAGCGGTCAAAGGGATGTTGGTGGTGCAACAGTGTAGGTTCAAACGGAGTGCGGGCGTGCACACACTCCGGCGTTGAAAAATTAGGCACTGGGCACCAGTAGTGTAACTTTGCATTCTAGAATTATGTCGGGTCGCCACCACGGGACTTGATACACCCCATGGTGGGACCAACATAGGTAGCTACACTCTTGGGGGCCGTTAGACACAGGTGTTTATGCGAGTAGGAGGCGATCATTTCACCCAAACTTATGGGGTGTTAGTCGGAACAAGTACTAGTGGGTGAAGAGATTAATATGGGGTGTGATAGTAATTTCGGTTCTAAACCGCTTGTCTTAGCTTATAGTATTTTTCCCATTTTCAGTTATGCCAGTCATATCCTTTTTCTTATTCATATACCGAAGTACCAGTAGACTAACCAGGCTTTATGTCTGACTCTACTTTTCTTTCGCCCCTTTGTCTTTCGTTCCCCACCCCCCCCCCCCCCCTCCCCAGGTCCACAAGGAGGAAACAATTTAGCATTGTCAGACTCTTTGCAAGCTTCAGGATAGTGATGTACAGTTTGGACCTTCTTTGCATGGCTATGGCTTTTGGACACGTTGTGGGGATTTATGCAGTTTTTGGTTTATGTTTCTTCTTTAAGTTGTTTTAAATTCAAGACAGTATATGGAAAGTTTTATTTTATGGAAGTGATTTGTATGGACAAGTACTTGTGAAATGAAAGTTGGTTTATTTTCCGCTGCTTATACTTGTGTTTAATATCTGTCTTGTGTTTTATCTGTAACTTGTACCTATAAAGCTCCTCCAAAATTAAGGCATTCCCTTTGAGGGTGACCTTAACAGAGGTGGGGTGTTTCACTTGGTATCAGAGCATAGGTTTACCAGACCAGATAAAAAGTTCTTGAAACTAATTTTCAAAACAAAGTTTAAAGAAGCATTTTTCAAGAAAAAGTGTTGAGTTATTTTTTTTTAAAAAAACAAGAGACATAATCCCCCAAGGCCATATGCACTATCTATCTATCCTTAGATATTGAATCTTTCCTTTTTTTCGTTTTCAGCATGTCTGGGGAACTAAACCTTCCCGAAGGTGTACCGGTAGCTGGCTGGTTTAGAAGGTACCTCGAGGCGAGGGCCAACGAAGCGGGCCCAGCAAATGTTCCACCTCCCCCAGCTGCTACAGCACCTCCTCCTCCTCGTGCTAATGCCTTTGCTAGGTTTTGTAGAGATTTTAAGGCTATGGGTGGAAAAGACTTCCGTTGAACGGAATCCTTTGTGGCAGCTAGGAACTGGCTGAAAGAGACCGAAGATTTATTCGTCATCTTCGAAGTTGAGGACAGACAAAAAGTACAGCTGGCGGTGTGGTTGTTGAAAGATGAGGCTTCCTACTGGTGGGAAGTTACCCATGCTGAAAGGCTAGTGGAGACATGGGAGGATTCCAGGGCAAGATTTGAGATGAAATTCCTCTCATAAGCTGAAAGGAGTCTGCAAATGGAGAGGTTCCTATCTCTTAAGCAAGGGAGCCTGACCGTTAAAGAGTATGTAAACCAGTTCAACCAGGTGGCTAGGTTCGGACTGGACTTGGTCAACACTCAACGCAAGAAAGCTCTCTGATTCACTAAAGGACTAAACGAACCACTGCACAACCTGGCCATGACTCATGTACCCTTGGGGGCTACTTATGAAAGGTTGGTGGATATGGCATTGTTTCACGAAGAGTACAAAGCCAAGAAAGAGGCAAAAGTAGAAGTGCCTCAAGCAAAGAAAGAGGGCTTACAGCCTAAAAAGACACATTTCAAGAAAGGCGGGAAAGACAACAAATCCCGTGAGAAGAGAAAGTGCAATTACTATGGCAATGTGGGGCATTTGGTGAAAGACAGCAGGAAGAAAAAGGCCAAAATGACTGGTGGATGCTTTCAGTGTGGAGAGACGGGCCACTTGGCTAAGGACTGCCCAAAGAAACAGGGGCAGGGATAGAGGGTTGGATCAACCTCAGGGGGACAGGTTCATGCATTAGTGGCGCCTCCCCAACAGTGAGGTAGAAATATTTCTGTAGAAAGTGTTGTTTATCTTTATGATCATCCAGTTCGCACTTTATTTGATTATGGCGCATCGCACACTTTTATTTCGTCTGCTTTAGTAGAATCTCTGCACCTAGACACTAGTATGGTAGAGGATCCCTTGGTTGTTTCGAATCCAATTGGGGGCTCAGCTTATTTGTCAATGATCTGTATGGATTTGAAATTTTCTATTCTAAGCATAGAGTTTAGGTGTAGTGCCTTTGTTTTGGGCTTCTCAGGATATGGATTGATTTTTGGCATGGACTGGTTATCCAGTAATGGTGCCATTCTTGATTGTGAGAAGAGTGTGGTTAGGCTTTCGACTCGGCTCGGTAACACTCTCGAAATTGCTTGTAATCCCTTGAATGCGGTTATGCTTAGTTATCTTGAATCGTTAGATGCCTCTGTTGAAAACTTGCTGTCGGTTAGGGTGGTCCGTGAATACTCGGATGTCTTTGATGAGGTGAAGGGCTTACCTCCGAAGTGGGAAATTGACTTCCGCATAAACCTGGTTGATAATGCAAAGCCCATTGCTTTACCTGTTAGGCACATGGCTTCGAGGGAGAGAAAGGAGCTCAGTAAGCAGGTTAAAGAGCTTCTAGAGAAGTGGTTCATTAGACAGAGCATTTCAGAATGGGGTGCTCCAGTGGTGTTCGCAACGAAAGCGGATGGTTTGCTCTGTCTATGTGTTGACTATAGGGATTTAAACAAGCTGACTAAGAAGAATAGACACCCTCTTCCCAGAATTGATGATTTGTTCGATCAACTTGTAGGAGCGTCGTTTTTCTCCCAACTTGATTTGGCTACGGGGTTTCATCAGATACGGGTGGCTGAGGATAGTATTGACAAAACAGCGTTCAGAACCCCAGATGGTTTCTTTGAGTGGCTTGTCATGCCTTTTGGCTTGACGAACGCACCCGCTTACATCGTGGATCTGATGAGCAGAGTATTTAGAGAATTCCTCAACAAGTTTGTAGTTGTCTTCGTAGACGATATTCTGTTCTTCTCCAAGAATGAGGAAGAGCATGCTCAACATTTGAAAGAAATCATGGAGACTCTTCGAGTGCATCAGTTAAAGGCCAAATTCTCCAAGTGCCACTTTTGGAGAGAAGAAGTGAGGTTTCTTGGGCATGTATGTCCAAAGAGGGGTTAGCAGTGGACCCCGCAAAAATAATAGCGGTGCAGGACTGGAAGACGCTAAGGAACGCAACCGAGGTTCGAAGTTTCCTCGGGCTAGCAGGTTTTTACAGAAAGTTCATAAGAGATTTTGCAAAAATATCTGCCCCACTCACGAGATTGAAAAAGAAGTACTTAGCGTTCGCTTGGGATTTGGATTGTGAGTTTGCTTTCGAAAGATTGAAAAGGGCTCTTACAACAGCCCCAGTTCTGACCTTGCCAGATGGAAGCAAAATGTTTATCGTGTATACAGATGCGTGCGGCACGAGACTTGGCGCTGTATTAATGCAAGAAGGGAGGGTAGTAGCCTATGGCGGGAGACAGTTAAAGGTCCATGAAAAGAACTACCCAACCCACGATCTTGAGTTGGCCGCCATTGTCTTTGCGCTTAAGTCTTGGCGCCATTATCTCCTAGGTCGACCTGGTCACCCTAGGTCGACCACAGTGTCGACCTGGGTGTCGACCTGCCTGGTCGACTTGGATGGCCTGGTCTGTGTTCTGGTCGAATTCCTGAGCTCCAGTGTGTCACTAGGGCTTGCGTGTCAAATTTTGATTGGCTACTCTTGGCATGAATGGCTTGGATTCCTCTGTCTTCATCGAATGACTCAAATCAACTTAAAATTTTATATATATACAACCTAAGTCTCAACTAAAATTCGCACAAAGAAATAAACCTTGAGCCGACATGCCGCTGAGGGGAGTTTGAGAATAGCCGTCAAGAGGAAAAGCTTAAAGACAAGCCAACTCAAATAAGAACATAACAATCTAATCTATTTTCTACACATCGTTTTTTACTTCAAGGGAACGCTTGGCAAATTCAGAATAACAGAAACCAGAAAACAAGTTTCAGCGCCCGTTGTAAGTATAATGGAATTTCTGAGTATGAATAGAAATTGCGATGTAATTTGTTATAAATGAAATTGGGGTTTTTCTATTTGTATATAATAATGTAAATTCTATGTTCTGTGATGATTCTGTCAAAGTTTGTAACTGACGTTTGTGGCATAAGTTGATTGATGCAAGTCTATTGGATAATTGGGTATGAAAATAATGACACTTGCAAGTTTGTGACCAAAAACTAAAATCGACACCTTTGTGATTATGTAACTAGTATGAGTTGTACACATTTTCTAAGTCTAAATTAAGGCTTATGTAAACATGTTCTAGAATTGTGACCTTTTATGCCCATACGACTCCAAAACTTGTATATATATATTCTTGGGTTTATTTGCAAGTCATAACTTGGTTTATGTAAGCTTCTAGTTACACAAACTATGCTAGTTTCATGTTAAAAATAGACTACTTGATGTAAAGTTAGTTTGCACCCTTGGTTCATGACAAATAGTGGACAAATTTATGACATGTAACATACTTGACATTATGCCTAGTTATATGTGTATAGAACCATGTTTAGGCAAGTTTAAAAGTATGCCATTTCATGTGACATCAAGTTAGCTATGTTCTCATTTGAATGCAAGTTTACCTAATCCATAATCTATGTTAGTGTAAATGCTATACTGCAAGTTCATACGCCCCACACTTTTATGTAATTCTAGAATATGTCATGATTCTGTGTTCCCCTTACTCTTTTTCTTTTCATGTTTATAAGTTGGGCTAAATTGTTAAGCCCAACATATGTTATAATGTTGCATACGTTTGGACGGGGGTAATAACATTGGGTTTATAATAAAATACCTGTATTGGCATGTTTGGCACATGCCAATGACTAGTGACATATTAAACGATATAAATTGTTATACCCAAAACTGGTGAATTTGGATAATTGGGCCATAAACATTTACATACAAAATGAATAGTGACAAATATGTAAATTAGAAAAATACGAGTATGCTTAACCCGAGGTTGGATTGAGTTGTGATGTAAACCTGCCCGGACCTGCCCGGCTGTCCAGTAATCACAACAATACCTATCCAATGTGGGTGGTTAAGGCATTGAGCACAATAAGGACCCGAGGTTAGACTGAGTTGCGGTGTAAACCTGCCCGGAACCGACCGGCATATCCAGTTACCGCAACAACACGTGTCTAATGTGAGTGGTTAGTGCTTTAATTAAAAAGCTAAGTCAGGACTGGTAGGGTTAAGTCACTTAAGAAAATACTTAACCAAATTCACATGCTAACTGAACTAGTGATTGGGGGTTAGGTTCATATAGACACTTAACCAACTTAGCATGTAGACTAGAAAACCCTAGTAACGAGGACCCATTTCAGCAGTAACCCAATAAGGAGTATCAGGGTACCCTAAAACTAGGCAGGGTGGGGCACGATTACTGGACTGATTATGAGCGGTCAAAGCGACGACGGTGGTGCAGCAGTGTAGGTTCAAACGGAGTGCGGGCGTGCACACACTCCGGCGTTGAAAAATTAGGCAATGTTCACCAGTAGTGTACCTTTGCATTCTAGAATTATGTCGGGTCGCCACCACGGGACTTGATACACCCCATGGTGGGACCAGCATAGGTAGCTACACTCTTGGGGGCCGTTAGACACAAGTGTTTATGCGAGTAGGAGCCGATCATTAGAAAGGGATCATTTCACCCAAACTTATGGGGTGCCAGTCGGAACAAGTACTAGTGGGTGCAGAGATTAATATGGGGTGCGATAGTAATTTCGGTTCTAAACCGCTTGTCTTAGCTTATAGTATTTTTCCTATTTTCAGTTATGCCAGTCATATCCTTTTTCTTATTCATATACTGAAGTACCATTAGACTTACCAGGCTTTATGTCTGACTCTACTTTTCTTTCGCCCCTTTGTCTTCCGTTTCCCCCCAGGTCCACAGGGAGGAAACAATTCAGCTTAGTCAGACTCTTTGCAAGCTTCAGGATAGTGATGTACAGTTTGGACCTTCTTTGCATGGCTATGGCTTTTGGACACGTTGTGGGGATTTATGCAGTTTTTGGTTTATGTTGCTTCTTTAAGTTGTTTTAAATTCAAGACAGTATATTGAAAGTTTTATTTTATGGAAGTGATTTGTATGGACAAGTACTTGTGAAATGAAAGTTGGTTTATTTTCCGCTGCTTATACTTGTGTTTAATATTTGTCTTGTGTTTTATCTGTGACTTTTACCTATTAACCTCCTCCAAAATTAAGGCATTCCCTTTGAGATTGACCTTAACAGAGGTGGTGTGTTTCAGTCAACTTGCAAATCATCAGTTAGCTCGTTAACTAATTTCAATTAGATCATCCCCTTGAATTAATTGATAATATAATTAATTTAATGAAATTAATTAATTGTTCCATAAGAACAATTATTCTAAATTATTAACCTGTAGGTTAATTCCTGGCTTACTTACATATAAAAAATTATTTAAAACATAAGAATTCGCTATGAATATCAATTTATAATATTTTATAAAACTAATTTAAAGTAAACATTTGTTTATAAATAAAACTTCTACTTTAACAAACATACAAAAATATAAGTTAAATGTCTAGTTTAGTTATAAAAATAATTTTTGTAACTTTAAACCTCGTCAATTTGCCTAACGACAATCGACGTCTTAAAAATATGAATTTTAGGTCTTATCCTGCCAATCACTTGATCAATACTGTTTATTGATTAACAAGTTATCAACGTTGAATACAATTCAACCATTCAACATCCAATTCAAACAATCAACAACCTAACAGTGTAACGTCCCAGAAATTTTAACAACTAGAATATGGCATTAATTAAAGAGTTAATTACGAATAATAATTTTTATATTAATACGTGAGTTAAAAATTGAATATATGGTTCTCTGTATGAATTAAACTCAATATTTAATTCAGAATAGTTGGTTGGAAATCAAATATTTATTTTTGATTATTTGAATTGAAATCGATTAGATATTTAAATTGGATTGAAAATTATAAATGGTTGAATTTAAAAATAGACGTTATTGACGTTAACCGAATTGGAGATTTTATTTTTTGAAATGTCTGGAAATTGGCTTGGATATGTGTGTATTGGTATGTATAAAAGAGAATGAAACGTAAAATTCTAAATTTGGAATCGAACGGGGTTGTTGGTAAACAACGGAATAAAATCAGTGAACCGATAAATAATTTAAAAATAAAATATTATTGTTATACAAACGGAGTCGGATTACAACCGAACAAATTTTATTTGAATCAAAATGCGAAGACGAAGAGGTACATATAAATTTTGTTGCGTTCAGAGATTTTGTTAATTGTACGAAATCAGAGCGTTACATGGTAATTCACGGTAGGGATTAATATTTAATTTAAACGAATAAAACCTCCCTTAGGTATGTATTAAGCCGACCTATTCTGAGTACGCCGCCCTCCCTATAACCTACGATCGGACTACATACTTATCCTTCCCCTTATTCTAAAAAATCACGCTCGTTCCTATTTTCTTCAGTAAAAATGCTTTACCTTTTTTCTTCCTTTTATTGGCCACCGAAGTGACATTTCTCCTCTTTTTAAAAAAAAAATCAGAACAATTTAATATGAAGTGTGGCCGAAATCGTTACCTAGATTAGTGTGACCGAAATCGTTATCTAGAAAGTAATTGATAAGCATGCTAAGTCAATACCTCAATGTTTGAAATATAAGAACTTCATAGTGTGTAAATGAGCTAACCAAGATGAGGAAGAAGAAATCATTTTATTGTAAGGTTACAAGTCCTCATATAACAAAAGAAACATATGATATATTCATTCATGTCATCATTATGTTACATATGTAATATAACTAACAACGAGTAAATGTATAACATACACTGAGTTAGTATGATATATTGGCACTGCATCCGTTCTTAGCATATTTAAATCGGTTAATAACATTCTCAAATACTAGAGAGGTAACAGAATGGCAATAGACACAAAACCAATATAAGCAATTGAATAGCAATAGCGACCTTGGTAACTAAAGATGAAGTATATATGGAAACAATTTAATATGAAGTGTATTTTGAACACAGTAGTATGTTTGTTTTGCTAGCCTTAACTGGCCATGTTTGCTATTAAAACTATTTTACTGTACGCACGACTTATTTTATATATGTGAACGTGCGTGTTGTTTGTATATCAAACTACATATACGTTGTTACACTTTTATTAACATGAGAATATACTGGAAAGAGTAGGACGATGTTAATAGGGTAGAATTATGCTTGTACTTAAACTATTAATTATAAATTAAGTGGATCAAAGAAATGGTTGTAATAAGCTGTGGCATTTTAAAATAACTAAAGTGTATAATGACTTATACACTAGAAATTGTTTCTTTTAATTCATAATTTGTCTTTAATGAAGGATAGCCACCCTGTTTTGATGTATCGTCATTTCCGATTGCATGGTTTCATCTCTTCCTGAATTTAGTTGCACTAACACCACTTTATACACATATGTATACACATTATCTTTCGTGTTTAAGTTAGTAAATGTGCATCTGCACACCCTATCCATTTCAATGAACATCGTTATATTGTTACTTATACAAAGCTTATATAGATGCTGAAGTTTAGTTGCCATTTAACTTTTTTCGTGCCATTGAATGCATGGCTATACCAACTCTTAACGGGAAAATATATTATATATACGACTTTAACCATGAATTTGAAAACTTCAAATTTAATCAGAGTTCAACATATATTTTGGGGATTCTAGTTTCAAATTTTGGGAAATTTTAGTTTCAAATTTTGAGTATTCTAAATTTTGTACTCTGAACTTGGAATGTGTCCGATCCTTGCCATTTTGGTCATTCTAAATTTTTATATCGAACTGCATATGGCTCCAAATCTGTAGTTTGTAATGTGTTTATGTCATGGTAATGTTTGCATGAAATGTACCCCTAGAACTAGTAACTGAAATGACTATATCCCCGGAAATTTTACTTGATAGTTGATAACTAAGTAAATTTTCAAATAAGCTCTTATCGAGTGCCATTGGCTAAAAATATGACTCAATTCTACATGCTAAAATGGAGTCAAAATATACAATTAGCCCACCATGAAATTTGGTTTGTTTGTTTGTTTTTTGATTTATTTGACACAAGCTTTAAAGTATAGCTTGACAAATTCTTCATAATTCCTGTGGATGCCATTGGTAAGTTTCTTGCCGACTCTATGTAGATGCTATGAATACTGGCATTTTGTGTACTTTTGAAATTATGTAACTGGATGTGTATACATGTGTTTACACATGTATATATGTGCATTGTTGTTAGACAATTGTTAGCTAACCTGGAATAACCAAATGCCAAGTACTCTTATATGTATTCTTTCCTTTGCGATATCATTTATGCCATTTGTATTTGGTTCCCTGTAACTCAAGTATATTTGTTATTCTATGTATACTTGTTATGCCATTTGTATTTGGTTCCCTGTAACTCAAGTATATTTGTTGTGTCATGTATACATGCTATGCCGTTTGTATTTAGTTCCCTGTAACTCAAGTATATTTGCTATGCCATGTATACTTGCTATGCCATTTGTATTTGGTTCTCTGTAACTCAAGCATATTTTCTAAATTGTCATTCCCTATTTACATATCGAACCCAGGTGGACTTAAATTGTTTTGCCAACTATGTTTGACAGTAAGTATTTGATATATTGCCATATGGTTGATCACTGATAAGAGGCACATGCTGTCGCGTACCCATTGTGCATTTCTTGTTTATTCAAAGTATGATTTTTGTATATATGTGGTGGTCGATGTACACATATATATACCACTATATGTGTGTATATATGTCATCAGCATACATATATATGTTTTTAGCATATATATATATATATATATATATATATATATATATATGTGTGTGTGTGTGTGTGTGTGTGTGTGGCCGATGTACACATGTATATATGTACCACTGTATGTGTGTGTATATATATATATGTATGTCATCGACATATATATATATATATATATATACATATGCTGTCACGACTTGTTCGTCCCATGTTGTTATGCTCTGTGTTAATAATTTGTTAGGATTAACTACTATATTTCAGTATCTACTGAAGTTAATTTACTTGAACTACGATTAATCCTGACTCAAGTGTTTTGAGTTTTTGCATGGAGCCCTCGGGTCAGACCCGAGTGTTGAAGATTTAAAGGTTACAGCTTAGGATTCGAAAACTGGTGAAGCTGGGGATCCAAAGACGTGCACACTCTGAAGTTTTTAAACCAGTAAAGATTTTCCTTGTATTCAAATTATTTTTACACTCTGCTATATATAAATATCTTGTATTCAAAAATCTGATTAATAAATAAAAGTTTTATTCCGCTGTTCAATACTGTGTTTTTTGTTTATTCTGTATTTCTGGGTTGATTCTGTTCTTAGACTCTATAAGCAAAGTAATGATTCACCGATTTGGACGTTTTAAGTTGGTTTAATTAACATTTTTAAGCAGTCAAAAAGGCGGGACGTTACAAACAGTATTGAATATTACTTAAGATAAAGAATTCATATATAAATATATGAAACACGTAACGCACAAATATTTTTGGAATCCATTTGGATCTTTCCAACCTGGTCTTCCCTTCATCATATACCATAACATCGTTATTTAACTTCATATAGGATAAAATTCTATTCTAAATCATTTAAATGATGGAATATAATCCATGACCATAACGATTGAACAATGAATATTTAGAACAATCAATAAACAATAAATCATCCAATTCATCCAATCACACAATTTCTGCTATTAACGATAATTATGAATTTAACACATCATAGTATTCTTGAAAGTGTGAGGGTTAACTAACAATACATTTTGATTCGGCAGTTATGGTTGTTATATGTAGTTTCAAACAAGCGTTTGAAACTACATAAAATTCCATTAATCCCGATTCATTTCATTTCAGCTCGTACGCATAAGCTTTACGATTATGAACCCATCGACACTTGTTTGGTGTAATTTCATATATGAACGATCGAGTTATCACTATTATAACGCTTAACATAAATTAAAAATATTTATATTACTAACTACTACACATTTGGTTTCCTTTGCCTTCATAACTTTACCCACAGCCTAGACGTGGCATACACATCATTTCCCAATGTAGCATTATCTCGTCTTTGTGCATCCAAGGCAGAAGTAGTCTCATCTAACTTGTTGAACAGATGTGCAAAGTCATCTCTTGTAACGAATGCTAAAGACGGGACTTGATCAGTAGTTGGAGCAACGATCTCTTACATGGGATCTCATCGAACAATATCGGTTCAGGTCGAATTCTATCTGGGGTGGCTTGAACCGGGCTCGTTCGATCTGAGGCCCTATGCTTACACTATTTGTGAGTCAGAATGTTGTGCGTCGCTCGTGGACGCTCCGCGATAGACTTGATGAACTTTATCTCTTTTAGAAAACTTGATGATTGAAGTTATCGAAAACAATGAGGATATTAATTATTTCACTAGACTTGGCAATCCGATATTCCAAAAAAGGCTGAGAATTCAGATTTCTCAGTAAAAGCACCAAAATGCTAGACCAAAAAATGGCTCTAACACCTAATAAACTAGTATTTGCAGAGAATAATAAATAAATATAAAACAAAAACTAGAGATAGAGAGAAAACACATAAAATTTATAGCGGTTCGGCGTTAACGAGCCTACGTCCAACTTATAATTTTTCTATTCATATAATTATAATGCTTGAAATCCTCAAACACTAGATATACAGTGAAGATCCTCTCAAAAATAAGGAAAATTAATCGAATATGAAGGGAACAGGCTCGGATCGAACAGGAATGACATAGGTAATATGGTCTTTCCAACTGTCAAGTGTCAAAATTCCTTCTACAAGCTCTGAATTTGTATAATTATAGGCTCGGATCAAGGAAAATGGGCGGGAACGGTTATGTGTAGGTGGCATTCGATCCAGATTTATATGGAATTAGTGGAGGTAGTTTTCAAGCGCTTACGGGGTCAGATCGTAGCCACGTGGCATGAGTTCCGCTCGAACCGAAACTACTGGTGAACATGGATAGGCGGTTGGTTAATTCCCACTGTAACTTCTTTGTCCGGATCGAACAAAATCTAGATCGAATTGTTCGATCTGAACCTCGTTCGATCCGGAGACATCTATTTTCAATGTTGTGAACTTTTCTTGAATTAAAGTGTTTTAACCATATTTTCTTTGACTTGGAAGCATGTTCACCCCGAGACCCTATCCGATCTGGAGCTTATTAAGCCAAACACTTCAAATGTGATGTTATTCATTAATCATCCCATTCGATTCGACAATGATTCGATCTAAAAATTGAAGTATAGCTTGGCACATCTACACAATTCTTAGGCATTGGCTACTATGTAGGTTAATCCCCGCTAAAACCCCGCAATATCCCCGCTATAGCCCATAGCACTCTTCCACCGCTACGCTATTTGAATTTAGCCCCGATGAACAATATATCCGCTTTAAGCCCTGCAGTTTTCCGTTGCATCCGTAAATCAATTATTTTTAGTATCCGCTTTAGCAATATCAATATACAGAGACTGATTTAACCAATTCTCTTTTTAAACAAAATAAGAAAAGTTGTTGTAAACAGCTAATTTTTAAGACCAAAGTGCCTAATATAAAGTGAAAATCTATATAGACATCAAATCTAGTGCGTATAACCACGATATCCTTTGATTTTGTAAAATAAGGTTGAGTAATGTTAGTATTTTTTTTGCAAAGATCATCTGAGAATGGTAAGAAACTAATTTTTAAACATTCATTTTTACACTTAATAATCTTTTTGCATATCTACTTTATCCCCTCTATTTCCCCACTACAACTTTTTTCAGCTTCGCCGCTATAGAGCCGCTAAGCACTTTAATCGCATAGTTTGTCTATGAACGTTTGGATCTTTGACGGCCTTGTTGAAAGGCAGGCTAATAGATACTATATTTAAATCAAATATTTTAAATATACTATCACAAAATATGCGGGTTGTCACACTTGCATGATATATTGACTTGTGGTAAATTCGGGATAGAATTTTGAGTTGCTTGGGGTAGCGTGAATAATCTGTTAAGTAATAACCTGAGGCTGTTGAGCGATTGGTGACGCTTAATAGATTTTTTATCATCCTCGTACGATGATGAGTATTGTATTCTGAATAAATCTCAGGTTAAGATTTTTAATGTTTAAAGCACTATATGATAATACTGTGTATTGATTGATTGTGGCTGCATGTAGCGTTATCCTATATTTGTGTCGTTTGCCGATCTGCATCATTAATGTCATTTGTGTTGCATTGGTTATTTCATATGATTGTGGTATTGTTTATGTATATTGATAGTTGTTGCGTTACTTGTTTATTCTTCTTAACTCTCTTTTGGGTTATGTAAGTATATATAGGTATCTGGAAGCAAAAGCTTGCAGCCTTGCTTACAGCTTTTGGTTTCATGGTAAATATATTTTGCCAGATAAAATATTATACATTTCGGGTTACATACCGTATGCGGGTGTTATATATTGTTTCCCACTAGTTTGTTATGCATCAACACTGAGATGAGATGTAATGTGTCTTATACTGTGATTATGAATTTTTTTGAATGGGCAGTACAAAGGAGGTACTACTGAAATTTTTCAAGAAATTCTATTACTAGAAAAATTTAAGAAAATTTTTGAGAAATGATTTGAAGTAAAATTAATCAGTTTGTGACATACTTCCTAACGGGTGATTTCGGGGATGAAATCCTTTTAAGTAGGTAAGAATATAACAACTCAGATTTTTACATAAGAATATTTAATTAATTTAAATATTTAAAATGATTAATTTTAAGAATTTATTCCATTGAGTTAAATTTTAAATGATAATAGGGTTCTAGATTGGACTTGAAATTTAAAATATTGAGTCTAAAATCTAGGTAAGTTTATTTTGAAGCTATAAAATTTTTGTTTGAATAATAGCGATAATAAGAAATTATTATCTATGAATGTGAGTGTTTTGGAATTAATTAATTATTTACTCGATTTTCCTAACACGTATAAATGGCTAATTTTCAAACGACCTCGGATTTTGACAAAACTAATTTTATAAAAAAATTAATGGTTAATTATTGCAAGATTTTAATTTTCAGGTTAATTGGAGTAGTTATGTGATGGTGCATAGTGTTTTTGTAAACTGTTGACGTGGGGAATTTCTCCAGTTCAACGCATGCCGACCCTCGAGTTTATGTGTAATGTGAACACAGTAATCCAAATCCAAAGTAATGAAATGCAGGGAGAATGTAACAACCCGTATTTTGATAACGTGTTATAACCATAAATCTAGGCAGAATTAAATTTTAAAATAAGAACCAAGGGAAACGGGTTGCGCCATTGCGTTCATCTCGGAATTCTGCATGAAATCGAGTCTGAGTTTTCGAAAATCGGAGTCCGTATGACCAAGTTATGGCTCCCCAAAGTTTCAGAAAATTTCAGAGTTCAAAACAATTCAAATTCGAATTTCAAAACCCAGACAGACTGGGCGGGAAATTTCCCGCATAGCACCCCAGGTCGACTGGGGAGTCGACTGGGCAGTCGACACCCCCAGGACCAGGTCGACTGCGCAGTTGACTTGGGTGTCGACCTGGTCCCCGAACCTAGTTTGGGCCTGGTTGCTCCTGCTTGACCCTGTTGGCTTGTTTGAGGGCCTGTGACCATTTTTGGCGGTTCAGACCGATTCTAGGGTTTATCCTATGGCCTAAACTAGTTGTTGCAACTATAAAAACACCCTAAGACCTAGGCTAATCCACAACAAATCTTTCTAACACCATTATGCTGCTAAGTCTCCTCTTGAACCATGGCCACCGCCTCCAACTTGAAGCTTAAACATTCAAACTAGATCCAAATCGAAGACCAACGTTTCTACAACAACTCAAGGGAATAGATCAACATCTCAACAATGATCCTACAACAATTTCTGTTCTTAGTTCTCAAAAACCATGATCTGTAAGCCCCAGTTTCTCTTAGATCTAAACTCTAAACTTAATATGGACATGTGTAAATTGAAGTTGAACATAAACATGATAACTACTTGAGACCTACTCTTGTATATCTTTGATCTATGACTATTCCTTTTTGATCTATTATTTTAGATCTACTCTTGTTCACCCTAGATCTATTCACCTTGAACCTAGTACCGTTCATATTGAACCTTGATTTGTGGAATACTGATAAGAACTTAATTTAGGGGCCTGTTCATGTCATAACTTAAACCCAATCATTATTTTAACATGCCTATGATGTTGTGATGTTGAAACTTTTGCTAGTCACAAGTTTAGGATTATCATCTTATGTCATTTATTGCTATGTTTATCACCCTATTTCATATGCCAGTGATGTTATGATCATATCTCAAGTTACACCATGCTTGCCCTGAAATCACCTTTGCCACTTTATACCCATCCTTGTTATGTTATTCCCTAGTTACATCTATTGCCTTGATTCGAATTCACGAGCGTTGGGGATGCGATTTGGGTAGTTTAGGATAACCTGAATTTAGTATGAACTTGAAAACATGAATATCGTTATAACTTGAGCTTGGATAGGAACATGAACTTGACATGAAATTATACTTGAAAATATGAATTTGGGACATGACACTTAGATAACTTGAACGTGGCCGACTCGAGGTTGGGTTGAGTTTGCAGTATAAATCTGCCCGAAACCGCCCGGCGAATCCAGTAACTGCAAACAATAGGACCCAATGTGAGTAGTTGGTCATATCGCACTCGAAACCCGAGGTTAGACTAGGTTATGGTGTAAAACTGCCCGGACCCGCCCGGCACATCCAGTAACCATAACCAAGTCTAATGTGAGAGGTTAGGGGTGCATTAAGCAAATTAATGCCACTGGATAGGGTTAAGTCATGGACCACTTGAATATACTTAACCAATTTGACACGTTGATTTGACAGGGTTAAGTCATGAACCGCTTGAACACACTTAACCAACCTGTCACTTGATTCGTAGGACTAAGTCTTGAACTAGAACGACACACATAGTCAATTTGACATGACACGTAGATGGGGTTAAGTCTCGATTTTAAATGACAACTTAACCTGCTGAACGAAACCCTAGTTACGTGGTCCTTTTCAGTAGTAACCCACTAGATGTATCACGGTACCCTAGGACTAGGCAGGGTGGGGCACGATTGCTAGGCTGATTGTAAGCGACCAGAACGACGACTGAGTTGGTGCGCCATTGTATGTTCAGGCGGACTAGGGTCGTGCACTTAGTCCGGAGTTGAAAAAGCAGGCATTGGGCATCAGTAGGATTATCTGTGCATTCTTGATTCGTGTCGGTGGTTGGCACCATAGGGCTTGATACACCCTACGGTGGACCTAGCACAGGTGACTACATTCGTGATAGGGCCGTATGACACAGACACACGATGAGCTAGACTTGTAGGGAGCCGATCGATTAGATCATACCGTTGGACCCTGAATTGGGTCACTTCACGATATTGGGCCAAGGGATTATTTTTGATTTATAGTTGACACGGGATTAGTATACCAGTATAGTTGGTATGGCGAACCTTGAATACGAAATGTTAGACTTGAGTTATCTTGTTAGCTTAGTTATCATGTCAGACTTATCATCATTCCTATGTTTAACTCCAGTTTATTCATGTCTTGTTAACTTTACTAGTTTCTATGCTGATAGTCACTAGGGCTTACCAGTCTTTTTGACTGACCCGTTTTCTTTCGCCTCTTTGTCTTTCGTCCCCTCCCCCCCCCCCAGGTTCTCAGGGACGAAACTCTAGCTCTTAGCTTGGACTTTGCTTGCTTTCTGACAGCTCATGTACGGTTTGGTCTTGAGCTATGCTATGGCTGCACTCATGCACTTTTTGGGGAATAATATTTTACTTATGTTGTTTTAAGTACTTTGCTTCTTTAGAACTTGATGTAATGAAATAATGACTTGGCATTTTGATGTAAGAGGTTTTGACTCTATTTTTCAGTAATGAGATTTGGTTTTAAAGTTTATATCCGCTGCTTTATATACTCTATTTTATCTATGTTCTGTCTTGTGTTATCTCTGTGCCTGTTTACTAGATAATACCCCTCCAAAACTAGGGCATTCCCTTTGTGAGTGACCCTAGCGGAGGTGGGGTGTTACATTTGGTATCAGAGCAGAAGGTTACCAGACTGGGTAAAAGTTTTAAAAAACCTTCTGAAACTATTTTCAAAACCGTTTATAAAGAAGCATTTTTCAAGAAAAGTTTTATAATTAAGAAAAGGCTATTCCCCAAAAGCCATTAGCACTTTCCTTTGTTCCTCGTTTGAATCTTTTTCCTTTTCGCTTTTCAGCATGTCTGATCTTAACCTTCCTGAGGGAGTACCCATACCTGGCTGGTTCCGAAGATACTTGGAAGCTAGGTCCAACGGCGCGGGCCCGGCAGATATCCCTCCTCCTCCTCCCCCGGTGGCCACAGTTCCTCCTCCTCCTCCTCCTCCGGGTACCGCCTTCGCCAAAATATGCAAGGACTTTATAGGAATGGGCGGCAAGAACTTCGTTGGAACTGAAACCTTCATTGAGGCGTGAAACTGGCTAAAAGAGACTGAAGACTTGTTTGTTATTTTCGATACGGAGGATCATAGGAAAGTTCAGATGGCAGCATGGTTGTTGAAATAGGAAGCTGCATTTTGGTGGGAAGTCACCAACGCTACCAGGCCAATTGAGACTTGGGCAGACTTTAGAGAGAGGTTTGGGCTTAAGTTTTTATCATCCGTAGAAGCGAGTCTTCAGATGGAGAGGTTCCTGGCACTCAAGCAAGGGGACATGTCAGTTAGGGAATACGTGAATAAGTTTAATCAGCTTGCTCGGTTTGATTTGGACTTAGTCAACACGGCTGAGAAGAAGGCTCTACACTTTGCTTGAGGATTGAGCAAGCCACTCCACACTATGGCCATGACTCATGTACCCATAGGGGAAACCTTTGAAAGCTTGGTGAATATGGCCCTACTTCATGAAGAAGACGAGAATGGCAAGAAGAAGGTCAAGGCGAATGAGTCTTAAGACAAGAAGGTAGACTCCGAGAAAGGAGGAAAGAACAGCAACAACAAGAATGACAAGTCACGTGAGAAAAGAAAATGCAACTTCTATGGTATTGACAGGCATATAGTCCAGGACTGTAGGAAGAAGAAGACGAAGATAGGAGCATGTTTTCAATGCGGTGAAACTGGACACATCAGCAAGAACTGCCCTAAGAAGCAAGGGCAAGCCCTGCAAGAAGGACCTTCTAGGGGTACATCTTTAACTTCTTTTCCCTAGATACTCTGTTTTATCTTGTATATCCTTTCGATCCTGTCTTGAGAACCTTAGGTAGAATCCTATGAATGTAAACATGTATTTGAAACATGTTATGCTTGATGTTTGCGAATGGTTGCAAGTGATTGCTCGTGGTTGCATAACACACATTAGGCACTAGATCGGCTCAGACACATTTTCATATTGCATATGCATGAGTGTTTATACTTATTTATGGATGAAATTGAATGTGTTATCATATGAATGTTGCATATGGATGAATGTTTGTGCACACATATAGTGCTTATGTGACTAGGATTTGTTTGCATACATGTTGGATTCATGACACTAAACATATTTTGCATTAGAAAGATCAATCAGGTCTGATCATTTGCATTAGATAAGGAACATATACACACACTTTTTGCATATGTTCATACAGCATTAGAAATCTCTTAAGGACAATGTTTGCTTGTGGATGATATTTTGAGTAGATGGATGATGGATGGTAGGATACGTTCTTCCTAACATAGAGATTTCGGGGACGAAATCCCTTAAGGAGGGGAGAATGTAACAACCCATATTTTGATAATGTGTTATAACCATAAATCTAGGCATAATTAAATTTTAAAATAAGAACCAAGGGAAACAGGTTGTGCCATTGCGTTCGTCTCGGAATTCTGCATGAAATCGAGTCCGAGTTTTCGAAAATCGGAGTCCATATGACCAAGTTATGGCTCCCCAAAGTTTCAGAAATTTTCAAAGTTCAAAATAGTTTGAATTCGAGTTCAAATTCGAATTTCAAAACCCAGACAGACTGGGCGGGAAATTTCCCGCCCAGCACCCCAGGTCGACTGGGGAGTCGACTAGGCAGTCGACACCCCCAGGACCAGGTCGACTGCGCAGTCGACTTGGGTGTCGACCTGGTCCCCGAACCTGGTTTGGGCCCGGTTGCTCCTGCTTGAACCTGTTGGCTTGTTTGAGGGCCTGTGACGATTTTTGGCGGTTCAAATCGATTCTAGGGTTTATCCTATGGCCTAAACTAGTTGTTGCAACTATAAAAACACCCTAAGACCTAGGATAATCCACAACAAATCTTTCTAACACCATTATGCTGCTAAGTCTCCTCTTGAACCATGGCCGCCGCCTCCAACTTGAAGCTTAAACATTCAAACTAGATCCAAATCAAAGGCCAACGTTTCTATAACAATTCAAGGAAATAGATCAACATCTCAACAACGATCCTACGACAATTTCTGTTCTTAGTACTCAAAACCCACGATCTGTAAGCCCCAGTTATTCTTAGATCTAAACTCTAAACTTAATATGGACATGTGTAAATTGAAGTTGAACATAAACATGATAACTACTTGAGACCTACTCTTGTATATCTTTGATCTATGACTATTCCTTTTTGATCTATTATTTTAGATCTACTCTTGTTCACCCTAGATCTATTCACCTTGAACCTAGTACCGTTCATATTGAACCTTGATTTGTGGAATACTGATAAGAACTTGATTTAGGGGCATGTTCATGTCATAACCTAAACCCTATCATTATTTTAACATGCCTGTGATGTTGTGATGTTGAAACTTTTGCTAGTCACAAGTTTAGGATTATCATCTTATGTCATTTATTGCAATGTTTATCACCCTATTTCATATGCCAGTGATGTTATGATCATATCTCAAGTTACACCATGCTTGCCTTGAAATCACCTTTGCTACTTTATACCCATCCTTGTTATGTTATTCCCTAGTTACATCTATTGCCTTGATTCGAATTCACGAGCGTTGGGGATGCGATTTGGGTAGTTTAGGAAAACCTGAATTTAATATGAACTTGAAAACATGAATATCGTTATAACTTGAGCTTGGATAGGAACATGAACTTGACATGAAATTATACTTGAAAATATGAATTTGGGACATGACACTTAGATAACTTGAACGTCGGCAACTCGAGGTTGGGTTGAGTTTGCAGTATAAATCTGCCCGGAACCGCCCGGCAAATCCGGTAACTGCAAACAATAGGACCCAATGTGAGTAGTTGGTCATATCGCACTCAAAACCCGAGGTTAGACTAGGTTATGGTGTAAAACTGCCCGGACACGCCCGGCACATCCAGTAACCATATCCAAGTCTAATGTGAGAGGTTAGGGGTGCATTAAGCAAATTAATGCCACTGGATAGGGTTAAGTCATGGACCACTTGAATATACTTAACTAATTTGACACGTTGATTTGATAGGGTTAAGTCATGAACTGCTTGAACACACTTAACCAACCTGACACATGATTCGTAGGACTAAGTCTTGAACTAGAACGACACGCTTAGTCAATTTGACATGACACGTAGATGGGGTTAAGTCTCGATTTTAAATGACAACTTAACCTGCTGAACGAAACCCTAGTTACGCGGTCCTTTTCAGCAGTAACCCACTAGATGTATCACGGTACCCTAGGACTAGGCAGGGTGGGGCACGATTGTTGGGCTGATTGTAAGCGACTAGAACGACGGCTGAGTTGGTGCGCCATTGTAGGTTCAGGCGGACTAGGGTCGTGCACTTAGTTCGGAGTTGAAAAAGCAGGCATTGGGTATCAGTAGGATTATCTGTGCATTCTTGATTCGTGTCGGTGGTTGGCACCATAGGGCTTGATACACCCTATGGTGGACCTAGCACAGGTGACTACATTCGTGATAGGGCCGTATGACACAGACACACGACGAGTTAGACTTGTAGGGAGCCGATCTATTAGATCATACCGTTGGACCCCGAATTGGGTCACTTCACGATATTGGGCCAAGGGATTATTTCTTGATTTATAGTTGTCATGGGATTAGTATACCAGTGTAGTTGGTATGGCGAACCTTGAATACGAAATGTTAGACTTGAGTTATCTTGTTAGCTTAGTTATCATGTCAGACTTATCATCATTTCTATGTTTAATTCTAGTTTATTCATGTCTTGTTAACTTTACTAGTTTCTATGCTGATAGTCACTAGGGCTTACCAGTCTTTTTGACTGACCCATTTTCTTTCGCCTCTTTGTCTTTCGTTCCCCCACCCTCCCCCCCCCCCCCCAGGTTCTCAGGGAGGAAACTCTAGCTCTTAGCTTGGACTTTGCTTGCTTTCTGACAGCTCATGTACGGTTTGGTCTTGAGCTATGCTATGGATGCACTCATGCACTTTTTGGGGAATAATATTTTACTTATGTTGTTTTAAGTACTTTGCATCTTTAGAACTTGATGTAATGAAATAATTACTTTGCATTTTGATGTAAGAGGTTTTGACTCTATTTTTCAGTAATGAGATTTGGTTTTAAAGTTTATATCCGCTGCTTTATATACTCTATTTTATCTATGTTCTGTCTTGTGTTATCTCTGTGCCTGTTTACTAGATAATACCCCTCCAAAACTAGGGCATTCCCTTTGTGAGTGACCCTAGCGGAGGTGGGGTGTTACAGAGAACGCAACTTTTTATAGTGGTTCGGCACTAACGCCTGCGTCCACTTCATAGTAATCATTGATTATATAATAGATGATTACAAGAGTTATACAAGTTCGGACAATATTTCTACAAAGTATTGCAATAAAACAACAAAATGTTTGTTAATTCTAAACTTTGACCAAAATGCCCTTCTTCTTCTTCGTTGGGTGATAAATATGTTGACTTGGTCAATAATGTCCAAAAAATAGCTTCAATGTCCAAGAAATCCAAAAATATCCAAAATAGCCCAAAAAGTAGTGAAAAAGTTTTTGTGAATGTCCAAAAGTTGAAGGAAAACGTTTGTACAACATTTTAGCGGTCTGAGCTATGTCCAATAGTGTAGTGACCTAACGAAGGAATTCAATGCCCGAATTCCAACAATAATACGTATACCTGTATAACTTGCCAAAAACTCAAGTATTGAAAACACTAGATAGTTATTAGAAAGAAATTAGAGGGTGAGAAAAGAAAGAAAGAAATGTTAGAATAGAAGAAGAAGAAGAACACAACAACATCAGAGTCTCACATCGCAGTGCAACAAACTATTATATACAAATGAAATGTGACAACCCAAACCCCCGTACCAGGGTGGCAAGGATAATCATTGGAATATATATAACACATTAATCACATCAGCAGATTACAGATAATAGCATAATACATGAAATCATGGAATAATATACATCATCATCGTAATAGCGGATTCATAAATGTCAACATCATCAGAGTTACATAGATACAGGATACTACTTTGTGCATAAAAGGTTCTAACAGGTAGATAATAAGTCTACAACATCATCAAATACATCATACATAAAGTGATGTCTAAATATCCAAAATAAGTGATAAAAGATAGTCCTCGTCTTTAGCCAAAAGAGCACCCCGTGCTATGGTGCATATCCAAAATAAATCCAGCTACCTGATTACTTGGTTGTCCATGTAAAAATAAGGGCACCCGAGTTTGCAAGTGGAAAAAAACTACGAGCCAGTCATGGGACTGGTATGAGAAACCTTACTTAACTTATTTAATAATAAGGCTAATGACAGGACCATGCCGCTAACGCGGAACGGGTTTACTCCATCGGATTTCCAGTGCATGAAATAAAGTAAATGTTTTAAACAACGCAATGCTTTTTAGAAAAAGGAAGCCATTATAAGACTTAGGTCCCATCACACAATGCAACGCCAGCCGGAGGATAGAGTTTTACCTTATAATGGCCAAAATATGTTTGATACATATAAAACAAAATCATTTGATATTATCACTAGTGCATATATGTTTCAAACACAATTTCAATCATAATGTATCAATCATGGATGACAGGAGCGTCCCATGCCATATAAGTTTACAATCAAAACTGAAAAGTCACATATTGTCGTCAAAAGTTGATCACTAGTGGCAGTCAACCCCCAATCGTGCGATCAACACACGAATAAAGATTATAAAATGCAGTAAAAGTAAAAAAGAACGGGAAGTACACACAGAGTTTTTATAGTGGTTCAGCAAAGACAGTGCCTACGTCCACTTTATATATTATTTCTCTTTTTTGATTACAAATACAATGCTTTTTCTGCTTGAAGAAGAAAGAGAAGATGGCGATTTTCCCTTCTTCTTTTTGAGAGAGATTAAGAGAAGTAAGAAGAGGTCTGACAGAAATTTAAAAGAAACTCTCTCCGAAGTTCTTTTTTTTCTAGTTCCTTTCCTCTTTAAGCTTGGAGGTAATTATAGGTAGAGAATGCAGCTTGGGCTGTTGCGATATAGTCCGGCAATTCCGGGAAAGCCTGGACACGTGGAACCCATCAATTGGTTTGACTAGAGGCTGGAGACTGGTTCCATTGTTCATAAAAAGTATCCTCGGAAGTTGTGGCTGACGTGACATCCATGGAGAGGTATATCAAAAGTAGAGCTTTCCACATATATGGTTTGACCACTTTTATTGCCTTAGGAATCGGGATACATGGTGGAATGGCTCTATAGAAGATTTCCACACTGGCCCGAGATAATAGGTCGACGCGCCTTTTACGAAAGCAAGATACTCGATCGACTGGGAGAGCGATTCTTCCGGAGTGAGCTGTCAATTGACTAAGCTGGACTTGGGTCGATATGTGACTACTTCAGACCGTGCATCTACTGGGCTTACTGAAGCGCAGTTTTTATCCATTTGCGCGTTTGGGCTTTGGTCTGCCTCGTTGAGATTCTTGCCAAAAAGAGGGTTAACACAAGTGAAATTGGTTTACTTCCATCCCGTATTGCTTATATATTTTATAACGATTTATCGCTATTTTTATTTATATAAAAATAGCCCATTTTAATTAAACGATGCTTCAGGTCATTACGCGGCCCTGGCGATGTTTTTATTCAGATTTGAATTACACATTTCTCAAAATCTAACCGTTGGATCTTAACAAATTTAGTATCGTTAGAAAAATCTTTCCAAAGCGAACCCAACGGTTCCGGTTTCGGGAAAATCCGATGGTCGGATCTCTCGGTATAATTGTTTGAAGTTACGATTCCAAAATGCGAACTACCGCGCGCGATTCATTTAATTTTAATTTATATTATATATAAGTTATATAATTTATTCGACGACTTCGAAATCATTTAATACTTCCAATAATTGGCTAACGCCTTTAAATTTCGAAAAAAATCACCATAACCTCTTTTGTTCGGAGAGCCATTTGGAAATTTATTAGGTCGTATTAGGCACCCAAGAAATCCAGAAAAAGCATATAAAATTTTTAGTGACTTATGTATGCCCATGGGAGAGTGTAAAGATCATATCTCTAGAGGTTATATCTTGCCACCTTGTCCAGTGTTGGAAAATAAATAATCCATGTGCCATATCTAAAATCAAGAGAGATGTAAATTATTGTCATCTCCAGACCCGTATGGGGTTTTTATTAATCTTTCCATTTACCATTATATATTTTTTAGTCCATATTAGTCCTCGGTTCAACCTATAATTCAATTATCACCATACAAGTGTCTCGCTCGTATGGTAATCTCAACCTCGTTATATAAGCACTTATTGCTTATATGGAATATGATATGCCATGACATCAATAGTTGATTTCGGTTCAACCTGAAATGTAGTCATCGCCATACAAGCCTCTCGCTTGTTTGGTAATTCCAACCTCGTCATACAAGCTCCAAATGCTTAAATGGTATATGATAGAGTATGCTATCTTTAAGTAGTATGCCACGTAGGGTAGTTCAAAATTAATTGTTGCTATCCTATGGCGTAGTTTATAAACTCACATAGAACAACCAGCACACCGCATCCAATGGCATTCACAGGAGTTTATATAATAATAAAATTGCTCATCCAACTCATTAAGGTAAACCTACTTGTCAGGCATGCAAATATATTCTTTACTCAATAGCGAATCCATTTACCTGTTTAGCCTGTGTGTATATATGCATATCTAAGCTAGAAATAATATTATTAGCGAACAAATATCTATTTCAACACATGACTATTTTATTCACTTCATATACATGTCAAAAAAAAATATTATTGATAAACAAACATTTATTTCAACTCATGGTCATTTTTAACACTTCGTATACATGTTAAAAATAATATTTTTGATAGACAAACATTTCTTTTAACTCATGGTTATTTTTAACACTTCATATACATGTTAAAATTAATATTTTTGGCAAATAAAAATATATTTCCACACAAGGTTATTTTATCTAGTTCATATACATGTTAAAAATAATATTTTTGGCCAAAAAAATATATTTCCACACATGGTTATTTTTTATAGTTCATATACATGTTAAAAATAATATTATTGGTCGTTCAAAGAATTTATTCAACACATGAATATTTTTAGTGGTTCATACATACAATAAAAATTATATTTTTATTGTTCAAAGAATTTATTCAACACATGAATATTGAATATAGTTCATTTCAGATAATTTCAGCAATATAACGGCAGGGTGTTGTAGCACCAGCACAGTGTTTGAGCACTGCTCCTCTGCTAACCTAGGCTTGCATCATACATAATCATTCCATTCAATAATGCGATAATTCAATCCAACAATTCATCACAACCACAATCAATCCCAATTTAATGCAACACATATATGTATTTTGTAACACCCCGCATTTTTAATGAAATTAAAAATGTGGAAATATGTATATATATTATATACATAGATACATTTAAGAGAAAAATTAAATAATGACAATAAATATTTCATGTAATAAGTTCATCCAGTGAAATGAAGGAAAGAATTAAGTGCAATATATGAAATGCGAAGAAACGCATGTGAACAATTAAATAGAAAAAAAATAAAAAGAAAATTTTGAAGAGCTTCAGGAATTTGGTCAAGAAATTAGCGTCATTGCGTTCATGGCGATTTTCTAGTAAATTTAAACCTATGTTTTGCAGAAAACCGATTTAGGATGAAAAAGATATCTTTAAATTAAATACTGCAGCAAAACATGAAAAAGAGGAATGAGAAAAGAATAATGTTTAGCATTGTTCTTAGGTTTGTAAGCAAAAGACGTAGTAGCTCATTTGGTTAGAACGTGTGACTTGCATACAAGAGGTACAATGTTTGATCCCCGCCAGCGCCATATTTTTTTGTTTTAGGGGAATGGCTAAAAAGTGTCTTAGTGTGAACGTAGTTCAAAAAGTGGTTTAGTGTGAAAATGGTTAATTGGGAAGATAGCTAAAAAGATATATATATATATATATGTATATATATATATATGTATATACATATATATATGTATATATATATATGACGTGTAGGAGTCAACACCCCACTGCTGCGCAAAATGTGGCACACGTGGTGCATTTTTGTTGGTCAAGGATTGTTTTTTTGAACGTGGCTTTTTCTGGTTGGTTGGATGACGATTTTTCTTGTATTAGGGCTAATGTGGCTTTATTTGATTGGTCTGGTGAGGTGTCTTTGTGTCATGATGATTTGGATGGCTTAGATGAATCATAAGTTGTTCTAAAGGCCCATATTAATCCTAAACTTCTATATAATCACCCCAAACCTCAACACTAGACCTCACAACCCTAAACTATGATGTCAGCATGCTATTCATCTACAAACTAACCTAGCCACCACCATAACAAATCAAATTCTAGATTAAAGATAAAAAGATAAGAGATAAAGATTCAAAGCCTAGGAATTGCGAAAAGGAATTCTAGAACAACAACGAACGAATCAACGCCTACATCAACGGATTAGCTTAGCAACTTCAGAAATCAGATCCCAGAATTCAAGATCCATTTTCTGTGAGTGCAGTTACTTTCACAAGAGAATTGTTTAAACGTAATTGTGATGACTTATGAATTGGAATGTATGAAAATGTTTGTAAATCATATAAAGTTTATGTCTTTGCAAACTATGTTTTGATTTATGCTTGATTTGATTCATTATATGCAAATTATGTTCTATGTTAATTCATATGCCTAATTACGTATGCAAGTTATGTATGCAAGTTTGCTCGATCTATGCAAGTTATGAAAGATTATATGCAAGTCATGTTCATACATGTAAGATCATATTTTATATATTCATATGTTTAGATCTACATGTTTATATGATTAGATCCATATCAGTCCATATGTTTAGAACTATATGTTCATATGTTTAGATCTACATGTTTGTATGATTAGATCATTATCAGTCCATATGTTTAGAATTATATGTTCATATGTTTAGATCTACATGTTTATATGATTAGATCCAATATGTTTAGAACTATATGTCCATATGTTTAGATCTACATGTTTATATGATTAGATCCATATCAGTCCATATGTTTAGAACTATATGTTCATATGTTTAGATCTACATGTTTATATGATTAGATCCATATCAGTCCATATATATAGAATTATATGTTCATATGTTTAAATCCGTACAAGTTTATGTTTAGATCCATGCTAAATCGCACTCAATATGTTGATTGGATCTACTTTTATATGTTTACTAGACTTATGTCGTCTTAGATCAATATTGTTTATGCCAGTTATGATGTCATGTGTTTCTTCCCTTTTTCCTTTTTTTATGAGTTTGGCTAATTGTGAGCCTAACGTATCACATGAACTATACATACGAACGACGTGGGAACGCTGGGGAAAAGTTTAAGTAAAGGTTGAATATTATGTAATTGGCATAAAAAGGGGTTGTAATCATATAATTAATTTTGGGCATAACTAGAAAATGTGTCATAACTTGAATTGACCACACTTATGGATAATTTACATATAAACATGGACATGAATGGTGAATATGTAAATTGGCTAAAAGATGAACGTGCCTAATCCGAGGTTAGATTGAATTGCAGTGTAAGACTGCCCGGAACCGACCGGCACATCCAGCGACCGCAACAACATAGATCTAATGTGAGAGGTTAGCGCATTAAGCCCAAAAACCCGAGGTTAGATTGAGTTTGCGGTAGAATTCTGCCCGGAACCACCCGGCACATCCAGCAACTGCAAACAACAGTTCTAATGTGAGAGGTTGGTGCTTTAATGAATAAATTAAAGCTAAGGAATAGACATGCTAAGAATGGAAAGGTTAAGTAACATATGAACATGAAACACTTAACTAATACAACATGTTAGGTGGGTGGGTTAAGTTAACATGGACAAGAAGACAACTTAACCAATATTACATGAACAAAGTGGATAGGGTTAAGGCAAGCTTAACCAATAATACATATGGACTTGATAAGGGGAAGGGTTAAGTAAATCTTGGGTAAGTGGGTAATATTAGTATATATAGGCCCACAAACTTAACCGTTAAATAAACATGCGTGAATCAGTGAGAAGGTTAAGTAACATATGAATAGGCAACACTTAACCAGTACAACATGTTAATTAAGCAAATGGGTGGGGTTAAGTTAAATTGAGAACACTTAACCATTATAACCTGTTGATTAGGAAACCCTAGTAACAGGGACCCATTTCAGCAGTAACCTACATAGATGTATCACCCTGAGCTAGGCAGGGTAGGGCACGATTACTGGGCTGATTATAAGCAGTCAAAATAGCAGCGGGTGGTGCAACAGTGTAGGTTTCGATGGAGTATGGGAGTACACGTGCTCCGGAGTGGAAAAAGTAGGCACTGGGCATTAGTGGTATACACTGTGCATCTTGATTCATGTCGGGTTGCCATCATGGGAATTGATACACCCCATGATGGGGCCAGCACAGATATCTACATACAAGCGGGGCCGAATCACACAAGTAATGAATACATACAAGCGAGGCCGAATGACACAAGTAATGAATACAGGCCAGTTAGGAACCCGATCGAACGAGGAAGGTAGTGGGTACAACTCGTGGGGGTAGGAGCAAAAATGGGCACCTATGATAGCAGCTAGGAGTACACGAAACTGCCATTATCATGATTAGTAAGAGGGATCAACTTTAAGTATGGGACTAGTAAGGGTTGTGTGTAACTAGTAATGATACGGTGTTACTAGCATTGGTGCAGTGTAGTAATTATCCTGTAGTGATTAGAAGCGCAAATGCGCAATCAACGTTATATCTTGTTCATCTTGTCTGCTTTGTCATGCCTATTTATTCTACAGTCATTTCTTGCTTTCCAATTTATGTTCATATCCTGTTACTTTAATGATTATATTGTTAAAGTCACTGGACTCACCAGACTTATATCTGACCTAGTTTGTTTTGCCTCTTTTCTTCCGTCCCCCACCCCAGGATCTTAGGGAGGAAATACTCAAGCTTAGTTCAGATATCTTTTTCTTCCAGCTTGAAGTTGAAAGGTGTATTACTTGGCTTTGATTCTGTGTATGGCATTTTTCTATTGGAAATTATGGCTTTAAAATACTTGATTTTGGTATTTAGAAATGTAATCAAACTTATTTCTGTCTCCGCTGCAATAAAATTACAAAATTTTCAAGTACTACTTTTTCTGTCTTATAATATTCCGTTCTGTTTACTTATAATGCTCCATGAAACTTAATGCATTCCCTTTGTGAGTGACATTAACGGACGTGGGGTGTTTCACGTGGTATCAGAGCTGAAGGTTTCCAGATTAGATAACAAGTTTTTGAAAAATATTTTAAAAGAAAGTATTTTCAAAAAGGAAAGTATGTCTTGAAAAAAATATTCCCCAAAAAGCCATATGTAGTATCCTTCGGTCCCTTATCTAAATTTTGTCCTTTTTCCTTTTTGTCTGGGGAACCGATTCTTCCCAAAGGTGTCCCCATTCTGGCATGATGCCGTAGGCATGTTTAGCACATGTCAAAGGGCAATGGAGTGCCTAACCTCTATCTATAGCCGCAGTGGTTTCACCTGCGGTTAATTTTCTCGAGCTTCGTAAGGATTTCTGGGCGATGGAGGCAACTTTTGAAAGACATGTTAGCTTGTTACACAAATGTGGTTAAAAGAAGTATAAGGAAGTTAGGGCTAAGGAGCACAGCCCAAGGATGAGAAGAAGGTATGGCCCAAGAAAGGGCAGCAACAGCAACAGTAGCAACAATAGGAGAAAAGGGGAAAAGATGTTAAAGACAAGGATAAAAGCAAATGTCACAATTGTGGAAAGGAAGGCCACCTAATCAAAGATTGCAAGAGAAGACAGGCCAGTTGCTTTAATTGCGGAGAGGTCGGACACTTCTCTAAGGAGTGCACGAAGAAACCGAGATCGCAGGGACAAGGGCCAAGAGAAAAGGGACGTACCACAATTGTGGAATATCTGGCCACTTAAAGAAAGACGTTAGAAAGAAGAAAAAGACTGGTTGTTACCATTACGGTGAGGCAGGACATATGATTTAGGATTACCCGAGGAGTCAAGGGAAAGGGCAAGGACAGAGGGTAGGATCTTTTGGAGGGAAGGTTGTGTTCTCGTGGTCAGTATATCGGAAAGAGATAGGAAGTTTCGGTTGAAGATTTGATTTCTTTTTCCTAGGACTCTTTTCGACTCTTGCGCTTCACATTCATGTATATCTGCTCCGTTAGTTGAAACACTGCACCTAAATACTAGTTTAGTTATGGATCCCATTGTAGTCTCAAATATTATGGGTGGTTCGGCTCATTTGTCTATGGTTTGTTGGGATTTGAGAGTGTCTATCTCGGGCGTTGGGTTTGAATGCAATGCCTACGTTCTTGGTTTCATGGGTTTTGGCTTGATTCTAGGGATGGATTGGCTAGCCAGGTATGGCGCCATCCCAGACTGTGAAAGGAGGGTAGTTAGATTGTTGACTCGTTGTGGAAGAACCCTTGATATTTCTTGTGACCCTAGAGGTCTGGTGATGCTTAGCTACCTAGAATCTCTTGACGCATCCGTCGATGATTTGGAAATTGTTCATGTAATCTGTGAGTATGGTGACGTCTTTGATGAGGTTCGGGGTTTACCCCCAAGGCGCGAGATAGACCTCGTATATACTTAGTAGATAATGCAAAGCCAGTTGCATTACCAGTGCGCCACATGGCTCCGAGAGAGAGGAGGGAACTCAGCAAGCAAGTAGGGGAGCTACTTGAGGAAGGGTTCATAAGAAGAGAGCTTGAGGAAGACAATCCTTGAAGAAGCGTTTACATGATACCACGGAGATGGTGGAGCCAAGCATGCTTAGAGAAGTGGAAGTGGAGCGAGATGCCACGATTAGACGAGCTCCTACATGCATCATTGGATCGGAGGCCAAGAAGTTACGCAACCGAGAGGTCAAGTTGGTTAAAGTCCAATGGGGAGATGATCAAGGAGACGTGACTTGGGAGACGGAAGACAAGATGCGCGCGGCGTGCCCTTTCCTTTTTGAGGATATGTTCTTAACTTCTTCTTTTTCTACCGCTTTGTTTATGCTTGTTCTATCGTCAAGTATGTCCTCTCGGTTACATCTTGGATCCTGGTAGGAAAATCCTATGGTTGTAAACATGTGTTTGAGACATGTTATGTTTGGCGGATGCAAGTGGATGCAAGTGTTTGCTAGTGGTTGCTCGTGGATGCATTTACACATACATTAGGCACTAGATCGGCTCAATCACTTTCATATTGCATATGAATAAGTGTGCATAATTAATTTGATGGATTTATATTGAATGTGTTATAATATGGATGTTGCATTTGAATGAATGATTGTGCACGCATGTAAAAATGATATTTATCATTAGGATTCTTTTGCATACATAATGGACGCGTGGCACAATCATGAATTGCATTAAGGAGGTCGACTGAGTCAGTAGACCGCCTTATTTTGCATTAGAGTAAGAACATATACACACGCTATGCATATGTTCATGAAAAGTATTAGAAATCTTTTAAGCACAATGGATGCTTGTGAATGATGGATGAGTAGATTGATGATTGGATGGTAGGATACATTCTTCTTAACTCAGAGATTTCGGGGATGAAATTCTTTAAGTAGGGGAGAATGTAACACCCCGCATTTTTAGTGAAATTAAAAATGTGGAAATATACATACATATATATATTATACATAGGTATATTTAAGAGAAAAATTAAATAATGACAACATACATTTCATGTAATAAGTTCATGCAGTGAAATGAAGGAAAAAATTAAGTGCAATACATGAAATAACAAGAAATGCATGCAAACAATTAAATAAGAAAAAAGAAAGAAAAAGAAAAATTTGAAGAGCTTCGGGAATTTGATCACGAAATTAGCGTCATTGCGTTCGTGGTGATTTTCTAGTCAATTTAGACTTATGGTTTGCAGAAAACCGATTTAGGATGAAAAAGTTATCTTTAAATTAAATATTACAGCAAAACATGAAAAAGAGGAATGAGAAAAGAATAATGTTTAGCATCGTTCTAAGGTTTGTAAGCAAAAGACATAGTAGCTCATTTGGTTAGAACATGTGACTTGCATACAAGTGGTACAGAGTTTGATCCTCGCCAACGCCATATTTTTTTTGTTTTAGGGGAATGGCTAAAAAATGGCTTAGTGTGAATGCAGTTCAAAAAGTGTTTTAGTGTGAAAATGGTTAATTGGAAAGATAGCTAAAGATATATATATATATATGACGTGTAGGTGTCAGCACCCCGCTGCTGCGCATCATGTGGCACACGTGGCGCATTTTTGTTGGTCAAGGATTGTTTTTTTGAATGTGGTTTTTTCTGGTTGGTTGGGTGACGATTTTTCTTGAATTAGGGCTGATGTGCCTTTGTTTGACTGGTCTGGTGAGGTGTATTTGTGTCATGATGAGTTGGATGGCTTAGATGAATCATAAGTTGTTCTAAAGGCCCATATTAATCCTAGACTTCTATATAATCACCCCAAACCTCAACACTAGACCTCACAACCCTAAACTATGATGCCATCATGCTGTTCATCTACAAACTAACCTAGCCGCCACCATAACAAATCAAATTCTAGATTAAAGATAAAAAGATAAGAGATAAAGATTCAAAGCCTAGGAATTGCGAAAAGGAATTATAGAACAATAACGAACGAATCAACGCCTACATCAACGGATTAGCTTAGCAACTTCAGAAATCAGATCCCAGAATTCAAGATCCATTTTCTGTGAGTGCAATTACTTTCACAAGATAATTGTTTAAACGTAATTGTGATGAGTTATGAATTGGACTGTATGAAAATGTTTGTAAATCATATAAAGTTTATGTCTTTGAAACTATGTTTTGATTTATGCTTGATTTGATTCATTATATGCAAGTTATGTTCTATGTTAATTCATATGCCTAATTATGTATGCAAGTTATGTATGCAAGTTTGCTCGATCTATGCAAGTAATGAAAGATTATATGCAAGTCATGTTCATACATGTAAGATCATATTTTATATATTCATATGTTTAGATCTACATGTTTATATGATTAGATTCATATCAGTCCATATGTTTAGAACTATATGTTCATATGTTTAGATCTACATGTTTATATGATTAGATCCATATCAGTCCATATGTTTAGAACTATATGTTCATATGTTTAGATCTACATGTTTATATGATTAGATCCAATATGTTTAGAACTATATATTCATATGTTTAGATCTACATGTTTATATGATTAGAACCATAGCAGTTCATATGTTTAGAACTATATGTTCATATGTTTAGATCTACATGTTTATATGATTAGATCCATATCAGTCCATATGTGTAGAACTATATGTTCATATGTTTAAATCCGTGCAAGTTTATGTTTAGAACTATGCTAGTTCGCACTCAATATGTTGATTGGATCTATTTATATATGTTTACTAAATTTATGCCGTCTTAGATCTACATTGTTTATGCCAGTTATGATGTCATGTGTTTCTTCCCTTTTTCCTTTTTTTTATGAGTTGGGCTAATTGTGAGCCTAACTTATCACATGAACTATACGTACGAACGACGTGATAACGTTGGGGAAAAGTTTAGGTAAAGGTTGAATATTATGTAATTGGCATAAAAAGGGGTTGTAATCATATAATTAATTTTGGGCATAACTAGAAAATGTGGCATAAATTGAATTGACCACTCTTATGGATAATTTACATATAAACCTGGACATGAATGGTAAATATGTAAATTAGCTAAAAGATGAACGTGCCTAACCCGAGGTTAGATTGAGTTGCGGTGTAAGACTGCCCGGAACTGCCCGGCACATCCAGCGACCGCAACAACATAGATCTAATGTGAGAGGTTAGCGCATTAAGCCCAAAAACCCGAGGTTAGAATGAGTTTGTAGTAGAAGTCTGCCCGGAACCGCCCGACACATCCAGCAACCGCAAACAACAGTTCTAATGTGAGAGGTTAGTGCTTTAATGAATAAATTAAAACTAAGGAACAAACATGCTAAGAATGGAAAGGTTAAGTAGCATATGAACAGGCGACACTTAACCAATACAACATATTAGGTGGGTTGTAACACCCCGTATTTTCTGTAATCGTATAAGTAACAAATCAGAGAATAATTAAATTATAAAATAAGAATCAAGGGAAAAGGGTTGCGCCATTGCGTTCGTTTCGAAATTCTGCTTGGAAACGAGTCCGAGTTTTCGAGAAAGGGAGTCCGTATGAGGGAGATATGGCCCTCCGAAGTTTCAGAGAATTTCAGAATCGAAAACAGCTCGAAAATTCGAATTTAAATTCGAATTCAAAATCCCAGAACAGGCTGAGCGGGAACATTCCCACCCATGGACCAGGTCGACCTGGGGGTCGACCATAGTGTCGACCTCCCAGGGCCAGGTCGACCATAGTGTCGACCTGGGAGGGGGGGACCAGGTCGACCATAGTGTCGACCTGAGGGTCGACCTGCTCCCGAAACCCAGTTTTTTTAACCTGGTTCCTTCTGATGTATCCGGTCTCGTTTCTATCTATATTCATCTGCCTAATCCTATATAAACTCAACCCTAGCCTCATTCTCTCCACACCATTTCATTCTATCTATATTCTGCCTCTGTTCTAATTAAAAATAAAAATGGCGTCGCTACCCTGCTGGAATCAAAACTTGGACTGATGCATCTTCTTCCAACCTGAATTGAATTAAAAGCTAAATCAAATCTCAAATCAAAGTTTAGAGCTTCAACAACAATTAAAGAAGAGTAATTTAGCCTTTCTGCATCAACAACAGTTTATTATACTTTCTTAAAACCACGAAAGGCAAGTACAGTTATTTTCCGCTATAAACTATAATTATGATTATGACATGATTATAAATCTGAATCTGAGGTTACGTATATTCTTATCTATCAGATCTGTTTCTCTGTGACTATTCTGTACCTCTTTCTTCTTTCTATTCTATAGCCACGCTACTACGAGCCTGCGCCTCATCTCATAAGAGATTAACGCACGAACGCTAAATTTTGGGACAAATAATAATGCATAATTGGACATGAAACCGTTGCCTATGAGACTATTGCTTATGACTATGATTCATGCCTAAGAGACTATTGCCTATGACTATGATTCATGCCTAAGAGACTATTGCCTATGACTATGATTCATTGACTATGAGACAATTGCCTACGACATTGAATAAGAAACTATCGTGATTAGTCGCCCATGACTATTGTGGTTAGTTGCCTATAACTGTTGTAGTTAGTTTCTTATGCCTATTCCCTTAATGATGTTAGATCTCATATTTAGTATGTAACTTTGCTAGTTTATTCCCATTCAATGTTATGTACATCGAGCCTACAGGGCCATTTCATGATTATTTAGAGAACTTGTGGAAACATGTTATACGGGGATTGGGCGTAGCTTAATTAAGTAAATTTGGCATAGCAAATATGTTAGCATAATCTGAATTGGCTATACTAGAGAATGATTTACATGGACATAGTGGTAAACTAGAATATTAAATCTAGTTTTGACATGAACTGTAAATGAGAATTTTAAGGCTAAAATTTGGGGCATATATTACATTATGAATTATGACCTTGATTTAGGCATGTAGGTTTAGGCTAAATTTATGATTAGGCAAGATATCTAAATAGAGTTATATATATATATATATATATATACACTCTGCTAGATCTGTTATCTGCTAAATCTGTTATATTGCCTAATCTGCTAGTTATGTTATATTGACTAAACTGCTAATTAGATTGAATTGCCTAATCTGCTAATTATGTTAAATTGCCTTATCTGCTAAATCTGCTAAATAGCCTAATCTGCAAGATCTGTTATCTATTCTAATCTGTTGAATGACGTAATCTGTTGGAACTGAAATGCTGAAATTTGAAGTATGTGAATCTGTAGGCTCGATTTAAAATTGAGCAAAACTTGTTAATAGAACCTCGAATAATCTGCTATACTTGTACAGAAGTTTAATCTGTTAAATAAACAGAATTAGTCGGTTATCTGAAAAATCTGTATTGGAATGAATTGGCTATGACACGAGTTAGACTCTGTTTGCGGTAGAAGCCTGCCCGGAACCAACCGGCTTAACCAGCGACTGCAAACTGTCAGTCTAATGTGAGAGGTCGTAGGCATAACTAAAATATGCTTAGACACGAGGTTAGGTCTGGCTTGTGGCAGAAGTCTGCCCGGAACCGCCCGGCATATCCAGCGGCCACAAGCTACTGATCTAATGTGAGAAGTCTATGCATTAATATTTAATTAATGCAAATCTGGGATAAATACGATGTCTAAACCGTGTTGGGTGGATAGGGTTAAACCAATTGGACTAATGAATTTAACAAACCCGTTTCGTGAGTCTGTAGGCCCAATTACAAAGTTAGACAAATCTGTAAATCTGTTAAATCCGTATATCTGAAAACTTGTCTGATCTTTGAAATAGTTGATCTGAACTCTGTATGTCTGAACTTGTAAACAAGTTAATCTGAAATCTGTTAGTCTGGGGACACAAGGTTAGGAGGGAAATTACTTGTGTCATCTGTTGTTTGGGACCCATATTAGTCAGTAACCCTTTCTGGTATCAAAACTTTGACCCAATAGTAGGTAGGATCCGGGCACACTTACTGAACTAATTATAAGTGGTTCATTCTAATAATGGCGAGGAGTGTTGATGGTGCGTTCCAACCGGGTCATGTGCGTGCATGGCTCCCGGTCTGCCTCTGAGGATGTAAGACGTCGTGACATCTGTAAATAGGTCTGTGCCAATTGGTTGTCACTTTAAGGAGTGATACACCTTATTGTGGAGCTGACACAGGGTATTTATGTATTAGGGAGCCGATCGCTTGGGGTAGGGTTTTAGGGTACACTTAGTTCTATCTATTTCTGTTGGTATCGTCTGTTTCTGTTGGGTGGCAACACCTATCTGCGTGGTACCGTCTGTTCGGGTGGTAAAGGCCCATTTACTAGTGTACACCTAATTCTACATTCTGTTTCCGTAGGGATTAATCTGTTTCTGTACCTTCTGTTCGGGTGGTAAAGGCCCATTATTAGCATTCTGTTTCTGTCTGTTTCTGTTCGGGTGGTAAAGGTCCATTATTAGCATTCTGTTTCTATCTGTTTGTGTTGGGGTGGTAAAGGCCCATTACTAGCATTCTCTTCTGTGGAAATTATTCTGTTCCCATTTTTGTTTCAGTTTAGACATTAGGGTGACACCTAATCCTGTTATACTAGTATTAGTGCAGAGAGATGAAAAGTAATATTATTCTGTTTCTTCTGTTTAACCTAAGTACATCTGCTTCTCCTGTTACTGTTATCTCTCATCCAGTTTTATTTGCATGCCATGATTATTATTATCTGTTCATATGCTGAAAGTCACCGGACTTGCCAGACTTTATGTCTGACCTTGCTTGTTTTCACCCCTTTTTCTTCCGTTTTCCCCCAGGTTTTCCAAGGAAGGAATACTTTAGCTTGATCCGGATTTCTTCTGCTTGAAGTAATCAGAGTGCTTAAAGTATGGCTTGACTCTTTATGGCAGCTTCTGTGGGGATTATAATTTTAAAGTTTTGTACTCTGATGATTTTCTGAACAAGACTGATATTTATGTACTTGAGTTTCTGGGAAAGATGTAACCAAACTGATTGCTGTTTTCCGCTGTAATAAAGTTATAATTTCTCAAGTATTGTTTATCTGTCTTGTAAATTTCTGTTCTGTCTACTAAAACGCTCCACCAAAGTTAAGGCATTCCCTTTGTGAGTGTCCTTAACGGAGCTGGGTGTTACACTTGGTATCAGAGCTGAAGGTTACCAGATTAGATAAAAAGATTTTGAAAACTATTTTCAAAAAGGTCTTAAAAGGAAGTATTTTCAAAAATAAAGTTTATTTTGAAAAACATAATCCCCAAAAAGCCATATATCTATCTTTCCCGTTCTCCGTTTAAATATTTCTCTTTCATTCCAGCATGTCTGGGAATCTTAACTTTCCAGAGGGCATGCCAATACCTGGCTGGTTCAGGAGGTACTTAGAGGCTAGGGCCAACGATGCAGGCTCAACAGATATTCCTCCTCCAGCTACAGCGATTCCTCCTCCTCCGCCCCCTCCTCGTGCAATTGCTTTTTCAAAGATCTGTAAAGATTTTAGGGCCATGGGTGGAAAGGATTTCAAGGGAACTGAATCATTCGTAGAAGCAAGGAATTGGCTCAAAGAAACTGAGGATCTGTTCGTTATCTTCGAGGTGGACGATAGGCAGAAGGTACAATTGGCAGTATGGTTGCTCAAGGACGAAGCTTCCTATTGGTGGGAAGTCACTAACGCCGAGAGGCCAGTTGAAACATGGATGGATTTCAGAATAAGGTTTGAGACGAAATTCCTCTCGCAAGCTGAACAAAGTCTACAACTGGAAAAGTTCTTATCTCTTAAGCAAGGAAGTGTGACGGTCAAGGAATACGTCAACCAGTTCAACCAACTAGCTAGGTTCGGACTAGATTTAGTCAACACCCAGCATAAAAAGGCTCTCTGCTTTGTTAAAGGATTGAACGAACCACTGTATAGCCTAGCCATGACCCATGTACCCATAGGAGCGACTTACGAGAGATTGGTGGATATGGCACTACTGCACGAGGAAGACAACGGCAAGAAAGAGGCAAAGAAGGAAGAACCACAGAACAAGAAAGCATGGCCCAAAAAGGAAACACAAAAGAAGGGTGAAAAGTCTGAAGATAAGAAGGAGAAAAAGTGCTTTACTTGTGGAAGTTCGACTCATCTGAACAAGGATTGCAGAAAAAGAAAGGGCACTTGCTTCAATTGTGGTGAGATGGGACACTTCACTAGGGACTGTCCAAAGAAACAAGGGCAAGGGCAGAGAGCAGGACCAACTTCTGGAAGGCAGGCAAACACCCTCGAGGCTAGTGGATAGGATAGAAATAGGAAAACTTTCTGTAGGAGGTTTTATTTCTTTATCTGATTTTTGAGTAAAAACTCTTTTTCTGATTCTGGCATTTCGATTCTGCAATCGATACTCTACACTTGAATACTAGTATTGTTTCTGATTCCGCTGTAGGCTCAGACCCATAAGGGTTACGACTCATCCAATTGTGATAAGTTCGGTATATGTGTTGAGCGTTAAGTTGACTATGACGCATACATTCTGGGTTTTTATCATGCTTAGTTTCCTAAGAATCATTTAGTAATCTGCTCTGTACTGGTAATCTGTAAATATCTGAATATTTCTTATAAGATTGAGATTTCCAGTTTTGACATTGTCTAAAAAGGGTAATCCTCTGGGTGTCAATCTGATTTCGGTCTTCGCGGTTGATACTTAGGGGAAATTTGTCTCTCCACCAAGGTCTAATAGAAACCAAGTTTTTGTTTATCTGCACTCGCTCCCATCACTCGACTGTATCCTATCAATCGAGTCTTCGACCTATAGATAGAAATCCTTTGGATGTAAACATGTGTTTGAGACATGTTATGTTTGATGGTTGCAAGTGGATGCAAGTGGTTGCTAGTGGTTGCTCGTGGATGCATATACACACACTAGGCACTAGATCGGCTCGAAAACACTCTCATACTGCATATGGATGTGTGAGCATTTTCAATTTCTGTGGATGCAAAATGATTGACTCATCACATGGATGTTGCATATGAATGAATGGTTGTCACTCATATAAGAATGATATGTATCAAATAGGAAAATTGCATACATGTTGGACTTATGGCACTAACATAATTCGCATTAAGGAGGTCAAATGAATCAGTGGACCGCCTGATCTTTGCATTAGATAAGGAACATATACACAAACTTTTGCATATGTTCATACAACATTAGAAGTTTTCTAAGGACAATGGATGCTTGTGGATGATGGTTGAGTAGATGGATGACTGGATGGTTGGACACATTCTTCCCAACTTGAAGATTTCGGGGACGAAATCCTTTAAGGAGGGGAGAATGTAACACCCCGTATTTTCTGTAATCATATAAGTAACAAATCAGAGAATAATTAAATTATAAAAAAAGAATCAAGGGAAACGGGTTGCACCATTGCGTTCGTCTCGAAATTATGCTTGGAAACGAGTCCGAGTTTTCGAGAAACGGAGTCCGTATGAGGGAGATATGTCCCTCCGAAGTTTCAGAGATTTTCAGAATCGAAAACAACTCGAAAATTCGAATTCAAATTCGAATTCAAAATCCCAGAACAGACTGGGAGGGAAAATTCCCGCCCATGGACCAGGTCGACCTGGGGTCGACCATAGTGTCGACCTCCCAGGGCCAGGTCGACCATAGTGTCGACCTGGGGGGGGACCAGGTCGACCATAGTGTCCATCTGGGGGTCAACCTGCTCCCGAAACCCAAATTTTTTAACCTGGTTCATTCTGATGTATCCGGTCTCGTTTCTATCTAGATTCATCCGCCTAATCCTATATAAACTCAACCCTAGCCTCATTCTCTCCACATCATTTCATTCTGTCTGTATTCTTCCTCTGTTCTAATTAAAAATAAAAATGGCGTCGCTACCCTGCTGGAATCAAAACTTGGACTGATGCATCTTCTTCCAACCTGAATTGAATTAAAAGCTAAATCAAATCTCAAATCAAAGTTTAGAGCTTCAACAACAATTAAAGAAGAGTAATTCAGCCTTTCTGCATCAACAACAGTTTATTATCCTTTCTTAAAACCATGGAAGGCAAGTACAGTTATTTTCCGCTATAAACTGTAATTATGATTATGACATGATTATAAATCTGAATCTGAGGTTACGTATATTCTTATCTGTCAGATCTGTTTCTCTGTGACTATTCTGTACCTCTTTCTTCTTTCTGTTCAATAGCCAGGCTACTACGAGCCTACGCCTCATCTCATAAGAGATTAACGCACGAACGCTAAAATTTGGGACAAATAATACTGCATAATTGGACATGAAACCGTTGCCTATGAGACTATGATTCATGCCTAAGAGACTATTGCCTATGACTATGATTCATGCCTAAGAGACTATTGCCTATGACTATGATTCATTGACATGAGACTATTGCCTATGACATTGAATAAGAAACTATTGTGATTAGTCGCCCATGACTGTTGTGGTTAGTTGCCTATAACTGTTGTAGTTAGTTTCTTATGCCTATTCCCTTAATGATGTTGGATCTCATATTTAGTATGTAACTTTGCTAGTTTATTCCCATTCACTGTTATGTACATCGAGCCTATAGGGCCATTTCATGAGTATTTAGAGAACTTGTGGAAACATGTTATACGGGGATTGGGCGTAGCTTAATTAAGTAAATCTAGCATAGCAAATATGTTGGCATAATCTGAATTGGCTATAATAGAGAATGATTTACATGGACATAGTGGTAAACTAGAATATTAAATCTAGTTTTGACATGAACTGTAAATGGGAATTTTAAGGCTAAAATTTGGAGCATATATTACATTATGAATTATGACCTTGATTTAAGCATGTAAGTTTAGGCTAAATTTATGATTAGGCAAGATATCTAAATAGAGTTATATATATATATATATATATAATCTGCTAGATCTATTATCTGCTAAATCTGTTATATTGCCTAATCTGCTAGTTCTGTTATATTGCCTAAACTGCTAATTAGATTGAATTGCCTAATCTGCTAATTATGTTAAATTGCCTTATCTGCTAAATCTGCTAAATAGCCTAATCTGCAAGATCTGTTATCTATTCTAATCTGTTGGAACTGAAATGCTGAAATTTGAAGTATGTGAATCTGTAGGCTCTATTTAAAATTGAGCAAAAATTGTTAATAGAACCTCAAATAATCTGCTATACTTGTACAGAAGTTTAATCTGTGAAATAAACAGAATTATTCGGATATCTGAAAAATCTGTATTGGAATGAATTGGCTATGACACGAGGTTAGACTCTGTTTGCGGTAGAAGCCTGCCCGGAACCAACCGGCTTAACCAGCGACCGCAAACTGTCAGTCTAATGTGAGAGGTCGTAGGCATAACTAAAATATGCTTAGACACGAGGTTAGGTCTGGCTTTAGCAGAAGTCTGCCTAGAACCGCCCGGCATATCCAACGGCCACAAGGTACCGACCTATTGTGAGAGGTCTGTGCATTAATATTTAATTAATGCAAATCTAGGATAAATACGATGTCTAAAACGTGTAGGGTGGATAGGGTTAAACCAATTGGACTAATGAATTTAACAAACCCATTTCATGAATCTGTAGGCCCAATTACAAAGTTAGACGAATCTGTAAATCTGTTAAATCCGTATATCTGATCCGTTAATCTGAAAACTTGTCTGATCTGTGAACCGGTTGATCTGAACTCTGTATGTCTGAACTTGTAAACAAGTTAATCTGAAATCTGTTAGTCTGGGGACACAAGGTTAGGAGGGAAATTACTTGTGTCATCTGTTGTTTGGGACCCATATTAGTCTGTAACCCTTTCTGGTATCAAAACTTTGACCCAACAGTAGGTAGGATCCGGGCACGCTTACTGAACTAATTATAAGTGGTTCATTCTGATAATGGCGAGAGGTGTTGATGGAGCGTTCCAACCAGGTCATGTGCGTGCATGGATCCTGGTCTGCCTCTGAGGATGTAAGACGTCGTGACATCTGTAAATAGGTCTGTGCCAATTGGTTGTCACTTTAGGGAGTGATACACCCTATTGTGGAGCCGACACAGGGTATTTATGTATTAGGGAGCCGATCGCTTGGGGTAGGGTTTTAGGGTACACTTAGTTCTGTCTGTTTCTGTTGGTACCGTCTGTTTCTGTTGGGTGGCAACACCTGTCTGTGTGGTACCGTCTGTTCAGGTGGTAAAGGCCCATTTACTAGTGTACACCTAATTCTACATTCTGTTTCCGTAGGGATTAATCTATTTCTGTTTCTGTACCTTCTGTTCGGGTGGTAAAGGCCCATTATTAGCATTTTGTTTCTGTCTGTTTCTGTTTGGGTGGTAAAGGCCCATTATTAGCATTCTGTTTCTATCTGTTTGTGTTGGCGTGGTAAAGGCCCATTACTAGCATTCTCTTCTGTGGAAATTATTCTGTTCCCGTTTCTGTTTCAGTTTAGACATTAGGGTGACACCTAATCCTGTTATACTAGTATTAGTGCAGAGAGATGAAAAGTAATATTATTCTGTTTCTTCTGTTTAACCTAAGTACATCTGCTTCTCCTGTTACTGTTATCTCTCATCCAGTTTTATTTTCATGCCATGATTATTGTTATCTGTTCATGTGCTGAAAGTCACCGGACTTGCCAGACTTTATGTCTGACCTTGCTTGTTTTCGCCCCTTTTTCTTCCGTTTCCCCCCCAGGTTTTCCAAGGAGGGAATACTTTAGCTTGATCCGGATTTCTTCTGCTTGAAGTACTCAGAGTGCTTAAAGTATGGCTTGACTCTTTATGGCAGCTTCTGTGAGGATTATAATTTTAAAGTTTTATACTCTGATGATTTTCTGAACAAGACTGATATTTATATACTTGAGTTTTTGGGAAAGATGTAACCAAACTGATTGTTGTTTTCCTTGTAATAAAGTTATAATTTCTCAAGTAATGTTTATCTGTCTTGTAAATTTCTGTTCTATCTACTAAAACGCTCCACAAAAGTTAAGGCATTCCCTTTGTGAGTGTCCTTAACGGAGGTGGGGTGTTACATGGGTGGGTTAAGTTAACATGGACAAGAAGACAACTTAACCAATATTACATGAACAAAGTGGATAGGGTTAAGGCAAGCTTAACCAATAATACATATGGACTTGATAAGGGGAATGGTTAAGTAAATCTTGGGTAAGTGAGTAATATTAGTATACAAAGGCCCACAAACTTAGCCGTTAAATAAACATGCGTGAATCGGTGAGATGGTTAAGTAACATACGAATAGGTAACACTTAACCAGTACAACATGTTAATTAAGAAAATGGGTGGGGTTAAGTTAAATTGAGAACACTTAACCATTATAACATGTTGATTAGGAAACCCTAGTAACGGGGACCCATTTCAGCAGTAACTCTAGGGCATAAACTCTAACAATCTCCCACTTGCACTAGAGTCAATCATTCATGTATCATATACTCAAGAAACTAGTGTGACTATTAAACTTCTGTTGCGACAGTGTTTAATTCAGTAGGTCTGCAACATTACAGCTTTTGAAACTTTGCAGATATGTTTATATCCTCTGCGAACAATTTCACATAAGAATTATATTCTTAAACATATGTTTGGATCGATAATGAGTTTAACGTTTTAGGCCTGAGCAATAGCCACATTGTCATCGCAATGTAAATCATTGGATAAACATTGAATTAAGTTCAATTATGAACTTTTTAATCCAAACATTTTCTTTCTTAGAATCAGTATCTATTTCTTGTTTTAAAACTAACATTATTCACAATAATTAATGTGTTATCATTATATAACATTGTAATTATTGTGTCACTCCCACTCAATTTCTTGTCTATACAAGATTTAATGGTATTTTGTGGTCTCCGAGACATTTCGGATTCTATTTTATTCCCATCGGTACGTTAGAGACTGACTCTCCGTTATAAGGATACCAATTCGAGCAATAAACATTTTATTCTTTGAGGATTTATAGAATTAATATCCATTTTATTCTTTTGGATATTCCACAAAATATTTATTTGATTTGGGTCTGATCTTATCAGAGGAATGACGTTTAACAAGCGCCATACATCCTAAATCTGCGCATTTAGATATACTAGGACATTTCCTAATCCATATCTTATATGGCGTCTTAAGACTTGTTTTAGTAGGATTAATTTAATTGTTCTCAATTTAATTTATTGGAAGATCTATATGACTTATCTTGGTCGTACCATATCTTATAAGGTGTGATTACTCCTTTCAGGCACACCATTTCAACATGGTGTTCTAGGTGGTGTGAGTCATGAAACAATTTCAAACTCATCTGGATAGTCATTAAATTTATTGGCTTAATTATTCTCTTTCGAACTGTTCGAAAAGTATTTATATTCTATTAAAACTGGTTTTGAACCTCATTTTTGAATTGTTTGAACTTTTCAAAGGATTCAAATTTGTGTATCATAAGATACACACATCTATATCCATTGACATCATCAGCAAATGTATGAAGTAATAAAACCTACATCTAGCTTATGTATTCATTGCTCCAGATACATCATTATGTATGAGACCCAATACTTAGTAGTCCATTCACTGTGTCAAGTGAAAGGTGATTCAAACATTTTGTCTTATTAACAAGATTTGCATTCTTCATATGATTCAAAATCAAATGACCTCAAAATTCCATCATTATGGAGTTTTGATACGTGTTTCTTGTTTATATTGGTTAAATGACAATGCTAAAGATGTGTACGATTTAAATTATTAAATTTAATCCACTCAGTGTTTATGTCAAGTACATTATAGTTAACAATTTATAAAGATCATTAACTATTGGTGAAATTCCATAAGATATTTCATTTAAATAAAATGAATAACAATTGTTCTTTTATTACAAATGAAATTTAAACTTGTCTGAACAAGATTTATAATAACATTTATTTTAAATGGAATTTCATAATAACAATTATTTTATTAATTTTATTAAGCCAGTATACACAACAAGAATTAACTTTCTATGGATAATCCAGCAACTTTTGTTTCATTTCCATTCGTAAGTCCACTTGTCATTTTGTCAGATTTCTACTTATTTTGCAATTTCTATAAATTAACATACATTTATGTGATTTATATCTAGTATCTAATACTAGAAATGTATAAGTAGATTGTTATAACATTTATATATTATTCGGTTGAAGTCATACCTCAACCTTTTATTTTAGATCCTCTATTTTTATATAACATTACGTTTGATTTGTTTGAGGACAATCCTCAAATTTCAATGTTAGTCAAGAAATTTGATTTAATTCAATTTATATCCTTCTTAAGGATTAATTTAAATTATCGAGTTATTTATTATTTAATATCTACATTAGATAATGAAATAATAACTGATTCTATAATATTTATTTAATACAAAATTTTGGCAATCAAAATTTATATTAACATAAATATGTAATTGAAACTAAAATATGCTCCCACTCAAATTAACATTCCTCTATTTATATATGTAAATCATTATATACATATAATGGTGTTCCAAGATCCATATCTAGTCATGCCTTGACCCAGCTTTGGCTAAACTCAAAACACAAACTTTTAGGTAGACATCTTATATCAATTATATTTTCTATATAACTCTTGGTTCGCATGTTGAACATTTTGTTCAGTATTATTCATTTGCTTAAAATGTAGAATAATTCATGCTTTTGTCTCTAAGGCCATAATCGTATTATGCAGCCTAGTTAAGTCAGACCCAATAATAGGTTGGAGCACCACATTTTACTCCATCGCATATAACCAAAATAAAAGGTGCACAACGCTTTGGCGTTAGTTACATCCAGTGATTTTGGACAGTGATGAGTATATTATTGGAAGACGTCACCATGACTTAATATAACAAAATTTGCTTTTAGAGGGAATTTATAATTCGTACTGGCGAACTATATTAGAGTTATTTACATATATTAAAATACATGTATTCAACATCTGAAAAATTAAAACAGTATTTATTCTATTTCTGATCAAATCATAAAATAAAACACTGTGTCATAACGTTGTAGAGTGGTTATAAACAGGAAAAATTCAGATGTGTCGATAATAACATCCAAATAGATCACATATACACGCACGCTCTAAAGTAGTATTAAGATTTCTGTCTAATACAACCAGTTCATAAACTAAACTAGTATAAACATACATTCTAACACTTTAGATTATAACACACAACTTACCTTTTAGAACGAATAAAGCGTCAGACCCTATTATACATTATTATGTATCAAGTTAATGTAGACTTGTATTAATTCATTTGCAATATCATACAAACCAGTAAACATTACAATTATGGAACAACATTGGACAATAGCTTATACATGTATAACAGCTTATACATTTATGTATAATAACTTATAACAATTTAGGACAACTGTTAATATATATATATATATATATATATATATAAACATGTATATATATAGCCTTATACACATTTTTGTATATGCAGGGTAATAAAATGCATTTTGGACTATCTGTATCTATACATACAGTTTAAAACTCCTACAGCACACAAAATCTTATAGATTACATTATACAGTCAATCAGAAACAAATTTGTATAGTGTTCCCTACTTATACAGTCATACTGCCGAGGTTTTAAACCCATGCTTGCTTCAGCAACTCCTTCGCCTTCTGCTCCTACATGTCCATCCACTTGCGCACATTTGCTCAGTCAAACTGATTCATGCAACATGGATACATCTGCAAATATTTATCTGTATAAATAAATGCAGATGAAATATTCATTCGAAAATAAACAGAGCATCAATTATGCGGTATATACATATATATGTAAAACAATACAATCAAACATTGTATGCTTGCAGATGAGAACTTGTTTTAGGTGTTCATTGATGGAGAGGTGAATGTTCAATGATATATATAATCTGATTTTTGAAACAGTTTTCAACATTGAATTTATATCCAAGACACTTACCCTTGGCTTTGCTGTATATTATACAAACTATATATATATAGTCTGATTTTAAAACTTACATACATACATACATACATACATATATATATATATATATATATATAAATGACAAAATATATATTGCCCAATATCAAATACCTTTGCCTATGTCAAATACCATCAGTTCAGTATTTTGTAATTTCTTTAAACTTTGTATATGATCCAGGCAATATCTATATATATATATATATATATATATATAAATCAGTATTTATAAATGCCTGGATTCATATAACACATATGTAAGTTTATTGATACATAGCAAGTATGATATCAAATTGCAAGTTATAATTGCTGAAGCTATCACTTTTGCAACATATATATATATATATATATATATATGTATATATGTATATATATATATATATATATATATATATATATAAACAACACATCCTTATGTATATATTCAGTTGGAAAATCAAATTTGCTACTGTGTATATATATTTCAAATTGTTGTAATATTGATGATATTTAAACCATTGGTCCTACATCATCATATGCAAGCCATATGTATATGTATCAATATATACAAATCAATATGTGAATCACTGTTACACATAAGTGAATAAAACACACATCAGTGTAAGTTCTTATATGACATTAATCCTTTACAAAAGGTATACACGGTTTTAAAGCAAAATAGAGACAACAGACAGATTTTACTATTACTATGTTACTCAAACCCAAATAAAATTTGATCATGTCAAATTTAAATTTGTATATGCATGTTTTTCTTAATGTTTCACATATCATGTCTAGTTCCAGATCTTGCAAAATACTAAGGATTTCCAAACTGTTCAAAATCTAATCAGCAAATCTTATTTGCTGTTGCAAGATCTTATAGAAGTAATTCTACTTCATGATGTTCATTAACTGAGATTGGAGGATGTAATAACAAAATTTCAATGCACATTACTAATCAATGCTCATTTACTATGTCAAATTATTAATCATGCATATTGTGTGTCTTAAGATTGTAAACAGGGTACAATCCCTAATATATCATGTATATATATTCACATAATCATGGCAAAATTATTTACTTGAAACATACCATGTCTCAGGAACACACTGTAAATTCCAAAAATCATTGCAAAAGGTTTTGTAATGACTCAAATCATTTATTTGGCATTATAGATAGTAGAAAGGTAAAAATGATGTCATGCAATTCAAAATTGAGAGGACACATGTTGTGTGTTAATCATAGGTCAAACATATATATACACAGATTTGAACATGATGTTAAATATCAGATTTTACTATGTAAACATGTTTAAAGAAAACAGGTTCATAATGGGCTACATTCAAATTCCATAAGACAAAATAATGTGTGAATCCAAGCAACTTAAAATGCAAATCAAATTTGCAGTAGTTCTCCCATTAATGTGCATAAAAGTTAGGAATTTAAATGGATCCATACAGCAATATTCGAATTAGTTTTACAAACCAATTCAGCATATAGAAACTTGGATATATATATATATATAGTATTTTCAACAAGATATTATTTACAGAAGCATACAAGTCTAACCGTAATTAAAAGAAACTCAATGTAACCATTTGATATGTTCTGCTAGGTCAGAAAACTAAAACCTTTCTCCAAGATGCTGTAATCTTTCTAAATAAAATTATGATTATTTTCAACCATCAGCACACTTGAATAAGAAAACAGTTTAAATTCCAGAGATGATCACTTACAAGAGGTGCTAGCATATATCTAAATATAAGTCTTCAATAGTGTAAATGTCAATTTTCTTTAATCAAACATTTTGACTCCTCTTTTCAGGAATTATTTCTCCAAAATCTAAATATTTAAGTTTATTCACTCAGAGATGACTATTACTCGAATTTCCAGAGTTTAGATTATCAATTATAATAGGTAAGACTGGAAACTTAATAGAATTAATATCATATATTAATTCACTATTTTATTAAGATATATATATACATACATATATATATATTAAATTTTTTTTATTCTGAAACTATTTCATATCCAAATATTTTAATATTTGAACATACTGAAAAGAGAGGAAAAATTGATCCATATATCTAGGGGTCAATTGTTTTGGATGATTGATCTTAATTGCCACTTCATTGGTTTTTCTTAATTAAAACCAGATCCAAAATGTCTTAACATTGTCGATCAATCAAAACTAGTTTTTGATTAATCCACTGTACTCCATACTACAGCAATGGCAAAATAAAACTGAATCACAGTTCAGAATTAAACATGAATCCCTTTTTAAAATTTTGCATCATATGTCAAAATCTATTTTCCATAAACAATTTTACTTTTGTATCGAACACAGATTATAGTCAGAGTAGAACAGTTTCACTTTTATAAATGAATTTTACGCTAAATTTTTATATCAATGTTTGCGATACTTGATTATTTAGGAATTCAAGTAAGCAAGAATTGAAAACATAACTCAAGATACTGAATTTTGCAACCCTATAGCTCTGATACCGTTGAAGGAAATTTTGGGTAAATCGATCTAATCGAAACCCTAAATTTTTTATCAATTTTAACACTTTAAAATACGTAGATCTATGCAAAATCAGTAAATCGAAAGTTCATACCTTGCGTGATTGTTAAAATCCCCAATTTTGAATTGTGCGAATCGGTTGAATCATCTGTTTGCTTTTCGAACACAAAAAGAAATGGAAGAATCGAATCACTAGGCATGTCAATCGGTTGAATCATCATATTAAGTTAACACTTATTTTAAATTGTCATATTCGCTTAAAATCTCTATAAAAATCTCTATATAACTTAATTATAGAAACTTGGTTTTAATAAAAACTCATTCAGAAACTCCTTTCACAATTCAACTCGATTCCATTTCAAAACTCTGATTTCTTACTTAAATGAATTTCACTTAAAAATAAATCTCTTAAATTATTATTAATTAAAATAATTTTAATTCATCACTAACAACTGTAAAAGTAGTTAAATTCTCAATAACTAAAATAATTAATAAATTCCTTATCAAACTCTAATTAAAATTTAAAACAAATATTCGTTAATCTATTTCAATATATTACTTGACATTAAACTAATTTATCTTAATAATCAAACCCCGGTTGAGGCGGTCGACTTGGTCAACTCAAAACATGATTATTTCTTTAACCAATTCTAGTTAATTCCCTTTAAATTAATTAATAATATAATTAATTTAAATAGTTCAATTTTATTTTTTTCTAAGAAATAATTAATCCAACTCTTAACCGTTAGGTAAATTTTTTCTCATCTACTTATAAATCTTATATTAACGTAAGGATTTGATTTATAAAAAAAACATTAAATAATTATTTATAGAATTAAATAATAAATATAAATAAATATTTTCTTTTAAATAACTTCCATTCAAAATAATAGATTTAAAATCTATTTTACTTATAAAATAAGGTTTATAACTTCATTTCTGCCGATTCACCTGATGGTAAATCAACATTAGCAAAACGATTGATTATCAAGCCATCTGATGCAAACTACTCAACCAATACTTCTCATTGGTTAATACCACAACAAACGTTGAATCACGATTGAACAATCCATAAACAAATCAATCATTTAGTAGGTTGGTCATATGGTTCATACAATGGTAATATGAAAATAAACAATAAATTTGAGAAAACCAATTGGATCCCTCCAACCTGCTTTTCCCTACATCCAAATACGTTACCTCAAATAATATAATTCAATGTAATATTCAACAGTAAATAAATAATAGTAATCCAAGCATCCATATTTTTATTAAATACGTTTATATTATTATAAACGTAACCAACAAGGTAATTAGTTATCTCGTTTGGAAATAATTGTTAAAAATAAAGATTAAATTTCATTTAAAATAAATGAACATTTAGATCGACCAATTCAGCATATATATGTATATGTATATATATATATATATATATATATATATATATATATATATATATATATATATATATATATATATATATAATACTCATCACACATCAAAAAATTATCAACCATAGCACACAAAATAAATCCCGACTTATAAAATATAAGTGGGTAAAAACAGAGTGAGTTATACTCACTTGGATTCCAATTATTTATAAGGTGGTTTGGTTATAGTTAAATTAAATGGTCATTTAATTTAATTGTAAATTCCAATCGTTTCCTGCACTGACCAAATTTGTTCCATATGACTGTGTTCGTCACCACGAATCCAGTGTAGCTTGTTTGGTTCCATTATGATAATATATGCATAAAATATAACCCTTTTAAGAAACGGATTAAATTGAATAGATTAATTCTTAACTAATTAATTATTAATTATTAGATCAATTACGTGAGTTTGGAAGTTAAACCGCCCCTTATATTTTCTTCGTGCCCGAGTGTGCGTATGAACTGCAGTTTGAAAACAACGTGGCTGACATTTGTTTTGAAAAATATCCTAAGGTCGAAATATTATGTCCTTCTGCTACATATTCATCTTCAATCTAATTGTAAGCTTCCTGTTTCTGTTCCTTTGTTGCAAACAACCGGCTTTCTTTTCTTATTTAAAATAATTTGCCCACTTTTACTTGCTTTCATCACATTTTGACCCAAACAATCAAGACAAACAAAACCTTTTGCATTGAGAATGTAAGCTTGACACCCGTTACTTCCTCCACGTCTTTCACGTTGAACCCAATCCTTGTTCCTACGTTACAGACCAAGAACCGAACTTTTGCTTCAAATAACCACGCACTAGACTTATGTTCCCCATGCACAGCTTTTGTTTCCCATGCACGCCCACTGTTGATGTAAAACCAAAGCCCGATGTCCACGACTACTGCTTTCTCCATTCATTGCGCCCTCTTTTCTTCTTACTGTTCACGTTAAACTACTCCACTCCAAACCAGTGCTCCTAGTCCCTTAGTTCACCACGTTCGTTCAAAAACTACTTCCAGAAGATGCAACGTGAAGCCCTCGTTCTTATTGTTTAAAATACCCAAACGATACTCACTGCTGCTTTCATACTAATTATGCCTGATTGTTCTATATGCTGCTACAACCCTCCTTCACAAAAACTGCTCCTCTTTGTGTAACAGACCCCACACACGCTCAATCCAACTTCCCCACTGCCAATCCTATTCCCGATCATCTTGACCCCATCTAACTCACCAGGCCACGTGCCCTTCACCGCCGTCCCCCGCTACCAATATCTCACAACTCGACTCACCCCTTCACCCATAATTCGACTTCGAACACCGGTTCTGCCAGCCTGATTTCTGACGACAACGAAGAATACGAACTAATCATGACCGTTCATTTGAGAGAGCTTGACGAGCTCGACATGTTTTATATAGAAGAGTTTTTGAAAAGAGGCGTGGTTTGGAAGAAAAAGAAGGGAGAAGGCGAGGTGATTTTTGGCCATTCGTTGTTAGGGTGGAGGCGGAAATGTTTTCTCTGTTGACCACGCATTGTGTAAACATTAGGGTTTGACTGAGCAAGAGTATTTATAGGGTGTTGATTATAATATAATATTATATAACGAAACTTCACCACGAAGTAATGCGCTTAAACAACAACATACAATATCCGATTGAGATGAAAATTGTAGTCCTAGCATAAGAAAATATTCCGGACATGAAGGGATAGCTTTCAAATCGAATTCCGACATCATTTGTAAAAAGCCCTTTATAAATCACAAGTGAAAAACACACGTTTAAATTTATCACGATCACAAATTAAATCCAAATAACTTGAAACTTGAAACACTACTAAAATTGATCATTACGGATTTAACAAAATTATTTTCACCGAAAAAGGAGATCGTTTGCATACTGATTATTCTATTTTACGGGTAAAACTATGTTATTTTGGACACCAAAATACCCGGTTCTTCGAAAATAAAAAACAATATATTTATCTTACCTCTAATCGTCAATATGAATTCAATGGAATTCATTTCGTAGCTTAATTCGATCATTATCTCAAGTTACGTAAAAAAACTCTTTTAAATCGGGTTAAATTATTAAATTAATCGCTATAATTTATAAATGATTCCATAGCGACTATTTGAAAATTTGAATTGTACATAACTAACAATCTATAAATTGAAATCTCGATTTTTCTCTTTCATTAGAAAATTATAATCAACAAGATTCAAACATTTCTTGTTTCACAGAAATCCGACTTATATCGGATCTTGTACACTCAGTTGAACTTAAAACTCAATATTACGAACTACCATGCCATTACGAGCTCGATTTATATTTACATATAAATTTAATGTTCAAACTTCGTTATATAATCGAATTATATAATATAACACCATTTATAATTCCAAATAAAATATTTAAAATAATAAAATAATTTAAATATCTGACCACTAAAAATACGAGACATTACAAATAGTCATGAGGAAGAAGGTGGCAGCCATTAATGATGTTTGAGAGCCCCAAGAAGCCCAATATACAAAATAAGAACCAACCCATTCGAAAGCCAAGCGTGGGAGTATTTATAAGTCAGTTTTGGCTGTGTTATACCAAATTTCGTATCTCTGAGTGATACCAAATTCGCATCCCAAAATCAGAGTCGAAAAACCAAAAATAAGTCGAAATTTTGCATCCCTTTGTCAAGAAATTTCGACTTCATTGAAGCTAGTTGAAAGCACGTGTTGATCAGACTAAAAGCATTGATCAACGCGGTAAAACCTGCACCAAAATGAACTGCTATATTTCTAGTCATTTATCACTTTATGTTTTTCAAATCCCAAAAAGTCATTGAAAACCCACGTTTGGTAAGCGTCTTATAGTGATCCGTATGTATTTTTATCGTGCCAAAGTGATCTACCACTTTGGCCAGACAATTTCAAATCCCAAGATCGAAAAAAAATTCGACACCTTTGGCCACAATACGAACACATGAGAATTTTCGAATCCCTCGATGCACTCCGCATTTTTTCGTACGCCAAGATTTTGCATCCCACTGGTTTGGCACATTTTGAATCCCCTGTGCGAGATATGATTTTCTTTGCCATGGCTGATGCATGACAGGGGATTTTGAATCTCTGGAGGGGTTCAAAATAAAAGGACACAAAAATCTCCCTTACCAAGCCAATTTCCTGAACTAATTTTTTGGGGGTGACCAGACCGTGTTTGGCACGTGTTTTTGACCTGATTCACCGTATTTTTCACCTCTTTTCCAACATGCCAAATTTTGTAGATTTACCAAATTTTCCAGAATGATCAGCTAAGGTTTTGGCCGTGATTTTTCATAATTTTCACATGCCGATTAGGCAGTTTTGACGTGCCAGATTGTTTTTGCCAATTTACCAGATTTTGATGTCGTGAGCCGCACAAGCCAATTTTCGTGATCGTGTCATGCCAATCAGCTGTTTTTTAGTTGGTGACACTATTTTTTTTTTTACCAAAACAATATATTTTGCGCGATGAGTTTTGCCCCGTGATTAGGCTGACACGCTTGAGCATTTTGAGCTAATCGGACCGAGTCTATCACGTATTTTTACTACACCAGTTTTTATGACGATAATTTTACGTATCGATGCCATTTCCAAGTCCTCTATGAATACGTCTCGACTTCGACCAATTCTCTTTGTGTTTTTGACGACATTATTGACACTTGAGCGCATCGCTTACAAAATTCTTGACATGTAACAACTTTGACCAAAAAAGCATGTAAACAAAAACAGTCTCGGAATTTAATGAAACCCATTTTATCGGGTCTTGAATAATAAACTATTGCAGGATTTCAAATTTTGTAATTTTCAGATGACATGTGTGGTCGTACGAGCGTAAAACGTTCGACGTAGAAATGTGTTTGAATAAAATAAAAAAACATTGCTTATATAATATCATAACTTCTAACCTATAATATCGGGTTAGTGTTTTCATGGTGGTGAGGAGGAGAGGAGCCATGGCAAGGGCGGCTTTGGGTTTCTGATGATGAAGTGCACAAGCTCAAGGTGGTTCAACATGCTCCAGTGCATCAGTGAAAAACGCGACATTCATGGGCTCACTGATAAAGCAATAGGTCAATTTTTTGATTATGGCATCGATTTTGAGGCAGTGGTTCTAGTTAGGTAGAGAGTTGGATGCTGAGTGTTAATCCTTTATAAAACACGATTTTAAAAATAATGCGTTGGATAGCATAAGTGATGGATAGGGTAAAACGTGTTGGATCGGTTGTAAAGCAAAGTGTTGGATCGGGTGTAAAAACATGGATCAGTTTCATGTTGAACAGGTGATGGATCGGCCGCATGTATCCTTGGCAAAATATGGATCAGATCGTTGTACATTAATATGGATTGTTTATACGATGGATTGGTTGTCCTCTATGGACCGCATGCAGTATAAATGTGTGGAACATATAATGGACTGTTCAAGGCATGGATCGCGCATGGAAAAACTTGAAGGCAAACTATGGATCGCTCACAATCCACAAACCATGGGTCGCTGGATCGGTGGCATGCAAATATGATGAAGCGCGGGCTCCTACAGGTCGTTGGCTTCCTTGGACTGCTAAAGAATGATGGAGCGCATACGATCCATCATGATGGATCATCAGTCGATCCAGAAAGGGCCCATACACACTATTTCAAGCTCCACTGCAATCCAATCGTCGCCTATAAATACCGCACCCCCACACACATAAAAGAGATTAGATTTACTCCTCCCGAAGGGATGAAATTATTGAACTCCAGCATCACTCAAGCTTATCCAACACCATTAAAGTCTCTTCAAGCATCATTCATGGATCTCTATCATCATTCTTCTCGAGAAATCATTGAAGTTCATTACCGAGCTCAATTATGAAGATTAAGTCTGATTATCATCGCTACTAATGAGATCCGAGAATATTCGAAAGAGATAGAGAGTTACCGAGAGATTGTAGAGAAGAAAGAGAGAATCATTGTAAAGGATAGAAAAAGGTGTAAATTGAATCAATATGTAACTTGTAATGGCGAAAGTAACGAAATCCTCATTCAATGTGGATGTAAGCCAAAATAAAAGTTGAACCACTATAAATCTGCTCTCTACTTTATTATTTTCTTCGTTTTTCTACTTTAACCTTGTTTTCTACAATTTAGAGGTGTTCCCTCACCTCCTTAACATTTAGCGCTGATTTTCGGTGTTAACACCGAGTCTATTGGTGATGGTTGCGACCTAGTTTGATGGCCGAGGTGGAGCAGATGGGGAAGTCAAGGTTCACTCAAACGATTTGTAAAAGGAAGGTGGGTTTCGATGTTTAAAATGAAGAAGTGGGACATAGTGGTTGTCACATGATGATTGAGTGGATGGGGATTTTAAAAGTGATTAAGTTATTAAATTGTATTTTAATTGTTTGTTAACTTATAATTGCAATATCTATCTCATACGGTGTCAGATTTGAGTGAATCCATTTGCGTTAGACTCGTCTCAGCGATGCCTATGCGTCTGAATTGAATTGGTGTGATTTGAAGTAGTTTGGAATTTTATCTAATTTCAAACTTCTATTTGCAATTAGATAAAACGACGTGAAATCGTCAAAAAGGAATGGATAACGAATTAACTCTCACACTTTATGGAATACTATGATTGTTGTTATTTTGTATAATAATATTCATCGTTGTTAGTGTATAAATTATGTGTTTGGTTTTTGTGATGATTTCTTATTTTGTAGGTGGTTGTGGTTATATATATTCCTGTCTGTGAACGGAAGACCTTTGACACTACCTACTATTAAGCTGAAGATTCATCTTAAATGAATTAGATTATCTATTTCGTATGCACATATAAACTGATATATGAGCTATGATGCAGGAAGAGATGTTGGAGGGGTCCAGTAGAATTCCTCAATGTTTTGGATGTTTCCTGCATTCATATTTGACACATATGAACTGTCTAACATAAGTAACATTAAAATCTGATTTGGATGATGATTGTTGAATTAAATCCAACTTTGGTGTGTTATTAATCATTAAACAATATTGGTTATGTGGTTGGCAGTAGATGACCTTAAATCCATCGTTTAAGTCGTTGATTACCGTTAGACGAATCAACTAAGTCTTTAAGTTATAAAATTTATTTTTATAACAAAAGAAAGGGTTTTGGATTTATTTTATATAAGTTATATAAAATGATGGTTTTGTAAATAGACTAATATTTATAGTTGGGTTTATAATTGGATTTTATACTGGAACTACAAAATGTTTTACGAAGCGACATCCCTGTTTTATAAATAAATTTTACAATTGGAGATTTTGAGTCGTAAAACTTTACTAAGTTTTATAATTATGTTGTTTGAAGTTGTAAACCATGTTTTATAATTAATTGAGTGATAAGTGATTTCAGTTGTTTTTTGAACAAGTATAATAAATAATTTTGTTGAACTTGAAAAATAACGCAGAATTGGTATTGGATTCCCAAATTGGAATTTATGAAAAGTTAGATATTCGCAAAAAGCTTTTAAATGATTTAAATTGTTTTTTAGCTAAGGTTTAAGTGATTTGATTACAAAATTAAACCATGACTTTTAGATCTAAAGTTTTATAAAGAAAAGTAAATCGAGTTTGTAATAAGACTTTAGTTGAATTTTTTTAAAGGGTTCTATAAAGGGATTTTATAATAAATCCATGTTTTATAAACAAGGTTTATAAAATGGATTTGAACCTAATGCGATGGTTGCAAATGATGGTTTACTTAACAATTGAATTAAGTAAAAGTGATTGAAATTGAAATGAGATTTTCAAATGCATGAAATGGATTTTAAACCTTATTTGGATTGAATAGTAAATGTAACTTATTGTGAAATTTATTAAATATCATGTTTAGTGTTAACAAAATTCTATTTATCTTGAAGATAAGAATGTTGTCGAGTTAAGGTCTGAGAGGTAAATAAAATACCCCAATTTGAATGACTGCATTATTATCCAAGGGATAATACTAGTTATTTTATTACGATTTTCAAATGCATATGTGCTAAAATTTTAACTTCTTATATCATGGCTTAACTTGCTCCATTGATATAAGTATCTGATCCCAGTTTTGTCGATTGTTTGTCCTGTTTGTTAGAATTCAACCATTTGGATTGAATTTCATTGGGATTTTCGGGTGCACAACTAGTCTGTGTCAAATCAGGGAATTAGCTGTTAGTTGTCGGCTCCTACTTAAATTTGAGTGTTAGCAAGTCGTTGTTCGCTGTGGATTGTGTAGGCGCTTGTACGCTCGTACGTGATTTTGTGCAATACGCTTGTAGTTTTATGCACGTAGTATATGAAAATGTAAAGATATGCATATGGTTATACATACTAATGTCATCTGAATATTGAACCGAGCATGCACCAATGGAATATTTGTACACACGTATACATATTTAAGTCATGGTTGTACACATAAACATATGAATAATTGTTGTAAGTTGGCGCATGTATATACAATATGAATCATCAGTTTCTAAGTTTTGCATTGATAAGTGCATGTTCAACACTCGATTTGTGTTTACATCGGTGATCTTATATTTGCACAGCCACGTACACTCAATTTGCCGATCCCACTTCCTGCCATCTTCCCTCTTTTGACATGGTATCGGGTTGGTACCGATCCCGTACCTAACGACTTTAGGAAATCATTTGGGAAAGGGACCTGTATTCCCCTCCATATAAATACACCTTCACCCCTTTCTTCTCCCTTCCTGTTTCATTTTCTTGATCAATCTGAAGATCTTGACTGTAACTGTAACAATCCGCATGGAATGGGCCTAAATTTCGATCTAGAAAAGGGCCATCGAAACTTAGAACGATTTTAAAAGGGTCGTTGGTTCCTGTAAGGAATTACATTTGCATAGATAATGTATATACATACACTTCGAATGGAAATCTGACACAGTGGAGAGAGAAAATATAATACTGAAATAAGATGTACCGTTTTATTAAAAATCATAGTATTCCAACACAACAGTCAAGATACATTTGTTCAATGGAACAAAAGTTAAGCATTTTTGTTTCCTAGAACCGAAACTAGATGCTTTTGCTAATGATTTTCTTATGAATTTGTTGAGGACAATAAATGATGAACTTCGATTAGATATGCTATGAGGCATTTAATAAGATATCACCTTGAATAACTTTGAAGTTTCTTGAAGCGCTTGCCTATCACGTGTCTTGAGACATTTAACATATCTTCGATCTGCTTGATTATATACTCCTTATGTGGCCTTCTAACATTCATAACATACCTCAATATTCAGTACTACTTAAAAAATAGTTAGCAACATCATTTATATAATTGTTATCATCCAAAGCAATAATCCAAATTTTAACAGTTATAGCCAATTTTGAGGTGGAAACATTGTAGAATGCAGATGGTCGAAGACACATGACTTTTGAGTTATGCAAATTATCATCTGCTTAATTTGTATGTGATGTCTCAATCAGTACTGATATACATGACTTTTGAGTTATGTGAGTTATCCTCTGCTTAATTTGTATGTGTAGTCTCAATCAATACTGATATAATTGAGTTAGAGGCTTTGTTTATAGTCGGTATTTTCTTTATACAAAAAGGTTTGTGTAGATTTCGTTTCGCTTGTCATTTTTAGTTTTGTGTCTTCGTCTAAGAAAAAATAGTCTACTGTCTATCATGTGTTATAGGAAAAAAAATTGAAAAATGAAATTAACTTATAAAACAGAAACAAGCTTATTTTGTTTTTTGTAATTGGGAAGATCAGAAATGTATAGAGAATAATCCAACTCATCCGTTGTTCGTTGATTGTCGCAATGACTAAGAATTATAGATCATTTTCTCATGTTTCTTGGTATCTGTTAGAGTAAACTGAAACATAGAAAGGTTCGAGAACTTGATTTCGAACATTTAAAAATCTCTTAGTTTCGGACGATTTCGGAAATTTCGAAACTTTTGGTTTTGGTTTTGGTTTTGATTTTAAATGAAAATATAACAAAAATCTTTATAAATAAAAAAATTAGTTAAATTTTACTAAATAATATCCAACTAAATTTTTGTGTAGATTCAATTTAATAACAATTAGGTTTAATTAAACAAAAAATTAACACCTAATAATAAAAAGTTAGCCCACCACAAATAAACCCTACGCCCAAGTTAAGAAAACTAACTCATTCAAAACATAGTAATAAACCTGCTGACAATAGCCGCTTCTAAATGAAAATATCCGCTCTCAAAATATTGCTCATTCTTCAACATCGCCCTTCAAAAAAATCGCTCTCAAAACCTGCTCAGAAAAATCCCTCTTCAACAACGCATTAAAAACAACTCACTCGCAAAATCAAATTTCACGACCTTCTAAATAGCCAATGACAAAGCTTCTGCTTTCAAAATGGAGCCGAGATGCTAGGACAAGGAAGAAATTTGAATCGACACGCTAGAATTAAGATAAGTATGCTGATTTAGACTGATTTTTGATTTTGAATTTTTTTCTACAACCCTAATTGAAACCGATTTTTGCATTAGGTTTCGGCTCGAACGCTGTCGATACCATTATGGTACCACCGAAATTTCGGGTACCATCTGATACCTCAAACCATGCACAGAACTCAAAATTCTTACTAACCTGACAAACCTTTCTTTTTCTAGATCCATATATCTAAGGGTAAATAGCATAAGACATAGTCTTTAGCGGCATTTCATAAAACATAAGGGGCTTTCAGTAAACTTTACAATTATTATTGATATATTGTGTAGTTTAGAACTTGTGTTTGATATTCAAGGGGATTTGAAATGTAGCAAAAATGAGGTGTAGTAGTCGATCCTTGCCAATACACACACGCATACATTATTGCAAGGTTCCTTTAAAATACCTTCATGTGCCATCAAAATAATAATAAGAGTAATAATCATAATTAATACCAACAAATGACATCATCTATTTTCAAACAAAAGCTTAGCTTAGCAACCTATTTTTATGACCATGTTTTGAAATAGCCACGCCGGACTTAGCTTTATTTGTTCATAATTTATATTTATTGTATATGAATTGATGCTTTATTGCTTTTACTTTTTAGTGCATATGGAACAAGCAAAAAGGATATTTTTTTAAGAATAAAATGCAGATGGGGACGACTACTTTGTTATAAGTGGTTAGCTTTTTCAGTTTCCCTCTATCCTTGACTATGTAAATGTCATATATTATTTATCATTGAGATGGGATCAAGAGCACCCAAATAGTGCAGCATCCCTTTAGCCCCGCTAATTTCCACCAAACATTCCCGTTTCTCTCTCCTCCCACTAATTCTCTCCCCTACTAACGTATTTAACTATAAATAGGTGGGTCCTATTCGTGTGCAAAAGGGGTTCCAAGAAATAGGGGTGTCATATAACCCCCTTCTTTATCATTTATTACTAGTTTATAATATTCATGTTATAATAGTTTTATTTCACATGTCGACAATCAACAAATAAATAAGGGACAAAATTTTGAAGTAAGCTCCTATAAATAACTAACTATAAAAATAGGTATGTTTCATAACTTATTATGAAACTAGGTCTATTTTGTAACAACTCGGCTTTTTGTCCAGTTTTCGCCGGTAATTAAACCAACTTAAACCGTTCATAAAGACGGATTGTTAGGGGCACTTACACATTTGCACAAAATAAAAAAACTTTTCCATTATCGTTAAAATAATATTACATCAGAGTTACAAGAGGTACATCAGAGTACATTGGTTACACAGCGGAAAAGATACTAAACTCAGCGGAAGAATGCAAATGCTCCAAGACATAATGGCTTCAGCTAAAACCAGAATCCTGCTCCAACTAACTCCAAGGCTAAATCTGTGAGTCAAACTATTAGGCTTCCCGTGTAAAAATTATGGTCACCCAGAGTTTAGGTGTGGGAAGAATAAACTCCAGGTCAGTCATGGAACTGGTGTGAGAACTCAAAACAGTTGTTTTTATGGTTTGTTCTAAAGTTAGGTAATTCACCGGACCACGTCGCTAATGCGGAACGGGTTTACTCCATGTGAATACCAATCCATAGAAAATAGCAATGATTTTTTGATAAATGAAACTAACATAAGGTCTCGTGGCACACACACATTGCAAACGCACACATGGGCGAGGTTTCTCCTTATGCAGTCAAAAATGCTTGATACATGAAAATCCTCTTTCAATACTATAATACTGTGCGAAAACAATTTCGAAAGTAAATGTATTAATCCTAGCCAGCATAGGTACCATATACTATACTGACGTATGGTATACAATCAAAAGCGTACGGGCTCGTAGCGGAGATTGGGTTTCCAACAATGACCAGGCAAAGGAACTTCCTTCCGAACTAAATTTTAAACACCTCTAGAGGGATGTCCGAGGATCAATGGTGATGCTCCTCATGCCAACACAAGGCCGGGTTACCCCTTAACTGGGTAACTTAGAGTACGCCTGAGTATGTCATCTCCTGGTCGTTACCGACCTTTCTGAGTGCACGCCAACAAAAACCACAAAAGTACATGCTTTTACCATATAGGTTAATACTTGGGCTCCATACCATAGTACACCTTTTATCTAAAAAGAGACAACACCCTATAACCCTGCTGCATTTCTTCCTATTTTGGCCATTTACCGGGGTGTGAGGCTTGCCGAGGTCCCGATATACACAAAGCTACGCTCAAATAAGCCATGCTTTGATCATCCAAAGCTCACCCGATAACTTAAGTATGCCACATTGTCCATTCACAATGCATCACTAATTTCTATCGATATATAACCTCTAAGATCATACGTCTTAGAGGAGGGTGTTAAGCAAGAGAATAAATTCCCCACCACCAAATAGATATATATTTAACAGAGATCAGTGCTATGAAGTCAATTACAATGTCCGACACACAATCCATAAATGTCCGTTCTAGGTCTGAACGAAACAACGAGATTCCTTCACATACGTTTGGGCTTCTTGCCACTTAGCTGATATAAAATCCATCTGCGAATAGGAGCTACCCATTTGAGACATTCAGCAAGTCGTTCTTATGATACGAAGGGTCTTGGTCTTCAATATCTTCAATTGCTCCACACCGTGTATTATTACTTGAAATGGTTTTCGAACATACATCCGATCCCGATCTTTCCAAATAATAAGCGCAATTTAAAAAAAATACAATTACGGAACACACAGGCTTTCAACCAAATCTCCTTCCATCTTGGATTTTGTTAAATTAAGCTTCTTTAAATCCATTCTCAAATTATAACAAAATCCATATTTAACCTTTCTCTTTTACAACACATCCCTTAAATTAAAGATAATTTAGCCTCAAGGCCTTAATTAATTTTTCGTTTGATAACTCGTTATCAAAACCCAGTTTCCTTTGGAAATCCTTTAATCCATATTTCAACCATAGTTTCCATTTAAATCGATTTTCCAACATTCAATTCTTTAATCTTAACTAAAAGATTATACTTCGTTCCCAATTTCTTATTTTTATTTTTCTCAAATCAAATATTTGATTAAATCCCAATTTACGATATGAATTTCCACAACTCGATCTCATTGGGTTTCAAGAATGATATTGTTGAAGATATGATTCACGACAAAACCCAATCAATAGGTATTGAACATAAGTTACACAGAGATTGTATCTACTTATATTCGATATCAATTCTCATAATCAACGAATACTATAAGTGGAATAATGATATAATAATAATATCTTCCAAATTCCTCAAATAGTACACGTTTACACCAAAGAATTTCATATCATATATCCGAAGATTATTTATATCCAACTTATCCCAATCAGATTGGGAAACCCATATCTTACTTAAAAGATTTATCCAACTCTTTGGCATTAGATCTGGATAGAAATACCATCAACTTATACTTAATATTAATCTCGATATCCAACTCACACTATAAACGGAATAATGGTGAACTACCTTTTAAATTCCTCAAATAATAAGAGTCATCATCTACCGAATCAATATCAAGCATCCGAAGATTTATCTTCAACCATATCCAATTATTTAAAATTGGAAAACCCATTTTAATATTAAATAAATCAATTTAAATCCCATCTAAAATATTTCCAAAACTTTTAAACTTTTGAAAACATTCCACAAATCATTACTTATAGTTCGAAAGATAGTTTAAGGGTTAAAATTTCAAAATAGATTGTTTACAAAGAAAGCGTTATAATAGCATTTCAAAAGTGTTACAAAAGCGTTACAAAACAGTTATCTTAACTATTTTGATCAAAATATCGTTTATCTTTGCCAAAACTTAAACTTTACAATTCAAAACACCTTTTCATAATTTATAATGATTTTACAATTTTTCCCATATTTTTAAAACATTTAGAAAAGGCTGTTTATAGTTATGGTCGATAATTGTTCTTACATCAACCTTTTCCAAAACGGTTTCTAACATAACTTGAAAATTATAATTCGAATTTAAAATCTGCTTTTACTCATTTGAAAGTTCTTGTTAATGGAAATCAAACATTTTTATTTTATGGAAGTTTGATTTAGATTGCAAAAGTTATAAGCGTTTAAAGTTTGCATCTAAAATACGTAAATTGTCGTTATGCGACAAGCTCTATTTTGACCATAATAACCATTATTCTACGATACTTCAAAATATCTTAGAAAACCATTATATCCTTATATAACCCTTTTAAAATCATTTAAATTTGCTTTCCAAATTATTTTGGATCTAAAATTCAACTTTTATTTTTTTTACTTAATAAATCAAATTCCAATTCATTTCTAAATTCAAATAACTTCAAATTAACCATCTCATTCATCGGATCAGTTAGGGATAGACAGGGAGAGCAGGAAACTTTATTTCTAAACCCAAGCCTAGACACTATCCTCTTTGTCATCCTAGAATGTTCCGGTGTTTATTTATTCATTTAAAGGACTTTATCAATATATATGAATTCATACATATGGTCTTTCCAAATTATTAACCTTCAAATTCAATAATGATATTGCTTCTAATTACGAAGGAGATTTGCCGATCACCAATGTGATACCATAATTTTTGTGTCATAGTGTGTGCAAAACAACATCAACAACCATTTAAACAACCATATCAACCATCATCAACATAATTAAATAAATCATAACTGTGCACAAACGTTATAACATTAACGCTTAATAGTGTGTGTGGTCTAAACTATGCATCCATCATCCATCACAACAAACATCAATCATCATTTGTTGGGTATTTCCGATCTAATCGATAACCCTAATTAAACGGTTTAACAAATTAATCTACAGATCTATTGCAAAACAGTAATACGAAATCAAATTAGGTTATAATTCATACCTGTCGTGATGAATAAACTAATGAAACCCAAACTAAAATAGCTTGGATGAATCGAATCAGGAGCTCGACAAAACGTCGGGGCCTCTAGAGGTATCCACTAACATCCGATCTTGATTTCGTCATGGGAATCAAGATTTCAAAGGATCGGTGCTAGCCGATTAAGGATTAGGGTTTTGTTCCCGAATTTTATCTCGTTTCACCTTTTTTCAATGAATAATATGAATAGGTCGGCCCATGTTTTAAATATATAAAACGAGATAAAATAGGGTGACTCACCCTTTTACCATTTCAAAACAAAAAGAAATATCAACATTTTGGTTTTTTTCTTTTTATCAAGAATGATCCTTCACCTTTTCAGATGTTTTACGTGTGACCCTTTAGGTTATTACAACGTTGGTAATGATTTTTAAATCGTATTTAAAATCATAAACAGTGATTGGCATCTAGCAATACGTCGCTGCTACCCGAGTTATAATAAAATTATCGATTCGATACAACCTTTTCTATGACCAGTGTATCAATGTAATATAATCCTTTTAACCGGTATATCCAGGATTAAACTAGAGACATGGATCGTATCATCCTCTTTATAATTTAATCCTGTATCTTGATCGATGAGTAGACTGTTTAAAACAAATCAATATTTGAGCACGGCCATGCATTTCACAGTCTCACTCAATCAAGAGGCCCATGGATATCACTACGAATATATCGTAGGGTTAAATTCCATCTAGATCATTCATAATTTTCATTCGACTTGAAATGTATCCAATAATCACCGTTATTGTTACTCTGTTACGAAATAACTTTAGATGATATCAAAACACAAATATCCTCGAATAAAATTATAATGATTTCAGGTCTGAGGACCATTACATCACTGTCACTATGAGAATGACTTATGATACTTCAATTATATTCCATGGAGTTATCTCACGGTGGGTCAGCCCAATACGCTATTCCCCAATACGTATGTAACACCCCGAATTTCAATTAACACTAATGGTTAGTAATTAAAGTATAATTAATCTCAGATGTGAGAATCAGGGGAAACGGGCTGCGTCATTGCGTTCGTCTCGGAAAAATACGCGAAATAGAGTCCGAGTTTGCGTAAAACGGGTACCGTATGAAAGAGATATGGACGAACGAAGTTAGGCAGAAAAACCCGAAGCAGGCCAGTACAAAAATGCACTGGCGCACTTGTGAAGTGCGCCAGTACAAAAATACACTGGCGCACTTGGGAAGTGCACCCATGTCGGGACAGGAAACCTGCATAGTTTCTAGAGAGTTCTGTGGTTGGGTGCACCAGTTTGGGGTTTGGGCTTGGTCTTAGGGCTGGTTTCTGGAAGGTTCCGAAATCTAAGGGTCCTAATCTAATCTAGGGTTAATCCTATGGCCTAAAACACTTGCCTAATCTATAAATAAGACCCTAACCTAGCCCTAAATCATCATTAATCTATCATACAACTAAACTATGGCAAAATTTTACCTCTCATGGCCTCCACTAATTTATGAAGAGGGTTGCAAGCTAATCACTCTCTAATCAACCTCTAATCCATTCTAAGCATCTTAATCTTCTTCATTTGGAGTGCAAATTGGCTAGTTGTGAGTTTCTATCACTCTAATGATCAATTGCTAAACTAAGTAGATGAGATATGATGAGATCATATGGCTTTGTTTGTGGATTAATGGGTTTTAAGTCATATGACATGGTGTTAGTTTGCTAATGTATGTGGGTTATGCAAGTTTTGTGCTTTGTGATCATATGTTAATATGCAAGTTACATGTATGATAATATGCAAGTTACATGTATGATAATTATGCAGGTTGTATGTTTCTTCATATGCAAGTTTATGAGTTCATATGCAAGTATGTAACATGTTATGCAAGTTCATATGCAAGTTTATGAGTTCATATGCAAGTTATGTAACATGTTATGCAAGTTCATATGCAAGTTATGTGACATATTATGCAAGTTCATATGCAAGTCATGTATTTGTTAATATGTAAGTTTATGTAACATGTTATGCAAGTTAATATGCAAGTTATGTGACATGTTATACAAGTTAATATGCAAGTTATGTGACATGTTATACAAGATTATATGCAAGTTATGTGACATGTTATGCAAGTTCATATGCAAGTTATGTGTTTGTTAATATGCAAGATGGCACCTTTGAAACATGTTCATACATATGCAAGTTGACACCTTTTATATGTGTTATGTCATGAGAACGAAATTACGTGGGAACGATGGGGTTAATTAAATGCATATGTTAATAAGATTGTGTGAAATTAATATAATTATGCATAACATAAAATAAATGAACATAGTATGGGAATTTGCCTATTAAGTTAGGTGTACCCATACTATGTGTTGGGAATTTGCCTATTAAGTTAGGTCTACCCATACTATGGAATTGGGAATTTACCTATTTAGTTAGGTCTACCCATATTCTTAAAAATGTGTAATTAATTAGGGAAAATTAATATAAATTATGAGGGTGATTAATTAGGTGTAATTAATTGACTAAGACACGAGGTTGGACTCAGTTGTAGCGTAAAACTGCCCGGACCCAACCGGCTTAACCAGTTGCTACAAATGTTAGCCCAATGTGAGAGGTCTTAGGCACAAACTAAATACGTGATTAATGTAAAGACACGAGGTTAGACTCGGTTATGACATAAGGCTGCCCGGACCCAACCGGCTTAACCAGCGGTCATAAAAGACAGTCTAATGTGAGAGGTCTTTACAAAGGTTACGATCTTAATTAATTAATTAAGAAACACTTAACCACATTAGCATGTAGAGGGACATGAGGGGTTAAGTGGGTGCCTTGGGTGGCATGTGGAAATCTAGTGGTTGCCTTGGGTGGCAATAGAAAATACGATTAGAATACTTAACCAAAGTGGAACATGTAATTAAAACATGATTAAAGGGTTAAGTGGGAAACACTAGTGAGTGGGCCAAGCTTAGGGGGATGGCTTGTGCTGGGGGCCCATTTCAACCAGTAACCCATACGTATCTTAGTGGGCTCGACCCATGTCGGGGACGGGACACGCATACTGGGCTTGACTATAAGAGGCCAAAATGGGTTAGCGGTGGCAACGCATGACCAACGGGTTTCATATGCGTGGGTGGACCCGGGCTGGTAAATAAGACGTTGTTGCATCGTGTAGATATAAGCCGTGCACCGTTAGTTTTATCAGGTTGCCACGTTGGGGAATGGTACACCCCACGGTGGGGCCAGCACGGGTATCTACGTTAGGGAGCCGATCGAATGGGGAGTAGTGTGTACACCTAGTGGATTGTAGGGCCCCGTGGCGTCTACTTAGTCACCTAGGGGTACGCAAGAACTATTAAGTTAATTTTATAAGTCCATGGGTGGGATCAACCTCTAAGTTAGGAATGACTGGTGTGGTGCAGTTTAGTAATTTACCTTTGGAAGGGTAGATGCGTCTTTATCTTTTATCTTAGTTTAGTTGACTGCTTAGTGTAGCCATTCATCCCCATTAGTTACCGTATATCAGTTTATGTCTTCTCTGGTTACTTTAACGATTGTATTGTTAAAGTTATAGGACTCGCTCAGACTTATGTCTGACCCCGTTGTTTTTATCTTTTTTCCCAACCCTCAGGTCCTACGGTGGATCCTAGCAGTAGTGGAGCTTGATCGGATTGTTGTTCCAGTCTTTAGGAGCTTGGATAGATGTAAAGCTCCAGTTACCCAGTTATCTTTTCTTTTGTCATGGCTATTGTATGAGAGTGGGATTATGTACTTCTTTATTTTGATGGATATTGTACTTGACTTTTATTGTGGTTTTATGATGTAACCAGACATGTTTTACTTCCGCTGTTATGAGATGATGTTTTAAATTTCAAGTACTATTTATATCTGTCTTGTTGTAATTTTTCTGTTCTATATTCACTAAAATACTCCACCGATGCTATGGCATTCCCTTAGTGAGTGACCATAGCGGGAGTGGGGTGTTACACGTGGTATCAGAGCTTAAGGTTACCAGAACAGATAATTTTTTTAGAAAAACTATTTTCTAAGAATATTTTTGAAAGGAGTATTTTCAAAAACATGTCTTTTAAGAGAAAAGTTTTTGAAAAAGAAAAGCATAATCCCCAATAGCCATATCTTTATCTTTCGGAATCTCCTTTTTCAATCTTTCCTCTTTCGTTTCAGCATGGCTGAAGATCTTAACATCCCGGAGGGCTTAGTTATACCAATATGGTATAGGAGGTTACAAGAGGCTAGGGCCGCGGCTGCGGGTCCAGCCAATGCTACTACACCAGAGGCAACCACTCCTCCTCCTCAGCCTAGAGTGGATAATTTTGCTAAGATTTGCAAGGAGTTCAAGGCTATAGGAGGAAAACCTTTTCTAGGTTCAGAGACTTTCGTAGAGGCTAGAGATTGGCTTAAGGAAGTGGAAGAGTTGCTAGATATCTTTGAAGTGGAAGAGGGAAAGAAAGTCAAGTTGGCGGCTTGGTTAATGAAGGGAGAGGCCTCATTCTGGTGGGAGATCACTAATGGAGAACGCCCTGTTGACTCTTGGGCAGATTTCAAGCAAAGGTTTGGGGCTAAGTTTCTCTCAAGGGCGGAAGAGAATCTGTTTATGGAGAAGTTCTTGAATTTGAAGCAAGGGAATCTCACGGTGAAAGAATATGTCAACAAATTCAATCAATTAGCAAGGTTTGGCATAGAGTTGGTGAATACACCGGAGAAGAAGGCTTTGAGGTTCGTTAGAGGCTTGAACGAACCATTGCAAGGAATAGCTATGACTCACATTCCTATGGGGGCCACCTTTGAGAAGCTTGTCTACATGGCACTTATGCATAAGGATGATAAGAGTTCTAAGGCACCAGAGAAGAAGGGGGATCAGAAGAAACCGCAACAACAACAACAAGGCAAGGGTGGAAAAGGCAATGGTGACAAGGGGAAGAAGAAGAAGAAGTGCTTCAATTGTGGGACCCCAGGCCACCTCAGCAAGGATTGTCGCAAAAAGAAGAAGACCGGTTGCTTTCATTGTGGTGAAGCAGGACATCTTGTGAAGGACTGCCCAAAGAAGGGGCAGAAGACGGGGTCTACCTCAAGAGGTCAGGTGCAAGCTCTTATGGCACCAGCTCGGGCAGGGGGGGCAAGTTCAGGCTCTCTCAGTTCCACCGATTCAGCAGAGAGGTAGAACTATTTCCGTTGAAAGTCTGGTTTTTCTGTTTGATCATCCAGTTCGTACTTTGTTTGACTCTGGCGCATCGCATTCTTTTATCTCATCATCGTTAGTTGAGTCACTGCACTTAGACACCAGTCTAGTTGATGATCCCTTGGTTGTTTCAAACCCAATTGGGGGCTCCATATATCTGTCTATGATATGTTTGGGTTTGAAGATTTCTATACTTAGCGTTGAGTTTGGATGTGATGCTTTTGTATTGGGCTTCACGGGCTATGCGTTGATTTTGGGCATGGACTAGTTATCCAGTAATGGTGCCGTTCTTGATTGTGAAAGGAGAGTTGTCAGGCTTATGACCCGCTTGGGTAATACTCTCGAGATCTCTTGTAATCCCATGGAATCTGTTTTGCTAAGTTATCTTGAATCGCTCGATGCTTCGGTCGAGAGTTTGCGTTCTGTCAGAGTGGTCCGGGAATATCCGGATGTGTTTGAAGAGGTGAAGGGTTTGCCTCCGAAGCGGGAGATAGATTTCCGAATTTATTTGGTGGATAATGCCAAACCAGTGTCTTTGCCAGTGCGCCACATGGCTCCTCGTGAGAGAAGAGAACTTCATAAGCAAGTAAGGGAGTTGCTTGAGAAGGGGTTCATAAGGCGAAGTATATCGGAGTGGGGAGCTCCAGTAGTGTTTGCCACGAAGGCGGATGGGTCCCTCAGACTTTGTGTGGATTATAGAGAACTTAATAAGCTCACGAAGAAGAATAGACACCCATTACCGAGGATAGATGATCTCTTTGATCAGTTGGTTGGCGCCTCAGTGTTTTCGCAGATGGACTTAGCTACAGGGTTTCATCAGTTGAGAGTGGCGGAGGACAGTATAGAGAAGACTGCTTTCCGGACTCCGGATGGTTTTTATGAGTGGCTTGTGATGCCATTTGGGTTGACAAACGCCCCTGCATACTTTGTTGATCTGATGAGTAGAGTGTTCAGAGAGTATCTGAATAAGTTTGTAGTGGTCTTTGTGGATGACATCTTGGTCTTTTCCAAGAGTGAAGAAGAGCATGCCTTACATCTCAGAGAAGTGTTGGAGACTCTTCGAGCACATAGTCTTAAAGCTAAATTCTCTAAATGTCATTTTTGGAGAAGAGAAGTGCGATTCTTAGGGCATGTGGTCTCTAAGGAAGGGATAGCTGTGGATCCCGCAAAGATAGTATCTATCCAGGATTGGAAAGTTCCTAGAAATGCTACCGAAGTAAGAAGTTTCTTGGGGTTTTCAGGATATTATAGGAAGTTCATCAAAGACTTCGCGAAGATATCAACCCCATTAACCCGCTTGACGAAGAAGAATCTGGTTTTCTCATGGGACGTAGATTGTGATGATGCTTTCCGACGGTTAAAGAGAGCTTTGACCACCGCTCCAGTTTTAGTGCTTCCAGATGGGAGTAAGCCGTTTGTTGTTTATACCGATGCTTGTGGGACAGGATTAGGCGCAGTCTTGATGCAGGAGGGAAGGGTAATAGCCTATGGAGGGAGGCAATTGAGAGTGCATGAGAAGAATTACCCTACCCATGATCTAGAGTTGGCCGCGATTGTTTTCGCACTTAAGTCTTGGTGCCATTATCTTCTTGGTGAGAGATTCGAGTTGTTCACTGACCATAAATCATTGAAGTACTTATTCTCTCAGAAGGATTTAAACTTAAGACAGCAAAGGTGGATGGAGTTCTTAGCATCCTATGATTTCGAGATAGCGTATACCCCTGGCAAGGGTAACGTGGTGGAGGACGCCTTGAGTAGAAAAAGGCTATCTTTGAGTCCATTGTTCGTAGAACGGCGAAGCTTGGAGTTTCTTTCTTTGTTCGACTTCAGACCTTCTGTTGACTTTGTACCTGGTTTGTTAGCATCCTTGGAAGTTAGACCTACTCTTTTGGGACGGATTGGCGAGGCTCAGCGAGACGACCCACAGTTGGTTGAGTTGGTAGAGAAGCTTATAAGGGGGGAGTCGTCCAGCCATTTGGGTAGATACACCATAGTTGATAGGGGATGGTTGCATAGAGACGGTAGACTTTGTGTACCGCAAGATGAGGGTTTGAAGAAGGCTATTTTGGATGATGCACATCGTTCAAGAATGACTATTCATCCCGGTGGAGACAAAATGTACCAAGACATGAAGAGAGTTTTCTTCTGGGCCGGTATGAAGAAAGATGTGGCCGAGTATGTGGCTAGATGCTTAGTGTGCCAACAAGTTAAAGCGGAGCAAAGGAAACCCGGTGGGTTGCTACACCCATTGGAAGTTCCGCAATGGAAGTGGGATAGTGTCTCGATGGATTTCGTCGATGGGTTACCGAGATCGAGGAAGGGCAATACGGGAATTTGGGTTGTGGTAGACAGACTTACCAAGAGTGCCCATTTTATGCCCGTGAAGAGTAAGAGGACCGCTCCATGGCTTGCTTCAGTCTATGTTAGAGAGATTGTTAGATTGCATGGTGTACCATCCAGCATTGTGAGTGATCGAGATCCTATCTTCACTAGTGAGTTTTGGAGAAGTTTGCAAGAGGCGGTAGGGACTCAGTTGTGTTTGAGCACCGCATATCATCCTCAGATGGACGGTCAGACCGAGAGGGTGAACCATATCTTAGAAGATCTCTTGAGGCTTTGTATCTTGGATTTTGGAGGTGCATGGGAAGAACATCTTCCTTTGGTGGAGTTCGCATATAATAACAGCTTTCAGTCTAGTATTGGCATGGCACCTTTTGAAGCTCTTTATGGAAGGCCTTGTCGATCTCCTACATGTTGGTGGGAATCTACAGATAAGATCTTGCTTGGGCCAGATATGGTTAGAGAGACTTCAGAGAAGATTGATTTGATTCGAAGAAGGATGAAGGCAGCGCAAGAAAGACAGAAATCTTATGCGGATCGGAGAAGGACGGATCTTGAGTTTGAGGTTGGGGACATGGTTTTTGTCAAAGTATCTCCGTTGAGAAATGTTGTTCGCTTTGGGTCCGTTGGGAAGTTAGCACCGAGGTTTGTTGGGCCGTTTCCTATTAAGGAAAGGATTGGACGGATGGCATATAGGGTGGAGTTGCCCGACAGACTTAGTGGTGTTCATGATGTATTCCATGTATCACATTTGAGGAAGTGCTTACATGAGACCGCAGAGGTAGTAGAGCCGAGCTTGCTTAGAGATGTAGAGGTAGAGCGTGATGCGACGATTCGACGAGCTCCTACTCGCATCCTTGGGTCAGAAACTAGGAAGTTGAGGAACAGAGAAGTTCAGCTAGTTAAAGTGCAATGGGGAGATGACGAAAGCAATGCTACTTGGGAGACGGAAGCGAAGATGCGTTCTTTGTACCCATTTCTTTTTGAGAGTATGTCTTTTAACTTCTCCTTTATCGCTTGTCTAGTACTTATCTTATCTTTAGTATATCCTCTCGCTAGTACCTATGACCTTTAGATAGGGTAAAACCTATGGTTGAAACATGTGTTTGAAACATGTTATGGTTGATGGATGCATGTGGATGCAATTGTTTGCTAGTGGTTGCTCGTGGATGCATATACACACACATTAGGCACTAGATCGGCTCAGTCACTTCATGTTGCATATCGCATAAATGGATGTGGTAGTTAGATTGATGGATGTATCATGACTGTGTTATCATGTGGATGATGCATTTTTGTGTATGGTTGTGCACGCATATAGAAATTGTATGTGTCAATAGGGTTTCGCATACATATTGGATGCATGGCACTATCATGGTTTGCATTAAGGAGGTCGACTGAATCAGTAGACCGCCTGATTTTGCATTAGTATACGGACATATACACACACTTTCTGCATATGTTCATACATCATTAGAAGTTTCTAAGGATAATGGTTGCTTGTGGTTGATGGTTTAGTAGATGGTTGTTTGGTTGGTAGGATACGTTCTTCTTGACTTAGAGATTTCGAGGACGAAATCCTTTAAGTAGGGGAGAATGTAACACCCCGAATTTCAATTAACACTAATGGTTAGTAATTAAAGTATAATTAATCTCATATGTGAGAATCAGGGGAAACGGGCTGCGTCATTGCGTTCGTCTCGGAAAAATACGCGAAATAGAGTCCGAGTTTGCGTAAAACGGGTGCCGTATGAAAGAGATATGGACGAACGAAGTTAGGCAGAAAAACCCGAAGCAGGCCAGTACAAAAATGCACTGGCGCACTTGTGAAGTGTGCCAGTACAAAAATACACTGGCGCACTTGGGAAGTGCGCCCATGTCGGGACAGGAAACCTGCACAGTCTATGGTTGGGTGCACCAGTTTGGGGTTTGGGCTTGGTCTTAGGACTGGTTTCTGGAAGGTTCCGAAATCTAAGGGTCCTAATCTAATCTAGGGTTAATCCTATGGCCTAAAACACTTGCCTAATCTATAAATAAGACCCTAACCTAGCCCTAAATCATCATTAATCTATCCTACAACTAAACTATGGCAAAATTTTACCTCTCATGGCCTCCACTAATTTATGAAGAGGGTTGCAAGCTAATCACTCTCTAATCAACCTCTAATCCATTCTAAGCATCTTAATCTTCTTCATTTGGAGTGCAAATTGGCTAGTTGTGAGTTTCTATCACTCTAATGATCAATTGCTAAACTAAGTAGATGAGATATGATGAGATCATATGGCTTTGTTTGTGGATTAATGGGTTTTAAGTCATATGACATGGTGTTAGTTTGCTAATGTATGTGGGTTATGCAAGTTTTGTGCTTTGTGATCATATGTTAATATGCAAGTTACATGTATGATAATATGCAAGTTACATGTATGATAATTATGCAGGTTGTATGTTTCTTCATATGCAAGTTTATGAGTTCATATGCAAGTATGTAACATGTTATGCAAGTTCATATGCAAGTTTATGAGTTCATATGCAAGTTATGTAACATGTTATGCAAGTTCATATGCAAGTTATGTGACATATTATGCAAGTTCATATGCAAGTCATGTATTTGTTAATATGTAAGTTTATGTAACATGTTATGCAAGTTAATATGCAAGTTATGTGACATGTTATACAAGTTAATATGCAAGTTATGTGACATGTTATACAAGATTATATGCAAGTTATGTGACATGTTATGCAAGTTCATATGCAAGTTATGTGTTTGTTAATATGCAAGATGGCACCTTTGAAACATGTTCATACATATGCAAGTTGACACCTTTTATATGTGTTATGTCATGAGAACGAAATTACGTGGGAACGATGGGGTTAATTAAATGCATATGTTAATAAGATTGTGTGAAATTAATATAATTATGCATAACATAAAATAAATGAACATAGTATGGGAATTTGCCTATTAAGTTAGGTGTACCCATACTATGTGTTGGGAATTTGCCTATTAAGTTAGGTCTACCCATACTATGGAATTGGGAATTTACCTATTTAGTTAGGTCTACCCATATTCTTAAAAATGTGTAATTAATTAGGGAAAATTAATATAAATTATGAGGGTGATTAATTAGGTGTAATTAATTGACTAAGACACGAGGTTGGACTCAGTTGTAGCGTAAAACTGCCCGGACCCAACCGGCTTAACCAGTTGCTACAAATGTTAGCCCAATGTGAGAGGTCTTAGGTACAAACTAAATACGTGATTAATGTAAAGACACGAGGTTAGACTCGGTTATGACATAAGGCTGCCCGGACCCAACCGGCTTAACCAGCGGTCATAAAAGACAGTCTAATGTGAGAGGTCTTTACAAAGGTTACGATCTTAATTAATTAATTAAGAAACACTTAACCACATTAGCATGTAGAGGGACATGAGGGGTTAAGTGGGTGCCTTGGGTGGCATGTGGAAATCTAGTGGTTGCCTTGGGTGGCAATAGAAAATACGATTAGAATACTTAACCAAAGTGGAACATGTAATTAAAACATGATTAAAGGGTTAAGTGGGAAACACTAGTGAGTGGGCCAAGCTTAGGGGGATGGCTTGTGCTGGGGGCCCATTTCAACCAGTAACCCATACGTATCTTAGTGGGCTCGACCCATGTCGGGGACGGGACACGCATACTGGGCTTGACTATAAGAGGCCAAAATGGGTTAGCGGTGGCAACGCATGACCAACGGGTTTCATATGCGTGGGTGGACCCGGGCTGGTAAATAAGACGTTGTTGCATCGTGTAGATATAAGCCGTGCACCGTTAGTTTTATTAGGTTGCCACGTTGGGTAATGGTACACCCCACGGTGGGGCCAGCACGGGTATCTACGTTAGGGAGCCGATCGAATGGGGAGTAGTGTGTACACCTAGTGGATTGTAGGGCCCCGTGGCGTCTACTTAGTCACCTAGGGGTACGCGAGAACTATTAAGTTAATTTTATAAGTCCATGGGTGGGATCAACCTCTAAGTTAGGAATGACTGGTGTGGTGCAGTTTAGTAATTTACCTTTGGAAGGGTAGATGCGTCTTTATCTTTTATCTTAGTTTAGTTGACTGCTTAGTGTAGCCATTCATCCCCATTAGTTACCGTATATCAGTTTATGTCTTCTCTGGTTACTTTAACGATTGTATTGTTAAAGTTATAGGACTCGCTCAGACTTATGTCTGACCCCGTTGTTTTTATCTTTTTTCCCAACCCTCAGGTCCTACGGTGGATCCTAGCAGTAGTGGAGCTTGATCGGATTGATGTTCCAGTCTTTAGGAGCTTGGATAGATGTAAAGCTCCAGTTACCCAGTTATCTTTTCTTTTTTCATGGCTATTGTATGAGAGTGGGATTATGTACTTCTTTATTTTGATGGATATTGTACTTGACTTTTATTGTGGTTTTATGATGTAACCAGACATGTTTTACTTCCGCTGTTATGAGATGATGTTTTAAATTTCAAGTACTATTTATATCTGTCTTGTTGTAATTTTTCTGTTCTATATTCACTAAAATACTCCACCGATGCTATGGCATTCCCTTAGTGAGTGACCATAGCGGGAGTGGGGTGTTACAACGTATCTATATCTTGACTTTAATATCACTTATATTAATGATCAATGAGATGTGATCATCAGTCAATCAATATACTAGTCTTAACGTTCTATTGTTGTCCTATATAAACAATAAAACTCGACTAGGGACATTTAAGAATTATAATACTTATCACATTATATAATCTCAAGTTTTGTCTTACTCGAAGTATATAATTCCGTATTATTATTCTAAGGACTTCTATTATATTATTATTTATATTACATAGTAAATACAATATAATAGAATAATATTTTATTCCAAATAAAATAATAACATCAACAGTGTTATCAATCTCATCAAATGGATTGCCTCTAGGGCACAAACTCTAACAATCTCCCACTTGCACTAGAGTCAATCATTTATGTATCGTATACTTATGAAACTAGTGTGACTATTAAACTTCTGCTGCGACAGATTTTAATTCAATAGGTCTGCAACATTACAACTTTTGTAACTTTGCGGATATGTGTATTTCTTCTGTGAACAACTTCACATAAGAATTATATTTCTTAAAATATATGTTTGGATTGATGATGAGTTTAATGTTTTAGGCCTGAGCAACAGCCATATTATTATCGCAATGTATATCATTCGATCAACAATGAATTAAGTTCAATCATGAACTTCTTAATCCAAACATTTTCATTCTTAGAATCAGTATTTATTTCGTGTTTTAAAACTAACATTATTTACAATAATTAATGTGTTATCTAATAACATTAAAAATATTGTGTCACTCCCACTCAATTTCTTGTCTCCACAAGATTCAATGGTATTTTGTGGTTCTTGAGACAATTCGAATTCTATTTCATTTCCTTTGGTATCTAAGAGACTGGCTCTCCTTTAAAAGGATACCAATTCGAGCAATAAACGTTTTATTCTCAGAGGAATTATAGAAATGATATCCATTTGTTTCTTTTGGATATATCACAAAATAGTCATATGATTTGGGTCTGATCTTATCAGAGGAAGGACGTTTAATAAACGCCTGACGTCCTAAATCTTTGCTTTAGACATAATAGGATAGTTCCTAGTTCATATCTTACATAGCGTCTTTAGAATTGTTTTAGTGGGATTTAATGCAATTGTTCCAGATTTAATTTATTGGAAGATCTGTATGACTTATCATTAATCGTATTTTATCTTATAAGGTACGATGTCTCCTTTCAGACACACCATTCCAATATGGTGTCCTAGATGGAATGAGTTATGAAACAATTTCAAACTCATATGGATAGTCATTAATTAATTGGCTTAAACATTCTCTTTCAAACTATTCGAAAAGTATTTAATTTCTATTAAAATTGGTTTCCATCTTCACTTTGAATTCTTTGAACTTTTCAAAGGATTCTGATATGTATTTCATAAGATATACATATCTATATCTACTGATATCATCAGTAAATATAATGAAGTAATAAAACCTGCCTCCAGTTTGTGTATTCATTCCTCCAAATACATCATTATGTATGAGACCCAATACTTATCACGCATTCACTGTGTCAAGTGAAAGGTGATTCAGTTATTTTGCCTAATAAACAAGATTTGCATTCTTTATATAATTCAAAATCAAATGATCTCAAAATTCCATCATTATGGAGTTTTGATATGCTTTCTTGTTTATAGGGCTAACAAGTAATACTAAAGGTATATTGGATTTAAATCATTAAAATTAATCCAATCATTATTAATGTCAAGTACATTATAATTAAGGATTTTCAAATATCATTTTTGTGAAATTCCATATGATATTTCATTTAAATAGAATGAATAACAATTATTCTTTTATTACAAATGAAATTTAAACTTGTCTAAACAAGATCTATTATAACATTTATTTAAAGTGGAATTTCATAATAACAATTACTATATTTGTTTAATTAAGCCAGTATATACAACAAGAATCAACTTCCTGTGGATAATCCAACAACATTTGCTTCATTTCCAGTCGTAAGTCCACTTGTCATTTTTAATCAAATTACTACTTACATTCCAGTTTCGGTAAATTCACATACATTTATGTGATTCATATCTAGTATCTAATACTAGAGATGTATAAGTAGATTTTATAATATTTATATCTTATTCGGTTGGAGTCATACTTCAACTTTTATTTTAGATCTTCTATAATGGTAAAACAATTATGTTTAATTTGTTCGAGGACGATCCTCAAATTTCAATGTCAGTCAAGAAATTTGATTTAATTCAATTTATCCTTCTTGAGGATTAATTTAAATTATCGAGTTAATTATTATTTAATATCTACATTAAATAAAATAATAACTGATTATGTAATATTTATTTAATCATAAAATTTTGACAATCAAAATTTATATATTAACATAAATATGTAAATTAAACTAAAATATGCTCCCACTCAAATTAACATCCCTCTGTTTATATATACATATCGGTATATATATATATATATATATATATATATATATAACGGTGTTCCAAGATCCATATCTAATCATGCCTTGACCTAGCTTTGGCTAAACTCAAAACACAACCTTTTAGGTAGACATCTTATGTCAATTATATCTTCTATATAACTCTTGGATCGCATGTTGAACAGTTTGTTCAGTATTATTCATTTGCTCAAAATATATAGAATAATTCATGCTTTTGTCTCTAAGGCCATAATCGTATTATGCAGCCTAGATAAATCAGACCCAATAATAGGTTGGAGCACCACATTTTACTCCATCGCATATAACCAAAATAAAAGGTGCACAACGCTTTGGCGTTAGTTACATCCTGTGATTTTGGACAGTGATGAGTATATTATTGGAAGACGTCACCATGACTTAATATAACAAAATTTGCTTTAGAGGCAATTTTATAATTCGTAGTGGCGAAGAATATTAGAGTTATTTACATATATCAAAATATATGTATTTTGCATTGATTATAAATTGCATATTAATGCAATAAAATAATTAACCCACATATTTTTGTATCTAAAATAAAACAACATGTATTCTAATTCTAATCATATTAGTTTTGAATATAGGACTTTGTTAAATATGTTTGTGTAATCCACAACAGTCTACTTGTTATGGACAAAATAACCAGTCTTGCCTTTGTAATAATATAATGCTAATTAATATATGTACATTGGCATCTGAACAAATTACGAACACAAATAGGTTTTAAAGCAATACGGTCCAATACCCATTATAATGGAAAATAACAACCATGGCAGACTGAAATTACACTACCAACTAATTTAACATTTAAGATAGGTCAGAATAGAGAACACATATAAAAGGGTCAAAACCTTCTCAGAACAGTATAGCAAATAATTTAGACCAACTAGAATCAGTTCATGTACATTTTATACATATTCGCAAATATCATATATATATATAACATTATATACATATACATGACTTACAACAATCAATTTACAGCAGGTATCATATACATATCTATATACACACACATATATGAATTTGTATACATTATACAATATATATATATATGTACATTATATATGAGAATAATACACTCGCATATATTCTTATATACATGCTGTGAGAGATTTCAAACATTCTGCATCACTATACTTGCTTTTGGAGTCCAGGCATCTTGCACATCACATATGCTTTGGATTCCAGGGACTTAATACATCACACTTGTTGTTGGATCTGCAAACATTTTGCACCATAATTTGCGCATTAATATACACTATTATTCAGTCACACTGATATAAGGTTTGATCCATCAAAATAGCTTTAGCATATTCATGCTAATCCCCTGTTTCATTACAATAATACCATGATAACAATAGTCGTATGTTGCTTTTAATAAATGTATTTAAGGTCAAACCAATATTTAAAAGATATGAATGCAAGTTAATTTTTAAAACCAAATTAGTGTTCATCCTTATAAACACCATTTATAGTTTTAAACAATTAAGATTTTGAAGTGTATATGTGTGAATATATATATATATACACACATATTAACAATTAATATATATATATATATATATACACACACATGACTGCATAAAAATCAAGCAATCTTTATTGCCAATTTTTATATATATATGTGTAATGTTAAGTATGCAGCAGAAATTTAGGATATATGCATAAGAAATATCATTAAGCAGTAATCTCAGAAACATCTATAAACCTTATTAATTCAAAACAGATAATGTCAGTTTTAATTTAAATGAATTATCTGTATGAACAGTTGATAATTCAACATTTGAAAAATTACAATCTCGTTAACAAGATCAATATCTTTATATCAGAGATTATATATGCTAACAATATGAAAGGAAGTAGGTTACACTTTCAATAGATAACAAAAGTGTATATATATATAAGGGGTGCCATTGAACGCTCGCCTATATATATATACGTGCAGTTGGTCAATCATATCTGCTATGGCATATACAAATATATACCTACATCATTTTAATTTCTAAAATCAAAATTAAACTGTTAAATGGAATTTGAAACAGAGTAAAAGGTAACAATATGCGCACGGTTTTAATCATTGGGTCAAGCCCAATAAAACTATGATCTGTTCTAATATCTGATACGCTGTTGAAACCATAATGATGAGTGTACATGTAAGAGGAATTAACAAATCAGGTTTGTATTATTCAACCAACATTTATTGATATATATATATACCGTATCACAATACAACAGATTCACGTATTCTGTTTTGAATCTGTTTCGAAAACAGAACTAGATCCAATGACATATTCATTTGTATGTGCACCCATATATGTATATACACAATACACGTCTAACAAAATTGGCAAAACTATAACATGTTTGACATTCAAAAGATGTTACAAGCCTGTATGTACAAATGTCAACATTCATACAACTACACAGATCCAATCAAATTGGTCTTGTTCATATAAAATACATTAGATTCATTCAAAATGTAATTATACAAACTAACAGATTTAAATATTTTATTAAATCTGATCTAAAGGACCAGATTTCATTGATTAATCAAAACTGAATTTTGATTATACTACCTAGTTCATTGATTCATCAATTATGAATATCAACTAAGCTAATATTTCTAATCTAAATTTACTGTATAAATTTATATCATATATAAAACTTATATATTATAAAGCAATGTCATATTATGTATCAAATACACAATATGTAACACCCCGAATTTTTAGTTAATACTAGAATTAACTAATTACAGGATAAATAATCTTAGATGTGGGAATTAGGGGAAACGGGCTGCGTCATTACGTTCGTCTCGGAAAAATACGCGAAATAGAGTCCGAGTTTTCGAAAATCGGAGTCCGTATGGCCCAGTTATGGCCCGATGAAGTTTGCAGAAAATTCAAAACTAAAACAGATTTAAAAATTTAAAAATTCAGATTTGGAATGGGCCAGGCGGGGTCAGGCGGGAAGTCTCCCGCCCAACCCATGTCGACAGGGCTGTCGACAGGCCTGTCGACAGGGGTGTCGACATGCCTGTCGACTTGCCTGTCGACAGGGTGGCACCGTTCTGTGAACCTGGGTGCACCAGGTTGCACCAGGTTGGGTTTCAGGCTGGCTAGGAGGGCTGGTTCTAGAGATTTCCTAAATCTAAGGATCCTAATCTAATCTAGGGTTAATCTAAGGGCCTAAAACACTCACCTAATCCTATAAATAAGACCCCAACCCTACCCTAATTCATTCATAATTAAGTCTTGTAACTAAACTATGGCAAAATGAAATTTGAGCATGGCCTCCACTAGTTCATGAAGGAAGTTGCAAGCTAATCCCTCTCAAATCATTCTCTAATCATCATTATCTTCATAATTAGCAACAAATTCCTCTTCATAAGTTGGTTAATCCTTAGTTTGGTGAGTTTCTATCACTTTAACATTGATTGTTAAAGTAAGTAGATTGGGTGTAATGAGACTTATGGTCTTAAATGCGGATTAGTGAGTTTGAATCATGTATAATGATATGTTACTCTATGTTGTTCTATGTTTATGCATATTTGATAAGATTGGTTTATGCATGCTTAATAAGTTGATTTATGCATGTTTAACAAGATGGTATATGCATGTTTAACAAGTGAATTTATGCATATTGAATGAGTGAAATTATGCATGTTTAACAAAGTGAGTTATGCAAGTTAAGTATATGTTAGAATGCAAGTTTTATGCAAGTTATGCATGCTTATGCAAGTGTATGGATGCTTATGCAAGTCATGTATATGTTAAAATGCAAGATTTATGTGATATGCAAGTTATGCATGCTTATGCGGATATATGAATGCTTATGCAAGATATGTATATGCTTAAATGACATGATATGCAAGTTATGCATGTTTATGTAAGTATGTGAATGTTTATGCAAGTATGTGAATGCTTATGCAAGTTATGTGTATGCTTAAATGCATGTTTAACATGTTATGCAAGTTATGAGAAATGCCTATATGCAAGTTCAATATGTTATGCAAATCATGTGTATGATAATATGCAAGCTCATAAGTAACATGTTATGCAAATCATATGTATGATAATATGCAAGTTGAGTTAAATGTGGTTGGGTTAAAATGTGTTCATATATGCAAGTTGACATCCTCTTAACCCATGACAAAGTTATATGCTAAACCCATGATATGTGTGATGGATCTTCCCCTTTTATTATGTCATGAAATGAGAACGATTTACGTGGGGAACGATGGGGTGGGTAAAATATGTTAATAAATGAATGATTGGGTATGATTAAGCATACCATAAAAATAAATTACAATAAGTGGGAATTTACCTATTGAGTTAGGTCTACCCCATGGGAATTTACCTATTGAGTTAGGTCTACCCATGTTATGGAAAACTTGATATTAATTAGGGATAATTAATATGGGGGTGATTAATTAGGTGTAATTAATCGACTAAGACACGAGGTTGGACTCATTTGTAGTGTAAAACTGCCCGGACCCGACCGGCTTAACCAGTTGCTACAAATGTCAGCCCAATGTGAGAGGTCTTGGCCATAAATTAAATACGTGATTAAGGTAAAGACACGAGGTTAGACTCTGTTATGACGTAAGACTGCCCGGATTCTACCGGCTTAACCAGGCGGTCATAACAGTCAGTCTAATGTGGGAGGTCTTTATGGGAGATCACGGTCTTAATTAATTAAGAAACACTTAACCATAGTAGCATGTAGTGGGACATGAGGGGTTAAGTGGGTGCCTTGGGTGGCATGAGGAAATTTTGTGGTTGCCTTGGGTGGCATGTGGAATCTAGTGGGTTGCCTTGGGTGGCAATAGAAAATACGATTAGAATACTTAACCAAGTGGAAACATGTAATTAAACATGATTAAAGGGTTAAGTGGGGTACACTAGATATTAGACAAGCTTAAGTGGGTAGCTTGTGGGGGCCCATTTCAACCAATATCCCAAACGTATCTTTGTGGGCTCGACCCATGTCGAGTGACGGGACACGCATATTGGGCTTGATTATAAGAGGCCAAAACGGGTTAGCGGTGGCAACGCAAGTCCAACGGGTTTCATATGCGTGTGTGGGCCCGGGCTGGTAGATAAGCCATTGTTGCATCGTGTAGATATAAAGCCGTGCACCGTTGATAGTATTGGGTAGCCACTTTAGGGGAGTGATACACCCCACTGTGGGACCAGCACGGGTATCTACGGTAGGGAGCCGATCGATGGGGAGTAGTGGGTACACCTAATGAAGATAGGGGCAGACGGCACCTATGTAGGAGTACACGAAACTACTGGGTAAGAATTACTGAGTACACCTAGTGGAGATAGGGGCAGACGGCACCTATGTAGTGGGCTAGGAGTACACGAAACTACTGGGGAAATTTTCTAAGTCCTTGGAAGGGATCAACCTTTAAGTGGGAATGACTGGTGTGGTGCAGTTAGTAATTATCCTTGGGTGGGTAGATGCGTCCTGACGGTTATCTTAGTTTATCCTAAGTCTTCTAAGCTGCTTAGTGTAGCCATTCATCCCCAGATATTACCGTAGGTCAAGTTTATGTCTTCTCTGGTTGCTTTAATGGTTGTATTGTTAAAGTTATAGGACTCACTCGGACTTATGTCTGACCCCGTTGTTTTTATCTTTTTTTCCCAACCCTCAGGTCCTACGGTGGATCCTAGCAGTAGTAGAGCTTGATCAGATTGCTGTTCCAGTCTTTCGGAGCTTGGGTAGATGTAAAGCTCCAGTTATCCAGTTATCTTTTCTTTTGTCATGGCTATTGTATGAGAGAGTGGGATTATGTACTTCTTTATTTTGACGGATATTGTACTTGACTTTTATCATGGTTTTATGATGTAACCAGACATGTTTATTTCCGCTGTTATGAGATGATGTTTTAAAATTTCAAGTACTATTTATATCTGTCTTGGTGTAATTTTTCTGTTCTATATTCACTAAAATACTCCACCGATGCTATGGCATTCCCTTTGTGAGTGACCATAGCGGGTGTGGGGTGTTACACGTGGTATCAGAGCAAAGGTTACCGGAACAGATAAAATTTTTTAGAAAACTATTTTTCTAAAACATTTTTGGAAAGGATATTTTCAAAAACATGTCTTTTAAAGAGAAAAGTTTTTGAAAGAAAAGCATAATCCCCAATAGCCATATCTATATCCTTCGAATTCTCCGTTTTGAATCTTTCCTTTTTCGTTTCAGCATGGCCGAGAATCTTAATTTTCCGGAGGGTGTGACGATACCAGTATGGTATAGGAGATTGATGGAGGCTAGGGCCACCACTACGGGTCCAGCAAATATTCCTCCACCAACCGTAGCACCCGATCTTCCTCCTCCCCCTCCTCCTCGCACGGACACTTTTGCTAAGACTTGCAAGGAATTTAAAGCTATGGGAGGGAAACCTTTTCAAGGATCTGAAACTTTTGTGGAGGCTAGAGATTGGCTTAAGGAGGTGGAAGAGTTGATAGACATCTTTGAGATGGAAGAAGGAAAGAAAGTCAAGTTGGCTGCTTGGTTAATGAAGGGAGAGGCCTCATTCTGGTGGGAGGTCACTAATGGAGAACGCCCCGTTGACTCTTGGGCGGATTTTAGGCAAAGATTTGTGGCAAAGTTTCTCTCGAGGGCGGAGGAAAACTTGTATATGGAAAGATTCTTGACTCTAAAGCAAGGGAATCTCTCGGTGAAGGAATATGTCAACAAGTTTAACCAATTGGCAAGGTTTGGCCTAGATATGGTGAATACACCGGAGAAGAAGGCTTTGAGGTTCGTGAAAGGCTTGAATGAACCGATGCATGGGTTGGCTATGACTCACATCCCTATGGGGGCCACCTTTGAGAAGCTAGTTGACATGGCACTCATGTATGAGGAAGAGAAGGGTCCTAATGCTAATAAGGCACCCGAGAAGAAGGGAGATCAAAAGAGACCTCAGCAACAGCAGCAAAGCAAAGGTGGGAAAGGCAACGGTGGCAAAGGCAAGAAGAAGAAGTGTTTCAATTGTGGGACACCTGGCCACCTAAGCAAGGATTGTCGCAAGAAGAAGAAGACTGGCTGCTTCCACTGTGGCGAAGCAGGGCATTTAGTGAAGGATTGCCCTAAGAAAGGGCAAAGGACGGGATCTACCTCAGGAGGACAGGTGCAAGCTCTTATGGCACCGAGTCAGGCTAGGGGGCAAGTGCAAGCTCTCGCGGTTCCACCGATTCAGGAGAGAGGTAGAACTATCTCTGTTGAAAGTCTGGTTTTTCTATTTGATCATCCTGTCCATACATTGTTTGATTCAGGCGCATCGCATTCGTTTATCTCATCATCATTAGTTGAGTTACTGCACTTAGACACCAGTCTGGTAGATGATCCCTTGGTTGTTTCAAACCCAATTGGGGGCTCCACTTATTTATCCATGATATGTTTGGGTTTGAAGATTTCTATACTTAGCATTGAGTTTAGATGTGATGCTTTTGTGTTGGGCTTCACGGGCTATGGGTTGATTTTGGGCATGGACTGGTTATCCAGTAATGGTGCCGTTCTTGATTGTGAAAGGAGAGTTGTTAGGCTCATGACCCGTCTGGGTAACACTCTCGAGATTTCTTGTAATCCCAGGGACTCTGTTATGCTAAGTTATCTTGAATCGCTTGACGCTTCGGTCGAGAGTTTGCAATCTGTTAGAGTGGTCCGGGAATATCCGGATGTGTTTGAGGAGGTGAAGGGCTTACCTCCGAAGCGGGAGATTGACTTCCGAATATATTTGGTGGATAATGCTAAACCGGTATCTTTACCAGTACGCCACATGGCTCCTCGTGAGAGGAGGGAACTCCATAAGCAAGTCGGGGAGTTGCTTGAGAAGGGGTTCATAAGACGGAGCATATCGGAGTGGGGTGCTCCAGTAGTTTTTGCCACGAAGGCGGATGGGTCCCTCAGACTTTGTGTAGACTATAGAGAACTCAACAAGCTCACAAAGAAGAATAGACACCCATTGCCGAGAATAGATGATCTTTTTGATCAGTTGGTTGGCGCTTCAGTATTTTCTCAGTTGGACTTGGCCACGGGGTTTCATCAGTTGAGGGTGGCTGAGGATAGCATAGACAAGACTGCCTTTAGAACTCCGGATGGTTTCTATGAGTGGCTGGTGATGCCATTTGGGTTGACGAACGCCCCTGCATACTTTGTTGATTTGATGAGTAGGGTGTTCAGGGAGTTCCTTAATAAATTTGTGGTGGTCTTTGTGGACGATATCTTAGTATTTTCTAAGAGTGAAGAAGAGCATGCCCTACATTTAGGGGAAGTGTTGAAGACTCTTCGAGCGCATAGCCTTAAGGCTAAATTCTCTAAATGTCACTTCTTGAGGGAAGTACGGTTCTTGGGGCACGTGGTCTCCAAGGAGGGGATAGCTGTGGATCCCGCGAAGGTAGTATCAATTCAGGATTGGAAGGCTCCAAAGAATGCTACCGAAGTAAGAAGTTTCTTGGGTTTGGCGGGTTATTATAGGAAGTTTATTAAAGACTTCGCAAAGATATCAGCCCCATTAACCCGCTTAACGAAGAAGAATCTTGTTTTCACATGGGACGTAGATTGCGATGATGCGTTCCGACGGTTAAAGAGAGCTTTAACCACCGCTCCAGTTTAGTGTTGCCAGATGGGAGCAAGCCATTTGTTGTCTATACCGATGCCTGTGGGACAGGACTTGGCGCAGTCTTAATGCAAGAGGGAAGGGTAATAGCCTATGGTGGAAGGCAGTTAAGGCCACATGAGAAAAATTACCCTACCCATGATCTAGAGCTGGCCGCTATTGTTTTTGCGCTTAAGATTTGGCGCCATTATCTTCTCGGTGAGAGATTTGAGTTGTTCACTGACCATAAATCATTGAAGTACTTGTTTTCTCAGAAGGATTTGAATCTGAGACAGCAAAGGTGGATGGAGTTCCTAGCATCCTATGATTTCGAGATAGCGTATACCCCTGGCAAGGGTAATGTGGTGGCGGACGCCTTGAGTAGGAAGAGGTTGTCCTTGAGTCCATTGTTCGTGGAACGACGAAGCTTGGAGTTTATCTCGATGTTTGATTTCAGACCTTCCATTGATTATGTACCCGGTTTGCTAGCTTCCTTGGAAGTTAGGCCTACTCTTTTGGGGCGGATTGGGGAAGCCCAAAGGGACGACCCACAGTTGGTTGAGTTGATGGAGAAGCTCATAAGGGGGGAGTCGTCCAGCCATTTGAGTAGGTACACCATTGATGATAGGGGGTGCTTGCGTAGAGACGGTAGACTTTGCGTACCGCAAGATGAAGGGTTGAGGAAGGTTATTCTTGATGATGCACACCGTTCTAGGATGACCATTCATCCCGGTGGGGATAAGATGTACCAAGACATGAAGAGGGTTTTCTTCTGGGCCGGTATGAAGAAAGACGTGGCCGAGTATGTCGCTCGATGTTTGGTGTGCCAGCAAGTGAAGGCGGAGCAAAGGAAACCAGGTGGGTTGCTTCACCCATTGGAGGTTCCGCAATGGAAGTGGGATAGCGTCTCGATGGATTTTATTGACGGGTTACCCAGATCGAGAAAGGGTAATACAGGAATTTGGGTGGTGGTAGATAGACTTACTAAGAGCGCCCATTTCATACCTGTGAAGAGCAAGAGGACCGCTCCATGGCTAGCTTCAGTATATCTTCAAGAGATAGTTCGATTGCATGGGGTACCCTCTAGCATAGTGAGTGATCGAGATCCTATCTTCACTAGCGAGTTCTGGAGAAGTCTGCAAGAAGCAATGGGGACTCAATTGAGTCTGAGCACCGCATATCATCCTCAGACAGACGGTCAGACTGAGAGGGTGAACCGTGTCCTAGAAGACCTTTTGAGGCTTTGTATCTTAGATTTTGGAGGTACATGGGAAGAGCATCTTCCATTGGTGGAGTTCGCATATAATAACAGCTTTCAGTCCAGTATTGGTAGGGCTCCTTTCGAAGCTCTCTATGGAAGGCCTTGTCGATCACCTACATGTTGGTGGGAATCTACGGATAAGATCTTGCTTGGGCCTGATATGGTTAGGGAGACTTCGGAGAAGATTGACTTGATTCGAAGAAGGATGAAAGCAGCGCAGGATAGGCAAAAATCTTATGCGGACAAGAGAAGGACGGATCTTGAGTTTGAGGTTGGGGATATGGTTTTTGTTAAGGTATCTCCGTTGAGAAATGTTGTTCGCTTCGGATCCGTTGGCAAGTTAGCACCGAGGTTTGTTGGGCCGTTTCCTATCAAGGAAAGGATTGGACGGATGGCATATAGGGTGGGGTTGCCCGACAGACTTAGTGGTGTTCATGATGTATTCCATGTATCACATCTGAGGAAGTGCTTACATGAGACGACAGAGGTGGTAGAACCGAGCTTCCTTAGAGATGTAGAGGTAGAGCGTGATGCGACTATTCGACGAGCTCCTACTCGCATCCTTGGGTCAGAGACTAGGAAATTGAGGAATCGAGAGGTTCAACTAGTCAAGGTGCAATGGGGAGAAGATGAGAGCAACACAACTTGGGAGACGAAAGCGAAGATGCGTTCATTGTACCCATTTCTTTTTGAGGGTATGTCTTTACTTTCTCTTTTATCGCTTGTCTAGTACTTATCTTATCTTTGGTATGTCCTCTCGTTAGTACCTTTGACCTTTAGATAGGGTAAACCTATGGTTGAAACATGTGTTTGAGACATGTTATGGTTGATGGATGCAAGTGGATGCAAGTGTTTGCTAGTGGATGCTCGTGGATGCATATACACACACTCTAGGCACTAGATCGGCTCAGTCACTTCATATTGCATATTGCATAAAATGGTGTGTAGGAAAATATTTATGGATGTATAATGGTTGTGTTATCACATGGATGATGCATTTTGGTGAATGATTGTGCACTCATGTAGATATTGTATGTGTCGATAGGGTTTTCTCGCATACATAATGGATGCATGGCACTATCATGGTTTGCATATGTTCATACATTAGATAGGGAACATATACACACACTTTTTGCATATGCTCATACATCATTAGAAATTGTTTTAAGGACAATGGATGCCAGTGGTTGATGGTTTGAGTAGATGGTTGTTTGGATGGTAGGATATGCATTCTCCTTGGCTTAGAGATTTCGGGGATGAAATCCTTTAAGGAGGGGAGAATGTAACACCCCGAATTTTTAGTTAATACTAGAATTAACTAATTACAGGATAAATAATCTCAGATGTGGGAATTAGGGGAAACGGGCTGCGTCATTACGTTCGTCTCGGAAAAATACGCGAAATAGAGTCCGAGTTTTCGAAAATCGGAGTCCGTATGGCCCAGTTATGGCCCGATGAAGTTTGCACAAAATTCAAAACTAAAACAGATTTAAAAATTTAAAAATTCAGATTTGGAATGGGCCAGGCGGGGTCAGGCGGGAAGTCTCCCGCCCAACCCATGTCGACAGGGCTGTCGACAGGCCTGTCGACAGGGGTGTCGACATGCCTGTCGACTTGCCTGTCGACAGGGTGGCACCGTTCTGTGAACCTGGGTGCACCAGGTTGCACCAGGTTGGGTTTCAGGCTGGCTAGGAGGGTTGGTTCTAGAGATTTCCTAAATCTAAGGATCCTAATCTAATCTAGGGTTAATCTAAGGGCCTAAAACACTCACCTAATCCTATAAATAAGACCCCAACCCTACCCTAATTCATTCATAATTAAGTCTTGTAACTAAACTATGGCAAAATGAAATTTGAGCATGGCCTCCACTAGTTCATGAAGGAAGTTGCAAGCTAATCCCTCTCAAATCATTCTCTAATCATCATTATCTTCATAATTAGCAACAAATTCCTCTTCATAAGTTGGTTAATCCTTAGTTTGGTGAGTTTCTATCACTTTAACATTGATTGTTAAAGTAAGTAGATTGGGTGTAATGAGACTTATGGTCTTAAATGCGGATTAGTGAGTTTGAATCATGTATAATGATATGTTACTCTATGTTGTTCTATGTTTATGCATATTTGATAAGATTGGTTTATGCATGCTTAATAAGTTGATTTATGCATGTTTAACAAGATGGTATATGCATGTTTAACAAGTGAATTTATGCATATTGAATGAGTGAAATTATGCATGTTTAACAAAGTGAGTTATGCAAGTTAAGTATATGTTAGAATGCAAGTTTTATGCAAGTTATGCATGCTTATGCAAGTGTATGGATGCTTATGCAAGTCATGTATATGTTAAAATGCAAGATTTATGTGATATGCAAGTTATGCATGCTTATGCGGATATATGAATGCTTATGCAAGATATGTATATGCTTAAATGACATGATATGCAAGTTATGCATGTTTATGTAAGTATGTGAATGTTTATGCAAGTATGTGAATGCTTATGCAAGTTATGTGTATGCTTAAATGCATGTTTAACATGTTATGCAAGTTATGAGAAATGCCTATATGCAAGTTCAATATGTTATGCAAATCATGTGTATGATAATATGCAAGCTCATAAGTAACATGTTATGCAAATCATATGTATGATAATATGCAAGTTGAGTTAAATGTGGTTGGGTTAAAATGTGTTCATATATGCAAGTTGACATCCTCTTAACCCATGACAAAGTTATATGCTAAACCCATGATATGTGTGATGGATCTTCCCCTTTTATTATGTCATGAAATGAGAACGATTTACGTGGGGAACGATGGGGTGGGTAAAATATGTTAATAAATGAATGATTGGGTATGATTAAGCATACCATAAAAATAAATTACCATAAGTGGGAATTTACCTATTGAGTTAGGTCTACCCCATGGGAATTTACCTATTGAGTTAGGTCTACCCATGTTATGGAAAACTTGATATTAATTAGGGATAATTAATATGGGGGTGATTAATTAGGTGTAATTAATCGACTAAGACACGAGGTTGGACTCATTTGTAGTGTAAAACTGCCCGGACCCGACCGGCTTAACCAGTTGCTACAAATGTCAGCCCAATGTGAGAGGTCTTGGCCATAAATTAAATACGTGATTAAGGTAAAGACACGAGGTTAGACTCTGTTATGACGTAAGACTGCCCGGATTCTACCGGCTTAACCAGGCGGTCATAACAGTCAGTCTAATGTGGGAGGTCTTTATGGGAGATCACGGTCTTAATTAATTAAGAAACACTTAACCATAGTAGCATGTAGTGGGACATGAGGGGTTAAGTGGGTGCCTTGGGTGGCATGAGGAAATTTTGTGGTTGCCTTGGGTGGCATGTGGAATCTAGTGGGTTGCCTTGGGTGGCAATAGAAAATACGATTAGAATACTTAACCAAGTGGAAACATGTAATTAAACATGATTAAAGGGTTAAGTGGGGTACACTAGATATTAGACAAGCTTAAGTGGGTAGCTTGTGGGGGCCCATTTCAACCAATATCCCAAACGTATCTTTGTGGGCTCGACCCATGTTGAGTGACGGGACACGCATATTGGGCTTGATTATAAGAGGCCAAAACGGGTTAGCGGTGGCAACGCAAGTCCAACGGGTTTCATATGCGTGTGTGGGCCCGGGCTGGTAGATAAGCCGTTGTTGCATCGTGTAGATATAAAGCCGTGCACCGTTGATAGTATTGGGTAGCCACTTTAGGGGAGTGATACACCCTACTGTGGGACCAACACGGGTATCTACGGTAGGGAGCCGATCGATGGGGAGTAGTGGGTACACCTAATGAAGATAGGGGCAGACGACACCTATGTAGGAGTACACGAAACTACTGGGTAAGAATTACTGAGTACACCTAGTGGAGATAGGGGCAAACGGCACCTATGTAGTGGGCTAGGAGTACACGAAACTACTGGGGAAATTTTCTAAGTCCTTGGAAGGGATCAACCTTTAAGTGGGAATGACTGGTGTGGTGCAGTTAGTAATTATCCTTGGGTGGGTAGATGCGTCTTGACGGTTATCTTAGTTTATCCTAAGTCTTCTAAGCTGCTTAGTGTAGCCATTCATCCCCAGATATTACCGTAGGTCAAGTTTATGTCTTCTCTGGTTGCATTAATGGTTGTATTGTTAAAGTTATAGGACTCACTCAGACTTATGTCTGACCCCGTTGTTTTTATCTTTTTTTCCCAACCCTCAGGTCCTACGGTGGATCCTAGCAGTAGTAGAGCTTGATCAGATTGCTGTTCCAGTCTTTCGGAGCTTGGGTAGATGTAAAGCTCCAGTTATCCAGTTATCTTTTCTTTTGTCATGGCTATTGTATGAGAGAGTGGGATTATGTACTTCTTTATTTTGACGGATATTGTACTTGACTTTTATCATGGTTTTATGATGTAACCAGACATGTTTATTTCCGCTGTTATGAGATGATGTTTTAAAATTTCAAGTACTATTTATATCTGTCTTGGTGTAATTTTTCTGTTCTATATTCACTAAAATACTCCACCGATGCTATGGCATTCCCTTTGTGAGTGACCATAGCGGGTGTGGGGTGTTACACAATACCTTATTACAGTGAAACATATTTCACAGATTGACAGTGAAACATTTCAGGTTAGATATGAAACAATTTCAGATCAAAATGGACCAATTTCATATTTACAGTGAAATAATCTCCGGTTAACACTTAAGTGCTAAAGGCTTTATGTGGAGATGGAGTTTATAACAAACACTATACTGTTATTGATTGTTATAAGGACTTCAGTAACATAAGCTTGATAAAACAATTTAGTCCATAAAATTCTATATAAGTATATAAGTTTATACACAGAATCAGTGGGTTTATCTAACATATACTCATGACTGTGCATTCGAATGTAATTCAATAAATGAATTCAGTTTAAAACAATTTTAAACTATTAGATCCAAGTACATTTAATAGGATCTAAATTTATACAGTATGTATATATATATATGTGTATATATATGCAACCAAGTTCCTACCTTGTACATTTGTAAAAAATTCAAACATGTATGGAATGATAATAGAAGTATTATAATTGAAGTCACAAATGCTATAAAACCATATATTAGATACAGATGAGGGTTGGGCAATGTTATTCACTTTTAGAAAACAATCCAAATCTGTCTACAATAGTAAATCATATTTACTAAAACTTTTAAATCATTTTGGTTTTGTATCCAGAACCCGATAAATTCAATCAACAAATTTGATTAAATCAATTATAAACAGAGCATTACTATTTATAACAGAGCAGTATTAGGTTCTTCTTCATACATGTGTGATACATGCCAACAACAAAATTATCAAATATATGTTGATTCTAATCTAATTAAATATAGCAAAGTTTTGATGAATCTGATCCTATCAAAATATTATAAACACACGGAATTAACTGTAAATTCATATGCCCAATTATGACAGGATAAAATTTATCAATATTAACTAGAATTAAAACAGTCAATAACCATTCAAGGTAAAAGCAATGTTAAAATTCAATTAAAATTCAAATTTAACCAACAAGATTCAACTTCAAAGTTTTATATTTAATATAAAACTTGGTGTACAATAAAACAGTTTTACAGCTTGAATTAAAACACAGTTTTTATTCTCAGTGAAACAATTTCACCTTTGAAATGAATTTATCATTAAATCCGAATTCATGATATTAGAATCTCGATAGTCTAGTAATTAAACACAAATAAACCTAAATCACGGTTTCATAATTACTGAATTTGCAAACCCTAGGCTCCGATACCACTGTTGGGTATTTCCGATCTAATCGATAACCCTAATTAAACGGTTTAACAAATTAATCTATTGATCTATTGCGAAACAGTAATACGAAATCAAATTAGGTTATAATTCATACCTTTCGTGATGAATAAAATAATGAAACCCAGACTAAAATAGCTTGGATGAATCGAATCAGGAGCTCGACAAAACGCCGGGGCCTCTAGAGGTATCCACTAACATCCGATCTTGATTTCGTCATGGGAATCAAGATTTCAAAGGATCGGTGCTAGCCGATTAAGGATTAGGGTTTTGTTCCCGAATTTTATCTCGTTTCACCTTTTTTCAATGAATAATATGAATAGGTCGGCCCATGTTTTAAATATATAAAACGAGATATAATAGGGTGACTCACCCTTATACCATTTCAAAACAAAAAGAAATATCAACATTTTGGTTTTTTCTTTTTATCAAGAATGATCCTTCACCTTTTCAGATGTTTTACGTGTAACCCTTTAGGTTATTACAACGTTGGAAATGATTTTTAAATCGTATTTAAAATCATAAATAGTGATTGGCATCTAGCAATACGTCGCTGCTACCCGAGTTATAATAAAATTATCGATTCGATACAACCTTTTCTGTAACCAGTGTATCAATGTAATATAATCCTTTTAACCAGTATATCCAAGATTAAACTAGAGACATGGATCGTATCATCCTCTTTATAATTTAATCCTGTATATTGATCGATGAGTAGACTGTTTAAAACAAATCAATATTTGAGCACGGCCATGCATTTCACAGTCTCACTCAATCAAGAGGCCCATGGATATCACTACGAATATATCGTAGGGTTAAATTCCATCTAGATCATTCATAATTTTCATTCGACTTGAAATGTATCCAATAATCACCGTTATCGTTACTCTGTTATGAAATAACTTTAGATGATATCAAAACACAAATATCCTCGAATAAAATTATAATGATTTCAGGTCTGAGGACCATTACATCACTGTCACTATGAGAATGACTTATGATACTTCAATTACATTCCATGGAGTTATCTCACGGTGGGTCAGCCCAATATGCTATTCTCCAATACGTATCTATATCTTGACTTTAATATCACTTATATTAATGATCAATGAGATGTGATCATCAGTCAATCAATATACTAGTCTTAACGTTCTATTGTTGTCCTATATAAACAATAAAACTCGACTAGGGACATTTAAGAATTATAATACTTACCACATTATATAATCTCAAGTTCAGTCTTACTCGAACTATATAATTCCGTATTATTATTCTAAGGACTTCTATTATATTATTATTTATATTACGCAGTAAATACAATATATTAGAATAATATTTTATTCCAAATAAAATAATAACATCAACAGTGTTATCAATCTCATCAAATGGATTGCCTCTAGGGCACAAACTCTAACATCATTAACCACTAATAATTCATCACTATATTTAAATTAGTCTAACCACTAATTAAATATATAAATTGTGGTTAAAGAGTTCTCACCTAACAGCTTTCCAAATCTTCACGGTAGGTGAGCCTAGTTGAGCGAACCATCGGACAGTATTTCAGCGTACCGTCTACTTCACCAAAATATATATTATGTAATATATACTAATCTTTCTCTCTCTATATATTATAAGAGGAGGAGGAGGAGGAGGATGATGAACTTCGGCAAGGTGGTGATGGGAAAGAAGAAGACTTATGCCATGGAAACTATGGCCATAAGATTTAAGAAGAAGATGAGAAGAAGAAAATGGAGTGGAATGGTTAAAAAATGGAGGAAAGGACTCCTTGTATAAGAATGGAGGGTTAAGGAGGTAATGACACATAAGGGGGCAAGTGTAAAACATGCATGAAAGGAGGAATGCAAAAATACAAGTGTCCTTACACTTGTCTTAAGGAGGGAAAGTGATCTTTTGGTAGCATTTCCTTTAAAATGCTGTGAAAACTAAGGACAACACTTAGTTCTAACACTACTAATTCATGTTATGGTTTGACAAATCCGATCAAACGACAAATAGTATCAATAAATCCAAACTTATTAATAATCATTCTCATTTATAATTCAAGTAAAATCTATCATATAACTTATCGAAATTATTAAATATTCTAAACCATATATATTTGTGTCAAATTCAAATTAAGTAATAAAAAATCCAAATTTAAATTGGTTAATAATTCTAGATCGTTACATATTTTGTGCTGGAGTAATTAGCCATTCGCTTTCCAAAAAGCGCATGAACATAAGTGTTCATGCGCGTTCTTAGAACACCCATTTTTTTAATATTTTTTTGGTTTATTAGCGTTCCAAACGTGCATGAACGCAATTGTTCGTGCGCGGTTTTGGAACGCTCATGATTACTTTTTATCTCTAACAAGCAGTTTTGAGCATTGCAATGAATATATCCATTGTCGAATAATTCTATTATTAGAACATTGTACAGTTGCAATGTTGTGATTTAACCAAATTGCACATATACAAAAAATAACATTATCCAACAGCCAATGTCGTCATGAAACCACATACATTAGGTGATTCGATAATATATCATTAAGTAGGACAATGAAGCTTGTAACACCCCACCTCCGCTAGGGTCACTCAAAAGGGAATGCACTAGGTTTGGTGAAGCATTATCGAGGTAAACATGCACAGAAATATTACAAGACAGAACATATATAAAACAGCGGAAGTAAAACAAATTTCATTACCTTATAAAATAAGGTCTAAAGCCTTTTACATCAGAATACATCAAAACCTGTCTTGCAATAATAAAGAAGCATAAAAACCTTTAATAAATTGTTCCCCAAGTGAAACAGTAAAGTAGCCATAGCCAAGAAAAGTCCAAGCCATACATGATGACCTTCAAACAGAAGAAGTCCGAACTAACAATAGCATTTCCTCCCTATAACCTGGGGGGAAACGGAAGACAAAGAGGCGAAAGAAAACGGGGTCAGTCATAAAGACTGGTAAGTCCTATCTACTTCCAGTATAAAAACAGGTAAAGGTAACATGACATGCATAAACTGAAAGTAAACATAAGGATGCCGACAAGATAAATAAACTAAACCAAGATAACTGGATGAACTACTATAGCAAGATAAACTAAGGTATCATGATAAACTACGGTGTCAAGATAAATCAAGGTATCACGGTATCAGGTTTCTATCAAGTATAATATCCCAAGGTATCTATCCTGTATAACATCCCACGGTATCTATCATGCATATTTCTGATGGTTCTAACATGTATATTTGCTTTGCACCTCTCGTACTAGTATCCCAACCCGCGTCATGTGTTAACTATGAATGTCCCTTGCCCAATGTCATGTAATGGTCCATGTCAACCTAATATATAGCATATGTAGGTTTTCCCAACTCGTATGTTTCTTTTCATGTATAAGTTCAGTCCTTTGCCGTAGGCCATACGGGCTTTCCCATGTAAACGTTTTATCCTTGAGGTTATTTTGGATTGCTTCCCTTGATCTAGTTATGTTTCCTTACCATGAACTATCGCGCGTTCACTTAGGATTTATGCCACCTAGGACCACTAGGGATTATGCTACCTAATGAACGTTTCCATGTCTCGGTTTGGGTTCAGCCACCTAGGGCCACTAGGGATTATGCCACCCGTCAACCGCGCCCTTTATCCCACGTATGTATCGTGAATCGTTTTCCATGTCTAGACGCACATGTTCCTCAATGTGCCATCCGAGTTCCGTGCCAGGGCATACCAAGAAATACGGAACTCGGTCGGGAGCTTTAAGTCGTCTGCTGATGCAGATATCAAGGTCTGTTTTTGTACCCGTGGCTATGGTCCCACGTGACCCCTCCCTCAACTACTGAAAGGCAACCCAAGAAAAATCATGTATGAGAACTACACTACGGCCCATCGATGCCCACTTCCAGATAGACAACCTCACCCATAACTCGATAGCTAGTATATGGTCTGTTGGGAGTTCCCTGCCTTTCCGTACGTACACGATTGACTAAAGATGGTAGGTAGTCGGCGACATGCTATCCCGAGGCAAAATCAAGTATCGTCGACTCCACGCTAATCCATCCCAGTCTTTAGGTCGCTCGCATAGCAACCAAGGCATACTCTTGGCTCTTCTACCGCAGACCTTAACCCCTGTGAGGCCGGGTTTCATGGACCACTTGCCACCTCATAGAGGGATACCAAGAGTACCCTCACGTTCCCCGAAGCTTCCGCTTCGTCACCCAGTTCGCTGGAGCTTTTATCCAAGTCAGATAACTTGCTCCTCCTCGTATACTAAGCGATGACCTACCGTACCAAGTTACCCATCTCTTTATGAACTAGTCCCATGTCCTTAGCTAAGAATTATTACTTAGTTACCCTTAACTAAGGTTTACCACTTAGCCCCTCTTTCCGCTATCCTTGTTAACTATGATTTCCAACCTAGTCCCCTGAGCTAGGGTTTTGTCAAATGGGTTAAGTGTTGTTATCCAAGTTCATGACTTAACCCGTCTACGAATCATGTCAAGATTGGCTAAGTACTCCAGTTCAAGGCTTAGCCCTACAAGTTGGTTAAGTGTACCAAGAAGCTCATGACTTAACCCTATCAAGTCAAATTGGTTAAGTATTTATTTGTCTTAACCCTATCAGATTATCATGTTAGATTGATTAAGCATAGATTATCTTAATCCCATCAGATTATCGAGTCGGATTGGTTAAGCATGGGTTAGCTTAACCCCATCCACTAATCGTATTACAATGGTTAAGCCTAATTTTAAAAGTCTTGTGACTTAACCCTATCAGGTCCACCTATTAGATTTGTTAAGTATAGGTTACTTAACCTCATCAAATCATCGTGTCTAATTGGTTAAGTATAAGTTACTTAACCCCATTAAATTATCATGTTAAATTGGTTAAGTATTGGTTACTTAATCCCATTGAATTTTAGATTGGTTAAGTGTTTAACTTAGCCCCATCGAATTCCCGTGTTTAGATTAGTTAAGTATAGGTTACTTAACCCCATCTAATTACCGTGTTTAGATTAGTTAAGTCTTAATTACTTAACCCCATCTAATTACCAAGTCGGATTAGTTAAGCGTAAATTACTTAACCCCATCCCCTAATTGTCTTGTATGGTTAAGTATCATTAAGAAATCAAGCCCGGTCCCACTTAACCTATCCATTCGTGTCATATCGGTTAAGTGTCATTAGTCAAATTTACTTAACCTTATCATGTGGCATTAATTTAATTAATGCACTCTCAACCTCTCACATTAGACCTTGTTGTGGTTACTAGTTAAGCCGGGCGGGTCCGGGTAGTTTTACACCACAACCTAGTCTAACCTCGGGTCTTATGCGCGACATGACCAACTTCTCACATTGGATCCTATTGTTTGTAGCCACTAGTTAAGCCGGGCGGGTCCGGGTAGATTTATGCTACAAACTCAACCCAACCTCGAGTTGACCACTTTCATGTTTGGTCTAGTGTCTTTTTACACTTACAACCCACCCATGTCTAGTTCAAGTTCCATGTTTTCCCACGTGTCATGACCCTATTTAAATGTATCATGAATGTCATGTTCTCATGTAAGCCCCATGTCAAGTTTCTCCATGTCATAACCACGTTTTCCCTAAGCTACCAAAACGTATTTCCAACCCAAGTGGAAGCGAGTCACATAGTAGGATGTTATGCCAACATATTGGCCACAAACATGCATAGTGTCATAAGGGAATTTGGCCACAAACATGCATAGTATCATAAGGGAATTTGGCCACAAGCATGCATAGTTTCATAAGGAAATTTGGCCACAAGCATGCATATATAGTATCATAAGTGAATTTGGCCACAAACATGCATAGTGTCATAAGGGAATTTGGCCACAAACATGCATAGTATCATAAGGGAATTTGGCCACAAGCATGCATAGTTTCATAAGGAAATTTGGCCACAAGCATGCATAGTATCATAAGTGAATTTGGCCACAAACATGCATAGTGTCATAAGGGAATTTGGCCACAAACATGCATAGTATCATAAGGGAATTTGGCCACAAGCATGCATAGTTTCATAAGGAAATTTGGCCACAAGCATGCATAGTATCATAAGTGAATTTGGCCACAAACATGCATGATACACAAGGGGTTTGGGTTCATTTACATGCATAAGCCCCAAAGTCAAATCTTTGCCAATGTTTCACAAGTCAAATGGTTCCCAAAGGTTCATGCTAGCATTCCATAGATAAAGATTCAAACTTGCAAGATATACTAGGTTATACATAACATGAGTGGCATGGTTAAGTCGCTATAACATAACCCAAAGTCATATGTTCATGATAAAGGGGCAAACTAGGTTTTCATGGGTTAACATACTCATGTTACATCTCATTTTATCCCATGTCACATTAGAACCACCGTTAGAATCTACAAGTAGCTAGAACTTACATAGCGTGGCAAGAGGGCTAGGAGCATGAATCGTTTTGATGAAGAAAGGTGGCTCCTTTGATGAAGAACCGTCATGAAATCGCCATAGCAACGTTGATTTGGCCTCGATTTGGTGTAGCAAGCTTGCACCTTTCAATTCGGATCCGATTTGCACGCATAGTCTCTTGGAGTTGGAGATGGAGGCCATGATCACTCGGCATTTGGGCAGCACTTCGTGGCATGAGTGAATTATGAGGGGTTTAGGGTAGGCTTAGGGTCTTTTTATAGAGATTAGGAGTAGTTTAGGCCGTTAGATTAACCCTACGATAGATCCAAGCCCTCAAAAATCGTCACAAGCCTCCAAAACAAGACCCAGGAGCCAAAACAAGTGCACCTGGCCGACCTGGCCGACCAGGCAGGTCGACCCTGGGGTCGACTCCCTAGTCGACCTGGCCCCACCCAGGTCGACCCCCAGGTCGACCTGGTTCTGGCGGGATTTTTCCCGCCTAGCCTAATTTTTGAAAATTTTGAATCTGTTTTGAATTCTGATTTTTCGTGAAACTTCCGAAGGCCATATCTCGGCCATACGGACTCCGATTTACGAAATTTCGGACTCTATTTCGCGTATTTTTCCGAGACGAACGCAATGGCACAACCCGTTTTCCCTGATTCAGATTTTAACATTTAATTCTGCCTTGATTCTTGTCTTAACACGTTGTTTAAAATTCGGGTTGTTACATTCTCCCCTCCTTTAAGGATTTCGTCCCCGAAATCTCCAAGTTAGGAAGAACGCATCCTACCATCCATCATCCATCTACTCAAAACATCATCCACAGGCAAACATTATCCTTAGTCGATTTCTAATGCCATATGAACATATGCAAAACGTGTGTGTATATGTTCCTTAGCTAATGCTAATGATCAGGCCTGAATGATCTTTCTAATGCAAAATATGTTTAGTGCCATGAGTCCAACATGTATGCAAATAGTCCTAGTCATATAAGTACTATATGCGTGCACAAACATTCATTCATATGCAACATCCGCATGATAACACATTCAATTTCATCCATAAACAAGTATAAATACTCGTGCATATGCAACGTGAAATGTGACCGCGTCAATCTAGTATCTAATGTGTATTCGCGCATCCACGAGCAACCACTTGCAACCATTTGCAACCATATCAATCATAACATGTTTCAAATACATGTTTATATCCATAGAGTTCTATCTAAGGTTCCCAAGATAAGATCGAGGAGATAAACAAGACAAACTCCTTATGGGGTTTGTAACAGAAACAGGACCGAGAGGATATCGACCAAAAGATAACATGCGAGCAAGCTCTACAGGAAAAACCAGGGATCATGGATACACTCTTTAAAAAGTGGTACGATGCACGTGTCTAGCCTTACGTCTTCTAAGTCGCGTTTCCTTGAGCTTAATTCCTCGGTGCCTTGACCGCCTTTGACTTCATGATTTCGTAGCTCCTTGATTCCTATATTCCCAGGTATGAGTTGGAAATCATTTCACTGTCGCTTCTTATTCCACTTTCACTTACCCTTTCCCTAGTATACTTGGCTCAAACGTATCCACTTACTCATGCAAGCTCTCCAAAATTCACTAGGGAATTCTGGATCTCGTTTGCCGATGCCAATCCATGTTGCCAAGAGTACTTACTAGGGTGATTCCCATAACTCATGCATAATCGAAACGAACCATCCGCCTTAGCGGCGAATTCTATTCGAACGGATTACCAACAACTGCATCCCGAGGTTCTAGGTAACTAACCATGACAGAACCCAAAAAGGTTACACGAGACTTCGAGGGTATCACCAAGATGAGTCGAGAGTCTAACTACCCTCTTTCCAAAACCGAGAATGGCACCCCTTATTGGGTGACCACTTTATCCCTAGAATCCATCCGTAGCTGAGACATGTCATTCTCAAATCCAAACAAGTCATGAAGGAATGGACCAACTCTCCAACCAGATTTTCGTGACAAAACTGGGATCCTCTACCATGCTAGTACTAAGGTGCAGAGACTCAACTATCCAAGCAGACTTAAATGATACGATGATCAAGACAAAGTCTGAACGGGATGATAGAAAAGAACGACTAAACCTTTACCAGAAACGGTACCATTTCTTTTAGGTACCCTAGAAATGGGAGCGTACAATTGCCCTCTCTGATGATCTTGTCCTTGTCCTCCTTGATGGACTAAGCCATACCAACAATTGCTCATCCTTAAGCTCGCGTCCTTTATCCTTACTCTTATTATCCCTCCTTGTATCACGGCAACAGGTCTCTCGAGAACCACCTCCATCGTACGGAAAACACCTACGTGGCTAGACAAAGATTAGTCACAGTTAGAACTACTGTGACTACAGATGGAGGAAAGAAAGGAAAAGAGATTCAATCAAGGAATCAAAGGATGGTGCTAATGGCTTTTGGGGAATAGCCTTTCAAAACAAAACTTTTCTTGAAAAATGCTTCTTTGTAAACGGTTTTTCAAATAGTTTTCAGAAGGTTTTAAAAACTTTTGCCCAGTCTGGTAACCTTCTGCTTTGATACCAAATGTAACACCCCACCTCCGCTAGGGTCACTCAAAAGGGAATGCACTAGGTTTGGTGAAGCATTATCGAGGTAAACATGCACAGAAATATTACAAGACAGAACATATATAAAACAGCGGAAGTAAAACAAATTTCATTACCTTATAAAATAAGGTCTAAAGCCTTTTACATCAGAATACATCAAAACCTGTCTTGCAATTAAAAAGAAGCATAAAAACCTTTAATAAATTGTTCCCCAAGTGAAACAGTAAAGTAGCCATAGCTAAGAAAAGTCCAAGCCATACATGATGACCTTCAAACAGAACAAGTCCGAACTAACAATAGCATTTCCTCCCTGTAACCTGGGGGGAAACGGAAGACAAAGAGGCGAAAGAAAACGGGGTCAGTCATAAAGACTGGTAAGTCCTATCTACTTCCAGTATAAAAACAGGTAAAGGTAACATGACATGCATAAACTGAAAGTAAACATAAGGATGCCGACAAGATAGATAAGTTAAACCAAGATAACTGGATGAACTACTATAGCAAGATAAACTAAGGTATCATGATAAACTACGGTGTCAAGATAAATCAAGGTATCACGGTATCAGGTTTCTATCAAGTATAACATCCCAAGGTATCTATCCTGTATAACATCCCACGGTATCTATCATGCATATTTCTGATGGTTCTAACATGTATATTTGCTTTGCACCTCTCGTACTAGTATCCCAACCCGTGTCATGTGTTAACTATGAATGTCCCTTGCCCAATGTCATGTAATGGTCCATGTCAACCTAATATATAGCATATGTAGGTTTTCCCAACTCGTATGTTTCTTTTCATGTATAAGTTCAGTCCTTTGCCGTAGGCCATACGGGCTTTCCCATGTAAACGTTTTATCCTTGAGGTTATTTTGGACTGCTTCCCTTGATCTAGTTATGTTTCCTTACCACGAACTATCGCGCGTTCACTTAGGATTTATGCCACCTAGGACCACTAGGGATTATGCTACCTAATGAACGTTTCCGTGTCTCGGTTTGGGTTCAGCCACCTAGGGCCACTAGGGATTATGCCACCCGTCAACCGCGCCCTTTTATCCCATGTATGTATCGTGAATCGTTTTCCATGTCTAGACGCACATGTTCCTCAATGTGCCATTCGAGTTCCGTGCCAGGGCAAACCAAGAAATACGGAACTCGGTCGGGAGCTTTAAGTCGTCTGCTGATGCAGATATCAAGGTATGTTTTTGTACCCGTGGCTATGGTCCCACGTGGCCCCTCCCTCAACTACTGAAAGGCAACCCAAGAAAAATCATGTATGAGAACTACACTACGGCCCATCGATGCCCACTTCCAGATAGCCAACCTCACCCATAACTCGATAGCTAGTATATGGTCTGTTGGGAGTTCCCTGTCTTTCCGTACGTACACGATTGACTAAAGATGGTAGGTAGTCGGCGACATGCTATCCCGGGGCAAAATCAAGTATCGTCGACTCCACGCTAATCCATCCCAGTCTTTAGGTCGCTCGCATAGCAACCAAGGCATACTCTTGGCTCTTCTACCGCAGACCTTAACCCCTGTGAGGCCGGGTTTCATGGACCACTTGCCACCTCACAGAGGGATACCAAGAGTACCCTCACGTTCCCCGAAGCTTCCGCTTCGTCACCCAGTTCGCTGGAGCTTTTATCCAAGTCAGATAACTTGCTCCTCCTCGTATACTAAGCGATGACCTACCGTACCAAGTTACCCATCTCTTTATGAACTAGTCCCATGTCCTTAGCTAAGAATTATTACTTAGTTACCCTTAACTAAGGTTTACCACTTAGCCCCTCTTTCCGTTATCCTTGTTAACTACGATTTCCAACCTAGTCCCCTGAGCTAGGGTTTTGTCAAATGGGTTAAGTGTTGTTATCCAAGTTCATGACTTAACCCGTCTACGAATCATGTCAAGATTGGCTAAGTACTCCAGTTCAAGGCTTAGCCCTACAAGTTGGTTAAGTGTACCAAGAAGCTCATGACTTAACCCTATCAAGTCAAATTGGTTAAGTATTTATTTGTCTTAACCCTATCAGATTATCATGTTAGATTGATTAAGCATAGATTATCTTAATCCCATCAGATTATCGAGTCGGATTGGTTAAGCACGGGTTAGCTTAACCCCATCCACTAATCGTATTACAATGGTTAAGCCTAATTTTAAAAGTCTTGTGACTTAACCCTATCAGGTCCACCTATTAGATTGGTTAAGTATAGGTTACTTAACCTCATCAAATCATCGTGTCTAATTGGTTAAGTATAAGTTACTTAACCCCATTAAATTATCATGTTAAATTGGTTAAGTATTGGTTACTTAACCCCATTGAATTTTAGATTGGTTAAGTGTTTAACTTAGCCCCATCGAATTCCCGTGTTTAGATTAGTTAAGTATAGGTTACTTAACCCCATCTAATTACCGTGTTTAGATTAGTTAAGTCTTAATTACTTAACCCCATCTAATTACCAAGTCGGATTAGTTAAGCGTAAATTACTTAACCCCATCCCCTAATTGTCTTGTATGGTTAAGTGTCATTAAGAAATCAAGCCCGGTCCCACTTAACCTACCCATTCGTTTCATATCGGTTAAGTGTCATTAGTCAAATTTACTTAACCTTATCATGTGACATTAATTTAATTAATGCACTCTCAACCTCTCACATTAGACCTTGTTGTGGTTACTAGTTAAGCCGGGCGGGTCCGGGTAGTTTTACACCACAACCTAGTCTAACCTCGGGTCTTAAGCGTGACATGACCAACTTCTCACATTGGATCCTATTGTTTGTAGCCACTAGTTAAGCCGTGCGGGTCCGGGTAGATTTATGCTACAAACTCAACCCAACCTCGAGTTGGCCACTTTCATGTTTGGTCTAGTGTCTTTTTACACTTACAACCCACCCATGTCTAGTTCAAGTTCCATGTTTTCTCACGTGTCATGACCCTGTTTAAATGTATCATGAATGTCATGTTCTCATGTAAGCCCCATGTCAAGTTTCTCCATGTCATAACCACGTTTTTCCTAAGCTACCAAAACGTATTTCCAACCCAAGTGGAAGCGAGTCACATAGTAGGGTGTTATGCCAACATATTGGCCACAAACATGCATAGTGTCATAAGGGAATTTGGCCACAAACATGCATAGTATCATAAGGGAATTTGGCCACAAGTATGCATAGTTTCATAAGGAAATTTGGCCACAAGCATGCATATATAGTATCATAAGTGAATTTGGCCACAAACATGCATAGTGTCATAAGGGAATTTGGCCACAAACATGCATAGTATCATAAGGGAATTTGGCCACAAGCATGCATAGTTTCATAAGGAAATTTGGCCACAAGCATGCATAGTGAAACACCCCACCTCCGTTAAGGTCACTCTCAAGGGAATGCCCTAATTTTGGTGGAGGTTTATAAGTACAAGTCACAGATATACAAGACAGATATAAGAACACATATTTGTAAACAGCGGAAGAACAACAAACTTTATTTCATAAAGTCAAATACGTGTTACAACAACATCCTTTCCAAAAACATAACATAACACTTCATAATCTGTCTTGAGTACATTATTTTTAAAGAAGCATAAATAAAACATAGATAAACTGCCAAAGCCCCATAGTGGATTGTCCAAAGCCATAGTTCAAAACAGGAAAGTCCAAGCAATACATTTCTCTTCTTCAAGCTGGATGTTGAGGTAGGTCAAGCTGCTGTGTTCCCTCCCTGAGGACCTGGGGGGGGGGGGAAACGGAAGAAAGAAGACGAAAGAAAAATAGAGTCAGACATAAAGCCTGAGTAAGTCTAGTACTACTTTGTCTATGAATAAAGAACTGGGTATGATAAGTAAAACAGGAAGTGGGCAACATTATAAACTTGGTTAAGTTATCTAGGGTCGAATATACTATCGTACCCCATGTTAATCTCTGAACCCATATAAACTAGTTTCCAATTTGCACCCCATAATCAGGGTAGTGTGATCCATTCTACGATGATCGGCTCCTACTCGCATAGTTACATGTGTCTTACGGCCCCCGATGTCTGTAGTTACCTATGCTGGTCCCACCATGGGGTGTATCAAGTCCCATAGTGGCAACCCGACACAACCTTAGAGTGCAAAGGTATGCTACTGGTGTCCAGTGCTTTATTTTTCTGTGTCGGAGTGCGTGCACGCCCGCACACCGTTAGAACCTACACTGCTACACCACCGCCGTCGATTTGACCTCTTACAATCAGCCCAGTAATCGTGCCCCACCCTGCCTAGTTTCAGGGTATCCTGATACACCTTCTAGGGTTACTGCTGAAAAGGGTCCCCCGTTACTAGGTTTTCTATCTCTAGCCAACATGCTAAGTTGGTTAAGTGTTTCCTAACCTAACCCCACCAGTCCGTTTAGTTTAGCATGTTCCATTTTGATTAAGTCTTTAGTTCACTTAATCCTAACAATCCTGACTCAGCCTTAATTGTCTTATTAAGGCCCTGACCTCTCACATTAGACAGGTATTGTTGTGGCTGCCTGTTGCCGGTTGGTTCCGGGCAGTCTTACGCCACAACTCAGTCTAACCTCGGGTCCTTGCTGGGCTCCATGTTTAACCTCCCACATTGGATAGGTATTGTTGTGACTACTGGACAGCCGGGCGGTTCCGGGCAGGTTTACATCACAACTCAATCCAACCTCGGGTTAAACACATCGTCTTTTCTACATTTACATATCTTGTCATTCTTCTTTATTTATATGTAAATATTTGCGGCCCATTATTAAGTTCATGGTGTAAAGGTTACACCGATCATGGGCCCAACCCATACTTGACTTTGGGCCCTTCTATTTCATATTTTCATTCATTAATTAATTTTTAACCCAACGTTATTTTCCCCCGTTTTACACGTCCGTTTATATATATTGGGCTTAGCCTTTTAAAGCCCAATTTAGCCATGCGAAAAGGGGAGGCTTATGGCGTAAACACCAAGAGGGGAAAGTGAGCGCATGAACTTGCATATGACGTTGGAAATTACATAATAGAAATTGGTGTACTTGCATAGTGGTGACATGTATTTTGGTCATAAAACATAGGTGACATAAATCAAGGCATGTAAACTTGCATAGGGTTAACTACAACATGAACCTATATTCTTATTTAGGCATAATGTCAAACATAAGCATGGCCTAAATATTTCTAGCATAAACATGGCATATTGTCAAACATAAGCATGGCATAAAATACTTCTAGCATGAACATAGCATAATTCAACTTAATCATATTTTAAGCCTAATCACCTAACGATGGGATAAACATACTTATGCATAAATATTCCTAAACATGGTGTTTGCTTTAAACTTGCAAAAAGGGATTTTTGAGTCTAACCTAGCCATGTCATCATATAATCCTTTAAAACAAGATAGACTTAATAACGGGTTTCAATTATGCCAAATATCATTCCTAGCCATATTCATAAGTTTGTAAAAGCATGACTTAATGCATGGATTATGGTGTCAAAATTCTACATAGTTTCATATGAACTAAAATAACCAAACTTGTTTCAATTACTTGCAAAACGGTTCATGCACAAAAATATACATCATAATGGCATAATAACAAAGCCTCAAATTTGCATGAATTTCAATTAACTACATACATGTAGCTTCAATATAGATTACACAATTTGCGCAATATTCCAAACGTTTATTTGCATAGAACTACCGCATGTAGTTCTTTATAATGAATAACATAATTTTGCACAAATATGAATTACTTCCATTGCCACAATTCAAGCATACACATCAACACAGTTGTTTATTAATACCAAAGTAATACTCTACTTACAATGGTTTGATGAATTCTCTAGTTTAGGGATTGAAGACGCAAATTCCTTTGTTGAATTGATTAGCTTTAGGTTGCCTGAATTGCTTTAGGCCTTAGAACTTTCTTCCTAATTCTCTCTCTCTAGTTGGCGGCTATTCTTTGTCGTTCCTCAGCAACATGGCGGCTATAATCTTATTTTGAATGAATAGATTAGGGTTTAGTCTAGGGTTGTTTATATAGAGGTTAGGAATTGATTAGGACTCTTGATGTTGCTAGGGTAGATCATAGCCATTCATTAGGAAGAGAGACCAATAAAAACCCGCCACCTAGCCCTAATGACAAGGCAGACCACAGAAATTCGACCACACACCGACCTGGCCAGCCAGGTTGACTGGGCTCGACCAGGTCGACACCCCTGTCGACAGGGCTGTCGACAGCCCTGTCGACATGGGTAGCCCAGGTCGACAGCCCAGTCGACCTGGGTGGCCCAGGCGGCGCTTTTCTGGCCCAATGGGCCCCACTTCGGAATGTTTAATTATTTTAATCTGTTTGAATTTTAAATTTAATTCAAAACTTCCGAAGGCCATATCTTCTTCATACGGACTCCGTTTTTCGAAAACTCGGACTCTATTTCGCGTATTTTTCCGAGACGAACGCAATGGCGTATCCCGTTTCCCTTAGTTCTTTGATTTCAGATTAATTATACTTTAATTTGTTAATTTCACAGTTATAGAATTTTCGGGGTGTTACATTCTCCCCCACTTAAAAGGATTTCGTCCCCGAAATCTTCAAGTTAGGAGGAATGTAAATCCTAACATCCAACCATCCATCTACTCATCCATCAAACACGAGCATCCATTGTCCTTAAAAGATTTCTAATGCTTCATGATCATATGCAAAGTGTGTGTACATGTACTTATCTAATGCAAAATCAGGCGGTCTACTGATTCAGTTGACCTCCTTAATGCGAATTATGTAAGTGCCATGAATCCATTATGTATGCAAATTTTCCTATTCATGATTCTACATGAGTGCACAATCATTTAATACAAATGCAGCATCCACATGTCAACACATTAAAGTTCAACCACATACGAATACAAACACATATGCATATGCAATATGAAGTGACTGAGCCGATCTAAAACCTAGATTGTGTGTGTATATGCAACCACGGGCAACCACTAGCAATCACTTGCAACCACTTGCAACCATTCATACATAACATGTTTCAACTACATGTTTCCATCCAAAAAGATTCTATCTAAAAGATACGGTCGAGGAAATATACCTAAAAAAAAGATAGATAAAAGCGCAACTTAAGGAAAAAGAAAGATCAAGGATGTACCCTCGAACAGAAAAGGGTAGGCTGTACGGATTCTAGCTTCAGTTTCCCAAGTCGCGTCTCCCTCGGCGTCGCTCCACTGAACTTTGACGAGCTTGACTTCGCGGTTGCGTAGCTTCTTCACTTCCGTTCCTAGGATGCGGGTTGGAACTCTTCTTATGGTTGCTTCGCGTTCCACTTCGGCCTCTTCGAGGATGTTTGGCTCTACCACTTCAGCTGACTCATGCAGACATTTTCGGAGATGTGAAACGTGAAAAACGTTGTGGACTCCAGCCAACTTCTCGGGTAGCTCTAATCTATAAGCCATTTTCCCAATTTTCTCGATGATAGGGAATGGCCCTACGAATCTTGGTGCTAGCTTTCCTGTGGTTCCAAAACGAACAACGTTTCTTAGTGGTGATACCTTGAGAAAAACTCTGTCTCCAACTTCGAATTCAAGGTCGGTCCTTCTCTTGTCGGCATAGGACTTTTGTCTGTCTTGGGCCGTCTTCATCCTTCTTCGTATTAAGTCTACTTTCTCTGAGGTCTCTCGGATCATGTCTGGTCCAAGTATGAGCTTATCCGTGGACTCCCACCAACAAGTGGGCGATCGACACGGTCTTCCGTATAGAGCTTCGAAGGGCGCCATTCCGATGGTTGCTTGATAGCTGTTGTTGTAGGCAAATTCCACCAAAGGGAGGTGGTCTTCCCATGTCCCTCCGAAGTCAAGGACGCATAACCTTAAAAGGTCTTCCAAAACTCTATTCACTCTCTCTGTTTGGCCGTCGGTTTGGGGATGATAGGCCGTGCTCAAGCATAACTGCGTTCCTACTGCTTCTTGCAGACTCCGCCAAAACTCGCTGGTGAAGATGGGGTCTCGGTCACTAACAATGCTAGAGGGTATTCCATGGAGTCGCACGATTTCCTTGAGGTAAAGTGATGCTAGGGATGAGGCAGTTCTCTTACTTTTGACAGGTAAAAAGTGGGCGCTTTTAGTAAGCCTATCCACTATTACCCAAATGCTAGTGTTGCCTCTCCTAGACCTAGGCAGCCCATCGATGAAGTCCATTGAGATGCTATCCCACTTCCACTGCGGGACCTCCAAAGGATGTAGCAGTCCGCCAGGCTTTTTCTGTTCCGCCTTAACCTGTTGGCACACCATACACTTAGAAACGAACTCTGCCACGTCCTTTTTCATGCCGTTCCAGAAGAAAGTCCTTTTTACGTCTTTGTACATTTTATCTCCGCCTGGGTGTATCGTCATCTTGGAGTGATGTGCTTCCTCGAGAACCTTCTTTATTAAATCGTTTGTCTGTGGGACGCATAGTCTTCCGTCTCGCCTTAGTACACCCTTATCGTCAATGGAGTATCTGTTGAGGTGACTTGAAGTCTCACCCCTAATTAGCCTATCAATTATTTCCACAAGCTGAGGGTCTTCGCGTTGTGCTGTCCCTACCGAATCCATTAAAGTTGGGCGCACTTCGAGAGATGCAAGCAAGCCTGGTACGAAATCGGAGGAAGGCCTAAAGTCGAAACTGGCTATAAACTCTAGGCTTTGTCTTTCAACAAACAACGGGCTTAGGGTCAATTTCTTTCGGCTCAACGCGTCTGCCACTACGTTGCCTTTGCCCGGAGTGTAGGAGATTTCGAAATCGTACGAGGCAAGAAACTCCATCCATCTTTGTTGCCTCAAGTTAAGATCTTTCTGCGAGAAAAGATATTTCAACGATTTATGGTCAGTGTAAAGTTCGAACTTCTCACCTAGGAGATAGTGTCGCCAAGACTTGAGTGCAAAGACGATGGCGGCTAGCTCTAGATCGTGGGTTGGGTAGTTCTTTTCATGCACCTTCAACTGCCTCCCGCCATAAGCTACTACCCTTCCTTCTTGCATTAAGACGGCGCCTAGCCCTGTCCCACATGCATCCGTATAAACAGTGAACATCTTGCTCCCATCTGGCAGCGTCAAAACTGGGGCTGTTGTGAGAGCCCTCTTCAGTCGTTGGAAAGCAAACTCGCAATCCAAATCCCAATTGAATACTAGATTCTTCTTGGTCAATTTCGTGAGCGGAGCTGAGATTTTCGCAAAATCCCTTATAAACTTTCGATAGAAACCTGCTAGTCCTAGGAAGCTTCGGACCTCAGTTGCATTCCTTGGTGTCTTCCAATCCTGTACTGCCACTACCTTCGCAGGGTCCACTGCTAACCCTTGTTTGGATACTATGTGCCCAAGGAACCTCACCTCTTCTCTCCAAAAGTGGCATTTGGAGAATTTGGCTTTTAGTTGATGGACTCGCAAAGTTTCCATGATTGCCCTTAAGTGCTGAGCATGTTCCTCTTCACTCTTTGAGAAGATAAGGATATCATCTACGAAGACCACTACGAATTTGTTGAGGAAATCTCTAAATACTCTACTCATTAGGTCCACGAAGTAAGCAGGTGCATTTGTCAAGCCGAAAGGCATGACAAGCCATTCAAAGAAGCCGTCTGGGGTTCTGAACGCCGTTTTATCGATGCTATCTTCAGCCACCCTTAGCTGATGAAAACCGGTTGCTAAATCGAGTTGGGAGAAAACAGACGCTCCTACAAGCTGGTCAAATAAATCGTCAATTCTAGGGAGAGGGTGCCTATTCTTTTTCGTAAGCTTGTTGAGCTCCCTATAGTCAACACATAGACGGAGTGAACCATCCGCCTTTGTAGCGAACACCACTGGAGCGCCCCATTCTGAAATGCTCCTCCTAATGAACCCCTTTTCTAGAAGCTCTTTAATCTGTTTACTGAGCTCTTTCCTTTCTCGTGGAGCCATATGTCTAACGGGCAACGCAACGGGCTTTGCATTATCTACAAGATATATGCGGAAGTCTATTTCCCGCTTCGGAGGCAAGCCCTTCACCTCTTCGAAGACATCCGGATATTCCCGGACCACTTTAACCGATTGTAAATTTTCAACAGAGGCATCTAGTGATTCAAGATAACTAAGCATAACCGCATACGAGGGATTACAAGAAATTTCCAAAGTATTACCGAGCTGGGTTAGGAGCCTAACAACCCTTTTCTCACAATCAAGGATGGCCCCATTACTGGATAGCCAATCCATACCCAAAATCAAACCATACCCCGAAAAGCCCAAAACAAAGGCACTACATCGAAATTCAACACTTAGGATAGAAATTTTCAATCCCACACAGATCATAGACAAATGAGCTGGGCCCCCAATTGGGTTTGAAACAATTAAGGGGTCCTCTACCATACTAGTTTCTAGGTGCAGAGATTCTACTAAAGCAGACGAGATAAAGGAGTGTGATGCGCCGGAATCAAATAAAGTGCGAACGGGGTGATCATAAAGATAAACTACACTTTCTACAGAAGTATTTGTACCTCGCTGTTGCAATGGTGGCGCTTCTAGCACATGAACCTGTGCCCCTGGGGTGGATCCAGTGCCCTGCCCCTGTCCTCGTTTCCTTGGGCAGTCCTTAGCCCTATGGCCTGTCTGACCACACGAAAAGCACCCACCATTCTCCTTAGCCTTCTTCTTCCGGCAGTCCTTTACTAAGTGCCCCACTTTGCCACAGAAATTACACTTCCTCTTCTCTTTGTTGCCCTTTCCGCCCTTCTTGAAGTCTGTCTTCTTAGGCTGCAAACCCTCTTTCTTCCCTTGAGAGCTTTCTGCCTTGGTCTCCTTCTTGCCCTTGTCCTCTTCGTTCAGCAATGCCATTTGCACCAATCTTTCATACGTGGCTCCCATGGGTATATGGGTCATGGCCAAACTATGTAATGGCTCATTTAACCCTTTGACGAAACGGAGAGCCTTCTTGTGCGGGGTATTGACTAGGTCAAGCCCAAACCTAGCCAGCTCATCAAACTGATTCACATACTCTCTGACAGTCTTGTCTCCTTGCTTAAGAAATAAGAATTTTTCCAACTGCAAACTTCTTTCTGCATCTGAGAGAAATTTGGTCTCAAACCTTGCCCTAAAGTCCTCCCATGTCTCCACTGGTCTTTCAGCATTAGTGACTTCCCACCAGTAGGAAGCCTCGCCCTTCAATAGCCACACTGCCAGTTGTACTTTTTGTCTATCTTCTACCTCAAAGACGATGAATAGGTCCTCAGTTTCCTTCAGCCAATTTCTAGCTGCTACGAAGGACTCAGTTCCATGGAAATCCCTTCCTCCCATAGCTTTAAAATCTTTACATATCTTAGCAAACGTGTTCCCCCGTGGAGGAGGTGGAGGAAAAGGAGCTGCTGCAGCTGGATGATTTCCTGCAGCTGGGGGAGGAGGAACGGTAGGACCTGGCTGAGTGGCCCTTGCTTCTAAGAACCGTCTAAACCAACCAGGTATTGGTACCCCTTCCGGCAAGTTAAGATCTTCGGACATGCTGAAACAAAAAGGATAGATTCAAAATGAAGGATAAGAGATAGTACCTATGGCTTTGGGGAGTGGACTTTGCTTTTTTTAAAATAAAATAATATTTTTATCTTTTAAAAATGCTTCTTTAAATTTCCTTTTTGAAAATAAATTTCCAAAACTTTTTATCTTATCTGGTAAACCTATGCTCTGATACCAAGTGAAACACCCCACCTCCGTTAAGGTCACTCTCAAGGGAATGCCCTAATTTTGGTGGAGGTTTATAAGTACAAGTCACAGATATACAAGACAGATATAAGAACACATATTTGTAAACAGCGGAAGAACAACAAACTTTATTTCATAAAGTCAAATACGTGTTACAACAACATCCTTTCCAAAAACATAACATAACACTTCATAATCTGTCTTGAGTACATTATTTTTAAAGAAGCATAAATAAAACATAGATAAACTGCCAAAGCCCCATAGTGGATTGTCCAAAGCCATAGTTCAAAACAGGAAAGTCCAAGCAATACATTTCTCTTCTTCAAGCTGGATGTTGAGGTAGGTCAAGCTGCTGTGTTCCCTCCCTGAGGACCTGGGGGGGAAACGGAAGAAAGAAGACGAAAGAAAAATAGAGTCAGACATAAAGCCTGAGTAAGTCTAGTACTACTTTGTCTATGAATAAAGAACTGGGTATGATAAGTAAAACAGGAAGTGGGCAACATTATAAACTTGGTTAAGTTATCTAGGGTCGAATATACTATCGTACCCCATGTTAATCTCTGAACCCATATAAACTAGTTTCCAATTTGCACCCCATAATCAGGGTAGTGTGATCCATTCTACGATGATCGGCTCCTACTCGCATAGTTACATGTGTCTTACGGCCCCCGATGTCTGTAGTTACCTATGCTGGTCCCACCATGGGGTGTATCAAGTCCCATAGTGGCAACCCGACACAACCTTAGAGTGCAAAGGTATGCTACTGGTGTCCAGTGCTTTATTTTTCTGTGCCGGAGTGCGTGCACGCCCGCACACCGTTAGAACCTACACTGCTACACCACCGCCGTCGATTTGACCTCTTACAATCAGCCCAGTAATCGTGCCCCACCCTGCCTAGTTTCAGGGTATCCTGATACACCTTCTAGGGTTACTGCTGAAAAGGGTCCCCCGTTACTAGGTTTTCTATCTCTAGCCAACATGCTAAGTTGGTTAAGTGTTTCCTAACCTAACCCCACCAGTCCGTTTAGTTTAGCATGTTCCATTTTGATTAAGTCTTTAGTTTACTTAATCCTAACAATCCTGACTCAGCCTTAATTGTCTTATTAAGGCCCTGACCTCTCACATTAGACAGGTATTGTTGTGGCTGCCTGTTGCCGGTTGGTTCCGGGCAGTCTTACGCCACAACTCAGTCTAACCTCGGGTCCTTGCTGGGCTCCATGTTTAACCTCCCACATTGGATAGGTATTGTTGTGACTACTGGACAGCCGGGCGGTTCCGGGCAGGTTTACATCACAACTCAATCCAACCTCGGGTTAAACACATCGTCTTTTCTACATTTACATATCTTGTCATTCTTCTTTATTTATATGTAAATATTTGCGGCCCATTATTAAGTTCATGGTGTAAAGGTTACACCGATCATGGGCCCAACCCATACTTGACTTTGGGCCCTTCTATTTCATATTTTCATTCATTAATTAATTTTTAACCCAACGTTATTTTCCCCCGTTTTACACGTCCGTTTATATATATTGGGCTTAGCCTTTTAAAGCCCAATTTAGCCATGCGAAAAGGGGAGGCTTATGGCGTAAACACCAAGAGGGGAAAGTGAGCGCATGAACTTGCATATGACGTTGGAAATTACATAATAGAAATTGGTGTACTTGCATAGTGGTGACATGTATTTTGGTCATAAAACATAGGTGACATAAATCAAGGCATGTAAACTTGCATAGGGTTAACTACAACATGAACCTATATTCTTATTTAGGCATAATGTCAAACATAAGCATGGCCTAAATATTTCTAGCATAAACATGGCATATTGTCAAACATAAGCATGGCATAAAATACTTCTAGCATGAACATAGCATAATTCAACTTAATCATATTTTAAGCCTAATCACCTAACGATGGGATAAACATACTTATGCATAAATATTCCTAAACATGGTGTTTGCTTTAAACTTGCAAAAAGGGATTTTTGAGTCTAACCTAGCCATGTCATCATATAATCCTTTAAAACAAGATAGACTTAATAACGGATTTCAATTATGCCAAATATCATTCCTAGCCATATTCATAAGTTTGTAAAAGCATGACTTAATGCATGGATTATGGTGTCAAAATTCTACATAGTTTCATATGAACTAAAATAACCAAACTTGTTTCAATTACTTGCAAAACGGTTCATGCACAAAAATATACATCATAATGGCATAATAACAAAGCCTCAAATTTGCATGAATTTCAATTAACTACATACATGTAGCTTCAATATAGATTACACAATTTGCGCAATATTCCAAACGTTTATTTGCATAGAACTACCGCATGTAGTTCTTTATAATGAATAACATAATTTTGCACAAATATGAATTACTTCCATTGCCACAATTCAAGCATACACATCAACACAGTTGTTTATTAATACCAAAGTAATACTCTACTTACAATGGTTTGATGAATTCTCTAGTTTAGGGATTGAAGACGCAAATTCCTTTGTTGAATTGATTAGCTTTAGGTTGCCTGAATTGCTTTAGGCCTTAGAACTTTCTTCCTAATTCTCTCTCTCTAGTTGGCGGCTATTCTTTGTCGTTCCTCAGCAACATGGCGGCTATAATCTTATTTTGAATGAATAGATTAGGGTTTAGTCTAGGGTTGTTTATATAGAGGTTAGGAATTGATTAGGACCCTTGATGTTGCTAGGTTAGATCATAGCCATTCATTAGGAAGAGAGACCAATAAAAACCCGCCACCTAGCCCTAATGACAAGGCAGACCACAGAAATTCGACCACACACCGACCTGGCCAGCCAGGTTGACTGGGCTCGACCAGGTCGACACCCCTGTCGACAGGGCTGTCGACAGCCCTGTCGACATGGGTAGCCCAGGTCGACAGCCCAGTCGACCTGGGTGGCCCATGCGGCGCTTTTCTGGCCCAATGGGCCCCACTTCGGAATGTTTAATTATTTTAATCTGTTTGAATTTTAAATTTAATTCAAAACTTCCGAAGGCCATATCTTCTTCATACGGACTCCGTTTTTCGAAAACTCGGACTCTATTTCGCGTATTTTTCCGAGACGAACGCAATGGCGTATCCCGTTTCCCTTAGTTCTTTGATTTCAGATTAATTATACTTTAATTTGTTAATTTCACAGTTATAGAATTTTCGGGGTGTTACACATAGTATCATAAGTGAATTTGGCCACAAACATGCATAGTGTCATAAGGGAATTTGGCCACAAACATGCATAGTATCATAAGGGAATTTGGCCACAAGCATGCATAGTTTCATAAGGAAATTTGGCCACAAGCATGCATAGTATCATAAGTGAATTTGGCCGCAAACATGCATGATACATAAGGGGTTTGGGTTCATTTACACGCATAAGCCCCAAAGTCAAATCTTTGCCAATGTTTCACAAGTCAAATGGTTCCCAAAGGTTCATGCTAGCATTCCACAGATAAAGATTCAAACTTGCAAGATATACTAGGTTATACATAACATGAGTGGCATGGTTAAGTCGCTAAAACATAACCCAAAGTCATATGTTCATGATAAAGGGGCAAACTAGGTTTACATGGGTTAACATACTCATGTTACATCTCATTTTATCCCATGTCACATTAGAACCACCGTTAGAATCTACAAGTAGCTAGAACTTACATAGCGTGGCAAGAGGGCTAGGAGCATGAATCGTTTTAACGAAGAAAGGTGGCTCCTTTGATGAAGAACCGTCATGAAATCGCCATAGCAACGTTGATTTGGCCTCGATTTGGTGTAGCAAGCTTGCACCTTTCAATTCGGATCCGATTTGCATGCATAGTCTCTTGGAGTTGGAGATGGAGGCCATGATCACTCGGCATTTGGGCAGCACTTCGTGGCATGAGTGAATTATGAGGGATTTAGGGTAGGCTTAGGGTCTTTTTATAGAGATTAGGAGTAGTTTAGGCCATTAGATTAACCCTAGGATAGATCCAAGCCCTCAAAAATCGTCACAAGCCTCCAAAACAAGACCCAGGAGCCAAAACAGGTGCACCTGGCCGACCAGGCAGGTCGACCCCCAGGTCGACCCTGGGGTCGACTCCCCAGTCGACCTGGCCCCACCCAGGTCGACTCCCAGGTCGACCCCCAGGTCGACCTGGTTCTGGCGGGATTTTTCCCGCCTAGCCTGATTTCTGAAAATTTTGAATCTGTTTTGAATTCTGATTTTTCGTGAAACTTCCGAAGGTCATATCTCGACCATAAGGACTCCGATTTACGAAATTTCGGACTCTATTTCGCGTATTTTTCCGAGACGAACGCAATGGCGCAACCCGTTTTCCCTGATTCAGATTTTAAAATTTAATTCTGCCTTGATTCTTGTCTTAACACGTTGTTTAAAATTCGGGTTGTTACAAAGCTTAACTATTATCAAAGACTAAGTTTGACCAGAAACATGGAAATATGATACTACACAAACTAAAAACTCTCAATAGACTGAATCTACACCAGCGAGTGTTTGAACTCAAACCGCTTCTCCTTAATTCTTGCATAAGTTTTCCCAAATGTCTCACCTCCTCCTGCATTTCAAGAGCGTATTGATGACCCGTTACGCACATTGGTGGATCAATTCATTTAAAATAATCGCAACATTGAATTTTCTCTGGGTCCATCTTATGTTCTCTGTATGAACTACAGCAAAAAAAATCTTTGTTCTGCATTTTTTTCAATTTTGCAAACAACTACCACACATTCATCTCCACAACAACATTTTGGATATGTGCCAGTTGACATGATAGGAGGAACATGATGTAGATGCTCAAGCATAATCCTGTTATAGTAGACTTGTTGATCCGGTTTTTATTTTGCTACAGCTGCACGTAAATGAGCATTTAGTATTGTTGGTTCAAGTTGTATTGCTTGTGTTATTGGATCGAATTGTGTCTCCGGAACATAATCCATCGCGTCTTTTTGATGTCAACACCAATGCATCTTTTCGTTTCAAAGTCTTCGCAATGATTCATCAAAGTTTCATTGTCAATTTCCCAATTATTCATGTCTTGGTATATAAATCAAATATGAAAACTCATAAGATGAACTGTAGGTGACATTGTAAATAAATGAGAAAGACCTTAAAAAATACCTTTCTAATCTGCAATTGATTTGAAGTTTGATATAGTTGCAACTTACAAATAGATTAAAGATCAAAAAAGAATTTGGTTTGAAGTAGTTAGTGACTATGGATTAGGGTTTGAAATTGAGATTTTGGGTTTGGTTTGATAAAGATTGTGAATGACGGAAGATGAAAGCAGGTTGGGCTGAAATAGTCCGGAAATGTGTTTGAGCATTCCAAAAATGCTCATGAAGGATTTCCTTCATGAGCCATTCCAAGAATTCTCATGAAGGATTTCCTTCATTAGCATTTTTGGAATGCGCATGAAGGAATTCTTTCATGCGCATTCCAAAAATGCTAATGATCAAAAAGGGAATTGGTTTGAAGTAGTTAGTGACTATGGATTAGGGTTTGAACTTGAGATTTTGGGTTTGGTTTGATAAAGGGTGTGAATGACGGAAGATGAAAGCAGGTTGGGCTGAAATAGTCCAGAAATGCATTTGAGCATTCCAAAAATGCTCGTGAAGGATTTCCTTCATGAGCCATTCCAAGAATGCTCATGAAGGATTTCCTTCATTAGCATTTTTGGAATGCACATGAAGGAATTTCTTCATGGGCATTTCGAAAGAGCTCATCAAGGATATCCTTTATTAGCATTTTTGGAATGCTCCAACGTGTATCATGACTATTTTAGCCTAACATGCTTTCATCTTCCACCATTCACTCCCTTCATTAAAACAAACCCAAAATCCGAAGTTTTAACCCTAATCTCTATCCACCAAGTCCATCCACCAATCAACCACATTTATTTTTTATTTTCAATTTTCCATCTTACAACTACTTGAATCTTTTACTCGATTGAGATCAAAAAGGTATTTTTTTTATAAATATTATATCTCCCTCTTTTGACATATCCCAATTTGTTCATTTTAATGTTTGGCAATATCATACTTTTGTAGATCATAACAAATGTTCCAATTATTTATTACTTTAACGGTCAATTGCTAAGAAATATTGTACGTTCGAAACGCTAAAGAAGAATGTGTACGACGTCACCGAAATGGATCCATGTGAGTTCGATATAAAGCTAGTGACAAAATGAGCAAGGGGTGATATTTTGTCTGTTATTACTGTAGATGACGATGAAGATGCAGATTTGATGTTTTATGTTTGAATGAAAGTGATAAAACTGTACGTTTAGAAATGTGGAACTGTAAGAAGAACAAGTACAACGTCCAATGGTTAATTCCTTACTCGATAGAAATTACAGGAGACCCTGATTCATTCTCGAGCAACTTGGTTAGTATATAAATATTTTCGTTAATTACGTTTTTTACAATGATTGTATGATGATCAATTCCCTTTTGTAGGTATTCGACACAAGAAGTTGGAGAAGTATCAAATTATAGGGTTGAAGTGGAAATTAATTATATGGACAATGAAAATATGGTTGAAGGTCAACTTGATAGCATGGAAGTGGCATATACATTAAAAGAAGAGAGAACGTAGATCGGAAATAACATTGTTCGAGATGATGTCATAAGAGCAGCATAGCAGTTTTTCAAAAGCTGTAAAATGATGAATTCTTTTAATTACACAACAATAAACTTGATTCCTAAGACTACAAATGCTTGCAATGTTAGTGACTTTAGGCCTATTTCATGTTGCAATACTATTTATATGTGTATTTCTAAGATTGTAGCGAGTAGGCTCAAGTTAGTTCTTCCTGAGTTAATATCATTAAATCAATCTGCTTTTAGACCGACGAGGGGTATACTTGACAATGTTTTTGTCGCGCATGAACTACTTAAGGGTTATAATAACAAGAACTGTTCCCCTATAATCATGTTAAAACTAGATATCAGGAAAGCTTTTGACTCGATTCATTGGACTTCTATAACTAGAATCTTAAGCTACATGAATTTTCCACCGTGTTTCGTAGCATGGATCTACTCTTGCGTTAGTACTGCGCGGTTTTCTGTTAATGTTAATGGTACTCCAGCATGATTTTTTGAGAGTAAGCAAGGTATTAGACAAGGTAAACCAATTTCTGCTTATATTTTTATAATTGTTATGGAATTTCTTACTACATTACTTAATGATCTAGTTGACAATGGAAAATTAAAACTACACCTAAGTGTAGTAATCCTAGAATTACCTCACTCATATTTGAAGATGATCTTACCATTTTTTGCAAACCGGACATGTGAACGTTGTCTAATATAATGTGCACTCTTGAGAATTTTTAGAAAATTACTGGCTTGCAAGTCAACACTGTCAAGTCGAAATTTAAAGCGGCGGGAATTTCTAATTTGCACAAACAACAAATATAAAATCTAACTGGTCTTGCATGTAATGCTGACACTATCACTTACCTAGGGCTTCCCCTAGCTACTTCTAGAATCACAACCATACAATGCATGCCTTTGTACGACAAAATTAAGCTAGGCTCGACTGTTGGTCCACCAAAATGCTTAGTCAAGTAGGCAGACTAACCTTAATTAAAGCTGTAGTTGTTTCCATACAAGTCTATTGGGTGAGGACTTTTATTCTTCCCCAGAAGATGATTCTCATGATCGAAACCGCATTCATAAGATTTCTATGGAAAGGAAATATACACATGAAGTACTTGGCTTTGATTTCCTTCAATGCTATTGAGAAACCTATGTCACGAGGTGGACTCGGTATCATCAACATGTGTAAGTGGAATACTGCGGCTATAGGTGAGCATTTAAACGACTTACTTTGTTTAAAGGAGAGTTTGTGGGTAAAATGGTTTGTACGTCAATGATTAAAGAAAGCAATATTTGGTCTATGGCTGAGAACCAATGTCATAGTTGGACCTGGAAAAATGTAATTAAATTTAGAAAACTTTTTTTACCACAATTCAAATATGGTGATAAAGCTTTTAACATAATCAGGTTCTGGCATGACCCATGGATTGATTACGACAATACTCTAGCTCAGAATATTACGTATTTGGAGATCATGCAATCCGGAATTGGATATCACACCACCGTGGATAATATTATCACCGAGAACCACTTTGTCCTGCCAAACTCCTCGAATCAAAACATCAACGACATGTAGACTGCTATCAATTCCGCTACTGTCTTCAACGAGCCACCAAAGTAAGCATTTTGGAACTAGCAAGGTGAGATATAATCTATTAATAAAATGTATGAGGAGCTGCATGGTAGTTCAAGTATGTTGAAACGTAGGTGGAGAAAAATTATCTGGAGGGAGGATAATACAATAAAAGAGAACCTTACTTTTGGAAAGTATATCATCATGCTTTACTGACCAAAGATAAGCTCACTGAGCGTGGAATGGCTGCGCAACCGAGCTGCTGCTACTGTAATGCGTATATCGAATATGTCCCGCACATTTTCTTCAATTGCAATGCAACACAACCTATCTTGCATGATACTATGGCAAAACTGAATGTCACAACTACTGCTCCGGCTTTTGACTGGGAAGCTCTACTGAAAAATGCAATGGAAAATCCCCACGTGCTAGAACTAATGCTTACTTACTGAAGAAATATGTCCACAAAATTTGGAGAGAAAGGAACACTAAGATGCTTCAACCTGAGAAAGCATTTACAAATGAATAACTCAAGAAACATCTTGGGTAAGAGATTAGGGATGGGGTCAAATTCCAGAAATTTGTCTATGGTCCGGGAATTTTGAGCTTTTAATTTCTTTGCAACTTTGCAATTCAGTACATACATGTTTTCTTTAGTTTCCTTAAGTTTGATATGTCGTGTTTTCTCTGTGCTCTTTTATTTTTTTCTTCTCTATGTTGCTATGTACCCATCCATGGTATATCAATAAAGTGGTAGGGGACCACTCAACCCCGTCGGCCTTGCCAAAAAAGAAAAAAGAAATATGGAAGTTACTAACGAAGAATTCATGTATGATTATGTACAACCGCTTGAAGAATAAGATAATGATGAAAACATGGTAATGAAAGATCTTTTATATGATGATTTATGTACCGCAACAATGATGGCTAGATCATGCATGGAGAATCCTTATCCAGGTATGGGGGTCTTTCGATGAGAATGTATTGACAAAAGTCCTCAAGTTGGATTGATATTTGAATCCAAATAAAACCTTATTGAGTAGTTAACTAAATGGATGACTAAATGTTCAGTTTCTTATCGAGTATCCAAATCTCATGCTAATGATTATACAGTGTGATGTGACATTGATGAAAATTGTTCTTGGCGGGATATATGCTCATCTTTTGATGAAAATATCTCAAAATTATTGGAAAATTAAGTTATAAGGAGGCGGCCACATGTGTCTTAACCGTACCATCAACTATAATCACTGTCAAGCTCCTGCTAGGTATATTTTTAGCAAAATACTTCCACTAGTTAAATCCGGGACGATTATAACAGCAAAAACAGTGTAGGAAATGATGTCAAATATGTTTAATATTAAAGTTACATATTTAACGGCTTGGTAAGGATTAACCATGGCTTTAAGCATGATATACGATGATTGTTATACTTCATACTTAGATTTACCAAAATATCTTCAAGCGGCGCAAAACAACAATCTGGGAACAATATTTGGAGTTATTCACACTAGAGTTATTTTCGATGCTGCTATTCGGGCCTTCGATTGAAGGTTTCACATATTGTCTTCCATTACTTTCTATTAATGACACTCATTTTTATGGAAAATATTACGGTACATTACTTGTTGCAACCGGTGTTGATACCAACCAAGGTGTCTATCCTTTCGCATTTGCTATTGTTGGAACCAAGTCATGGAATACGTGGAAGTGGTTTATAAGTTCTATATGGAAGCATATTCGCTTTCTACATAGATAATGCATTATGTTGTTTCTGATAGAATGAAAAAAATTCAACTTGCATTGATAGAAGGCTGGTCTGCTCCTCATCATCATGCCAACGACAAGATAGATGTACTAAATGTGGTGTTTTAGGTCATAAGAAAAGATCTTGTAGTCGACGAAAGTTCTAGTGTAATGTTTTTTTTGTGATTTAATGAACTTAGCAAATGTAATGAACTATCCGTCTGAAATTTTTCTATGTAATGAACTAGATGGATGTTTGTACTCTAGAAATCTCTTATGTATGTGGCATTCAGTTGTATGTTCCATGTTATCGCATAGACATGGAAACATGTTGTCAATTGGTTTTGTTTTAGTCGAAGATGGCGATGTGGGGTGGAAACAAATCGCTGGAGTTTAAATGCAGGGAAAACCTCATGCACATAAGTAAATTTATGCACATTTCTGGAATACGCATGTGTAATATGCTTCATGCGCATTTTCGGAATGCACTGGAGTAATTTGCGCATGTGCATTCCAAAAATGTGCAATAAGGAAACTTCTCTTATGCAAAAATGGAATGTGCATTTTCCATGGTCTTGAATTCCAGCGAGCTGCTATCACCCTCATTTGCCTCCTCAGTTCTTTTTTTAAATAAAAATATGTAAGATACATCGGTTTTTATAGTGGACCGTCCAATTCAGCCATTAAAAGCTTACAGCACGGGAGCTAGACTGACTATTATAGACTACAACACATCTCCACGCTGGGCACAATATCATCTCCACGCAGAGAGCCGTTGCATACAGACACATCCTGTTACAGGACTAAGTGACTATAAAGGTTAACTAACCTACTACAAATCTGTAAAAAAAATTATAAAGGGTAAACCCATTCTATAGCAGCAGCGTAAAACAACTACAGGAGATAAGACCATACAGAAATTCCATGAGCACCACTCCAAAGCATGCCACTACACATACCATCATCGCACAACAATTACAGGAAGCCCTTGCCACATCACTTCCGAGCCACTGACATAGGGATGGAGCATTATTAGGAAAAGCCAGGCAAAACCGTGCTGTGAAGAACATCCACACCCCAAATTCACAGTCTAACCAAACATGGCCACAAAAAAATTACATCCAGCAAAAACTTTGACAATTAGATGACTCCAATCTCCAAATCCTACCCAAATGACACTACAACCACAAAAAATTCCCAACCGCGAGGCTGACAACAAAATGCAACCAACAAGACAAATTCTAGAGTGCATTGAAGACCCAGCACAACAAATAGAACCAATACAATCAAGTCGAAAACTGTTGATGCCGAAACCAATATCTAACAGCACACTGAACAAGGGCATTGAACATAAACTTAGCAAGAAGAAAGATGAATCTCTGCTTACCAGGCATAGGAGAAGAGGCACGAGTTCACTTGAGGAGGAAGGTTTTACTTAAAGATGCATGTACGGGCTAATATAATACACACAGATCGTGTTATATGGTGTATAACACACAAGTATAAAATAATAGCTATTCACAGATATATAAAACAGTAAATGCAGTAAAATAGAAAAATCACACCATAGATTTTTATACCGGTTCCGAGCACCATCCTAAGTCCAGTCCAAAACTTTTATCTGGATTTTTACTAATAACCGCCTCACTTCACCCGGAGGAACAGGTATACAACACCCGACGGGATTTCACGCCTCTAACAACACTGAGGACTTCAACACTTTCCTCTTACAATACCGAGGACTTCAACTAAGATGAATACAATTGTTGTTCACAATATGTGTTCTTAATAACACGAATTTGTCACTTGTGGTACACCCTTCCTATAATCTTATCCTCAAATAGAATATTTGTGTATATGAAGATTTGGAAGTGGATATCATATTGAATCAAAAGAATATTAAATAGATTCTAGGATTCAAATGATATTTTATTGAATATAAGCAATTGAGCGCTTGAGAATATAGAAATGAGATCAAGAGTATAGATAGCAATAAGTCAAGTTAGTATGATAGAAATTGATGATAGGAATGATGATCTTATGGTGTTTATATAAAGAATAAACAGTTGTAACCCTTTGTGAAGAGTAACAAACAATGGCCATGATTGTTGGTGAAGAGAAGGAGACGCAACCATTGATGAAAGGAAGTGTCTACTCGAAAGGTTGCTCTATGAAAGAAAACGGTCGACAGGTCAAAAAGTACCAGTAGACAGGAATTTGAATATATATACGTTATATTTATGTGTACACATTTATTGTGCGAACTGGGCAGAAATGGTCGACTAGTAGAAATCCAGGCGGTCGACCGGTTTCACCCAGTGTGCACAATTAATGTGTACACATATATATTAGTATCTATATTGATAATTTCATGGTATGTGATTATTTGAGGATAGATTTTAACATAAATAACACTACTAAAACACCAAATAATCAACCTCTAATGTAAAATACCATATTTAGCTCTTTGTGTCTCTTCAAAACAATGAATATCTTCTTTTTGTCGATCACGGCTTATCTCTTTGTCAGAAATCAAAATTCTATGAAATTCTTGATTTAACATTCTCCCCTTTTTTGATTCATGACAACAAATTCTGAATCTGCCCCTGTATATGATCTCCCCTAAAATTGTGCCTGTATATGAACTATATATTCCTGCATAATACTGTTAGTACCAATTTCTCCCCCTTTGTCATCGACAAAAAGGAGTTGATAAATAAATAAGTGAGGATGTAATTCATACTACCAGAATTATAAGCAACATAAACTAATACCATAAGTCATGCCAAGAGTCACAAAATATGGTCATACACACACAAGTCTAATACGAATAAAACACGGAACTGTTTAGATACAAGTACCGGATCAAGTCTTAAAGCAAAATAAAGTCATAAATGCATAGCAAGAGATAAACTAAGAGGTGAACTAAGAATACTCGGATTCCGTCTCATCTTCTTCTTCTTCTTCCTCTTCAACAAGTTGAGTTTTTCCACAAGCACATCCATGGCTAGTTCCTAAGCTTGTAGTCTCGTCCGAAGATGTCCAAGTAAAAACCAGAGGAGCTGGACGTTTGCCAGGGTCTTGAGCTTGGATAGATGATGATGCACCACACGACATTGCTTCACATAATGTTCCGAAGAAAGATTTAATCTTGTTAAAGCGTTTGTCGTTCTTTGTATCCATACGATTAAGTCTTGCTTCGAGTAGAAATTGGTTGCGAGCAATGGTGTTAAGTGATTCCTTTGTAGAGGAAGACGATCGTAGAAGTTTAACTTCCTCAGGTTTTAGGCGAGACGATCGTGATGAAGCTCCTTGATGTCCTTGTTCTTTCCATTTTTCAAAAGGCATAATAGTGAGTATGGATCGGAAAGCTTCATCCGTTTAATCGTTGCTTTGTTAATGCATTTGGGCTTTGAAACAGAAGACTCAGGAGGTGTGATGCCACAATCAAGCAATAGGTGCATGATATATTCATTATAGAACAAATCTGGCCTAGCACAATCGTTCACTTGCAAAATCTCATCAAAAATCATACCAATCCAATTGATATGAATATCCTCGTAGATTGCATATAATTCCTTGAAATTTTCTTTATAAACGACATCAAAATTTCCTATTCTCGGTAATAGAGAGTGCATAAGGGTGTGATGAATAACTCTCGCAGTAGGTCGTAAACCTATGGATTTTGTGCTATCCTTATCATCTTCAATGAATTGATGGCTAACATGATCACTGTAACACCCCGTGAATTCTATAACGCTAAGCTTCACAAATTAAAGTATAATTAATTCTAAATGAAAGAATTAAGGGAAACAGGTTATGCCATTGCGTTCATCTCGGAATTCTGCTTGAGATAGAGTCTGAGTTTGCACGAATCGGACTCCGTACGAAGGAGTTATGGCCTTCGGAAGTTTCAGAATCAAATTTAAATTCAAACAGCTCAGTTTAAATTTCAAATTTCGAATTTCAGGTTCAAACTAGGCTGGGCGGGAAAATTCCCACATGGAGACCAGGTCGACCATAGTGTCGACCTGGTCCCCCCCCCAGGTCGACCATAGTGTCGACCTGGGTGTCGACCTGCCTGGTCGACCTGGCCGGCCAGGTCTGGCTCTGGCTCGAATTTTTGTGGCTCTGTGTGTCACTAGGGCTGACGTGTCACCTCTTGATTGGCTCTTTGAACTCTGAATGGTCTAGATTCCTCCTGTCTTCATCTGACGGCTCAAAACAACTTAAAAATCTATAAATACACCCTAAGTCTCAACTGAAAATTAATACAAAAAATGAGAAAGGAGTCGTCATGCTGCTAGGGAGGAATTGAACATAGCCGTCAAGAGAAAGCCTAGAGACGAATCAAACTAAGAAGAAGATTAAAGTTTAAATCAAATTTATCAACGCAACGTTAGTCTACCCAAAGAAGCGCATCTCAATTTCAGAATTCAGAATCCAGAATTCAAGATTCTTCATTCGTTGTAAGTATAGTGACTTTTCAGAATATGAATAAGAATTGTGATGTGATTCGATGTAAATGAAAATAGAATTATGTTATTGTATTTTATAAATTCTATATATTGTGATGGTTCTATCATGACTTGTGTATTGATATTTGTGGCATAAATTGATTGATGCAAGCCTATTGACCATTTGTATATGAAAACAATGGCACTTGTAAGTTTGTGGCAAAAACTAGAAATTTATCCCTTTTTGTTTATGCCTATGACATGGACCTTATACATTCATTAAGCCTAAATTAAGGCTTATGTAAACAAGATTTAGACTAGAAACCTTTTATGCCTACATGACCCAAAGCCTATGTTATCACTTCCATGTTTATTTGCAAGTGTAATTGGATCTATGTTAAGTATCGTTTGGGTTTCAAAAACTATGCAAGTTCATGCTGAAATAGGCTATGTGATTAAATGTTATAATTGGACCTTTTGGTGAATATACATCATACTAGTTTTGTGTTTGACATTATGCCAAGTTAAACATATTTTAAACAAAGGAAACCAAACAGACTTTTATTTCATCAATATGTGTTCAAAACAAAACATTCCATAATTGTCTCAAAATACTCCCAACATTACAACATCATTACTGTCTTGATTATTAAAGAAGCATAAAACATAAATAAAGTGACAAAAATCCCCATAGTTGTATCCAAAGCCATAATCCGAGCAAAAGAGATCCAAATCATACATCTACGGTCTTGGAGCTTGTAAAGAGCCAGACTGAGCTGAGTTGTTTCCTCCCTGTGGACCTGGGGGGGTGGGGAACGGAAGAAAAGAAGACGAAAAGAAAATAGTGTCAGACATAAAGCCTGAGTAAATCTAGTAACTCTTCAGTATGTGAATAAGAATAGGGCATGATAGATATAAACTGAAAATAGGAAAGTGTCACACGCTAAGGAGGTGACGTTTGGAATCGAATGTACTATCGCACCCACACTATATATCTCTGCACCTACTTGAGTTTATTCCAACTTGCACCCCATGCTGAGGGTGAAGTGATCCCCATTCTTATTAAAAGATCGACTCCTACTCGCGTTAACATGTGTCATACGGCCCACAAGAATTGTAGATACCTATGCTAGTCCCACCATGGGGTGTATCAAGACCCATGGTGGCGGCCCCGACACAAATTCTAGAAGGCATAGGTTATACTACTGGTGTCCCCAGTGCCCTGGTTGTCTGCTCCGGAGTGTGTGCATGCCCGCACCCCGTTAGACCTGCACTGTGCACCCACCGCCGTCGTTTGACCGCTTACAATCAGCCCAGTAATCGTGCCCCACCCTGCCTAGTTTCTGGGTACCATTGATACCTAACTTGGGTTACTGCTGAAACGGGTCCCTCGTTACCAGGATTTTCTAGTCAAACACGTTAAGTGGTTAAGTGTCTGTATTTACCTAACCCCACCCATCAATGTTGAATTTGGTTAAGTGTTATAGATTACTTAACCCTACCATCTGTCCTTAGCCTCTTAGGAGCACCTGACCACTCACATTAGACAGGTATTACTACGGTTACTTGATATGTCGGTCGGTTCCGGGCAGGTTTACACCGTAGCTCAGTCTAACCTCGGGTCATTATTGGGCTCAATGCTTAACCACCCACATTGGATAGGTATTGTTGTGATTACTGGACATCTGGGCGGTTCCGGGCAGGTTTACATCACAACTCAATCCAACCTCGGGTTAAGCATATCGTGTTTTCTAAATTTACATATTTTATTACTTCTCAATTATATATGTAAATGTCATATCTTTTATTTTTGGGTATAACAATTCATACGGCTTTAAATGTCATTGTCGTTGGCATGTGCCAAACATGCCAACATATATTTTCAATGTTTTACACCCAACATTGTTACCCCCGTTTGTAACGTTCGCAACATTATAACAAATGTTGGGTCCGACACAACTCGGCCCAACTTTATAGATGTGAGAAAAAGGGGAAAATCAATAACATGTAATATTTTACAACATATAAGGGCGTGTGGCGCATGAACTTGCAATCTAACGATTCAACTAACATATAATATGAGTCATGTGAACTTGCATTCAAATCAATGTATAACTAAGTAGGTGACATATGAAATGACATAGTTTAGGCTTACACAAATTGTGTTTAAATATGTTTAACTTGGCATAATGTCAAACACAAAACTAGCATGATGTATATTCACCAAAAGGTCCAATTATAACATTTAATCACATAGCCTATTTCAACATGAACTTGCATAGTTTTTGAAACCCAAACGATACTTAACATAGATCCAATTACACTTGCAAATAAACATGGAAGTGATAACATAGGCTTTGGGTCATGTAGGCATAAAAGGTTTCAAGTCTAAATCATGTTTACATAAGCCATAATTTAGGCTTAATGAATGTATAAGGTCCATGTCATAGGCATAAACAAAAAGGGATAAATTTCTAGTTTTTGCCACAATCTTACAAGTGCCATTGTTTTCATATACAAATGTTCAATAGGCTTGCATCAATCAATTTATGCTACAAACATCAATACACAAGTCATGATAGAACCATCACAATACATAGAATTTATACAATACAATAACACAATTCTATTTTCGTTTACATCGAATCACATCAAAATTCTTATTCATATTCTGAAAGGTCATTGGACTTACAATGAATACAGAATCTTGAATTCTGGATTCTGAATTCTGAAATTGAGATGCGCTTCTTTGGGTAGACTAACGTTGCGTTGAGAAATTTGATTTAAACTTTAATCTTCTTCTTAGTTTTATTCGTCTCTAGGCTTTTCTCTTGACGGCTATGTTCAATTCCTCCCTAGCAGCATGACGACTCCTTTCTCAATTTTTGTATGAATTTTCAATTGAAACTTAGGGTGTATTTATAGATTTTTAAGTTGTTTTGAGCCGTCAGATGAAGACAGGAGGAATCTAGACCATTCAGAGTTCAAAGAGCCAATCAAGAGGTGACACGTCAGCCCTAGTGACACACAGAGCCACATAAATTCGAGCCAGAGCCAGAACTGGCCAGCCAGGTTGACTAGGCAGGTCGACACCCAGGTCGACACTATTCGACTTGGGGGGGACCAGGTCGACACTATGGTCGACCCTATGGTCGACCTGGTCTCTAGGCGGGAATTTTCCCGCCCAACCCAGTTTGAACCTGAAATTCGAATTTTGAAATTTAAACTGAGCTGTTTGAATTTAAATTTGATTCTGAAACTTCCGAAGGCCATAACTCCTTCGTACGGAGTCCGATTTGCGCAAACTTGGACTCTATCCCAAGCAGAATTCCAAGACGAACGCAATGGCGTAACCCATTTCCCTTAATTCTTTTATTTAGAATTAATTATACTTTAATTTGTGAAGCTTAGCGTTATAGAATTCACGGGGTGTTACATTCTCCCCCCTTAAAAGGATTTCGTCCCCGAAATCTTCAAGTTAGGAAGAATGTATATCCTACCATCCAACAGTCCATCTACTCAACCAACAAACACAGGCATCCACTGTCCTTAAAAGACTTCTAATGCTTCGTGATCATATGCATAGTGTGTGTATATGTCCTTATCTAATGCAGAAATCAGGCGGTCTACTGATTCAGTTGACCTCCTTAATGCGAATCATGTAAGTGTCATGAATTATGCAAATTTTCCTAACTCCTTAGGTAGAAAACAAATGGAGTAAACCTGCCCGGAACCGCCCGGCTGTCCAGTAGTCACAACAATACCTATCCAATGTGGGTGGTTAAGCATTGAGCCCAATAATGACCCGAGGTTAGGCTGAGCTATGGTGTAAACCTGCCTGGAACCGACCGGCATATCCAGTAACCGTAGCAATACCTGTCTAATGTGAGTGGTCAGGTGCTCCTAAGAGGCTAAGGACAGATGGTAGGGTTAAGTAAACTATAACACTTAACCAAATTCAACATTGATGGGTGGGGTTAGGTAAATACAGACACTTAACCACTTAACGTGTTTGACTAGAAAATCCTGGTAACGAGGGACCCGTTTCAGCAGTAACCCAAGTTAGGTACCAACGGTACCCTGAAACTAGGCAGGGTGGGGCACGATTACTGGGCTGATTGTAAGCGGTCAAACGACGGCGGTGGGTGCACAGTGCAGGTCTAACGGGGTGCGGGCGTGCACACACTCCGGAGCAGACAACCAGGGCACTGGGAACACCAGTAGTATAACCTATGCCTTCTAGAATTTGTGTCGGGGCCGCCACCATGGGTCTTGATACACCCCATGGTGGGACCAGCATAGGTATCTATAATTCTTGGGGGCCGTATGACACATGTTAACGCGAGTAGGAGCCGATCTTTTAATAAGAATGGGGATCACTTCACCCTCAGCATGGGGTGCCAGTTGGAATAAACTCAAGTAGGTGCAGAGATATATAGTGTGGGTGCGATAGTACATTCGATTCCAAACGTCACCTCCTTAGCATGTGACACTTTCCTATTTTCAGTTTATATCTATCATGCCCTTTTCTTATTCACATACTGAAGAGTTACTAGATTTACTCAGGCTTTATGTCTGACCCTATTTTCTTGTCATCTTCTTTTCTTCCCCCCCCCAGGTCCACAGGGAGGAAACAGCTCAGCTCAGTCAGGCTCTTTACAAGCTCCAAGATCGTAGATGTATGATTTGGATCTCTTTTGCTCGGATTATGGCTTTGGATACCACTATGGGGATTTTTTCACTTTATTTATGTTTTATGCTTCTTTAATAATCAAGACAGTAATGATGTTGTAATGTTGGGAGTATTTTGAGACAATTATGGAATGTTTTGTTTTGAACACATATTGATGAAATAAAAGTCTGTTTGGTTTCCGTTGTTTGAAATACGTGTATTTATATCTGTCTTGAGTTTATCTGTGGCATTTACTTATAAACCTCCACCAAAGTTAAAGCATTCCCTTTGTGAGTGACCTTAATGGAGGTGGGGTGTTTCAATCACGGACATGGATATTGCAAAAGTTACTCGATAATTTTTCACCTAAAAAGGGAGCACCAAGAACAGCCGCCATTCTATCACATGAGATGAACACTTGTTTGCCACATACTACAGACCAAATACATTGTGCAGGATTATCGGGTTTATACTTCTCCAAATTCAAGTTAGCATAGAATAGTTTGATCATAACATGGTTTATTTCCATATTATTTCGATCAAAATCAATTAGGGTTTCAATATCATAACTCTTCAATAAGTTAAGAACACGATAACTAGAGAAATCGGAGAATTTAATGAATGAACCCAGATGAATTGTGAAATCTTTCATATCATTCCATCTTTTGACAGCAATTGGATCAACTAGCCACTTCTTGACTGAAATATCAATTGGTTGTAGTTCAGAAGTAGAAGATTTCTTCGATTTCTTCTGAGGAGATGCCATTTGAATGATATTGGAGGAAGAAATTTGAATTCTAGGGTTTTAGGATTTTTGGAAAAAGAAACGGCTGAAGGAAAAAATGAATAGATGGATTGAAGAAATGACCGTATATGTATATAAAAAACAGTTTTTCCCATGACCGGTCGACCGCCCATTTTTCACCAGTCGACCGCCCATTTTTTACCGGTCGATCGTTTTTAGTCAGAAGATAAAACGGTCGATTGGTTTAAAATGGCCTGTCGACTTATTGTATTCTGGGCTGCTTTTTCTTGGTTTTCCCTCCATTTCTGATATTAGTCGGTCCAAATGAAATAAAAATTACTCAAATATGATATATATACATATATATATATATCTATATTAGTACATGGGTAATACAAGATAATATAACCATGATATAAATCTAATGTGAAGTAGATGAATTGTGATCGGTAGAAACTTCTTTGATATTGTTAATACGTGGTGTCCATGGTGACCAATTCTCTTTTGCTCCTTCGTTCCTATTATAGTTTCTTTCCCATGAATTCAGGCTCCTAGAGGATGAAGGCATGTTTGGCATAGGCCCATGTACGTTGTGTTTATTTGAGCCACAAAACAACATTGCTGTTTTTTCTAAAAGAGATAGTCGATCCGAGGTCAGCTTTTGCTCATAATGTAGCTGTCTTTGAAGATCAATCAGACGTTTCTGGTAATGATGAATTTCATCGATCTTTTCTCTGGTACGGGGTGAGCAAAACAACACTTTCTTTGCTTGTTTTGAAGTTGGCGTAGTGTCGAGGGTACGATTGCATTGGTGATAGTTTGATTTGTGTTTTGGAGTTTCAGGAGAGTAGTAATCTTCCGACTCAGAACTAGTGACAGAGATATGGGAATTCTGAGCACATTTGTCACATATGTGTGCCATGATCAGCTTGGGAGATTAAAATGGAAATTATACAAAGTTTATATAGGATTTTCTCTATATATAAACTTGAGGTTAAGAATTAGTAGGAATGCTTGGTCGTAGAAAAATTAAAAGCTCATATTCAATTTAACCAAAATAACAATAGCTAAAAATAGCTAATGTTTGAGTAAATATAAATCGAAAGTGAAAAGAACTAAAAAATATGAGATTAGTGATAAAACTAATTGTCAATTTCTTTTCTGGAGATAAGACCAAGCTCTCTACGTAACTTTATGAAACTAGACTCAAGTAGAGGCTTAGTGAAAATGTCCGCTAGTTGATTATCAGTTGGACATACTCGAGACATATATTTCCCTTTTCGATATTGTCTCTTAGAAAATGACGACGGATATCAATGTGTTTGGTTCGAGAGTGGTTCACAGGATTTTTTGACAAGTTTATAGCACTGGTGTTATCACGGTATATAATAGAATTTGATAAATGAATATCAAAATCTTGAAGTGTTTGATGCATGTATATTACTTGAGTACAAGCAAGAGCCGCTGATATATATATTCAGCTTCACACGTTGATAGTGAAACACAATTCTGTTTCTTACTAAACCAAGAGACAAGTGATTTTCCAATAAAATGGCACGTACCACTTGTACTCTTTCTATCCGTTCGAGAGCCTCCGAAATCAGCATCACTATATGATACTAACTCGAATGGACATTCTTTTAGGTAGACTAGACCGAAATCTTTGGTATTATTAAGATAACGAAATATATGTTCCACTGCTCGTAGATGTGATTCCTTTGGATCCGCTTGAAATATGCATATAGACAAAGACTCATCATATCAGAATGACTAGCTGTAAGATAAAGAAGAGAACCAATCATGCTTCGATATAGTTTCTGGTCAACATTCTTACCATTTTCATCTTTTTCAAGATGTGTAGTTGTACTCATGGGAGTAGGTTTACCGGATGTGTTTTCTAATCCGAAGCATTTGATAAGATTTCCGCAATATTTTTCTTGATTATTAAAAATACTGCCCGGAAGTTGTTTGATTTGAAGCAGATTGTGAACTTTCAGTGATCTTTGTCAAATTTTCTCGACTTTTGTTGAAGTTAGAAACATTTTGAGTAATATTATCTAACTTAGTATAATACACACGGATCGTGTAATATGGTGTATAACACACAAGTATGAAATAATACCTAATCACATATATATATATATATATATAAAACAGTAAATGCAATAAAACAGAAAAATCACACCAGGGATTTTTATACTGGTTCGGATCACCGTCCTACGTCCAGTCCCAGACTTCTATCTGGGTTTTTCACTAAAAACCACCTCACTTCACCTGGAGGAATAGGTATACAACACCCGAGCAGACGAACGGGATTCCACGCCTCTAAAAACACTGTGGACTTCAACACTTGCCTCTTACAATATCGAGGACTTCAACTAAGATGAATATAATTGTTGTTCACAATATATGTTCTTGATAACACGAATTTGTCACTTGTGGTACACCCTTCCTATAATCATATCCTCAAATAAAATATTTGTATATATGAAGATTTGGAAGTGGATATCGTACTGAATTAAAATAATATTAAATAGATTCTAGGATTCAAACGATATTTTATTGAATATGAGCAATTGACCGCTTGAGAATATAGAAATTAGATCAAGAATATAGATAGCAATAAGTCAAGTTAGTATGATGATCTCTTGGTGTTTATATAAAGAATAAATAGTTGTAACCCTTTGTGAAGAGTAACAAACAATGGCCATGATTGTTGGTGAAGAGAAGGAGATGCAACCACTGATGAAAGGAAGTGTCTATTCTAAAAGTTGCTCTCTGAAAGAAAATGATCGACAGGTCAAAAAGGACCAGTAGACAGGAATTTGAATATATATATATATATACACGTTATATTTATGCGTACACGCTTATTGTGCAAACTGGGCAGAAACGGTCGACTGGTAGAAATTCAGGCGGTCGACCGGTTTCACCCAATGTGCACAATTAATGTGTACACATATATATATTTGTATATATATTGATAATTTCGAGGTATGTGATTATTTGAGGATATATTTTAACATAAATTACACTACTAAACAGCAAATAATCAACCGCTAATGTAAAATACCATATGTAGCTCTTTGTGTCTCTTCAAACCAATGAATATCTTTTTTTTGTTGATCACGGGTTATCTCTTTGTCAGAAATCAAAACTCTATGAAATTCTTGACTCAACATTACTGCATGCTAAAATACCCACATTTGAAACAAAATGTCAAACCAGGGGCAAATCAGAACCATCAGTTGAAAATCAGACCCAATGGCCCTAATCGAACAGGGAAGAGGACAACAGGCATAAAATTGCCTGAAATGGCCACTACACCGAAGGCGAAAACAAGCCAGAGGCCAAAAGCACACTACGCATTGATGCCAAGAAATTCCACAATGAAAGCAAGTCGAACAGTCCAGATCTGTTGAATCCTACCTTTGACCTCAACGAAGCACCCACAGATGTGAACCTCAACACAAGAACTGCTGAGAAAAAATGTAGGGTTGCCAGAAAAAGAGGAGAATGTCGCGCTATGCAGTGGAGTCGAGGACTGCAACAGGAAGGTAGTTGAAGTAGAAGAGGTTAAGGATCAATGAGGCGATAGGGGTTGGAGATAGAAATAGTTAGATCTGAAAATTGCTTCTAGGGTTTTGGGTTAGCTCACGTACAACGAAAATAGGGCGACAACAGAAGGAGGAGATGGAGAGAGCGAATTTAGGATGAGGAGAAAAAAGAAGGCTTTTTGGAGAAGAAAGCAAAGTAGAATCGAACGAAGACAAGGAAATGTCGTCAGTCACTATTAACGAGTTCATCCCATTCCCAACCATTTTTGAGACCACTGAAGCCTGTTGTGATAGTAAGTATTTCCCTCCTCAATTTAGAAAAACCAATGTAAACATATTTCAGAAATTTAAATATGCAATCATATGGAACAAACACTTAATTTATGATATTCAAAACATTCTCGAACACATTTTAATCATTTTTACAATAGAAACATCAAAAATACCACAAGCATAAGTTTGCATCAAATTCATTACATTAATAGGGTCAAACTACTAGTTCATTACATAAAGCATAAGCTATTCCAAAGCATTACAAACTCCATACTTGTTTTTAAGTCTTTGAAGTTCTAGCAGTGTGTTCCTCTTCCTCTACATCCTCCTTTTATACCTTTTCGTTATCGGCAGTGGTTGAGATGGTGCAAGAAGTTCTTGGGATTCGGGTGGTGATTGAGATGACGCGGGCATTTCTTGAGATTTCGGTGGTGGTTGGTAATGGTGCTTGAAAATTTTCCTCTTGTATTTCACTAGGCTTCTCTATATCCAAAAGTTTGCTAAACTTCTTCCCAACGAGGCCATTTTTCAATACTCCCATAGTTTTTGAACATTGCTTTGTTCGGTATTGCCTTCTTCAACTTGATCGGGTTCCCATCCTGAAATAGGAGGCGAGTGTGCAGGAGGAGGCGAGTGTGTAGGAGGAGGCGGGTAAGGTCAACGCAACTTGTTTCAACCTAAGATTGCATCCAATTTTTCTTCTTTAGTCTAATGCATTTTATTTTCACCTACTTAGACTCAAACTGGCTTTGCTCAACTTCAACTTTCATATCAATAGCAGTGTAAATTTCACTAATGACATCACGTTCCAATGACGCTCGAGGAATGTAAGCGGCTAGCCGTTTAGAAGATTATTTGAATATGAAACGACCTGTTATTTGCCAATACCAATATTCATACTCGACCAATATAATGGGAGGCATTCGCTTAACGATCATGTTCTCGAGTCTATTGTTCCATAAATAGATGGTTTCATTGATGAACTCACCCAATCATCAGGGTTCTCAGGAATTGAAAAACTGGAGCAGGTATATATTGAAAAATATAACCAAATTGTCCCATTACCCGATTCGAACAATAATTATCAAAACACCAAAAACAAATAAGTCAACTCTTACTTAGCAAATATTTATATTAATCCATAAAATAGCATGTTCCAAGAGCTAACACATACAGATCCCAAGTAACACTCTTAGTTGAAAGCAAGTTTGATTCATTGTGACAAAATAGGACAATTTTAGGAGTGTCTGGCCAATGTCTTGCCACGTTCCATCTGCAAGAGAATTAACTGATAAATATAACTATTTTTTAGAAGTTGGACGTACTGATAATTATATAGATTTACCTGCAATGATAAGGAAGATAAGAATATAAATTGTCTAGGACTTGTATGTTAGGTCGAACAATTGTCAAATAGGTCCACGACCATAACTAAAATTAAATGTAATTAGATAGAGAATAACAAGTAGTGGTAATACGATATTGTAACAAAAAAATAGATAATGATATATATGCAATAAAGCAAGCAATCAACTGCAAAATTAGATTTTCTCAATGCAACATCCAATAATTCACTATACAAATTAGCAAGCATCGCACTGTTGTTGAAAGTCTCTTAAGAATGAAAAGTACTTTAAATTACATCATCCTTTTGAATGAGTCACAAAATAGTCGAGAATTCAGGATGCATAAAACTACAACGTGAACTCATTGTTGTATCTCGACTTCTGTTGCATTAGCATGAAGAGAACCTCCAAATACATCTCTAAACCATTTCATTCTAATTTCCGTACTTGATCCAAATTGATTTTCATGAACATCTACACCTAAAAGCTCATTGCATAAATCAACGTAACTTATTTTAGAATCATCATAAATAATAGGACGACCACTAGCGTCATTTCCAAGTAACTTCTCAACTTCAAGCAAAGTGATAGTCATTTCTCCAACTTTAAAATGAAACATATTAGTTTCAGGTCTCCACCTATCACACAACGGGGTGTTAAGTCCATGATCCAACCTAATATAATCTATTTACTATAACTTCTAAATGTCAGCAGTTCGAAAATGTTCCTCAATTTGAGGATCGTTACATTGTATGAGTTTTATCTTGCTCGAATGATCAAGATGTATAATTTTCGAAGATCCCTATTCAAAAAATGTCAATATATGATACTTAGTTACTAAAAAAACATAAACATTACTAGTGAAGTAACGATCTTACAAAGGTGTAAAAAAAAACACCTCCATTAGCTCTTGATTATTTCTTCGATGTTCCTCCAGTTAGTAGAGAGTGCTTGGATCACCCGGTCCAGGCTCTAACTCTATTCATACAACAATTTCACATAAAATTATAATACACAACCATTGCAAATCCTACTTAACATTTTAACATAACTAAGCCCAATATCGATGTTTTAATCAAACTTATAAATTCTACAAGTGAAATGGTTATACAACAAACGGGTGTGCAAAAACCACAAAATTTATAAAACAATTGAATACAAAACCTAGTTTAGATCTATGATTATTAACTCTTCTTGAGAAGATGTTGAAGCTTCTTCCATTTTCTAAGATTTTGAAGTTGAAAGTAATATAATGTGATGTTTGGAATAAGATTTATGAGCAAGATTGCATTTTGGAGTTAGGTTTTTGAGAGAGACTGAAATGGAGAGGTAAATGAGGAAGAAGAGAAAGGGCTGACCAGATATTGCTTGTAATCGTTCAGGCGCATTACAAAAACGCCCATGAACACAATCGTTCATCGTTTTTGGACCGTGCATAAACAAAAAAAATTGCACGTTTTAAAAACACGCATGAACAATTTTCTTCATGCTTGTTTTTGGAATGTACCTGGCTAATTGCCCCAGCAAAAAACAGACATAGTTTCATAATACGTTATGAAACATGTCAAGTTTTACAGTAAGTTATTTCTAGGAGCGTAATTCAAAATTTTGTCCATAAATAAATCACAGTGAAGATTATCTGAAGCTGTGCCATGGTTTAAGTAGTTTACTTTCATCATTTAATATTTTTACATAAGGTAAGTGCAAGGTTGGATGAGCACAATGATTGTCTTAATCGGTAAAATTCGAGGAAAGATATCTTTGCAGCTTTGCAACTTGTGGAAACCTAGATATTAAGGCTGTTTTGACTTAGCACGGAATAATTACAGTTCAACATTTAGTATGCACAACATGCTATTTGATACTAGGTTACCATCAACAAATTTTTATGTCAGTAAATTTTTAAATGAGTAAGATTGATCAACTTTATCTGCAAAACAGGTGGATACAAACCCTTGATTATGGAGAATTTGTTGCCGTGATTCTTCACCTACAAAAATGAATGAGCATCTTCAAAGAGCCTTCTCAAACTTTGACAAAGATAAAAATGGTTATATCGAAGCAGATGAACTTTGTGAGGCTTTAGCTGAAGATGGAGCTACTGATAACAAAAATGTAGCAAACGACATCTTGCAAGAAGTGGATACCGATAAGGTAAATACTGCTATTCACTTTCAGTGAGCAGACACACATAAATGCGCATCTTATATTTTTAGCCACTATTTTTATTTAAATATTTGTCGTTTCTTACTTGGAACACCATACAACTAAATAAAAAGTAGTGGCTAAAAATATGGGTGCTAACTTTCCTTACACACATGCATATGTGTGTATGTATGTCTTTATGTGTGTGTATACACATGTATGTATTTATGCATACTTACATTTACATACAGAACATGCATTTGAGGTATCAAACAATCAAGCTTCCACATGTTAATTAAACTAGTAATTCTACTATTTATGAAATGAAAAACCCAGCGGGATTTATTATGTACAAGGGTCTCTGAATATAATTGCACACGCGTGTTATATTGTACTAGACAAAGTTGAACCTAACCATTTTTTGTGGTAAATTAAATTCAGGATGGGAAGATCAGCTACGTGGAATTGGTCGCAATGATGAAAACGGGTACGGATTGGAGAAAGGCTTCTCGGCTTTATTCGAGAGGAAGATTTAACAGTCTCAATATCAGATTAATGAAAGATGGTTCTTTAACGAGCGAAACAAATGTCTGAAAGTAGTAGCTAATGACATGGAGTTCTCACTTCAACAAGAAACATTATAATCTTCTTTCAGCAGACATTTGACTAGTGGTGCTCATTTTTTTCCAGAAATTAGAGTTCTCGCTAGAGGACTAACATTCAAGTAAACAAAGTAAAATTTCCTATTCAGATATAGTGATGGGCAAGGCAACAATAGAAGGGGACTAAATCTTTTGTGGCCATTCATCAGAACAAAAAGAAAGAAAGAAAAAAAGAAAAAAATGAATGCAGAACTCGACATAGTAGAGAGGGGAGACAATAGCAAGTTGATCTTGGGAATTACCATTTGTGGTCCACTATTTTGTATAACTAAAATTTGAAGGAGGAAAGAAATATGGTAATCTAAACTATATAACGTGAAATGATTGGATGTAATTTTTTTTGGATGAATCAAAGGGGTAAGCATGATCATGTACATCTACTAAAATTGAAAAATAGGAAGGCAGGTACAAAAAGATAAACTAGTGCAAATCTTTGCTACAAACAGATTAAGCAAATTAAAAGAATTAAAATATCATTATGATAGTTGTATCAGACACTTTGAAGATCTCTTGTTTGAGTCCCACGATGCATCTGCAGTAGTTCTACGAAGTTTCATTTGGTCTGGTCCGAAGATTTGTGAGCTATGGCTATTTTATTGTTTAAGGGGAGACAATAGCAAGTTGATCGGTTAACGTTTATTATGTCAATCCTTCATAGGAAGAGTTCTCAATTACTGTTATGGTGACCTAATGTGACTGTCGTTGTGTGGTACTATGCAAATTTGATCTCTATGTCTCTCCTAATAGCTTCTAATAGTCAAACTAAAAGGTAGAGTGACACTTGCACTCAAAAATACATCTTGTGAGAACATGACGTGCTTTGAATCGAAACAAATCTTGGTAGTAGGATCAGATTCCATGTTGTACTTAGTGAATGGTCATGATCCTTCCTTCAATTATTGCATACCAAGAAGTGCGTCATTTCTGAGTAGTTGCAACGTTTGGTCGAGCTCCATTGATATAAATATCTGATCCCAATTTTGCCGATTGTTTGTCCTATTTGTTAGAATTCAACCATTTGGAATGAATTTCATTGGGATTTTCAGGCGCGCAACTAGTCTGTGTCAAATCTAGGATTAGTTGTTAGTTGTTGGCTCCTACTTAAATTTGAGTGTAAGCAAGTCGTTGTCGATATGGGTTATGTATGCACTCATATGCTCATACGTGATTTTGTGCAATACGCTTGTAGTTTCATACACGTAGGATATGAAAATGTAAAGATATGCATATGGTTATACATGCTAATGTCACCTAAATATTGAACTGAACATGCACCAATGGAATATTTATATGCACATATACATATTTAAGTCATGGTTGTACAACATAAACATACGAACAATTGTTGTAAGTTGGTGCATGCATATACAATATGAATCATGTGTTTATAAGTTTTGCATTGATAAGTGCATGTTCAATACTCGATTCATGTTCACGTTGGTGATATTATATTTGCACAATCATGTACGCTAAATTTGCTGATCCCACTTCCTTCATTCTTCTCTTTTTGACATGGTATCAGGTTGGTACCGATCCCTTTGGAGGGATCAATACCGATCCCATACCTGATGACTTTAGGAAATCATTTAGGAAAGGGACATGTATCCCCCTCCATATAAATACACCTTCACCCCCTTTCTTCTCCCTTCCTATTTCAATTTCTTGATCGATCTGAAGATCTTGACTGTACTATAACAACCCGCTCGGAATGGGCCTAAATTTCGACCTAGAAAAGTCCCATCGAAACTTAGAACCATTCTAAACGAGTCGTTGGTTCCTGTAAGGAATTACATTTGCACAGATAATGTGTATACATACACTTTGCATGGAAATCTCACACAGTGGAAAGAGAAAATATAATACTAAAATAAGACGTACCATTTTATTAAAAATCACAGAATTCCAACACAACAGTCAAGATTACATTTGTTTCATGGGTACTTCTATAAATTCATTCTCAAATGTTTCTATAAGAAGTACAACAATAACAACTAATAATAGCATAACAACATCGTCTCCGTCTTCAGCTCCCATCATGACTTCTCCATGGATTTTACCCCATCTATTGACCTGTTGGATATATTAAAGAGATGGATCAGAACAAAAAGTTTTGTGTGACATTTCCTGGTAAGCATGCAATGGCCACGTATCTTTTATATACCAATCTTGTCCCTAGTTGAACCCTATAAGTATCTAGAGGAAGTGAACATCCCCCGTGAACTACCCTACTCCGTCACCACTTATGCCTAACCACTTTTAGAGAAGGAGGACCCAAAGACTTACTTCAAATCTAATAATGGTAAGTCCCATGACTTTGGTTCCTATCGAAGGAATAAACCTTTGGAGGGACCCTAGTCCTAACTACTTTAGACTCAAATTATATAAGAAGAGAGTCGGCTACTTAAGACTTTCTCAAGGTGTAGTAAACCCTGCCTATTTTCTCACACAATAGACTTATATATATATATATATATATATATATATATATATATATAAAAACACTAGACCTCTCACATTAAACCATATACATGTAGATGCTGGATATGCTGGGCGGTTCCGGGCAGGATTCAACTACAAGTAGGTTTAACCTCGTGTCATAGTGTACTAAGTTTGAATGGTCCATGGCACCCAGACCTCTCACATTAGTTGGGCTTACTTGCGGTTGTTGGATTTGTCGGTAGGTTCCGGGCAGGCTTATACCACTAATGGCAACTAAACTCGTGTTTTTGTGTCAATATTAATATATACGTAAAGCCATTCTATACACACACAAAAACAATCAATATATATATATTTACTTATTTATGTGGGGGCATTTCAAATTCGAATTCTACCCTAATCGCATTTATTACATTAATATTACTTTAATTACGTTGATTACATTTATATAAGTGTAATAATCATAATTCATAAATAACAATAATATTTGTATAAACGAGAGAACGTTCTAATGAAAAAGCAATTGTCAATTTGTCCTAAATTAAGGTATACAAGTTAATTTCCTAGATTTTTTTGCTACAATTTAGGCATGATGACATAATAACATAATAATAGATAACAGTGAATGGAAAATACACATACATACAAATTTCAAGTTGCATCTTATGCTTGTTGGAATGATCTTAATAATGGATCAAGAATAGGATATAACATCCACGTATACACATATATTCATAAACATATACATGTATATTTATAAGCACCACTTTATCTAATTCACCCCTTTTTGGTGTATTGCACATAAAAATATTTACATTTGATATATTTCAAGTATGAATACGCTTGGGTTCAAAATAGAACCCAAATGTTTACATAAGTATGAATTATATAAAGTAAAACCACAAGCCCCTTTTTATCCTCAATTCGATATTACGATCCCAAATCCACAAACCAAATAAAAATAAACTGATAATTCATATGCAAACATAAAATAGAGGATTTGGGGTTTTTTCTATTGATGTTATCTTTGTCAAATCCTCCCAGACATAACAATCAACATGTTAATGTATTAAAAAATAGAATATGCCTAAGAACACGATATTCCACTCACCAATCTAAGGAATAAAAAATAGGATTCTTGTTGTAGACTCAGATCTGTGTTCATTCTTCACGATAAACGTGCTCTGATCCTCCTAATATATATATGTAAGAACATCTTTTAGAATATTATGCATATATACAAATAAATTCTAGAATTCATACTAAAATCTATATGGATTTAGATTAGAGAAAAGATAAGAATGGAGGTTAGATGAATATAAGAGAAATTCCTAACCTTTCTGGAGTTCAGCAATGGTAGAAGAATAATATTGAGGTAGATAGAAGAAAGTGCCTAGGATTTTGTTTTGAGATTTGAGGGCCTATATATAGTCGCTTGTGTAAGCGTATGCCGTTAGATTACTCAGATTTAATCCTGGCCATATGCTTATATATATATTCCCTTATAAAAACCCTAACAAACATAGATTTACAGGGCCTTTTAGCCGCCAGGCAGCCGACCTGGGCGGTCGACCGGCGGTAGACACCCCTTCTAGGGGCGGTCGACCTCCTGGTCGCTGAAACGCCCATTGAACGTATTTGGCGCTGAGGTATCTAATTAAATAATACATTACTTTATTTGTTAATCTCTTTCCTTACCTAAAATATTCTCTATCCTCACTATCTTATCCTGTGTATGAAATTCAAATTCTCCCTTATTTATTTTAATATATTTTGGACACATATTTATTATTCATCCGATTATATATATATATATTACTGCGTTTTACTGTCCAAATTCATTTTCTTGTATCTTCTTCATACTTTCACTGATTTCAACATATTATATATGAAAACGATTCAGAATTTAGAATGAAAATATATTTACAATCAGTGGGATTAGACATATGGTATGGTACATAGATTGAATATGTCGAACCCATAACTAATTTTGCACAATGGACTAATGAACAAAAGGCTGCTGCACAAAGTAATTCTAAAGCCATGAATATGCTATTATGTTCATTAGATAGAAATGAATTTAATAGAGTGTTAGTTTGTAAATCTGCTTATGAAATTTGGAGAACATTACAAGTCATTCATGAAGAACCAATAAAGTTAATCAAACTAAAACATCAACGTTAATTAATCAGTTTGAGTTATTCAAAATAAGCGAGAATGAATCTATCTCCGATATGTATTGCAGATTTCAAGAGATAGTGCATTCATTAATAGCACTAGGAAAAACTTATTATAAAGAAGACCAAGTCAGAAAAATATTGAGTTCATTGAATCCAAAATGCGATCAGAAAACGTTGAAAATTGAAGAAGCCCATAATGTCAGTGAAATGAGGATTGAGGAGTTAATTGCGAATCAGATGTCTTTTGAAATCCAATTACAGGAAAGAAAGGAAAATAAGACAACTAAAAAGAAATTCGTGGCATTTAAAGCAACAACAAATAATTCTGATTCAAGTAGCGAAGACGATGAAGGAACAACATCAAGACAAGAAATTTTAGAAACTTTCTGAGATACAGAAGGAGAAATAATTTTCAAAGAAACAAACAAGGAAGCTTGGGAAGAAATGATAATCGATGTCTTAACTACAACAGACCTGGCCATATAAAGCGAATGTGTCCATATCTAGATAAATCAAATCAACATACGAACAATAGTAATTCGTCGAAGAAAAGAAAGAGGGCATACGCAGCAATTTTGGATGATTCAGATTCATCATCTAGCGATGAAGATGGGTTTCCCAACAATTCGGAATTTAGAAAATATCGAAGAAATGGATCTAAAATCCGGGTACGCCTTAAATTAATTTTATTTTTTTGGGGATAAATGGATGTTTTGTTTGCTTTGTTTGTTTGCTTTGTTTGTTTGCTTTGTTTTGAATTCAAAATTTAAACTTTAAAATTCAAACTTGAAATTTAAAATTCAAATTTGAAATTCAAAATAATAAATGCAATGTCCCGGTTTTAACTACCTTTGTTAAATAATAAAAGTATTGATTTTATCAATGATTAATTAAATTAAGTATAACTGAATCTAAATATTAAAAAAAATCTTTTTATTTGAAAGCCTATGTATATATTTTTAAATTGTTATTATGTACATGGGTATGTGTATATGTTATAACATATAGCTTACATATGTATATGGTTACAAGCTAAGTATTGTTTAAAACCATTAGTATCTATGTGAAGAACCTGGATATGTACATAAAGCTATAAGGGGCTAAAAAATATTCATATTCAATAAAAGATATAGACCACATTTAACATACCCTTTTCCATCAATTAGGAAGCTACACCTTGCATCACATAGGACTGCAAGTTGATAGTAGGCTACAATACATTGACTTAAAGGCTAAGCTTAATTTCTTTAAAACCTTAAGTACACAGACTAGTACTATACAATAGGAATCTGAAACTATAAGGAGTAGGCATAGCAAGCTAAGGAACTAAACCCCTTTCATTTCAAATAGAGGTAAACAACCCTTTTAATCAACCATGAGCATGTGCAGGCCATTCATTCACATCATAGCGATAGGCAAACTAGGGTAGCAATTTTTCTTAAGAGCTAAGGATTTGTATTTTTTAAAAAAACAATTGCACATGACCATGCACTCCATCTTGTTGGAAGTTGTAAATATTGAAATGACTAGATTAGGCCACTTTATTTCAATCAATACTGCGGATTTTAGACAATCTAAAGCTATCCAAGATAGTTGTAATTTATATACTTTTATTCATCTATAAATACACAAGCCTTCCCTCACACGTACCCACATAAATTTGAATCAAAATTCAAAGGATGGTAGAATGCCTTAGACAAAAATCTGGAAAAGAAGAGGAAAAACTCAACTTAGCTAAAACAGTGGACACAAATGTGAGTAAACCTCTGTATTTATTTATTTATCTATCATGCATATAGGTATGTAATGTATATATACATGAATTTTTGTTATATTGGGATCTAAACACAAAAATCTGGGAAGAAAAAAAAGATATAAAAGCCTGAATATACAATACAATGCTGAAATTTGTGAGTATAACTTTCTTTTTATCCATTTAAAACTGTTTATGCTTATGCATAACTGGATAAAGACATTTATATAAGTTTTTGAATGTATTAGATTTAGCTAAGGAGTTTTTCATGAAAACCTGAAACTGTGGATGTAAACTCTTCTTTTTTTTTCTTTTTTCTTTTTCCCTTTGCTAATGGATATGGAAGACAATACAACTTATCTATATGTTCAAATGGTTCTCAAATGTGTCATACTGGAACTATTCAAGCTTCATTGAAACTGGAATAAGTGCAATCCTAAGATGAAACTGAAGCCCGGAAATAGACTGAATATTAGGCTCTGTTTAGTTCTTAAAAGCAACCATTGGAACTCAAAAATCAAGAACCAAGATTTTAATGAAATTCAGTAATGATATTTAACATCAAATAGTTTAAATAAGTTTGAAGCTTATTTTAAGAATATGATTAACTTGAATAAGTTTTTATATTAATAGATATATGTAAACACGGTAAAAAGAGGTTTAAACCCCAAAAATATATTATCCAAAAATAGAAATTTGAGTATAGGATGGTATTAATAATAGAAAATCCTTACTTTTAAAACAAAAATCAAAATTTTTACTAATCAAGATCGAATGAAAGGGTTGAATTTTTATTTTGGGGAAAACAATTAAATTCTAGGGATTTAGCGGATGTTATTAAAAATTTCTTTGTTGGGAAAGGCGTGGGGGATGGACGAACATACATATGAAGTGGCATGATTTCTGGTGATCGAGGTTGATCAAAAAAGTTGATTTTAGGTTTTGGGTTCATATCGTGGAGATTGCTTTTTGCTATATGGTAGTGATCGAGTGGGGTGAAAATCGATGTGGAGAAAATTTGGAGGTCGGGGGGGTTGATCGGTGGTGGCACAGATGGCTCAAGTAGTCGGAGCAGACTAGGAGTGGTCGGTTTTAGGTTAGCCTGGAAACAATATTGAGAGAGTTTAATAATGATAATGGAGTGTTTTGTAGGAGGAGAGGGCTCTGGGTAGAGGTGGTCGGTAGATGGTAACCTAGAGTGGCAAAGTGGTTTGCTGGCAATGGTCTGCGGGATGCTCGACATCAAGGATGTGGGTGCAGGTGCACGAGTATGGATGTGCACAATGGTTGGGGTCTTAAAGAATTTGAAGTTTTAACTGGGAGATAAAAAGAAAGGGGTGTGAAGGAATTTTGTGGATACCTGATGTAAAGGTATTGAATGGACAAAAGAAACGGGTTCAAGGTAAATGGGCTTGGCCCATGTTTTTCCAATATATATTAAAAAAGGAAGGGCTGTTTAATTGGGCTTGGCCCGTTTTAATTTAAAATGGTATATGTTTAAATGAAAATGGAGCACATAATTATATAAATTAAATATATATAAGCTTAGAAAAAATTTATGATTAATAATTTTGGTTATGCGTAGTCGAGTAAACCGATGGTGCGTAACTCAACATAACTATCGAATGAATTGATTTATTTAAATAATTAAAAGTGATTTTAATTCAAGATATCATTTAAAATTAATCGAACGTCGAACTTAATAAATTTTTGATCAATAATGATCGTAATTCAATAAATTCTGAATAGGTTGTTAAATTAACTGATTTATTAATTAAGTTGTATTTAATTACGTTGATCGTAATTAAATATTTTATTTACATCCGATAGTGGAAATAAACCCTGTTCCACTATATATTTGATTTACTGAACACCCTGTTAGTATAAATAAACACTGTTATGCTATTATATCAGTTTGACATATTTTATCAGTTAGTATATGTTGTTGATGTATTATCAGTGGATAATATTGAATTGTATTTATATGTTTGTTTGTGCAAATTGGGTTAACGACTTAAATGTTATCTGTTATAAGAACTGTTATATACCATTGGAACTGCTAAGCTGTTTTCTGTAAAATAACTCAGAAATGAACACAAGTTTAAATTGAATATTAATTATTTTTAAGAAACAATTAAATGGATTATTTTAAATTAGTTATATTATTTATTTATTTTAAAAAGGAAAAATCAATTATAATCAATTATCAGGTTGTTTAGGGTTGATTTAAATCAATGGTTTAAATGGGAATTGATCATTAAAATTAATTTGTTTTGATTAATTTAATATAAGAGGTTTAATAAATGGTTGTTTAAAAACTTGAAAGGTTTAAATTAACAGATCGGGTAGTTTAATGGTGAAGTTAAACAGTAATTTAAATTGGATAAATATTCCCTGAAGGGTGTTTTAACTTAATTAATCTTTTAATTAAGTAACTTTTAAAGACAAATTTAGTTATAAAAGAAAAGGGAAACAAGTCGATAATTTGGATTAAATTCCCTCGATTTAATATCAAGTTAAATTGGTTAATGTTTTCAAAACAACAATGTTTGCTTGAAAAGGGTTTAACGTTTGGGAATCAAACGGATTTATCCATCTGTGGTTTTGTCGAACGTTTTGGATATCGAACTTCTACGAATCTTGACGATGAGAATGATTTTTACTCAAGGTCTGAGTGGTAATTAAACTACCCCAACATGAACGATTTCACTATTTTCTGATAGATTGTTTTAGTTTAAAATGAGTGTTAGATTTGAATATCGTTTTCAGCTATGGAAACAGATATTCGAGAATGTGATTGTGACGTAAGTTTGATAATAAAAAATTTAAGTTAGTTAATACCTATGTATTCAAATAAATATACATACAAAGTTAATATTTGAATTTAAATAATCAAAGTTTTATTTAAAATAAGCTTAGCAGATCCAACGGAGTTAAATCTATATATTTTATTTTATATTTGATAGTTAAATCACCGATTATCAAATCTGGACCTTTTCGTTATTGTTTTTGAAGAGACCGGAATCTAAAATCCACTTCGATTCGATATATATGCGTTACGAGTCAGAGCTTATGAAGCCCATTGAAGACAAAGTTTATGCAAGGGATGTTCTGTCGATCCTAGGTATAAATTACCTAAGATGGATTTACAGGATAGTGCCTTCGGTTTGTCCAGTCCCAGGACAACTTGTGTGGATGAATTTCTGATAGAGTATTCCTAATAAATTGCATAAGTTGATCTCTTCAAACGTATTTACGTTTGGTGGTGAAGGAATTCGTTTCTCTTAGCTTTATACCCATGGTATTTTTGGGGAAATCAATTTGTGATTTGGCGGATTTGACGATATGGCATTCAAAGTAAATGAAGATGTGTTATATCTAAAGTTATGTTCAGCCTCAAGACTCACAACTAGGAAATGATAAAAATCGGGCAGGCATCATGGCTAAGTGGGTTGCTCCTAATTAGGGTGTATTATCACCATCTAGAGAAATTCCTATTTGTTCTTCTTTCGCTTCTATATCTCCTTGGAACGGTTATGTTGTTAGCAACCGTAAGGTGACAATATATTCGATGCACTCAAGCGAAATAAGTGGTCGGTCATGTGTGGTCGGGTTGCAAGATGTTCTTGTTGAACCCAGAGTATTCCCCTCTAGAGATACAGTATTGGAAGGTGGTTCCATACCTTGTCATATTTGGAAATCCAATATCCAATAAGCTCTCGTGGTTTTGATTGTATACTATGTATGTAGAGCGTGAGATGCAAGCGTTCTGCTAGATGGTTATTTATTTGTGGATTGATAGACATAATTATAATATCAGACTAGTTTTGATATAAATATGTTTTGGGTTATCGTAAGGTAAAAACCATCTATATTTATGTGTTAATCAGTCAGACGATTATATTTTCTTTCAAACGTTTTTGAAAGTTAAATCAAGTATTTCTGGATTCTCATAAGAGAAAAAACCCATTTCGTTTTTACAGGTGGTCTTATGGGATATCCTTTATCGATCAAGCTATTTGAAATTTGCTTACTCGTACCAGTCCCATGACTGACCCAGAGTTTATTTTTCCATGTTTTCCCTAAACTCTTGGTTGCTAAATTTGTGTGGGTAGTCCAATAGTTCAGGATTTTACAGATTCATCTGAAGGAGATTGGAGCAGGAGGCTTCAATATTAGATATTTAGAGTTTATTCTGTTTTGTCGTATATGTGATGTACTCTGATGATGTATGTAAGTTCAAATAAAGTTGTATTTCGAAAGTGATTATTTACATATTATATTTTATTCCGCTGCGATTGTAAGATTCTGTGTTATTGTTCAGTTCGAACTTCAATCTGTTTTCTTCAATTCTAATTTCCTATCTTCCTATTTCTCATCCTCTAACTTTTTTCTATTAATTATTCGTATTTTCATGCAATTTAGGTTAGATATGAGTTGTATTCAGTTAGCTCAAATGGTATGGGTTTGCGGTCATACAATAATAATAAAAAAATTAGTGAAATAATAAAATTAAATTTGGATGTTTGTTAGGATTAATTCAGAAAATAGTAAAACCTAAAATATAAATCGATAACATAATAAAACCAAGATGTCAAAACAACATGTCTTTTGATTTTATGCATATATGTCTACATACATAAATGGCTATGTCGTCATAATGACCTAAAATTGAAATTCAAAATTTGAATTTCAAAAGTTTAAACATTCAAACTTCCCTCCAACTTTTCACCAACTCCCAAGGTCTGGAAAGGTGTCATTGATTTCAGAAAAGTTATGCCCATTCAGTCTCTATTTATATATCTATTCAATCTTATTCTCTCTACCTCTCATTCAAAATACAAACTACTCTCTATACTCTTCAAAACTCTCTAATGGCTTCCTCTAGCAATCCTCAAATAATGAGATTATCCAAAACCATCAAAGGATATCTAAATAATGATAAAGAAACAATCAACACCTATGTTGACTATGTAGTAAATGCAAAAGTCAATATGGGAGATTTCACCATCTTTGAAGACTTTCCGTCTTATGATCCCCTCTTCTCTTTTCAATCGTAATGAAATATTGAGCTTGATTGACGCTCGGGATAACAATGAAGTATGTTACCCGAAACTTGTCAAAATGTTCTTTTAAAATCTCAATCGTGGCTTTTACGAAGGAGATGAAAAAACAAATTTGGAGTAGTGTAAAAGGCACACAAATCATTCTAGATTGCGAAATTTTGGGCAATATCTTGAATTGCAAAAAGCATGGGCACAGATTTTTTGGAATTCGAAATCGAAGAAACGGATTTAGGAACCTATCATCACATATTTGAAAGCGATGCTCACATGGCATTCAAAAATCGCTTTTTCTGTCCCAAAACAAGAATCACAAACCTCCTCCTTCAACATACCATCAGTCCATGTTATGGAAAGTTTAACAACCCAACTCTTAAAGTCCAAAAAGCACTCTTTACTATTATTAATTGGGACTTGCGGGGGAAATAAGTATGGAAGTCGCTCCAGATAATGAGCAGTAGGAGGAAAGTATTGGAGCAAGCGGACTCGCATGTATGTGCCCATAACAAGATGCCCTTAACACTTAAGCATTCCAAAAATGGAATTCATGCACTAATCCTCAATTCTTTGATTGCACATTTCTTAGAGAACTGTACACGAAGAAGGACCCCAATTGATTACCTTCATTCCTTATTGTTCATCTCCACAGAAGAAATATAGCAGGATTTTTCTCATGGATAGTGGTACTACGTTAGGAAAAATACGATTTGGAAGAATGTCAACCAATTAATATACTGCTGATAGAAGATCTTAAGAAGACAGGGTTGGCACTTGACCTAAGAAGCTTTGAGACCCAGTATATTAATTGTTCGAAATTACTCCGCTCACTCAGTCTATAACCAACTACATATCTCTCATTCAACGACTTCTATATAATATGTGATGGAATAATTGAAGCAAGGCCTATTTTTTTGCAATTATTTTCTAGCCAGACTCTAAGGATGCCCAGGTTGAATGACTTGATTCCGATCTAGCAGGCTATATATCTAACCGAAGTTTGACTCTGCAGAAAGAAATATCATTCATGGTAGGTTATTTTAATCTTTTGAAAGAGACAGAGCGAGTCCACGATAAGATAGTCCTGGCCCACGAGAGAGGTAGTCAAAGAAAGGAGGAGAGGAAAAAATAATATACTGGCATGAGGCGAGCGTAAGCGAGGAATTAATCCCCAAAGAGCAAAAGTTCACTCACGTAACTCGAGATGAGCTGATTCAATCCTTGCGTTGAGATACAGATGAATTCATTCCCCACTCTAGGAAGTGTGTGACTCAATGTCAACTTCAACTAACCAATTAATATACTGGTCTTACTAGCTAATTAGTAGCAACTTCGAAAGAAGGAGTTGGATTAACTAGTTGGAGCTGGTTTCAGTGTTCCTGGGGCCTGGAGTTGGATTACGGAGGAGCTTTCTTCTGTGAATGTGGCTACTAGGTTCTCCTCTCACTTCACTACGTTCCCCTTGGCTCCCTGCCGGTTGTCGGGTTCTCTCCCTAGTTGATTGGGGTAGTTTTAAGGCATATTTCAAATTCTTCTGTTCTGTTTCTTCGCTACCCATAGTCATAATTGGGTGGGTGAGTAAGTTATAATAGCATCTCTCCCGTAAATCTCTTCGTCTACGGAAAGATCTCTTTCACTGCGCACCTGGAATTAATTGAACTGTAAGAGCCTAAGGTGCTTGCCTCGCCAAGCCTGGTAAGTTCTGGGTACGTGACTCTTGGTCTCTTTCACAGAACATGGGGAGACTCGAACATAGAGAGAGCTTCTGCTTTAGATCTATAGTCTTTCATCTCAAGCTGTAATAACAAGGAAGTTCTTTCTAGATGTGGGAAATGAAGCCATGAATGCACTCGTAGGGCAAAGAAAGTCTTGCGATCAGACCCGAGAGTGGCTTTGACCTTATGTCTTTGGCCTGATAGGAATAATTTCAATAAGTATGATTGAACACAATAGCTATTGCATGGGTGATGCGGTATATGTTTAACTGCAACGATCAGAGAAACTGCTCACTTATGATAAGCTCCCCTCTCCCTATCGGTTGAGTAAACCCCCTCTCTCTGTCTATCTGGTCTTAAGACTTGTAGGAGTTGTGGACTTATGTACCAATGTTCATCGATGTAATATGCTGGACTTGGGGCTAAGAATAGTTTGGATCGGTCCCCTCCCGTTGGTAGCCTCTCTACTTACCAATCCATTATACTGGAGTTAGACAAATAAGAAGTTAACACAACCTATTGCCCAGTATAAACATTGGCCTGATTCGACAACTCCTATGAGGAATCTCTAAAATGCTAGGCTATGCTGGATGAAATCGCTTTTTTCATGTGAAATTGAGATTGATTTTCATGAATTTCCCCATGTATTACGAGATTAGGGTTACGTGATTTCTTCTTGACAAATGCTTGAAAACCGTTATTTTCGTAACAAAAAACAAGGGTTTCAGCAAAGTTGACTTGAAAACAAAACAAGAGAGGTGCTATGCTTAACACAAGCAAGTGAAAGATGAGAAAACTACCCGAACTCTCACTTCGCTCGCTATTCAAGACCTAGGGCCTTCCTTCACCCCTGGTTGTAAAGGCGCTACCTAACTCCCACGAATCTCAGGAACCACTCCGGGATCCTCCAAGCTTTGGAATAGGGATTCTTAGCTTTGGCTGCCTTATTAAAGCCCTTAGAAGGCTTTCCCAAGTGTTGTATCCTCTGGAAAGACTGGTTCCCTTGTCACTCTTGTTTGCTCTCTTGTTAGCTGGACTGGTGTAGGCAGGAGTTCCCCGGGATTATTGGCTCACTATGCGACCTGGCTTCCTCTATTAGTAATGGTACCCATTTCTAGCTTTCTCTCTAACATTAGTAATGGTTATAGTAGCAGTAAGTAATGACTCTCGTTCGAATCCTAATCTAAGCACCCTAGCAAACCTCGCTCCAAGTAATTTAACGAAATCGGACAACTAATATTATGTCTTTTAGCTCTTCATTCGATGTAAGAGAAGCCCCAACTAGAGCGCCAGTGTTGTTACGAGACCAGTTAAAGTAGGTTATTTTAGCCCTGCTGATTATGGAGAATGATAAGGCCGAATGGGATAAAACACTCAAGGAGCGTGATACCTACAATTTCTTTCCAAGAGGAATGAGGAGCTGGAGGCTGAAAATAAGAGGGTTAAGAAAGAGCTTTCTGCTGCTTAAGCAGAGGGAAACCATGCTAACCACTCAGCTTAAGGATGCTCACTCAGCCCAAAAGAATGCTGAAGATATACTGGTCGTGGAACAGCAAGCTATCGAAATTTAGCGAAAAAACAATGCTAATCTATAGGAAAAGGCTGCTTCGTAGGAGTTAGAAATTTCTTTGCTGAAGCCTAAAGTGGAAGAACTTGAGCGACAGAGGGATCAATCTCTTTCGGATAAGGTGGCTGCTGAGCAAACACATGCTGAGACCAAGGCTGTATTTAACTCTACTTTATTCAATTTTTACACTCTTAGCGTTATAGGGCGAGGAAGTTTATCTTTCCTAGAGGATAAGTATCTGATTAATTTGGCTGAGGTTTGGGAGGCAATACTTACGCGACTCGAGGGTAGCGGTTACATGGAAGAGGAGCTCTTGGAGCAACCTGGATAATGAATCCCATGCTGCCCTTGCGAAGGGAAAGGAAGAGTTAGGAAAGGGCATGCTTTAGCGGATGGAGCCGAATCTTCTAGGGAGCATGTCCCGGACATAGCTGCAACCACTGTCAATACTACTTCCACTGATGCCAATGTTTACGACCACAAGCCTTCGGTTCTGCCTTCCACTAAGCCCACTACTAGTCCTAGCGAAAAGAAAGAGGCTGTTGAGGAACATTCAAAGGGTGATGATGGTAATGATGATGACTTGAATGCTTACGAAGTAAATGTAAGATGCCCTCTCATTTTCGGTAAAACCAACACTGATCCAGTCCTATCGGACTTGGACTTCTTATTCACTCCATATGGGTATGATGAATTCCTTGATTATAATTGATTTGAATTAGGCTTGGATACTCCATAGCCTTCCCCTGCCGTGCCTGGAGGGACAAAAATTGAAGCTATCTTCACTCCTTTTATACAAGTGAAAACAAGTGCTTTGACTGTTACCCTTCCGTCAGGCAATCCCTCCTCAGCTCTCGAGTCTACCCCCACTTCTGCTTCTCAGCCTAGGTCAAAATTAGATAAAATTGTTGCACTTCATAATTTAGATGACACGCCGTATTATCTGGAGGGGGAATAGAAGAGTCGAAGATCCAGAAGAGAGTCTGGAGAGAGATGTTAAGGACCATTTAGAGAAAGACGTTAAGACTCCATCAAGAAGCTATGACATCAATTGGGTTGATATGATCTTAAAAGAACTAAAGCCCAAAGAAATGTTAACTAGAGAAAACACTCTTTATTATGGAGTTTGACATGGAGGTCGACCGGCGGTCGACCACGCAGATCGACCTACTAGACATCAAACAACCTAGTGACGGCTAGGTTTTGAGATATTGGTTTATTATATTATAGAAACGAATGGACGGATATAACTTAAAAATAATCCAACGGTTCTAGTCCATTTCCACCCCTATAAATAAGGGGTAGACCATTCAAATCTATAGAGGCAGTGGAGCTCTGCCATTTTTCTTCCTCTTCTAACTTAATTTCTAAATAAAATAAATTCATACATATACCAAATCAAATCAAATTCGTATGGAATTTGATAGATTAATATATTCAATGGAAGAAGATGCTCAATGATAGAATTCTTCGCTCTCTTCCCTTTTTTACATTTCTACAAATCTAGAATTTCCTCTTTCTAGATAAATTGTAGATTTTTAAGAATTTTGGGATTCTAAACCAAAAAGGGTTCAAAACTCAGAAACTGGAAGCTACAAGGTGAGTGGGAAATTCACTAATACAATTATAATGACTTATCTATTTCATTTGAATCCAATCTATGTTTTATGCCTATTAGATCTGTTTATTTAAATTATTGTAAATTGTGGCAACCATCAGATCTGATTACGAATATGGTTAAAATTGTTAAATGATAAGTTGTGGTTATGTATAGCATGAATTGTAGGATTTTTATATATTTTTCCCACATATTCCTACAGTTAAGTCATGAAATATGTTGTACATGTTATATAGTACTATGGATCTGGAAATCAGTCCCCTTAAACATAAATTTGTTGTAGTTATGTTCCAGATCTTTAGTTCAATGCTGAAATATGAAATATGTAAATTTGGGTAAAAAGATGGAATTGTGTATTGTGTGATTGTAAGAAAAAATATTCCTTTGATATTCCACATTGTTGTGTTTTGGATTAAGCATTGTAAAATATGTATTTTTCCTCCTTAAAAATATAAATAGGCGTTATTTTAGAATCACAAGAAGTATGCCAAAAAGGATTAAAAGGGAAAAGAGGTGCAAATGTACATATAAATATAAATACACGTATTTGCATCGACTATTCTAATATATACATATTACATATATTTCTATGATTTGGAAATATGTCAAATTCCACAAAATAGGCATTTTCATAATGATTACGACTAAGGGTCCTTGTGAGACTTGAAACCTTTTTGGCAAGATTGAATATAAAAAGAGAATGTTTGGTTAATTGATTAGACCAAATCATTAATTTAAAAATAAATATTGCAAAATAAAAAAATTAACTACGTTGACTGCACGAAAACCTATATATGTGTGTGTGTGTGTGTGTACATACATACATACATACATATTATCCCTCTAAATCAGTGTAAAACAATGAAATATAAATTATATGGAGTGTTTGAATGTTTGGACAAAATTCAATTATGGAATTATTGTAAATATAATCCATTTTGAATTAATATATTTGTGGTGACCATTTGTAGCAAACAATGTAATTAAATGCTATAAATGTGACCGCAAATAAGAAAAAAACCATTGTAACCAATATTAATTGAGGAAAAATAAATGTGATAGAAAAATGGTTACAATTCCTAAAATAACTTAGGATAATTGTTGTAAACCCCAATTAGGACATTTGAATAATAACCGCATTTAGACACGAGGTTAAGCTCAACTTATGGTGTAAGCCTACCCGGAATCGACCGACATATCCAGCAACCACAGGTAGTCAGCTTAATGTGAGGGGTCCAATGTATAAGTATAATCATATTAAGGCATGAGGTTAAGTTCACTTGTGGTACAAGTCTATCCATAATCAACCAGCAAATCCAACATCCACAGGTAGTCAACTTAATGTGGGAGGCGTGGTACGTAAATATATATATAATATTCAACCAATAAATAAATAAATAAGAATATAAATTTGCCTAATTGGGGTACAACAAATAGATAACTTGGGACTGGTAAATAGTTGCCTTAGGAAAATATGACTGTTAGAGTCATAAAGGGCAATAAAAAGGGAATAAAAGGAAATGGGTGTCATAAGGGAATTTATGATTTCCGTTTAAACACTAAGTCCAAATTAGGTAAAGGTATTAAATGAATATCCTAGGGAAAAGTAATATAACCCTCCTTATTAATAGTAATGGAAATAGGAAATATAGTTGGACTTAGTAGGTTAGTGATGTAAGATATTATTAACCATATAAACCCGTGACGCAAATAAATGGTGTACGTATGCATATCCATATAAAGGAACTAAACGGGAATGATTTATTAACGTAGTCTACTGTATCCCAAAAAGGGAAAGGTGTTAAAGGCAAATGGAGTACGAGCTAATAACCTTCGCATATATTCTGCTTCCTGGGTCCTAAAGGATAAGTGAAAAGGTTAAAGTGTCCACCTAGGAATAGGTTTTTCAGTATAGGGGTCATAAATGGCATGTGTGTGTAGGCCTACCCAAACTTGGAAGTTAAAAGGGTAAGATATGGCCATCTATCCTACGGGAAGTAATAAGCGACTAAGGAGGTTATCTAATAAGGTTAACTAGAAGGTATAATGCACGATAAAACACCTTTTCTCACCTTATGCGGGGAAAGGGTATATGCGTGAATGACCGAAGCCTTAACTAGTAGGGCCCATAGCTAGTGCCCGCTAGTTTATGTTTACATTGAATATATTATCGAAGATTTATAAGTGACCAATAGGTCCGCCTAGAGTCTTAAGTGATCAGGGAGAATCCACCCAATCTATCATTGATAGTGAGGCGTTAAATAATAAAGAATAGTGAATGAGTATATAGATAGAAACCCCGTAATTAGAGGACCCACTCGCGATAGAATTAACCAGTTAAGATATGGTATAAAGGCTTCACAAAAATGTATGTAAATGTCCTACCCCGTTAATGTAATTTGGGAATACTACTTTGGGTAGAGTAGTAGAGTCATGTGTAAGCTTTAACAAGGTTGGTTTAGAATCACTAACTTTGTCAGGCATACAGCTTGGGTTGAACCAAACGGAATATATCTGTGTTATAGTCTGTGTTATACATTTCTTAGTCATTGGAACTTGTTGTTCTGACTCTCTCCTCATTACAACCACCCAGGCTTCATAGAGAAGGTCGGGTTCTCACTGATGATAAAGTTTGGCTTTCAGTTATCGTTCTCTCTCATGCTCGGTTTGGCAAAGTGACTTACTTTAAAAAAAGGTAGTTACTTGAGTTAATACTAGTTATCATATTTTGTTTCCACTATGAGTTATATTTATCATACTCTGATTGTGTTCATGCGCATTTATTGTAGGTACCATGTATGCATGCTCCACGCTTAGATGTGCTCAAGTTTTGATTTTTGTCAAAATTTGGGTGCAGAAAAGTGTGGGGTGTTACATTTGGTATCTAAGCTTAGGTTAAAAGATCAGAGGAACTAGTTAAATTAGGAATTGTGAGAGAATGTAATTCGATTTTCTTTTCTGTTATTCTTCATCTTTCTTACTCGACTTTAATTTATTTCGACAATGAAATTAGTGATGGGCCTAAATATATAAAACGGGCTTTGAGCGACTAAGGATTGAAATATGCTGATTTCGAGCTTCTAGCCAATTCTATCTTACCCCACAGTACATTGGTGATCTCGTCGTGAAGAGCACGAGGACGACATATGGTAGAGTACGTTGGCTCGGGTTGGAGACTAAAAAAAAAGCTAGCTACAATCAAGATAGTCAGAAATTCCTAGTTTGGTTTCGTTGTTAATTCCAGTAAGACCATTACTCGATCCAAAAAGGAGAAAAAGCCTACGTTAATATGTCGTATCCATTTCGGAAATATGATTACAAGGTATATCCATTTGTTATTTTGTTAAAATTCCGAATCTACCTTTGTTGAGATATTCATTGAGTTCTTAACCTTGTATTCAAGGAAATTTATTTTTAAAACTATTTGAAAAATAAAAAAAAAATAGATTTCAACGGTTTTGAAATTCAGTTTCGAAAAATATTTTGTGAAGATATGGTTTTAAATTCTTATTCTATTCATGTTTTAAATTTTTAGGGCCATTTTGTAATTTTAGTAAATATAGTCTGATTGGTAGGAAAGAAGGGATTAAAAATAACAAGGAATATACCACTAAAATTCAAGGATAATAAATATCTATTCCTTGTGATTTTCAGTATTCATCTTCCTATATATATTGGATAGTTTATTAAAGTTAGCAAAATTAATCTGAATTGTTTTAAAGCTCCAATGTTTTTAAACATGAAAAGGTTTTTCCAGTTTAAAGTATAAAACTGGAATATAAATAGTAATAATAAAATGGATTTATAAATTTGAAACCGTTAGTTTATAATATAAACCATTGTTGGAAAAGTTTTAAATTCTTCTTCGGAAAGGCTAAGGAAAATCCTTCGTCCGGATTTTGGGGTATTTGATTTCATGAATCGTCTGTTTGTTATCAGTTAAGTAAGGGGAAAATACGTTTTAATTTATATTACGGATTTCTAGCTGAATTATTTTTGTAACTCGTTCGTTGTATAGTTGCAGCATCGTTGTCGAGACTATGTATCTTTGGAGTTGTTTTGAAGTTTAACTGCGATCTTTAAATACCTCGGTGATGAGGATACTTAATTTTTGGATCGCATTGAATCTTAAAAGATGACACGGGACGATTAATATTTTAATCTGGCCTAATAAGGTCAAGGTCCATCCTCTGTCCAAAGCTCAATTGGTAGCTGACCGTTTAGACGGTCAATTAACTGATGAGTTTTGGTACAACTTGGACCTAAGACTCAACCATAAAAGTTGCGTCCAAATTACCCTTCTTAACTTCTTTCTTTCTTCCTCTCTTCCTCATCTAGCTGAACCATATCTCTATCCTTCTTCTCTTTCTTTGTTGCCGCCTCATCTCCTCTTTTTCGCGCTTGTTCGCGCATTAGATCTTGCCTCACTAATACTCCAAGATCTAATTTCTTCTCTTCGAACATTTCATGGCCAATAACACCTAGTTGCACAATTCGGTCTTACTCACACCATTTAAGTCTCATCCTTGGGTAGAGATCATTTGGTTGGATCAGAATGAGAAAAAGGGTCTTACCACTTTAGGGCTAAGAAAATTTGGCAAGGAAGTTGGGCTTGCACCGGCCCATTGCTTCGAGATCTTAGAATAGGATTTGTGTTTGTGCTGCATCCACTTTTGCTATACCTTGTTCGAATAGTTCTTTCGAAGGCGATCGTCATTTTAGAGATGAAGATTAAGATATCTTTGCATAGTCTTTCTGAGGAGAACCTCGATGAGGTTTTAGAGGAATCCGTGTTGAACGCAGACTTGTATGGTCTTTTGTTTGACCATCTTTGGAGATTTTGTAGCAAATACCTTTTTCTTGATGTCGGTTTTTGTGTTTGGAATCTATGTTTAAACCGATCATGTAGATGTGTGACCCATTTAGCACATCGTTCTATAAACGAGAAGTTATGACTAGGTTTGCCTCATGATGCGGAAATTTAACTTTTTTCTTGATCGACGGCGTAACCATCATTTAGTGTTACATCATATTCGATTCAGCTTGTGTTCTTGTGTGTTATCTCATGTAGTTATTATGTAGATTCAACTATTCGTCGTTGTCTTTAGGCAATGTTATGTGGGTTTCCATGATAAAAGTTTTGTGGTAGGTTTCTTTTCTCATCACAAATTCTCTCTTAGAGGAGATGGTGATGTTGGAACCTCCAACAACACCAGCAGTGTTTGTAACACGAGATTGAGCATTTCGTTACCATAATATGGTTAATCAAAGATCATACAAATTGGTATGACTCCAGCCGCGGAGCGAGACGTCTCGTTGTTTATAACCATTGTTTTGAGACTTTTGGTATTGTTTTGTTGTTTTCTGTAACACCCCACCTCCGCTAGGGTGACTCACAAAGGGAATGCACTAGTTTTGGAGGAGCGTTATCGAGGTAAACGAATACAGAAATATTACAAGACAGAACATAAATAAAACAGCGGAAGAATCAAAAGATAAATTTCATTACTCTCAAAATAGTCAAAGCCTTTTTTCATTCAAAGTACCAAATAGCCAAAGTCATTATTTTCCATTACAACAAATTCTGTCTTGCATAAACAAAGAAGCATAAACTTAAAACATCAAAAGTAGCTTAATTCCCCAAAGGTAGCAGAAAATGCAGCCATAGCATAGCCCAAGATCAAACCGTAAATGAGCTGAATCAAAAGCAAGCGAAATCCAAGCTAAGTGCTAGAGTTTCCTCCCCGAGAACCTGGGGAGGAAACGAAAGAAAAAGATGCGAAAGAAAACGGGTTAGTCATAAAGACTGGTAAGTCCAAGTGACTTTCAGCATAAAAATAGATAAAGGTAACGTGACATGTATAAACTGAAAGTAATCATACGGATGATGACAAGATGGGCAAGATAGACTAAGATAACACGATAAATCAAGTATAAATCAAGTATAGCATCACATATTCAAGGTTCGCTACATCAAGTGTACTAGAATCCCAAAACCCATGTCTTATATAAATCATGAAATAATCCCTTGGCCCAATATCATGAAATGACCCATTTCTAGATCCAACAAAACGATCCACTACTCGATCGGCTCCCTACAAGTTCTAGCTCGTCGTGTGTCTGTGTCATACGGCCCTATCACGAATGTAGTCACCTGTGCTAGGTCCACCATAGGGTGTATCAAGCCCCATGGTGCCAACCACCGACACGAATCAAGAATGCACAGATAAACCTACTGATGCCCAATGGCTGCTTTTTCAACTCCGGACCACGTGCACGACCATAGCCTGCCTGAACCTACACTGGCGCACCAACACAGCCGTCGTTCTGGTCGCTTACAATCAGCCCAGTAATCGTGCCCCACCCTGCCTAGTTCCAGGGTACCATGATACATCTAGTGGGTTACTGCTGAAATGGACTGCATAACTAGGGTTTCCGTCCAGTAGGTTAAGTGTTGTCATTTAAATTCGAGACTTAACCCTTATCCGTCTATCAAATTGGCTAAGTGTTGTCATTTAAGTTCGTGACTTAGCCCTACAATTCACGTGTCAAGTTGGTTAGGTGTTGTCGTTCAAGTTTATGACCTAACCCTACCAATCATGTCTCAAGTTGGTTAAGTGTTGTCTTTCATGTTCATGACTTAACCCTATCATGTAGCATTAATTCATTAATGCACCGCAACCTCTCGCATTAGACCTGTTGTTGTGGTCACTGGATATGCCGGGCGGTTCCGGGCAGATTTACACCACAACTCAGTCTAACCTCGGGTTTCAAGCGCGATATGACCAACTACTCACATTAGATCCTATTGTTTGCAGTCACTGGATTTGCCGGGCGGTTCCAGGCAAATTTACACTGCAAACTCAGCCCAACCTCGAGTTGGCCATTTTCAAGTTCATTCTAGTGTCACGTCCATGTTCATTTTCTCATGTCGAGTTCATGGCAAGTTTTCAAGGCAAGTTTCATGCCAAGCCTCTTATAATTACCAATTTTTTCCAACGTTACCCCGTCTAAATATTTGGTTAACAACCTTAGCCTAATTTTCTGTCCGCATGATTTTTGGCATGTAATATTAGGCTTAAAACTTAGCCTAATTTAACGCACACGAAATTGGCATAAAGCAATTTGTTAACATAAGCATGACATAGGCTTAAACTTGGCATCATCGGCATAGTCAATATGAACATCATAGGTGTGAACTTGCAAAATAATCAACATGAATACCATAGGTATAAATCTTGCAACGTAGACTAAATCAACATACATATATGTGAACTTGCAACATAGACTAAATCAACTTACATATATGTGAACTTGCAACATAGACTAAATCAACTTACATATATGTGAACTTGCAAATCAATCACGAGAATATGAATAAGTGTGAACTTGAAATATGACATAGGTTTAACATATACACATAAACATGTAGATCTAACATTTGGTCACATATGTGATATGATTTTACAACCTAAAACTTGCATAACATGATAAACTACGCAACTTGTCATAACGGGTTATACTTCAAGTTCATATACACATGAATAGACTTATTCATTAACTCCCAATTCAACATGATAAGAAAATAGAACCACATGCATAGATCAATATCATTCAATTCCACATATAACATAATCAACATTATTCTATTATCAATCTATTTTTAAGGCATGACATAACTGAATAAATTGATTAAAACATCGCAGGCATATAGATCTGATAACATTATGAACATGAAAAGGTTTGTATAATAATCTAGGTTCAAGAACATGGGTAGATCTAATTTAAATAGAAAAATTCCCAAAATCAAGATCCCAGGACAAAATAAAGAAAATAGGTCTGATTAGAAAATCAAGCTTAGATCCAATTTCATAGTCACAATTCTAGGCAATAACCTCATGGTCATGAATCATATGTGATTAGCCACAATTGTCCTTGTCATAGTCATATAAAATAGTCTTATTGTTCATAGTCATAAGCAGTCTTATGTTTACCGTCATAGTCATAGGCATAGCCTTATGTTCACCTTTATAGTCATAGGCATAGTCTTATATTCACTGTCATAGTCATAGGCATAGTCTTATATTCACCGTCATAGTCATAGGCATAGTCTTATATTCACCGTCATAATCTTAGGCCATTAACAATAGTTTCAACGTCGTAGACAATATTCCTAATAGTCAAGATCCAAGAAGAAAACAAGAATAGATATGAATCATACATAAATCAATTCCAATTTAACATGCCCATATTAGATTTATATTTTTTATCTAAAAGTAACTGGAACTTACAGATCGTGGTCTAAGAAAGATGTAGAAGTCGAATCTATAAACTAGTCATCGAATTGTTGAATCGTTGAATCTTGATTTGATTGTAGAAGCAAATCCCCAATTCCTAGTCGTAGTCTTCAAGAAATAAATCTTCACGTTTTAATTTAATTGATTTAATTTAGAGGAAGAAGAAGAAGCCATGGTCATCAAGAGTTTGAGCAGCACAAGGTTATAGAAGAATGGTGTAAAGAGAATGAGGCTAGGAGGCTGTTTATATAGGGATTCAAACTAATTATAGTTGTCGATGAAGCTAGAGTTAATCAAGGCCATCCATCTCAAGAGAAGCCAATCAGAAAGTGACAAGTTAGCCCTAATGACACACCAGAGCTCAGAAATTCGACCAGAACCCGACCAGGCCAGCCAGGGCCTGATCAAGCAGGTTTCTGCTCGGCCTGGGCGCACCTGCCAAGTGCGCCAATGCAAAATTGCATGGGCGCACTTCCCTAGTGTGCCAGTGCAATTTTGTTCTGGCGCACTTCCCAAGTGCACCAGTGCATTCTGGCCCGTTTCTGGTTTTTCTGCCTAACTTCGTTCGTCCATATCTTCTTCGTACGGTATCCGTTTTACGCAAACTCGGACTCTATTTCAAGCAGAATTCCGAGACGAACACAATGGCTTAACCCGTTTCCCTTGATTCTTATTTTAAAAATTAATTCTGCCTTGATTTATGGTTTTAACATGTTATAAAAATACGGGTTGTTACATTCTCCCCTCCTTAAAGGATTTCGTCCCCGAAATCTTCAAGTTAGGAAGAATGCATCCTATCATCCAATCAACCATCTACTCAACCATCATCCACAAGCAACCGTTGTCCTTAAACGATTTCTAATGCTATATGAACATATGCAGAAAGTGTGTGTGTATGTTCCTCATCTAATGCAAATGATCAGGCCTGATTGATCTTCCTAATGCAAAATATGTTTAGTGTCATGAATCCAACATGTATGCAAATAGTCCTAGTCACATAAACACTATATGTTGCACAAACATCCATCCATATGCAACATTCACATGATAAAACATTCAAATTCATCCATAAACAAGTATAAACACTCATGCATATGCAATATGAAAATGTGTCTGAGTCGATCTAGTGCCTAATGTGTGTTATGCAACCACGAGCAACCACTTGCGACCACTTGCAACCATTTGCAACCATAACATGTTTCAATCACATGTTTACATCCAAAAGGGTTCTACCTAAGGTTCTCAAGATAGGATTGAGAAGATAAACAAGATAAAACAAAGCATCAAGGAGAAGAAGTTAAAGATGTACCCCCAGAGGGTCCTGCCTGCGGGGCTTGCCCTTGCTTCTTAGGGCAGTTCTTGCCAATATGTCTAGTATCACCACACTGAAAGCATGCTCCCATCTTCATCTTCTTCTTTCTACAATCATGGACTATATGCCCCTTAATACCATAGAAGTTGCACTTCCTCTTATCACGTGACTTGTTATTATTGATGTCGTTGTTCTCGCCTCCCTTCTAGAAGTCTTTCTTCTCGTTCTGAGACTCATCCGCCTTAACTTATCACTCATATCTTTCCTATGTAACATGTTAACAAGCCTCACGAAAACTATCTCCATCGTACGGAAAACCCTCTACGAAGATAGAAAGAAGATTAGCCGCAGGTAAAAACTACTGCGACTACAGATAGAGAAAAGAAAGGAAAAGAGATTCAAACGAGGAAACAAAGGATAGTGCTAATGGCTTTTGGGGAATAGCCTTTGAATAAAACTAGTCTTTTCTTGAAAAATGCTTCTTCATAAATGGTTTTGAAAATAATTTCAGAAGGTTTTTTTTTAAAAAAAAAAACTTTGCCCAGTCTTGTAACCTTCTGCTCTGATACCAAATGTAACACCCCACCTCCGCTAGGGTCACTCACAAAGGGAATGCACTAGTTTTAGAGGAGCGTTATCGAGGTAAACAAATACAGAAATATTACAAGACAGAACATAAATAAAATAGCGGAAGAATCAAAAGATAAATTTCATTACTCTCAAAATAGTCAAAGCCTTTTTTCATTCAAAGTACCAAATAGCCCAAGTCATTATTTTACATTACAACAAATTCTGTCTTGCATAAACAAAAAAGAAGCATAAACTTAAAACATCAAAAGTAGCTTAATTCCCCAAAGGTAGCAGAAAATGCAGCCGTAGCATAGCCCAAGATCCAACCGTACATTAGCTGAATCAAAAGCAAGCGAAATCCAAGCTAAGTGCTAGAGTTTCCTCCATGAGAACCTGGGGGGAACGGAAGAAAAAGAGGCGAAAGGAAATGGGTCAGTCATAAAGACTGGTAAGTCCAAGTGACTTTCAGTATAAAAACAGACAAAGGTAACATGACATGTATAAACTGAAAGTAATCATACGGATGATGACAAGATGGGCAAGATAGACGAAGATAACATGATAGATCAAGTATAAATCAAGTATAGCATCACATATTCAAGGTTCGCTGCATCAACTGTACTAGAATCCCAAAACCCATGTCTTATATAAATCACGAAATAATCCCTTGGCCCAATATCATGAAATGACCCATTTCTAGGTCCAACGAAACGATCGACTAGTCGATCGGCTCCCTACAAGTTCTAGCTCGTCGTGTGTCTGTGTCATACGGCCCTATCACGAATGTAGTCACCTATGCTAGGTCCACCATAGGGTGTATCAAGCCCCATGGTACCAACCACCGACACGAATCAAGAATGCACAGATAAACCAACTGATGCCCATTGGCTGCTTTTTCAACTCCGGACCACGTGCACGACCATAGCCCGCCTGAACCTACACTGGCGCACCAACACAGCCGTCGTTCTGGTCGCTTACAATCAGCCCAGTAATCGTGCCCCATCCTGCCTAGTTCCAGGGTACCATGATACATCTAGTGGGTTACTGCTGAAATGGACCGCGTAACTAGGGTTTCTGTCTAGCAGGTTAAGTGTTGTCATTTAAATTCAAGACTTAACCCTTATCCGTCTAGCATCTCAAATTGGCTAAGTGTTGTCATTTAAGTTCGTGACTTAGCCCAACAATTCACATGTCAAGTTGGTTAGGTATTGTCGTTCAAGTTTATGACCTAACCGTACCAATCATGTCTCAAGTTGGTTAAGTGTTATCTTTCATGTTCTTGACTTAACCCTATCATGTGGCATTAATTCATTAATGCACCCCAACCTCTCACATTAGACCAGTTGTTGTGGTCACTGGATATGCCGGGCGGTTCCGGGCAGATTTACACCACAACTCAGTTTAACCTCGGGTTTCAAGCGCGATATGACCATCTACTCACATTGGATCCTATTGTTTGCAGTAACTAGATTTGCTGGGCGGTTCCGGGAAGATTTACACTGCAAACCAACCCAACCTTGAGTTGGCCATTTTCAAGTTCATTCTAGTGTCATGTCCAAGTTCAAGTTTTCATGTCGAGTTCGTGTCAAGTTTTCAAGGCAAGTTTCATGCCAAGTCTCCTATAATTACCAATTTTTCCCAACGTTACCCCGTCTAAATATTAGGCTAACAACCTTAGCCTAATTTTCCGTCCGCATGATTTTTGGCATGTAATATTAGGCTTAAAACTTAGCCTAATTTAACGCACACGAATTTGGCATAAAGCAATTTATTAACATAAGCATGACATAGGCGTAAACTTGGCATCACCGGCATAGTCACTATGAACATCATAGGTGTGAACTTGCAAAATAATCAACATGAATACCATAGGTGTGAATATTGCAACGTAGACTAAATCAACATACATATATGTGAACTTGCAACATAGACTAAATCAACTTACATATATGTGAACTTGCAACACAGACTAAATCAACTTACATATATATGAACTTGCAAATCAATCATGAGCATATGAATAAGTGTGAACTTGAAATATGACATAGGTTTAACATATACACATAAACATGTAGATCTAACATTTGGTCACATATGTGATATGATTTTACAACCTAAAACTTGCATAACACGATAAACTACACAACTTGTCATAATGGGTTATACTTCGAGTTCATATACACATGAATAGACTTATTCATTAACTCCCAATTCAACATGATAATAAAATAGAACCACAGGCATAGATCAATATCATTCAATTCCACATATAACATAATCAACATTATTCTATTATCAATCTAATTTTAAGGCATGACATAACTGAATAAATTGATTAAAACATCGCAGGCATATAGATCTGATAACATTATGAACATGAAAAGGTTTGAATAATAATCTAGGTTCAAGAACATGAGTAGATCTAACTTAAATCGAAAAATTCCCAAAATCAAGATCCCAGGACAAAATAAAGAAAATTGGTCTGATTAGAAAATCAAGCTTAGATCCAATTTCATAGTCACAATTCTAGGCAATAACCTCATGGTCATGAATCATATGTGATTAGCCACAATTGTCCTTGTCATAGTCAAAGAAAATAGTCATATTGTTCATAGTCATAGGCAGTCTTATGTTCACCGTCATAGTCATAGGCATAGTCTTATGTTCACCGCCATAGTCATAGGCATAGTCTTTAATTCACTGTCATAGTCATAGGCATAGTTTTATATTCATCGTCATACTCATAGGCATAGTCTTATATTCACCGTCATAATCTTAGGCCATTAACAATAGTTTCAACGTCGTAGACAATATTCCCAATAGTCAAGATCCAAGAAGAAAACAAGAATAGATATGAATCATACATAAATCAATTCCATTTTAACATGCCCATATTAGATTTACAGTTTTTATCTAAAAGTAACTAGAACTTACAGATCGTGGTCTAAGAAAGATGTAGAAGTCGAATCTATAAACTAGTCGTCGAATTGTTGAATGTTGAATCTTGATTTGATGTAGAAGCAAATCCCCAATTCCTAGTCGTATTCTTCAGGAAATAAAACTTCACGTTTTAATTTAATTGATTTAATTTAGAAGAAGAAGAAGAAGCCATGATCATCAAGAGTTTGAGCAGCATAAGGTTAGAGAAGAATGGTGTAAAAAGAATGAGGCTAGGAGGCTGTTTATATAGGGTTTCAAACTAATTATAGCCATCGATGAAGCTAGAGTTAATCAAAGCCATCCATCTCAAGAGAAGCCAATCAGAAAGTGACAAGTTAGCCCTAATGACACACCAGAGATCAGAAATTCGAACAGAACTCGACCAGGCAAGCCAGGGCCTAACCAAGTAGGTTTCTGCTCGGCCTGGGCGCACCTGCCAAGTGCGCCAATGCAAAATTGAATGGGCGCACTTCCCAAGTGCGCCAGTGCAATTTTGTTCTGGCGCACTTCCCAAGTGCGCCAGTGCATTCTGGCTCATTTCTGGTTTTTCTGCCTAACTTCGTTCGTCCATATCTTCTTCGTACGATATCCGTTTTACGCAAACTCGGACTCTATTTCAAGCAGAATTCCGAGACAAACGCAATGGCTTAACCCGTTTCCCTTGATTCTTATTTTAAAAATTAATTTTGCCTTGATTTATGGTTTCAATATGTTATAAAAATACGGGTTGTTACATTCTCCCCTCCTTAAAGGATTTCGTCCCCGAAATTTTCAAGTTAGGAAGAATGCATCCTATCATCCAATAACCATCTACTCAACCATCATCCACAAGCAACCATTTTCCTTAAACGATTTCTAATGCTATATGAACATATGTAGAAAGTGTGTGTATATGTTCCTTATCTAATGCAAATGATCAGGCCTGATTGATCTTCCTAATGCAAAATATGTTTAGTGTCATGAATCCAACACGTATGCAAATAGTCCTAGTCACATAAACACTATATGTGTGCACAAACATCCATCCATATGCAACACTCACATGATAAAACATTCAATTTCATCCATTAACAAGTATAAACACTCACGCATATGCAATATGAAAATGTGTCTGAGCCAATCTAGTGCCTAATGTGTGTTATGCAACCACGAGCAACCACTTGCGACCACTTGCAACCATTTGCAAACATCAACCATAACACGTTTCAATCACATGTTTACATCCAAAAGAGTTCTACCTAAGGTTCTCAAGATAGGATTGAGAAGATAAACAAGATAAAACAAAGCATCAAGGAGAAGAAGTTAAAGATGTACCCCCAGAGGGTCCTGCCTCCGGGGCTTGCCCTTGATTCTTAGGGCAGTTCTTGCTGATATGTCTAGTGTCACCACACTGAAAGTATGCTCCCATCTTCATCTTCTTCTTTCTACAATCCTGGACTATATGCCCCTCAATACCACAGAAGTTGCACTTCCTCTTATCACGTGACTTGTTATTATTATTGTCATTGTTCTCGCCTCCCTTCTGGAAGTCTTTCTTCTCATTCTGAGACTCATCCGCCTTAACTTATCACTCATATCTTTCCTATGTAACATGTTAACAAGCCTCACGAAAACTATCTCCATCGTACGGAAAACCCTCTATGAAGCTAGAAAGAAGATTACCCCTAGGTAAAAACTACTGCGACTACAGATGGAGAAAAGAAAGGAAAAGAGATTCAAACGAGGAAACAAAGGATAGTGTTAATGGCTTTTGGGGAATAGCCTTTGAATAAAACTAGTCTTTTCTTGAAAAATGCTTCTTCGTAAATGGTTTTGAAAATAATTTCAGAAGTTTTTTTTAAAAAAAAAAAACTTTTGCCCAGTCTTGTAACCTTCTGCTCTGATACCAAATGTAACACCCCACCTCCGCTAGGGTCACTCACAAAGGGAATGCATTAGTTTTGGAGGAGCATTATCGAGGTTAACAAATACAGAAATATTACAAGACAGAACATAAATAAAACAGCGGAAGAATCAAAAGATAAATTTCATTACTCTCAAAATAGTCAAAGCCTTTTTTCATTCAAAGTACTAAATAGCCAAAGTCATTATTTTCCATTACAACAAATTCTGTCTTGCATAAACAAAGAAGCATAAACTTAAAACATCAAAAGTAGCTTAATTCCCCAAAGGTAACAGAAAATGCATCCATAGCATAGCCCAAGATCAAACCGTACATGAGCTGAATCAAAAGCAAGCGAAATCCAAGCTAAGTGCTAGAGTTTCCTCACTGAGAACCTGGGGGGGAACGGAAGAAAAAGAGGCGAAAGAAAACGGGTCAGTCATAAAGACTGGTAAGTCCAAGTGACTTTCAGCATAAAAACAGATAAAGGTAACATGACATGTATAAACTGAAAGTAATCATACGGATGATGACAAGATGGGAAAGATAGACTAAGATAACATGATAAATCAAGTATAAATCAAGTATGGCATCACATATTCAAGGTTCGCTGCATCAACTGTACTAGAATCCCAAAACCCATGTCTTATATAAATCATGAAATAATCCCTTGGCCCAATATCATGAAATGACCCATATCTAGGTCCAACGAAACGATCCACTAGTCGATCGGCTCCCTACAAGTTCTAGCTCGTCGTGTGTCTGTGTCATACGACCCTATCACGAATGTAGTCACCTGTGCTAGGTCCAGCATAGGGTGTATCAAGCCCCATGGTGCCAACCATCGACACGAATCAGGAATGCACAGATAAGCCTACTGATGCCCAATGGCTGCTTTTTCAACTCCGGACCATGTGCACGACCATAGCCCGCCTGAACCTACAATGGCGCACCAATACATCTGTCATTCTGGTCGCTTACAATCAACCCAGTAATCGTGCCCCACCTTGCTTAGTTCCAGGGTACCATGGTACATCTAGTGGGTTACTGCTGAAATGGACCGCGTAACTAGGGTTTCCATCCAGCAGGTTAAGTGTTGTCATTTAAATTCGAGACTTAACCCTTATCCGTCTAGCATGTCAAATTGGCTAAGTGTTGTCATTTAAGTTCATGAATTAGCTCTACAATTCACGTGTCAAGTTGGTTAGGTGTTGTCGTTCAAGTTCATGACCTAACCCTACCAATCATGTCTCAAGTTGGTTAAGTGTTGTCCTTCATGTTCATGACTTAACCCTATCATGTGGCATTAATTCATTAATGCACCTCAACCTCTCACATTAGACCTGTTGTTGTGGTCACTGGATATGCCGGGCGGTTCCGGGCAGATTTACACCACAACTCAGTCTAACCTCGGGTTTCAAGCGCGATATGACCAACTACTCACATTGGATCCTATTATTTGCAATCACTGGATTTGTCGGGCGGTTCCGAGAAGATTTACACTGCAAATTCAACCCAATCTCGAGTTGGCCATTTTCAAGTTCATTCTAGTGTCATGTCCATGTTCAAGTTTTCATGTCGAGTTCGTGTCAAATTTTCAAGGCACGTTTCATGCCAAGTCTCCTATAATTACCAATTTTTCCCAACGTTACCCCGTCTAAATATTAGGCTAACAACCTTAGCCTAATTTTCCGTCCGCATGAATTTTGGCATGTAATATTAGGCTTAAAACTTAGCCTATTTTAACATACACGAAATTGGCATAAAGCAATTTATTAACGTAAGCATGACATAGGCGTAAACTTGGCATCATCGGCATAGTCAATATGAACATCGTAGGTGTGAACTTGCAAAATAATCAATATGAATACCATAGGTGTGAATATTGCAACGTAGACTAAAGCAACATACATATATGTGAACTTGAACCATAGAATAATCAACTTACATATATATGAACTTGCAAATCAATCACGAGCATATGAATAAGTGTGAACTTGAAATATGACAAAGGTTTAACATATACACATAAACATGTAGATCTAACATTTGGTCACATATGTGATATGATTTTACAACCTAAAACTTGCATAACATGATAAACTACACAACTTGTCATAACGGGTTATACTTCAAGTTCATATACACATGAATAGACTTATTCATTAACTCCCAATTCAACATGATAATAAAATAGAACCACATGCATAGATCAATATCATTCAATTCCACATATAACATAATCAACATTATTCTATTATCAATCTATTTTTAAGGCATGACATAACTGAATAAATTGATTAAAATATCGCAGGCATATAGATCTGATAACATTATGAACATGAAAAGGTTTGAATAATAATCTAGGTTTAAGAACATGGGTAGATCTGACTTAAATAGAAAAATTCCCAAAATCAAGATCCCAGAACAAAATAAAGAAAATACGTCTGATTAGAAAATCAAGCTTAGATCCAATTTCATAGTCACAATTCTAGGCAATAACCTCATGGTCATGAATCATATGTGATTAGCCACAATTGTCCTTGTCATAGTCATAGAAAATAGTCATATTGTTCATAGTCATAGGCAGTCTTATGTTCACCGTCATAGTCATAGGCATAGTCTTATGTTCACCGTCATAGGCATAGGCATAGTCTTATATTCACTGACATAGTCATAGGCATAGTCTTATATTCACCGTCATAGGCATAGTCTTATATTCACTGTCATAATCTTAGGCCATTAACAATAGTTTCAACGTAGTAGACAATATTCCCAATAGTCAAGATCCAAGAAGAAAACAAGAATAGATATGAATCATACATAAATCAATTCCAATTTTACATGCCCATATTAGATTTATAGTTTTTATCTAAAAGTAACTGGAACTTACAGATCGTGGTCTAAGAAAGATGTAGAAGTCGAATCTATAAACTAGTCGTCGAATTGTTGAATGTTGATTCTTGATTTGATTGTAGAAGCAAATCCCCAATTCCCAGTCGTAGTCTTCAAGAAATAAATCTTCACGTTTTAATTTAATTGATTTAATTTAGAGGAAGAAGAAGAAGCCATGATCATCAAGAGTTTGAGCAGCATAAGGTTAGAGAAGAATGGTGTAAAGAGAATGAGGCTAGGAGGCTGTTTAAATAGGGTTTCAAACTAATTATAGCCGTCGATGAAGGTAGAGTTAATCAAGGCCATCCATCTCAAGAGAAGCCAATCAGAAAGTGACAAGTTAGCCCTAATGACACGCCAGAGCTCAGAAATTCGACCAGAACCCGACCAGGCCAGCCAGGGCCTAACCAAGCAGGTTTCTGCTCGGCCTGGGCGCACCTGCCAAGTGCGCCAATGCAAAATTGCATGGGCGCACTTCCTAAGTGCGCCAGTGCAACTTTGTTCTGGCGCACTTCCCACGTGCGCCAGTGCATTCTGGCCCGTTTCTAGTTTTTCTGCCTAACTTCGTTCGTCCATATCTTCTTCGTGCGGTATCCGTTTTATGCAAACCCGGACTCTATTTCAAGCAGAATTCTGAGACGAATGCAATGGCATAACCCGTTTCCCTTGATTCTTATTTTAAAAATTAATTCTCCCCTGATTTATGGTTTTAACATGTTCTAAAAATACGGGTTGTTACATTTTCCCTTTCCAGCATCGTGTTCTTGGCATGGTGGCGATTTGTGCTTGTAACTGTTAGTATTATTTAAAATTGCACGACTTAGGTAAATGAGACTTCTAAGTTTGAAAATGTTTAAGTCATTCACGCATACCAGTTTGAATGAAATCTCATTTTTCTTATCTAAACTAACAATTGTCCTAGGGCTGGAAAGAATAGAATTCTATGTTGAATAATTTTAGCAAAGGATTGATTTTGCGTTGTTTTCGTCACGGGTACATAAATAAATAAATCACCGTTCCTTGTTAAAGCTAAAATTTATTTTGGTCTTTTTGTGTGTGATTTCAGTCTACGCATTTTTGGCGTAACAGACTTCCTTCTTCGCCAACATGTGACTTGACTTGTTTAAATTTCCGCAAAATAATTTTTGAAAGTTTATGGAAAATGTTGTTTGAAAAAAAAACATTTTTCTATCATTTTCTTATTTTGTAGGAAAATGAAACGATTTTGAAAGGAAATTATCAAAATAGACATGACAAGTTTTCAAGAGGGAATTTATTTCTATGAAAAAAATCGATTTTTGGTCACATGAACGGTGTAAGAAAGATTTTTGGATGCTTTATGTGCGCGTTGTAGCAGTGCAATTGGATCGATGATACGAAAAACACATTACCGGTAACAAGAAAAAGACTGTTTTAGCCTTAGAAACACTGTTTTCATGCCTTGTCAATGATGCGCACGAGTTACTAATTAACTCGTTCTACGTTATAGAACTTGGTTCAAGCCTCCTTTACAGTCTATAGTTGGACTTTTTGGGGGTATTTTGGGTAACTGAGGTGAAAATTCCACTGTAGGAGGGGAAACAAAATATCTGAAAGTGAAAGGAATGTTAAATTTCTTCGCCTTAATTTCCTTTTTCCGGTTTAGGAGAAGTTAAATAGTAAACGATTAGATTGCGTACGTTTTGAATGGTAGGGTTTGGACGCAAAATTGGTTGCCTCACACTTCTATTCATAGTTGTGTAAGGGGTATGGATGTAAAAGAATTTTCAAAAATTTACATTGTCAGTGTATTTAGGAAGTTTTGCATCATGTTTTTGAAAGTGTTTGAAAAATCTCAATGCATACATATATAGGGCCCCATTTAGAATCATCTTGCATGCATATTTTATGGTTGAAATGCGTTAAGTACACCATGCACATATACACATGGTTGCAAAAGTGGATGTACACAAATTGGTTGTGTAGAATAAGATAACTAGTTGTCAGAATTTCAAGACGAAATTCCTTTTAGGGGGAAGAATGTAACAACCCGGAATTTTGACAATAAATTGTTAATTAATTAGAAGCTCAAAAATAGGAATTTCTGCAAATGACGGAATTTAACCACGAAACTTTAACGATTGTGTTTGTCTTGGAATTTTGGTCAATTTTCATGTTTAGAGTTTCGCGAAGGAGTCCATATGAAAAAGTTACGAACAAAATACGAAAACGGACAGAAAATAAATAAATAGAATATTTAATTAATAATTTACCTTAATTAACCAAGCTTACCTGGGCTGTTTGATGCCCAGGTAGTCGACCGCCTATGTCGACCTACTGGGCATCAAACAGTCCAGTGACGACTAGGTTTTGAGATATTGGTTTATTAAATTATAAAAACGAATGGATGGATATAACTCAAAACTAATGTGATGGTTCTAGGCAATTTCTACCCTTATAAATAAAGGGATAGATCCCCATTCTCTTCCATTCAAATCTATAGTGGCAGCGGAGCTCTGCCATTTTTCTTCCTCTTCTAACCTAGTTTTTAAATAAAATATATTCATACATATAACAAATCAAACCAAATTCGTATGGAATTGGGAAGATTAATAGATTCAATGGAAAAGGATACTCAACGATAGATTTCTTCGCACTCTTCCCTTTTTCTTACATTTCTAAAGATCTAGAATTTTTCCCTTTCTTGATAAATTGTAGATTTGTAAGATTTGTGGATTGTAAGCCAAAAAGGGTTCAAAACTCCGAAATTGGAAGTTATAAGGTGAGTGGGAAATTTACTAACACAATTATAATGACTTATCTATTTCGTTTGAATCCAATCTATGTTTTATGCCTATCAGATCTATTTATTTAAATAATTCTAAATTGTGGTAACCATCAGATCTGATTACAAATATGGTTAAAACTGGTAAATGATAAGTTGTGGTTGTGTATAACATGAACATAGGATTTTTATATATTTTTCCGACATATTCCTACAGTTATGTCATGAGATATGTTATATAGCACTATGGATCAGGAAATCAGTCCAATTAAACATAAATTTGTTGTAGTTATGTTCCAGATCTTTAGTTCAGTGCTGAAATATGAAATATGTAAATTTGGGTAAAAAGACGGAATCGTGTATTATGTGATTGTAAGAAAAAAATCCTGTTATATTACATATTGTTGGGTTTTGGCATAAGCATTGTAAAATATGCATTTTTCCTTCTTTAAAATATAAAGAGGCATTATTTTAGAATCACATGAAGTATGAAAAAAGGATTAAAAAGGGAAAAGTGGTGCAAAGGTACATATAAATATAAATACATGTACTTGCATGTGATTTGCATCGACTATTCCAATATATTCATATTACATATATTTCTTATGATTTGGAAATATGTCAAATCCCACAAAATAAGCATTTTTACAATGATTACGACTAACGGTCCTTGTGAGACTTGAAACCTTTTTGGCCAGATTGAGTATAAAAAGGGAATGTCTGGTTAATTGATTAGACCAGATCATTAATTTAAAGATAAGTATTGCAAAATAATAAATAAATAACTACATTGGCCGCACGAGAACCTAAATATATACACACACACACACGTGCGCACATAATATTTGTCCAAATCAGCGTAAAACGGTGAAATATAATTTGTATGGAATGTTTGGAAAAAAATTCAATTATGGAATTATGTTAAATATAATCCATTTTGAATTAGTATATTTGTGGGGACCATTTGTAGCAATCAATGTAATTAACTACAATAAATGAGACCATAAAAAATAAAATAACCGTTGTAACTAATATTGATTGGGGAAAAATAAATGTGATAGGTAAATGGAACAATTCCTAAAAGCAATTAGGATAATTGTTGTAGACCCCAATTAGGACATATGAATAATAATCGCATTCAAACACGAGGTTAAGCTCAACTTTTGGTGTAAGCCTACCCGGAACCGACCGGCAAATCCAGCAACCACAGGTAGTCAGCTTAATGTGAGGGGTCTAATGTATAAAAATAATCGTATTAAGGCACGAGGTTAAGTTCACTTGTGGTAAAAGTCTGCCCGGAACCGACCGGCAAATCCAGCATCCACAGATAGTCAACTTAATGTAAGAGGCCTGGTACATAAATATATATATATATATATAATAGTCAACCAATAAACAATAAATAAATGAAAACAGAAATTTGCCAAATTGAGGTACAAAAAATAGATAATTTGGGGCTGATAAATAGTTGTCTTAGGAAAATATGACAGTTAGAGTCATAAAGGGCAATAAAAAGGGAATAAAAGGAAATGGGTGTCATGAGAGAATTTATGATTGCCGTTTAAACACTAAGTCCAAATTAAGGAAGGTATTAAATGAATATCCTAAGGAAAAAGGAATATAACCCTCCTTATTAATAGTAATGAAAATAGAAAATATAGTTGGACTTAGTAGGGTAATAATGTAATATATTATTAACCATATTAACCCGTGACGCAAACAAATGGTGTACGTATAGTATTTCTGTATAAAGGAACTAGACGGGAATGACTTATTAACGTAGCCTACTTTGTCCCAAAAAGGGAAAGGTGTTAAAGGAAAATGAGGTACGAGCTAATAATATTCGCGTATAGTCTGCTTCCTGGGTCCTAAAAGGCTAAGTGACTAGGGTTAAAGAGTCCACCTGGGAATAGGTTTTTTAATATAGGGGTCTTAAATGGCATGTGTGTGGGCCTACGCAAACCTGGAAATTAAAAGGGTGAGATATGGCCATCTATCTTATGGTAAGTAATAAGCGACTAAGGAGGTTATCTAATAAGGTCAACTAGAAGGTGTAACGCATGATAAAATACCTTCTCTCACCTTATGTGGGGCAAGCGTAAATGCGTGAATGACGGAAGCCTTAACTAGTAGGGTCCGTAGCTAGTGTCCGCTAGTTTATGTTTACGTTGAATATATTATTGAGGATTAATAAGTGACCAATAGGTCCGCCTATGGTCTTAAGTGATCAAAGAGAATACACCCTATCTATCATTGATAGTAAGACGTTAAATAATAAAGAATAGTGAGTGAGGATATAAATAGAAACCCCGTAACTAGGGGCCCACTCTCGATAGAATTTACCAGTTAAGCTCTGGTATAAAGGCTTCACAAAAATGTATGTAAATGTCCAATCTCGGTAATTCAATTTGGGAATACTACTTTGGGTAGAGTAGTAGAGTCGTGCGTAAACTTTAACAAGTTTGGTTTAGAATCACTAACCTTGTCAGGCATACAGCTTGGGTTAAACCAAACGAAATATATCTGTATTATAGTTTGTGTTTTACATTTCTTAGTCACTAAAACTTGTTGTTCTGACCCTCTCCTCCTCATTACAACCTCTGAGGTTTCATAGAGAAGGTCGGGTTCTCACAGATGATTAAGATTGACTTTCGGTTATTGTTCTCTCTCATGCTCAGTATTGGCAAATTGACTTACTTTGAAAAAGGTAGTTACTTGAGTTAATGCTAGTTATCCTATTTTGTTTCCGCTATGAGTTATATTTATCGTACTCTAATTATGCTCATGCTCATTTATTGCAGGTACCAGATATACACGATCCATGCTTGGATGTGCTTAAGTTTTGAAAAAATTGAGTGTAGAAAAGTATGGGGTGTTACGCTAGCAGCGTTGTCAGTGATCGTGATCCGATCTTTGCTAGTAAGTTCTGGAAAGCATTCCAATCTGAATTAGGAATGAAGATTAGTCACAGCATATCATCCTCAAACAAATGGCCAGACTGAGAGGTTGAATCGTATATTAGAAGATTTATTGCGGGCTTGTAGTCTTGGCTTTGGAGGATCTTGGGAAGATCATATACATTTGGTTGATTTTTCATATAATAATAACTTCCAGGAAAGTTTGGAAATGTCACAATTTGAAGCATTGTGTGGTAGACCATGTAGATCTCCTACATGTTGGATAGGGCCTGGTAACCGGTTGGTATTGGGTCCAGATATTATCCGAGAAGCTTCATTTAAAGTGTATTTCATTATGAAGCGACTACAAGCGGCACAGAGTCGACGAAAGAGTTATGCGGATTCTAAAAGAAGAGATTTAGCATTTTCTGTTGGCGATCACATATATTTGAGAGTTTCTCCAATGAGGGGAGTGATTCGATTCGAGAAGACTGGGAAGTTAGAACCTAGATATATTGGTCCATTCCCTATACTCGAGAGGATTGGAACTCTATCTTACAGGGTTCGGTTGCCAGATTGGTTGCCTGGAGTGCATGATGTGCTTCAAATTTCTCAGCTTTGCAATCATGTACATGATCCATACTTGATTGTGGAAGAGGTAACGCAACAAGATTTGGATATTACTCCGAGCTTAGTTGTGCGTAGAGAGCCGAGGAAAATCATTGGCAGAGAAACCAGGGTTCTAAGGAACAAGAAAGTACATTTAGTCAAAGTGCAATGGAGTGGACATCCTATAGACTGTACATGGGAAACAGAGGACAGCATTAAGCAAGCTTATCCCAAGTGCAGAGTAGAAACCTCCGACTAGCACTTGTGAGAGGTACGCTTATGATTCTATACATTGTTATTTTGTTTCCTACTTTACTGTTGTTTCCTTTTCGGGGACGAAAAGTTTTTAAGTGGGGGAGATTGTAACAACCCAAAATTTCACAACCAATTAAAATTTTTTCTTAATGTAATTTTATAAGAATATACATCGGAAGTTAAAATTTAGATTTTTAAACCATCGCATAGGCCATAAAAAGAGAAATTTTTCTAATGAACTAAGAATTCAACGATATCAGTTTTGCTGGACTCGGAATAATTAATCATGGTTAAGTTTCAAATTTCATGCCAGACGAAATTAGTGTGTGGCTGTGCTCGATAAAACCATTTGAGGTAAAACTGACGATCCAGTTTACAAAGGAACGTTGTTCATATGACCTCAGAATTCGAAGACACTTTTTTTAGATTCGTAGCATCGTAAAATTATCAAGTTCTAAATTTCATGATTTTTGGAATTAGCATGTGGGCGTACAAGATAAAAAAGCACGCGAAAATCGTATTTCTTAAACTAGTTAAAACTTGATCGAAAAATAAAATGGAAGGTCAAACGAACTTGAAATTCGATAAAAACCTGTTCCATTGGATTCGTAATTACGTTTATTATCGTAATCTAGAATTTCATAGCAAATAGAAATGATTTGTGATCATGCGATCAAAAGAGGTGGAGGCTAACTAACACACTTTGGTAAAGATGAAGTTATAAAACTTGAAATGAATGGAGAGCATCCAATGGCTTGAAGTGTTTTTCTTCTGAGCTCCCTCATCGCACCACCTCATCAATCCATGTGATGAGTGGTCATTTTGCACAAAACCACTCCCCTTTCTCTCTTTCTCTTCATCCTTCCTCTCTTTCTCTCTCTTCCTCCTTTTCTTGCAAAAATGGTGACCTCCGCCCTTTCTCTTACCCTTTCCAACACCTCCCCCCAGCCCTTTGTCGCCGCCTCCTCCATCCCCACAATCGCTGGCGCTGCCTCCCCTAGGGCCTACGGCAACAACCAAAGCCCCCCTCGACCAAAAACTCCTCCTTTTGCTCCTGGACACTTCCTACATCTTTCTAACACCTCTACATCACTTCATACTCCCTCTACAACTTCCAAAACCTTCTCTTTCCTCCATATAAATTCCGAACAACGGAGTTATTGACTTCGGCACCTCCGTTCGTGTCCATTTTTGCTTCCATTTAGCTCTAAACTCATAGATCTACAAGTTAGCAAGTATTAGACTGTGTTGAAGTGAAATTTGAGCTCTTTGGATCTCCGGGAAACCGCATAAAAGCTCGGCAAAGTCGCATTCCTCTGCGCTAAAGTTTTGGTGGAGTGGAACTCTCGATGAGAAATCTAAACTCACATTTTAAAGGGGTAGATTAGTGATTTAGTTGCATGAAAATTAATTGGTAAGTAAAACAATTAGTGTTGGTTAATAAATAAAATTTATTAAGTTATGAAATAATTTTAGTTAGTTAAAATTGATTTTTAACTAATGTATGTGATGAAAATTATTTACATGATGAGTAAATAAAACCATATTGATATCATGGAATTGTAGCTTAAATTGATTAAATAAAATTAACAATTTAAACGTTAATTGATTGTAGTTAAAATAAAATTAAATGCGAAGTAATACGTGAACATGGAATGATAATAAAAATTTATTATGATGATAATAAGTGATTGACGATGTAAAAATATTATTTTTAATTGTTATGCAAGTGAATATTTAAGTTGCACTAAAATTAGAATTTGCGAAGTAGTGTAGCGAATTTATTTGACTATCATTTATTGATTAGAAATATTTAATCATGTTGTTGATGCTCATCACTGCTTATATGAGTTCATTGATATTCACACACGTGAACTATTCACAAATTCGTTTGCATTAGGAGCGTTGTATGAATATGTGACACTCACATTTCATAATACGTGGACGGACACTTGTGGCGCCTTAAATGACATTGGACGATTGAGTATTTATTTATTTATGACTACTGTGTGTGATTTGAATGTGGGTGATGGTCTTTTGGATGAACTGAACATACACCATATGATAGTGACATGTATTGGACTATATTGCATAACATAGCATAAGCATACCCATATAAGCATGTAGCTGCTTGATGCTTATACGATGTGAACCATATTGCATTCATTTATTAGATGTTACACGATGAGAACAAATGACCGGAGATAAGGTATATGACATATTGGTTATCAAATGAAGACTGGACATGATATGGACTTGAATAACATATAAAGAAATTTGCTGGATTTAATAACAAACCCTACACAGGTCTGGAGATGACAAAAATATACACGTCACTCTTGCGTAGTTACGGTACATGGGTGTTGGGGTAATTAAATTGTACACATCGCCTTGGGGTGGTGTGCAAGGCACAATGGTTGTTCACAATGATTTTTAAATCCCACACAGGCACTAGGGTGATTTATTTTTACACATCTCTCAGTGTACACATGTTGTATTGATATATGGGAATTTATTAGGGGCCTGTTGAGGTCATATGTGTTTTTTCTGAGTACTCCGTACGAAGAAGGTTATGGCGAATTTTTCCGAAAATTTAAGGCGTTAGCCAAATATTTGATGAATTAAATTGTTTGGAAGCCGTTTAATGAATTATATTTATATACGTCAAATATAAATTCAACTAAATGAATCGCGCAGCGGCAGTTGGCGTTTTCGACTCGTAATTTTAAACGGGTATGCCGAGAGATCCGACCATCGGATTTCCCTGAAATTAGAACCGTTGGATTCGTTTCAGAAAGATCTTTCCAACAATAATAAATATGTTAAGATCCAACGGTTAGATCATTAGAAATATTTAATTCAAAATTGAATGAAAACAGCGTCGGTGCAGTTGAAGGACCTGAAACGTCGTTCGATTGAATTGGGATATTTTTATATATAAAAATAACGAAAAATCGTTTTTAATTATTATAAGCGATTTAGAATGTGTGTTAACCAATTTTACTTGTTTTATAAAAATGAGAATGGTTAGGTATGATTTGGCATGAAAACTTATTAAATGAATTTTGGATATGTTATGACTGAGTATTTAATTCGACGACCGAATTAAATTCTCGATTAAACTTTTTAATATAAGATAGTGAAATGAATTGGGAAGGCCAATAACTTAACCGAAGGAAAGAATGTGAATTGATTTATATATGCGAGAATTATTTAGAAAGACCGAGTTAATTCTCATTTCGAATAATTGAACGACAACTAAAAGTCGAAGATTAATGAAGACGGTGCAAGACCGGAAATCTTCACATTGAATGGATTACTACTAATGCCTTTGATATGGGTAGCTCCCATGAAAGGGTTATAGTTGTAGTTGTCCGGACGTACTTATTGATTGTCCGGATATACGAGGACCTTTCTCCTATATTTAACATATGGGATGAGAAATATGGTGACTATGGTTTCGTCCAGACCCAACGGACATGTAAATGAATCGTATATCTGACATTGGATTTCATTCTGTATTGATGATTTTTATTAAATATATATCCGCTTGTGGCGGATAATTTATTCTCTTTCTTAACACCCTTCTCTGAGACGTACAACAGTTGTCTGGCATGAATTGTCAATGTGGCATGTTGAGATGCAATGATCAGGGCTTTTGTTGAAAAGCAGAGTTTTGTGGTTGATGATCAAAGCACAGCTTCAATATAGCATAGCTTTGTGTATAGTGTGGATTCGCGAGCCTCACACCTCGGTATGAGTCTAAAACGGGATTAGGGACACAGGGAGTGCATGCGTTTCTTTCTAGCTAGAAATGGTGTCATAGTATGGAGCCCAAACATTTTCACTTATGTGGATGATAGATGCGAGGCGCCTCGGGTATGACTGGCCGACAATGGCCATTTTAGAGGTCCGATAGGACCGGAAACGTATTGTTCAAGAATAACTAATCCACAAACATTAGGTGTGGACGAGCCCTGTAGGATCCAAGGGTTACCCATAGGTGTGATCCCTGGGTCATCTTGCCAGAGGTGATCCGAATCAGTAAGGAGTCATCCCTTGCCTTGACTCATGACGGAATTCCAATTTCCAATACGACATTGTACGGTTTTAGTTGTAAACCTATATGGCAACATTATATATGGTACCTATGCCGTCTATCATTGATACATTTATTTTAAAAGTGTTTTAAAACGTTTAGACACTAATAATAATTCCAAATGATTTTTGTTTTTCTCGTATCAAGCATGCTCAGCCATTATAAGGTAAAACTTTATCCTTTGGTTTGTGTTTGCATTGTATGATGGGACCTGAGTCTTATAATGGATTCGTTTTTCAAAAAGCATCGCGTTGTTTCATTTATTTTATGCGTGGCATTTGTGTAGAGGAAACCCGTTGCATGGTATACGACATGGTCCCGTGATATGCCTTACTTTAAATAAGTCAAGTAATTGTAGGATTTCTCATACCAGTCCCGTGACTGACTTGTAGTTTGTTTTTCCCTTGCAAACTCGGGTGCCCACATTTTTACACGGCCAGCCTAGTGAATAGGTAATTGGCTTTCTTTTGGATATGCACCGTAGCATTGGGTGCTCTTTTGGCTGAAGATGAAGACTTTTTTTTACCATTTCTTTTGAACTCTTAAACATTATCTTATGTACGTTTATATTTGATTTCGTTGTAGACTCATTATCTATTTGAGAAATTTGTTGTGTACTAAGTAGGATCTTGTATCTATGTAACTCTGATGTTGATGTTGACATTTATGATTCCGTTGTTATGATATGATGTAAATTATTCTCTGATTTTATGTATTATGCTATATTCTGCAATCTGCTGATGTGATTAATGTGTTATTTTCCAAAGACAGACCTTGCCACCATGGAGCATGGGTTTGGTTCATGTCACATTTACACACGACTCTAACTACCATACTCGAGGTAGTCTTCCCAATGATAAAGATAATGAGATAGAACGTTTATGCATATAATTATGAAGTCTTTAAACCACCATTTAACTAATCGATATAATTAAGAGGTGGGCTCTTAACGACGGGTTTAGTTATTTACATATATATAGCCACTTAACGCCTCATTATCGAATGATAGATAAATGTGGATTTTTCTTAACCACTTATGACCCTAGACGGACATATTGGTCATATAATACCACTCAATAGTTTACTCGACGATAATATAAACAGGAGTACACTATCTACGGGTCCTCCTAATCAAGGCTTTCGTCATTCACGCATATAAACCCATGCCCCGCATAAAGCGAGAGATAATCAGCAACCACTTAAGATCACTTTGTGGTTGACGTAGCACGCCATTTAAGACCACCCGGTAGAGGACCTCCTCGTTACTATCTAGCTGGCCTTATTGGATAATCCCATATAGTCGCTTTTCCCGTTGGATAGGTAACCCTATGGAATGACCATACCAGACTTTTTTAAATCCAGGTTTAGGTAGGATTCGCACACCATTTAAGACCCCTAATTGGAGGACCTATTTCCAGGTGGACCCCTCGACCCAAGGAAGAGGATTATTCACGAAGATTATCAAGCTCGTACCCAATTAACCTTCAATGCTTCCATTTATGAAAGGGGGCAACGCTCGCTTAATGCATTTTTATAGTTGGATCTAACTACTTAAGACCTTGATCCCAAAGCAGGCCACAATATTAGATTATCTTCCCTTATTTGGTTTCTTCTTTCGGATGTGAGGAGGGCTACGCGATCACTTCATACCTTTTTAAAGGTGGACCTAACCACTTAAGACCTCACTCATGAAGTGAATCTAAACTTAAGAAATAATTTGTGTTATGCAACTAGTTATTTTCGCGGGCTCCTAACATTATTTACCTACTAAGTCCATTCTTTATTTTATAGTTATATTTATTCTAGGTTTACTAGTCAATGAAATTCTGTTACTTCTCAAGAAAAAAAGGTTTGATTATTTATTCCCTTCTTATATGGACTTAGTATTTATTAATACGCACGATTCCCATTTATCCACATTTAATTCTTTTATCACTTGTAACACCCCATAATTTTAAAGGACATTATAACAATAAACTAAGGAATACTTAATTAAATATTGGGAATTAAGTAAAATGGATTATACCATTGTGTTCGTCTTGGAATTCTGCTTAAGGCAGACTCCGAGTTTGCGTAAAACGGACATCGTATGAGAAATTTATGAATCTTAGAAGTTTGTATACGTATAAGAGTCTTATATAAATTCAAACTCAGAATTCAAACCAGTTCAAAAAAATTAAGCGGGAGGGGTAGGTGAGATCCAGGCCGACATGGGGCGACCCACGCTTAGGTTGGGTCGACCTATGGGTCGACCCATGACCAGGTGGGTCGACCCAGGTGGGGATGGGTCGACCCACTCGGGATCTGGCCGAGTGCGGAGTTCTGAACGTGGACTTGTTTTGGGTCTAGGTACGTTGGCGGTAGGTTGTATATAGCACAGTATTTCTACTGTTTTTACACATCAAAAACAATGGAGACAACGAGATGCTTCCCTAGCTTGGATTGAATTAGCCTATTTTCTTCAACAACAGCTTATACGCAAACAAGAATTTCTTCTACAACTTCAGCATACCATTCTGTGTTCTTTAGATCCAGTTTCTGTGAGTTCATGTTACTTTTAGATATAAATATTTAACAAGTAATCCTGACATGTCTATAAATATGGATCTAAACCTATACCTTTTAAGAATCTGATTCATACCTAATCAGTCCTGCTATTACATGTACACCTGATCTGTTGTTCAGTTCTTATATACCTATTTCTGATATGCCTATTTCTGCTATCATATGCCCATCTCTGTTATCATATGCTTATTTTATATTATATGCCTATTCTGTTATTCTCTCTCATTGCCTTTTATTTTTATAACCTAAGCTACCTTCGAGCCTAGGCTGATATCGCTGAAATATGCATACGAACGAAATTGGGTTAAATTGGGAATGGTAATTTGGGAGCATAACTTGTACTATGAATCATGACCGGAATTTGAGGTCATAAACTATACTGTGAAATATGAATAGAATTTGGGCCATATTTTAGATAGTGCACTATGACTTGTGGCATATAAATCTGTAGGCTTAATTTATAGATTAAGCGAAACATGTTAATAAAACCGTAAGTAACCTGTGAAACATGTTGGGGGTTATGCATACTTGTTAACCTGTCATACTTAACCTATTTTATCTGTGGGGGTTATATATATAAACCTATTAATCTGTGGCTTGTTTAATTTGTGGGTAGGGTTAAGCAACCATGTTGAAACTGTGGGTTGAAGTAAATCTATTAAATCTATGGGGGTTATACGAACCCGTTAAACTTAACCTGTTTTATCTGTTGGGGTTATGTGGGCTTGTTAATCTGTTAGGCATAACCTGTCAAAATCCTAGTTAGTTGGGGATACAAGCCTGAGGGGTGGCTTGTGTCATTTGTTGTGTGGCTTGTGTGAAAATCCTAATTAGTTGGGATACAAGCCTAAGAGGTTCATTTGGGGAGAGGTGTTCTGATGGCGCGTTCCAACGGATCCATGTGCATGCATGGGTCCAGCTTGCTCGGGAAAATAAGTCGCTGAAGTAATACACCCTACTGTGGGGCCGACACAGGGTATTGACGTGGTAGGGAGCCGATCGTTGGGGGTAGTAATTAGGGTACATCTAGTCCTGTTTAGGTTCCTGTTATTTTTGTTTGGGGTAACATCCGTTATTTCTGTTTAGGTACCTGTTATTTCTTTTTTGGGGGGCAAAACCCCATTACTAGAAGTACACCTAAGTCTACCATATGTTTCTGTTGGGATAATCATTCTGTTTCTGTTAAGTAACTGGAAAACACTTAATGTGATATACTAGTATTGATGTATAGAAAAGTATCTAAGAAGCATAATCTACTATGTTTATCGTGCTTATTATGTTCAGCCTGTTCATACCAGTTAAATGATAATGTTATCCCTCATCCAGTTTATATGAATGTCATGATGCTTTTACTTATTTGTATGCTAAAAGTCAATGGACTCGCCAGACTTTATGTCTGACCCGTTTTGTTTCCTTTTCTCTCTCTTCCTCCCCCTCCCCCTAGGTTCTCAGGGTGGGAATGCTTAGGCTTGATTAGGACTCCCTTCTGTTTTCGGCTTGGATTTGTATTTGCTTCGATGTACCGCTTTGATTACTTGTCTACTTGTTTATGGCTACTTATATGGGCTATGACTTTTTACTTTTGTACTCTAATGGTTTTTAGCGCAAGACAAATGTTTTTATTTGATTTACTTTATTCTAGTATTTCTATTTGATGTTGTAACTGAACTTTTAGACCACGATGTTTTCTATTGGGAAAAATAATGTTTTAAATTTATGGTGCTATTTTATATATTTGTCTTGTGAGATTATGTTCTGTTTACCTATAACGCTTCGCGAAACTTAATGCATTCCAATAAAGAGTGACATTAACGGACGCGGGGTGTCACATTTGGTATCAGAGCTGAAGGTTACAAGATCGAATAAAAGATTTTCAAAATTGTTTTCAACTGGTTTCAAAAAGAGAGTATTTTCAAAAGAAAAGCCTGTTTTTGGAAAATATATTCCCCAAAGTCTGTTTGAATCCCTTTTCCTTTTCTTTTCAACATGTTTGGGGAATCGAATATTCTCGAGGGCGTTCAGATACCGGCTTAGTTCCGTAGATATCTTGAGTTTATGGCACCTGCCGGAGCCTAAGCAAACGCCCCTCCCCCAGCTGCAACCGCTGTTCCTCCTCCTCGCGAGCGGATAATTTGTCTAAGATATGCAAGAATTTTTGTGCTGTGGGAGGAAAGCCATTCCGAGGAATTGAGAACTTTGTGGAAGCACGGAATTGGCTGAAAGAGACGGAGAACTTATTTGGGCTTTTCGAGGTTGATGACCGTAGAAAGATACAGTTGGCTGCATGGCAGCTTAAGGACGAGGCTTCATTCTAGTGGGAAGTGACGCAAGTAGGGCGTCCAGTGGAAACTTGGGATGATTTCCGATAGATATTCGAAATGAAGTTTCTTTCTCAGGAGGAAGAGAGTATGCAAATGGAGAGGTTTCTGGCACTTAAGCAAGGAAACACGTCTGTCAAAGAGTATGTCAAAAGTTCAATCAGTTGGCAAGGTTTGGTCTAGAGCTAGTGAATACTCCGCACAAGAAAGCTTTAAGGTTTGCAAGAGGATTGAATTAGCCCCTACAAGTGTAAAGACCCCAAACTTCCACGAGTGAAAGTAGGAGTAATCATTTTTGGAATACAACATAAATACAATAAAACAGAACACAGATACAATATAGCAAAGGAAATTCATAGAGTAATAACATTATAGCAGCGGAAAAATATAATGTCATCAATCACAGAAAATCCACAGTCGCAGAAACTAAGCTATTACAACAAGTTTTGCAGAAAAGAAATAAGTTTGATGTCTAAAAAGAAAAGAAAAGATGCCATAGAAACAAAAGATAAATGTCTTCAAGCTCCACGTCATCGCCTCTCCACAAAAGCAAATCCAAGAGAGAGAATAATCAGCTCCAAAGAAAAGACTCCAAGCAAAGAATGAACCTGTCTACTTGGCTGCCCGTGTGGAAAAGAAGGCACCCAAGTTTGCAAAAAGGTGAAACAAACTATGGGTCAGTCGTGGGACTGGTGTGAGAATTCTTAAGTAATAAATCACTATTAATATGGCAAATCCAAAGACCACGCCGCTAATGCGGAACGGGTTTACTCTAATGGATTGCCGTGCATAAACGTGTCATAACAAATAATTGAATACATCGTAAACAACGCAATGCTTTTTGGAAAAATGGAATCACCATAAGACCCAAGTCCCATCACACAATGCAACGCACACCAGAGGATAGGGTTTTACCTTATGGTGATTAAACATGCTAAATACGGCAAATACGCATCTAATATTATTATTAGTGTATATGAAAGCATTTCAAAGTAAATGTATTAATCTTAGGAAGCGTAGGTACCATATACTATGCCTCCGTACTAGTAATACAATCAAATTCGTCGGTTCGTATTTGGATTTTGGTTTCCATCATGAGTCAAGGCTAGAGCGGAGCTCCTTACCGATTCGAGACACTCTAGCTAGTGCCTCAGGATTACCCGCAGTTAACCCTTGGATCCTGCAGGGCCGGTCCTCACATACAGCTTAGAGGATTGGCAATTCCTAAGCACACGTTTCCCGGTCCTATAGGACCTATCCGAGGCGCGCCACATTCCATCATCCACATAAGTAAAGTATCAGCGCTGGGAGGTCCCTGACACTACTTCTAGCTAGAAAGAAACGTGCTGCTTTCCCTGCGTTCCCTTCGCCCGTTTTTGACTCAACCGGTGTGTGAGGCTCGCGAAGTCCCGTTACACAAAGCTACGCCTAAACAGGCCATGCTTTGATCGTCTCCACAAGGTTCTGCTTTTCAACAATAAACCTTGATCATTGCATCTTAGTGTGTCACACTGTCACTCCATACCGTACCATTGCTTCTCCATCAATACATAAATGGGTGTTAAGTAGAGAATAAATTCTCCACCACCAATATTTATATATTAACAGAAAATCAACAATATGATATATAACGAAGTACGATGTCAGACACACCATCCATTTAAACTTATGCTCTGGGTCTGAACGAAAGTCAAATCCGTGAAATCAACGCGTACGTCTGGGCAATGACCTTGACCCATGAATTGGTAGCAAGTCAATTCAGGATCTCGATCGCTGTCCATTCGAGGGAAGATTTACGGTCTTCATACGTCGTCTTCTTACTTCGATCTTTAACGCCGCTGGATTAATTTGGGATGAGAATATCTCGGACTTCCCAAACAATCCTCGTATATATATACATATATATATTTTTGAAAATCCTCCTTATTTGTTAATAATTATTTTTATTAACAATTCATTCTATTTTAATTATTTAAAATAGTCAAACTTCTTATTTAACGACGAATTCTCAAAATCATATTTTTATTTACATTAATTAAAATGTAAACTTTCATTACATATCGCATTCTTGTTTTCTTTACATTTAATAAAATGCAAACTTGCAATTACATGTCACATTCTTACTTATTTACAATGAATAAAATGTAAACTTGCATTTACATGTCGCATTCTTATATATTGTCATCAAAAAAAATAATGTTAACTCATTCTACGTTGTAATCCTTCTTTAATGTTAATCATTTAACATAAAAGTTAACTTCCTACGATGTAAATTACATTTAATTTACATTAAGATAATGTAACTCATCCTATGTTAAATTACCTTTTAATTAAAATAATATAATTCAATCCTACGGTCAATTCTCTTTAATTTTCATTATAAATAATGTAACTTATCCTCTGATTAAACTTTCTTTTATTATCTACATTAAAAATAATGTATATTAATCCTATCGTTAAACTCTTTTTAAAATTAAAATTAAAAATAAGGTTATTCTCATCCTACGGTGCAATTCTTCTTTTAATTCACATTATAAAATAATGTAACTCATCCTACAGTTAATTCTCTTTTTAAATGCATTTTTAATTTCAATTACATTAAAATGAAATTTTATTTTACGATGGAATTCCCTTTCTATTCCCATTATAAATAATGTACACTTCATCTTACGATGTAGATTACCTTTCTATTTAACATAAAAATAATAATAATGTACATTTCCTACGATGCATTTTTTTCTCTTTTATATACATTATAAAATAATGAACATCTTATCCTACGGCATAAATTTCTTTTTATATTAACATTTAAAAAAAATATTAATTACATCCTACGGTGAAATTACCTTTATTACATTAACATTAGCAATGTTAATTTCATCATGCTATGAATTTCAATTATATTATACTTATAAAATAATGTAAATAGCATTCGGTGGATTTCTCTTTTTATTACGTTAACAAAAATGAAATTTTCCTACGATGAAAGTTTTTCTTATTTTTAACATTTAAAGATGATGTTAATACCATATGGTGTAGATATTTTTATTTTAACATTAAAAATATGTTAATCAATCATACGGTGAATCCTCTTGTAAAATAACATTGTAAACGATGTCAAATTTACATACACTTCATTTTCTTTTTAATAACATTGAAAATAAATGTATATGAATCCTATGATTAAATTATCCTTCTTGACATACGGTGCTTTTCTTATTTATTAACATTAAAGATAATGTTAATATTACATATGATGCTTTTTCTATCTATTAACATTACAAAAACACTATTTTCACATGCAATGCATTTAATATTTTCTAACATGACAAAATATTATTTACATACAATGCATTTGATACTTTTCTAACTCGACAAAATACTATTTACATACAACGCATTTTATACTTGTCTAAATTGACAAAAATACTATACATACTATGCATTTTATACTTGTCTAAATTGATAAAAATACTATACATACAATGCATTTTATACTTTTCTAAATTGACAAAAATACTATACATACTATGCATTTTATACTTTTCTAAATTGACAAAAATACTATACATACTATGCATTTTATACTTTTCTAAATTGACAAAAATACTATACATACAATGCATTTTATACTTTTCTAAATTGACAAAAATACTATACATACAATGGTTTATATCATAGCATACACATACGGTTCATGTCATTCTTTACATTTGTCAAAATGTATATTTTGTCTTTCTTTTACATTGCCAAAATATAATTATATTAACAAAATTTCAATTTTTCATACGATGGAAATTCTCTTCTTATTACATTGAAAATAATGATAATTTAACATACGACGCATTTTCTTTTAATTCACATAAATAAAAATGTGAAATATACATACGGTTAAAATTACTCTAGTATTAACATTAGAAACAATGTTAAATGAACATACGGTGGATTTCTACCATACTACATTATAAAATAATGTTGAATCATCCTACTTTATTCTTACAAATAAAAGTACATCTTATCATATAGTTGAAATGCTATTTTATTTTGACAAATAAAAATGTACATGTTATCATACAGTGAATATGCTATTTTATTTTGACAAATAAAAATGTACCTTTATCCTACGGTGAATATGCTATTTTATTTTGACAAATAAAAATGTACCTTTATCCTACGGTGAAAATTCTCTCATTTTAACATTAAAATAAATATTAAATCATACTATGTCAAATTCTTGTATTTACATTGAACATAATGTTACTTTACATAATATGACATCTTCTATTTTTATCATAACAACAATTCTATTTTACATACCATGCACTTTTCTTTTTAATTAACATGACAAAAATGCTATTCTTCATACAATACATTTTCTTTTTTTCTTTCTTTCTTTTTTTCTTCTTTTTTTTTTTACATTTGACAAAAATGTAAATTTCATACGGTGACAGTTTTCTATATTAACATTTGACAAAAATGTCAATTAGTCATATGGTGACAGTTTTCTATATTAACATTTGACAAAAAATGTCAATTTTTTTCCCTATTTCAATTTTACATAAGAAGAGAATATAAATCTCATCACAAGTAGCATTCATCACAAGTAGCATTCTTAATTTATTTGCATCAAATAAATTGTAAATTTTCATCACATCGCATGACCACACATCCAAACATAACCACAAATCCAAATCCAATAACTAGCATCCAGGTGATTACAAGGTGATGTTATAACTGGGCATTAGTAAAATCAACACGGTGTAATTAAGTAAAGAACATATAAATAATTTTAATTAATTTATAATTCAGATTTAATCCTGAAATTTCAGGTCTAATCACATAGCATTATAGACAATTCCGATTTCACGTCATATGTTATGATCGGTTTAGATCTATGTTTAAATATCATGTCGTATCGGTTCTACTGCTAATAATCATAAAAATAATAATAAAATAAATTAAATTAAATAAAAATAAAATTCTCACAGTGGTCTAGTCTGAAAAGATGGCTCGGGTTCAATCAGATCCGGTGTTCGTATTCAATTTGATTTCAGATCTGGAATGATTCCAATGCAAATTCAGAGGAAAAATCAAATTCAGACTTTTAACAACTGGCTGTGTAACACTTAAAAGCGTGGGGAAATCTGAAGCATACCATATTTTCAGAATTTGTTCAAAACTTCAAATCGCGATAACTTTTGATTTACTGAACGGTTTTGAGTGCGGTTTTTTGGAGAATGACCGCCTTGGAGAGATCTTTGCACGGCCAGAAGAGGGTGGAGTTCGATCGAGCGTGGTGGGCCCGGCGTGGCTGCGACCGGCGGACCTTCTCGGGCTCGGGGCGGGCGGCACAGGCGACGGAAAGGGATGAGACTTGTCGGAGATCGAAGAGCTCGGCGAGAGCTTCGAAACGTGTACTCACACGCTAATTTTCGTTGAGAAATGAAGGAGTTATGAGGGTTTGAAGTTTTCAGCCATGATGGGTTCAGCATGAAGAGGTGTCGGCTGAAGATGGAGGATGAACAGTGATTTTCGGATATTATAATATTATATTAGGGTTAACTAATTATGTAATTAGGCCCGCTTAAGCCCGTTTTGGCCCGAACCCCGATTCAAGCCTGCTTACTGTCGTTCATACCATTTAGCCCCCGTTCCGAACTCATCTGGATATGTCTCATCAGCCCACGAGATCGTCTTGGCCTTCGTTTTTCAGTTTTAAATATAAATCATTATTTTAAATTCAAACGTACGCAGAAATTCACCTAGGTCACAAATTAACTTCAAAAATTCTCGAAAAATATATTTAGCTATGTTTTGATGCTGTGGACCTATGAAAATTAATTTCGTTCAATTTTGAGCCCGTATGAATTTTTAATGAATTTTTAAAGTCAAAAATTGTCTGTTTACACTGAAAAATCAATTATAATTATATATTAATTCCAAAAATTACCAAAAAATCATTTTTAGCTTTCTTTTGATGATACGAATCCAACAAAATTTATTTCGTTCGATTCTGAGACTTTTTGAAAAATAACTATTTTCAAGGCGAATATATTTAATATTAAAAATATATTTTAAACAAATATATTCTGAAACTCGAAACATATAAGTGTTTACTGTTTTTTCAATGCAGAAACATCATTCTGAAACCAATGGAAGTGGTTTCGAGTTCAAATTCCTTCGTATGCAAAAAGTAGCATTTTTGTCCTATGCATATTACCCACCGACTTTTCTAAAAATTGAATTGGCTATAAATTTTGATTTCTGCTATGAAATTTCGATTTTTCGGATTCGTTGGAAAGATATTTTTAAATAGATTCTAATATTTTTGGTTTTACTAAATTCCGTTAAATTTTGCATCCTGTACGGTTAGTCAAAGTTCAAATTTGACTTTTCAAATTACCGCGCTATTTCTCGCTCTTTTTATAATTAAAATTAAATTTGTTCGTTTTAACTTCGATTAAAATAAATAAATCATTAAAAATACTTTAAATTCATTAAAATAAAAATTTTAATTTGGCCCTAAAATTCCGGGTCGTTACAACAAGCATTGGCATTATCTCACATTCCGATGGGGGCTACTTTTGAGAGACTGGTTGATATGACATTGATGCACAAAGATGAAAAAGAGGAGAAAAAGGAGGCTACGATTGATGAGACACAAAACAAGAAAGTGTGGCCCAAGAAAGAACAACAAAAGAAGGGCAGAAAGAACGACAAAGCTCAAGGCAAGAAGAAATTTCATGGTTGTGGGAGCTTGGGTCATTTGGTCAAAGATTGCAGAAAAAGGAAGAATGCTTGCTTCCACTATGAGGTCGAACACTATTCTAGGGAGTGCCCGAAGAAACAAGGACAAGGCCAAAGGGCAGGATCTCCTGGAGGGCATGTGCATGCTCTCGAGGCCAATGTACCGGACAGAGGTAGGAAAGTTTTTGTTGAAGGTTTGATTTCTTTTTCCAATCATCATGTTAGGACTCTTTTCGATTCTAGCGCTTCTCACTCTTTTATATCTGATTATGTGGTTGAGTCTCTACACCTTAGTACTAGTTTTGTTTTTGATCTCATTATTATTTCAAACCTCATTGTGGGCACGGCTCGTCTGTCTATGATTTGTCGGGCTTTGAGGATATCTGTGTTGGGCGTCGAGTTTGTGTGCGATGCATGTGTGCTTAGTTTTATGGGATAAGGTCTGATTCTAGGGATGGATTTGCTAGCCATGTATGGTGCCATTTTGGACTGTGAGAGGAGGCTCGTCAGATTTTTGACTTGCCGAATGAGGACTCTTGAGATTTCCTGTGACCCAAAGGCGTCTGTTATTGTAACGACCCAGATTTTTGAACGTTAATTACGAATATTTAAAATCTATTTAAATATTAATTTGGTGATATTATGTGCTTTAAAAATAATTGTTTATCCAAATGATGTCTGTTTTCGACGAAACCAGTTTTATTGGAATGCGTATAATTAATTATTGCTATATTTTTCAGTTTGGAGCCAAACGGGGTTGTTTCGTCGGTGGACGATATTTAGAGATGAATCATAAATCAAAATATCGTCGTTGTGCGAGCGGAGTCCGTTTTCAACAAAATAAATTTCGTTAGGACCGGAATGACCAGACGAAGCAGGGTAATTATTTTCGTTGAGATTAGAGTCGGTGTCTGGTGGTGCTTATAATTAATGATTAGTGTAAATCGCGGTGAATATCAGTTATATATATATATAAATTTGTTGTATTAAAATAAAATAAGAACAAAACTTAAGGCCTAAGGTAACAAATATAATGAAAATTTACACGCGTACACCTAGCTATCAAATCTCATCAGCCTACCCTAAGTTTTGGATTTTTCTTTTTAGCCCACTGCCATTTTCCATCAAAGAATTGATAAACATGTACAACATTGATTATTGATAGCTTCCGTAGTTAGATTCGAATCCTAGAACATAGGTCTGTCTATAGTTCCTACACAATAAGTCAAGATAATATCCATATAAATCTGAATACGGTGACAACTTGCGGACTGTTGTGTGGTTTCAAAACAGTAGAAAGAGGAGTGGTGAGGAATTTTCCTTTCAGAAAGATACATCAACGAGTACGCTATATCATCTAGGAAAGAAGCAGTTCTTGAAATTTGACTGATTGAGGCACATGTACTCTAATTGATAACATATAGCCATAACCTATGATCGACCACTGTATAAAATAATCAAATTCATGCATAAATATAATTTTTTTATATATTTATGTAACACCCTAGAACTAAATATTTATTTAGTTTAATACACATACTGTAGACCCCATCAAAGTGAAAATGCAATGACAAGTCCCATCTATCCCATATTATTTTCAGTATGCCTACAGCACTTTCGTGTACCCTTAACCATGGCTACACACCTACCCATCATGCTGAAGAACGAAAAGAAAGATCGGGGAAGTCTTGTGTTTTCTTTTCAATTCACTGCAGCTCCATATCATCTACACAGCATGGCTACTGAAGGGTAGGAAACGACACAGATGTTATCCTCTTTCCCCCCATTCGCTTATATATACAACGATAATCCATCTCTTTGTTCACCAACTCAATGCCAAAATGAAATATACAAAGTACCACCGTTAATATATGTATATACCGCAAGCTCTCAGTACAGTATAAAATTTAGTATAAACCCATTTTCTTCAATATAAAATCACGCGAGGGAAAAAGCTGAGAGCGAAATGCTAGTCTGGGCTTCCGCGTGGTCACTTGAACGAAAACAGTGGATCGTATTTGGCATCGACGGACATAACATTCAGTGAGGCACGTACTGACCTTGGAAGGATGCTTAAACCATGCGCCAATGGGATACAAGGATTAACCTGTAGCAAGTTATTTGAAGACTATTCGGAAGAGGCACTTCGATGTTTGGAGAAGAGCAGCTGGGTTCACTGTAGCGTGCGTTGTGGCAAGGCAGTATTAGCACGGTGAGGGATGAAGTGACGCATTATGGTGATGGGGTTGTTTTATTTAAAAACAGGCAGTTTTACGGGAAGGAGAAGTATATGAGATAGGTAAATGCAAGGGGGAAGTGGGTACCGGGAGCTTCATGGCATTCATGGGGAGGGATACTGAGCGTTGGCATGTGAAGTGAGGTATTGGTTTCCATGCATTGGTGAATGGCAGGAGATGAGGAGGTTCCAATGGGTAGGCAACTGAAACAGTAGGGTGCGGTGGTGTACAGATCGATGACAACATGGTTTCCTTTTTCTTTTGTGCATTTTACAAATGGAATGAAGAGGTTAAAGTGGAAGCATTGAAAGTGGCAGCTGTACATGGACATGGCAGCAAGGTTGTACGTGGTGATACAAACAGTGAAGTCAGGTTTTTAGCAACTGATAGTGGTTCCAGAAAATCACAAAGGAGAAATTTGCCTGGACCAATTTAATTAATTGGTAATGAATTTAGTAATAAGTAGTTAGTGGATTGAAATTATTTTAGTTTAAATATATGTTTATAACGTTAGAAATTATCTCATATGATAACAGAATCGAAAGAAAACAAAGGAGCGTTGGAGTCGCAGAGACGAAGCCTACGAAGCTGAGCTGATTTGGTTGAAACGGAAGCAACTATGATCTCATTTAATTTTAAACGCTTGTTTAAAATTAAATGGAAACAACACGACAATCGATCATCGAAAATAAGGTGAGTTAACTCTCACACTTTTCTGAAATATTATGATGTGTTAAATTCATATAAAAATAATTTATCGGTGATTGGATGATTGCATGCCTTGGTTGATGATTGTCGATAATTATATTTGTCGTATTGGATGATTTTAATTAGATAATTGTTTATATATTTTTATCAAATATTATGATCTGAAATGCAGGGATGTACAGGTTGGAGGGATCCGACCGGATTCCTCAATATACATTACATGTTTATATTATTTAAATATAGAACTGTTCACCTCAAAATGATGATTCATTGAATATTGAACGTTGAATTGAAATTCAACGTTGATGTGATATTTTGAACCAATGGGCGGTATTGGTTGAGTAGTTGACCGCAGATGGCCTAAAAATCCCTTGTTTTATAAATATTGAATTACCGTTAGGTGAATTCAGCGGTAATGAAGTTATAAATTTATTTTATAACTGAAGAGAGATTTGAAATTTATCATTTTGAATTAAAATTTATAAAAAGGAAATTAATATTTATTATTTATTTAAGAAATTATTAAATGGTTTTATGAAGGAAAATCTTATGTTAATAAGACTTAAGCGAAAGGGAATTTACCTGGCAAATAAATACTGGGAGTAATTGTTTATTAGTAAACAATTAAAGTGGGATTATATTGGAATTAATCATTTTTTAATAATCAAAGTAGATGGAATTAATTACATTAATTATATTATAAATTTAAGAGGAAAGGCCAATTGAAATAGATTAATGAATTCATTATGTTCAGTTGAATAAGACAACTGCTCAAATGGGATTTGATTATCATATATGTTATAAACAGAATTGTTAATGATTAATAAATCATTTTATAATAATGAAGTTTTATTATAATAATCAAAGTGATTGAAATTAATTATATTATTAATTATATTAATGGAAGGACCATTTGGAATGAATTAACAAGTTAGTTGTGTTTAAACGGGAATTGATTTTTAAATTAATTATATTATTAAATAATTTAAATGAAAGTTTGTAAAGTCTTAGACCCTGTTATTTGTTAAATAAATTTTAAGTGCATTTATGTTATATATACATATAAGTTCCAATTGAGGTCTTCTTGGAATACTATTTACTTAAATTCCCAAAATCCAAGGTTGGCAGAGATGTTTAAAAACTTAGTTTTAGGAAAGATACGGTAAATGGGTTGATCATTGAAATAAGTAAGTGGAGTGAAACTTAAAGGTATAAAATATGAAATGGAAATCGAACTAGAAGCCAAAGTGAATTAAAGTCCGTTGGGTAAATTAAGATTTGGATTCGATCCTAAATCAGGTAGTTTAAAGGAATAGATGGAGTTTTATTACAATATAACTAAGTTACGTTGAAATAAGTTTTAAATGAAGTTTATTATATAATATTTGATTTATATGGGAATCGAGGCTTATGTATAATATATCATCAGGAATTTGATATAGTTTTAAAAGTAATTAGAACTTGTTGTGAGTTGGTTAAGTTGATTAACTTTCGAGGCATTAATCTGATGTTGGTTTCAGCCTTCGGGGTTTATACGGAGAGGATTATTCACTAACCAATTTATGACGAACAGCTAATAGAGTACAAACGAGACGATAATGAAATATTCTTATATTAAATAAGAAAATGGAAACGTTCTCCTAGTATTGAAGATATAAGATTAAGTTAACCAGATGTAAATTGTTAAAGAGGCCAAGTGATGCTGGGTACCGAACCTGTAAATATAATTTATTTTATAGATGAATGTTTGTTTATTTGATAGTTAAATAACCAAATCTGGCCAATTATCGATGCTTGGTTCGGAAAGACCGGGATCGAATTATATTCGAAAACTATTCCGACCAGCAAATACGTAATCGTGGAAGAGATCAGAAGATGATCGAGATGGAGCATTTGAAGACCATAGATCTTCACAAAACGGAAGTATTGCTTATAATCTCTGGTTAGCTCCTAGAGATAAACTGTGATTCTGTCATGGTGGGAGTCTATGGATTGCAAGGACTACTCGCTACTGATCCTTGGGGTGGTTCCTATAAGGATGTGGTAGGAGGATGCCTTCAGTTGTCCAGTCCCAGGACAACGTGTATGAACGGACCTGACGATGTGGCGTTCAAAGTGAATGGTGGCCAGATGTTCAAAAGATTGTAACCTCAAGCCTCACAACTGGGAAATGACAAAAATCGGCCAGGCAGCATGGCTATGTGGGTCGCACCCATTAGGGTGTATTGTCACCATCTAGAGAATATTCGTTTTGTTACTTATTTCATTTTCTGTATCTCCGCGGACTACGGTGGCTGCAACCGTAAGGTGACAATATATTCGATACACTCAAGAGAAATGAGTGGTCGGTCATGTGCGGGCTGGGTTGCAAGACATTCTTGTTGAACCCAGTGTATTCCTCTCTAGAGATACACTATCGGCAGGTGGTTCCATACCTTGTCATAGTTGGAATCCAATCTCCAATAAGCGCTGCGGTTTTGATTGTATACTATATATGTGGAGCGTGAGATGCAAGTGTTCTGCTAGATTCTATTTATTTGTATTTAGACACTATTATAATATCAGATAAGATATGGATTTCAAAATGTTTTGGGTTATAGTAAGGTAAAAACCATTCGTATTAAGGTGTGGGCTGGTCTTACTATTATTCTTTTCTTTCGAAAGGATTTTCTAAAGTTAAGTAAGTTGTTTGTTGTGAATTTACCACTGAAAGTATTCCAGACTGATCCGGGTGAATTTTGTTTTAAATCAAATGTGCTCGAGTCAGACCGAGTATATTTACAGGTTAGATTCCGCTTGGAGTTCAGGAGTTGGAAGCAGGAGGCTTTACCGTTAACTATTTAGAGTTTATTTCCGTTGTGTTTGATATATGATGTACTCTGATGATTGGTATGTATATACAATTTTCTTTTGTATAAAGAGATTTGATCTATTATATTTTATTCGTTCCGCTGTGAGATTCTGACGTGTTCTTCTTTTCTTCTATTCTAATATTTCTTTCTTTTCTTATCTCATCCTCTAATTTCTTTCTCATAACGTCCCGGTGTTTTCGATTCTTGAATGTTTGACATGTGTTTTATGGATTTTCGGGGTCGAAAATCCATGTTCGTTACAGTGGCATCAGAGCATATGGTTTAGGAATAACCTTCGCTCTATGGTGTAAATCAATAGAGATGGTAATAGTAATATCCTAGATTGAGTATGAGTGTATATATGCTAGAGTGCATATTTGTAATTTGATATAAAATTATTTTAAACTATTTTGACTCGTGCATTTTATAAAAGTAATTATTTCTTTGAACTATTATAATATTAACCGACTAGTGTTGGTTTGAATTAGAATTCAGAGTGGATTATAAAATTGAAATGATCTAACCAAATGGGAATTTCAAATATGAAATTTGAAAATAAAAACTTCAGTGTGAAGTTTAACTTGGAATCAAAGTGAATACTAAAGTTAAAAATGAATCAGAATGATTTTGGTTTGTTGATTGTGTCTTGTTTGATTGAATATTGATTTATTGATTTGAATTGGTTTGGTTATGAAAAGATTAACCAAGCAAGAATTTCAAATATGAATCAAAAGTTTAACCTGGATATTGAGATAAAAAATTACACAAGTCAATAGAATATATATTAAAATCGGTGAATTTAAATTCGATGTTTGGGAGGTATGATGGACTGCATAAATATAAACTGGAAATGAATATAAATTTAAACTTGGTTGAAACCAATTTGGAATAAACAAGTCGAATTTATTTGGAACTAATTCAAGTTTAATGGCCCTGAATGAATGAAATGGAATTGATCTGGTTAGAAACAAATTGGTTAAGGAAATATGGAAATAAGACCTAGTCTTGTTAAGGGGAATTGAATAAGATAAATTTGGGATTTGAAAATCGAATGTATAATAATGGAAATCGATCAGATATTAATAAACCGATGTTAGTATATGTTAAACTCAAGTAAATACGGACCGGTAAATATCAATATTGGGTATTAATTGGATTTAACCAAGCCAGTTAAAGATAATAAGAAGATTAAATGAAATGAAACTGAATTATTTATCCCGGTATTTGTTATTTGCATTATAAGTGGAGTTAAGTGCAGATACCAGAAGGCTATGGAAATTGGCTGATTTACAAAGATTGAAGTACGGATTGGAAAATGAAATGCAGTTGGTCGATTTGTTTCAAAATTGAAATTGAATTGCCCGGTAAACAGATAAACCTTAATATTTTTATTGGAACGATTGATTTATACCCCTGAGTTGGGAAGCATTTGGCTTTGCTTTTATTTTGGAGAAGTTAAGGCCCAGAGTGGCAGTTGTAGTTATTCTGATCGAGCCGTGTAGAGTAAGTGCTGGCGAAATTTTCGAAAATTTTAAAGAGTTGAATTTACTTTGACAATAATTCAGAATATATTTATTTAAAAAAAATTTGGTTTGGGTCATTCTTCCTACTTTGTAATTTCGGGGACGAAATTCTTTTAAGGGGGAAAATGTAACGATCCAGATTTTTGAACGTTAATTACGAATATTTAAAATCTGTTTAAATATTAATTTGGTGATATTATGTGCTTTAAAAATAATTGTTTATCCAAACGATGTCCGTTTTCGACGAAACCAGTTTTATTGGAATGCGTATAATTAATTATTGTTATATTTTCAGTTTGGAGACAAACGGGGTTGTTTTTTCGGTGGACGATATTTAGAGATGAATCATAAATCAAAATATCGCCGTTGTGCGAACGGAGTCCGTTTTCAACAAAATAAATTTCGTTGGGACCGGAACGACCAGACGAAGCGGGGTAATTATTTTCTTGAGATTAGAGTCGGTGTCTAGTGGTGTGTATAATTAATGGTTAGTGTAAATAGCAGTGGATATCAGTTATATATATATATATATATGTCGTATTAAAATAAAATAAGAACAAAACTTAAGGCCTAAGGTAACATATATAATGAAAATTTACATTCGTACACCTAGCTATCAAATCTCATCAGCCTACCCTAAGTTTTGGATTTTTCTTTTCAGCCCACCGCCGTTTTCCATCAAAGAATTGATAATTATGTACAACATTAATTATTGATAGCTTCCGAAGTTAGATTCGAATCCTAGAACATAGGTCTATCTATAGTTTGTACACAATAAGTCAAGATAATATCCATATAAATCTGAATACGGTGACAACTTGCGGACTGTTGTGTGGTTTCAAAACAGTAGAAAGAGGAATGGTAAGGAAATTTCCTTTTAGAAAGATACGTCAACGAGTACGCTATATCATCTAGGAAAGAAGCAGTTCTCGAAATTTGACTGATCGAGGCACATATACTCTAATTGATAACATATAGCCATAACCTATGATTGACCAGTGTATAAAATAATCTGATTCATGCATAAATTTATATATATTTACGTAACACCCCAGAACTAAATATTTATTTAGTTTAATACACATACTGTAGACCCCATCAAAGTGAAAATGCAATGACAAGTCCCATCTACCCCATATTATTTTCAGTATGCCTATAGCACTTTCGCGTACCCTTAACCATGGCTACACACCTACCCATCATGCTGAAGAACGAAAAGAAAGATCGGGGAAGTCTTGTGTTTTCTTTTCAATTCACTGCAGCTCCATATCATCTACACAACATGGCTACTAAAGGGTAGGAAATGACACAGATGTTATCCTCTTTCCCCCCATTCGCTTATATATATAGCGATAATCCATCTCTTTGTTCACCAACCCAAAGCCAAAATGAAATATACAAAGTACCACCGTTAATATATGTATATACCGCAAGCTCTCAGTACAGTATAAAAATCAGTATAAACCCATTTTCTTCAATATAAAATCACGCGAGGGAAAAAGCTGAGAGCAAAATGCTGGTCTGGGCTTCCGCGTGGTCACTTGAACGAAAACAGTGGATCGCATTTGGCATCGGTGGACATAACATTCAGTGAGGGACGTACCGACCTTGGAAGGATGCTTAAACCATGCGCCAATGGGATACAAGGATTAACCTGTAGCAAGTTATTTGAAGACTATTTGGAAGAGGCACTTCGGTGTTTGGAGAAGAGCAGCTAGGTTCACTATAGCGTGCGTTGTGGCAAGGCAGTATTGGCATGGTGAGGGATGAAGTGACGCAGTATGGGATGGGGTTGTTTTATTTAAAAATGGGTAGTTTGTACGGGGAAGCAGAAGCATATGAGATAGGTAAATGCAAGGGGGAAGTGGGTACCGGGAGCTTCATGGCATTCATGGGGAGGGATACTGAGCGTTGGCATGTGAAGTGAGGTATTGGTTTCCATGCTTTGGTGAATGGCAGGAGATGAGGTGGTTCCAATGGGTAGGCAATGGAAACAGTAGGGTGCGGTGGTGTATAGATCGATGACAACGTGGTTTCCTTTTTCTTTTGTGCATTTGCCAAATGGAATGAAGAGGTTAAAGTGGAAGCATTGAAAGTGGCGGCTGTACGTGGACATGGCAGCAAGGTTGTACGTGGTGATACAAACGGTGAAGTCAGGTTTTTAACAACTGATAGTGGTTCCGGAAAATCACAGAGGAGAAATTCGCCTGGCCCATTTTAATTAATTGGTAATGAATTTAGTAATAAGTAGTTAGTGGATTGAAATTATTTTAGTTAAATAAATGTTTATAACGTTAGAAATTATCTCATACGATAACAGAATCGAAAGAAAACAAAGGGGCGTTGGAGTCGCAGAGACGGAGCCTACGGAGCTGAGCTGATTTGTTGAAACGGAAGCAACTATGATCTCGTTTAATTTTAAACGCTTGTTTAAAATTAAATGGAAGCAACGCAACAATCGATCATCGAAAATAAGGTGAGTTAACTCTCACACTTTTCTGAAATACTATGATGTGTTAAATTCATATAAAAATAATCTATCGTTGATTGGATGATTGCATGCCTTGGTTGATGATTGTCGGCAATTATATTTGTCGTATTGGATGATTTTAATTAGATAATTGTTTATATATTTTTATCAAATATTATGATCTGAAATGCAGGGATATACAGGTTGGAGGGATCCGACCGGATTCCTCAATATACATTATATGTTGTTTATATTATTTAAATATAGAACTGTTCACCCCAAAATGATGATTGATTGAATATTGAACGTTGAATTGAAATTCAACATTGATGTGATGTTTTGAACCAATGGGCGGTATTGGTTGAGTAGTTGACCGAGGATGGCCTAAAAATCCCTTGTTTTATAAATATTTAATTACCGTTAGGTGAATCCGGTGGTAATGAAGTTATAAATTTATTTTATAACTGAAGAGAGATTTGAAGTTTATCATTTTGAATTAAAATTTATAAAAAGGAAATTAATATTTATTATTTATTTAAGAAATTATTAAATGGTTTTATGAAGGAAAATCTTATGTTAATAAGACTTAAGCGAAAGGGAATTTACCTGGCAAATAAATACTGGGAGTAATTGTTTATTGGTAAACAATTAAAGTGGGATTATATTGGAATTGGTCATTTTTTTTAATAATTAAAATAGATGGAATTAGTTAAATTAATTATATTATAAATTTAAGTGGAAAGACCAATTGAAATAGATTAACGAATTCGTTATGTTCAGTTGAATAAGACAACTGCTTAAGTGGGATTTGATTATCATATATGTTATAAATAGAATTGTTAATGATTAATAAATCATTTTATAATAATGAAGTTTTATTATAATAATCAAAGTGATTGAAATTAATTATATTATTAATTATATTAATGGAAGGACCATTTGGAATGAATTAACAAGTTAGTAGTGTTTAAACAGGAATTGATTTTTAAACTAATTATATTATTAAATAATTTAAATGAAAGTTTGTAAAGTCTTAGACCCTTTTATTTGTTGAATAAGTTTAAGCGCATTTATGTTATTTATACATATAAGTTCCAATTGAAGTCTTCTTGGAATACTATTTACTTAAATTCCCAAAATCCAAGGTTGGCGAAGATGTTTAAAAACTCAGTTTTGGGAAAGATATGGTAAATGGGTTGATCATTGAAATAAGTAAGTGGAGTGAAACTTAAAGGTATTAAATATGAAATAGAAATCGAACTAGAAGCCAAAGTGAATTAAAGTCCGCTGGGTAAATTAAGATTTGGATTCGATCCTAAATTGGGTAGTTTAAAGGAATAGATGGAGTTTTATTACAACATAACTAAGTTACGTTGAAATAAGTTTTAAATGAAGTTTATTATATAATATTTGACTTATATAGGAATCGAGGCTTATGTATAATATATGATCGGGAATTTGATATAGTTTTAAAAGTAATTAGAACTTGTTGTGTGTTGGTTAAGTTGAGTAACTTTCGAGGCGTTAATCTGATGTTGGTTTCGGCCTTCGGGGTTAATACTGAGAGGATTATTCACTAACTAATTTACGACGAAAAGCTAATAGAGTACAAGCGAGACGATAATGAAATATTCTTATATTAAATAAGAAAATGGAAACATTCTCCTAGTATTGAAGATATAAGATTAAGTTAACCAGATGTAAATTGTTAAAGAGGCCAAGTGATGCTGGATACCGAACCAGTAAATATAATTTATTTTATAGACGAATGTTTGTTTATTTGATAATTAAATAACCAAATCTGGCCAATTATCAATGCTTGGTTCGGAAAGACCGGGATCGAATTATATTCGAAAACCATTCCGACCAGCAAATATGTAATCGTGGAAGAGATCAGACGATGATCGAGATGGAGCATTTGAAGACCATAGATCTTCATAAAACGGAAGTATTGCTTATAATCTTTGGTTAGTTCCTAGAGATAAACTGTGATTCTATCGTGGTGGGAGTCTATGGATTGCAAGGACTACTCACTACTGATCCTTGGGGTGGTTCTTATAAGGATGTGGTAGGAGGGTGCCTTCGGTTGTCCAGTCCCAGGACAACGTGTATGAACGAACCTGACGATGTGTTGTTCAAAGTGAATGGTGGCCAGATGTTCATAAGATTATAACCTCAAGCCTCACAACCGGGAAATGACAAAAATCAGGCAGGAAGCATGACTATGTGGGTCGCACCATTAGGGTGTATTGTCGCCATCTTGAGAATATTCATTTTGTTACTTCTTTCATTTTCTGTATCTCCGTGGACTACGGTGGCTGCAGCCATAAGGTGACAATATATTCGATACACTCAAGAAAAATGAGTGGTCGGTCATGTGTGGGCCTGGATGTAAGACGTTCTTGTTGAACCCAGTGTATTCCTCTCTAGAGATACACTATCGGCAGGTGGTTCCATGCCTTGTCATAGTTGGAATCCAATCTCCAATAAGCGCTGCAGTTTTGATTGTATACTATATATGTGGAGCGTGAGATGCAAGTGTTCTGCTAGATTCTATTTATTTGTATTTAGACAATATTATAATATCAGATAAGATATGGATTTCAAAATGTTTTGGCTTATAGTAAGGTAAAAACCATTCGTATTTATGTGTGGGCTGGTATTACTATTATCCTTTTATTTCGAATGGATTTTCTAAAGTTAAGTAAGTTGTTTGTTGTGAATTTACCACTGAAAGTATTCCAGTCTGATCCGGGTGAATTTTGTTTTAAATCAAATGTGCTCGGTCAGACCGAGTATATTTACAGGTTAGATTCCGCTTGGAGTTCAGGAGTTGGAAGCAGGAGGCTTTACCGTTAGTTATTTAGAGTTTATTTCCGCTGTGTTTGATATATGATGTACTCTGATGATTGGTATGTATATACAATTTTCTTTTGTATATAGAGATTTGATCTATTATATTTTATTCGTTCCGCTGTGAGATTCTGATGTGTTCTTCTTCTTTTTCTTCTATTCTAATATTTCTTTCTTTTCTTATCTCATCCTCTAATTTCTTTCTCATAACGTTCCGGTGTTTTCGATGCTTGAATGTTCGACATGGTGTTTTGTGTCGATTTTCGGGGTCGAAAATCCATGTTCGTTACAGTTATGCTTAGTTTCCTAGAATCACTTGATGCTTCTGTCAATGATTTGCGATCTGTACTTGTTGTCTATGAGTATCCATATTTTTTTGAGGAGGTTAGGGGCTTTCCTCCTAGGCTAAGATTGATTTTCGAATATACTTCGTGGATAATGTGAAGCTATTCGCATTGCCTGCGTGCCACATGGCTCCTAGGGAAAGGAGGGAGCTTAGCAAACAAGTAGGGGAGCTACTTGAGAAGGGGTTTATTAGGCAAAGCATATCAGTATGGTGTGCTCCAGTCGTTTTTGCAACTAAGGCGGATGGCTTGCTTTGCTTATGTGTGAATTACAGGGAGTTGAATATTCTCGCTAAGAAGAATAGGCGCCAACCAGTACCAAGGATTGATGATCTGTTTGACCAGCTTGTTGGTGCATCTATTTTCTCTCAGTTGGACTTGGCTACGGGGTTTCATCAGTTGAGGGTGGCCGAGGACAGTATAGCCAAGACTGCTTTCAGATGATCTGTTTGACCATCTTGTTGATGCATCTATTTTCTCTCAGTTGAACTTGGCTACGGGGTTTCATCAGTTGAGGGTGGCCGAGGACAGTATAGACAAGACTGCTTTCAGAACTCTAGTTTTTTTCTTTGAGTGGCTAGTCATGCCTTTTGAGTTAACGAATGTGTTGGATCTGGATTAACCCTAAAGGGGAGGTGAATAGGGTTCATTGAATTAAATTCGAGATATTAAGAAATATCACAACACGGATTATAACGGAGAAAAATAGATGCAGAAATAAATAACACAGTGATTTTACCCAGCTTCGGCAAATCCTGCCTATTGCTGCATTCCCCAAGGTTTCTACTAGATATTAGTCAACTCTTACAACACCTGTAAACTCGTGACAATTCCTAGCCTAATTGTCCTAACCCTATGCTTAAAACTTGTCCCAAAGTTTCTACTAGGTGCTACACAAAAGGCCTCACAATCTCGTTCTAGTTGCACTAATTCTACGCTCAAAACCTTGTACTGATTTTAATCCCAAATCTGATTTTTTTTCCCCATTACAGACCCTGTACCAAAAACCCTAGTTTTACAAACAAACTAGAAAACTTGGATTTGTTTTACAAATTTAAATTCAAACAAAAATAATTAAAATAGAAAACCCCCTTATAACAAAAATGACCGGCCTCCTTGTTATTATAACACTTGAGAAATTGTCAGCCTTTATTTCTTCAATGGCCACGAGATTCAGAATTAGGGTTTTCTAATTTCCCCAAAATCGCGATACTTGAAAATTCTATGTAGTAGCTTTCCTGATTGCTTCAATGCTTATTGGTTTCTGATCGACGATTTGGCTTTCGGCTTCGATTGAAAACATGTGAGCTTTCTGAAGTGATTTGATTTTTGCTCTTTGAAAATTGTGGCTTGTGTTTTCAATCTTTATTGCCTGTGATGAATTGGTAACTTAAATAGGGTTATTGAAAACCCTTAATTCTTCCCTGATTTGGTTTAATGACTTGCTCTGATTTTGCTCTCGAGTTATTGCGTGATTTGGCCCTTTGTTTCCTGGATTGAATTTGGTTTTGAAAGACTTGCATGATTGATTCCTGTTTGTTGCCTTGAATGAATTTGGCCTTGATGGAAATTGAGTAATTATGAAAACGTATATTTGAATTGTGGCCACTTTCATCATGATGCATGATCAATGCGAAACTTTCTAGAAAATATATATCCTTGTAATTGCAAAGTCAATTTCTGGAAACAAATAAAATTGTTTTTCATGAATACTTCCCGTGACTGTGATTGAATACTGAATTGAACCTGCCCGTGTTTCTACTCTGTATTCTTCTGGCCAAAAATGAATTCATCATTAATATGCATATGAATTCTATGTCAATTTCCAATTTTTGTCACATTTCCAATTTTTGTCACATGCTAGCAGTGCAAATTGATAGTCATCCCAAAAAAATTCCTTTTCAAATCTGTCTGTTAACATTTGCCTGATGTATGGCACTTAAATTCTCTAGCAAGTCATGATCACTTTAGCACATGCATTTGGTACACACATATATATTAATCCATGTATTTGTGTATAATTGTTCTGCCTTTTGACTTGAAAACAGTAAAGAGAATTCATGCCCAAAATACACTTGCATGTGCTGCTCATATAGCATGTTCCCCTGAAACTCCCATGAATATATTTATGCGTGTGTATGTGTGTGTGTGTGTCTATATACATATACATATACATATACATATATATATATATATTCCATGTATATATTTCTGTGATCACATTCATGTTGCCACTTTGTGTCTCTGAACCATGAGATGCATGTTTGACCTGGGTGCACCTGAATCTTGTACTTGACCCTTTCGCATGCATGTACACATTGTAGTTTAGATCCTGAGCCTTGCATTCCTGCATATATTTGTGAGCTTTTTCTCTCAACATGTTAGCCACTGCTTTGATACTTGCATTTTTGTCATGAACACCTTTCTTGTATTGTTGTACACAATCATATGTGTGTATATTTGCCAATACATGACATACTAGTTGTGTTGACTTGCACTTATGCTGCTGCATATGTCTCACTTGACCATTGTATACGCTATGTATAAGCTGCATCCATATACATCTGAAGCTGTCTAAACTGATACATGCATGTTGTAACTTTAGTGTGTTGCCTTGGCTTATGCTCTACTTGTGTATATGTGAACCCAGTGTTACTGTGTGACATGCTGAGTTATTTTGAAGAGAAAAAAGAAACTGCCTTTTTGCTTTTGCTAAGGTATGAACATAAACTTGTTTTCAGCTTAATCTGAACCTGCCTTGAACACCATACCTTTTTGCATTTGAACTTTACACTGGCTCAACCATATCTTTGCATCTAAACTGAGTTGTGATCACAATCATGTGAACCTTAGATGTGTTGTCATGCTCGACTTGAGTCCGAACCAGCGTGTATTTGAGCTGTTTTGTTGCACCATCTTTGAGATGTCTTGACCATCTTGGTTCATGCATGTCGAATTTATGTACTTGCACAGTTTCACTTGCACTGGGTCGAGCTTGGTTTTCATGGCCGCTCCTCAGTGCATGTGTGTTCATGGATACCTGACCCATGCACTGTGCATGTGTGTCAGGCTTGACTTGAACACATCCTGTTGATATATTTGTCCAATGCTGACCATAATGTCCCTACACAGAGATATGTGTATATACATACACATGTATGTGTATACATGTATAGTGCACATGCACATTATATATATGTGAGCACTACAGATGATTTGTCTACCTTGAGGTATTATAGTGTATCACTGTGAATATAACAAGCTGTCTAGACACAAATGGATATACAGATAAATCAGATCAAGTCATGAAAAATGATGAGAAACACACCAAAATTCTAAGGCAAATAAAATTTTAAAATAGAAACTATGTCTGCTTGAATATAAAATTATTTCTGTTCTAGATTACTCTATGTGTGTGTTTCTGTGACAGGTGAGCAGAAGACTGGACTGACTGGAGCAGACAACAGAAGACAAGTAAAAGAGTGTAATTGTATATGAGTGAATGTATGTATAAATGAAATTGCATAGCGAGTGACTGAGTGATAGAGTGTTTTAGTGAGGAGCTATCTATATGAAAATGAATATGAAATGTATTGTAATACTGAGATGTACAAATAGTGGAGTTCTAAAATTTGTACTGTTCAAATGTTGAAATAAAATATTGTATTTAAATAAAATACTATTTGAATATTTGAATTCTCATGCAGTAGTATTCCATTTAAATATAAATATTATATTCTTGTCTGTGATGTAGTATAACAGTACAATAACAAACACATTTAAAATAATACATATTTGTTTGTAATCATCAAACAAAAATCATAGCATTGTTATATACAACAGAATGCACCTGCGTATTTTGTAGATCTGATGAGTACGGTGTTCCGGGAGCTTCTGAATAAGTTCATTGTGGTTTTTGTGGATGACATTCTGATCTTCTCGAAGAGCAAGGAAGAGCATGCCCTACATTTAGGGAAGGTTTTGAGGACTCTCCTAGCGCACCAGCTTAAGGAGAAATTCTCCAAATGTCACTTTTGGAGAGAGGAAGTAGGATTTCTAGGGCATGTGGTCTCCAAGGAAGGAATAATAGTAGATCCTGCGAAAGTAGTTGCAGTTCAAGATTGGATGGTTCCAAAGAATGCAACGGGGGTGAGGAGTTTTCTCGGGTTAGTGGGCTATTATAGGAAGTTTATCAAGGACTTCGCAAGGATATCATCCCCACTCGCCAAACTGACGAAGAAGAATCTGACCTTTTCTTGGAGCGTTGACCGTGAGGATGCTTTTCAGTGATCAAAGAGGGTTCTAACAACAGCCCCAGTTTTGACTTTGCCTGATGGGAACAAAGTGTTCACAGTGTACACTGATGCATGTGGTGCAGGACTTGGTGTCGTTTTGATGCAAGAGGGAAGGGTGGTGTGCTATGGTAGTAGATAGTTGAGAGTTCATGAGAAGAACTACCCTACGCATGATTTGGAGTTGGCTGCTATAGTAGTTGCGCTTAATACTTGGCGACATTATCTACTTGGAGAGAGATCGAGTTGTACACTGATCATAAATCTCTCAAGTATATGTTCTCGCAAGGGGATCTCAACCTGAGACAACAGAGATGGATGGAGTTCCTAGCATCCTATGATTTTGAGATTGCTTATACCCCTGGCAAGGGTAATGTGGTGGCGGACGCGTTGAGTAGGCAAAGGATGACTTTGATTCCTCTATTCGTGGAGAGGCGGAGCTTGGAGAACACATAGACCTTCGGTTTTAGGCCATCTACGGATCTTACACCTGGTCTTTTGGCATCCTTAGAGGTGCGACCTACTCTTATGGATCAGATAGGATCTTTGCAGGGAGAGGACCCACAGATAGTGTAACAACCCGAAAATTTGGGCCAGTTTAAAATTTTTATTTTGGCAATTTTAGCGAATTTTGATTATTTAAACTGAATTATTTTAAATAATAACAACGAGAAATTTATTTTGAATATAATAGAACGTATATATTATACGCGTCGTCGTTTGAATATAATATTTATATATAATTATAAATAGAATTGAAAATGGTGCGGCAGTTCGATAATTCGATTTCGAACTTCAATTGAACATACCGGGTGCAAAACAAACCGGATTTTAGTGAAACCAAAAACATTAGGATCTAATTGATGACATCTTTCCAACGAATCCGAAAAATCAAGATTTCATAGCGGGAATCAAAAGATATGTCCAGTTGAAAATTCTGAATTGTTGCTATGGAATTCAGGCCCTTAAAAATGGAAATTTTGCAAACGACCTCGGATTTCGACGAAACCACTTTTGTTGGGTCCGTGATGTCAAGTTATTGCTAGATTCCAAATTTCATAATTTTTCGAATCAACATGTGAGCGTGGCAAAGGAAAACGCATTTGACCAGTTTCAGTTGATTTTAATCGACTGGAAATTGGCCATTTTTCTAACTGTCTCAGAATTCGACGAAACTAGTTTTGTTAGGACCGTATCGTCAATACGAAGCTAGAAAATATTTTTCGAGAATTTTTAGAGTTAGTATGTGACCCCGGTAATTTGAAATGTACGTTTAAATTTTAATATAGTGATTTAAAGGTAAATTTAACGGAAACTGATTCAAACGATCAAATCAACCTACGATACATATCCCATTGTGTTCGGAATGGGGGTAAAACGCTATGGACGACAGACGGTGGGCCTCGTTTAGAGGTCGTATGTGAAAGTCAACTTTTTGAAAAATAAAATAATTAAATTAATTAAAAAATTAAATCTCTCCCTTTACCTTCTGCCCCCCCCCCCTCTTTATTTCAAAATCGATTTTCATAAAAAAAAAAAGGGAGACGACGGAAAGGGGGGAGGAACCCTGTCACGCCGCCGCCCTCCCCTTAAACCGCCGCCACCTCGCTCGAGACCCCCCCTTTCCAGCGGCGCCGCGAGCCACCCAAAATCCCCCCCTTCGCCTGCGACATCGAGCCCCCCCCCATCGCGCCAGCAACCGCCGCCTCCCCCTTCGAAACCCCTGCTCCGCCCGCCTTCTTCTTCTTCCTGCTCTCCTCCTCCCTGACCCCACCTGCCGTGACCCAGACCCGACAGCCGCCCCCCCTAGACCCGAACCCGCACCCCCCTTGGCCCAAAAACCCGACCTCCGACCACCTCAGACGCGGTGAAGCCCCCCCAGTCTTCGATTTTGACTGTAAGCCCTTTTTACTTATTTATTTTATTTCTTTTTTCTATGTAATTGGTATTAGCAATTATAAAAATCAGTTTTTGTTAGGATTTTTTAAAATATAAAAGACAGGATTTTTAAAATATAAAAGTCAGGATTTTTAAAATATAAAAGTTAGGATTTTTTAAAATATAAAAGACAGGAATTTTAAAATATAAAAGACGTGATTTTTAAAATATAAAAGATTAGATTTTTAAAGGAAGAAAGACGATATTTTTAAATGGAGAAAGGTGAGATTTTTACATATGTAGTGAAGTAAAAATATGATTTTTATATATTGAACATCGAAGTAAAAATATGATTTTTATATATTGAATAGCATAGTAAAAATTCGATTTTTAAATATATGAAGTGATTATAGAAATATGATTTTTAAATTGAGAGTGAACAAATAAAAATGTGACTTCTATTTTAAAGACATCAAAATATAAAAATGTGTGATTTTTATATATGTAGTGGCTACGGGCAAACGAAGATGATAAAAAGGCGAGAATGAAGAAGATTCCTATAAATGAAGAGTCGTGGTATTGGATAGCTTTCGGTGAGAACTTCTCACTCTAAATTTCTTTTTCTAGTTATATATATATATATATATATGCTAGGATGCAGACGGTGCTTAGTAGCACCCGACACCCGTCATCCACAGACCATGGATGGCTTGTTTGTTAAATTGTTTGGTTGTGTAGTTGGTTAGTCTAATTGGTTTGAATTGAATTGTTTGGTGAAATGGATTTGATTGATGTGTGAATGGCGTGGGCCTTCACTAGACCGGGGATAAGGCTAGGCCTCGTCCCGTTTCTAGTATCGTGCCGTTATGCCGCCGAAATTTCCCAAAATATGTTAGAAAAATAAAAATATCATTTTTATTGTGTAAATGAACTGAATAGAAATTCATGTGTTGAAATAGAATATTTTATCGTTAAAAATATAATTTTTAACGTGGGAGTGAATGAAATAAAATATTCATTTACAAACCGGATGGTTTGTTTATGTACACCTATTTGAAGGACATTGATTGAGACGATAAATTTTACACATCGCCCAACTGCACAAACTAAAATCTGTGTTTGATTGTTTGAAACCCCACACGGGTGTTGGGATGAAATTTGGAAGTTCACTCATCCTGATTGATTAAATATGTCGATCGATTGATTGACAGGCTGTTATAAGCGTAAGATATCTATATTTGATGCTTATACAGTGTAGTGCACTTTGGTTGATGGTTGATTATTTTTCAATGCTATTATATACATGTGTTGTATGGAATCCATATAATTAACATTATATGGTGATTGATTGGGCCTCATTCCAATCGGGAAAATAAGGAATATTATAAAAGAAAATTCATGTGTTGCATATAAAAATAGTCATGTGTTGACGATGTTCATGTGTTGAAAATATTCGCGTGTTGAGTAAAATATTTTAAATAATAAAATTTACATCTTTATCATATTTAAAATTAGAACTACTTCCCAGTAGAAGTCTAATTAAAAATCAAACGATAGATACCATAGTTTTATAAAATATTTTACATAACAAAAATAGTGATGTGTTGACAGTACTCATGTGTTGAGATTAGTCAGGTGTTGGAAGAAATATAGATTCATGTGTTGAATAGAATAAATATTCATTTGTTGAATAGGATAACGGATTTATTGAAATATATAAAGCCGTGTTGATTAGAGTTGCGCTATTTTGACGTGAACGATATTTATATCGATTATATTCGTTTTTATAATGAATATAGAAAAGAAGTGATTTCAAAATATAACGTTTTGAAAATATTATCATTTACATAGTAATGATATGAAATATTCAATTTTGATTAGAAATTGAATATAGTGTTGAAATGGTTTTGAAAACGAATTTAAAACGATTTATAAAATGCGTTTTAAAGGGAAATCGACGAAATATATATATATTATATATATAATGGCCCGAATAGAACGCGCCGCTCCGCGGTAGTTCGTGAATTTCGACCATTGACTTCGAATTGACGTTGCGGGAGATCCGACCGTCGGATTCTCCTAAAACCGGAACCGTTGGGTTCGTATCGAAAAGAGCTTTCCAATGAATATTAGAAATTTGAAATCTAACGGTTGGATTTGGAATTATGTCCAAATCAAATTTGAAAAAGGTCATTGTAAGTGCAGTTCGATGGCCGTTGATGGAAATCGACTGTACGTGCCTTGATAAAATTATTAAAATATCAATAATTTGTGTAAAACCATAATATATGGATTGGAAAGAACTGGGATGAAAAATTCCATATTTTGAAAAGATAAAAATATATTTTTATCGAAATGAACTAGTTTTGAACTAGAATTAAAATCAATTTATTTTTGAAATAAATAGATTGAATTTGAAAGTGATTTTAAAAATAATTAATATTCCCAATACGTGGATGGGACTTGAGTTGAATCGAAATTATCTTCGGAATATTTCGATGTTGGATTTCGTGACTATACAGATATTGTTATGGGAATTTGAAAGATATATTTTATATCGTTATTTCCAATACGATATTTGTTGGTTTCAGAATTTGATATTGAATATAAGCCGATATATTTTCTATTCAGAGCCTTGTATTTAATATCAAATGTGATTTGGGTTTATCGTGGATCGTGTTTTAGATGACATTGGTTCTTTAACCCAGTTAAAGGCAAGATGTTGATTTTTGAAAAGATTAAAACTAAGTGGAGTTTTAATGAATCTTTAATTAGATTGAAAAGTGAATTGATAATTTAAATTATCAAATCTGAAAGGTGATCGAGAATGGAGTACCACCAGTTTTGCTCCAAAGCGATAGTTAAATCTTTAATTAGATTTGAACGTGAAATGGTAATTAATTTTACCGATAACACAGTGGTGTTAGATGTGGAGTATTACCAGTTTTCTCCATGGGATATATAGGTTGGGATTGGGAAATAAAATAAATAATTACTTCGGTGTGGTTCGCTAATCCCGACTAGTTCGGAAAACCATAATATGGTTTGAAATGATATCCAAAGGAAGATTAAAGAATAAATTTAGAAGAATTTGTCTTGGATAAAATTAATGGGAACCTTTCCCTAAAAATGTGATTTTGTGAATAAAAGAATATTCTGAATTGGAATGAGGCGTTTGTTGTGTTTGTGTAACATTTGTTTATCATATACGTGGGTTATTCAGAAAGGCCGGGTTTATACCCATTCTAAATAACCGATTCGACGAGATGTCGAAGATGAAGACGGTGGTTGAAGACCGGAAGTCTTCACATCGTTTGGGTGATTACTGATGATCTTGATTGGGCTGTACACCCAAGATGAGGGAATTAGTTGGTGATCGTCCAGACATACCTGGAGATGGATGGATATGCGAGGAAAGTGCCTCCGGTTTCGTTCAGACCCAGAACGAACTTGTAAATGGATTGTGTGTCTGACATTGGATTATATTCTGTGTTGATTGATCTTTATTAAATATACATCTGTTTGGCGGCAGAGAATTTATTCTCTTGCTTAACGCCCTTCTCTGAGACGTACGAGCTCAGAGGTTGTATATTGATGGACATCAGTCGCATGGAGTGAATTGCCAATGTGGCACGCGTAAGTGGCAATTGATCAGGGCTTCTGTTGAAAAGCAAAGTCTTGTAGTTGATGATCAAAGCACGGCCTGTGTGGCGTAGCTTTGTGTATAACGTGAATTCGCGAGCCTCACACCTCGGTATGAGTCAAAAACGGGATAGTGACTGCAGGGAGAGCACGACGTTTCTTTCTAGCTAGGGTGGTGTCAGTGACCTACCAGCCCTGACATTTATATACTTTTCACCTGTGTGGTTGTTGGATACGAGGCGCCTCGGATATAGGTCTGTAAGGACCGGGAAACGTGTGTTCAGGAATTGCCAATCCTCAAAAGTAAGAGAGGACCGGCCCTGAAGATCCAAGGATCATAGTGGGGTCCTGAGGCATTTGCTAGAGTGTCTCGTACGCGGAGAGGAGCTTGCCCCTTGCCTCGACTCATGACGGAAATCCAATTTCCAGTACGTGATATTGCGGTTTTATTTGTAGAACCTAGTATGGCGACATAGTGGTATGGGTCATTCATGCCGCCTATGATTGATATTTATGATTGAAATTGTTTTGACACTATACACCTATAATAGTATCAAATAATGTGTTTTAAACGTATCAAGCATGCTTTGGCTGTTATAAGGTAAAAACCCTATCCTCCGGCTTGCGTTGCATTGTGTGATGGGACCTGGGTCTTATAACAGCTTCATTTTTCTTTATTTAGCATTGCGCTGTTTGTTTTATGCACTGATATTCTTGGGAGGAAACCCGTTCCGTATTATACGGCGTGGTCCCTTGATTTACCTAACTTTAAAACCAATATTAATAACTGTTTTAGTTCTCACACCAGTCACATGACTGACCTGGAGTTTATTGTTTTAACCTAAACTCTGGGTGCCCCTATTTTCCACACGGGCAGCTAGTAGTTTTGGTTTTGCAGATTTATGTTCACAGGGTCCTGATTAACAGCTGGAACGATGCTCGGAAAGCTCTGTATCCGTGTATCTCTTTCAGTTGTGTTTTGTATATCTTTCCGCTACTATGTAATTTATTGTAATCTCTGATATTTATTGTATGTAATTTATTCATTTATACTCTGTATATTCTTGTATCTGATGGAATTGTTGTAATAACAATGAAATGTTCTCCTGTATACGTTCTATTTTGTCTTGTACTCAATTCTATCTGTGCTTTCCTTCACTGGGAAGTTCGGGTCGTCTCAGCTTGGTATCAGAGCTTTGGTTTACAGAGCTCGAGAACAAGACACATTAGAACCATACGAAAGAATTCAACAGATATTGGATTAGTAATATCCAATTAGAATGACTCGTTAGAGATAGGATCAGTAGTATCCTAGAACGAGTGTGAAGAGTGTATTTTTCAAATGAAAACAATTTTGTTTTGAAAATTTAAACCATTTTATACGTATTTGAATATTTATTTATTTTGAATATGGACAATCCAGTATATAAAGGTTTTGCATATATGCGTCATGAACGTATAGTCGAAGTTTTAATATACTGGATAGATATAGAATCACACTCTAGTCTCCCGGACATGATTCTGATGATGGCGCGCCATCACCAGTATTTATTTTCGTGTTTCGAAGGTGTGATATCTATATATTTCCATTAGACTGGTGTGAGAACCAAAACCATTATAGTTAGAACACATTGTTGTGAATTGGAATCAAAAACATGATTTTTAATATATGTATCAAAATTATGAATTTGAAACTCTAATTCACTAATTGACTGATGTTTGTGTTGTTTGTTTATTTGTTTGCTAATTTTGAACCATTATGCCTAATAGAATCAAATATTGAACTATATTGAAAATTGGTCGCACTTGCTTGCATATACATATACTTACATCGAACAGGTCATAGCAAGGAGGCTAGAGCCGAAGAATAAAATTTGTTTGCCCGACAAATAGGTACATGTTTACTACATAATTTATTATTTTGTTTGGGTGATGATGATTTTATGAGCCTATTGGCTAGTCGCTTGGCTTTTTCTTTTTCTTTTTGAGATCAGAAGGCCTATATGGCAATTTCGGGATTTTCCCGTGGCTCCCGGTGCAGGGGTGGTTATGGCGAAATTTTTCGAAAATTTAGGGTGTTAGCCAAATTTTTGAAAATTTGAGAATTCTCAGAAACTGAAGAGTTGGAGAATGAAAGCCAGATCGAGCGTAGAGTTGATTAATCAAACCACTTTCGACTTTGTTCCTTTTCGGGGACGAAAAGTTTTAAGTGGGGGAGATTGTAACAACACGAAAATCTGGGCCAGTTTAAAATTTTTATTTTGGCAATTTTAGCGAATTTTGATTATTTAAACTGAATTATTTTAAATAATAACAACGAGAAATTTATTTTGAATATAATAGAACGTATATATTATACGCGTCGTCGTTTGAATATAATATTTATATATAATTATAAATAGAATTGAAAATGGCGCGACAGTTCGATAATTCGATTTCGAACTTCAATTGAACATACCGAGTGCAAAACAAACCGGATTTTAGTGAAACCAAAAACATTAGGATCTAATTGATGACATCTTTCCAACGAATCCGAAAAATCAAGATTTCATAGCGGGAATCAAAAGATATGTCCAGTTGAAAATTCTGAATTATCGCTATGGAATTCAGGCCCTTAAAAATGGAAATTTTGCAAACGACTTCGGATTTCGACGAAACCACTTTTGTTGGGTCCGTGATGTCAAGTTATTGCTAGATTCCAAATTTCATAATTTTTCGAATCAACATGTGAGCGTGGCAAAGGAAAACGCATTTGACCAGTTTCAGTTGATTTTAATGGACTGGAAAATGGCCATTTTTCTAACTGTCTCAGAATTCGACGAAACTAGTTTTGTTAGGACCGTATCGTCAATACGAAGCTAGAAAATATTTTTCGAGAATTTTTAGAGTTAGTATGTGACCCCGGTAATTTGAAATGTACGTTTAAATTTTAATATAGTGATTTAAAGGTAAATTTAACGGAAACTGATTCAAACGATCAAATCAACCTACGATACATATCCCATTGTGTTCGGAATGGAGGTAAAACGCTATGGACGACAGGCGGTGGGCCTCGTTTAGAGGTCGTATGTGAAAGTCAACTTTTTGAAAAATAAAATAATTAAATTAATTAAAAAATTAAATCTCTCCCTTTACCTTCTGCCCCCCCCCCCCCCCCCCTCTTTATTTCAAAATCGATTTTCATAAAAAAAAGAAGGGAGACGACGGAAAGGGGGGAGGAACCCTGTCACGCCGCCGCCCTCCCCTTAAACCGCCGCCACCTCGCTCGAGACCCCCCCACCTTTCCAACGGCGCCGCGAGCCACCCAAAATCCCCCCCCCCCTTCGCCTGCGACATCGAGCCCCCCCATCGCGCCAACAACCGCCGCCTCCCCCTTCGAAACCCCTGCTCCGCCCGCCTTCTTCTTCTTCCTGCTCTCCTCCTCCCTGACCCCACCTGCCATGACCCAGACCCGACAGCCGCCCCCCTAGACCCGAACCCGCACCCCCCTTGGCCCAAAAACCCGACCTCCGACCACCTCAGACGCGGTGAAGCCCACCCCAGCCTTCGATTTTGACTGTAAGCCCTTTTTACTTATTTATTTTATTTCTTTTTTCTATGTAATTGGTATTAGCAATTATAAAAATCAGTTTTTGTTAGGATTTTTAAAATATAAAAGACAGGATTTTTAAAATATAAAAGTCAGGATTTTTAAAATATAAAAGTTAGGATTTTTTAAAATATAAAAGACAGGATTTTTAAAATATAAAAGACGTGATTTTTAAAATATAAAAGATTAGATTTTTAAAGGAAGAAAGACGATATTTTTAAATGGAGAAAGGTGAGATTTTTACATATGTAGTGAAGTAAAAATATGATTTTTATATATTGAACATCGAAGTAAAAATATGATTTTTATATATTGAATAGCATAGTAAAAATTCGATTTTTAAATATATGATGTGATTATAGAAATATGATTTTTAAATTGAGAGTGAACAAATAAAAATGTGACTTCTATTTTAAAGACATCAAAATATAAAAATGTGTGATTTTTATATATGTAGTGGCTACGGGCAAACGAAGATGATAAAAAGGCGAGAATGAAGAAGATTCCTATAAATGAAGAGTCGTGGTATTGGATAGCTTTCGGTGAGAACTTCTCACTCTAAATTTCTTTTTCTAGTTATATATATATATATATGCTAGGATGCAGACGGTGCTTAGTAGCACCCGACACCCGTCATCCACAGACCATGGATGGCTTGTTTGTTAAATTGTTTGGTTGTGTAGTTGGTTAGTCTAATTGGTTTGAATTGAATTGTTTGGTGAAATGGAATGGATTTGATTGATGTGTGAATGACGTGGGCCTTCACTAGACCGGGGATAAGGCTAGGCCTCGTCCCGTTTCTAGTATCGTGCTGTTATGCCGCCGAAATTTCCCAAAATATGTTAGAAAAATAAAAATATCATTTTTATTGTGTAAATGAACTGAATAGAAATTCATGTGTTGAAATAGAATATTTTATCGTTAAAAATATAATTTTTAACGTGGGAGTGAATGAAATAAAATATTCATTTACAAACCGGATGGTTTGTTTATGTACACCTATTTGAAGGACATTGATTGGGACGATAAATTTTACACATCGCCCAACTGCACAAACTAAAATCTGTGTTTGATTGTTTGAAACCCCACACGGGTGTTGGGATGAAATTTGGAAGTTCACTCATCCTGATTGATTAAATATGTCGATCGATTGATTGACAGGCTGTTATAAGCGTAAGATATCTATATTTGATGCTTATACAGTGTAGTGCACTTTGGTTGATGGTTGATTATTTTTCAATGCTATTATATACATGTGTTGTATGGAATCCATATAATTAACATTATATGGTGATTGATTGGGCCTCATTCCAATCGGGAAAATAAGGAATATTATAAAAGAAAATTCATGTGTTGCATATAAAAATAGTCATGTGTTGACGATGTTCATGTGTTGAAAATATTCGTGTGTTGAGTAAAATATTTTAAATAATAAAATTTACATCTTTATCATATTTAAAATTAGAACTACTTCCCAGTAGAAGTCTAATTAAAAATCAAACGATAGATACCATAGTTTTATAAAATATTTTACATAACAAAAATAGTGATGTGTTGACAGTACTCATGTGTTGAGATTAGTCAGGTGTTGGAAGAAATATAGATTCATGTGTTGAATAGAATAAATATTCATTTGTTGAATAGGATAACAGATTTATTGAAATATATAAAGCCGTGTTGATTAGAGTTGCGCTATTTTGACGTGAACGATATTTATATCGATTATATTCGTTTTTATAATGAATATAGAAAAGAAGTGATTTCAAAATATAACGTTTTGAAAATATTATCATTTACATAGTAATGATATGAAATATTCAATTTTGATTAGAAATTGAATATAGTGTTGAAATGGTTTTGAAAACGAATTTAAAACGATTTATAAAATGCGTTTTAAAGGGAAATCGACGAAATATATATATATTATATATATAATGGCCCGAATAGAACGCGCCGCTCCGCGGTAGTTCGTGAATTTCGACCATTGACTTCGAATTGACGTTGCGGGAGATCCGACCGTCGGATTCTCCTAAAACCGGAACCGTTGGGTTCGTATCGAAAAGAGCTTTCCAATTAATATTAGAAATTTGAAATCTAACGGTTGGATTTGGAATTATGTCCAAATCAAATTTGAAAAAGGTCGTTGTAAGTGCAGTTCGATGGCCGTTGATGGAAATCGACTGTACGTGCCTTGATAAAATTATTAAAATATCAATAATTTGTGTAAAACCATAATATATGGATTGGAAAGAACTGGGATGAAAAATTCCATATTTTGAAAAGATAAAAATATATTTTTATCGAAATGAACTAGTTTTGAACTAGAATTAAAATCAATTTATTTTTGAAATAAATAAATTGAATTTGAAAGTGATTTTAAAAATAATCAATATTCCCAATACGTGGATGGGACTGGAGTTGAATCGAAATTATCTTCGGAATATTTCGATGTTGGATTTCGTGACTATACAGATATTGTTATGGGAATTTGAAAGATATATTTTATATCGTTATTTCCAATATGATATTTGTTGGTTTCAGAATTTGATATTGAATATAAGCCGATATATTTTCTATTCAGAGCCTTGTATTTAATATCAAATGTGATTTGGGTTTATCGTGGATCGTGTTTTAGATGACATTGGTTCTTTAACCCAGTTAAAGGCAAGATGTTGATTTTTGAAAAGATTAAAACTAAGTGGAGTTTTAATGAATCTTTAATTAGATTGAAAAGTGAATTGATAATTTAAATTATCAAATCTGAAAGGTGATCGAGAATGGAGTACCACCAGTTTTGCTCCAAAGCGATAGTTAAATCTTTAATTAGATTTGAACGTGAAATGGTAATTAATTTTACCGATAACACAGTGGTGTTAGATGTGGAGTATTACCAGTTTTCTCCATGGGATATATAGGTTGGGATTGGGAAATAAAATAAATAATTACTTCGGTGTGGTTCGCTAATCCCGACTAGTTTGGAAAACCATAATATGGTTTGAAATGATATCCAAAGGAAGATTAAAGAATAAATTTAGAAGAATTTATCTTGGATAAAATTAATGGGAACCTTTCCCTAAAAATGTGATTTTGTGAATAAAAGAATATTCTGAATTGGAATGAGGCGTTTGTTGTGTTTGTGTAACATTTGTTTATCATATACGTGGGTTATTCAGAAAGGCCGGGTTTATACCCATTCTAAATAACCGATTCGACGAGATGTCGAAGATGAAGACGGTGGTTGAAGACCGGAAGTCTTCACATCGTTTGGGTGATTACTGATGATCTTGATTGGGCTGTACACCCAGGATGAGGGAATCAGTTGGTGATCGTCCAGACATACCTGGAGATGGATGGATATGCGAGGAAAGTGCCTCCGGTTTCGTTCAGACCCAGAACGAACTTGTAAATGGATTGTGTGTCTGACATTGGATTATATTCTGTGTTGATTGATCTTTATTAAATATACATCTGTTTGGCGGCAGAGAATTTATTCTCTTGCTTAACGCCCTTCTCTGAGACGTACGAGCTCAGAGGTTGTATATTGATGGACATCAGTCGCATGGAGTGAATTGCCAATGTGGCACGCGTAAGTGGCAATTGATCAGGGCTTCTGTTGAAAAGCAAAGTCTTGTGGTTGATGATCAAAGCACGGCCTGTGTGGCGTAGCTTTGTGTATAACGTGAATTCGCGAGCCTCACACCTCGGTATGAGTCAAAAACGGGATAGTGACTGCAGGGAGAGCATGACGTTTCTTTCTAGCTAGGGTGGTGTCAGTGACCTACCAGCCCTGACATTTATATACTTTTCACCTGTGTGGTTGTTGGATACGAGGCGCCTCGGATATAGGTCTGTAAGGACCGGGAAACGTGTGTTCAGGAATTGCCAATCCTCAAAAGTAAGAGAGGACCGACCCTGAAGATCCAAGGATCATAGTGGGGTCCTGAGGCATTTGCTAGAGTGTCTCGTACGCGGAGAGGAGCTTGCCCCTTGCCTCGACTCATGACGGAAATCCAATTTCCAGTACGTGATATTGCGGTTTTATTTGTAGAACCTAGTATGGCGACATAGTGGTATGGGTCATTCATGCCGCCTATGATTGATATTTATGATTGAAATTGTTTTGACACTATACACCTATAATAGTATCAAATAATGTGTTTTAAACGTATCAAGCATGCTTTGGCTGTTATAAGGTAAAAACCCTATCCTCCGGCTTGCGTTGCATTGTGTGATGGGACCTGGGTCTTATAACAGCTTCATTTTTCTTTATTTAGCATTGCGCTGTTTGTTTTATGCACTGATATTCTTGGGAGGAAACCAGTTCCGTATTATACGGCGTGGTCCCTTGATTTACCTAACTTTAAAACCAATATTAATAACTGTTTTAGTTCTCACACCAGTCACATGACTGACCTGGAGTTTATTGTTTTAACCTAAACTCTGGGTGCCCCTATTTTCCACACGGGCAGCTAGTAGTTTTGGTTTTGCAGATTTATGTTCACAAGGTCCTGATTAACAGCTGGAACGATGCTCGGAAAGCTCTGTATCCGTGTATCTCTTTCAGTTGTGTTTTGTATATCTTTCCGCTGCTATGTAATTTATTGTAATCTCTGATATTTATTGTATGTAATTTATTCATTTATACTCTGTATATTCTTGTATCTGATGGAATTGTTGTAATAACAATGAAATGTTCTCCTGTATACGTTCTATTTTGTCTTGTACTCAATTCTATCCGTGCTTTCCTTCACGGGGAAGTTCGGGTCGTCTCAGATAGCATACATCTTGGATAGGCTCAGTAGATGGGAGACTTCTAGTCACATCATTAGATATTTCACGGGTGATAAAGGGTGGTTGCAACGGGTTGGAAGGCTTTGTGTTCCCCGAGTTGGGAGTTTGTTGAAGACAGTCCTTTAGGAAGCCCATCATTTTAGGATGACTATTCATCCGGGCGGTGATAAGATGTATAAAGATATGAAGAGGTTTTTTTTGGGATGGGATGAAGAAAGATGTAGCGAAGTTTGTCTCTCGATGTTTGGTTTGCCAGCAAGTTAAAGATGAACAGAAAAGGCCTGGTGGTTTGCTTCATCCTTTGGAGGTCCCATAGTGGAAGTGGGAGAGTGTCTCTATGGATTTCATCAATAGTTTTCCTAGATGGAGGAAAGGCAACACTGGTATTTGGGTTATAGTAGACATGCTTACTAAGAGCGCTCATTTCATTCCTGTTAAGAGTAAGAGAACAGCAGAATGGTTGACACCAGTTTATCTTCGTGAGATAGTCCGTTTACATGGGTATCTTCTAGAATTATGAGTGATCATGACCCCTTCTTCACTTGTGAGTTCTAGAAGAGCTTGCAAGAGGCATTAGGTACACAATTATGTTTGAGCACCGTGTATCACCCTCAGACTGATGGGTAGACTGAGAGGCTGAATAGAGTTCTTGAGGATCTTTTGAGGTTGTGTATCCTAAACTTCGGGGGGGGGGGGGGGGGACTAGGGATAAGCATCTTCCGCTGGTTGAATTCTCCTACAACAACAGTTATCAGGGTAGTATAGGTATGGCATCCTTCGAGGCATTGTATGGAAGGCCTTGTAGGTCACCGACTTGTTGGTAGAAGCCTACAGTTAGGCTTTTACTTGGACCTGAGATAATTAGAGAAACTTTAGAAAGGATTGATCTTATCCGCAGATGCATGAAGACAGCCAAGGACAGGTAGAAGTCCTACGCAGATAGAATAAGGACTGATATTGAATTTGAGGTGGGAGACATGGTTTTCATCGAAGTATCACCTTTGAGGAATGTGGTTCACTTTGGATATGTAGGGAAGTTGGCGCCAAGGTTTGTAGGGCCATTTCCCATAGTGGAAAGGATAGGTCAATGGCCTATAGTAAAGCTACCGAAGAGATTGGAAGATGTTCATGATGTTTTCTATGTTTCTCATTTATGGAAGTGTCTACACGATACAACAGAGGTAGTCGAGCCGAGTATGCTTGAGGAAGTAGAGGTAGAACGGGAGGCGACAACTAGACGAGTTTCTACCCGTATACTTGGATCAGAGGTTAAGAAGCTTCGCAACCGAGAAGTCAAATTGATGAAAGCTCAATGGGGAGAAAACCGCGAAGATGCAACTTGGGAGACTAAAGAAAAGTTTCGCGCTTCGTACCATTTTCTTTTCAAGGGTACATTCTTAACTTTTTTTCCAAGCTTTTATTCGTACTTGCTTCTGTCGTTTAACTATATCTTATTGATCAAATCTTCGACCTTTAGGTAGAAAACTAATTGATGTAAATATGTGTTTGAAACATGTTATGTTTGATGGATGCAAGTGAATGCAAGTGTTTGCTAGCGGTTGCTCGTGGATGCATATACACACACACTAGGCACTAGATCTGCTCAATCACTTACATATTGCATATGGATGTGTGTGCATTTTAAATTTTATAGATGAAAATGATTATATCATCATATGGATGTTGCATTTGGATGGATGGTTGTGCACACATATAGCGTTTACATGATATACTAGGACTACATATATATTAGATTCATGGCACTAACATACACTACATCGAGGAGGTCGACTGAATCAGTAGACCGCCAGATTTTTCGCATTAGCATAGGGACATATACACACACCTTTGCATATGTTCATACAAGCATTAAAATTCTTTTAAGGACAATGGATGTCTGTGATTGATGGATGAGTAGATGGTTGATGGATGTTAGGATAAACATTCTTCTTAACTTAGAGATTTCGGGGACGAAATCCTTTAAATAAAGGAGAATGTAACACCCCGTAATTTTAAAGGACATTATAACAATAAACAAAGGAATACTTAATTAAATATGGGAATTAACTAAAACGGATTGTACCATTGTGTTAGTCTCAGAATTTTGCTTAAGATAGACTCCGAGTTTGCGTAAAACGGACATCGTATGAGAAAGTTATGAAACTTAGAAGTTTTTATATGTATAAGAGTCTTATGTACATATAAATTCAAACTCAGAATTCAAAAAAGTTGAAAAAAATTAAGTGGGAGGGGTAGGTGAGATCCGAGCTGACATAGGGTGACCCCACGCTTGGGTTGGGTCGACCCATGGCCAAGTGGGTCGACCCAGGTGGGGATGGGTTGACCCACTCGGGATCTGGTCGAGTTCGGAGTTCTGAATGTGGACTTGTTTTGTGTTTGGTTATGTTGGTGGTAGGCTATATATAAGACAGTATTTCTGTTGTTTTTACACGTAAAAAACAATGGAGACAATGAGATGCTGCCCCATCTTGGATTGAATTAGTTATTTTCTTCAACAACAACTTATACGCATACAAGAATTTCTTCTACAACTTCAGCATACTATTCTCTGTGAGTTCATGTTACTTTTAGATATAAACATTTAACAAGTAATCTTGACATGTCTATAAATTTGGATCTAAACCTATACCTATTAAGAATCTGATTCATACCTAATCAGTCCTGCTATTACATGTACACCTGATCTGTTATTCAGTTATTATATGCCTATTTCTAATATGTTTATTTCTTCAATTATATGCCCATCTCTGTTATCGTATGCTTATTTTATTTTATATGACTATTCTGTTCTTCTCTCTCATTCCCTTTTTATTTTTATAGCCTAGGCTAACTTCGAGCCTAGGCCGATATCGCTGAAATATGCGTACGAACGAAATTGGGTTAAACTCGGAATGGTAACTTGGGGTCATAACTTGTACTATGAATCATGACTGGAATTTGAGGGCATAAACTATACTGCGAAATATGACTAGAATTTGGGGGCATATCTTGGACTGTGGACTATGACTTGTGGCATATAAATCTGTAGGCTCAATTTAAAGATTAAGCAAAATATGTTAATAAAACTGTAAGTAACCTATGAAATATGTTGGAGGGCTATGCATACCTGTTAACCTGTAATACTTGACCTGTTTAATTCATAGGGGTTATACATATAAACGTGTTAATCTGTGGCTTGTTTCATATGTGGGTGGGGTTAAGTAAACATGTTGAAACTGTGGCGTTAAGTAAATCTGTTAAATCTATGGAGGGTTATACAAACCCGTTAAACGTAACCTGTTTTATCTGTTGGGGTTATGCGGGCTTGTTAATTTATTAGGCACAACCTGTCAAAATCCTAGTTAGTTGGGATACAAGCCTAAGGGTGGCTTGTGTCATCTGTTGTGTGGGACCCATATCAGTCAGTAACCCATTATGGTATTAAAGGGGGACCCCCACACTAGGTAAGGGTCAGGGGCACGCTTACTGAACCGATTATAAGAGGTTCATTTGGGGAGAGGTGTCCTGATGACGCATTCCAATAGAGTGATGTGCGTGCACAGGTCCGGCTTGTTTGGGAAAATAAGCCGCCGTAACACTGTAAATAGGTCTGTGTCCTTCCAGTGGTTGCCACTTTAGGAAGTAATATACCCTACTGTGGGGCCACACGGGGTATTTACGTGGTAGGGAGCCGATCGCTGGGGGTAGTAATTAGGGTACATTTAGTCCTGTTTAGGTACCTGTTATTTCTGTTTGGGGTAACACCCATTATTTCCGTTTAGGTACCTGTTATTTCTGTTTGGGATAAAACTCGTTACTAGCTAGAAGTACACCTAAGTCTACCATATGTTTCTGTTGGGATCGTTCTGGTTTTGTAAAGTAACTGGAAAACACTTAATGCGATATACTAGTACTGGTGTAGAGAAAAGTATCTGAGAAGCATAATCTACTACGTTTATCCTGCTTATTCTGTTCAGCCTGTTCATACCTGTTATATGATAATTGTATCCCTCATCCAGTTTATATGCCTGTCATGATGCTTTTACTTATTTATATGCTAAAAGTGACTGGACTCGCCAGACTTTATGTCTGGCCCGTTTTGTTTCCTTTTCTCTCTCTTTCTTTTCCCCATAGATTCTCAAGGTGAGAACGCTCAGGCTTGATTAGGACTCTCTTCTGTTTTCTGCTTGGATTTGGATTTGCTTCGGTGTACTGCTTTGATTACTTGTTTACTTGTTTATGGCTACTTAGGGGGACTATGGCTTTTTACTTCTGTACTCTAATGATTTTTAGCGCAAGACAAATGTTTTTATTTGATGTATTTTATTCCAGTATTTCAGTTTGATGTTGTAACTAGATTTTTAGACCACGATGTTTTCTATCGGAAAAAAAAAACAAGTTTTAAATTTCCGCTGCTATTTTATATATCTGTCTTGTGAGATTCTGTTTTGTTTACCTATAACGCTTCACGGAACTTAATGCATTCTGTTAAAGAGTGACATTAATGGACATGGGGGTGTCACATTATCTTTATTACGGTTACTTGTCGTTCATGACCCTATCAGTCATATTCCTAAGGCATTAATTATCAAATTTAATTACATCAATGGTTGCATGCCATTAATAGCCATAGAGGCACTATTTTCTAAGGCAATGGACGCTCATAAATATCCTTAATTATCAGTCCTAAAATATCTATTTGTTGTACTCCAACAGACACTGCTTATTCTAATTTATTAATTTATTGTTCGTTGTATATGTATGTGTGTGTATACATATACACACACATATACACACACACACACACACACACACCAGACCTCTCACATTAAACTGACCACTTGTGGATGTTGGATTTGCCGAGCGGTTCCGGGCATACTTCTACCACAAGTTGGGCTTAACCTCGTGTCTTAGTGTGATTATAATTTAATTTCCTAATTGGTGTTTACAACATTAACCCTAGGCAATTTAGAAATTGTAACCATTTACTAACTTATTCGTTTTCCCCAAATCAAAGATGGCTACAACGTTCATTTATTTTATTTAGGACCTATTCATAGCCAATTAATTTCCATTTATAGCTATAACGGTTATGTTATTCATTTCCATTCAATCGAATATAATCCCATAAAACGGAAACTTAATTCAACACACAACAATACACATATTTATTTTATTTTATATTATATTTGCGCTAAATCGTAGGTTTGGAAGGATAATGTATATGCATATTTATATTTTCGTGTTGTTAACATAGTTATCATTCTTTATTATTATTATTATTATTATTATTATTATTATTATTATTATTAAATTACATATTTTGGTTCAAACTAATAACCAAACATTCCCTTTTACATTCAATTATGAAATAAGATTCTAAATCTTACGAAAAGACTATCAACTATAATTATTGTAAATTATGCATGAATATTTAAAAGAGGAACAAACATATTTTAAACCACAAGAAATATATGGTATGTATATTTTGGAAACGTTGATGTAAACTACGAACAACTATATATGTATTTATATTTGTACGTGAATTTACACAACCTTTACCTTTTTTAATTTTGAATATATTTCTTCTTGGTTTCAAATACTGTCTTTTTATTTAAAAAAGGAAAAATGCATATTTACAATACTAAGTTAGAACTCCAAACAAAAATGAACACAAACAGCTTATATCTTTTTAAACAAAATTACATAATTTACCTTATTACACCGAAACTACAGATCTGGAAGAAAACTACATCTTAACAGTGTTCTGTGGGATCAATTTCCAGATCTACGGTGTTTACAATAGCCATGATATTTCTTAATACAATTGTAGGCAATAATATAAAAATCAAGTAAGCCTGCAATTTATAATATTATTCAAACCATAATTTACTCTTTCAAATTTTTGACAATATTCACAAACGGATCTGATAGACCTTATTTCAAATTTAACGATATTATAAACAAATATGATAAATGTTTAGGAATATGTTTAAGATCTAATTTAAACGAAATAATTAATTTATTGTATAATTTCCCACTCACCTGAAAGCATCCAAATCTGAAATCTGAATAATCTTTTAGGCCTACAATTCCTAAATTCTAACAGATTTATAGTTATTCTGAAAAGTAGATAATTTCAGATTTGTAGATTTGCAAGAAAATAGGAAAATAGGGGAGAAATCTGATGAAGAAGACCTTAAACGTCAATCCATATCCTTTTCCCACTTGAATCTGATTACGTTTTCCAGATTGTATGGTTTATGTTTGATTTTGATTGTATATGAACCTACTTTTGTTTTATAATTTATTTGAAGAGAAAGGGAAATGACAGAGCTTCGTTGGTGCCTTCAGATTTGTATGGAAAAGAATGGGGCCTTACCCCTTTATTTATAGGATTTGAAATGGCCACGAACCGTTAGATTTCATTTAATAAACATTCGTCCGTACACACACACACACACACACACACACACCCCTTTTAGCCTAGCCGTCACTGGGCTGATTTGGCTCGAAGCGTTCGACCACGTATACAAGGGTGTCGACCACCCTTGAGCCATTTCGCCCAGTGATGGCGGGTTACAAAAGGAAATAAATATTATATTTATTATTTCTGTATGTTTTTCGTATTTCATTCGTAACTTTTTCATATGAGCTTCTTTCATGAAGCCCCAAACATGAAAGTTGACTAGAATTCTGAGACGAACGCAACAGTTAAAGTTTCATGATCAAATTCCATCATTTGCAAAAATTCTTTTTTTTTTAAATCTAATTAAATAACTAATTTATTTATTGTCAAAATTCCGGGTTGTTACACATCAGCTCGATATTATTTGGAAAACTTCTATTGGTTTGAAAACTTTTTTTTTCCGCTTATGTATCATGGATCTAAAAATTCAAATTAATAAAATATCGTAACCCCTTTAAATTTAGAACCATCAATTAATTAATCTTTAATTGAATCCTTAAGCTTTCCTAGCTTATAAAATTCATATTGAATTAAAACTCAATGGAAAAGATCCCAAAAATTAAGATAAATCCCTTTCCATACACACACAGATGTATGTATGTATCTATGTACGTATAAATTCCAGAATAAAAACAATTATTTAAAAGCTTTTAATAATTAAACCCGAATTAATTTAATTCATTAGCTTAGGAATTTCACAAAATATTCATATTTGTTTATAAAATTTTGAAATTTAAAATTCTTCTCTAAAATATTATTCCTCGTCCTATCTTACAATCTCAAGGTGCTAAGGTTGTCATATAAAAGGGTTTCAGTGCAAACTCTACATAAAGGCTTCTTGATAATGCAACTTATCATCAACAAGCATATGAATGATTTCCTATCATGTAAAATTGGCATAATAATACAAATAAACACATGAGAATTCAAATATAAGATGGATCCGAACCAAGCAAGCAAATCAAAAGAGCGAATATTATTAGTCACCTTGAATGAAGGAGAAGAAACTTGAGGTTTGAGTGTCTTTGATTTTCTAAGCTTGATTTCCTCTTGTTTATCTTTTCTCTTCCCTTCTTCTTCTAGAATGACCAGCCTCTGTTTGGTCTTAGTTTTGAGAAATAAACTATGAAGTGAGGAAATGAGAAAGCATAAGAGTTATGCGTAAGAAATGTCATTTTTTTTCATTCTCATGTTCATACTTTCATTAACCTGCTACTAATAAATCAAATTTGCTATTAACTATGGCTCAACTTACTCCCTAATCAATTTCATACTCACATTAGTTTTATTTTATTTACTTAATTAAATGTTCCAATAATGTTTAGTAAAATTAAAAATATTACAAGGTATCAAATATCTAGAAGTCCTTTTTTCTATATAGCCTACAAAAAGACACTCCAACTTTAATTTGAAGATGGCTCCTTTTATGAATCCCTTGAATCTTCTTGCAGTGATATTGCACCACTACTCGAGACCGTCCATGCAATCGTTATACAGATTCCAAATCACTTCCTATGGTTATGGTTGTTTGTCACAATCAAACCAATAAACGGTTCAGTTTGTATCACCTTTTCCTTTATTTATGTTTGCGATCAGTTAATAGTTCAATCTGTCGATAAATGCATTTGTCAGTGATGTATAAAACGGGTTGATAGAATCCTTTCTTTTCAGTACAAATTAAACAGACAAGTCTATGAAAATTGCAACTATTCCAGATGTTTATAAAACAATAGATTGAGACGAAACAGAATCAGAAGAATTGTGCCACTTGCTAAAAATTAAAAAAATGCAAAATATAGAAAAGTTAATGAAAAAGTTGGTAAAGTTAGTTCTGTTGGATAGAGGTGTAAATAAATCAGACCACACATAGGTGTATTTTAACTCAATTCTTATAAAATAATCAAACGGATACAGACCATATAAGCTTTAGATTCAGACGTTGTTCGTGCGAATCAAATAGCACACGAAGGTTATAGCCTTGGACTAATCAAGACGTGAGCCAGTCGTAAAAATAAGCCCTGCCGGGAATGTAAAACGGTTTCATTGCGGCTTGATTTAACCAAAACCAGCGGGCCCCACCAGTTTGGTTGACACCACTTTCTATCATGAAGGTCCAATCATTAATCATCGTCCAATTTCATTTCTTCCTCTTCATCTTCCTTCATGCCGGAGCTAACACAAGCAACAGCGTCGGAAGTTATATATTCCTCAAATCCAAATTCACCTCGTATACAAGTTTGGAAAACCCTAATAAATTGGTTGGGATTCATTTTTCAGCTTTTCATTCAGATCGTAAAAGGCACTCCTATTTCCCATTTATTGTCGGTGCGTCATTCATCTTATTTGTGTTCTAACCCTTCACTATCTTTCAAGCCTCTTCCAGTCGATGAACCGCCACCGCCACCATCGGATGTCTCTTTCTCTAAGCTCAAGGTATCTTTAATTCTTATTATTTATAATACTTTTGTTATTATTTTTAGTTATGTTGAGATCTTTGTAATTAGTAGCTATTTAACTTTATTTAAGTGTCTGATCTGTATTCTGATAGATTGCAGTAACTCTGTTTTGCTAACTTTTTATTCAATTGTTTGATATACTCTTGACCTGTGTCATCTAACGTAAATTTTTTCCACTTGAATATGTGTTGTAATTAAGTTGTGGTTAACTGATCTATGGACCATTAGTTAAAAATTAGGAAAGGTAGCGTTTGTTGAGCAAATTTATTCTTATGTAATGACTACTGGAAAGAGTCATATACAAGGAATGTTAGATGGCATACTATTATTCATTTAGGAAATTGCAAGATAAATTTTGTCTGATCATTATAGTCAGTGGTTTGAATCTTTGTCCTATTTTGGTTATACTTTTGTTTTCTCAATGGCCATGGATGGAGAGATCTGATGTTACTTTGGAGTGCTGTGGCACGCATCACAATATTGTGTACTTAACGCTTACTCTTCTTTGCACATAGAAATTAAACTAGCTCCACTTTTTAGATTGTCAGATGCCTCAAGAGCATCAATAATAAAATGAAACTAAACTTTCCATCTAATTTTGTTTCTCATCTCTTTTTTCATCTAGTTTTTCAAAGTTGAACTACATTCTCCAAAAGCAAAAGTTAGATGAATGAAATTAATCGTTTTCACTGTCTAAATTTGTTTGTTCCCTTTCCTTGTCTATTATTCAAAATTGAGTACTACATACGGAAAAGAAAGTTGTCTTACTTCTGTCAATAATTCGTTGTGACCTCTTTTAGTTATTGGAACTTAAATTTTGGAATAAGAATCATAGATATATAATTCTGAACCAAACTAATATCAAATTCAGTCTCTTATATTTCAAACTTGGCATATATTGAGAGGGATGGATTGAAATAAGTAGGCTGTCAAAACTCGAGCAAAAACAAATTAAGTTCATGATTTCAAGGCATATTATTGTTCATAAAGAGATACTTTTAATTATGAATGTCAAACTATTAGACAATTTCATTAGAGTGGGCGACAAGATGCGTTTCAATTTTTGTACTTCTTTCGATCTTAGGGTGGTAAAATTTAAATGTATAAATACCTCATCAACACCTTCATCTTCCTTGCTTTAATCCTAAATGATTGCAACCAACTTTCAATAATCTGTCATGAACCATATGTTTAATTAAATAATTTTAATATCATTTTTAACATCTTTTTTTCCATGTTACTGTAGATATATTGCATTATTTTCTCGCTAGTTCATTGCTACATCTACGACATATATGTTCATATTATATGATTTTTTTTCTCCAATTTCTTATTTATAGGCTTCACTTTCAGGTTTTTTACTCATGCTCATTTGTAATCATCATTTCTATTGATTTTGATTCATAATATTTTCATTTTTTATGGCAAAGTACCAAGAAAGGTTGCGTGGTGGGTTTTGGAAAAGAAGAGTCTCAACTAGGGCTGGTTGTTAGAACCAAGAACCACAAAACCGATTTGAACTGACCCGAATCGAACCAGTGAGTCTCGGGTTTGGTCTTTGATAATGAAAATGCAATAAAGGCATGATCAAACCCGACCAAAACCGAAAAATCCTATAAGAAAGTGTCGAAGTATATGCATTTTTAGTGTTATTACCAAATCATGCCCGGTTCGACCCAAGTCGGGTCGGATCTAGATTTTTGGAATGTATAGTTTGGACCCAACAAACTTGACCCGTCTAGAATCGAAACCCGCCGAGTCGTGTCTGGACCCATCAGATTGGGTCTAATTGCCACCAATAGTCCCAACAAAGTACATTAGCCTTATTGAGGATATGTACGATAATGCTATGACCAGTATCAGAGTTTACTTTTTCATTAACATAGGATTACATAAAAGGTCAGCGTTGAGCCTCTACTTTTTGTTGCGATTGATGAGGTTACGAAGGGTATATAAGGTGAGATTTCTTGGTGCTCTTTGATGATGATGTTGTGCTAATTAATAAAAGTAAGATAAAGGTTGATAGACAACTGGAGTAGTAGAGACGGACTTTATAATCAATGGGTTTAGGCTTACCAGAACAAAAATAGATTTTATGAAGTGTACGTTCAATGTTGTCTGATCAGATGATGTAGATGTCATTTTGGTCGGACAAGTTGTATCTAAAAGGAATGCTTTCGATGTTTAGCATCTGTGTTGCAATATGGTGGTGAGGTTGATAAAAATACTAGCTATACAATTCACGTGGAATGTGTGAAATGACAACTAGCGTCTGATATTCTTTATGATAGGAAAATCCCATAAAAATTTGAAGGAAAGTTCTACAAAATGACAATCGGACCTGCGATGCTGTATGGTATATAATGTTGACCTACTAAAAGATAACACGTGCAGGAGATAAGTGTAGCAGAGATGCGTATGTTGCGATGACGTTATAGCCATACATGACGAGATCGAGTTAGAAATAATGATATACATGACAACTTGCAGTAGTATGAGTATCAATTGAAGATAAACTAGTTTAATGCCGCTTATGATGGTATGAACATCTCCAACGGTGGCCTCTCGAGGTACCTATACACATTGAAATTATAGGCTGCACCAAATACTCAAAGAAAGGTAGACGTCGACCAAGAATAACATGAGATGTAGTAATAAAAAAGGACATGCGGGGTTAAAATATATTTGAAGAGATGATGTCGGAACAGAGCGCATAAGGGTTAGCAATTCATATATCAAAACCATGAGCATATGGTTGGTTTAGGTGTAGTTTTATTAGTTGTAGATTATAGAATGAATGAATGAGTCTAAGACCAAGCGTTTTATATTCGGTCTCTAGTACTAGTACCTCTATTACCAGAAACGTAACGGTACGCGCTTCATGTGTGGATTATTGATCGTTAAATATTTTGTATATATGTAAAAGAAAATGATTTGCACAAATATTGCATAATTTGTAAATTGTCACTGCAAAAAAAAGTAACATTACTAAATAAAATAAACAAATTCAAAAATAATAGTTACAGAATGCTATTCAACTATTTTGTCTTTAGCAGATATAAGTACATCTCTATAAATGATATTTTTAGTATAAGTTCCATACTTTCCATCGATATTGCCATCTTTTATCAGTTTTTTTTGTATTACTTATTGAAACTCCTCTTGACAATACAACATAAAGTTGATCATATTCGAACACATGCTGAGGCAAATAAATTTATATTTTTGAAATTATTTTGTCCTTGTGCTTTATTAATATTGAGGGCAAAACTCAACCTTATAGGAAATTGTTTGCATAATAATGTGAATGACAAACGAATATCTTCAGAAGACTTCATATGTATTTTTGGTAAGAAAACTAAATCTTCAGCAAATTATCCAGTGACGATCTCTGCATCTATAAGGTTTCTATAAAATTCATGACATATGAGTCTGGTACCATTACACAATCTATTCATTAGATTAAGATCTTGAAGGAGCATGATTGACACTCGTTTCTTTGAGACCAACTTATGTGGAGACAAACCAATTGAGACAATTAAGGTATTCAAATTGGTATAGATTTTGTATCTTTAATAGAATCAAATGAGTAGTACATATGTAATTTTTTAGGAAATAAATCATTAACTTGGTTATTCAACTTATCGATGCGTTCGTTGAAAGAGGTAACTGAAGCTCTAATCACAATATATTCATTTTGGAATGCATTTTCATGCAAATAAAAAGTGATGGTATTTACAAGAGTAGTTATTGAACTTTCATCTCGATACCACCATTTCATCTGGAATTCGAATCAATTCATCACCTGTATGCGCTTCATTTCCATCACCAACACAGAATAGAAAATTTAAGTAGATAAAATCTTATTTGGTTCTCGTATTTTGAGTAAGTTGGATGACTTCTACATGATTCTTTAATGATGATTTAACAATGCATAGTTCAATTGTTTGTGCTACTATACTATGTTGTACAACTGGTAAGACTTGTCGAAAACCCACTCCAAGAATAAGAATTTTTCTTTTGAATGGCATGTTATTCCTCATAATATTCAAGATTCAAGGGCTTTGAAAGCATATCTATGAGTCAGTTGCTTCATCCTAAATAAGAACATATGCTTGCCCAAAAGATTGACTAATTTTGATTGTTTACATATTTTACACATTGATTCAGATGTTGGATTAAGTGAGATTTTGAATGTTGAATGCATCGTTCGATTTCCTGGTAGAATAGTCACAACAATCTGAGATGTTGCAAATGCAATCAAACCTCCTTGTCGAAGCATTGCGAGTATTGCTCGGTAGAGAAATATTTTTCCTGTTCCACTAGGACCATTAATAAAATAAATTCTGCTCTCTTTAGTTTTAACGACATTTAAAATTGTAGTATATGAATGCATTTGGGATTCATTCAACTTGCTAGCAAGATAAATCATCTTCTGGTATTTTAATTGAATATGGCTAATTTAATAATCTCAAAGTTAATGAACGACAATCTATGTCATTTCTGATTGTTGGAAGACCATAATTAGAAACTTTTTTATAAAGGTTCATCAATAAAATATTGAAATCTTTTAAAAGATTATTTTCAAGTATAATTCAATTTGTTATGCTTGAATTTGTATAATCTTGTCTTGTTATATAGTAGAAAAATTCATCCCATGATATTCTAATGCTTGTTGTTGTGTTTTGTTTTTCATACGCCTTTTATATATCCCATCATTATGATTCATAGAACGTTGTTGATTTAATCACCATTTGATTGGATTTCCTTTTGTTTGTTATTTTCTTATAACATAAATTGTCGCTTGCATGTTGTTTCATTCTCTATTTCTTTATCTTCGTCTATCATTAGCTTTATGCAGGGGCGGCGCCTCATTCCAAATGGGATAGGCATGTGCGTACCCCAGCATTCCGAGGGGAAAAAGCAGTTGCTTCATAAACGGGAAAAAGAATTGATCTCATCTCAATTAGTTTTCCAATCATTTGAAATGCTCGCGTTATATTCATTTTTCAACTGACAATCTAGTGCGCTACTCTATTTCTTTCAGACTTCAAGACAATTTTGTAGGTTACCGTCTTCATTTCAAACTTCAATCTAGTGCGTTGTTCTCTTCCTTTTAGACTTAGTATAAGTCTTTTATGTAAATTTTTAAATATCGGGGGTATCCAAAAATATTTACATTTGGAGTTTTTGCCCCCGAACCCCACTTCACTTTGTGCCTAACCAACCATTATATCCTACCTACCTCATAACTTCAACGTATCTGTACGTATCTTTTTATCAATAGTTCGATTATGTAGTTTTCTCACTATTATCTTCACTCGTATTTTTACTTAATTTGCAAGCCGTGTGCTTAGTTTTTAGCCACATTGATTTTCAGTCCTTCGATTCTTGTTTTGTAGTGTTGTTTCGCTTTTTCTTTTGGGGTGTCCATTTACCATTGTTGTAAAAATCCTTCTAACCTACGCCTGGGTCCCGCTTAGGTTGTAGGCATGGCTTACAATTCAGTTATTTGCGTAGGCCCATCTAGACAAGGTTTAACGTTTCATTTAAGAATCGAAACATGTATCGTGGCACTAGTTATGCATTATATAAGCTTTACTGCCACATATAAACATTAGTGTGCTAGTCTGACGTTTTCTGTTAGGTTAAATTTTCAGGAAATGAGTTTGCAAGTCATTTAATTTCTTCACTTTCCAATATTTTCATGACTCTACTACAAGCATATCATATGCCCTACAGTTTTAATTTTCATGTTTTTCATTGTTTCTTAAACTTCTGTCTTTTATTTTATTATTCGATGATATGCATTCTAATACTTGCTCTACTTCTGAAGGTTTTCTCATCAAGCAGTCGAAAATATTTTTTTGCCACATACTGGGAATATCTTTCTCGTTTGCCGATATATTATTGTTTATGATTATCGATATATTATTGTTTATGATTATTTTATTACAAATTTTGGCTTATTTTGCCTTTTATTAGCCAATTTATAAATAACATTTTTTTTTTCATTTATATTTGGCATATTATATAAAACAAAATGCATATATATATATATATATGTGTGTGTGTGTGTGTGTGTGTGTGTGTGTGTGTTTATAGTGCTCTATAACACTCCTGTTTTGTAGTACTTCTTTACCATCCTTATTGCTAACAAATTTTGTAGATATTCAATCCACATATAGATGATCATCTATGTATAATCTTGGCTCATTTTGACATTTATAGCATTATATGTTTGATGTTTAAATTTAACACTTGGATGATGAATAATTGAGTTAAAATTTTGAAAACACTACAAATGTTGAAATGAATCCAAACTTAAGTAAATGATCATGTATATGTGGATTGAACATCCAATAAAAATTTATTTAGATTTGAAATGATGTAGTCCACAATAGGATAACGATGCTAAAGGAGTGCTGCAGAATAGGAGCACTGCAGAGCGTCCCTCATACATACATATGTGTGTGAGCGTCCGTGCATGCGTGCCTGTGTGAATCATCTTCCTATTGTTTTTTGCCATGCATTAAAACATTTAAAGTATGTAGCTTATTATACCTCTTCCCCACTAATTGTCCTCTTAATGATTTTCCCCATCAGTTTTTCCTTCAAGTTTACTTAGCTATTTTCATTATGTTTGCTATATTTTTCCGTAGCTTATTTACATTGTTATTCCATTTTCAAATTATTATTTTTGTTAATATTCATTGAATTTGGTTATATAACTGTTTTTCAATTCAATCCATTTAGTGGTTTTGCGTTTCTTATTTATATTCTTTTAGCTTGTCTATAGTTAATATTAGGGTTGCACAAAATATGGGTTGAGTCGGATTAGACCATATACTTCATCCGACTCACATAAGTATGAGTTTAAGGTAGTTCAACCCGTATGGGTTGAATATGGGTTGAGTTGAAGTATGGATTGAATCAGGTTTAGTAGGATTGGGTTGGATTGCTTAAATATAATTAAAATAAGAATATAACAAAATTTTATAAAAATAATATTAAAATATTCAGCATAACATATCAGATTTTAGCTAGCATAATGCATTTAAAATAATTGATTCATTATAAGACATATTTTATTAAAATTTCATTGTAAAGCACATTAGATGTAATTACTTTACTACATAGTAGAACAAGTGTTTCATTTTAAATTACATTAAAATGCTCTTTAAAATATATTTGTCAAATTCAATCTAGTTTGGATTGACATTAAATATGTTTTTTTGTATATTTACTATTGAATGTGTAAACATTATTCTAGGAATTATACCATTCTAATTTTAAGTGGACTTACATTAAATTAGTTTTTTAATATAGGGTTGGGTTGTGTTAAAATAAGGTGGGTTAAACAAAATATCAAACCCGACCCGACCCGTATATTGTATGGGTTACGAATTGTAACCCATATCCGACCCGAATTAGGATGTGTTGGGTTGGGTTTATGTGGGTTGAGTCGGGTTGGTAGGTTGAGTCGGATTGAAAATGAGTTGTGTGCAGCCCTATGTAATATGTTTACGGTCAGAGCAGTTGTGACTTTTATCCAGAGTAGTACTTTATAATATTCATATAAACCTAGTGTTGACGTGAGAACTTTGTCTTTCTTTGCCAACACCCAAGTTGTATGAGTTAAATAATAAATTTAAGTAGAATATGCAAGTAAGTAAAGGGACACACAAAATTTATAGTGGTTCGGCACGAGCGCCTACATCCACTTTGTCATAACAATTCATCATAGGCATTATAGTTACAAGTTTGGTCGAGTACAAGTTTTTGAGTTACAAAGTTGTAAAGTGAGAATTACAATGTCCTTGTGAATTCTCTATAGCCATTGCCATCTTCCTAAGTCCAATATGTTTGAGGTATGCTTCTAGGGTCAAAAATGTTCAAAGTAGCAAGGAGCGTGCCCAAATGTTGTTGAGAACCTTCTATGTGAAATGTCAAGTCCAAAAAATGTATTCTAAGCCAAAAAGTCCATGGTGGAAGTCATTAATGAGTTTTCCTCCAAGTTAAGCTTCCCGTGTGTCAAAATGAACAATCCAAAGGTCCCCTCAAATGTCACATCAGTGAGATATTTATAGGTGGAGTCTGTTGGCCATAGCCCATAATTTCATATCGTAGGAGTTGTGTTGATCCTGGGATCGGTACAACTTCCGAGAGTTAGCCAAAATCCAAGCACCTTGCCTAAATTTCGTATCCGGGTTGATCATCCAAAAATGGTGATCTACACGTGTTGATCTGATCAGCCGAAAATGAATGATTCGCATGTGCTTGACAATTTGCCAGATCTGGGCAAATTTCGTATCCCTAGAATGCCACATATTTTGTAACCCTGTCTCCTGATCGGAGACTAGAAATTCAGGTGAACTACATGATGCGGCTCGGTGTTTTGTAGTAATCAAGACGTGTCTGGCACGCTATTCTGATGTGCTCCGATTCATAGTGCAAAATCCGATCCTGGGATCAGAAATCCCAACGCTTGCTGAAACTTCGATGTGTGCAAGCCTTTCTAGGTGATCCTACTGTTATCACAGCGCTGGACTAGTCGCGACTAGTTGAGATTGAAGCCTCGACTTAGCAATTATTGTTTGGAAGCTGCAGTAGAAGAAAGAAAAAAAAAAGGCGAAGTAAATGCAGGAGAAGGAATAAGAGATAGAAAAATCAAATGAAAGTGGAATCAAAAGAAAAAAAATGGAAAAACATTGGTAAAGATAATTTGAGCGGATTCGAGCCAAAATCGAGCGGACCAGGTTCGATTTGATGTCTTTTTTGTTTTCTTTTCGCTTTTCATCTGATTGGATTTGATATCATATTTCGTTTTTTTTTAATTTGTCACTTTTTTATCTGATTGGATCTGATATCGTTTTTAGTTTCATATGAATGGGTAGGAAGATTCAGGGTTAAGATTTCAGGTGTTGGTGTGGGCTGGATACTTGTGGGCTGTCAAAATTGAAATGGTTAATTATTAGATGGACTACTTTTTCAAAGCTTTTCAGTGAAGTAATTATTATTCAACTTCTACTTTAATTACTGGAGACTTGAACGTACTTTTAACTGTTGGACTTGTATCTTTTTAATCCATTAAAAATATAGAATTCAATATTACTTTAATTACTGGAGACTTTAATGTATATATTTATTTATTTACCGACTAGTCCACTAGTCGACTAATTGGACCTCTATCGACTCGACTTACCACTGTAACAACCATGGGTGATCCGCATGTGTTTGGCAACGGTGTAGAATTTGCCAAGTCCACGCAAGTTTTCCTATCCGCAAATACCAATTCTAGGATCGGATCTCCATGTGCTTCGAAAATCTTAAAGCGCAGTGTTTTTTTTTGTGATCGGCCAGCCTCGGCAAGCATTTTGTGAGGATACGTTTTCGTATCCTAGGGATACGAAAAGTGTAGGGTTTTCTCTCAATTTTTCGTATCCGATCTTGATGCCAGCGCGAACCTCCGATTCGAGTTTCTGCACACCCAATCCTTGGTTCTACTCGACCCGATAACCAAATTTCAAGTGCGCACATTAGATTCGGTCACAATTTTGGCGATGCGAAGTATGATGCGCTCACACGCTGTGCATATGATATACGATCTAAGGGTTCGTGACGATGAATGCCGATCCGAAGATCGAATCAATAAATACCGATCCGGAGGTTAAATGAGTTTTCAACCTTGTTCCGAGCACTTCGCGAATTTGACCAAATCGTTGCTTGCTTCCATAAGATTGTACTCGAGTTGCGAGTTGATACCATAAAATTGTCGTATGACTGCCTTGCCAAAAAGGCGGGTCAACAACTAGATCTCTTTTTATATAAAATTCTTCGATCAGAGATTTATTTGATTCATTTTATATTGTGTTATCAAATGATCACTGTTTTCTAACATTGTGTTTGTTATAGCTAAATCAAATGCTCTAGCGTTTTCTCTTTCGCATTTTATATTCCAAAACCAAACCCTTTGCACGCTTTTCGCCGTGGTTTACCCTTATATGTCTAGTAAAGTCTCATCCTATGAGGAAATAAAATAAAATTATGTATCATGATTATAAATTTAATACCATCTGGAATGTAATAGAACATGAGATTTGTCATTGCTTGTTGCATGATTGACATTGTTGGTTTTGGGTTGCCACATAGTGTGGTATGATTGGCATTACGGATTTAGTATTGTTACTAATGTAAATAACTTTTGCTTTCGAAAACCTTGGCTTAATGCATGTCCCTGGTAAAACGGAATTATTGGATTGCAGATGACACCCGGCATATATAAAACTTCCCAAAACAACACTTTTTAATGTTAAATTTAACTTTTGGGTGACTTTCCAATAAATTGTTCTGAAACCACATGTTTGCCTTGACTTAAAATTCGCTTTTATCATAATCAGATTTAGGACGTGTGAACTAATTTGATGGAAGTTGTTCAAAGTCATTTGGAGAGAACATTTGCCTGCAAGCTATGTGAATTGGCATTGTTTAAGTGAAGGTCTATTTTGTGCTCTTTTGCTAACAAGGCCATAGCTCTTGTTTCACGAAACCAACCGAGTTTAGACAGTATTCAGCGTGACCTACGGTAATGGACTCCATTTTTTGGGTTAGAAGGGCTTTTGTGTGCATGTATTTGGGGGGGGGGGGGGGGGTGTGTGCTTGCTCTGGAACAATTTGGGACTAAACTGAATAAAACAATGTACTGTTTTACCCTTTGCACGGAGCAAAATCCAGCAGCATTCCATCAACAAATGAATAAAAACATCATGGTTCACTGAAAACAAAAAAGGTTTGAATAGCAATTATACTGTAGGCTATGTGCACCAGAAAACTCGAGCATCACACTAGAATACGAAATCTGTTGTGCCTTTTGAATCACTCTACATGTTTATGGTTTTGTCTTTTTATGCATGTTTGACATCTAACAACAGGGATGGTATGGTATTTTTATGGTGTATTGCTTCTTCATTATACATTTCATCCGTCAGTTGGTTAAAAAAGATTGCAGTTAGCATAATTTAAACTAGATTCCAAAACTAATTCTTTTGATTTGTTTCCCTTTGAAATATAAATTAAATCTATAAATATATTGATAAATTACTGTTACCGTTGCCTTTGAAAGAATACTGCTACAAATTTATCTTTCTTGTACCATTTACACTACTACGCTGACTTGATTTAAAAACGATAACAATTGATCAGTAATAGTATGATAATGGGAATGATAACTGTGTTAGCATAAATTAAACTAGATTCCAAAACTATTTTTTTGATTTGTTTCCCTTTGAAATATAAATTAAATCTATAAATAGATCGATAAATTACTGTTACCATTGCCTTTGAAAGAATACTATTATAAATATCAAATTTATCTTTATTGTACCATTTACACTAGTACGCTGACTTGATTTGAAAGTGATAACAATTGATCAGTAATAGTATGATAATGGGAAATTTACCTTCAACATAACTATGTTATCTAACAGGAAATATTATTGATTTCAAATTGATGAACTTGACTTAATTATTTACATACTTGTCTTATTGTCTTCTCTGATATCCCCTTGCTTGATTAAAAATTTGATGGATCTAATACGTGCAGATTGTTTTGGACTTAGATGAGACTTTAGTTTGTGCATATGAGACATCTTGCCTTCCTGACGTAATTAAAAATCATGCAATCGGTGCTGGTGTTAATTGTTTTGAGCTTGAGTGCTTATCTTCGGAGAAAGATCCAGAAGGAAACCCAAAAGTAAATCATGTAACTGTATTTGAGAGGCCAGGGTTAAGAGAATTCTTGCACAAGATTAGTGAATTTGGAGATCTTGTTTTATTTACTGCTGGTCTTGAAGGTTTTAGCTACTTATTTGTCAATGTTTTAGTTATATTTCAGATTGTTAAGGTTGACTGTTTGTTAAATTTGTTTCAGGTTATGCTAGACCTCTTGTTGACAAAATAGATGTGGACAAGAAGTTTATTCTTAGATTGTATCGACCGTCTACTGTTAGCACGTAAGTTCAATGATTTTACATCCGTGTGGTAATCTGAAATAAAGCCATATTAGTATGTGCTTGTCGTAAATGCAATACGTTCCTTTATGCATCACTTCCTTATTAGATTGATCTCTGTATTTATTGTTTTATTAAGTTAGTAGTTTATATTATATTTACTGTGACAGCTGTCTGTTGTCGGCAGCCATTGAAAATGGTCATCGAAATATAGGTCATCGATCTACTGTTGATCTATAGACTTTTCGATGGCTTTTATCGGTTAGTTTGACGACTTTCTTCGGCAGCCGTCGCTAATAGTTGAAAATTTGAATACAACTAAGCCATCCCTAGCCGTTGTGGAACTTTTTTTATAACATCACTTTTTCCTTAAACAACACGCACTCAACCGAATTTCACACGTATAGGTCATATATTTTAAAGCCCAAATCACGCATATCACAAAAAATATCTCATCAATAATAGAAATCATCAATGTATACAGTAAACTAACCTCAAACATCCATCAATATAACACAAATCACAAACATCCGTCAGCATCGCAAAACATATCAAACATTACATTAGATCAATCTCATCCATCCTACAACATCTCAGAATGTATCATAAATATCAAATTAGATCAACCTCATCCATCTCAAAGTATAACTAACTCCCAAACTACCTTACAACATCAAAGTGCATCTATATACAATATCTCAACATAAAAATAATAATCATACTACCTACTTATCCTCATTGTCTGCATATCCTGCCAATGAAGAAGATGTACCATGCTGTCATATATACGCAACAGTGTGCTCATCTAACATCGGGTGCATCTCCATAAATCAACGCCTATCTCGTTTCTTTAGAACAACTATTGGAACTCTTTAACTATGCAATCTCCTGATTGTCCTGAGTTTTTCTATAGTTGTGTTCCCTTCGTCTAGCCTGTCATCTTGTGTTTACCAAAATGTCTTAGTTTCATTTGGTGTGATTAATAAAATCATTGTGTTATATGTTATTCATAAATATATTGTACATAAACATTACCTCTTGGTTCTCAAAATCATAGCAGTTATTCCGCTTTTGCGGTTCCTTAATAATGTTAAAATCTAGTCCTCCTTTTCAACGGTCAGCTCATCCGACATGTTCACTCAAGCAGTATCTCCTGTTATTTCATGAATTCAACATGCGAGTAAAAATGGAATTACTATTAAAATTCATACTATGTTATTTTAATTATATATAACTTATAATTTAAAGTGATTTTTAATTACATATAATTTAAATATGCTTACAATGACCTCTTGTGGTTTCATGTCATGCCGTGTGTATGTTATTGAGTCATATTTGTTGACTTACTCGATGAAGTGAGTATGAGTAGACACTTCCAAATAGTGGGAGATGAGATGACCACGCTCTTATTCTTTAAATTATTATTAATTATTATATCATTATTATACTAATTCTACTAATTTTTTTAATAAATATACGAGACTAGTAAACTTACAATTGCTTCTAGACTTGTCAAGTTATTCTAAGCTTTTCATATGCTTGCACTCATCCAGTTGGGTTTTTTCCCCGTTCCACATCATTATCACGGTAATTTTCCATATTTTTTTATTCAGTAATTTCTGCAAAAGGAATAGCCGACTTCCTATAAATCTACCGCCCCTGCAGATTGAAAATATAATAAGTTATATTTTTGTACTTGGCCAACAACTTGCAAAGTGATCATATATAAAACGAAATATACATTTGCACTTACACAGAAATTCTGCCATATACAGTCCATAATGTTGGCTTAGATATTCCCCCACTTAGGCCAACGACATTCGATTTTTATAAGCAATCTTAGAAATATCAAGTACAACATCTGGAGGCTCTAAGTTGATGCCCCTGTATTAATTATAATATAGACATGTGATAAATCATGAATAATATATCATATACAATATATTTGTGATGTTGCAATAAATTTGATACTTACCACTTGCTTTGCTTGCTAGTGTAACCGTAGGACAATCTACCTGCTGTGATGGGCTGCTACCACGACCTCTCGCATTAGTCCGTCTTTGAGTAGAAGAGGGGAACATGTAAATGTGAAGATCTACGATGTGAAAGCATAATATTTGTCATGGACATTTCGTTTTATTAAGCAAGAAAATTTCATTTTATTACATGAAAACATATCATTTTTTATGAGAAAACATGTAACATTAATAATCACATCAGTTACTTTCTATCCCAACATATGTTAATGTTCAATCTTCGTCGTTTTCTGATTCAGGCTCGGTCTCATACTCTATATCGTTTTCCTCCTTCTGATAACACATTCGATCCGTCGTTTAAAGGCCCAAAATAGTAGGATCGTCTGTTTTTATTATTTCAGTTTTTTTCTCAAGATCTGCCTGATAATCTTGTTCGTCTGGAATAAAAATAAGAACTAACGACCAATCTGCTTCCTCTTTCTAGTGATGGATGTTGAGCAAAATAAACTTATAATGCATGTATGGCTAATACAAAAGGATCACACTTATGATATGTGAGTTATGTTTTATTTCAATACGATTAAACTCTTTGTGCATGTTGATTCTAGGATATAGGACATTGTTGAACCAGTTGTATCTAAATAGAAAAGGCATTTTCTACAAGTTGTATAAAATATATCAAATCCTAAACCTGAGTTAAGACGCTGTAAAAATCATTGATATGATCATTTGAATCATCACCATCTTTAACAAATACGTCGATATTGTTAGTTAATTTTTCAGTATTATATCCTTTGGTGTTTAATTTAAACCCATTGAACTATTGAAGAACATTGAATATGTCATTACATTTCTTTTTGATCTTATCGCAAGATGTTTCAATCTTTCGTTCCCTACGCTATTTTCAGGATCATAAACGTATTTTGAAAACCAATGAGCATTTTTTTATTGAGATCGTTGCGTGGATGTTGTAATTCGTAGATGCTGCGATTGCTATGTATTACGCATATTGTTTAAGTATGCCTGAAATATATATGAAATTAAAAACCAACATATTGAGAAATGTTAAATAACAATATCTAACAAATGGTGCAAGTTCGCGCAATTAAGAAATACATATGTTTTTCTGCATTGTAATCTTTGTTATCTAACCATGTTTTCTTAAGTTTTTCTGCGGGTCAACCATGTTGTCTAAAAATATATAACATTACTTGGGAAGAATCATGTTTAATGCTTTCATCATTATGCGAAATACTTTCAAATGATAAGTTCACACGGTCACTGAAATAATGGGAGAAAAAGAATGAAGCTTATTCGATATATGATTTACAAATCTAATGTTCAACTTGTGTTTTTTTTTTTTTAAAGTTTTTTCTTCATATGATCCTAGTACCTAGTACAAATTATTTCAAATTAAGTTTACTTGTGTAATTAAACTAATATTATTTAACATACTGAATATGAAATGAGCAGGTAAATAAATACTCCATTACATTCTCTTGCAAGAAACTTAATTTTCTTGTTTTTATTCTTTTTTTTTTGTATATTTTCTGGTTACATATTATACACTTTCCAAGATTGATGTTCTCTTTTCAAAACAACATGCAAACGTATAAGCATGCATCTGTCTTTTGGTACGACAAATAAAAAACAATTATATGCTTTTTCACATCATAACGATTTTTGTGCATTAAATTATCGAGTGACATGTTGTAAGCATCGTGCACAACCGCTATAAATCGGGTTCTTTGAAGTTGAATCTTGATTTCACAGCAACGTACTCGACAGTTACTAATAATCGGGTGTTGCTTCTACAACTATCCCAAAGGAGTTTCTTAGAAACATCCAGTAAATTGTAGATTTTCATTGTTTTAATATTTGGTTCTCTTTTACATTTTTATCTTAATCATCAACTTGAACAGTAAGGAGCATTAATTGTGATGCATCCTCGGTCATATCTTCTTAGAGATTCGTCGTAACATTGACTTCATCCACCTCATTGTCTAATACTACATGATTACGTTGGTGTAACAAAATTTCCTTGACGATCCCACACATCATAATTTGGCATAAACCATTTTGGCACGAATGTACTATAACTATATCCAGTGTTAGTAATGGCACACGGGGCAAAAATGTGCAAAATCTCTCTGGAGCTTTGGCGCAAGGCGCGGCGAATGACACGCGCCTTTTTAATTTACTGAGCATGTTTATTTTTTTTAGGAAATTTAATATTTAACAATTTTTTTTTAAAAATTCAATATTTTTTTGCTAAAACATGCAACAAAGATTTTTATGCATTTTACAAAAACAAAAACAAAAACATAAAGCATAGAATTTCAAGCACAATAGTTTTCAAATCCAACATAATATATATTATTGATAAATTAGAAATATGAATCTAATTCACCAATTATATTTTCCAAATCAACGTCTGCATCATCAGATTCATAAGCTTCAACATCTTCCTCATATGTTTCATTTAGATTTGTTTCTTCGTGAATATGTAAAAGAGCTGAAACAGATGTTGAAAAACCTCTCGATGTGGATGTTCTTCCACATGGATATCTAGCTTCTTTCACTCCTGCTCTAGCAACAACATCCCAAGTCAAGCCATCCTCATCATCAAATATAACCTCATTTTCAGCATCAAATGCTTATCCATATTTCCCGTAAACCATTCATTACAATCATCAATATCATTCAAAGATATTGGATCAATGATGTTACGGATGTTATACCTTCTTTTTAATGCTCGATTGTATTTAACAAATACCAAATCATAAAATATTGTTATATTGCAGATAAATTGTACAAAGATATTGGACATTCACACAAATGCAAAAAAATATTCTATCCAAGGTATGTTTCAAGCTGCTTGAATGTTTATTTTCAAAGAATGCTTTCTCTCCTTCAAAGCTGCTTCTCTTGATTTATCGTTCATAGGTTGTCAGCCTCTTTTGTTTGCTTTTGCATCTATGCTAGGCATTATTTTATGATCTTTTATACATTACATTATATACTTTTGACAATAATAAAATGAATATAAACTATGTTGGATAATAAAACATGCCGGTTTTAAATGCCGACATGCTAAGGTTATTTGATTACGTAATTATAAGGTTATTAATTCGTTGATGATAATCAAAGAGGAAATAATAATGATGCAATTATATTCCCATATAACTGAAAAATAGAAATTAACAAAGTTATTCACATTTTATGTCATTGTGATGGTAATAGTAATAGTAGTGATGGTGGTTGTATTGATGGTAACAGTATTTATAGTGGTAGTTATTGCAGTTTGAAATGCAAAAAGAAGAAAATCAATAAAATAAAGAAAAGACACGTCATTTTGTGCCATGCGTCATTTTTGCGTCGCGTGCCATTTGCGCCGTTTGGCACGCCTTTTTCATATGCGCTACGCCACAAGCAAAAATGACGCAAACTCCTCGCCTTTCACGACTATTCAAAATGTTTTAAATGTCTGCAGTACGATGATTTTTTCGTTGCTTTCATTTTTACTTAAAGCGAATTTAATAAATTCATGTAGATCGTTTTAAAAAATGCTCCTTTATTGGGGTTTTCATCCCCTTTCGTTGATACATTTAAATCTTTCGATCGACAAAATAATTGACCCTTTCTTCTATTTCATAAATTACAATAGAAATTTAGAAAACATAGTAAGATTTGGAAAACTACGATTTTTTTGGATCGCATTTTATTTTTCTATTTATTTATACATTTTAACGTCTTATTAATTATTTATTATATCATTATTTTTATTTTTTCATAGAATCTTATTTTCAATTTTAACAAATTATGAATATGATAGTATATTTTGCTTTTGATGATCAATCATCCTACTACCCATTACCAACAAAATAATAGTTACATTTCGCAAATCATTTCATTTTAAACGATCCAACAAAATTTTGGCATCTATTTCCTTTTGTTTCCGGTATCGTACACAAATGCGTATGCACAAGGAACAAATTGAAGTATTGTCAAAATTATGTGAACCATTTAAGATGATATGATTTACAAAATGTAATTATTATATTATGTTTATAACTTGTCCAATACATGAACAAGTTTGACAAGCACTGTATCATAGGAATATTGATGTCCGTTTTTAGTAAAAAGATGAATATCCATGTTAGCATTACACACTTTATACAGTAAAAAATTGAATATCATAGGTATATACACTACTTGTCAGACGAGACCAAAAAGTCTAAGAGATATAAAAAATAAAATACATTATACAGTAATTTGTTTATGTTAGCATTACACACTTTATTTTTTATTTTAATGTTTTATAATTATATAATATATTATTCTTTTTCTATGAACTGTTATTTGCAATTTTAATAAATTATAGATATAACAGTATATTTCCACTTTACTATTTTTTACTTTTGATCATTGGTCATCCTACTTTCTATTACAAACGTAACAATAATTACAATTCGTAAATCATTTTATTCTAAACAATTTAACAAAATTTCGGCATCACTTCGCTTATTTTCTTATCATACACAAATACATATACATGAAATAAAAATGAAGGATAGTTTTTTTGACCCGTTTAAATGAAATGATTTACATAATCTAGTTATTTTATTATGTTTGTAACTTGTCCAATATAGATATAAATCCAACAAATATTGTATTAAATGAATATTGATGCTCGTTTTGTAGTAAAAATGAATATCTATATAACAATCATATACAATACTTGTGAGATGAGGTCAAAAAGTCCAAAGGATATAAAAAATAAGGTACATTATACAATAATTTGTTTGTATTAGCATTATGCACCAATTCATTATTTGAATTTGTAACAATTTAAAGAAATAAAAATTTATTATTTTTTCTACGTTTAAGCTAAAATTAATTTGAATTTTTTGCACACTAATAAAAATTCAACATTATTTATTAACTTACTTGTGTCACCCCATACCACATACACGCAAACTCTGTGTGTGTGTGCGTATATATATATGAAATTAAAAATATAAATTAATAAAGGGATTATGTGAATAAATTGTTTTTGCTGACATTTTAGCTAACGCGTACACCAATTAATTCCAAATTATGTTACTAATAACCACATATACTAATCAATAACAGTGAGCCGTAATTAAACATTAATTTCATATTTAAACACTAATAACCGTAACTAACATTTCCAAATCAACTAATATGCAATTCTAACTCCGTGGACTATTATCAATAAATCTAAGTGCAAATTAACAGTGGTTTTACTAGAATTGAAAATAATTGGTTTATAGGAAGAATACACCGAATTTTCGATGGATTGAAAGCGTAGAAGCTTGGAGATTCCAATTTGATGAAGAGTACGACGGATTGCAACGATTAGAGAGAACCTAGACGAATTAGGGGTTTGAGGGTTAGAGTGTGGGAAAATGAGGAAAATGAGCATGGTTGAAGCAATATTTGTGACTTTTCAATCAACTACCGACAATCGTGGACGAGAATATTTCGAAGGCTATTTAATACATTAATTTTTATTTCTCCCTATTTGAAATAAATTAATATTAGTTTAATTTGTTATAAAAATTTAATTTATCATTAAAAATTTAAAAATTACAGTAACCCACTTTTGTTTCTAGATATTGAAAAGATTCTTTTTATAATTATACAATACTTATTTAACATTTGATAATTGATTGTGAATTTTAAATGTATTTAACATAATTCTTAATACTTATAGAATTAAATTTGTGGAATCTTATGTTGATCCAAAGTATTTTGGATATACGGTCGAAAATATGAAAGAAAAATAAACAAGTTTGAGATAGCAGTCTTTAATTTCAAATTTATAGCCGTTCGCGACATTTAGACAACTTTTCGTTTGAAGGTCAAACGATACAAAATTCAAGCCACATATTCTATATTATGTATTTATCCTATCCATACGGTTAGATTTAACAAGAACAGATAGTTAAAAAAAAAAAAATAGATTTCAAACATGTCATTTTCATAGAAATTGTCATAACAATATATATCAAGTGTTGTATAAGTTTGTTAAAAATGATATATTTCAAGTCTCACCATACGAATTGGATAAATAAATTATAAAGTATATGTAACCTGAATTTTGTTTGGTTTGAATATCGTTTGGCCTTAAATGAAAGGTTTTTAGTCGAAGGGCCATAAATTTGAGAATTAAGAGCAACACATTAAATTTATTTACTTTTTTATCATATTATAGCAGTTCCAAAATACTTTGGATCGATTAGAGTAAAAAGAATACTTTTCAATCAAACATTTCTTTTATATGAATTCAAAATGTTAAATATATTTAAAGATTCATTATTAGTTATATAATAATTAAAAACTATAGTTAAACTCGTAAACGGTCACACATCATAAATTTAACTGAAGTATATAATGGACGAACTGAAAGTTTGGATCGATAAGAGTAAAAAGAATATTTTTCAATCAAACATTTTGTTTTATATGAGTTCAAAATGTTAAATATATTTAAAGATTCATAATTTGTTATATAATAATTAAAAACTATATTTAAACCCGTACATGGTCACACATCATAAATTTCACTAAAGTATATAATGGACGAACTGAAAGTTACATAGATGGTTATTTTGTGTTTGATTTTCAATAAAGTTAAATATAAAATTACGTAGCAAAAGATTATCGTAAATACTAAGTTATTCACAAACCATCGTAAAATTAAATAAAAATATCTTCTTTAATTTTTATAAATTAAATTAGTATTTTCAAACAAATTTCAAATTTATATAAGAGCGACTATTTGGAGACAAAAATTTGACACAAATTCAAGGACACAAAATCTCAGCCAAATGATTAATTTGTCCTTGTATGAGAGTTGGAAATCAGGGGGCAATCCAGTGGTTGAGATTTTGTTTCCTCCAACTTGTGTTAAACTTCTATGTCCACATAGACTTTCCCTTTATATAATTAACTAGTGTATAACCTGTGCGTTGCACACGACAATATTATTGAAAATAGTTTTATTATTTTAATACTAAAATGAGAACTTTATTATTCAATATATGATGAATTTTATTGTGGAATACATAAACTATCAATTAAAATTATTATTATTGTTTGTGTGTAATTTATGTTATATTGCTTAAACAAACAATATGTTTGTGTGTGTGTATTTAAGAATTTTTTTAAAAATCAATTTTGTTAATATATATCTATACATGTTGAAATTGATGTATGGTAGTACTTTATTTGATTAATCAGCAAATATTATTTAATAAAATTTGTTTAAATAAGTTAAAAGTAAAATCACGAAGTTAGCTTAACTGTATAGCATAGCAGGATGAATTGAAAAGAAATTTATGAAAAAATTACAAATTTGTTGTGAAGTTACTGATGTTTAGAAAGAATTTTGTGATATCATATATGAGAAATTCTTAATATAAATGAATCATAACTAATTTAAAAATTAACTTTGTCATTATTCTTGATATAGATAATTCAAGTTATGTGATTTATACATTCTTATAGTTTCTTGGAAAACTACATTTTTCTAATATGAATACATATAGTAAAATTGACGTATATTTTTAAAAGCTATTAGAAAAATGTACTAAATATTCTTTAAGTTTATTTAAATGATTAGAATTTAAGATTTCATGAATAGTTCAAACATATGGATTAGAATATAAAATATCACAAAAGAATTAAGTAGATTCATCAGGTAATTGTAGAAATGTATAGAAGTGGAAATTGTTTTATTCAATTTATGTTATTGAGATGTGTATATTATATTAATTATTATTGTTTGCATATATTATTTAAATTGTGTGGTTTTAACTTTATATTTGGAAGGAAAACAAATTTTGTCATTTTTGTTGATACAAACATGGTGTACAATTTTAAACAACACACTTAACATTAATTAGTGAATTAACAACAATTTAAAGGTTGAATTCGTTTGTTAAAGTCAAAATCACAAAATTAGTTTAAACATATTGACTTAAATGTACGATTTTAAGTGATATTGTACAGTGTTTTATAAATAACTAAGTAAAATTTAAAATATAAGTATTTGACGTTAATATTACAATGCAACACACGATAAATATATGATGTAAAGAGTTCAAATTTGTACTTATGATAATTATTTATGTGTATAATTTGTGTTATGTGATTAACGCGTTTATACATTTGATTTATCTTTCATTTTTATTAAAATGAATATGGTCAATCTTGATGTGATTTATTAGGTGAATCATTGAAGGATAGTTTGCTAAAGTTATTTAAATAGTTTTAATATTATGAAATTAATTGTAAAACATGATACCAAATGTAAAATGTTAGAAAAGAATTGAGAGAAACTTAAATGATTATAAAATTTTTGAAGTGTAGATATTTGAAGCCAAAAAACATAATTTTGTCATTTTGAGTATTTAAAAGATTTTATTTAAATTACATAAATTTTGGTTTTAGTAATTAATTTAAACATGTGGACTTAAATATAAAATGTTAGGAGCTAATTGTTAATAAATAGTGGTGTAAACTTAAAAATGTCCATATGAATATAAAATGACAGAAGATGTAAAATAATGCGAAAGAAATAGTAAATAAGTGTAAAATGATGAACTAATTTAAAAATAAAATATCCGGAGAGAATTAAGGAGAAACGACAAAACTCCTGTAATTAAGGAGAGAGCTTTAAAAGATTTTGCTTTACTATTATTTAATAGATAAGTTATATTTATGTGGCAAATTAAAATACTTGAAATAAAGTGCCATCAAAAGCTAATCTGGTGAAGTCTTCTGTAACCATTGGAAACTTCTATTGCTATTTTAGCCATTTCTTATAGTGACATTTAATACACGTTAACTTCTCATAACTATTTATTACCATGGTATGTTTATTTTTCACGTCTTTATACTAATTTGCTTGTATTGCCACATGCCACATGTATATATAACTAACGGTATAAACTAATAAAGGGATTATGTGAATAAATTGTTTTTGTTGACATTTTGGCTAACACATACACTAACACCAAATTATACTACTAATAACCACATACACTAATCAACACCAATTAGCCCTAATTAGACATTAATTTTCAAGTTTATCTAACCGTAGTTAAACATTTTCAAAAACAACAAATAGACAATCATAGCTCAATGGGCTATTACCAATAAATTTAAGCACAAATAAACACTAGTTTTATCAGAATTCGAAGTACTTTGTTTATGGGAAGAATATACCTATTTTTCAATGGATTGAAAGCGTAGAAGCTTGGAGATCCCAATTTGATGAAGTATGCGATGGATTGCGACGACTTGAGATGAATTTGGACTAATTAGGGGTTTGAGAATTGGGTTTAATGGTTTGGAGAGGGTGAGAATGAGGAGGAAAACGAGCTCAGTTGAAGCAATATTTGTGACTATTCGATCGGTCATCGACGACAATATTTCAACGACCATCTAATATATTATTTTATATTTTCTCCCTATTTGAAATAAATTAAGTTTAATTTAATTTGTTGTAAAAAAATTAAAAACATTTATAATAACCCACTTTTATTTCTAAACGGTAAGAAGGTAACTCCTCACATCTATTTATTACCATGATATGTTTATTTTTCACGCTATTAGAATCGGTATGATTGGATTAATTTGTTTATATTACCGCATACCACATGTATGTAAAGTAAATTTATATATAATTAACGGTATGAACTAATAAAGGAATATGTGAATAAATTGATTTTGCTTATGTTTTAGCTAACACATACAATAATTAACACCAAATTATAGTACTAGTAACCACTTGCACTAATCAACACTGATTAGCCCTAATTAAACATCACTTTTCAAGTTTATTTGACTCTAATCTATATTTCCAAAATCAACCAATATCTAATTGTAACTCAATAGGCTATTAACAATAAACTAAGCACAAATTAACACTAGCTTTATCAAAATTTCAAATAATTAGTTTATTGGAAGAATATATCTATTTTTCGATGGATTGAAAGCGTAGAAGCTTGGAGATTCCAATTTGATGAAGAGTACGACGGATTGCGATGATTGGAGATGGATCTGGACGAATTGGAGGTTTGAGAATCGGGTTTTTGGGCTTAAAGAGGGTGAAAATGAGGAAATTGGGCTCTGCTAGAGCAATATTCATGAGTCGCTGTGGACGACAATAACTATTTAGTATATTAATTTATATTTTTTTCTCCCTATTTGAAATAATTTAAGTTTAATTTAATTTGTTATAGTATTTTTTTGTAGTAATCCACTTTTGTTATTAAATATTAAGAAGGTTATTCTTATAACATCACACAATACGTTTTTAACGATTTGATTATTGATTCTGAACTTTAAATGTATTTATTCACATAAAATAAAATATTTGATAAGCAATAAATCTGTTGAATCTTATGTTGATCCAATATATTTTAGGTATATGGTCGAAATATGAAAGAAAAATTAACATGTTTAAGGTATCAATCTTTATTTTCAAATTTATAGTTGCTCGTGGACATTTAGACAAACTTTTCGTTTGGAGGTAAAACGATCTTCAACAAAACGAAAATTCAGACCACATGTTCTATAATATGTATTTATCCAATTCGTATGGTTGTATTTAAGCTAAAGGTGAAAAAAATAGACTTCAAGCGTGTTATTTTCTTAGAAGTTGTCATGTTAAGTGTTACTTGAAAAATGATGTATTTAGATTCTCGGTGTATGGATTGGATAAATACATTATTAACCATATGTGATCCAAATTTTGTTTGGTTTGAAGATCTTTTGGCTTTAAACGAAAGGTTTTTAGTATGAATGTAGACAGAAGGCTATAAAATTGAGAATTAAGATTGGTACCATAAATTTATTTACTCTTTTATATCATATTTTGGAACAAAATACATTGGGTCGATATAAGATTCAAAAAATACATTTTTTAGTCGGACATTTTCTTTTCTATAAATTTATAATGTTAAATATATATAAAAATTCATAATTAGTTGCAAAATGGTTAAAAAGTATATTTAAATTCATAAAACTGTCATGCATCATAAATTTCACTGAAGTGTACAATGGATGGGCTGAAAATTACAAAGATTGATCTTTTGTGTTTGATTTTAAGTAAAGTTAAATATCGAATTGCACCTCAAAATATTATTGAACTTTTTTATGAATTAAATTAGGAGCAGTGCTAGATCAACCAGCTATTTCCGGTGAAAACTATCGGATCCAGTAATGCACGGGTGCAATTCAAGGGGCAAACTTCATCGTACGGTTGGGGAAATTGCTGCAGAAATTGACCTACTGAGAATCGGTCGATGTAGCATTTCTGTTAAATTAGTGCTTTTAAATGAAGTTCAAATTTTTATAATTAATAAGTTATATTAATGTGGTAAATTAAGATACTTAAAATAAGGTGCTGTCAAAAACTAAAATGGTGGAACCGTCGACATGCATTATTAATGTCTGTTTCTATTGTGACCATTTCTAGTGGCATTTAATACATGTTAACTCTCAAAGTTATGTATTATCACGATATGTTTATTTTTCACTTTCTATAATCAATATGATTAAACAAAATTTATGTTAAACCAAATTTTTTTTTTTTTGGATTTATCGATTGTTGGCGTACTTGATCATTATTCGATATCCGTTCATACTAATGGGTGCAGGTATATGATATTTGAAAATAGTTTCACATGTAGATATGATACTATCCTCATCCAAAATTCCCCTTGGCATACCTAACCTTTATGTTGATTCTTTTTTGGGGGATTCTTTCGAGGCCTTTTACTCCCTCCTAAGCTGCTTATGTGCTAGTTATAATTGAGCACTTTTATATTGAATAAAAACTATGTTTTGGATCTGCAGTTATAGACTCGCGTAACTAGGTCCATCAAAGGAAATTTTCGGATGCGAATAATGTCATATCTGAACAAGGGATCATTACTGGATATTCGTATAAAAAACAGATGAATATCAGATATTTATCAACTTCGTTTATAAATAAATAAGGTCAATAAGTGAATTTTCTTTTTGGTCCACTATAAATCCTTTTCGGGAATTATACTAATGTAAATACAAGAAGTAGAAAAATACAATGATAATAATCACTCTTGGATAACAACCATTCATTTATATAGGTATAATATTGTTTAGTACTGCGATAAGACCAAAGTTATTACAGTGGCAAGTCGAGTCGATAGAGGTCCAACTAGTTGACTAATCGGACTAGTAATAGACTAGCCGATAAATAAATAAATATGTACGTAACTAGGTATATATTAATACATGATAATTGTTGTTCATATTCCATTTTGGGTTACTTCTTCTCGAGGTCGTATTCCACTTCATGATTTGCGGTCGATTTCGATTTAATTAAGATGAGATCCTAAGTATAAATAAATCGACTTCGGTTTAATTCTTGTCCAGTTCGTATTCGACTTCGTGATTTCAGGTGAATTCTTCTCGATTTTGACTTCGACTTCACAATTTTGGGTCAATCTCGACTTCAACTTCGTGATTTAGGGTTCCAGATTGGGTTCGACTTCGTGATTTAGAGTTTAAGCTCGACTAATGGCAAGTCGACTTTTCCAGTCGATGCTCCGATATTGACCAATCGACTAGTCACGACCTGTCGAGCGCCGTAATAACACTGGATAAGTCGATAGATGTCAATTAGTTAAATATACATTATCTCAACTACAATCATCATAAAAGTCGGTTGAATAATTTTTGGATGTAGATGCTATTATATCCGTATCCATTTTTCAAACATTTTTTCCTTTCCATTTTTTGGATACAGCATATGATAGATTTCAGGATTTTGTTCCGATCGTCGTTACATAACTCATATGCATCCGCGTTCAATGACACTTCAAATTGGAGCACGTCTATAGCTTTCATGTTTCCCACCATACATCCGGTTTCTCTTTCCCTCCACTATCACATTTTAGTATGAACGGAAGGTGGAAAACAAGGAGGCTATTAGGGTGCTTCATTTTTATTTTTATTTTGGGGGGGGGGGGGGGGGTGGAGGGGGATGGTTGGGTTGCATTGAACGCTGCTATACATACACTTTTTTCAACAAGAAGGTAATTAGCTATCAAAACAAAGGATTCAGTAAAAAAATGAACCCTTGGAAGTCTATCCGTCCCACAGTACACATCCAGGACTGTCTTATGCTGTCTCTGTGGTTTGAGTTTCATATTATATTACCGACATGATGACTTGGCACTGTAACTTTAATGTGATTGTGTACTGTATACTTTGCTTTTCTAGGGAGCATCGCGAACATGTCAAGGATCTAGCATGCATATCAGAAGACTTAAGCCGAACTGTTATTGTAGATAATAATCCATTCAGTTTCTTACTGCAACCAGTAAACGGAATACCATGTGTCCCATTTTCTGCAGGGCAGCCCTATGATGAGCAGGTATGAAACATGATGAAAAACTCAATAGACTCACCTTAGGTGGTTAATGCCAGCACTGGTAAAATATCGGTGACTGGTATTTAGAAATTATGGATAATATCAGAGTGATATTGGTTATATTTGTTTGCAAGCAATATAGTTTACAGTGACAAAAGATGCAGATATTCTCTTTTTATCATTTCAGATAACTGTTAGATTGTTTGGTAATATATTTATATGAATTTCATTATGCCCACCCCAAAAATTTAATGTACTGTTATATATTTATTTAGTTTTCCTATTGAATAACAGTAGTGGACTACTATAACCAATATATTACATCAATATCAGCAAATATTGCCAATTTGTTACAAATTATCTTGATGTTTCAAAAAGAGCAGGCTCCGAGTCCATTATGTGTACACGCTACACACACATAAATGAACTACGTAGGATTCACCTAGTAGGTTTATGCGTGAATACAAAAGTAGATGTATATGGAAAATGATCTGACAATCGTTTTTCAGCTCCTTCAAGTTCTGTTTCCTTTGCTAAAGCAACTGTCTTTGGAGAAGGATGTAAGACCTGTACTGTATGAGAAATTTCACATGCCTGAATGGTTTCAACAGCATGGTGTTCCCACGGTTTCTTGATTACAGAGTATAATGTGGTTGTAAAGTATTTTATTTGGTCCGATAAGTTGTAATTTTGCATTGGAGCTAATTATGAAAACATTCTATATTGTTTAATATTGTTAGAGAGTGTGCTAGCTGTGTAAAAAAGAAAAAAGAAAAAGGCTCAACTGTTGAAGTTAATTGTTTATACAATTTGAAAGATGTATCATTGTTGTGGCAGAAGCCTTTGTGCCAAACACTTAAAAATTCGAAATTCATTTGTGTTTCAATTTGAAAAGCAAATAAATTTCCAAAGTGTATAAATGGCTATGTATGTCAAAATATACACTGCTTACATAGATAATAACCCTGGTACATTGTATTCAACCTTACACTGTACGTGGCATACACCAAACTTCTCCCTCTCTTTATCAGCTGTCCTGAATCCTGATTACTGCTCTCGGCTGACTCCAGTCTTGAAACAAGAATCGTAGTTGTCCTTGTGTGTGGCATGTTTATGCATTAAACAGTTGTAACATTTTGTAAGCTTTTGTAAGCAACACTTAACGAATATAGTGGGAATAGGGTTGAAGCATCTTTATTTTTCTCCAACCAGATTGTCCAAAAATAGGATAAACATAGAATTCTGTCAACCTGAGAGAAGACTCCCAAAGTTGAGAAATGTTAGTGCATGACAATTCAGACATGAACCCCAGGTTGGTGGAGTAAACGGCCCAACCCCGGAATGAAAAGTCATGCTCGTCGAGAAAAGAGAGGGTTATAGGGACTGGAGTGCAATGTTGTTCAACCATGGGCCTGATCAGAATTTAATTTTGGTTACACAGCCCAAGGAGATGGAGGTGCTAGTTTGTAATTAATGGCAGCAAGATAGTATTCCTTTTTAGAAATATGAGCAATATCTGGGATGTGGAGCAAATAGATCTAAAAGCCTGAAGTCTCCATTGTTGTTCTTATGTAACGACGATTGAAACGAAATTCCCTCTTCCTCCTGTACATGGCGCACACATATGGGTTAGCTCACACATCCTTGTAACAAAAGGAATTCTTGATGTTACGTGCCTACTAACTCATATTTATACACCACTACTTCAATTTATTCCGTGATATGAGATTATTTATTCAAACCGTCATTTCAATTTTAACAACATGCGAGACAATCTTAACAGTTGTGGCCTGTAGCTTTTTGTTTTTCCAAAACATGTTTCAGCCACATTCTGATAGAAGTGTCATGTTGAAACTGGTGAGATTGAGGACTCCCAATCCACCTTGGGATTTTGGATGGCAAATAGCTTCCAAGGCTACACCAAGCAATTGGATGGTGGGATAAATCCGGTACACCATTACAGAAGAAAGCACGTAGCAAAGTGTCATTCGTAAAAAGCCAACTAGTATGTAGTCATGGAACCGAGGACTGAGTTGACCAAGGTTAGTTTGCCTGCTTGCGTAAGTGAACTGCCCTTCCGTCCAACTAGGCGCTTCGAAAGTTTATTAAGAAGAAAGTTCTAATCCTCTTTTCTAGGCTTCGAGGCTTTCAGTTTGAGACTAAGGTAGTTAATTAGGCATTGGCCAAGGGAATAGTTTCACTACAAGAAAAAGACCTTTTTATAGCGTTTAAAAAACGCTATAAAAGGATACGATGGCGTTTTTATAACGCTGTATATTAATATGTTGTAATATGTTAGGGGTCTACAATAGCAATCTGATAATCCTTATAAAAAACATGCTATAAACGATGTTACTCATAGCGTTTCAAATGTGCTATTAATTGGACGATTCCTATCTATAGCGTTTGTTACTTGCTATAAAACTTTTACCCAGAGTTGTGGTTTATGCTGCTAGTATTTATAACGTCATTTAATTGCTATTTATAGCAACCATAAACGCTCTAGATAAGCATTACTTGATTATTATAGCAACTACAAATGCTATAGAAATTGCATAGCCTAATTATTATAGCAACTATAAATACTATAGAAAGTTTGATTTAGTATTTTATAGTATTATTTACTTGCCATGAAAGCTGTTTAATCATTACAAAATATTTTTATTGCACTAGAATTTGACTATAGTATGCATAGCCATTATCAAGAATATTTCATGCACAATATTAGGCATATAAATATTTATAATCAAATGTATGTCATACAACGTCGAAACATAAATATTTGTAATCAAAAGTAACAATTCTTATAATTGTTGCTAATCAAAACAATACATACTAAAAAGAACAATCCGTACAACCATAGATAACCAAAACGATACATAGTAAAGGTAAGATGTATGAACATCGACGCAAAATACATTTGAAGGAAAATGAGTGCGACAATTTTTTTTTCCATGCCTTTCACCATAGCGTAAGCCTAGAGCATCATATAGCAACTGTCAAAAAAAAACATGTCTATTAGTCATAAAATCCGAACATGCAGGGTTTAATGTTTAGTATAAGAAAGTACACTAGCCATCTGAAACTAGTACAAATTCCCAAAAAAAAAATATGTCATGTTCTAATGAGATGCCCTGGAATTTAACAAAGAAATCTGCAGCTGCTTCAAAGAAAGTTGAATCAAGTGAGTTCTTCAAATAGTGATTCTTCTGACGGTGATATAAAAGTGAATATCAAGAAGAAACCTGCTCCAGTTGCCGCAAAGAAGAAATGAAATTTTTCAAAGGACACTGACATTGAGATAAAAGATGCTGCATCATCAGCAATTCCATGACCGACAACCACATACAATATATGTGTTGACAGACACTCAAGCTACGTAAATGAGAGATAGATATAAAAAAGACAAAAAAGCCAACATGTTAATATTACAAATGGATATAACATATGACTTCAAACCAAAAATATACACTGTAAAAAATCTTATATCACACAACCAGAAAGTAACTCAGTTACTCACCGATAAGATTAATACATCCTATCACCAGCTACAACCGTCCACACTTTTTTATATGCACTTCAGAAGCAATGACCGGTTTCGACCTGTATACAAGTCAAACAGGTTCAGATTATCCCATCACAACATTGATATAAAGTATTGGATATTATAAATTCAGATATTGTATATCGACCCTTGATAACTCAAATTTACCTTTTTTTAACTCAAGTTACACCTGAACAATAAAGAGTAACAGGTTTAGATTTTCATATCATCATATAGCAGATGATGCAATATGCATACTGCATCTAATCAAGTGCTTAAATAACAAAATATTGATAGAAAATAATAATAGCTATAATAGGATACTACCACTGGAACAAGATGTAACATGTTCTAAGCTTATGCTTGCTGAATTAATCTGCACTTAACTAACTGAACCAAGCTGCATAACAGTTCGATCTAAAACCGGGACAAGCTTCATATGGGAATGACCCTCAAGCTGAAACAAGATGCATAAAAGTCTGTCATTGAGTAAATTATTAGTTTTTTTCCTACAATAATAAATATGTAATTAAACCAAATACTTTAGAGTTAAAATCTTCTTCCCGAGTAGAAAATTGTTAAATATAACACAATGACTCTTGACTGCAAATCAGCTTTAAATATTGAAACAAAGAGCAAAAGAGAGAGTCGACCTATTACACTCTGCTTGTGACAGTTTGCCTTTCGCAGTGCAACATTCCTGTCAGCCAAGTACTGCTCATCATGACATGTTGGTAGCTGCAGTTGCTTTCACCTGTGCACGACTTATGCTTCATTCCAGTATTTCATATGTTGAATAATCTATTTTACTCTAGTATCAAGCATCAATGTCTTGGCATCATCACCCCGGTAGTTAGACGCTCTTGCTGTGTCATGAGAACACAGGTTAAATCCTGAGAAACGCATGATTCAAAATACTAAACATATGCTAACTTGTTGTGTACTATATACCAACTTAGATTGTAGTACAATCATGTACTAATTTTTGAATATCCAGTTTCGATAAAAAGAAAACTACTTTGTCTCCCTTTAGCCCAAAGCTCACCTACACTGCTAATTATGATTTAATTTAATGGTAGTCCCCAATAAAGCAACATAATACCAAAAGAAACCCTATTATATTCATGCACTCCTTCTTCTTTGCTCTCAAATTTAAACCCAAACCGTGTGCCCCACTTTCGAAACTCGAATTCAAAAGGCAAAAGAAAAAAAAAGTAATATATCTTCCCAATTCCGAAGGTCTGCCGATCTGGTTAGTGCTAGAACCGAACTAGAATGGCAAAAGGCTTTGACGAACCAGATGAAATATGGGACCTGGATTATTTTTAGAGCAGTCCAGCACTATTATAGTTGATAATAAATGGTAAAGATTATGCCAAAATTGAAAATAAAACAGACAAATATATACCTTTTCTGATGAGTTTTTGAACAGTCCAGCACTATTACCTTTTCTTAGTCTTTGACGTACAAATATCGGTGGTATAACATACAACATATTTTGACTGGTAATACTAGGAACTGATGTGTATGCTGATGTACAAGGTTTTTACTGTTAGCGATTGATTTTTTCCGGTTATATGCAAATGGTACACTATACCATACTGAAAGATGAAGAACCGTAGCCTCAAAATGGTCTCTCGAATCCTTCCTCGCATTTTACGAATATAAGCCTGCAATGTCAAGAGGAAAACGATGCTAAAACTTAAAAATAGATTCTGCTTAGAAGTTTTTTTCTCTTTATTTTCTAAAGGCTTTTGAACAACTCCTTTATGAGAGTTTAACATTAAAACCAGCATGGTGCAATTATTGTTGTATCTTTATCCACCAAAGCTGTGGTTTTTGGTGTTTTTTTCGTATTATTTCAGCATATTATCGTATCAACAACAATTACTTAGATATTCCAAGCCTAATTCATCTTAAAAAGAACTAATAGAAAACACAAAGATGGCATTCAAAATGACTCTAGTTGAAAAATAAATTAAGGTTATTTTAATTAATTATACATCGCATTTTGCAAATTTACCAGTACTCATAGTTTGCTCAAAATTGGCTTTATTTGATACCGACTTTACTTTTTTTTGAAATGTAGTCTATTATGGTGCAATTTTCTAAAGCTAACTTCTAAATTTATAAGATTGCCTCTGAAGGTCCGCAAAGTTGTTTTATGCCTAAATAAGTTGCTCTTTTTTTGTTTCACATGTGTATGTGAATGTGCATGGGTGCACGTACTATTTTATTATTGCAAAAAGGTCGTCTCATCATAATATTCAAAAATTGGGAACTCACGAGCATGTAAATGAAATGTGGTGGCTATATTACAATCAACATAAGAAAGATAAAGCCACAAGATCCGAAGAACTCGTTATTGGTTATATTAATATTTCCACTTCAATTAAGTACGAACAAATCAATTTAAACACATAAGACAAAATATGAAAGTTACAGAAAGGTTCAAATGTAAATTTAGAGCACATGATTACTCAGAAGTTTATATACTAATGCATTGTATTAAATCTAGAAGGAAAATATAATTTAAGTTTTGACTTTTCCTGGCATCGAAAATTAATTTAAGTTTTGAACAGTAGAAACGTAAAATTATATAATTACCAATTCTTCTTCTCACTTAGCTTCCCAGCTTTCTTCTTCTTTAACTCCAATCCCATCTCAGTAAAAAGGCCAGTTAGTCCACAGTCGGAAGTCTTCCACTATCCTGATTTCAAAAAAAAAAGTGATGGTAAGTAAACTTTATCATTTGATCCACCAAACCATAGCTTATCCAAATAGTACGTTTGGACTCTGACAATCGAAAACAAAAGAGCTTTTTCTCTTGTTAAAAAAATAAAACTGAAACTTGAATAAATCATGTCAATTTGTCAAAAACATCAAACAGATATCATGCATATTTTAAAAAAATCACATCAAATAGGCTTTTGTTTTATTTATTTTTATATATAAAGAGCAAGAGTTTTCTTTTTAAAAGCTATCTAAAAAAATCACATCAGATATTTAATAATGTCATTGTGCGCTATCAAACATTCTAAGTCCAGTGTTAGGATCTTCCAAGCAAGGAGTGTGCAATTCAATTAATGCAATTTGGATTTGGGAAATATTACAAAAAAGGAAGAATTTTTTTTACTGGAAAACAGTTAGGCAAACAAGTAGTTTAAGAAAAATCTAAATACCTGAAAATGTTCGACTCTATCTACTAGTTCTTGTCGCTTGGGACTGCCTCAAACACACTGCAATTCTAATTTTGTGAAAGCTGCTCTTTTGCATGTTGAAAAAAATATTTATCTTGAGTTGATCTTGTAGTTTACAAAGTCGATGGACACAATTGAGTTGTTATGTCTCAGCTTTCCCACTAAGAGATAAGATTTACGCTTGATTGCTAAGTTGCATATGTCTAAAAGTTTAACACGGACACAAGTCCGCTTGATCTGCTAAGTTGCATGTGTCTTGAAAGTTTAATATGCCCAACTCTTTTTTTCCCTTAATACTTGACATCTGTTGTGTTTTTAGTTGAAGTAAACTTAAACTAAAACCAAACTAAAACCATCACAGACTAAGATGTACAGCTCAGACACATTTAAGAGTAACTTTAGTTGAAGTAATGTTGTGATTTGACTAACTATTCTATAATAACGAACCAACTATAGCAATGAAGATCTGAATAGTTATTCTTTTTTTAATAATCAAAGATTTATGCTTATATCTTCAAGTATGGCTGGGAATTTTAAATGTGTACACTACCTAATGTTTCACATAAAAATATTACTGTAGCAGCCAACAGCCGCAACAGGCTGCTGCTAAAAAGAATGTACTATTTATTTGACATTAACATATCATTAACTGATTGATAATTGGAATTTCAGTTTCTTTAGTTAATATTAAAACAAGTGAATCTACTAAGCATGAGGTGGCCAAGCAAGATCAGTGAAATTTAGCAAAAGGGGGAGATTGTAATGGGTAACAGCATGCAAATTTAGCAATATAAAAAATTGTTTCATTTAGAATGTGATATTAGAGCGAGCTGAGATCACGACTTGCGTTTTTGTCTCGACCATGGTACCCGAGAGAAAGAAAAGTCTTAGTTAGCACCTCACTAACTCTCGAAAGGAGTGGATCTATGAGAGCACGACGGAGTGGACATCGAAGCATCAATGACTGAGATACCAACTCAAATCAAGATTGGTTGGGTGTGAAGCATGTGTCCCCATGGTAGGTTATATCCACTACCTGGCATGTAACATCTCTCTCTGTAGGAGTCTGTTTACCTGGCCTCGTAACGATGCTCCCAACTCGAGTCATCATATGCATATCTCCATGCATTAATTTTCCTATCAAGCAAGAGAGTTGCAAGATATAAACATAATATGGTATCGTCTAAAAAAAATGTTCAATGTACAACGGAAGACCCCCAGCAACATGAAAAAATCATGAACCATTTCACATAAAATCTTTACATTCAAGATACATGAGCCTTTGGTGCAAGGTAAACAAAGCTATTTTTGATGTATATTGCAAATATGTTATTCGAAGTAGATAAAGGGATCTACTAAACCAATTTCAAGATATATTTAAGTAGTATCTTGTACAGTTAATACAATCAATATCCATATATTAAATAATCTGGTTTTCTAACAAGTTGAGTACATGATAAGTAATAATGTACGGTAAAGCACAAATCAGTGCAACTAATAACTAGCAAGAAAAATGGCAAAAATTGCAACATAAGTGATGAAGGTGGGTAAAAAAACATGCAACACTGAGTGCACCAACACGTTCTCCATATAGACCCATATTCTTTACATAGCTTTAAGCTGTAAAGCACTCTACACCATCCATCCACCACAAATATGCGAACAGACTGTGCATCTGCATCTAGACTTCCACTAGCAAAACCCTGTAATAACATAGACCCGAAACAAATTACGTAACTCAAAGACTGGGCTACCTCAATTCACTGTTACACATAAATTTAGGACTAAAGAACTACAGCTACCTGATAAGCACTGTCAAAGAAAGGCATCGCACCTTTTGATCAGATCAACTGCCTTATCTGCTCCCACTGATCAACGGTAGGTTCAACTCCAGTAGGGTTATAAGCACATGCATGAAGAACAATTGCTCCAGAAGGTGCAGCACCGAGATCTTCCAACAAACCTGTTCCAAACTATTTTTACTTTTTTTTCAGATGCACCACAGAAGGAACAATTAATATATATAAGATTCTTTTATTGGTAATCATTAAATCTTTTGGTCATCATACCAAGTCAATATGCTTTTACGATGCAAGGTACCTTTGAAGTCCAACCCACGAGTAGCTGGATCAAAATAACAGTATTGCTTGACGGCAAGTCCCGCTAATGTAAAAACTTTTGTATGGTTTCCCCATGTTAGTAATGGAATATAAATAGTGCGCTGAACAATACATTTCAAATCAGTGTCAAGTAATCAAAACTTTCATATATGAAATATTAAATGTGAGGAAGTAATTTACCTCATGATAATGTCTTGCTAGAAACTCAGCACCAACTCCTAATGAGCCAGTGCCAGATAAGCATTGCACTTTAGCTACCCAATTATGGATTGCAGGACTGTTATTACAGAAGAAGAAGGAAACATTTTAGTTAGAAAAATATTAAAGACGATATGCAGGACTCTGAACATATGAAACAAGTCGCACTTCTGATAGGTCAGGTCAGGGATAAAAATAATAATATAAGAAAGCAGTTATTATTTTGTGTGACGGCTACATAAAATTGATAGTTTAGGTAGAAAAGGCAAACTGTGGTAAGTCCCACTGTCTATTCGAATTTGATACAAATGACTGTAGACGTGGCATATTGTAAAATAAGTCAACTACTGACAGAAGATATCCATTTAGCATCATAACAATACCTACTATACAACTTTGACATATTCCCCTTCCTCTCCCCCCCACCCCAAAACATCAACCCCACTGCCATCGGGCCACAAAATCCCAAAAAAGGGCAGAAAAATACTGCAAGAAATAACTTTCTAAATTTTGCCAACAAAACAGAAGCAATGGATCTAACTAATAGGTGCTTAAGAAAAATATTATCCACTAGACTGCTAAAGTAAGTCTACTTTTAGATGATCCACCATCCACGCCACCCGCCAAGATATGAATAGATACAGCAAGCCTAACAATGTTATATCTTACTTGGATAATTCTGGCTCATAACTTTAAGGATATAAGAATATTGATAATTACCATTTTAGCAATATTCCAACTGAATTACAAAGTATATTACATTACATATACTATGAAAGAAAAAAAGGAGTAATAAAGAAATATGAATTTAAATGGTACATAGTGATAGCGATTAAGCGACATGGTAAATACAAAATGATTTTCAACTAGTTAAGTAGTACAAAGTAACCTTTCAGATCCAAATATCAGCCCAGTAATTGGAAGATATTCTTTAACACGTGACCTGCACATAATTCAGAAAATAATTCTTTACAATATATATAAGATCAGAACATGCAGCATGTAGCAGTTTACAATTTAAACAATGATACATTAAACAAATCAATATTATCTAACTAGCTTGTGTTTTTTTTATGTTCTCTAACTGAAGCATCAAAACTATTTCAATAATTTTTTGGAAGGTTTGAATTTCAGAATAAATAAATAATAATAGGGGAGAATGCGTGTATTTTTTTCAAAAAATAATTATTTACAATATATATAAGTTCAGAACATGCAGCATGCATCAGTTTACAATTTAAACAATGATCCATTAAACAAATCAATATTATCTAATTAGCTTGTCCTGATTTTTTTTTTTTTATGTTCTCTAACTGAAGCAACAAAACTATTTCAATAATTTTTTGGAAGGTATGAATTTCAGAATAAATAAATAATGATGAGTGAGAATGCGTGTATTTTTTTTTTATGTGACACAGACCTGAACTTGATCAAGAGGCCGTTCATTTTTATCCTGGTTCCTATGAATGAAAATTCCATCATCACATTTGTTCATAAAATATGCGCTTCCACTGATATCATATAAACCTAGTGGACCACTAGTCTAATTTTGAAGTCGTCTAAGAATCTTGTGCAATAATCCACACATGGCATGAATGATGCCGAGCAAAATGTTTGATCTTTGTTAGGAGTTGACTCACATACTGGGTCTCAGTATGTCTTGGAGAGCATTGGTGATTAAGTTCTTGTAAGGATCATTAACAAGTCCACGAACTCCATATCTCAGAACTGCAGCTTTGACTAGGATTAGAACCCAGTCAACAGAAGGTAAGCAATCATCCTCACACCTTATCAGATAAAAGGATTTGTCTAACAATTTTGTTCCTTGTTGGAAATCCTGAAAGCTCATTCGCTTGACTTATCCTCCATAGCGGGATTTAAAGAATGGCTTCCCAGTGAACTTCTCTAGAAGCTTCCTTACATGCTCCTGAACCTTGTTTTCCATAGAGCATAGAGTAAATGTCGATCCTTCAGTTTTGTTAAAATTACAAATTAGGGCGTCAATGCACTCACCTTTGCCTGAATTTGTTAATTAACAGTTTTACTTAGATCTCTGTGACCAGTCAAATGAGTCAACCAACTTAATTTTGTTAATTAAAAGTTTTACTGAATTCTGGAATGAATTAAAAAATACAATTGACGGAATTTTAAACAGAAAAAGATCTAAAATTCAAAAATGATGCAGTGATACTTGAATAAATTCTTGGGAAACTGATCGAAAATTAATCGAAGTGAAGGTATTGAAATTAAAATTATCAAAACAGTCATGCCATAAATCCCCGACCTCTTCCGACAAATCAGTTCAACAAATATACCTAAAATTATAAAATTAACCTACAATACTTTATATAGGTAAAGAGGCAGTAATTGTAAATATTTCAATACTTGTACAATCGTGCCCAAGATTCAAAAAATATACCTAATAAGCGCCCTGGACAATCAGTCATTGTTGCTTTTATAACCGTGCTCAAGCTTGTAATCGAGCTCAATTCTTGTATAATCGTGCTCAAGCGTCAGCTGCATTGAAGATTCACGCTCAGTCTTAAACAATTCGAAGTCAGCTTAGTACAATTCGAAGTCGGGCTCGGTCACTGTTGTTGAGTCACCTTGGAGAATTAGTAAAAATCAAGCCTTGAGGAAGAGAGGGTTACCGAGGTTTTAGATTAAAAGTGGGTTATTGTGAGCGAAGAAGCCTTGAGGAAGAGAGGATTGCAGAGGTTTCAGATTAAAAGGGGATTATCCTAAGGAAGAGAGGGCTGCGGAGGTTTTAAATTAAAAGGGGATTATCGTGAGTGAAGAGGCAATATGAGCACGAATGAAAAGGAAAATTGGGCGGTCGAGAAATAACGTGGAGGGAAACGAAAATTTAGACCGCGAATTTAGTATTAGGAAAAAAATTACAAGAAAACACGCTTTGTTTTTTACCCATATAAACACTAAATGCTTAAATATAGCAAACACAATTTTGATGCAATCCCACTTGCTATTAATATAATATTTTCTTATAGTGTTTAGGGTAGGGGCGGATGCAAGGTAAGGCCAACTAGGGCCAATGCCCTAGCTGGAAACTTAAGAATCATTTGTAATAGATGCTTTTCTGAGCTACTGCCCTATCTGGAAAATTATTTTGGCCCTAGCTCAATATAAATTTTACTTCAGCGCATGCAAGTTTGACAGTATTATTCAGTGCATGCTTGTTTTTCTAGTTTTTCAGGCCTGCATGACCAGTTGCTACTACTTTTCTTTCTTAACTTTAGTTCTAACCCTATGAAAAGTTGGTTCAGAAAAAAATGGCCCTACCTGAATTTTTTGGTTGGATCCGCCACTGGTTTAGGGTACAAGCATCCAGCGATCCCAGATCACTTGTACCATTAATCATAGTCATAGAGATTTTGGAGAAGTTAATCTTAAGAACCAAAGCCAGTTCAAAACAATATAGAAGAAGCATTACGATCGATATGGTTCTGGGCCCAGAGAGTAGGTTAGTGTCATCAACAAGTTGGAAGGAGATAAAAGTTAAATGAATTACCTTGTTTGCAGAAGAGCACAGTTGGAGGTAAGATCAGTCATACATGCGAAGCAGTCTGCCGCTAGGTTGAAAAGTATTGGTGAAAGCAGGTCCCCCGCCTAGGTCCCTTTGGTTGAAAAGAGGCCGTCTTTAATACCATTGATGCAAACTCTAGAAGATGTGGTTTGATGGAGTTATCTGACTCAAAGGATGAAGCGATCCATGAGTCCTACGACTTTAAGAGATTGAAGTATGAAGTCCCAAGCTACAACGTCGAAGGCGTTAGAGAAGATGGACTACTGCATAACTGATGTCGTTGAGGGCACAATAATTGATTACCTCCTGAACCGAAGTAGCATTGTGCAGGAGGGATCTTCGCGACATGAAAGTGGATTGTCTAGGAGAAATAAGATCTTAAAGGAACGACTTGAGTGAATGGAGAGAACCTTAAATAATAGCTTGAAAACCATGTTCTAAAGGCTTATAGGATGAAAGTGCCAATTAGGGGGCTCCCACAATCTTGGGAATGAGGATAATGTTGGCATAGTTGAGTCTCGAGATTAGATGTGGATCGCGATAGAATTCGTTGGAAGCTTGAACAATATCGGACCGGAGGAATCCCCAGTAAAGTTTAAAGAAGAATGGAGGAAAACCATCAGGCTGATAGAGTTATGGGTATGCCTTAGGGCCAGTTATGTAATTTGTTACATATATCTAACTCGTTGATCAATCTTGTTCAAAATAAAAAGTGTTTTCTTTCCAAGATATACTTGATACTCTCCAATTGTTAGGCAGGGTATTAATCATGAATGCTGGGGGACCAGGGGTCACGTACTAGTAATTATTGGATAACTATGAAATTACACATTTGATAATTTTATGTTGGTTAATGTAACTAAGCCAAACAAAAAAGTCGATGTGATGGAGTTGTGTAGTTTTCTCGATCCAAGAATACCATGGATCTTCAATATGAAAGCTCTGATTTGGTTCCAATCAAATCATGACCTATCGTCCAACGAGTGACTATAGTTGGGTCGAGTGGATGTATTGGAATTGAAACACCATTCAATAGAGGATTTGTCTCCTTGTTTGTATCATAGTCAATTCTAGCCAATCCAAAGTCAAAATCTCTGATTATAACATTTCGATTAATAATAATTGTTATTATTGAACCAACGACTGTGTATTAGGACTATAAAATTGTAACAACATTGGATTTTTGGCCATTACCAAATTTCTCATGTCCAAAGTGATAAAGTATGGACGAAGAGAATTAGTTTATATGAAAATCACAAATGAGCATCGCTTATTAGAATAAAATGCGATTTTACCAAAACAGAGTAAGCTATAAATTTAAACGTGATGTCACACCACATGCTAAGTGCCATGTAGACGTTACCATTCGAATAGTTCGATTTTGGTAGCTAATCGAATTTACACCTAAGAGTTACATAACTAAATGATAATTTTCTTGAGTCCAAAAGATTTACTTACTTTATAACTGTTACAAATTAATTAATTAAATTAATATCTATGAAATATTAATTATTAAATTTGAATATGATTTGAGAAATAAATAGTATTATATGCTTATAATAGTTATAAATATATTGATGGATATATGTTAACGATAAGCGATTAAATTCAATTTAGTTGCATTGTATTTTAGTTTGGGCTTAAATGAGTTTAAATACCATTACCAAATTTGCAAAATTACGGGTTTGGAAATGATTAGGGGTGGCTAAAACATAGGTAATAGGTTTGGAGATGTATGCTTAAGATTAAGTGAGATGGGTTTGGAGATTTGTGGTTCAGATTAAGCGAGAGTGGGTAATTCTGATCTACCTATTTTTCTCACTTGTGAAACTATAATTAAGAATCTCTAAAATTTATCTTCATCTACTCATTCGGCTTTCATTTTTACTCTCTTAGTCATGTCTCAAAATCTCAAATCATTTCTGTAACAACCCAAATTTTCAACCATCAAAAGTTGACACTAGTATATTCATGGTATTCACATGCCAAACAATCAAGTATCGAAAAGACATATTGTTAGAGGAAAAAGAAAGAAGACGTAGAGCAAAATCTCATAGCGGAGTGAATAATTTATGATATATAATGATCTTTATATAATGTAAAGTCTTTTTAATATGCAACAAACATACATACATCAGAGTCCTAAACTATGAATTAGTCTGGATGGTTATAACAGTCTTGCCTCGCAAATGCCGATAAATAACAACAACGCAATAGAAGAATGATGGAATATACAAGAATACGCCTTGGGCATTTAGATCATCTTCTGAAGCTTCAACGCAGTCCAAATCTATTACATAAATATACCCGGTTTGACCCGAGTATTATAATAAAATAACACATAGATCAATCTGGTAAACCAATATGCGAAAACCACAACTCAAATTGAATTTTATATTATTAAAAATATTTTTAAACAAGATATCATAAGACCTAGTTGCACATAAGAACAGGCAAATTTTTACTTATGATCACCAAATCATTTCATATCAAAATCCACGGATACTATAATAATGTCTAAAAGCAAAAGTAACGATAATCCAGTAGGTGTGATGCTAGTGAGTGTGCATCACAATAATACTAGGTATATAATTATTGACATGGAAGATTGGTTATTTGCGCACGCTAACCTCCAAAAGTGGTTTTAGAAGTAAACCGAATATACAAACAACCAAAGCATGAGAAATGTAAAGGGATGCACAACTTTTATAGTGGTTTGGCACTAACGCCTACGTCCACTTTACAGTAATCATTCATCGTAATACTATCGATTACAATATTTGTGCAAGTTCGGGCAATTTGAATGTACAAAGTTGTATAATAGAACAACAAATAACTTGTTAATTACAAACTTTGACTAAAATGCCCTTTTTCCTCTTCGTTGAGCCAAAAGTGTGGTAATATGAGCAACAATGTTCAAAAAATAGCTTCAATGCCCAAAAGAATGCATGAATGTCCAAAAGTCCAAGTAAATGCCAAAAATTTGTAGAAAAATTTCCATGTGAAGTTTAGAAGTCCAAACAATGTCCAAAAGCCATGGAGATGATGATGGCAACCATTAGTGGTGTCTTGGAGCTCCTGTCCAGTATGCCAAAGTGTAGGAAATACCCAAAAATGCGAACCCTTTAGAATGCCAAGGGGGTATTTATAAGTGAGGTTTTGAAGCATCTGCCTGAATTTCGTATCCCGATGGGATACAGAATTTGCATCCCGGAAACTTAGCCAAAAATCGCATTTCGAGTTGAAAATTCGTATCCTGGGTTGGTAAATGGAAATCAATGATCGTTGCATGTGGGTCACGTGAAAAAGGCTGATTCCATAACACTTCTGAGCGTGCCAGATCCTTGTGCCAAATACTAAATTTCGCATCACATCCCCCTTCATAAATTCGCATCCGGATCCCTCGAGTCGCACACCCTATTTTGCATCGCCTCCCCGATGTGATCAGGCTGTTTTCCCGGTTCAAGCCAAGAAATCGTATCCGCTCCCCAAGTGCCAAGTCCGGTTTCACATTCCTTTGTCCTTCCGTGCGCAGCCGAGAAAATGAGGTGATCGCATCACGATTTCACATCCGATCAAGGATGTAAAAACCATGGGATGCGAATTCCCTTGAACCAAGACAAAATTCGGAGCTTGCCAAGGCTGGCACACACCCGTGGTTTTCGATGATTTTTCTATGATGATCACCTGGTTTTGACGTGCCAAATCCAGAAAATTTAAAAGTTCCAAATTGAGTTGTGCACGCTTTTTTTAGTGATCGTGTCATGCTGATCAACAATTTTTGAGTGAGTGAAACCAGAATTTACCAAAATCCAAATTTTTTTCTTCAATGATTTTTTCCATGTGATCGGATCGAAGCGCTTAAGGATATTGAGCTGATCGGACCGAATCGATCATGTATTTTTACCATGCCAGGTTTTTCAAGTTTATTAACGATTTTTCCAATTCGATAATGATGATTTTGAAGAATCGACGATATTTCCAACCTTTTCCGAACACATCATGACTTCAACCAGATCGCTTTGTGTTTTCCGACGACGTTCTCACGACTCGAGCGTCGCTAACCATAATCTTGACATGTGACTTTTTTTGCCAAAAAGCTGGTAAACATTAATCAGAACCCGATATGGTACGTACGTTAATTGTGTAGGGTTTCCACGAATGTGTCCTTCGTACATCGAGCAATGGTCCTCTTGCATACGGATCAGGGTTATCCTTCCAAAGCATTGTACTCAGCTAGCTAGGGCATTATAGGACAAACATGAGTGGTCTCGCTTAGACGGAGTGCATCGCTCTGGCATGCCAAAGTTTGATAATATTGCTAGAAAAAGAGACGAATATACCCTATGATTTTGGGAAAATCTTCTGGCCATGCCTCCTCCCTTTAGTTTTAGTCGTCTCCGTTGATGAAGCCATGTCCGACATTCTAGCTCACACACCACATCCAAAAAAGGTCACATAATCCTACATGGACCTCCTTACCTGAGCAGGTTTTGGAATCACACATGGATTTCCCACATCTCAAAAAATATTGAAATCATGCTTAGATTCCTATAACCTAATGGGTATTGAAATCACACATAGATCTAAACATCCAAAGTAATATCAATTCTTCTTCAAAGCACATGTATATGAATTAGAGTGGTTGCGTTTCAAGTCATCTCTTATGAGTACACTTGCCATTTACTTGGCACCTCACAAACCAGAAAATTGATTTTCCGACAAGATCAATTCCTTTCTTTTAGAAATAATCAGACAATACACAAGATCGTGGATCAATCCTAACCGTTTAAGTGGATAGATCTCATTACCATATTCCCTAGAAGAACCACAAGTTTATACGTACAATATAGCACCCCAAACGGTATATCTACTCTACAATTTCGTGTTTCTCCTTGATGTTTCTTGAGTTAAATCCTTTGGCATTAAGCATGTATAACGTTCTACATCATCAGTTTAACGAATTTATCTTTTAGGTCAAGATTTTAATAGTCGACTACTTAACTATCAGATGAAACAAACAAGGAAGTCATCCATGTACTTAATTTCCCATGAAAATCACGAAGCCTCATTACACTAGTTCCTTATCAATTAAATATCTTTTGTACTTGGAAAGCATTTTCATATAATTATCTAAATGGTATAAATATATTCATAAGTCGTTAAGGGAAGGCATCCTTAACTTTAAATCATATTTAATGGATTTGAACCATTTGTATTCAAAAACATTATTTTCTAGACCTTTAAATAAAAAATTCTAATATAAATATCATTTATAAGTTTCCTTTGCAAAATATTATTCTTGTAGCAAAATTATTTCAGAATACTTTTAATATAAACATTTGAAATCTAATATGTAAATAATTTCTTATAAAACGTCATTTAGTTGATAATATACTAATTCGAAACATCATATGTAATTTTTTAGCACAAAAAATAGCCATAGTTGGACAGAAGAAAAGCTATGGTAAATGTTATAAACAAGGAGCTTTTGGAGCAGCCAAAGGCATATCACTATCGATGAATAGATTCAAAGAGTAAAGGATACCTTTTTGCAAGGGCGATCCCCTTGACAAATTCAAAGGGCACACCTCTCTTAATCTGGGAAAGCAACAACCTTCAAATTATCTAGGAAGAAGCAAGTTCGAACTCTTCAAACCAGATGCACCCTTTGATTCATTCGAAAGGGAAGTTCCTACCATTTTATCCTGAGGGAAATCTCCACTGCGTAAGGAAAGCTTTATCTTGGAAAGAGCAACCTTTCGTGATCACCAGAGTAAAGGAATTTAGAGGCATATTTCTTTTACAAGCACCAGCCTTCCATACAGATCAAACGCTACCCTTCGATGGACCTGAAGGCTACTCTTAAAGCACCTATCAAAGGCTCGTAGTGGAACCTGCTTCCACTACCAGAATGCATCAAAAGCTCCAGAACACAGAGCATTGAATCCGTTTCTATTAAGCCTTCGAATTAACTTCTACTAAGGCCTCGTAGCGATAACACCAAGGCGAAAAGGGTCAACCTACACCAATAAATACGAACCTAAGGGTCAAAAATCTAGATACTTTTCTCATTCCCAAATTTGTCTCTAAAAGTTGTGAATTTTGAATCCTAAATCTAATCAGGGATTTAAGATTGGAAATACTCAAATCTCTGTACTATTCGCAATATTTAATAAAAATGAATTCAGCTTTGATCAACTAAGGTAAAGTGAAGGTAACTATTGAATTACTATATAATTATATCTTAATTTTGCAGGTTTGGGCTTTGAAGGGATTGTATTATAAAGTAGCCTCCGATACCACCGAATGGGCTCACTAAATAACAAGATTTTATTAGATATCCGAAAACTTACCCGAAGGGTCCCAGTTTGTAACCAGCTGATCCTTTAATTCATTGAAGATTTCCAAAGATATCCAGTATAGATTAACTTTACCGAGAGCTTCTTATCAACAACTATTATTAGATTTTCTTGCCTTATAAAAGGATTCAATCAGCATTTAATGGGAATCTTATTCCCACAGACTTGACTGAAAGTAATCCATTACATGAATGAATCGTACCAACATCAATTAAGCCCTTATAAGAGATTCTAACCTAAATGGATATTCTAATCCTACAATACGAAGGCCCCTTACTGGCAACATTAAAGTAATTCAATCATGCAATCGAAAGGACTCATCAATCAACAAAACAACCTCCTTCAAGATTCCTTTAACCAACATGTTAATGTACCTCACCGAAACCAGGTTTACCTCATCCGAAAGTAAATATTCCAAAAACCTTCGAGCTCTTTGAAATCCTTAACTTATGGGATTGAATAAACTTGGATTAAGATCTACATATTCGAGAAGAATTCAGTTTGGGTTTCTAACTACATATCTTATTGTTCAATAGGCATGCACATTCGGAAGGCACTAAGGTCGTCGATAGGATTGAATGGACATCCTAACTTTCGAATAATGTTAAAGGCACAGTTTAAGTAAATAAGGATTCTACAAGGAATTCTCTATTTTGTGGTGTTGACCATTTGTAGCACTATAAGGAGATATTGGATCTTCAGAGCCCTTTAAACTTCCTACACTCTATTGATTTTAATTGGATTAAGAGCAAAAAATGCTTTCGATTGGAATGATTGTGGATTACAATCAAGGAAAGTTTCTCGTAACCCAAGGGAGATTACTTATTATTCAAGGATAATTCCCTATGAATAAGAAAGAATTGGTATGATTCAAGAAAATTTTCTTATAATCTGAAGGGAGTTTCGGAAAGAGCTTCTTATGGATCAATGGAATTATCTCCACCATCTCGGTGACAGCCTTGTACGAGGAAAAGATTGGTATCCCCTCCATCTCAACGACGAACTCATAATGGAGAAAGACCAGTGTTTCCTAGGTATCAATCTTATAATTGTAGACAATTACTATCTCCTCTAACCCAACAACAATGTGATAAAGGTAAAATACCAATCAATTGGAACAAGAATCCTCCGAGCCATCTACAATATAATCAACTTGTATGAACCCAAACTGTATGAAAAGCGTATGTTGAGGTTAAAAGCTTTAAATATTATTAAATAGAAAAAGGTGAAAGCATATGCTCATGATAATTAGAGTATAAATCCATTTCATATTGGATCGACACCTATCTTTGTCTATGAGTGGACGTTGGGTAAGAACAATGATTTGTTTTCTCATATGAGAAGAGGCATTCAAAGTTATGCTATAAGGACTATATTAGAAAGGAAAATGGTGAAAGATTATGATGCTTCCACTCAAAGACGGAAATTTCGAAAAGAAAACCTTTACCATCTTCTAACCACCATGGAATTCCAGAGAGGGAAATGATAGTCAAAAGGGAAACTTGATCATTTCACTAACCAAGAAGAAATTTGAAAAGGAAACTGATTGATGAGAATGAAACTCCAATGTAAGGTCTTAATAAATTAAGAGTTAAACTTTCTAAATAATGATTTAAGTCAAAATTGCCAAAAGAATGCAACTTGACTACTTCAATTGATAATATATGCCTGTAACGAAGAAAGAGCTTGACTACTGGCCTTTGAAAAAGAAAGTACCTAAGTTTAAAGAGAATAAAGGAGGATCATATTGCTATGACCATACGATAAATGGCCACGAAACTACTTATTGTAGAGCACTTGTGAAGATAATTACCTGCTTCTTTAAACAAGGAAAACACAAAGAATTTGTATAGAATTATTAAATAGATTTAATAAAGACTTTATTTCATTTCAAGTGATAAATTATACATGGTTACTGAGCAAAGAAAGTTCATATTCGAAATATTCTGCATGGTCTGGGGTGAAATATTCTCTTATTTCAGGTAACCTAAAAATGGATAATGTTTGGAATAAAATTCCTTAATGTAATCAAGGCGCTTCCTGAAAAGGAGGAGTGGTAAGCCCAAGGGATGCGCCTCGAACCAAAAGGGAGGAGGAGCAAGCTGAAGGTACGCGCTTGGCACCCACGAAAGCCCTTGGTATATCCTAGGTGCCTTCTGGAGGGAGCAGGGAAAGACCAATGTATTCGCCTGGCACCCATAAGCCACTGATTAGCTCAAGGCACCTTCTTAAAGAGGGACGGGTGTGGCTAGGGTAACCACCGGACAAAGAATGAATCACACTCTACCTTTGTTCTTTCTAGAACAAGCCTTGCTTCTTGTGACGATCCCAAAATCCGTGTGACGGTATTAAGGATAATCATTGGAATATAACACATCGATCATCATAACAGGGTACAGAAAATAGCAAAAACAATAAATAAAATATTTTTACATAGATATGACAGCGGAATCATAACATGTAACAACATCAGAATAGCACAGCGTAGGATATAACTTAGTAAATAAAGGGGAAATGATCAGTCACCATCGCCAGAGGCGGAATATATACATGCAGTGATACATAATAAGGGTATCAGTCTACATCGCCGAAGGCGGTACATATACATACGATAATAAGTACTGAAAGTAAAGCAGTCTGCATCGCCAGTGGCGGAATCATAATATAAGTACAATAATGGCGGAAAATGTCAAAGTCATCTCTGTGAAGTCAGCCTCGCCATGAGCCAAAATGCACTCTATGCAACAGTGCAGAGCCAAAAACAACCTGTCACCTATGAACTAGGCTGCCCGTGCGAAAATAAGGGCACCCGCGTTTGCAAAGTGAAACAAACAACGAGTCAGTCATGGGGACTGGTATGAGAAATCTATTTAATAGTTTAAACAATCAGTAATAAGCAAATCATAGGACAACGCCACTTTCGCGGAACGGGTTTACTCTAGTGATTGCTGGTGCATTTAAAACAAAGTAAATTCTTTAAAACCACGCAATGCTTTTAAAAAGAATGAAGCCATTATAAGACTCAAGTCCCATCATACAATGCAACGCAAGCCGGAGGATAGAGTTTTACCTTATAATGGCCAATATGCTTAATACGTGTAAAGCAAAATCATTTGATATTATTACTGGTATATATATGTTTCAAAAACGAATAGCATCATAAATATCAATCATAGGCGACATGAGCGTCCCATGCCACTATGTCGCCATACATAAGTTACAATCGAATCCATTATCTCGTATTGGGAATTGGATTTCTGTCATGAGTCGAGGCAAGGGGCAAGCTCCTCTCCGCTTCGAGACACTCTAGCGAATGCCTCAGGACTACACACTCTAGATAACCCCTGAATCCTCCAAGGCCGGTCCTCTCTTACGTTTGAGAATTAATTATTCCTAAACACACGTTTCCCGGTCCTTACAGACCTATAATCGAGGCGCCTCGCATTCCAACAACCACATAGGTGAAAAATAGATATAAATGTCAGGGCTGGTAAGTCACTGACACCACCATAGCTAGAAAGAAACGTCATGCACTCCTTGGGTCCTCATCCCGTTTTTGACTCATACCGAGGTGTGAGGCTCGTGAATCCACGCTATACACAAAGCCAGGCTACGTAGGCCGTGCTTTGATCATCATCCACAAGACTTTGCTTTGCAACAGAAGCCTCGATCACAGCATCTTGGCATGCCACATAGGCAATCCACTCCATACGACTGATTTCTATCGATATATAACCTCTGAGCTCGTACGTCTCAGAGAAGGGCGTTAAGCAAAAGAATAAATTCTCCGCCGCCAAACAGATATATATTTAACAGAGATCAATCAGTATAGAACAAAATCCAATATTAGACACACAGTCCATTTACAAGTCCGTTCTGGGTCTGAACGAAACCGGAGGCTTCAAATTCCTCGTATATCCGTACAATCAACACATACGTTCAGACGGCTACTACTTCCGTTCCTTCACGGTAGCTACTCCAGTCAGGAACCTAAGCAGCGCCCATCCAACCGATACGAAGATCGTCGGTCTTGAATCGTCTTTGTATTTTCCAGTTCGAATCGCTCGATCAATTATTTGAAATGAGGGGTAGCTCGGCCTTTTCAAATAATTCACGTAATTAGAATTCAAATCAATTCTTTCCATGGTTATATTATTCAACAATCACATTTCAGTTCTTTAGTTTAATTTTCGTGTCAAACACATACAACCATCAAATAGCAAACAAATCAAGCCAAATTGGTTTATTTCCAATCTATGTTGCTTATAATATTTTATAACGGTTTTTCGCCATTTTTATTTATTTAAAAATGGCCCTATTTAATTAAATGACGTTTCAGGTCGTGCCGTGGCACTAGCGCTGTTTTTCCCCTAATTTGTTTTACATATATCGGAAAATCTAACCGTTGGATTTCCACAAAGTCTATATCAGTGGGAAGATATTCCCAAAGCGGACCCAATGGTTCCAGTTTCATGAAAATCCGACGGTCGGATCTTCCACACTAGTCGTTTGAAGTTACGGTTTCAAAATTCGAACTGCAGCGTCGTTATTCGATTTAATTAAATTATATTTATATTTATATATAAATATAATCGAATCTGGCGATGTTTTTCCTAAGATTTGAATTAAACATTCCAGACAATCCAACCGTTGGATTTTTACAAGGTTGGTGCCGTTGGAAAGATATTTCCAAAGCGAACCCAGCGGTTGCGGTTTCGGGAAAATCCGATGGTCGGATTTCTCGTACTAATCGTTTCAAATTACGATTCCAAAACACGAACTGCACGGCTTCGATTCCTTTTAATTATAGTTATATTTATATACATAAATATAGTTCATTCTATAATTTCAAATATAGTTCATTAATTAATTTCAACTTCGTTTTCACTTCAAATATTTCACTAACGCCTTAATATTTTGAAAAATTTCGCCATAACCTCCTTTGTACGGGAAGGGGTTTGGAATTTTATTGGGCCGTGTTAGGTACCCAATAAATCCTATAAAGCATTCACATATTTATAGTGATATATTCTGGTGTTTACGGGGGAGCGTGTATAGATAATAACTCCAGAGAATAAATTCTCGTCACCCCGCTCCGTGTGGAAATAAATAGTCCATGTGCCATATCTAATGGCTAGAGAAACGTGATTATTGTCACCTCCAGACCTGTGTGGGGTTTTTATTAATCTGGCAATTTATCGTTATATTTTATATAGTCCATATCAGTCATCAGTTCAACTTGTAGTATAAAATCATAGCCATACAAGCCTCTCGCTCGTATGGTAAATCTTCCACCTCGTCATACATGCTCCAATTGCTTATGTGGAATATGATGAAGTATGCCTATCATCAAGAAGTATGCCATGTAGTGTAGTTCAAAATTAATTGTTACTATCCTATGGCGATGTTTATTATTTCACACAGAATAACCAACACTCCGCATCCAATGACATTCACAGGAGTTGATATAAAAATGAAATTGCGCAGCCAACTCATCAAGGTTTACCTATTTGTCGGGCACGCAAATAATTTCTTTACTCTACAGCTAATCCATTTTCCCTGTTCAACACATGTATGTATATGCAGAACAAAGCTAATAATAATATTTCTAGCAAATTATTATTTATTTCGGCACGTGTGTATTTTTATCAAAGCGTATACAGGATAAAAGAAATAATTTTATCATCAAAAATATTTATTCAACACGTGAATGTTTTTAACACTTCATATTCACAATAAAGATGTAGTTTTTACTGTCTATTCATTTTATTTTATTTTAAATACGATAACATTCAACACATGAATTTCAACTCAACTAATGAATTTCAATTCAACACATGAATATTTCTATAGTTTGTATATATATAAAAAATGTGATTTTTATCGCTAAAGCTTTTTGTTTAAATTCAAATAATATTCAACACATGAATTTCAACTCAACGAATGAATTTCAACTCAACACATGAATATTTTTTATAGTTTGTATATATATAAAAATGTGATTTTTATCGCTAAAGCTATTTGTTTAAATTCAAATAATATTCAACACATGAATTTCAACTCAACGAATGAATTTCAACTCAACACATGAATATTTTCTATAGTTTGTATATATATAAAAATGTGATTTTTATCGTTAAATCTATTTGTTTAAATTCAAATAATATTCAACACATGAATTTCAACTCAACGAATGAATTTCAATTCAACACATGAATGTTGGTTTCAACATTTGTAATTAATTTTAACGAATGAAAATTATTCTAACACATGAATATTTCAGAAAATTTCGGCAGCATAACGGCAGGGTAGTTAAAACCGGGACCGTCCCTAGTACGACTCCTCGCTCTACCTTAAAACCTCGCGGTTTTTGACAATGGGGATCATGCATCTAGTTCGCGCGCAGGCGGCATGTTTTGTTTTCAATTCCACAATCCTATTCTAATTTGTTTCAACCACAAGAGGGTATTTTTCAACCACAAAGGTATTTTTCAACCACAAAGGTATTTTTCAACCACAATATCAACCACAAACAATTATTTCCAACCATTCGTCATACCATATAATATCACGTCAATCACAAGCCATAAATATCGTCCATGGTCTGTGGACGAGGGGAGTATATATATATATATATTATTTCTATAATTCACTTGCATTTCATCACAATTCAAAGCATATATGTTTCATTCAACGCTTGTATAATTTATACATCGCTAATATACACATGTACATGAGGTATACAATGCGTATATAATTTACACTTCGCTTATATAATTTATACAACACGATTCCATTCACACAATTTAGTTTAGATTCCTCACATTGGTTTTTGTAGTGCTAAAAATCGTAGGAAGGTCAGAAAAATCCGCGGCTTCTGCTAGATGGTAGAGAGCCTCCTTGCGGTCACGGTGTCTCCTGTTTCATCAAATTTCGTTAACGAACGAAAAAGATATTATTTTTCAAAGTTTTGCAACGCTTTATAGTGTAAAAACAGTTCAAAATTAAACAACCCGTTAGTTTTCAAACCTGGTCAAATTTAGGTTTTGATTTTTCGTTCGATTCGTTGCTCGATAGGTCGATCAGATTATTGGACGTCGACGAGGGAGGGGAGGGCTTTCCGGCGCCACCAGCCTCATCTAGTTCGACGGCGGTATGGACCCTGGGCGGCGGTTTAAACGCGCCCACTTCGCAGCGTCAGATCTCGATGGTGGCGCTACTGATGGTGGCGAAACTGGGTCGGATGTGAAGAGGGGCGAAGGGGCTTTCGAGGGAAGTGGTGGCGCGGCCTGGTTTCGCCTGTGGCGGCCGGAAAACGAGGGGGAAGGATGGAGCTCGATGAACCGTCGAGAGCGAGAGGCGGCTAGGTTTCCGTGGTTTTTATTTATTTATTTTTTTGAAAGAAAAAATCCTATTGGCCGAGGATTTATAGTAAATTTTTAAATAGTGTTTTTACAAACGAACTCGAAATCAAACTTAACGACTGTCGCCCCTAACGTTTTACCCCTATCCCGGACACAATGGAATATGCTTCGTAGGCCAATTCGACTGTTACAGTCAGTTATTTTTCAAATTAAAGTATAAAACATTTTATATTCAATTTGAACGTACATTTCGATTTGCCAGGGCCACAAACTGAATCGAAAAATTCCAGAAAAATAAATCTAGCTTTTTTTTGGCGATACGGTCCCAACAAAACCAGTTTCGTCGAATTCTGAGCTCATATGCAAAATGTCCATTTTTAGGTCCACCCATTTTAACAGAAATTGACAAATCACGTTTTCTTTTGCCCCGCTCACATACTAGCTTCAAAAATTATGAAATTTGAAACCTAGCAATAATTTGACATCCCGGACCCAAGAAAAGTGGTTTCGTTGAATTCCGAGGTCATATGCAAAATATCTATTTTCAAGGGCTATATATGCTATATGGCGACCTTTCTGAAAATTCATTTGGCCATAACTTTTGATTCCCGTTATGAAATTTCGATTTTTCAGATTCGTTAGAAAGGTATTCATAAACAGATTTAAATATTTTTAGTTTCGCTAAAATCCGTTATATTTTCCACCCGGTACAGTCAAACAAAGTTTGTATTCAAATTGTCAAACTGCCATACTAGCCCCAATTCATTATTTTATTGAAATATGCTATTTCAATTATTCAAATTCTTTGGTAATAACCAATTTTAAAATTTTTAAATTGGTTCACATTTTCTGGGTTATTACAATCTCCCCCACTTAAAACTTTTCGTCCTCGAAAAGGAAATAACAGCAAAGTAGGAAACAAAATGTAAATGCAAAGTATTGTAAAGGTACCTTGCACCGGAGTTAATCAGAGATGTCCACTCTGCATTTGGGGTAGGCTTGTTTAATGCTTTCCTCAGTCTCCCAAGTACAGTCTCTAGGATCACTACTCCACTGCACTTTGACTAAATGAATCTTTTTGCTCCTTAGCTCTCTAGTTTCTTTGCCAATAATTTTTAATGGCTCTCTTCTGAGCGCTAATTCTGGAGTTATGTCTATATCCTGTTGCGCTGCTTCTTCTACAACAAGATCCGGATCATGAACATGTTTTCTGAGTTGAGACACGTGGAACACGTCATGTACACCAGGCAACCAATCAGGTAATGAAACCCTATACGCCAGAGTTCCAATCCGTTCAAGTATAGGAAAGGGACCAATAAATCTCGGTGCCAACTTCCCAATTTTACCAAATCTGATTACTCCCCGCATCGAAGAAACTCTTAAATAAACATAATCGCCAACGGCAAATGATAAATCTCTTCTTCTCGCATCAGCATAACTTTTCTATCGGCTTTGTGCGGTTTTCAATCGCTTCTTAATGAAATTGACTTTATCTGATGCTTGTCGAATCATATCGGGCCCTAACACAAGTCTGTTGCCAGGTTCTACCCAACATGCGGGAGATCTGCACGGTCTACCGTATAACGGTTCAAATGGAGACATTCCCAAACTTGCTTGGTAGCTATTATTATAGGGGAATTCGGCTAAATGTAAGTGATCTTCCCATGAGCCTCCAAAATCGATAACGCAAGCCCGTAGTAAATCTTCTAGAATTCTATTCACCCGCTCGGTTTGGCCGTCTGTCTGTGGGTGATAAGCGGTGCTTAGATTCAATTTGGTTCTCAATTCATTCTGGAATGCTTCCCAGAATTTGCTAGTAAATAGGGGATCTCTATCACTGACTATGTTGAGCGGCAGTCCATGCAGTTTAACTATTTCTTTGAAGTAAATCTGTGCTAAACTTTGAGCCGTTCTGTTGGATCGGACAGGTATGAAATGGGCAGTCTTCGTGAAGCGATCTACGATCACCCATATACTGTTGTTTCCTTTCTTAGTTTGAGGCAAGCCATCAATGAAGTCCGTCGAAATTTGCTCCCACTTCCATCCTGGAATTTCTAATGGTTGTAATAATCCAGCCAATTTCTGCTGATCGCTCTTAACTAGCTGACAAGTGGAGCATCTGCTAACATATAGTGAAATATCTCTTTTCAAAGCCCTCCACCAGAATGTGCGCTTGATATCGTTATACATTTTGCTCACACCGGGATGGATACTGAGTTTAGACTTGTGACATTCATCAAGTACTTCCCTTCTGAGCTCAGGAATTTCTGGCACGCAAATTCGCCCTCGTAGTCTTAGGACCCCTTGGCTATCAAGGCTAAAATATGAGGGTTTTCCTTCTCGGATCCGCTGGCTAATCCTTTTTATAAATTCATCGTCTTTCTATAGAATAGTAATCTTATCTTCTAAGGAAGAAGTAATGATAAAACTGGCGATGATTTCATTCTTTCTACTGAGCGCATTTGCAACAACATTGGCTTTCCCCGGAGTGTATAGGATCTCAAAATCGTATGCTGCAAGGAATTCTAACCAACGCTGTTGTCTCAAGTTTAGATCTTTCTGAGTGAATAGATATTTCAAGGATTGATGGTCGGTAAATAGTTCGAACTTCTCGCCCAATAAATAATGCCTCCAAATTCTTAAAGCAAACACGATAGCTAATAACTCAAGATCATGAGTTGCATAATTTCTTTCATGCGGCTTCAGCTGACGGCTGGCATAAGCGACCACTTGGCCTTTTTGCATTAATACTGCGCCTTCCCCTCTAATAGAAGCGTCTATCCATACAGTCAAGTCTAGGTTGCCTTCTATAATTGTCAATACTGGAGCTGTTGTCAACTTCTGTTTCAGCTCCTGGAAAGCTTCTTCACATTCGGGAGTCCATTTGAATTTCTCATGCTTCTTTGTAAGCTTTGTCAATACACCAGATATCTTTGAAAAATCCTGAACGAATTTCCGATAGTAACTAGCCAATCCAAGGAAACTTCTAACTTCTGTGGGGGTAGTAGGTTGTTTCCAGTTCTGAATCGCTGTAATTTTGCTTGGATCTACAGCAATCCCTTCCTTTGATACGACATGGCCTAGGAACTTAACTTCATCCTGCCAGAAGACACATTTAGAAAATTTAGCTTTCAAGACATTTCTCCTTAGAATTTTCAACACTTGTTCTAAATGCTTTGCATGCTCGCCTTCCGACTTGGAGTAGATTAAAATGTCATCGATGAAGACTAGAACAAATTTATTCAGTACACCACGGAACACTCTGTTCATAAGATCGACGAAGTATGCCGGAGCGTTACACAAGCCGAATGGTATTACTAACCATTCGTAGAATAAATCGGGACCCCTGAAGGCTGTCAAAGGAACATAGTCTTCGGCTATACGTAATTGGTGGAAATCTGTAGCTAGGTCCATTCTGGAGAATACTGTTGCCCCATTTAATTGATCTAACAGATCATCTATACGTGGCAAGGGATATTTGTTCTTCAGTGTCTGCTTGTTGAGATCTCGGTAATCAACACAAAGTCTTAGAGTACCGTCTGATTTCGGGACAAATACTACTGCTGCTCCCCAAACTGAAAAGCTCAGTCTGATCAGACCTTTCCAAAGCAATTCTCGGGTTTGACTACCTAACTCTTCTTTTTCTTTTGGGGCCATTCTTCTAATTGGATGTACTACTGGTCGGGCATTAGGAACTAGATCTATCCTGAATTCAATTTCTCTTTGCGGCGGTAAGTTTTCTACTTCTTCAAACACATCCGCATAGTTTTTAACGACAGGTATCTTTTCTAATGAAGTGCGAGTAACTTCCAAAGAAGACCAAAATTCTGTTCTATTAATTTCTGAACCGTGACATGGTATAGTGATATGCCCAAGTTTTGTTTTAACTTTCACGATTCTTTTGGCACATCTAACTTCGGCCTTATATTTTGTTAACCATTCCAAACTGAGAATAACATCGAATTCCAATAAATTCATGAGTTTTAAGTTGATGGGAAACTTGTAGAAGGAATAGGAGATAGGCACTCTGCAGTATGAACTGAGAACAGTAGAACCTCCTATCGGGTTTTGAACATTAATTGATTCTTTAAGATCTCTTACTTTTAACTTTAACTTACTAACAGTGTTACTAGAAATGAAGCTACGTGATGCACCGGTATCAAAAAGTATAGAAACAGGAATATTTTTAATGGTAAGGGTACCTCCCAAGACGTCGGGTTTACCTGATCCATCGGTGGTAGCTGGCGGGGTCTCCCCGTCATACACATGAGCCACTTGTGCATTCTGCTTCAGAGGACAATTCCTGCTATAGTGCCCTTTCTTATGGCAATTGTAGCATTCTGCTGAGCTGCGGTCTGGATTTGCCTTTGGCTTCATCGGGGCTTTGCACACATTAGAAAAATGTCCTGATTTCCTGCAGTTGTAGCAATTCCCTTTCGGTATCTTCCCAGGTTTCTGAGCAGCGGCCGCTGTAATGCTAGACTCTGGCTGATCTGCTGAGGCTTTGCGCTTATTTCCAGCTTGGCTTTTGGCGCGGTCTTGGTTGGAGTGTCTTTCATCCATATCTTCATAATTGCAAGCCATTTCTACTAATTCTGAGAATGAGAGTTTGATGTTGCTCATAGATCTGTCATGGTACTTGCGCCTTAGCCCAAATATAAACCTCTTGTTCTTAGCTTTGTTAGTCATAATAAGCTCTGGAGCATAGCGCGACAACTGAGTGAATTTATTGAGGTAATCTTGGATAGAGAGATCTCCCTGCTGGTGATTAGCAAACTGCTCTCGCATCCTCTCTAAGGCTTGCTCAGGTACAAACTTCTCATTGAACATGGTTTTGAATTGCTCCCAGGTCCTGACAGTACCTGCTGCATCTTCTGAGTTGATGGAATCCCACCACAACTCTGCCTCTTCCTGTAGGAGCCAAATACCTAGTCGTGCTTTGTTGTTGGTCCCCAATCCCATGCCTTCAAAAATCTTTTCACAGGTCTTCAACCAAGCTATAGCCTCTGTCACTGTACCAAGGCCAGAAAAGGGTTTTCCCCCCAGGTTCCTATACCTCTTCGCTACTCTGTCTAACTCAAATTCCTGGGGTGCTGGTGGCTGAATAATAGGGACCTCCTCAACTTTGGGGATATTCCCCAGTCCTCCTGCTACTCCTGCTCGGCCTCCACGACCTCCTCTAGCTGCTGCTGCTCGTGTAGCCATCAGAGAGAGTACTGTATAAGCAAGAAAAGAGTCAAGCTCATAGATTTGATAATTTTCATATATGATAAAGCAGGGGAACATAAGGAAAGATAATGATGTACTGATCAAATTGTTTTGCTAATCTGCTTAGCTCATTCTAGGACATCGCTAATCCTATCTCTAGTGAGCTACTCGCCTTAGAACACTACTGATTCTATTCTGACGAGGTGTTTAATGTGTTAGATCCCAGAACTAAGGTTAACCAAAGCTCTGATACCAACTGTGACGATCCCAAAATCGGTGTGACGGTATTAAGGATAATCATTGGAATATAACACATCAATCATCATAGCAGAGTACAGAAAATAGCAAAAACAATAAATAAAATATTTTTACATAGATATGACAGCGGAATCATAACATGTAACAACATCAGAATAGCACAGCGTAGGATATAACCTAGTAAATAAAGGGGAAATGATCAGTCACCATCGCCAGAGGCGGAATATATACATGCAGTGAGACATAATAAGGGTATCAGTCTACATCGCCGAAGGCGGTACATATACATACGATAATAAGTACTGAAAGTAAAGCAGTCTGCATCGCCAGTGGCAGAATCATAATATAAGTACAATAATGGCGGAAAATGTCAAAGTCATCTCTGTGAAGTCAGCCTCGCCATGAGCCAAAATGCACTCTATGCAACAGTGCAGAGCCAAAAACAACCTGTCACCTGTGAACTAGGCTGCCCGTGTGAAAATAAGGGCACCCGCATTTGCAAAGTGAAACAAACAACGAGTCAGTCATGGGGACTGGTATGAGAAATCTATTTAATAGTTTAAACAATCAGTAATAAGAAAATCATAGGACCACGCCACTTTCGTGGAACGGGTTTACTCCAGTGATTGCTGGTGCATTTAAAACAAAGTAAATTCTTTAAAACAACGCAATGCTTTTAAAAAGAATGAAGCCATTATAAGACTCAAGTCCCATCATACAATGCAACGCAAGCCGGAGGATAGAGTTTTACCTTATAATGGCCAAATATGCTTAATACGTGTAAAGCAAAATCATTTGATATTATTACTGGTATATATATGTTTCAAAAACGAATAGCATCATAAATATCAATCATAGGCGACATGAACGTGCCATGCCACTATGTCGCCATACATAAGTTACAATCGAATCCGTTATCTCGTATTGGGAATTGTATTTCCGTCGTGAGTCGAGGCAAGGGGAAAGCTCCTCTCCGCTTCGAGACACTCTAGCGAATGCCTCAGGACTACACACTCTGGGTAACCCCTGGATCCACCAAGGCCGGTCCTCTCTTACGTTTGAGGATTAATTATTCCTGAACACACGTTTCCCGTTCCTTACAGACCTATAATCGAGGCGCCTCGCATTCCAACAACCACATAGGTGAAAAATAGATATAAATGTCAGGGCTGGTAAGTCACTGACACCACCATAGCTAGAAAGAAACGTCATGCACTCCTTGGGTCCTCATCCCGTTTTTGACTCATACCGAGGTGTGAGGCTCGCGAATCCACGCTATACACAAAGCCAGGCTACGTAGGCCGTGCTTTGATCATCATTCACAAGACTTTTCTTTGCAATAGAAGCCTTGATCACAGCATCTTGGCATGCCACATAGGCAATCCACTCCATACGACTGATTTCTATCGATATATAACCTCTGAGCTCGTACGTCTCAGAGAAGGGCGTTAAGCAAAAGAATAAATTCTCCGCTGCCAAACAGATATATATTTAACAGAGATCAATCAGTATAGAACAAAATCCAATGTCAGACACACAACGCATTTACATGTCCGTTCTGGGTCTGAACGAAACCGGAGGTGTCAAATTCCTCGTATATCCGTACAATCAACACATACGTTCAGACGGCTACTACTTCCGTTCCTTCACGGTAGCTACTCCAGTCAGGAACCTCAGCAGTGCCCATCCAACCGATACGAAGATTGTAACAACCCGTATTTTCAATAACCTGTAATAATGTAAATTGAGGCAGAATTTAATTATAAAATGGGAATCAAGGGAAACGGGCTATGCCATTGCGTTCGTCTCGGAAAAATACGCGAAATAGAGTCCGAGTTTTCGAAAATCGGAGTCCGTATGACCCAGTTAAGGCCCATTGAAGTTTGCAGAAAATTACTAAGAAAAAAATCAGATTTAAAATTTAAATTAAAAACAAGGAATTGGGCCAGCTGGGCCAAGGCGGGAAAACTCCCGCCAGGGGCCCCATGTCGACAGGCCTGTCGACAGGGTCCCCAGGGAGTCGACTGCCCTGTCGACAGCCCTGTCGACAGGGGGTGCCCGGGCTGTTTAGCCTGGTGCACCATTTCTGGTTAGGGCTTGGTCTTGTGGCTTGGTTCTAGAGAGTTCCGGGATCTGATGGACCTAATTTAATCTAGGGTTAATCCTAGGGCCTAAAAACACTAACCTAATCTATAAATAAGACCCTAACCTACCCTAAATCATTCATTATTCATCCTAGTAACTAAACTATGCCAAAATCCATCCTCTCATGGCCTCCACCCTCTTCATACAAATCCTAATTTAATTCCTAAGTGATTTTCCATGCATACAAGCATATTTAGGCTTGTATGATCCTCCTTAGCTTGCATTAAAGGCTTGTTTCTCTATTTTGCACCATAAAGGAGGAGTCTTGGTCAAGTTTGCTTGCATTTTTGGGGTTTAATTAGTTGCATAAGGGGTTCTTTACATTTGCTATAGTTATTTGAGCCCGCATAAGCATAGTAAGCCCTCTTACTTTCACTTTGTAAACTCTAAAGTTAATATGTGGTGAAAATTGAGATTTATGTGAGTTTATTTGATTATGCTTGCTTATGCGAACTCACTATGCCATGTTTTACATGTTTCACAAGTTATGCATGCATATGCGGATTTACTATGACATGATTTGCAAGTTTATTTGAGTATGCATGTTTATGCAAGTTTGCTAAGCCATGATTTACAAGTTAAATGAGTTAAGCATGTTTATGCATGTTTGCTAAGCCATGATTCACAAGTTAAATGAGTTATGCATGTTTATGCATGTTTGCTAAGTCATGATTTACAAGTTAATTGAGTTATGCATGTTTATGCATGTTTGCTAAGTCATGATTTACAAGATAATTGAGTTATGCATGTTTATGCATGTTTGCTAAGTCATGATTTACAAGTTAATTGAGTTATGCATGTTTATGCATGTTTGCTAAGTCATGATTTACAAGATAATTGAGTTATGCATGTTATGCATGTTTGCTAAGTCATGATTTACAAGTTAATTGAGTCATGCATGTTTATGCAAGCTTACTAAGCCACGATTTGCAAGTTTATTTAGTTATGCATGCTTATGCAAGTTTAAAAATGACAAGTTGTGTATATCTTACATGTTATGCATGTTTATGGTAATATGCAAGTTCACTATGCTAAGTTGTACAAGTCTAACATGTTATGCATGGTTGTTGTGCAAGTTTATCATGTATGTTGTGCCAAGTTCCCTCTCCCTATCCTTTATGCGATATTACGAATATGTAAGCGATAGAATGACGTTGGGGGTTTTGGGTAAACTTAAAATACATGAAAATATAAGATTGGGAATTTACCTATTAAGTTAGGTCTACCCCTTGGGAATTTACCTGTTAAGTTAGGTCTACCCAAGTAATTGTTGACTTGTAATTATGTTTTGAAATAAAGTGGACATGACACTTAGAAAACATAAGTGTGGCCAACTCGAGGTTGGGTTGAGTTTGTAGCGTAATTCTACCCGGAACCGACCGGCTTAACTAGTGGCTACAAACAATAGGACCCAATGTGAGAAGTTGGTCATGGGGTACCAAGACCCGAGGTTAGACCAAGTTGTGGTGTAAAGCTACCCGGACCCGCCCGGCCTAACTAGTAACCACAACAAGGTCTAATGTGAGAGGTTGAGGTGCATTAAATTAATTAATGCCTCATGGTTAGGGTTAAGTCAGGGTCCACTAATACTTAACCAATTTGGGGATTCAAGGGATGAGAATGGGGTTAAGTTACACTTAACCAATTTAATCAATTTGGGAATACAAGGGATTGGATGGGGTTAAGTGGTGAACCGTTGATTACACTTAACTAATTTAATCCATGATTAGTGAGGGGTTAAATCACACTTAACCCTCTTAGAAACCCTAGCAACGTGGTCTGTTCCAGCAGTAATCCCAGTTTGGTATCACTACAACCCTACAGCTAGGTTAGGGCGGGGCACGATTACTGGACTGATGTAAGCGACCAAAGGGCGATGGCCGAGTGGTACAGCGGTGCGGGTTCGGCGGGCTACGGACGTGCACGTAGTCCGATATTGGACAAACTCGAGGCACGGGTACCAGTAGATTAGAGCTGTGCATTATTGCTTAAGTGTCTGGGGTTGACATCTGAGGGCTTGATACACCCAAAAGGGGGACCCAGCACAGTCTAACTACAACCATACGTGGGCCATATGGACACCAACACTTGACGTGTTAGGTTTATAGGGAGCCGATCGACTAGACCGTGGGCTGGACCTTATACTAAGGTCACTTCATGTTATTGGGCCAAAGCTTGGGCCAAGGGATCAATATCGGTTATGTTGGGTTGCTAGTACACCGTGGTGCAAAACTTAACCTTGTTTTATGCGATGACACCTCTACCTGTCTTGTAGTTGATTTATCATGCCAGTATGTTGTTATCTATGATCATCTCAGTTTCCATCAGGATGTTAACTTATTTAGTTTATAGACTGATCGTAGCAGGGCTTACTCAGTCTTTTTGACTGACCCGTTTTGTTTCGCCTCTTTTCTTCCGTTTTCCCCCCCCAGGTTCTCAGGGAGGGAGTACAGGAGCCTAACTTGGATTTTAGCTGCTTCCTTGGATAGCTCAAGTATGCTTTGGACTTGAGCCGCTATGGTTTATCACTCTTATTTGGGGATAGTACTTATGAATTTTCAGTTTATCAGATGATGTATTTATCTAGACTTGTAATTTTGGCAAAGTGACATTTTGATGTACCAGACTTGAGTTTTGAAATGGTTTATAAATCTTCCGCTGTTTTATTTGCTTACTCTGTTTATTTACATATATATATATATATGTCATGTCCTGCCTTGCTATATCATTATGCATGTTTACCAATAATGCCCCTCCAAAGCTAGTGCATTCCTTTGCGAGTGAACCTAGCGGAGGTAGGGTGTTACATTTGGTATCAGAGCGAGGTTTACGAGAAGGGATAAAAAGGTTTTAAAACTCTTTGAAAAACTATTTTCAAAACCAAGTATAAAGTATTTTCCAAAGAAAAGTCTAGTTGTTTTTAAAGGCTATTCCCCAAAAGCCATTAGCACTATCCTTTGACTCCTCGTTTGAACTCTTTTCTTTTCGTTTCCAGCATGTCTGATAATCTCATCTTGCCCGAAGGAGTAACGATACCCGATTGGTTTCGTCGGTACTTGGAAGTCACGGCACCGGTCCCGGGTGTCCCTAATGTTGTCTCCCCAGTCGAGGCCGCTGTTCCTCCTCCTCCCGTAGTTGATGTTCCTCTTCCTCCTTCCCCTCAGCATCCTCAAATTGACTTCGCCGAGATTTGCCGAGATTTTAAGGCGATGGGTTGCAAGAATTTCTTTGGAGCCGAGACTTTTGTAGAGGCAAGGAATTGGTTGAAAGAGACTGAAGATCTTTTAGCCACCTTTGATATAGGTGACCGCAGGAAGGTTTTATTGGCAGTATGGTTGCTAAAGGAAGAAGCTGCACGTTGGTGGGTAGTTACCACCGCTACTAGGCCAATCGAGACTTGGGATGACTTTAGAGGAAGGTTTGGACTAAGGTTCTTATCACTAAAGCAAGGGGACATGACTATTAGGGAATACATAGATAAGTTTAATCAACTGGCTCAAGACGATTTAGACTTGGTTAATACAGCTCAGAAGAAGGCCCTACACTTTGCTCTAGGATTAAATGAACCATTACGTGATTTGGCCCTGTCTCATATACCGTTGGGGGCGACTTTCGAGAGTTTAGTGAATTTGGCCCTACTTCAAGAAGAAGATAACAATGACAAGAAAGAGGTCAAGGCGAGTGAGTCTCAAGACAAGAGAGTAAATTCTGGGAAACGGGGCAAGAATATAAAATGTAGCTTCTGTGGTGAAATTGGACATATAGCCAGGGAATGTAGGAAGAAGGAGAAGAGAAAGCGGGGCGAATGCTTTGATTGTGGTGAGTTTGGACATTTCAGCAAGGATTGCCCGAGGAAACAAGGGCAAGGTCAGACTCAGTGTGCAGGACTATCTGGAGGGCGAGTTCATCTCCTCAACACCGTTCTTCCAGCTTATGATAGAGGTAGTGTTTCTGTCGAAAATCTTGTTTGCATTTTCTGATTTTTCCTGTTCGAACTTTGTTTGATTCTGGCACATCGCATAATTTTATTTCATATGATCTAGTTGAAAGTTTGCACCTATGAACTAGTCTGGTTGATGATCCCGTCTGTGTTTCAAATCCAATTGGGGGTTCTACCCGCCTGTCTGTGGTCTGAGTGGATTTGAAAATTTCTGTCTTGAGTATAGAATTCTCGTGGGATGTTTATATTCTCGGTTTCAGGGGATATGGGTTGGTTTTGGGCATGGAATGGTTGGCCTGTTTTGGGCCATTCTGGGTTTTTGTATATAGGGTGTGGGGCTCATGACTCGCCTCGATAATACCCTAGAAATTTCTGGCAACCCTATGGGTCCCGTCATGTTATGTTGAGTCCCTCGACTCGTCTATCGATAGTTTGCAATCTGTGAGGGTGGTCCGAGAATATCCTGATATCTTGGGTGAAGTGAAGGGGTTACCCTTAGACGAGGAATAGATTTCCGCATTGTCTGGTTGGTACTGCCAAGCCAGTTTCATGGCCGAATAGGCACATGACCTCACGAGGTGAGAGTTAATAAAGCAAGTCAAGGAGTTGCTTGAGAAGAACTTCCTGAGACGAAGCATTTTCGAGTAGGGTGCTCCAGTAGTATTCGTTACTGATGTGGACGGTTTGCTTCACTTGTATGTTGATCTTCGTAAGAAGAATAGATAACCGTTACCAAGGATCAATGATTTGTTTGATCAGCTTGTAGGAGCATCTGTTTTCTTTTGATCTAGCTACCGGATTCCATCAGCTTAGGATGGCTGAGGATGGAATTGACAAGACTGCGTTTAGGACTCTAGATGGGTTTTAGAATGGCTAGTCATGCTATTTGGTTTGACTAATGCACCCGCATATTACGTGATTTAGATGGGTAGGGTGTCTAGGGGGTCCTTGAACAAGTTTGTCAGGGTCGTCGTAGACGATATTTGATCTCCTCAAAAGAACGAGGAAGAGCATGTTAGACATCTCAAGAAGGAGATGGATACGCTTAGAGCCACCAGTGGAAGGTCAAGTTCTCCAAATGTCACTTTGGAGGAAAGAAGTTGGATTTCTTGGGCACATAGTTCTTAAGTAAGGCTTAGCGGTGGATTCCGCTAAAGTGGCTGCGGTTTGAGACCGGAAAGCTCTGAGAAGGGCAATTGAAGTAAGAAACTTTCTCCGTTTGGCTAGTTAGCATTCCCGGAGCTTAGACTTACTCTTCTAGATCAAGAAGGGGGTTTCACGGGAAGAAGACCCGCAGTTGGTCAAGAACATGGACCAGTCGATTCGAGGCGAGATGTTAGGTCACCTCGCTAGATATATTATAAAGGATGACTAAGGCGCGACAAGAGATTATGTGTTCCTCGAGTGAAAGGCTTGGTAAAGAAGGTTCTTGAAGATGCGCATTACTCGAGGAGGTGGCCGAGTTGGTTTCGGGATACATGTTGTGCCACCAGGTTGAGGCCAAGTCATAGAAGCCCAGTGGGCCATTACCTCCATTGGAAGTTTCGCAAGGGGAGTGTGAAAACATCTCGATAGATTATGTGGATGGACTACCTAGATCAAAGAAAGGGAATACGGGTATGTGGGTCAAAATGGGTAGACTCACGAAGAGTGCTCATTTCAGTCCGGTGAAGAGCAAGAGGACTGCGTCATGGTTAGCAACAAAAAGTTGGCCAGTTTTGAAATAGCCTATAGGAAGCCATGGGTAGGCAAATCGAATCTAGGTATGGCCTATCACTCATAGGCGGATGGTTCATTTCGATTAAGCATGAGTTATAGAAAAATCACGTTTATAGGGCAATTGGCAACGGGGATTGGTATTTTCAAGGGAAAGTTCAGTTGCATGGAATACTTTACAGTAAGTAGACGAGATCCAGGATTCACTGGTGAATTTTGGAGAGCTGGCATGAGATCATGAGGTTATAGTATGTTTAAGCCAAGAATACAGAAGGAAGAATAAGTGGGAAAGAAAGACGAGAGGCAATAATGAAATGAGTTCCAACTCGAATTTGGGAAATAGGAGTTAGGAGGCCAAGGAATCATGAAGAGGTAGATAGTCAATGCACAGTGGAGTTAAGCTCAAGGAAACGTGACTAAGAAGAGTGAAGACTAGATACGCGCATCATATCTCTTTTTAAGAGTGCATCTTTGATCCTTGTTTTCCTGTGGAGCTTGCTTGCAAGTTGTCTTTTGCATATATCCTCTCGGTCCCATTCTCGACCCTATTTCTGTTGTAAACTCCATAAGGGGGTTAAGACTCATCGGTTAGTACTATATGTCAAAGCTTGAGTGGATTTCTTGTAATCCAAAAAGGAGTTTATCTAGTTTATCGTGTCTATCTTGTCATGAGAACCTTAGGTAGAAACCCTTTGGATGAAACATGTGTTTGAAACGTGTTATGCTTGATGGTTGCAAGTGGTTGCAAGTGTTTGCAAGTGGTTGCTCGTGGATGCATTATACACGATTAGGCACTAGATCGGCTCACACACTCCTCATATTGCATGTGCATGAGTGTTTATGCTTATTCTTGGATGAAATTCGTATGCTATCACATGGATGTTGCATATGGATGTATGATTGAGCACGCATGTAGATATTATACATTATGTTAGGAATTTGCATACATATGGATTCATTTCACTGACATACATATGCATTAAGGAGGTTTACTGTATCAGTAACCGCCTGATTTACATACATATGCATTAAGGAGGCTTACTGTATCAGTAACCGCCTGATTTTTGCATTAGGTAAGTACATATACACACACTTTTGCATATGTTCATCCAGCATTTAGAATCTTGTAAGGACAATGATTGCTCGTGGATGATGCTTTGAGTAGATGGATGATTGGATGGTAGGATACGTTCTTCCTAACTTGAAGATTTCGGGGACGAAATCCTTTAAGGAGGGGAGAATGTAACAACCCGTATTTTCAATAACCTGTAATAATGTAAATTGAGGCAGAATTTAATTATAAAATGGGAATCAAGGGAAACGGGCTATGCCATTGCGTTCGTCTCGGAAAAATACGCGAAATAGAGTCCGAGTTTTCGAAAATCGGAGTCCGTATGACCCAGTTAAGGCCCATTGAAGTTTGCAGAAAATTACTAAGAAAAAAATCAGATTTAAAATTTAAATTAAAAACAAGGAATTGGGCCAGCTGGGCCAAGGCGGGAAAACTCCCGCCAGGGGCCCCATGTCGACAGGCCTGTCGACAGGGTCCCCAGGGAGTCGACTGCCCTGTCGACAGCCCTGTCGACAGGGGGTGCCCGGGCTGTTTAGCCTGGTGCACCATTTCTGGTTAGGGCTTGGTCTTGTGGCTTGGTTCTAGAGAGTTCCGGGATCTGATGGACCTAATTTAATCTAGGGTTAATCCTAGGGCCTAAAAACACTAACCTAATCTATAAATAAGACCCTAACCTACCCTAAATCATTCATTATTCATCCTAGTAACTAAACTATGCCAAAATCCATCCTCTCATGGCCTCCACCCTCTTCATACAAATCCTAATTTAATTCCTAAGTGATTTTCCATGCATACAAGCATATTTAGGCTTGTATGATCCTCCTTAGCTTGCATTAAAGGCTTGTTTCTCTATTTTGCACCATAAAGGAGGAGTCTTGGTCAAGTTTGCTTGCATTTTTGGGGTTTAATTAGTTGCATAAGGGGTTCTTTACATTTGCTATAGTTATTTGAGCCCGCATCAGCATAGTAAGCCCTCTTACTTTCACTTTGTAAACTCTAAAGTTAATATGTGGTGAAAATTGAGATTTATGTGAGTTTATTTGATTATGCTTGCTTATGCGAACTCACTATGCCATGTTTTACATGTTTCACAAGTTATGCATGCATATGCGGATTTACTATGACATGATTTGCAAGTTTATTTGAGTATGCATGTTTATGCAAGTTTGCTAAGCCATGATTTACAAGTTAAATGAGTTAAGCATGTTTATGCATGTTTGCTAAGCCATGATTCACAAGTTAAATGAGTTATGCATGTTTATGCATGTTTGCTAAGTCATGATTTACAAGTTAATTGAGTTATGCATGTTTATGCATGTTTGCTAAGTCATGATTTACAAGATAATTGAGTTATGCATGTTTATGCATGTTTGCTAAGTCATGATTTACAAGTTAATTGAGTTATGCATGTTTATGCATGTTTGCTAAGTCATGATTTACAAGGTAATTGAGTTATGCATGTTATGCATGTTTGCTAAGTCATGATTTACAAGTTAATTGAGTCATGCATGTTTATGCAAGCTTACTAAGCCACGATTTGCAAGTTTATTTAGTTATGCATGCTTATGCAAGTTTAAAAATGACAAGTTGTGTATATCTTACATGTTATGCATGTTTATGGTAATATGCAAGTTCACTATGCTAAGTTGTACAAGTCTAACATGTTATGCATGATTGTTGTGCAAGTTTATCATGTATGTTGTGCCAAGTTCCCTCTCCCTATCCTTTATGCGATATTACGAATATGTAAGCGATAGAATGACGTTGGGGGTTTTGGGTAAACTTAAAATACATGAAAATATAAGATTGGGAATTTACCTATTAAGTTAGGTCTACCCCTTGGGAATTTACCTATTAAGTTAGGTCTACCCAAGTAATTGTTGACTTGTAATTATGTTTTGAAATAAAGTGGACATGACACTTAGAAAACATAAGTGTGGCCAACTCGAGGTTGGGTTGAGTTTGTAGCGTAATTCTACCCGGAACCGACCGGCTTAACTAGTGGCTACAAACAATAGGACCCAATGTGAGAAGTTGGTCATGGGGTACCAAGACCCGAGGTTAGACCAAGTTGTGGTGTAAAGCTACCCGGACCCGCCCGGCCTAACTAGTAACCACAACAAGGTCTAATGTGAGAGGTTGAGGTGCATTAAATTAATTAATGCCTCATGGTTAGGGTTAAGTCAGGGTCCACTAATACTTAACCAATTTGGGGATTCAAGGGATGAGAATGGGGTTAAGTTACACTTAACCAATTTAATCAATTTGGGAATACAAGGGATTGGATGGGGTTAAGTGGTGAACCGTTGATTACACTTAACTAATTTAATCCATGATTAGTGAGGGGTTAAATCACACTTAACCCTCTTAGAAACCCTAGCAACGTGGTCTGTTCCAGCAGTAATCCCAGTTTGGTATCACTACAACCCTACAGCTAGGTTAGGGCGGGGCACGATTACTGGACTGATGTAAGCGACCAAAGGGCGATGGCCGAGTGGTACAGCGGTGCGGGTTCGGCGGGCTACGGACGTGCACGTAGTCCGATATTGGACAAACTCGAGGCACGGGTACCAGTAGATTAGAGCTGTGCATTATTGCTTAAGTGTCTGGGGTTGACATCTGAGGGCTTGATACACCCAAAAGGGGGACCCAGCACAGTCTAACTACAACCATACGTGGGCCATATGGACACCAACACTTGACGTGTTAGGTTTATAGGGAGCCGATCGACTAGACCGTGGGCTGGACCTTATACTAAGGTCACTTCATGTTATTGGGCCAAAGCTTGGGCCAAGGGATCAATATCGGTTATGTTGGGTTGCTAGTACACCGTGGTGCAAAACTTAACCTTGTTTTATGCGATGACACCTCTACCTGTCTTGTAGTTGATTTATCATGCCAGTATGTTGTTATCTATGATCACCTCAGTTTCCATCAGGATGTTAACTTATTTAGTTTATAGACTGATCGTAGCAGGGCTTACTCAGTCTTTTTGACTGACCCGTTTTGTTTCGCCTCTTTTCTTCCGTTTCCCCCCCCCAGGTTCTCAGGGAGGGAGTACAGGAGCCTAGCTTGGATTTTAGCTGCTTCCTTGGATAGCTCAAGTATGCTTTGGACTTGAGCCGCTATGGTTTATCACTCTTATTTGGGGATAGTACTTATGAATTTTCAGTTTATCAGATGATGTATTTATCTAGACTTGTAATTTTGGCAAAGTGACATTTTGATGTACCAGACTTGAGTTTTGAAATGGTTTATAAATCTTCCGCTGTTTTATTTGCTTACTCTGTTTATTTACATATATATATATATGTCATGTCCTGCCTTGCTATATCATTATGCATGTTTACCAATAATGCCCCTCCAAAGCTAGTGCATTCCTTTGCGAGTGAACCTAGCGGAGGTGGGGTGTTACAAAGATCGTCGGCCTTGAATCGTCTTTGTATTTTCCAATTCGAATCGCTCGATCAATTATTTGAAATGAGGGGTAGCTCGGCCTTTTCAAATAATTCATGTAATTAGAATTCAAATCAATTCTTTCCATGGTTATATTATTCGACAATCACATTTCAGTTCTTTAGTTTAATTTTCGTGTCAAACACATACAACCATCAAATAGCAAACAAATCAAGCCAAATTGGTTTATTTCCAATCTATGTTGCTTATAATATTTTATAACGGTTTTTCGCCATTTTTATTTATTTAAAAATGGCCCTATTTAATTAAACGACGTTTCAGGTCGTGCCGTGGCATTGGCGCTGTTTTTTCCCTAATTTGTTTTACACATATCGGAAAATCTAACCGTTGGATTTCCACAAAGTCTATATCAGTGGGAAGATATTCCCAAAGCGGACCCAACGGTTCCAGTTTCATGAAAATCCGACGGTCGGATCTTCCACACTAGTCGTTTGAAGTTACGGTTTCAAAATTCGAACTGCAGCGTCGTTATTCGATTTAATTAAATTATATTTATATATAAATATAATCGATTCTGGCGTTGTTTTTCCTCAGATTTGAATTAAACATTCCAGAAAATCCAACCGTTGGATTTTTACAAGGTTGGTGCCGTTGGAAAGATATTTCCAAAGCGAATCCAGCGGTTGCGGTTTTGGGAAAATCCGATGGTCGGATTTCTCGTACTAATCATTTCAAATTACGATTCCAAAACACGAACTGCACGGCTTCGATTCCTTTTATTTATATTTATATTTATATATATAAATATAGTTCATTCTATAATTTCAAATATAATTCATTTATTAATTTCAACTTCGTTTTCACTTCAAATATTTCACTAACGCCTTAATATTTCGAAAAATTTCGCCATAACCTCCTTTGTACGGGAAGGGGTTTGGAAATTTATTGGGTCGTGTTAGGTACCCAATAAATCCTATAAAGTATTCACATATTTATAGTGATATATTCTGGTGTTTACGGGGGAGCGTGGATAGATAATAACTCCAGAGAATAAATTCTCGTCACCCGCTCCGTGTGGAAATAAATAGTCCATGTGTCGTATCTAATGGCTAGAGAAACGTGATTATTGTCACCTCCAGACCCGTGTGGGGTTTTTATTAATCTGGCAATTTATCGTTATATTTTATATAGTCCATATCAGTCATCAGTTCAACCTGTAGTACAAAATCATCGCCATACAAGCCTCTCGCTCGTCTGGTAAATCTTCCACCTCGTCACACAAGCTCCATTGCTTACGTGGAATATGATGAAGTATGACTATCATCAAGAAGTATGCCATGTAGTGTAGTTCAAAATTATATGTTACTATCCTATGGCGATGTTTATTATTTCACACAGAATAACCGGCACTACGCATCCAATGGCATTCACAGGAGTTGATATAAAAATAAAATTGCGCAGCCAACTCATCAAGGTTTACCTATTTGTCGGGCACGCAAATAATTTCTTTACTCTATAGCTAATCCATTTTCCTTGTTCAACACATGTATATATATGCAGAACAAAGCTAATAATAATATTTCTAGCAAACTATTATTTATTTCGACACGTGTGTATTTTTATCAAAGCGTATACAGGATAAAAGAAATAATTTTATCATCAAAAATATTTTTTCAACACGTGAATGTTTTTAACACTTCATATTCACAATAAAGATGTAGTTTTTATTGTCTATTCATTTTTTTTAATTACGATAACAATTAACACATGAATTTCAACTCAACTAATGAATTTCAATTCAACGCATGAATATTTCTATAGTTTGTATATATATAAAAAATGTGATTTTTATCGCTAAAGCTATTTGTTTAAATTCAAATAATATTCAACACATGAATTTCAACTCAACGAATGAATTTCAACTCAACACATGAATATTTTCTATAGTTTGTATATATATAAAAATGTGATTTTTATCGCTAAAGCTATTTGTTTAAATTCAAATAATATATAACACATGAATTTCAACTCAACGAATGAATTTCAACTCAACACATGAATATTTTCTATAGTTTGTATATATATAAAAATGTGATTTTTATCGTTAAATCTATTTGTTTAATTTCAAATAATATTCAACACATGAATTTCAACTCAACGAATGAATTTCAATTCAACACATGAATATTGGTTTCAATATATGTAATTAATTTTAACGAATGAAAATTATTCTAACATATGAATATTTCAGAAAATTTCGGTAGCATAACGGCAGGGTAGTTAAAACCGGGACCGTCCCTAGTACGGCTCCTCGCTCTACCTTAAAACCTCGCGGTTTTTGACAATGGGGATCATGCATCTAGTTCGCATGCAGGCGGCATGTTTTATTTTCAATTCCACAATCCTATTCTAATTTGTTTCAACCACAAGAGGGTATTTTTCAACCACAAAGGTATTTTTCAACCACAATATCAACCACAAACAATTATTTCCAACCATTCGTCATACCATATAATATCACGTCAATCACAAGCAATAAATATCGTCCATGATCTGTGGACGAGGGGAGTATATATATGTATATATATATTATTTCTATAATTTACTTGCATTTCATCACAATTCAAAGCATATATGTTTCATTCAACGCTTGTATAATTTATACATCGCTAATATAACTTATACAACACATGTACATGAGGTATACAATGCGTATATAATTTACACTTCGCTTATATAATTTATACAACACGATTCCATTCACACCATTTAGTTTAGATTCCTCACATTGGTTTTTGTAGTGCTAAAAATCGTAGGAAGGTCAAAAAAATCTGCGGCTTCTGTTAGATGGTAGAGAGCCTCCTTGCGGTCACGGCGTCTCCTGTTTCATCAAATTTCGTTAACGAACGAAAAAGATATTATTTTTCAAAGTTTTGCAATGCTTTATAGTGTAAAAACAGTTCAAAATTAAACAACCCGTTAGTTTTCAAACCTGCTCAAATTTAGGTTTTGATTTTTCATTCGATTCGTTGCTCGATAGGTCGATCAGATTGTTGGACGTCGATGAGGGAGGGGAGGGCTTTCCGGCGCCACCAGCCTCTTCCAGTTCGACGGCGGTATGGACCCTGGGCGGCGGTTTAAACGCGCCCACGTCGGAGCGTCAGATCTCGATGGTGGCGCTACTGATGGTGGCGAAACTGGGTCGGATGTGAAGAGAGGCGAAGGGGCTTTCGAGGGAAGGTTGTGGCGCGGCCTCGTTTTGCCAGCGGCTGCCGGAAAACGAGGGGGAAGGATGGAGCTCGATGAACCGTCGAGTGCGAGAGGCGGCTAGGTTTTCCGTGGTTTTTTTTGAAAGAAAAAATCCTATTGGCCGAGGATTTATAGTAAATTTTTAAATAGTGTTTTTACAAACGAACTCGAAATCAAACCCAACGACTGTCGCCCCTAGCGTTTTAACCCCATCCCGGACATAATGGAATATGTTTTGTAGGCCAATTCGACTGTTACAGTCAGTTATTTTTCAAATTAAAGTATGAAACATTTTATATTCAATTTGAACATACATTTCAATTTGCCAGGGCCACAAACTGAATCGAAAAATTCCAGAAAAATAAATCTAGCTTTGTTTTGACGATACGGTCCCAAAAAAACCAGTTCCGTCGAATTCTGAGCTCATATGCAAATTGTCCATTTTTAGGTCGACCCATTTTAACAGAAATTGACAAATCACATTTTCTTTTGCCCCGCTCACGTACTAGCTTCAAAAATTATGAAATTTGAAACCTAGCAATAATTTGTCATCCCGGACCCAACAAAAGTGGTTTCGTAGAATTCCAAGGTCGTATGCAAAATATCTATTTTCAAGGGCTATATATGCTATATGGCGACCTTTCTGAAAATTCATTTGGCCATAACTTTTGATTCCCGTTATAAAACTTCGATTTTTCAGATTTGTTAGAAAGGTATTCATTAACAGATTTAAATATTTTCAATTTCGCTAAAATCCGTTATATTTTCCACCCGGTACAGTCAAACAAAGTTTGTATTCAAATTGTCAAACTGCCATACTAGCCCCAATTCATTATTTTATTGAAATATGCTATTTCAATTATTCAGATTCTTTGGTAATAACCAATTTTAAAACTTTTAAATTGGTTCACATTTTCCGGGTTATTACACTTCTTCTTTGACTAAGCACACGTTGTCTCTACTCCAAAGAGGCTTTGCCTTTGCCACTGCTTAAACCTCATCCCGCATAAGGGTTTGAAAGCTCTAAAGGAGAGCATTTAAAGCATGTTTCGAAATAAGAACATGCGTTACATCTGCTGTATGGAACGCTAAATTTCAAAAGCCCAAAAAGGGTCTCAAACATTCATTTCAAATACCTTCTCTAAATATATAAATATCTCCTTGAAATATCTTCTTACAAATATCTTTTTCTTATAAGTCGTGCTTCGTTTAATTACGGTATGGAATATTTATCGATTATTCTTAATAATAATAAGCCAACAAAGTATGCTTATCTATACGTGAGATGCAAGGTTGACGCTGATTAAAGATAGAGCGAAACCTATCAGCTTCCGTCTTCATTGAGGAATATTTAAGTAGAAAATGTTGGAAACATCATGTGAATTTGTCGATCCTTTATTGAAATGATGAGTACTATTCTTAACACTAACAAGATGATGAGGTCAACATATATATATTCATGAGATTCAAGTGTGGGTGTCTGGGAAAGGGGTGGTGCAGCCAATGGTCTAAATTTCCAGGCTTTGCTCTTTAACGAGGAACAATGAAGTTGAGAATGACATAAATGAGTTGAATATATGAACCATGATTTCCATAAGCAATTATTTTAACAAGATTGTCGATAATTCGACTATAAAAATTAAATTAAGTTAAATCTTCAATTGAATGTTTTAAAGAAAATAGAAAGTTAAATGGTTTGGGCTTGTTTGGACAATGTGTTAATTAAAATTGACTTCAACCCTCCCAGATTATACCTTGAAATACAATTGGATCTATAGACGAATGTTTCAAAGATAATTATAAAAGGAATGTTTTTGTGTTTGAAGTAAATAGTATTTTAGCAACATTCTTTTTCAAACCCAATGATTAATTATATTAAGATGAATAATATCGTTAAATGGATTTAAATATACTTAGATCTTAGATAATGGGATTTTGAAGATAATATTAGGTACCATAACTGTAATGGACGGGATTTTCGATACCTTGAAAACGGTGTCATTATTGAAAGAATTAAGAGGATGAGATAGAAAAGATAGAACTAATAGAAAAGAAGAAGAAGAAAATCACACTGAACAGAATAAGAGTAAACACGAACTCACAGCGGAATAAAAATCTTTTATTATATAATAATTTTGAAATACAAATCAGAGTTTGTATATATACATACCATTCAGAGTATAATACATGGTATACATCACAGCGGAAATAATCTCTAATAACTAATAGTGGAGCCTCCTGCTTTTAGCTCCTCCAAGTGAATCTGCAAAGCCTGAAACACTTGACTGCCCGTACAAATTTGGGCACCCAAGAGTTTAGGGAAAACAAACAAAATAAACTCTGTGTCAGTCATGGGACTGGTGTGAGTAAATTCCAACCATACTGTTTAACTTTGAAAAGCCTTACTATAACCCAAAATTTCTTTGATATCAAAACCAGTGATATTATGATAATGTATAAACAAAAAATTAAACAAGTAGCAGAATGCTTGCATCTCACGTTCCACATATATAGTATAAAATCATAAACCGCAAGGCGCTTATCGGAAAATGGATCTCAACAGACAAGGTATGGGAGCACCTTTTGATTAGTGTACTCTAGAGGGGATACACTCAGGGTTCAACAAGAACGTCTTGCAACCCGGCCACACATGACCGCTCACTCATTTAGCTTGAGTGTCGCAAATATATTGCCACCACGGTTGTAGGCCTTCCAACCGTCATACGAAGATACAGAATCGAAAAGAAGTATAAATATGAATTTTCTCTAGATCGGTGATAATACACCCTGCTTGGGGATGACCCAACTAGCCATGCTGCCTAGCCCAACTTTTGTTACTTCCTGGTTGTGAGGCTAGAGGCTACGTCTATTTTCAGAACATCTGATCACCATTCAATGTGTTATTAACGTTCGAACTAGTTTCATTAATTTCACATTCCTTATTTCTATAATTGGATAATCTACCCTATTTTCATTGGAAAATATTTCCAAATTCATTTTACCCTTTTAATCGGCCCAACGTTCACTTTTAAACATTATTCACTTTGAAATGTGAATACCATCCTTTATTATGGAAATCTGAATACCATTATCCATTACTCTTTATTCAAGTAATAATTACACTTATCTCGTTTACCGAAATTTCTTTCATACTTTATATTCCCAATCCACTTTATAAACTCTGTTTCTAAGTCAACTTCTTATCAAATCGATATCAAGTTTATAACTAAGTACTGACTCCTATCCTATTAACATTTATTTGTTTAAAACTAAATGTTAATCATTCTATCAGATTATAATCCCTAAAAATAGTTTACTTTTAATACATTCGACATCGTCGAATCCTAGTTCCAAATCCTAACGGTTTAATTCAAATCACATTTCGAACATCGAAATGCTGTCATCGTTTTCTAACACGATTATCTAATTTCTCTTTCTAAAACTGATTCTTATATTTTCTTACGACGTCGTTATTTATCACTTTCGAATAAGTGGATTTCAACTAAACTGCTTCATTTCCTAGGAAGTGCTGCCATATATAAGAATCACGCTTAAGTTTGGTTAACAACGTTAATTTATCGCTATAGTTCTAAACTTATCATACGCTGCAATATTCCCCTTTATAACTAATCTTGACATAACAGTCACGCTTAAGCCTAATCAATAGCGTTTATTTTATCGCTATAGTTCTAAGATTTGCAATACGCTGCCATATTCCTTTTACACTAATCTTGATATAAAAGTTGCGCTTAAACCTAGTCAACAACGTTTATTTTATCGCTATAGTTTTCAGACTTGCAATACGCTATTATATTTCTTCTGTAACTAATTTTGACATCTCTTATCCCATTACAAACTGATACTATTCCTTGATAATAGTGAAGCCATTCAAGTTGGGGTATTCTATTTACCTCTCAGACCTTGATCGACAACGTTCTTACCTTAGAACAGATATAAGTCTGTATTCGAATCCCTTATCACTTATAATATTCATCAAATCGTATTTCCTTGTTTTATTTTGGAATATGGTTTTATAGCACCATATTCTTACTTTGGAATCTCTGTTGTTTATGAATATTTATTTTAAACATTAACTCTTTGCTTTCTCCATTCCACAGTTCCACTTATAACTTCTTAAAAGGTAATTTAATCTCATTAATTTCGATAAACTTATTTCTAACCTGTTTTCATTAGATTAATTAAAGACCAATTAATCTAATAATCATTTTCCCAAATAACAGTTGATTAAATCTACTTAATTCCATCAGTAAATTCATTAACTGATTTTGATTACTTCTTAATATTAGATTAATATAATTAATCAAATAATATTTCTAAATTGTTTATCTTAAATATAATTATCCAAATATTTTATCGTCGGATAATTTTTGCTTTATAAACTTATTTAAATATCAACAATCGTTTTTATTTATTTTATAAAAACGAACTCTAAAATACTGGTTTATAATAGAACTTCTATTATAAATTTAAATCTTCTTTTTAATTATAAAAATATAATTTTTATAATTAACCTAGTTGATGTGCCTGACGGCCAATCAACTCTTTAACAAAACGATGGTTTTACGGTCGACTGTTATCACTTCCTAAGTTGATATCGTTTATTGATTTATCGAAATAGATGTTGAATTTCCGTTCAACATCAATATTCACATGGGGTTTAAATATAATTCGGGTTCATACAAAACAAACAGTACATATAATTATCAAGGAATCCGGTCGAATTCCTCTAATCGGTTTCCGCATCCACATATGTCAGTCAACACAATTTACACTAACTCTATACTAGGGGATATTCAAATCGATGGAATCAGTGTCCAATCGATGATGTGTACATATGTAACGGTATATAATATTCGACCAAATTAATTGTAATCTAACTAATCGACCATCACACAGCATTCAAACAGCATTAAAATATTTTAAAAATAGATCGGAGTTAGTGATTTTACTCACCTTCGCGCGTTAACCGTTAAATAACGATTTGCGTCAGTCGATTGCACCAGACATTTTAATCGCCTAAACTGTATCATGCTCTAAATTTCTTCATATCGGTTCCAGTATGTAGCTTGCGACTCTACGATTTCAATGTGATAGACGGTTTGAATTTCGCAAATTCAACTTGGCCCGTTATCACATTTAATGACCCACGTTCATTACCATTTCAACCCGTCCGCTCCTTCCAATACCCGATCCACTTCACGGACGTTTCTTCTTCCTGAAAACACTCAGCACCATCTCGAAATAAAATCCCATAGCCTTATTTAAACTAACTAACCTTCACCAAAATATTTGGCCTTACTTTTCTTTAGGCCCAAACCCGATTCTTAAAAACAACTTCTTCCCAAAGTTACATTCCGCTCCCAGTATTGTTTTTGCCCAACCGACTTCTGATTCGCCCTTTTCTTAACAACGCAGTTACCAGACAAATATGGTCATCAATTTGACTTCTTTTATTTCAATTATAGTTTTATCCTTCTGACTTACTGAACGTTGCACCCTTCTTTCTTTTCTTTTTTCCACGTTATCATCCTTTCGTAATATTTCCTTTTTCCAAAACGTGGGCCTTCGCATGATTCCCTGTCAGCCCAAACATACACTTTAACCTGCTTTATTCCCATTCTTCTCTGTTTGAAGATTGCAATACGCCTTCCTCCTGTATAACTTCCACCTTCAAAAGCCGTCCATGATGTCACACTCGCACTCCCCTCCAAATGACCCAGCTGACCTCCCTCACAAAGCAAGTCAGTATCGTCTCCACCCCTTCATCACTGTTTTGTTCATTCGCACCCATCCATTCATGCACAAACTTCACCGTACTCTCCCCTTTGCTGTCCTTCAATACTTCTCCTCCTTTAAACAAAAAATCCCCGCTGATCCCCTTAATGCATTCCACGTTATCCTGTACAGGGTACACAACTCCTATACACGGTCATACCCTTTCAGCTTCTTCTCTATTATAGTTCTTGAAACCAATTTCCATCCGTGCTCTCATGCACTTCCACACACAATACACCGCATCCTTCCACCCAATCCCCTCCAGATAATGAAACCGCCATGTACGTGTATTGGTGACTTCCTACTGTTAAACTCATGCCCACTCCTCTACTGTTTTTCGACGCAACACTCCTCTATAACGCATGCGTTCCCCAAACCCATCCCTTCTTGTTTCAGCTCCATACTCTCCCCATTTCCTTAAAGTTCCAACACTCCACATCAATTAGCATAACGTCCCCTTCTGCCACATGCAAACAAGCGTCACCATTCTATCACAGTGCCATTTCCGGCAAAGTCAGTCTCGTCCTCCAGCTCCTCTCCACGCTGCGTTCGTCAACGTTCTCCATACTGTGCATGGTGCGACAGTGTTTAGCATCAAACTCCTCCTGCCGAGCGCCTTGGCTTCCGAAGCAGCTCCCCATCATTGCACTGCCTCCAGAAAACTCTCGCCTTCATCCTTCATTTTGCACTGGAGTGAGCTTTCAGAAATTCGCATTATTATTTTCTCTTTTTAGGTGGACACTTGATTTTCTATGGAAAGTAAGATAAAGAAATGAATGATCTGTCATTGTTTATATAGACAATAATACTTGGGCCTTAAGCAATAGGGGTATGGTATAACCATCCAGTAGAGTAGCCATGTTCATTTCCTGATATAGTTCGATGTGAGAACACAGAGATTAGGGTAGATTAGCACGTTGATAGCTAGGAATGGAAGTATGGTTTTCAGTGTCTGTTTTGTTTTATTTCATTTAAGTTGATGACACCGCAAGTAATAGGTTATATAGAATAGCTGTTGTTCCTTAAGCATGAGGTCTTAGGGGCATGGTCTGCATTACTTCACAATGAGGTATGATGGCAAATAGGTACTGTAGTATTTGTCTGCACATTTTAGGCTGTAGCAATATTAGGATAGCCTTTGTCTAACACGTCTGGTAGGTGCCATATTCCAAGTTATAAAGATGCTTGTATTAAATTTTATAAAGACCTAGGAGAGAAAATAGGGTATGGTTAGTCTGCATAGATATTTAGGGAGATGGTGTAAGCTGAATTTAGGTAATAAATGAATATATATTTTTAATTGTTTTAAAGATTGGTTTAACTCAGTTCCTAAATTTACACTTACGTATGGACAGAAGTAAGAGTACAGTCGTGCTCAACGAGGTGTCACGGTCCCAAAAATATAATAATACCGGTAGATTGACTAATATTTTGAAACCCCAAAATACTGATATAGGGTGCAAAATACTCCAAATAAAAAGTTGCGTATTTAATTAATTAAAAATTACAGTAAAATTCTAAAAATTAATTTATCGCTATGTCTCAAAAGAACCTTGTCCAGATTCGAATCCGATATCTAGTTATTTCAAATAAACCATTATGGTCGATATACGATTTTATAGCGACTTTTCGAATATTTGATTTGGACATATCTTGCAATCTATACGACGAAATCTTGGTTTTTCACTTCTGTTGGAAAGATACAGTTCAACAGATTCCAACGCTTCTTGTTTCGAAGAAATCCGACAAATAACGAGTCCTGTACACTCAGACGAAGTTCCGAACGCTAAATTTCGAACTGCAGCGTCGTTGTGAGCTCGATTATAATTAATATATATTTTTCTACGTTCAACTTCGTTTTATATAAATCCACTTATATTACAAATCCAATATTTAAACTGATTTAAATATTCAAATACAAACCGACAAAAAAATGTGGGACGTTACAGTCCTTCCCCCTTAAAATAATTTCGTCCTCGAAATTGCTAAGATAGGGAAAATGCTACAATCTCTGTTATAAACAGGTTAAAAATCTTTTTGGTTTACTTCATAATTTAAGTTTCAACTGAACTGATTAATTCCAATTAAAATATTAATTCCTCCTTTTTAACGAATACTTTCAGAAATTCTGAAAATGTCTTAACAACTTAATTTTCGGCGAATTTCGCCAGTATCTCCTCTGCACGGCTCAATTTGGCACTACTACAACTCACCACTCTGGGCTTTCTCCAACTCAATAGAAAATCAAACAACCATTTCATCTGGCATTCCATTCTTCTATTTGCTGTCCAATCAGCATCTACTTCATTTCCACTCGATTTCCATTAAAATTATCCTCGAACCACATCATCCACATATAACTTCATTCAGACTCCGATTCCAAACTCAATTCCAATTCTTAATTCATCAGTTCAATTCCAGATTACCTCTAATCCAAAAAAATTATTTAACTTAGTTAAATTTTCTGTTTATTTACTTCATAAGTAAATTTTAAATTCCGGAATTCAAAATCCTGGGTTTTATTTCAAATCAGTTTGAAATCATATATAATTCAAAACATTTGAATTTCTAACAACTTGTTTCCTCACAATAATTCAAAAAAAAATCTTTGGTAGTAATCGTCACTCAGCAACTCGAAAATGAACACCGATAATGCCGCGGTTCATCATCGGAATTATTTTCCAGCTACCGAAGTGAGTTCAATACTGTATTACTTTCAAAACACTTATTTTCAAACATTTTCATTTGAAAACCAATTCAAAATATCTTTTCAAAATGCTTGGGAAATATTTCCAAATCTCTCCCAGGAATTTAAATTTTCCATATATTCAATTAAAAATTTATTTCCAACTCTTTTCCCAGTTTCTAGAGTTTTATTTCAATTCTGGTTTTAAATTCAGATTCAGTTCATCTGATTTTGCATATTATATTACAGTTATACGAATTCTGACGGGTTATTTAAATAACCATCTCAATTATAAATCTTATTCGATTATAGTTTCAACCAACAAAATCAATATATATATCAGATAATTTCAATATATATGCTTTCTTTATATCAAAATATATTTGGGTAAAATTATTTCATTTACCCTCTTTTAAAAAAAATATACTGTGTCGAATTACTCTGTTCAAGAGTTTAGAAACACCTATCGACGCAGCTTGCATTACTGTTTCGACCAGAATTCATAAACCTCTCGACTGACCAGTCAACACAATATAAAACAATTTTTTTATATTAATTACAAATACGCGCTCATATATATACACTCTAACTCAATCTAGAGTATTAGTAACTCCATCTCTACTGAGTTACGCCACAGAGCCAAGGTAATCACTTAACCTTCGGCTCTTATACCAACTGTAATGGACGGGATTATCGATACCTTGAAAACTATGTCATTATTGAAAGAATTAAGAGGATGAGATAGAAAAGATAGAACTAATAGAAAAGAAGAAGAAGAAAATCACACTGAACAGAATCAGAGTAAACACGAACTCACAGTGGAATAACAATCTTTTATTATATAATAAGTTTGAAATACAAATCAGAGTTTGTATATATACATACCATTCAGAGTATAATACATGGTATACATCACAGCGGAAATAATCTCTAATAACTAATAGTGGAGCCTCCTGCTTTTAGCTCCTCCAAGTGAATCTGCAAAGCCTGAAACACTTGACTGCCCGTACAAATTTGGGCACCCAAGAGTTTAGGGAAAACAAACAAAATAAACTCTGGGTCAGTCATGGGACTGGTGTGAGTAAATTCCAACCATACTGTTTAACTTTGAAAAGCCTTACTATAACCCAAAATTTCTTTGATATCAAAACCAATGATATTATGATAATGTCTAAACAAATAATTATACAAGTAGCAGAACCTTGCATCTCACGTTCCACATATATAGTATAAAATCATAAACCGCAGGGCGCTTATCGGAAAATGGATCTCAACAGACAAGGTATGGGAGCACCTTTTGATTAGTGTACTCTAGAGGGGATACACTCAGGGTTCAACAAGAACGTCTTGCAACCTGGCCACACATGACCGCTCACTCATTTAGCTTGAGTGTCGCGAATATATTGCCACCACGGTTGTAGGCCATCCAACCGTCATACGAAGATACAGAATCGAAAAGAAGTATAAATATGAATTTTCTCTAGATCGGTGACAATACACCCTGCTTGGGGATGACCCAACTAGCCATGCTGCCTAGCCTAACTTTTGTTACTTCCTGGTTGTGAGGCTAGAGGCTACGTCTATTTTCAGAACATCTGATCACCATTCACTTTGAATGTCACATCGTCAAATCCGTAATCACGCATTGATTACACAAATGCACACTGGGTGTAAAATAAAGAGAAGTTACCTTCTCCCCACCAACTTGGTATTCGTAAAATCAACGGCGTGACCGTTGGAAATACTCTGTCAGACACTCGTCCATACAAGTTGTCCTGGGACTGGACAAACAAAAACACCATTCTAGAACTGGACGATCCTTGCATCTAACTCCATCTTCAATTATCTTCAGCATATCTAATTTGTTGCGCTTATGCCTATTCGGAGTGGTGTTCGGATAATAAATCCAACCGGTCTCTCCGTATTGACAACGATGGTCAAACACTTCGATGGTCGGTTATTTAACTATCGAAGTAAAAACAACACCCATTCTAATGTATCACACAACCACGGGCACTTTTACTTAACATTCGTTTTATTGTTAATTTCCATATCTTACCAGATATTTCTCACATCCCGTTTTATTCTTTTCATACTTCTTGGAAAAATGTTTCCAGTTATTATAGATTCTTATTCTTTCATGTTCCAGAAAACATACGTTATTAACGTTCGAACTAGTTTCATTAATTTCACATTCCTTATTTCTATAATTGGATAATCTACCCTATTTTCATTGGAAAATATTTCCAAATTCATTTTACCCTTTTAATCGGCCCAACGTTCACTTTTAAACATTATTCACTTTGAAATGTGAATACCATCCTTTATTATGAAAATCTGAATACCATTATCCATTACTCTTTATTCAAGTAATAATTACACTTATCTCGTTTACCGAAATTTCTTTCATACTTTATATTCCCAATCCACTTTATAAACTCTGTTTCTAAGTCAACTTCTTATCAAATCGATATCAAGTTTATAACTAAGTACTGACTCCTATCCTATTAACATTTATTTGTTTAAAACTAAATGTTAATCATTCTATCAGATTATAATCCCTAAAAATAGTTTACTTTTAATACATTCGACATCGTCGAATCCTAGTTCCAAATCCTAACGGTTTAATTCAAATCACATTTCGAACATCGAAATGCTGTCATCGTTTTCTAACACGATTATCTAATTTCTCTTTCTAAAACTGATTCTTATATTTTCTTACGACATCGTTATTTATCACTTTCGAATAAGTGGATTTCAACTAAACTGCTTCATTTCCTAAGAAGTGCTGCCATATATAAGAATCACGCTTAAGTTTGGTTAACAGCGTTAATTTATCGCTTTAGTTCTAAACTTATCATACGCTGCAATATTCCCCTTTATAACTAATCTTGACATAACAGTCACGCTTAAGCCTAATCAACAGCGTTTATTTTATCGCTATAGTTCTAAGATTTGCAATACGCTGCCATATTCCTTTTACACTAATCTTGATATAACAGTTGCGCTTAAACCTAGTCAACATCGTTTATTTTATCGCTATAGTTTTCAGACTTACAATACGCTATTATATTTCTTCTGTAACTAATTTTGACATCTCTTATCCCGTTACAAACTGATACTATTCCTTGATAATAGTGAAGCCGTTCAAGTTGGGGTACTCTATTTACCTCTCAGACCTTGATCGACAACGTTCTTACCTTAGAACAGATATAAGTCTGTATTCGAATCCCTTATCACTTATAATATTCATCAAATCGTATTTCCATGTTTTATTTTGGAATATGGTTTTATAGCACCATATTCTTACTTTGGAATCTCTGTTGTTTATGAATATTTATTTTAAACATTAACTCTTTGCTTTCTTCATTCCACAGTTCCACCTATAACTTCTTAAAAGGTAATTTAATCTCATTAATTTCGATAAACTTATTTCTAACCTGTTTTCATTAGATTAATTAAAGACCAATTAATCTAATAATCATTTTCCCAAATAACAGTTGATTAAATCAACTTAATTCCATCAGTAAATTCATTAACTGATTTTAATTACTTCTTAATATTAGATTAATATAATTAATCAAATAATATTTCTAAATTGTTTATCTTAAATATAATTATCCAAATATTTTATCGTCGGATAATTTCTGCTTTATAAACTTATTTAAATATCAATAATCGTTTTTATTTATTTTATAAAAACGAACTCTAAAATACTAGTTTATAATAGAACTTCTATTATAAATTTAAATCTTCTTTTTAATTATAAAAATATAATTTTCATAGTTAACCTCGTTGATTTGCCTGACGGCCAATCAACTCTTTAACAAAACGATGGTTTTACGGTTGACTGTTATCACTTCCAAAATTGATATCGTTTATTGATTTATCGAAATAGATGTTGAATTTCCGTTCAACATCAATATTCACATGGGGTTTAAATATAATTCGGGTTCATACAAAACAAACAGTACATATAATTATCAAGGAATCCGGTCGAATTCCTCCAACCGGTTTCCGCATCCACAGATGCCAATCAACACAATTTACACTAACTCTATACTAGGGGATATTCAAATCGATGTAATCAGTGTCCAATCGATGATGTGTACATATGTAACGGTATATAATATTCGACCAAATTAATTGTAATCTAACTAATCGACCATCACACAACATTCAAACAACATTAAAATATTTTAAAAATAGATCGGAGTTAGTGATTTTACTCACCTTCGCGCGTTAACCATTAAATAATGATTTGCGTCAGTCGATTGCACCAGACATTTTAATCACCTAAACTGTATCATGCTCTAAATTTCTTCATATCGGTTCCAGTATGTAGCTTGCGACTCTACGATTTCAATGTGATAGACGGTTTGAATTTCGCAAATTCAACTCGGCCCGTTATCACATTTAATGACCCACATTCATTACCATTTCAACCCGTCCGCTCCTTCCAATACCCGATCCACTTAGCGGACGTTTCTTCTTCCTGAAAACACTCAGCACCATCTCGAAATAAAATCCCATAGCCTTATTTAAACTAACTAACCTTTACCAAAATATTTGGCCTTACTTTTCTTTAGGCCCAAACCCGATTCTTAAAAACAACTTCTTCCCAAAGTTACATTCCGCTCCCAGTATTGTTTTTGCCCAACCGACTTCTGATTCGCCCTTTTCTTAACAACGCAGTTAGCAGACAAATATGGTCATCAATCTGACTTCTTTTATTTCAATTATAGTTTTATCCGTCTGACTTACTGAACGTTGCACCCTTCTTTCTTTTCTTTTTTCCACGTTATCATCCTTTCGTAATATTTCCTTTTTCCAAAACGTGGGCCTTCCCATGATTCCCTGTCAGCCCAAACATACACTTTAACCTACTTTATTCCCATTATTCTCTGTTTGAAGATTGCAATATGCCTTCCTCCTGTATAACTTCCACCTTCAAAAGCCGTCCATGATGTCACACTCGCACTCCCCTCCAAATGACCCAACTGACCTCCCTCACAAAGCAAGTCAGTATCGTCTCCACCCCTTCATCACTGTTTTGTTCATTCGCACCCATCCATTCATGCACAAACTTCACCGTACTCTCCCCTTTGCCGTCCTTCAATACTTCTCCTCCTTTAAACAAAAAATCCCCGCTGATCCCTTTAATGCATTCCATGTTATCCTGTACAGGGTACACAACTCCTATACACGGTCATACCCTTTCAGCTTCTTCTCTATTATAGTTCTTGAAACCAATTTCCATCCATGCTCTCATGCACTTCCACACACAATACACCACATTATTCCACCAATCCCCTCCAGATAATGAAACCGCCATGTACGTGTATTGGTGACTTCCTACTGTTAAACTCATGCCCACTCCTCTACTGTTTTTCGACGCAACACTCCTCTATAACGCATGCGTACCCCAAACCCATCCCTTCATGTTTCAGCTCCATACTCTCCCCATTTCCTTAAAGTTCCAACACTCCACATCAATTAGCATAACGTCCCCTTCTGCCACATGCAAACAAGCATCACCATTCTATCACAGTGCCATTTCTGGCTAAGTCAGTCTCGTCCTCCAGCTCCTCTCCACGCTGCGTTCGTCAACGTTCTCCACACTGTGCATGGTGCGACAGTTTTTAGCATCAAACTCCTCCTGCCGAGCGCCTTGGCTTCCGAAGCAGCTCCTCATCATTGCACTGCCTTCAGCAAACTCTAGCCTTCATCCTTCATTTCGCACTGGAGTGAGCTTTCAGCAATTCGCATTATTATTTTCTCTTTTTAGGTGGACACTTGATTTTCTATGGAAAGTAAGATAAAGAAATGAATGATCTGTCTTTGTTTGTATAGACAATAATACTTGGGCCTTAAGCAATAGGGGTATGGTATAACCATCCAGTAGAGTAGCCATGTTCATATAGTTCGATGTGAGAACACAGAGATTAGGGTAGATTAGCACGTTGATAGCTAGGAAAGGAAGCATGGTTTTCAGTGTCTGCTTTGTTTTATTTCATTTAGGTTGATGACACCGCAAGTAATAGGTTATATAGAATAGCTGGTGTTCCTTAAGCATGAGGTCTTAGGGGCATGGTCTGCATTACTTCACAATGAAGTATGATGGCAAATAGGTAGTGTAGTATTTGTCTGCATGTTTTAGGCTGTAGCAATATTAGGATAGCCTTTGTCTAACATGTCTGGTAGGTGCCATATTCCAAGTTATAAAGATGCTTGTATTAAATTTTATAAAGACCTAGGAGAGAAAATAGGGTATGGTTAGTCTACATAGATATTTAGGGAGATGGTGTAAGCTAAATTTAGGTAACAAATGAATATATATTTTTAATTGTTTTAAAGATTGGTTTACCTCAGTTCCTAAAATTACACTTACGTATGGACAGAAGTAAGAGTACAGTCGTGCTCAACGAGGTGTCACAGTCCCAGAAATATAATAATATCGGTAGATTGACTTATATTTTGAAACCCCAAAATACTGATATAGGGTGCAAAATACTCCAAATAAAAAGTTGCGTATTTAATTAATTAAAAATTACAGTAAAATTCAAAAAATTAATTTATCGCTATGTCTCAAAAGAACCTTGTCCAGATTCGAATCCGATATCTAGTTATTTCAAATAAACCATTACGGTCGATATACGATTTTATAGCGACTTTTCGAATATTTGATTTGGACATATCTTGCAATCTATACATCGAAATCTTGGTTTTTCACTTCTGTTGGAAAGATACAGTTCAACAGATTCCAACGCTTCTTGTTTCAAAGAAATCCGACAAATAACGAGTCTTGTACACTCAAACGAAGTTCAGAACGCTAAATTTCGAACTGCAGCGTCGTTGTGAGCTCGATTATAATTAATATATATTTTTCTACGTTCAACTTCGTTTTATATAAATCCACTTATATTACAAATCCAATATTTAAACTGATTTAAATATTCAAATACAAACCGACAAAAAATGTGGGATGTTACAATAACTTTCAGATTAAAGATTGTAAAAAAGAAGTTTAACTTATAAAAGAGAAGAGGTACTTAATAAACAATGTTTTAGTAACATTAAACCCTTTTGGTTATGTTTTAGAGTAAGGAAATTTTGAAAATAATTTGTGAATGAACTTAAACTATAGAGATAAATATATGAATAGATTTTGAGTATTAAAGACTATAAATGAATAATGAAATATTGAATACAAGAATATAAAGGAAATTTAACCAACTAGATGCTTTATTTAATAAAAAAAGTCTTATTAGATAAAATAATCTTTACTAATAAAGAAGTTTAATTAACAAAAGATTAATTAAACAAAAAAGAATTAAAAGTCACCTATGTGACTAAATCATGGTGTATGATTTGACAGTGGTTTAGATGCTTATTGGTTTGTTTATGGAAAATAAGCAAGACATATTTTTCATATATAATTATCTATTTGAACTTCATAGTTTATTAGTTGGCTATTGAACTTAACTAAAAGTCGATTCAATTTTTTTGATGAGACTGAGACCAGTAAGGGTTCTACCTATCGGAAAAACCTCAAAACTAGTATATGTGCTATGTGTCTTGGAAGTAGTTGTGAAGTGGAATATATGTAAAGATTCAAGATCTATATGAGATACTCTAACACATGTAGTTGTTCGTGATCTATTCAGGATATGGAAATCCATGTGTGATTCCAGTACCTATTGAGATACGAGAATTCACGTAGTGATTTGTGATCTATTCGGGATGTGGGAATCCAATTGGGAACTCATATTATGTTCAAGTGATAAATATTCAGGTGGAAGATGAACGTGATCTCAACATCAAAAATTATACAAAATAGAGAAGGATACACATCTTGGGGCTTAACAACTCATATCAGGGTATTATCAACTCCATATCTAGAAATACTAATCGATTATTGGCCCATGGGAGTTGCTGATATATGGTTCACATTGCTCATGCTTATGTTAGGACCTTGGGCGCGTGCACACACACACACACATATATAGCGAGCGTTGAATGGCACCCGAAATAGTGCAGCACCCTTAAATGCCCCCTGATTTCCACCACATATCACGTTTCTCTCTCCCTCTACTCATTCTCTCACCTCCCACTCACTTATTCTAATATAAATGCTTGGTTTATATAAAGGAGCAAATGAGGTGCTCACTATTTAGGTTGCTATTAAATGCTCCTATATATATATATATATATATATATACACACACACACCGCTCGAAAGTACTTTCTGACCATTATGCATGATGTTTCGGATCTGGCTCGATCAAAGAGATCTCCATGGAAGATTCCTTTATGTGAATGAACCTTAATGGTTTTGAATGTACTCAAATGTGTTCTCGAATGTAATAAACCTAACAATTCCATCTATTTGATATAATTTATATTTTACACACTAGGCATTATCTATTATTGCACTATATTAAACTAAATGATTGGTTGTCTACTTATGAGTGGAAAACCATTTTGAGAATTCTCATGGTTTCAAAAGACATTGCAAAATATCACATATATCTTGAGTTTCTTACGCTGGTTTACTAGCTTGATCTAGGTATTTTTTCCTTCTAATGTTTAGGTTATCCCGTGTATATTTCCAGATTTAGTTGTGCTCGCACTACAACAGATTTGATTTTTTGTGACACAAATATATACGATACAAGGTTATATGTCGTGAAAAGTTTGTTTTTTGATTTCATCTTACGTTGCAACTAATATTAGTTGGAAATGATCAATGATAAACAATAATATTATTTGCAACTATTTTATACCCCATTAATAATCAATAAAAGAAGGGTAACAAATTCGATCATATTTGTATCCATCTGCTAGTGTTTGTCGATGTTGCAAAAGAAATAGATATATTAGGACATAAATTTGAGCTTCATTTATTGCTCTATCATCAACAATGTACACTTTCATGTAATGTTAAATATTTTGCTACCTCCATTCTTGTAATTAGTAATAGTTATAATTATAGAGATCTCGCATCGTGAATAATTACTCACTAGAATTATCTAATGTCATATTGATGTTAATTCGTGCAGGAGAATGATAATCTGTATACATTGATAAATATTGTTGTTTATGTTTGTTTTCTTTTCCAGTATATCATCTTTGTACCTCGGCTTTGTCCTAACTCATGAAAATTGAGAATTGAAGAAATAAAGTATGAATAATTAAAATCATTATTAATTGAACCAAAATAAGATGTGTTAAGCCCAAACTGTCTTCTCTCCCTTCAGATCTTTGCTTTCATTTGGATCGAAATCAAAATTTAATAGCCGAAAACCAAAGGATCTACCATTTATTTGGACACCAACCATATCCCTATATCCATGCTCTCCTCTTTCCTTGACTTCTTAGTCGATAACAAACCCTAAATCCCCTTGTCCTTTAAAGCTTTTATGTAATGTCCCGGTTTTTAGCTAGTCTTTGTTAACGATAAATATTGATTTAATAAGGTAATTAAAATCGTAAAATATGTTTACTTAACAAACTAAAACAAGTAAATCATATGTGTAAAATATAAGTGTGTATAATTGGTTATGTTTTAACTAGAAAACATAATAAAAGTTGCATCAAAAACCCTTAGACATACACATGAAAGTATAACAATATATCTTAATGGATGTGCATACAATATATATATATATATATAGTTATGCCTTAACATAAAAACAAAGCAAAAACCTTGCAAATAAATCTTTAACCATTCTCATACAAATGATAGCAAATTGTATATATGGAAGGGGCATTCTATGGCTTTAAAAATAGAAAGGGATTTGAAACAAATATGAACAGAAAAGTAAACATATGGAGGAAAAACATTTCGGCCATAACAACCATACATGAAAAGAAAATTGCACACGACTTGTTTGGTAGGATAACTCAGTAAAATATAAAAGGAAATGCAAGTAACAACAAAACAAAGGCCAATTCAACAATCTTAAATATGATTTAACCATGAATAGTATGGAAGAACCATCACCTTAAAATCAGCAAACCAACTTGGAAGTATTGAATAATTTTTAGCAAAATATCGTGCAAACAAAACCCTTTTATATTGCGAACCAAAATCTGAGCGATATATGACTAATCGGCAGCATTAAATGAAGTATGAATTTGGAAAGATCATGCTTCTAGAAGATGGAACATAGGACAAGAGAATAGGAAATATCTTAGTTAAACTATTCATTTCTTCATGCATAAGTCTTCATGTATAGGAGTAGAAAATGGGAGGCCTAAAACTAGCATGTACAGTAAACATCAAAACATAAAATAAAGGGAAAATGAATTGTTCAATATAGAGACTTGTTATATATATCACTAGAAACCCATTCATTTTCTCATACAAACATTTGAAGTCAAGTGATAAAAACAGAGAACCACAGAAAAACAGAGAGGAAAACTATAAGGTGAGTAAACTAAATCTGTAATTTTTGTTCAAGTTTTTACCTTAAGTACTAGTAACAATTATATGTTGATTATTCATGTTTTAGTGCATCTGTGTATAAATTTGTGGTGATATCATACTCAGTAAACATTAAGGAAGAAATCTTATATATGTAAAACAGAATCAGACCTATTAAATTAAAATACCATACTCAAAATCAAACAGCTTGCAGGATTTAGTTTCTGCATATGATCATTACTATACATTTGTAGTATGTATTAAAAATAGTGTTAGTTTATATAAATAATATATATTCTTAGAAAAACCCATTTCCCGGTAATATTAGGCTAAGACATGAATTTTCAATCATCGCCGAGTCATGATTCAGGCATATGAATACGATAGAGCGAGGAAATCATGAATTTTAGTGTAGGTATCACGATTTTTAGGATTGTGGATGTTGGGATATCGTGAGATGAACGAAAATTGTTCCTGAAGCTTTTTCCGACAATCCCCATAACCGAGTGTGACGGCGTAAACCCTGTAGAAGCGAAAAGGTCCTTAGACTGAAGGAAAAATTATTTTTCTATTTCGTAAATCAGTCGATCGAAGCAGATTTAGGATTTAAGGAGCAGTTTGGGTTTCGTGTTTTGGAGAGTCTCGTATGGGATCAAGGCGCGATCGAGTAAACTAGGAATGTTGGAAGATTTGCGTCTGAGGTCAGAGAGGAGGTGGAAGGAGGCGCAGAACTTCCAGTGGTCGGAGATGATTGGAAGTAGTTGTTTTGTGGTGGGTTTAGAGTTACACTATTTGACAGTAATCGGTTAAATGTTGTTTTGAGGAGGAGGGGCTCTAGCGCTTGGAGGAGGGGTCAATGATGATTTGGAGTGGTTGTGTGACTGGTCTGGGGGGGGTGCAGCGACTTCCGGTTGGGCTGAGAGTGTGTGCACGTGCACGGTCAAGTGTGTACACCACTATGTACAAGTGTAATAACATGTAATGGTTTAGTTTTCCATGAACTTAGGGTTGTTGAAGTTTTGATTAAAGGAGAAGGGGTTAGCATCTTAACCTAGGCGTGTTAAGTGGTTAGAGTATGGATCTAATTGATGGGTATATGCAAGGAGTAAGTAACAGAGGAAGCAAATTAAAGAAGAAAGACAGGAGAAGTAAATAGTGGATGATGACCATTGCTTCATAAATAGTTTTACATAAGTAACGACCTATAGGAATAGCATAGAAACCTGTATTTGGTCCATAATAATATTCAAGTCTGAGTTATTGACTAAAAAACCAGGCCTGCAGAATTGGTAAGACAATTGATGTTTGTATGCCTGAAATCAGATAGGAAGGTAAGGCAAAAATGTAGAAAAGGATAGTAGAAAGCAATAGTGAACATATGTGGAACATTTGTATAAAAAGGAATTAGAGATTGGGCTTATGGGCTTTGGCTAAAATGTAAGGGAAGAAATAAAAGTTTAAGCTAGTAAGGATAGGAAACAGAAGAGGATGGTTGATACTTGATAGGAGAAAAGAATAGATAATCAAAATGGTTGTACAGGTAAAAGAAAGTGTAAAAGAAAGAGGGAAGAGCGAATGGGCTTGAAAGGTTAAAGGGCTTTGTTTGGACCGAAGAATTAAATAAAGGGAAATTTGAGGAAAGGAATTTAGACCTTGACTTTGACAAGTAAGATAATTAAATTTAGGGAAAATCTAAAATAAAAGAGGGGTAAATTAAAGAGGAAGATTTTAAAGTTGTTAAAATAAAATTAAAGAATGAAGTAGGTCGATATATTGACCAGTGAAAAGAAGGATTGGTCGAGCTCGAGGGTATTAGCGAGTTTTAATTAGAGAAGGAAAATAAAGAGAAGGAAGAAGGGTATAGGCCGGGAAGGTGAAATTAAAAATAGAAGAACTAAAAGGAAAAGAGAATGTATTTAGGTCGACAGTATGTGAACCGAGATTTCAGACAAGTTGAGTTTAAAAATAGAAATGGAAGGGAAAACGGTAAATAAGGAAGAGGAAAAATAAATAAAAGGAGATTCTAGAATTATTTAAATATTTAAATAAAATAAATATACCATGAGAATATAGACTTGCTTTAGGCATATAAATAAAGTGAAGTAAAATGACGATTTACAAAGTGAAACAAATGTATAAATTTCAAATAATTGTCGTATAAATGAACTAACATTTTATATTAAAATACCATGTGCGAAGCACGTGCTTTAGTCATTCATTTGTAAAAGACAAGTGGAGTGTCTGGATTTAAACAACACAGATATATACAATTCTATTTAGTCAAGGATTATAAATTAAAATGTACATAAAATGAATTGTGTTGAGTCGATAATTATTCCATTGCATGAGAAATGTTTTGATATAAATATTGAAATCGACTTCTTAAGTATCGTCTGATCGCAAAAGACATTACGCTAATCATTTCGAAGAGTCCGGAATTAATATTCCACTTCGATTTGATTTATACGTCGCGGATCAAAGATTGTTGAAGATTTATTGAAGACGGAGAAACGCAAAGGCTGTTCGGTTTGTCCAGTCCTAGGACGACTTATATGGACGAGTGCCTGACAGAGTATTTCCAAAGGAATCATGTACATTGATTTCCTCAAACGTATTCTGTGATGGCGCGAAGACACCTTCTCTTAACTCAAACAGCCCGATTATTTTTGTGGAAATCAATTAGTAATTTCTGAAGGATTTGATGATGTGGCATTCAAAGTGAACAGTGGACCAGTGATCTAGAAGAAAATGTAGCCTCTAGCCTCACAACCAGGAAATGACAAAAAATCGGGCAAGGCAGCATGGCTAGTTTGATCATACCCAAGCAGGGTGTATTATCACCATCTAGAGAAATTCCTTTTATTTTCTCATCTCTTTTTTTCACTGCTGCAGCATTCGGTAGTGGTTGCTGATCCCAACCGTGGAGGTGGTAATATATTCGTTACACTCAAGCTAAATGAGTGGACGGTCATGTGAGGCCGGGTTGCAAGACGTTCTTGTTGAACCCCCAATGTATTGTCTCTAGAGTACACTGATCGGCAAGTGCTCTCCTACCTTGTCTATTGGAATCCGATCTCCAATAAGCGCTCCGCGGTTTTTGATTTTATATTATATGTATGTGGAGCGTGACATGCAAGCGTTCTGCTAGATAGTTATTTATTTGATACAAACTGTTATAATATCAGACGATTTTGATATCAAATATGTTTGGGTTATAGTAAGGTGAAAACCATCCATGTTTATGTGTGGACTGGTCTTATTATTATCTTTTCTTTCAAAACGTTTTTGAAAAGTTAAACCAATTATTCTATATCTTATAAGGGAAAAACCTGTTCCGTTTTTACGGCGTGGTCTTATGAGATATACTGTACTAATCAAGCTGTGTTTTTAAATCGTTTACTCACACCAGTCCCCTGACTGACCCAAAGTTTATTTTCTATGTTTTCCTAAACTCTAGGGTACTCATAACACTTGTTATGGGTAGACAAGTGATCCAGGTGCTAATGGAAATCCTTTGAAGTATTGTGGAGTACGAGTTCAAGACCCCGTCTAGTAGTTGCATTTATCCCTAAGTATCTAGTTTGTGTATTGGGCCAGTATCACGTATGATGTTGTATTCTAATGTTGTAATATGGTGTAACAGAATCTGATATGTAATGTGATATTATATTTTGTTAAAATTCTGTTGTGAGATTATGATGTGATGTTCTTCTTACTCTTCTATTCTATTAGTTCTATCTTTTCTTTCTCATCCTCTAATTTCTTTCTATTAAAGATTCATAATTTCGTGCAATCTGGGTTGGACATAAGTTGTAATTTGTCAGCTCAAATTGGTACGGATTTTCGGGCCTTTACAGTTGGTATTAGAGCATAAGGTTAACCGAATACCTAGGCTCTGAGGGTGTATTGAGAAAGCATATTTGAAAATTTAAACTATGATAATAAATTATAATAGACTTAGTAAAGATCGACCCAAGTTATCAACTTAGGCCATTTTTAAAAATATACTCCAATTAGATTTGATTATCAAACTAATATAGTCAGATAGTTGAAAATAAGCTCTCGTAGAAAAAGAGACAAGGATTGAGTAGGACGACCATAAAAACCAACGGAAAAAGTCAAAGGATTAGGGTCAACCTCGGGATGAGTCAAATAGAGTTAAAATTAAATTGGAAGGTATCTTAAATTTTAATTAGAGAAGTTAAATTAGGGTCAGTCCCAGGATAAGTTCAACAACATTGAATTAGATTTAGAATAATATCCAAGGAATAAAATTAGTATTTCCCAGTAATAATGACCAAACTTGAGTTATTAGTTCGATATAGACCCATATGAGTTAAGTAGCTGATTTTGTAATAAAATCAGAATTTTGGGTTTTGGAAATAGTTAACTAAATTTCAAATTAAATAAGGAATCTATCCGGTAAAAATTGTTACGGATGTGTATTAATTTGACTTTAGTTAAAACTAAAATACACGCGTGACTCTTTAATTTCGGGTACGAAATTAATTTAAGGGGGGTGGACTGTAATGTCCCGGTTTTTAGCTAGTCTTTGTTAACGATAAATATTGATTTAATATGGTAATTAAAATCATAAAATATGTTTACTTAACAAACTAAAACAAGAAAATCATATGTGTAAAATGTAAGTGTGTATAATTGGTTATGTTTTAACTAGAAAACATAATACAAGTTGCAACAAAAACCCTTAGACATACACGTGAAAGTATAACAATATATCTTAATGGATGTGCATACTATAAATATAGTTATGCCTTAACATAAAAACAAAGAAAAAACCTTGCAAATAAATCTTTAACCATTCTCATACAAATGATAGCAAATTGTATATATGGAAGGGGCATTCTATGGCTTTAAAAATAGAAAGGGATTTGAAACAAATATGAACAGAAAAGTAAACATATGGAGGAAAAACATTTCGGCCATAACAACCATACATGAAAAGAAAATTGCACACGACCTGTTCAGTAGAATAACTCAGTAAAAATATAAAAGGAAATGCAAGTAACAACAAAACAAAGGCCAAGTCAACAATCTTTAATGTGATTTAACCATGAATATTGTGGAAGAACCATCACATTAAAATCAGCAAAACAACTTGGAAGTATTAAATCATTTTTAGCAAAATATCATGTAAACAAAACCCTTTTATATTGCGAACCAAATCTGAGCAATATATGACCAGTCGGCAGCATTAAATGAAGTATGGATTTGGAAAGATCATGCTTCTAGAAGATGGAACATAGGACAAGAGAATAGGAAATATCTTAGTTAAACTATTCATTTCTTCATGCATAAGTCTTCATGTATAGGAGTAGAAAATGGGAGGCCTAAAACTAGCATGTACAGTAAACATCAAAACATAAAATAAAGGGAAAATAAATTGTTTAATATAGAGACTTGTTATATATACCACTGGAAACCCATTCATTTTCTCATACAAACATTTTAAGTCAAGTGATAAAAACAGAGAACCACAGAAAAACAGAGAGGAAAGCTATAAGGTGAGTAAAATAAGTCTGTAATTTTTGTTCAAATTTTTAGCTTAAGTAATAGTAACAATTATATGTTGATCATCCATGTTTTAGTGCATCTGTGTATAAATTTGTGGTGATATCAAACTTAGTAAACATTAAGGAAGAAAGCCTGTATATATGTAAAACAGAATCAGACCTGTTAAATTAAAATACCATATTCGAAATCAAACAGCTTACAGGATTTAGTTTCTGCATATGATCGTTACTATACATTTGTAGTATGTATTGAAAATAGTGTCAGTTTATATAAATAATATATATTCTTAGAAAAACCCATTTTCCTGTAACATTAGGCTAAAAAATGAATTTTCAATCATCGCCGAATCATGATTCAGGCATATGAATACGATAGAGGGAGGAAATCATGAATTTTTGTGTAGGTATCATGATTTTTAGGATTGTGGATGTTGGGATCTCGAAAGATGAACGAAAATTGTTCCAGAAGCTTTTTCCAACGATCTCCATAACTGAGTGTGACGACGTAAACCCTGTAGAAGCGAAAAGGTCCATAGATTGAAGGAAAAATGTCAGATTATTTTAATATTTCGTAAATCAGTCGATCAAAGCAGATATAGGTTTTAAGGAGCAGTTTGGGTTTCGAGTTTTGGAGAGTCTCGTATGGGATCAAGGCGCGATCGAGTGGGCTAGGAATGTGAGAGGAGTTGCATCCGAGGTCAGAGAGGAGGTGGAAGGAGGCACAGAACTTACGGTGGTCGGAGATGATTGGAAGTGGCGGTTTTGTGGGTGGCTTGGAGTTACACTATTTGATAGTTATCGATTAAATGTTGTTTTGAGGAGGAGGGGCTCCGGTAATTGGAGGAGGGGTCGATGATGATCTGGAGTGGTGGTGTGACTGGTCTAGGGGGGTTGCAGCGGCTTCCGGTTGGGCTGAGAGTGTGTGCACATGCACGATCAAGTGTGTACACCACTATATACAAGTGTAATAACCTGTAATGGTTTAGTTTTCCATGAACATAGGGTTGATAAAGTTTTGGTTAAAGGAGAAGGGGTTAGCATTTAACATAGGCGTGTTAAGTTGTCAGATTATAGATCTAATTGATGGGTATATGTAAGGAGTAGGTAACAAAGGAAGAAAATTAAAGAAGAAAGACAAGAGAAGTAAATAGTGGATGATGACCATTGCTTCATAAATAGTTTTACATAAGTAATGACCTATAGGAAGAGCATAAAACCTGTATTTGGTCCATACTAATATTCAAGTTTGAGTTGTTGACTAAGAAACCAGGCCTGCAGAACTGGTAAGACAATTGATGTTTGTATGCCTTAAATCAGATAGGAAGTGTAACACCCCGCATTTTTTAGTATAATTAAAAATGAAATAAAATATATGAAAATATGCTTATGATAGGTAAATAATGGTGATGCATAAGAAGAATTAATTAATACATGAAAGAGAAGAAAAATTAGTTCGATAACGGTGTGTGTAACGGAAAAGATAGTAAAATGAGGATAATCAATTTAAGAATCAGGAATTAGGTAAAATGGACATTACCATTGCGTTCCTCTCGAAATTTTACATGAAATAGAGTCTGAGTTTTCGAAAATCGGAGTCCGGATGAGGAAGTTATGGCCTGTAGAAGATTCAGAAGGTTTCGGTCAGCACAGAACTGGGCAGGTCGACCAGGGGGTCGACCTGGCAGTCAACCTCCCCCATGGGGGTCGACCATAGTGTCGACCCCCCTACAGGTCGACCTGGTCGGCCTGTTTCGGTCCAGAACACGTTTTTGAAGCCCAGGGACGATTTTTGATGGTCCGGACTGGTTTTAGGGTTAATCTGATAGCTGAAATGAATTGCTACACCTATAAAAACAACCTAAGACCTAGCCTTCTCTACACACAATTCTATTCTGCTTCTTCTCTGCCTCTGTTCTAAATAAAAATAAAAAATGGCGTCGCTACTCTGCTGGAATCAAAAATAGAAGCTAATCAACATCAACCTAAGCAACTCAATTCAAATTAGAGATTAAAGCTTCTGCAACGATTCTACAACAATTAAAGTTCTTTCTTTAATCCAACCAAGGCAAGTACAGTTATTTTCCGATATAAACGTTAATTCTGATTGTGACATGAATTATAAAGCTGAGTCTGAGGTTATATCTGTTCTGTTCTGTTTAGATCTTATTTTGTATCTCTTTCCTCTTTCTGCTTTATAGCCAGGCTACTACGAGCCTGAGCCAATCTCATAAGAGATTAACATACGCCAAAATGTTTGGGACAATAAAATGAATGATGCATAAATTGGGCATGACCAATAGGTGACTGATTTGAGGAAAGAACATGGATTATAGCCAGAACGTAAATCGAAGACATATGACTGGACATGTTATATTTAAATGGTAATTGAACATATGATTAGAGATAAAGAAAATATGGCTTAGTTATAAAGATTTACATGAGAGTAGGGTATCTATTAATGTAAATAAACACCTAAGTAAGGGATCTTTGGGATATATGACATGCATAGTAGTCGATGGCTATATTTGGCATAATTTATATATGGATCTTCTGTACTATGCAAGTTTAGTAAAAATTGAAACATATGATATATGGTAAATTATGACCATAGTCTGAGCTATGTAAATTTAATGCAAATATAGGGTATATGATCATATTGGGAATCATGACTATTATTTATGCATGTGAACTTAGGCAAGATTTATAATTAGGCAAGATGGGTCAATGAAACCTTAAGGAGTAATAAAATCTGTTATATTAGCCTAATTTAGTTCTGCTATATTTTCCTAATCTACTAGTTCTGTTATATTGCTTAATCTACTAGTTCTGCGCTACTGCCTAGTCTGCTAGATCTGTTCATCTGCCAAATATGTCATCTGCTAAGTCTGTTGATATGCCTAATTTGCTATCTGCTAAACCTGCTAGTTTGGTTAATCCGCTGAATCCGCCAAAATCTGTTATCTGCTATGTCTGTTAAGTTGATATATTCCGTCTGTTATTGACATAATCTGAATTAGCAATGAATAATTGACATGTATATTAGGCGTGGGTATAAATGGTAAATCATTAATTAATTGGCCGCAAAGATAAACATGGCTAACTCGAGGTTAGAATGAGTTTGCGGCGTAATTCTGCCTGGAACCGCCCGACATATTCCAATGGTCACAAACAATAGGTTCTAATGTGACAAGTAAGTCATAACGTGCTTGAAACCCGAGGTTAGACTCAGTTTGCGACAGAAACCTGCCCGGAACCAACCGACCTAACCAGTAGCCGCAAACTGTCAGTCTAATGTGAGAGGTTTGGGCATTAATATTTAATTAATGAAAATCTGAGATAATTATGATGTCTAAAACGTGTTGGGTAAGGTTAAACCAATTGGACCAATGAATCTGATAAACCCGTTTCGTGAATCCGTAGGCCCAATACAAAGTTAAATAATCTGTAACCAGTTAATCTGTAAGTCTGTTAATCTGCAACCAGTTAATCTGTAAGCCTGTCAATCCGAACGTCTGATCCGTTAGCCTGAAAACCTGTTAACTTGATTGTCTGATCTGTGAACTAGTTAATCTAAATTTTGTATGTCTGAAACTTGTAGACAAGTTAAGCTGAAATCTGTTAGTCTGGGGACACAAGGTTAGGAGGGGAATTACTTGTGTCATCTGTTGTTTGGGACCCATATTAGTCAGTAACCCTTTCTGGTATCAAAACTTTGACCCAACAGTAAGTAGGGTCCGGGCACGCTTACTGTAATAATTATAAGCGGTTCATTCTGATAATGGCGAGGGGTGTTGATGGTGCGTTCCAACCGGGTCATGTGCGTGCATGGATCTCCGTCTGCCTCTGAGGATGTAAGACGCCGTGACATCTGTAAATAGGTCTGTGCCAATTGGTTGTCACTTTAGGAAGTGATACACCTTACTGTGGGGCCGACACAGGATATTTATGTATTAGGAAGCTGATCGCTTGGGGTAGGGTTTTTGGGTACACTTAGTTCTGTCTGTTTCTGTTGGTACCCTTTGTTTCTGTTGGGTGGCAACACCTGTCTGTTTCTGCGTGGTACCGTCTGTTCGGGTGGTAAAGGCCCAATTACTAGTGTACACCTAATTCTACATTCTGTTTCCGTAGGGATTAATCTGTTTCTGCTTCTGTCTGTTTCTGATCGGGTAGTAAAGGCCCATTATTAGCATTCTGTTTCTGTTAAATTATTCTGTACCCGTTTCTGTTTCAGTTTAGACATTAGGGTGACACCTAATTCTGTTATACTAGTATTAGTGCAGAGAAGTGTAAAACAATAGCTTATATCATTCTGTTCTTCTGTTATATCTGTTACACCTGTTACAGTTATCTCTCATCCAGTTTTATTTTCATGTCATGTTATTATTATCTGTTCATAACTGAAAATCACTGGACTTGCCATATTTTTTGTCTGACCCTTGTTGTTTCGCCTCCTTTCTTCCGTCCCCCCCAGGTTATCCAAGGAGGGAATACTTTAGCTTGATCCGGATTTCTTCTGCTTGAAGTGCTTAAAGTATGGCTTGGGTCTGTATAGCTTCCTTCTAGGGGGATTATGATTTTAAACTATCCATTCTGAAGGCTTTTGTACAAGACTGATATTTTGTACTTGAATTCTGATAGTGTGATTTGAAAGGATGTAACCAAGTTTATTTCGGTTTCTGTTGAAATAAAGTTATAAATTTTTCAAGTACTATTTTATCTGTCTTGTAAGTTTACTAAAATGCTCCACCAAAGTTAAGGCATTCCCTTTGTGAGTGACCTTAACGGAGGTGAGGTGTTACACTTGGTATCAGAGCTGAAGGTTACCAGATTGGGTAAAGTTTTTGAAAACTATTTTCAAAAAGGCTTTAAAATAAAGTATTTTCAAAAGGAAAGTTTATTTTGAAAAACATAATCCCCAAAGCCATATATCTATCGTTGATTTTCTGTTTGAATCCTTGTTTCCTTCTTTTTCTAAGTCTCCGGGGCTCCTGGCTTTCTGGGAGGTAACCTCATCGCGGCATGGTTCCATAGGCTTGATAAGACTACGACACCTGTCAAAGGGAAAATAAGCGCCCGACTTCCATCTGTAGCCGCAGTAGTTTCACCTGCGACTAATTTTCTTTCGATCTTTGTAGGATTTTTCTGTCCGATGGAGGCAGCTTTCGAGGGACTGGTCAACGTGTTACACAAGCATAGTAAAGATGAGAATGTGGGAGTTTGGCCAAGGAGCACAACCCAAATATAAGAAACCCATGGATATGAACTTGGTTCAAAAAGGAGGCAAAAAGGAAACACAAAAGAAGGAAGAAAAGTCTAAAGATAAAGGAGGAGAAAAGTGCTTTACTTATGGAAGCTTGACTCAAGAGGAAGGACATGACCTACTTCGGGAAGGCAGGCGAATGCTCTCATAGTTGGTGGATAAGATAGAAGTAGGAAAATTTCCGTAGAGAGTTTAGTTTCCTTATCTGATTATTGAGTTAGAACTCTTTCCAATTATGGCATTCTGATTCTGTAGTCAAGTCTCTGCACTTTAATACTAGTCTTATTTCTGATCTGGTTATAGTCTCAAACCCCATAGGGGTTACGACTCATCTGCTGGTGATAGGTTGGGGTTTGGGAGATATCTGTGTTAGGCGTCAAGTATGACGCATACATTCTGAGTTTTTGTGGGGTATGATTTTATCATGCTTAACTTCCTAAGAGCCATTAGGGAACCTGATCTGTACCAGTAGTCTGTAAATATCTGAATACTTCTGATAAGATTTCCAGTTTTGACATTGTCTAAAGAGGGTAATCCTCTGGGTGTCAATTTGATGTTGGTTTCGGTCTTCGAGGCCGATACTTAGGACCCATGCCTAATGGGAACCAAGTTTTTGTTTTATCCGTACTCGCTTCCATCATTCGACTGTATCCTATCGATCGAATCTTCGAACTTTAGGTAGAAACTCATGGGTGTAAACCTGTGTTTGAGACATGCTATGTTTGATGGTAGCAAGTGGATGCAAGTGGTTGCTAGTGGTTGCCCGTGGATGCATAAACACACACTAGGCACTAGATCGGCTCGAAAACACTCTCATACTGCATATGGATGTGTGAGCATTTTCAATTTTTGTGGATGCAAAATGATTGACTCAGCACATGGATGTTGCATATGACTGAATGGTTGTGCACTCATATAGAAATGATATGTATCGAGTAGGAAAATTGCATACATGTTGGACTCATGGCACTGGCATAATTCGCATTAAGGAGGTCAACTGAATCAGTGGACCGCCTGATCTTTGCATTAGACAAGGAACATATACACACACTTCTTGCATATGTTCATACAGCACTAGAAATCTCTTAAGGACAATGAATGCCTGTGATTGGTGATTGAGTAGATGGATGATTGGATGGTAGGACACATTCTTCTTAACTTGAAGATCTCAGGGACGAAATCCTTTAAGGAGGGGAGAATGTAACACCTCGCATTTTTAAGTATAATTAAAAATGAAATAAAATATATGAAAACATGCTTATGATAGGTAAATAATGGTGATGCATAAGAAGAATTAATTAATACATGAAAGAGAAGAAAAATTAGTTCGATAACGGTATATGTAACGGAAAAGATAGTAAAATGAGGATAATCAATTTAATAATCAGGAATTAGGTAAAATGAACATCACCATTGCGTTCCTCTCGAAATTTTACATGAAATAGAGTCCGAGTTTTCGAAAATCGGAGTCCGGATGAGGAAGTTATGGCCTGTAGAAGATTCAAAAGGTTTCGGTCAGCACAAAACTGGGCAGGTCGACCAGGGGGTCGACCTAGCAGTCGACCTCCCCCATGGGGGTCGACTATAGTGTCGACCCCCCTACAGGTCGACCTGGTTGGCCTGTTTCGGTCCAGAACACGTTTTTGAAGCCCAGGGACGATTTTTGATGGTCCGGATTGGTTTTAGGGTTATTCTGATGGCTGAAATGAATTGCTACACCTATAAAAACAACCTAAGACCTAGCCTTCTCTACACACAATTCTATTCTGCTTCTTCTCTACCTCTGTTCTAAATAAAAATAAAAAATGGCATCGCTACTCTACTGGAATCAAAACTAGAAGCTAATCAACATCAACCTAAGCAACTCAATTCAAATTAGAAATTAAAGCTTCTGCAACGATTCTACAACAATTAAAGTTCTTTCTTTAATCCAACCAAGGCAAGTACAGTTATTTTCTGATATAAACATTAATTCTGATTGTGACATGAATTATAAAGCTGAGTCTGAGGTTATATCTGTTCTGTTCTGTTTAGATCTTATTTTGTATCTCTTTCCTCTTTCTGTTTTATAGCCAGGCTACCACGAGCCTGAGCCAATCTCATAAGAGATTAACATACGCTAAAATGTTTGGGACAATAAAATGAATGATGCATAAATTGGGCATGACCAATAGGTGACTGATTAGAGGAAAGAACATGGACTATAGCCAGAACGTAAATCGAAGACATATGACTGGACATGTTATATTTAAATGGCAATTGAACATATGATTAGAGATAAAGAAAATATGGCTTAGTTATAAAGATTTACATGAGAGTAGGGTATCTATTAATGTAAATAAACACCTAAGTAAGGGATCTTTGGGATATATGACATGCATAGTAGTCGATGGCTATATTTGGCATAATTTATGTATGGATCTTCTGTACTATGCAAGTTTAGTAAAAATTGAAACATATGATATATGGTAAATTATGACCATAGTCTGAGCTATGTAAATTTAATGCAAATATAGGGTATATGATCATATTGGGAATCATGACTATTATTTATGCATGTGAACTTAGGCAAGATTTATAATTAGGCAAGATGGGTCAATGAAACCTTAAGGAGTAATAAAATCTGTTATATTAGCCTAATTTAGTTCTGCTATATTTTCCTAATCTACTAGTTCTGTTATATTGCTTAATCTACTAGTTCTGCGCTACTGCCTAGTCTGCTAGATCTGTTCATTTGCCAAATATGTCATCTGCTAAGTCTGTTGATATGCCTAATCTGCTATCTGCTAAACCTGCTAGTTTGGTTAATCCGCTGAATCCGCCAAAATCTGTTATCTGCTATGTCTGTTAAGTTGATATATTCCATCTGTTATTGACATAATCTGAATTAGCTATGAATAATTGACATGTATATTAGGCGTGGGTATAAATGGTAAATCATTAATTAATTGGCCGCAAAGATAAACATGGCTAACTCGAGGTTAGAATGAGTTTGCGGCGTAATTCTTCCCGGAACCGCCCGGCATATTCCAGTGGTCGCAAACAATAGGTTCTAATGTGATAAGTTAGTCATAACGTGCTTGAAACCCGAGGTTAGACTCAGTTTGCAACAGAAACCTGCCTGTAACCAACCGGCCTAACCAGTAGCCGCAAACTGTTAGTCTAATGTGAGAGGTTTGGGCGTTAATATTTAATTAATGAAAATCTGAGATAATTATGATGTGTAAAACGTGTTGCGTAAGGTTAAACCAATTGGACCAATGAATCTGATAAACCCGTTTCGTGAATCCGTAGGCCCAATACAAAGTTAGATAATCTGTAACCAGTTAATCTGTAAGTCTGTTAATCTGTAACCAGTTAATCTGTAAGCCTGTCAATCCGAACATCTGATCCGTTAGCCTGAAAACCTGTTAACTTGATTGTCTGATCTGTGAACTAGTTAATCTAAATTTTGTATGTCTGAAACTTGTAAACAAGTTAAGCTGAAATCTGTTAGTCTGGGGACATAAGGTTAGGAGGGGAATTACTTGTCTCATCTGTTGTTTGGGACCCATATTAGTCAGTAACCCTTTCTGGTATCAAAACTTTGACCCAACAGTAAGTAGGGTCCGGGCACGCTTACTGAACTAATTATAAGCGGTTCATTCTGATAATGGCGAGGGGTGTTGATGGTGCGTTCCAACCGAGTCATGTGCGTGCATGGATCCCGGTCTGCCTCTGAGGATGTAAGACGCCGTGACAACTGTAAATAGGTCTGTGCCAATTGGTTGTCACTTTAGGGAGTGATACACCCTACTTTGGGGCCGACACAGGATATTTATGTATTAGGGAGCCGATCGCTTGGGGTAGGGTTTTAGGGTACACTTAGTTCTATATGTTTCTGTTGGTACCGTCTGTTTCTGTTGGGTGGCAACACCTGTCTGTTTCTGCGTGGTACCGTCTGTTCGGGTGGTAAAGGCCCAATTACTAGTGTACACCTAATTCTACATTCTGTTTCCGTAGGGATTAATCTGTTTCTGCTTCTGTCTGTTTCTGATCGGGTAGTAAAGGCCCATTATTAGCATTCTGTTTCTGTTAAATTATTCTGTACCCGTTTCTGTTTCAGTTTAGACATTAGGGTGACACCTAATTCTGTTATACTAGTATTAGTGCAGAGAAGTGTAAAACAATAGCTTATATCATTCTGTTCTTCTGTTATATCTGTTACACCTGTTACAGTTATCTCTCATCCAATTTTATTTTCATGTCATGTTATTATTATCTGTTCATAACTGAAAATCACTGGACTTGCCATATTTTTTGTCTGACCCTTGTTGTTTCGCCTCCTTTCTTCCGTCCCCCCAGGTTATCCAAGGAGGAAATACTTTAGCTTGATCCGGATTTCTTCTGCTTGAAGTGCTTAAAGTATGGCTTGGGTCTGTATAGCTTCCTTCTAGGGGGATTATGATTTTAAACTATCCATTCTGAAGGCTTTTGTACAAGACTGATATTTTGTACTTGAATTCTGATAGTGTGATTTGAAAGGATGTAACCAAGTTTATTTCGGTTTCTGTTGAAATAAAGTTATAAATTTTTCAAGTACTATTTTATCTGTCTTGTAAGTTTACTAAAATGCTCCACCAAAGTTAAGGCATTCCCTTTGTGAGTGACCTTAACGGAGGTGGGGTGTTACAGGAAGGTAAGGCAAAAATATAGAAAAGGATAGTAGAAAGCAGTAGTGAATAAATGTGGAACATTTGTATAAAAAGGAATTAGAGATTGGGCTTATGGGCTTTGGCTAAAATGTAAGGGAAGAAATAAAATTTTAAGCTAATAAGGATAGGAAACAGAAGAGGAAATAGGAGGAGACGTAAGGAATAGGAGGGAAAATGGTTGATTCCTGGTAGGAGAAAAGAATAGATAATCGAAGTGGTTGTACAGGTAAAAGCAAGTGTAAAGAAAGGAGGAAGAGCGAATGGGCTTGAAAGGTTAATGGGCTTTGTTTGGGCCAAAGAATTAAATAAAGGGAAATTTGAGGAAAGGAATTTAGACCTTGACTTTGACAAGTAAGATAATTAAATTTAGGGAAAATCTAAAATAAGAAGAGGGGTAAATTAAAGAGGAAGATTTTAAAGTTGTTAAAATAAAATTAAAGAATGAAGTAGTTCGATATATTGACCGGTGAAAAAAAGGATTGGTCGAGCTTAAGGATATTAACGAGTTTTAATTAGAGAAGGAAGAAGGGTGTAGGCCGGGAAGGTGAAATTAAAAATAGAAGGAAAAGAGAATGTATTTAGGTCGACAGTATGTGAGCCGAGATTTTAGAAAGTTGAGTTTAAAAATAGAAATGGAAGGGAAAATAGGAAATAAGGAAGAAGAAAAATAAATTAAAGGAGATTCTAGAATTATTTATATATTTAATGTAACGGCCCGCAAATCCGTACTATCTGAGTCGACTAATAACACCACACGTCCAACCCAAATTGCACAGAAATACGAATCATTATTAGAAAGAAGTTAGAGGATGAGAAATAGAAAGAAAGAAATATTAGAATAGAAGAAAATGAAGATCACAAACTCACAGCGGAACGAATAAAATATATTATATAATATAACTTTTGAAATACAAATCAATAACTAGATATACATACCATTATCAGAGCACAACAGTTATTCCTGGAATAATTATAAACACCTGTTTCCAAATACAACATAGTACACAACAGAAATATGATAGTCTATAGCTAACTGGTGAAGCCTCCTGCTTCCAGCTCTTCCAAGTGAATCTGAAAAATCCCGACTACTTGACTGTCCGTACAAATTTGGGCACCCAAGAGTTTAGGGAAAACAAACAAAATAAAATCTAGGTCAGTCATGGGACTGGTGTGAGTAAACTCCAACCATTTGTTAAACTTTCAAATCCTTTTGAAAGAAATGATGATCGTAAGACCGGTCCACACATAAACACGGATGGTTTTTACCTTACGATAACCAAAAATATTTTTGATATCAAATTCAGTGATATTATAATAATGTCTACATCAAATAAATAGAATCTAGCGAAACGGTTGCATCTCACGCTCCATATATAATATAAAATCAAAAACCGCAGGGCGCTTATTGGAGATTGGATTCCGACTATGACAAGGTATGGAACCACCTTCCGATAGTGTATCTCTAGAGAGGAATACACTGGGTTCAACAAGAACATCTTGCAACCCGACCCATACATGACCGACCACTCATTTCGCTTGAGTGTATCGAATGTATATCACCAACGGTTGGGATCAGCAACCGTTTCTCGAATGGGACAACATCGAATAGAATAAGGAATTAAATGAATCTCTGGATAGGTGATTATTCACCCTAATGGGAGCGACCCACTTAGCCATGCTGCCTGCCAGATTTTTTGTCATTTCCTAGTTGTTAAGGCCTGAGGCTACGCTTACTTATCATTCATTGATAGCACAATCACTTTGAATGCTACATTGTCAGATCCATTAATCACTAGTTGATTTGCACAAATATATTCTGGATATTATGCTAAAGGAATAAATCCGTTGCCATCATGTATATTTATACAGACCAACATATTCAATCACTGGAAATACTTTGTCAGACATTCGTCCATATACGTTCGTTCTGGGATTGAACGAAACCGAAGGCACAATTTCTATTAATAGAAAAGGCCCTTGCACTTCACTCCGTCTTCGATTATCTTCATACAAGTTGATTCGCAACGCTACTGCCAATACATAGTGGTTCTCGGATAATAATCCAACCGGTCTCTCCATATTGACAACGATATTGGCAATCACTTCTATAGTCGGTTATTTAACTATCGAAGAAAACAAACAAACATTCATCCATAATATCAAAAATTCACTGGGCCCCTTAATTAATATTTTATTAATTAAATCACTTCTCCATTTCCTTGTCAATATTTGTTAAGCAAATATTTTCATTAATCATCTTGCCATCTTACGCTATTTGGAAAGCATTTCCATATTTTGCCATCTTTTATTTTCTACACTTAGACAATATTTTCTATTTATAATTAGAGAACATTCCAATTATTTATTTCTTGCTTGACTCATTTAATTCTACTCTTAGGAAATATTTATTTATTATACTTCTAAAATTCCACTTATTTGGCTAAAGCGAATGTTGTGTAAAACATCATTACAAACAACCCAAAATATTTCATTCAACCATCTTTTATTTAACCATTGATCTTCGAGACTGAATCTTGCTATTTATCGGTTAAAAACGAAAACAATCAAGTTGGGGTATAACTACCTCTCAGACCTTGACTGAAAACATCTTTAACTTCAAAACAGACAAATCTATTATTCCCGAAAAATCAACATCATACAAACAAATTATTCATTTTTAAACATATATATGTTTCTCTTTCTATTACCAGATTATCGATTTCCTTTTTGTTTATAATATTCTATTTTTAAATTCATTTACTTATTGAATTCTATATATATCGATACATTGATTCCTAACTATTAAATTTTCTTTAAAATATTCTAACTCCTTAAATTTACGGAAAAATTCGCCATAACCTCCTTTGTAACGGGAGCATCAGGAAAATCCTCAAACCGCCACACAGGCCTTTCCAATCAAAAAGAAAAAGAAAAAGCCAAGAGGCTTGCCGATACGGCGCATAAAACCTCATATGGAATTTAAACGTGTACTTTTTTGTCGGGCATTTCAATTTATATCTCTTCATATACTTCATTCCAAACCAGCTTAACACATGTTTACCTGTTTTCAATTCAACTCAATCCAATCGTTCGAATTCAGATTCGCCCATTTATTCTTTAATTAGCTATTTTGCCTATTTCACTTCTTTGTTTGAACATAACATGTTCAAATAAAATATTTAACTTTCTTATAACCAAATTGAATTCCAATTTAAATTCTAGTTCCCTTTTCGATTTCGAATATAAATTTCCAAATCAAATTCACTTATTCAAAGCCCAATATCAATTCAAAATCTCATTAACTAATTACTATTCAAATTAGTAATTCTATTTAATAATTAAAAATCTGATTTTTGTTTCAAAAATCAATTCATTACTCCACTTGAGTTCACATATAATTTACAACTCAAATCTGAAATTTTCTAAATAGAAATTCGGATTTTATTCATTTAAAATCCATTTATAAAATTAAATAAACCATTATGGTTTTATAATGGTTATGGCGCTGTTTTTCTGAAAATTTGATTTTGACATATCTCAAAATCCATTTGATGAAATCCAGATTTTTCTCTTCCATTAGAAAACTATTATCTAATTGGTCCTAACGGTTCTTGTTTCAAAGAATTCCGACTTAATTTGAGTTCTATATACTCAGTTGAAGTTCGAATCGTCAATTTACGAACTATAGCGCTGCAGCGAGTTCGTTTTAATTATATTTATATATATAAACGTTTAAACTTCATTTATAATAAATTCAACTCCATTTTGATATATTTTTAATATATATCAAATCAGTTTCCCAATTCAACATAATATTTTCTATTATCTATAATTGTCGATTTTTCCTAACTTGGAAATAAATTTATTTATACTTCGATCTTCTATATTCAAATTACATTTCAATTATATTTAAATTTCCTATATTCAATTTCCATTTCAACATTATTTGAATCCTATATTCAAATTCCCCTTTCTACTCTATTTGAATTTCCTATATTACATTTCCCATTTCAACTCTAGTTGAATTTTATATTGAAATTCTATTTGAAATTCTCTATACTCAAACTCCGTTTGCATTTCTATATTCAAATTCTATATTTAAAATTTCTTTATTCAAATTCCATTTCACTTCCTATATTCAAATTCTATATTTGAATTTCCTTTATATTTTCTATAGTCAAATTCTATATTTGAATTCCATTTGAATTTCTATATTCAAACTCCATTTGAATTTCTATATTCAAATTCTATATTTCTTTATTCATTCTTAAACAAGTCTCGATTTCAATTTCTTTTGAAATCGATATTTCTACTTTTAGAAAATAGATTTCCTTTTCAATTTCACACTTGTATTTTTATTTCTGAATTATTCAATGATAATTCTTTTCACTTCATTTATAAACTTCGTTTATAAAAGAACTTTTTGTTTTTATTCTTTTAAAACAAGTTAATATTTTTAATCTATTCAAATTTCAAATTCTATTTTAGAAAAATAGAATTTCCCCTTTTAACTCTAGAAATTTCCCTTTTCGATATTTTTAAAATATCAACATTTAAGCCCAGTGGTAATTAAACAACCAATTATTAATTTCAGGTTTTCTAACACATCAAATATGACAGTATATATGCAAATAAATAAACAAATAGATAATATATTTCTGAGGAATCCAGTTGGATCCCTCCAACCTGTTTTTCCTGCATCTACAGACGTTAGTCAACATAAATAATACCCGTCCTGCTTCGAGGCAGGATATCGTGGTATAGAACGTCACTATCATAGCGTGGGGCGTATAGGGTAATCATCCGCTATGGTACCGCGGCCATCCGCTAATGAGACTGCGGGAATATCCAACCACCAATATATATATAATAGAACACCAAGCCTAAATAACTAATATATTTAAGATGCACAAAAATATTGAATGCAACCAACAAGCAACAAACAATTATTTTTAACTGATAAAAATAATTTTAAATAAAAGGTGAGTGAGATTTACTCACCGTGATCTTTCCTTTGTCGAATACCCATTTAAATCTCGTAACTTCACAGCTACAAATCGTCTCAAGTGAATCTACCTAGCATCGATGATAATTTATTTTATTATAAATTAAGCTATTATTTATTTAACTATTTAAACCAAATAAATATTTTATCCTATGTAATTTAAATTCTATAAAATCGTATACCTTAATGATTTCAAGTTTAAATATTTTACTAATCTAATTTCTATACACTTAATCAGCTACCAATTAAATAAACTAATCTCCTTATAATATCTAAATTTAAAAAAAACAAAAATTACCTCATTAACTATTTATTCTAAATATAACTTAAGAAATTTTAAAACATCACTTGTCTTTCATTAGATAGTAATTAAGTTACCTTAATCCTGATCCAATCCTTCTTCCATCATTTTACACTATTCCAAATCATCTACCGAACTCCCTAACCAAAATCCATGTCGAGACAGCCCCAGACCACTTCCCACCTTTTCCAGACCAAAATCGCTCCAGACCAAAATCGATATTGATCTCTCAGTGTTTACTACCAAATCTACTTTCACAGTTGGACATCACTTTGAACTCCCAATATCCCTGTTGAACTGGATTTCTCCCAATTTACAGTTTGTCCATCCATTTGCTGACCCTCTAGACTTCCTCCAGACATCAACCCTTCCAACAAAATCGAACTACAGTTGCCCAAAAAAGAAAACAACCCTAAAAATCAGCATCGGCATTTCCTAATCCTACCGACCCTCTCCACCTCACGCTCGCAGAAGAAAACTACGACACCCTTTCCCATCTTCACCAACTATGAACCCATACTGACGTCGCAACCCCCCTCGGGCCACACACGATGAGCCTGAAATCCCTAATTCCAATTGCGATCTCCCCTCTGTACTTAGCACACAAACCGAACTATGGAAGCACGTTTCTAATCCAATCATCATACGCGAGTGCTTCTAGAATGATCTCGAGCTCAGGGACATCGCGACTCAATTTGCGATTCATTTTCTTTCTAGTTTCTCTTTGGTGGAAATGGGTTTATAATTGGGAGAAGGAGCGAATGAAGAATGGCTCAAATGAAATAAAGGATTTGTTTTTTTTTTCAGAATGTAGAAGTAAGATTAAAATGGGAAAAAAATGTGCGACTTATCAAGTAAAGAGGGTGCGGCCATTTCCTTTTCCTTAGCTGAAACTTTTGTGTCAGGGGAGCTGTCGCGATATTTATATATTTAAGGAATACTTAGCAATGAAGTAATTTAGTCTGTGTACTATACAGGTAGGTTATTAATTTGACTTGATTTAAAGAGATATTTGTTCTTTTTAAATAGATTCTGATTTGATTTTGATTTAACTGATTCGACTTCGATCTTATCCGTTTAATCTTATAATAATATAATTCGCCGTAACGAACACCAATTCGAGCGCAATAACCGGCGTTTCTAGCGTTACACCCCTATTCTGAACACACTAGGACAATTTTCGAAGCTCTATTTGATCACATGGAGAAGATATAAATTTAATTCAAAACTATTAATTCTTTGATAATAAATTAATAGTATTATTCTAATTCAAACAGAAGTTTGTATTGATTATCTGAACCGTTTCCAATTCAGTTTTAACTTTGAATTCGATTAAATTTCGTATTACGAAAATTTAATATATTTGATAATAAATTGAAATCGATTATTAAATCAATAACTTAATATAAAAATTTATTTATATTATCAATTCAATATTTAAAACCATATTAAATATTTAAAAATAAATGGACAGAAAAATCCGGGTCGTTACATTCTTCCCCTTTAAAAGAATTTCGTCCCCGAAATTACTAAGGTAGGAAAAATGGTACAAACCCATAAACTTTTCAAAATTCATTTAGTTGAACTCAAATCTTCATATTTTCCATAAAGTTTAATTCCTGCGAATTTTTTTTTGTTTTCATTCGTTTAATCTGAATGATTTACATCCAATATATTACCATCCAATTCATATTCATTCAGATTGATTTTAGTCAATTGATTCACTTCAATCCATTTAACTTGCTTATGTTAAATTTCAATTCCAGAAACCAAATCCTAGGTTTTCATTTAAAATCCTTCTGAAATCACATAAATATATACATATATATTTATTTCCATTTCAAATTCAAAACATTTGAATTTTCAAACCACTTGTTTTCTTTCAAAACAAATTTCCATCAAAACTTTTCTAGGGTAGCAATCCATCACTTAGAAACTTGAAAATGAACATTGATGAAGCTGCAGTCATCATCAGAATTATTTTCCAGTCACTGAAGTGAATTCAGTGCTTTATCACATTTAAAATCCATTCAAGAATATTTTTCAACTTCTTAGGATTTAGAAATCCAAATTCTGGTTTGAATTCAATTTTAGTTCATCTCATTTGCATATCTTTCATTCATATACAAATTCTGTTTGGTTATATAACCATTGAATTCTATAATCTCATATGATTATAATAATAAAATCCAACACATCCATATATTATAATTTCAAAGAATTATTCCTTTCCATATAAAAATAAAATTTTGGGTAAAATTATTCCGTTTACCCACCTTAAAACAATACCGTGTCGAAATTTTCTGTTCAAATATTTAGAAATTCCTATCGACTTCATGGCGTCCCACGATTCGATCAGAATTCATAAACCACTCAACAGACTAACCAACACAATATAAAACAATTTTCATGTCAATTAACAAATACGCTCTCTCGTATATAGAAATATATACACTCAACTCATTCTAGGGTGCTACTGACCCTTATCTCTAATGAGCACAACCCCACCAAAGCCTAGGTATTCGCTCAACCTAAGCTCTGATACCAACTGTAACGGCCCGCAAATCGGTACTATCTGAGTCGACTAATTACACCACACGTCCAACCCAAATTGCACAGAAATACGAATCATTATTAGAAAGAAGTTAGAGGATGTGAAATAGAAAGAAAGAAATATTAGAATAGAATAAAATGAAGATCACAAACTCACAGCGGAATGAATAAAATATATTATATTACATAACTTTTGAAATACAAATCAGTAACTAGATATACATACCATTATCAGAGCACAACAGCTATTCCTGGAATAGTTATAAACACCTGTTTCCAGATACAACATAGTACACAGCGGAAATATGATAGTCTATGGCTAACTGGTGAAGCCTCATGCTTCCATCTCTTCCAAGTGAATCTGAAAAATCCCGACTACTTGAATGCTTGTACAAATTTGGGCATCCAAGAGTTTAGGGAACACAAACAAAATAAACTCTGGATCAGTCATGGGACTGGTGTGAGTAAACTCCAACCATTTGTTTAACTTTCAAAATCTTTTGAAAGAAATGATGATCGTAAGACCGATCCACACATAAACACGGATGGTATTTACCTTGCGATAACCAAAAATATTTTTGATATCAAATTCAGTGATATTATAATAATGTCTACATCAAATAAATAAAATCTAGCGGAACGCTTGCATCCACGCTCCATATATAATATAAAATCAAAAACCGCAGGGCGCTTATTGGAGATTGGATTCCGACTATGACAAGGTATGGAACCACCTTCCGATAGTGTATCTTTAGAGAGGAATACACTTGTAAAGACCCAGAAATCCCCGCCCTTTTCGATCGACCATAAACCACACAGGTCTGATCCAAAGAGTTAGAAATCTCCGAATACTTTAACTTTGGGCATACAACACATCAGAACAACAACACAGACTTTTATAACATCAATAATAAATATTACACCAGAGTACAGAATATCAGATTACATCGATAAGTAATACAGCGTTAGATACATTTACAATAAATTAAATATACTGCAGCGGAACTAATTTCAGCGGAAGGCCATCAATATTCTGGACACAGCTTCAGGCTTCAATCCAGGATCCTGCTTAACTGTATCTGCAAAAACTACTCGATTGCCCGTGTGAAAAGAGGGCACCCGAGTTTGCAAAGTGAAACAAACTACAGGTCAGTCATGGGACTGGTGTGAGAAATCTTAACTTAACTTATCTAATAAGTAGGATAATCACAGGACCACGCCTCTAACGCGGAACGGGTTTACTCCACTGGACTGCCAGTGCATAAAATAAAGTAAATCGTCAAATAACGCAATGCTTTTTAGAAAAAATGAAACCATTATAAGACCCAGGTCCCATCACACAATGCAACGCAAACCGGAGGATAGAGTTTTACCTTATAATGGTCAAAAGATGCTTGATACGTAAAAACGATATTATTATTAGTGTGTATATATATTTAAAACATTTCAAATATAATATCAATCCTAGACGGCATAGCTACCATCTACTATGTCGCCATACTAGTTATGCAATTAAAATCGCAAGGGGCGTATTGGAATTTGGGTTTCCATCATGAGTCAAGGCTAGGGCGGAGCTCCTGACCGATTCAAAACACTCTAGCAATGTCTCAGGATTCAAACGCTGGCGACCCCTTGGATACAGCAGGGCCGGTCCACAAATACTTTAGTGGATTAGTTATGCCTGAACACACGCTTCCCGATCCTATTGGACCTACAAATCGGCCGTGGGCGACCGATAAGAAAAACCGAGTCCTCGCAAAAATTCCAACAACCACATAAGCAAATGTCAGCCAGTTTAAGCACTGACATCACTTCTAGCTAGAAAGAAACTTGTGCACTCCCTGCGTTCCCTTCTCCCGTTTTAGACTCAATCGGTGCGTGAGGCTCGCGAAGTCACGGTATACACAAAGCTATGCGTAAATAGGCTATGCTTTGATCATCAACCACAAGGCCCGCTTTTCAAAAAGCCTTGATCATTTGCATCTTAGCATGCCACATTGTCAGACCGTACCATATTATTGATCATCTACCGATATATATATAACCTCTAAGCTCATACGTCTTATAGAAGGGTGATAAGTAAAGAATAAATTCTTTACCACCAGACAGAAATATATATTCAGTAGCATTCAACAAATACAGTAGAAAGGAATACAATGTCAGACACACGATCCATTTACAAGTCCGTTCTGGGTCTGAACGAAACCGGAGGCATCATACCTCGCATATTCGAACAATCAACAATACGTCCAGACAACTACTACTTTATCCCTATCCTGGTTGCAAATCAGTCCAGAGTATCAGTAGTCCTTGTCCATTCGATGTGAGGATCGCCGGTCTTCAACACCGTCTTCAATATCTTCGACTCTTCATCGTCGTGATAATTATTCGGAATGGGTTAAACCCGGTCTTTTGGAATAACTTGGGTATTTTATAATTAAAAATCAAGTGCTATAAAACACATCCAACGCCTTCATTCCAATTCAGTATATTCTTTTTAAATAGAATACATTATTTGGGAAAGGTTCCCATTGATTATATCAAAGATAAATTCTTTATAAAATCAATCTTTAATCTTCTTTCAAAAGATTCATTAAAACTCCAATTTGGGGTTTTAATGTCAAAAATCATTATTATGATTATTCCAATTTAAGAAATAATTCTTATCTTTAATTGGGTTAAAGCATCAATGTCATTTAAAAAAATTGTTCACAATAAACCCAACTCACAAATCATTTCATTTCAATTGCAAAATATAATTAAAGCTCTAAAAATCTTAATTAAAAGATTTATTCTTTTATACGGGTTTCAAGAATAGTGTTATTTAAGACACCATCCACGACAACCCAAAACCTAATTCCTTACATAAAATATTCTTTATATTACAATATTCTTTATTTTAAATTATTCTTTATAAAAAAATGATCTTTATTTAAAATATCATTTATTTAAAAAGAAAATCCTGAATTGGAACGTGACTCAATCAGTTACCATATAATTTCAATTATATGGATTTCATACTATACATGTATCCAACAAAAATGATAAAATAATCATTAAACATCCAGTAACAACCAGAGTGCACTTTACAACTAAATATTGGGATTAACGTGCGTCACTTATCATCCCAATACCCGTGTGGGGTTTCATCCAATCAAACAAATAAATTATTTGTGCACTTGGGCGATGTGTGAAAATTATCGTCCCAATCACATAAACAAGTCGGATAACTTGTAAATGAAAGTGTAACATTTCAGCATCATGAACATATATAATGATGAATCATTTCATATACAATAACAATGTAAATTCTTATATTAACATAATTTATCAAAAACAATGAATCTTTTCTACTGTTTTCATTTACATTAAGAATGTGAATTCTAATGTTGACTCACTTAAAATGAAATGAAATCTTTTTATATTACATGACAATGATATTTCTTCTTACGTTGTATAAAATGTAATCTTTATATTTCATTAAAAATTATATACCCTTTTTTCTAAGTTTCTATGATTAACATTAAAAATGTGTTTTTAATGTGAAACATATTTCATAATGAAATATGTATATTTTTCTACTCTTTCTAATATTGACATTAAAAATGGGTTTTTAATGTGAAACATATTTCATAGTGAAATATGTATACTTTCTACTCTTTTTAATATTAGCAATAAAAATGTGTTTCCAACTATCATAGAAATGTAACTCATGATTTCATATTTTATTTTCTAGTCTTATTTGCGTTGTGGAACGCAAATAAAAATGTACTTTTTCTTTCATGCTTATTTAAAACAAGTGACGTAAATAAAATATGTAACTTTTATTTTTAATAATTTGTTTGCATCTAAAGTTGCAAACAAAAAATGTAACTTTTATTTTTATGCCTTATTTGCATTGTGGAATGCTAATAAAAATGTAATTTGTATCCCTATATTTTATTTGCATTGTAAAATACAAATAAAAAGTGAACTTCTGTTTGTGTGATATATTTGCATTGTAAAATGCAAATAAAAAAAGTGAACTTCTATTTTTATGATATATTTGCATTGTAAAATGCAAATAAAAAGTGAACTTCTATTTTTATGATATATTTGCATTGTAAAATGCAAATAAAAAGTGAACTTATATTTTTATGATATATTTGCATTGAAAAATGCAAATAAAAAGGTGAACTCATGTCCTAAGTTATATTTGAAATGGAGAACACAAATAAAGGATGTAATTATTTCTCTATGTTATATTTGAAATGGAGAACACAAATAAAAGATGTAATTATTTCCCTATATGATATTTGCATTGTGAAATGCAAATAAAAAGGTGAATCTTATTTCAAAATGAGGTAATTGGGGAGAAGGACAAACTTTGTCAAAAAATTAGGCTGAAAGACACCAAGTTTTATTTTTAGTCTGAAGGACAAACTTGAAACCAAAATTAAGCTGAAGGAAAATGCTAGATGTAATTAGCATTATATTCAGTTTTTTACACTACACGAAAATGCTAGTTTTAACTAGCATTATTTAGTTTTACACTGCAGAAAATGCTAATTATATTTAGCATTGTCCTTCAGCTTAATTTTGTTTCAAAGTTTGTCCTTCAGTCTAAAAATAAAACTTGACGTCCTCCAGACTAAATTTTTTCCAAAGTTTGTCCTTGTGCCTATTTTCCACTTTCTAAATTATATTTGTGTTAGAGAACACAAATAAAAAGTCCATTCATTTTTCTATATTGTATTTGTGTTAAGGAACACAAATAAAAACTATATTGTATTTGTGTTAAGGAACACAAATAAAAGGATAATTTATTTTCTGAACATGTTCTATACTTCTAGTGTCAAATAAAAAGAATATTTTGTTTGCATGCAAATTTCCTATATTTAACACAACAAATAAAATTGAATATTTATATGTACACATATTTCTATCTTAAATATGACAAAACAAAGGTGAACATTTACTTGTATACAAATTCCTATTTTTAACATGACAAATAAAAGAGTAATTTATTTGCATACATTTTCTAATTTAACTTGATAAATGAAAGATGATGATTTTATTTGTTTACAATTTCTATTTAACAAAAATGATGATTTTTATATTATCAATCCTAATTTTAACAAAATGTCAATTTTATATGTCACTTTTAATTGGAGCAAAAATGACAATTTGTATGCCAATACTAATATTAACAAAAATGACAAGTTTGTATGTCAGTTCTAATTTTATCAAAAGAGACAAATTTGTATGCTGATACTAATTTTAACAAAGTGACAAATTCTAATATGTTAACATTAAAATGACAAATTCAATTATGTTAACATTAAAATGACAAATCCTATGCTTCAAATGTAAAAAAAAAAAAAGAAATTTTTTATCCTTGTGACAAATCCTATGTTTCGAATGTAAATAAAAAGAACTTTTTTTATTCTTGTGACAAATCCTATGTTTCGAATGTAAATAAAAAGAACTTTTTTTTATTCTTGTGACAAATCCTATGTTTCAAATGTAAATAAAAAGAACATTTTTATTCTTAATGTTATTTTACTCTAATGCAGAACATTTATAACAAAAGTGTATTTTATTTATAATGCGATATTCCGTAACAGGAATGTATTTTATTTCTAATACAATATTTCATAACAAAAATGTATTTTATTTCTAATCCTTTTCATTTGTATTCAACAACATTAAAGAATCAAATCTTTTAATGTACATCTTTTCTCTGTAAAATACAACATTAAAAATTGTAACCTCTTAATGTGAGCCTTTTTATTTTAAAATATCACATTAAAAATATTATACCTTTTAATGTAAAACTTTTTATATGAAATAATGACATTGACAATTGTAACTTTTTAATGTGAAACATTTTATTTTAACCTATTAACATTAAAAACTGAAGTTTTTTAATGTAAACCAATTAATGTAATAAGATGACACTAAAAAATCTCAACTTTTTATTCTAATTTTAATCCATATTTAAAGATCTAAAATAAAAATAAGATTTTTATTTTAAATCTAAATCCAACCACAACTAGAGATTAAAGAAAGAGCTTTAATTTCAAATCTATATCTAACAACATGAGCTCACAATCAATACAAACAACAAACACAAATTTCCAACTAAATCATCACAGTTCTAAATTTATTTACATACATACAAGGATTTCATATAGAAAGAATAATTAAATTTTATTTAATAAAAATGAGAAATCTCACCTCGCTTTTAAGCATATTTAATAAAATCCAAACGAATTCAGAAATTGTTCCATCGTCTAGATCTTGTTCATACGATTCCATAGAAGCTTGTTTCACTGATTTCTGTTTCCGTATGAGAAAGATATTGATTTTTAAACATTTCATTTCATAATTAATATAATTAAATAATTAAATTAGTTGATTATTCTCTAATCACCTTCGTTAAACCATTCCCCTTCGTATGCAACTCTCCAAGCACTCACGAAAACAAGAACCCATCATCCATCCCCTTTAGCCCCCAACTCCTGCCACCATAACAATCTTGATGGGGCCCCCTGCGCGGAAACCCACTGCGAACGACGGATGTTCAACCAACCACCTCGAGCGAATCATTTCATGAAGAACGATCATAGCCGTATAAAACTGAAGATCACAACAAACTCTACATTCTTCGTTTTATATTTGGGATTAAATTTAGATGGAATGGAATGATTAAGGATTTAAATTAGAATAGGTTTGGCCATTAAAAATATAAGTGGAGGCTGTAGTATAATGGGATTAGGGTTTTGGTTTGAAAACAAAGGGTATTTATAAATTAATTAATTAATTACTTCTTTAATTCAGAAAAGGCCCGCTAACCATATATTGCACGTTACAAAAGAATTAAATTAATTGATAGGGATGAGGTGTTAATCTATGTGAGATAAAGGTCAATATATATTAACAATATATTAAACAATATTTAATTTAATAATTGTCTATCTTATTCTTTTTTCTCTTTTTTTTAAGTACTTATAAAAGGTATATAGTATGGCATATATGTATATGATAAGAAGAGAGAGAACATAAAGAATTAAAAGAAATGAATGAAACGCATGCGACAATTATTGTTATCATTGTCATTATTTTTTTTCCTTTTTTATTTTCCTTGCAATGAATGACACGCCTCATTGAATATGATTACAAATTTTATTTATTTTATGAAAGAGGCGACTTCCCTTTATTTATGATTTTATATTTCACTAATACGCTAATAGCGATGCTTTGGTCTAACAAAATACATTTTTAAATAACTAATGAATATTTCATTTCATGACCATTTTATATGTCGCATTTATGTATGTTCATATATTGTATATGTATATTTTCATACAACGCCTATACATATTTTCATATAATGTATATATTTATATTTGGTTATATACTTTATTTTGTTCCTCACTTGAGTCTCTACATATGTAGTAGGTTACAAGTGAATAAATTTGTTGACAAGACATGTCATGTTAATCTAATCAACATTTATTAACCTTTATTTCTTATTAAAAATTCAAAAGGAAATTACATAAAGAAAGAGAATAACGGAAAGTAATGAATGCATAATTTATTGTTTTAATGATGACTATAAGAAAGTTATGTGACTTTTTAAATTTCAAAACACGTAATATTAAATAACGTAATTTAGGGGACATATTTAATTGGACTAATAAGAATAAATCATAGGAATATGCATATAGTTTTGTAGGCTTTTATTTTATTTTATTTTTAGTTTTGAAGATTGTAGATATAAAGAGAAGGGATGAAGAAAAGGATAAATAAGGGAATAGCTTTGTTTCTAAATGAATTTGAATGATAGACAGAAAGAGGAGAGAGAGAAAGTCTATGTATGCATGTAAAGTTTTATTAAATAATTTATGCACTATGAAATTAACACTCACAGTATATAATATTTGATGAGATTTTGCAACTAATTTAATGATTGCTCAATTTTATTAAGTTTAAGTCAAAGAGACATGCAATAAAATGTGTGTGTAATTTAAAAATCATTGTTAGTAAACAAAATCTATCCATAGTAAAAAGATTTAAAAGGAGCATGTGACATTGGAAGACATACTAATTAAATGTAAAACATAAAACAACCAAACAAAATACGGATAAATACATGAAATTTTTCATTGATGGCATGAATAATAAAGAAGATTAAAACCATATAAGTTAAATAATACATAAACAAAATTAGAGTTCACTTAAATATCGCCAAAGGTATAGGTATGTTACTATAGTTTATTTATCTAGAATACACATTATTTGAAATCTAATATTCAACAAAAATAACTAAACCTCATTAATAATATCCTAATTTCATTTAGGACCAATTTATACTAAATAATTTAATTTAATAATTTAAAAATAATGAAATTTTAAATTCTGACGCATTTTCTAACATAATTTCCTTAAAATAAAATTTTAAATTGGTTCAGAATTTGCGGGTTGTTACAATCTCCCCCACTTAAAATCTTTTTGTCCTCGAAAAGGAACGAAGCTAAAAATTGTTTAACTAACCAACTCAACTTTAAATTTTTTTTATTGATTTCAATAATTTTTTTAGTCGATCTAATAATCACACAATACAACCAACAATCAATTGGGTGATTAATTATTCAAATATCTATAACTTTTATATATAGTCAAAAATCATATTTTTAGTGCAAATCACAACAATAAATCTTATCTAGTTTTGGTTTATTTAAAAAAAAAGACACTCTTTGGACTCATTCTAGGATACTACTGATCCCATCTCTAACGAGTCATTCTTTTAAAGGATATTACTAATCCTACTTCTGATGAGTCTTTTGTTCAGTTCTAATGAGTTGTACCCCAAAGATTTGAGCTAACCTGGCTCTGATACCACATGTAAAGACCCGGAAATCCCCGCCCTTTTCGATCGACCATAAACCACACAAGTCTGATCCAAAGAGTTAGAAATCTCCGAATACTTTAACTTTGGGCATACAACACATCAGAACAACAACACAGACTTTTATAACATCAATAATAAATATTACACCAGAGTACAGAATATCAGATTACATCGATAAGTAATACAGCGTTAGATACATTTACAATAAATTAAATATACTGCAGCGGAACTAATTTCAGCGGAAGGCCATCAATATTCTGGACACAGCTTCAGGCTTCAATCCAGGATCCTGCTTAACTATATCTGCAAAAACTACTCGATTGCCCGTGTGAAAAGAGGGCACCCGAGTTTGCAAAGTGAAACAAACTACAGGTCAGTCATGGGACTGGTGTGAGAAATCTTAACTTAACTTATCTAATAAGTAGGATAATCACAGGACCACGCCTCTAACGCGGAACGGGTTTACTCCACTGGACTGCCAGTGCATAAAATAAAGTAAATCGTCAAATAACGCAATGCTTTTTAGAAAAAATGAAACCATTATAAGACCCAGGTCCCATCACACAATGCAACGCAAACCGAAGGATAGGGTTTTACCTTATAATGGTCAAAAGATGCTTGATACGTGAAAACGATATTATTATTAGTGTGTATATATATTTAAAACATTTCAAATATAATATCAATCCTAGACGGCATAGCTACCATCTACTATGTCGCCATACTAGTTATGCAATTAAAACCGCAAGGGGCGTATTGGAATTTGGGTTTCCATCATGATTCAAGGCTAGGGAGGAGCTCCTGACCGATTCGAGACACTCTAGCAATGTCTCAGGATTTGGACGCTGGCGAACACTTGGATACAACAGGGCCGGTCCACAAATACTTTAGTGGATTAGTTATGCCTGAACACATGCTTCCCGATCCTATTGGACCTACAAATCGGCCATGGGCGACCAATAAGAAAAACCGAGGGCTCCCAAAATTTCCAGCAACCACATAAGAAAATGTCAGCCAGTTTAAGCACTGACACCACTTCTAGCTAGAAAGAAACGTGTGCACTCCCTGCGTTCCCTTCTCCCGTTTTAGACTCAACCGGTGCGTGAGGCTCGCGAAGTCACGGTATACACAAAACTATGCCTAAATAGGCTATGCTTTGATCATCAACCACAAGGCCCGCTTTTCAACAAAGCCTTGATCATTTGCATCTTAGCATGCCACATTGTCAGACCCTACCATATTATTGATCATCTACCAATATATATATATAACCTCTAAGCTCATACGTCTTATAGAAGGGTGATACGTAAAGAATAAATTCTTTACCACCAAACAGAAATATATATTCAGTAGCGTTCAACAAATACAGTAGAAAGGAATACAATGTCAGACACACGATCCATTTACAAGTCCGTTCTAGGTCTGAACGAAACCGGAGGCATCATACCTCGCATATTCGAACAATCAACAATACGTCCGGACAACTACTACTTTATTCCTGTCCTGGTTGCTAATCAGTCCAGAGTATCAGTAGTCCTTGTCCATTCGATGTGAGGATCGCCGGTCTTCAACATTGTCTTCAATATCTTCGACTCTTCATCGTCGTGATAATTATTCGGAATGGGTTAAACCCGGTCTTTCGGAATAACTTGCGTATTTTATAATTAAAAATCAATTGCTATAAAACACATCCAACGCCTTCATTCCAATTCAGTATATTCTTTTTAAATAGAATACATTATTAGGGAAAGGTTCCCATTGATTATATCAAAGATAAATTCTTTATAAAATCAATCTTTAATCTTCTTTCAAAAGATTCATTAAAACTCCAATTTGGGGTTTTAATGTCAAAAAACATTATTATGATTATTCCAATTTAAGAAATAATTCTTATCTTTAATGGGGTTAAAGCATCAATGTCATTTAAAAACATTGTTCATGATAAACCCAACTCACAAATCATTTCATTTCAATTGCAAAATATAATTGAAGCTCTAAAAATCTTAATTAAAAGATTTATTCTTTTATACGGGTTTTAAGAATAGTGTTATTTAAGACACCATCCACGACAACCCAAAATCTAATTCCTTATATAAAATATTTTTTATATTCCAATATTCTTTATTTTAAATTATTCTTTATAAAAAAAATGATCTTTATTTAAAATATCCTTTATTTAAAAAGAAAATCCTGAATTTGAACGTGACTCAATCAGTTACCATATAATTTCAATTATATGGATTTCATACTATACATGTATCCAAAAAAAAAGATAAAATAATCATTAAACATCCAGTAACAACCAGAGTGCACTTTACAACTAAATATTGGGATTAGTGTGCATCGCTTATCATCCCAATACCCGTGTGGGGTTTCATCCAATCAAACAAATAAATTATTTGTGCACTTGGGCGATGTGTGAAAATTATCGTCCCAATCACATAAACAAGTCGGATAACTTGTAAATGAAAGTGTAACATTTCAGCATTATGAACATATATAATGATGAATCATTTTATATACAATAACAATGTAAATTCTTATATTAACATAATTTATCAAAAACGATGAATCTTTTCTACTGTTTCCATTTACATTAAGAATGTGAATTCTAATGTTGACTCACTTAAAATGAAATGAAATCTCTTTATATTACATGACAATGATATTTCTTTTAACGTTGTATAAAATTTAATCTTTTTATTTCATTAAAAATGATATACCCTTTTTTCTAAGTTTCTAAGATTAACATTAAAAATGTGTTTTTAATGTGAAACATATTTCATAATGAAATATGTATATTTTTCTACTCTTTCTAATATTGACATTAAAAATGGGTTTTTAATGTGAAACATATTTCATAGTGAAATATGTATACTTTCTACTCTTTTTAATATCAGCAATAAAAATGTGTTTCCAACTATCATAGAAATGTAACTCTTGATTTCATATTTTATTTTCTAGTCTTATTTGCGTTGTGGAAAGCAAATAAAAATGTACTTTTTCTTTCATGCTTATTTACAACAAGTGACGTAAATAAAATATGTAACTTTTATTTTTAATAATTTGTTTGCATCTAAAGTTGCAAACAAAAAATGTAACTTTTATTTTTATGTCTTATTTGCATTGTGGAATGCAAATAAAAAATGTAATTTGTATCCCTATATTTTATTTACATTGTAAAATACAAATAAAAAGTGAACTTCTATTTGTGTGATATATTTGCATTGTAAAATGCAAATAAAAAAAGTGAACTTCTATTTTTATGATATATTTGCATTGTAAAATGCAAATAAAAAGTGAACATCTATTTTTATGATATATTTGCATTGTAAAATTCAAATAAAAAGTGAAATTATATTTTTATGATATATTTGCATTGTAAAATGCAAATAAAAAGTGAACTTCTATTTTTATGATATATTTGCATTGTAAAATGCAAATAAAAAGTGAACTTCTTTTCTATGTTATATTTGCATTGAAAAATGCAAATAAAAAGGTGAACTTATATCCTAAGTTATATTTGAAATGGAGAACACAAATAAAGGATGTAATTATTTCTCTATGTTATATTTGAAATGGAGAACACAAATAAAAGATGTAATTATTTCCCTATATGATATTTGCATTGTGAAATGCAAATAAAAAGGTGAACCTTTATTTCTAAATTATATTTGTGTTAGAGAACACAAATAAAAAGTCTATTCATTTTTCTATATTGTATTTGTGTTAAGGAACACAAATAAAAAGTCTATTCTTTTTTCTATATTGTATTTGTGATAAGGAACACAAATAAAAGGATAATTTATTTTCTGAACATGTTCTATGCTTCTAGTGTCAAATAAAAAGAATATTTTGTTTGCATACAAATTTCCTATATTTAACATAAAAAATAAAATTGAATATTTATATGTACACATATTTCTATCTTAAATATGACAAAACAAAGGTGAACATTTACTTATATACAAATTCCTATTTTTAACATGACAAATAAAAGAGTAATTTATTTGCATACATTTTCTAATTTAACTTGATAAATGAAAGATGATGATTTTATTTGTTTACAATTTCTATTTAACAAAAATGATGATTTTTATATTATCAATCCTAATTTTAACAAAAATTACAATTTTATATGTCACTTCTAATTTTAGCAAAAATGACAATTTGTATGCCAATACTAATATTAACAAAAATGACAAGTTTGTATGTCAGTTCTAATTTTAGCAAAAGAGACAAATTTGTATGCTGATACTAATTTTAACGAAGTGACAAATTCTAATATGTTAACATTAAAATGACAAATTCAATTATGTTAACATTAAAATGACAAATCTTATGCTTCAAATGTATAAAAAAAAAATAGAACATTTTTATCCTTGTGACAAATCCTATGTTTCGAATGTAAATAAAAAGAACTTTTTTTATTCTTGTGACAAATCCTATGTTTCGAATGTAAATAAAAAGAACTTTTTTTTTATTCTTGTGACAAATCATATGTTTCAAATGTAAATAAAAAGAACATTTTTATTCTTAATGTTATTTTACTCTAATGCAGAACATTTATAACAAAAGTGTATTTTATTTATAATGCGATATTCCATAACAAGAATGTATTTTATTTCTAATACAATATTTCATAACAAGAATGTATTTTATTTCTAATCCTTTTCATTTGTATTCAACAACATTAAAGAATCAAATCTTTTAATGTACATCTTTTCTCTGTAAAATACAACATTAAAAATTGTAACCTCTTAATGTGAACCTTTTTATTTTAAAATATCACATTAAAAAAATTATACTTTTTAATGTAAAACTTTTTATATGAAATAATGACATTGAAAATTGTAACTTTTTAATGTGAAACATTTTATTTTAACCTATTAACATTAAAAATTGAAGCTTTTTAATGTAAACCAATCAATGTAATAAGATGACACTAAAAATCTCAACTTTATATTCTAATTTTAATCCATATTTATAGATCTAAAATAAAAATAAGATTTCTATTTTAAATCTAAATCCAACTACAACTAGAGATTAAAGAAAGAGCTTTAATTTCAGATCTATATCAAACAACATGAGATCACAATCAATACAAACAACAAACACAAATTTCCAGCTCAATCATCACAGATCTAAATTTATTTACATACATACAAGGATTTCATATAGCAAGAATAATTAAATTTTAATTAACAAAAATGAGAAATCTCACCTCGCTTTTAAGCAGATTTAAAAAATCCAAACGAATTCATAAATTGTTCCATCGTCTAGATCTTGTTCATACGATTCCATAGAAGCTTGTTTCACTGATTTCTACTTTCGTACGAGAAAGATATTGATTTTTAAACATTTCATTTCATAATTAATATAATTAAATAATTAAATTAGTTGATTATTCTCTAATCACCTTCGTTAAACCATTCCCCTTCGTATGCAAGTCTCCAAGCACTCACGGAAACAAGAACCTATCATCCATCCCCTTTAGCCACCAACTCCTGCCACCATAACCATCTTGATGGGGCCCCTGCGCGGAAACCCACTACGAACGACGGATGTTCAACCAGCCACCTCGAGCGAATCATTTCATGAAGAACGATCATATGTGACGGCAAGGAATTTCGCTCGGTCCGAACCAGTCGCTAAACCAACCCAGACCGTTCGAAACGCCCTATCGTTTGAGAACACGACAAAACAGAACGCAAACAGAAGAACATTTCACTGTATATTACAACAATGCATCAGATTACAAGAATATACAGAGTATAAATGAATATTACACAGAAATATCAGAGATTTAAATTACATTTAAATACATCGCAGCGGAAAATAATACAATACACAACTAGAATCAGATATACGGATACAAAGCTTTCCGGATATCGTTCCAGCTGTAAACCAGGATCCTGTGAATATAAATCTGCAAAACCAAAACTACTAGCTGCCCGTGTCAAAATAAGGGCACCCAGAGTTTAGGTCAAAACAATAAACTCCAGGTCAGTCATGTGACTGGTGTGAGAACTAAAACAGTTATATATCTTTCTTTTAAAGTTAGGTAAATCAAGGGACCACGCCGTATAACACGGAACGGGTTTCCTCCCAAGAATACCAGTGCATAAAACAACAGCGCAATGCTAAATAAAGAAGAATGAAGCTATTATAAGACCCAGTTCCCATCACACAATGCAATCGCAAGCCGGAGGATAGGGTTTTTACCTTATAATAGCCAAGAATGCTTGATACGTTGAAAACAAATCATTTGATACTATTATAAGTGCATAGTGTTTAAAACAACTTCAAATCATAAGTATCAATCATAGGCGGCATGAGTGCCCCATCCCACTATGTCGCCATACTAGGCTCTACAAATAAAACCGCAAATGTCACGTATTTGGAAATTGGATTTCCGTCTATGAACCGAGGCAAAAGATAGTCCTCAACCGTTTTCGTGACTCTCTAGCCCGAGCCACAGGGTCAGAGCGCATCGACCCTTGGATCGTCAGGGCCGGTCCACCGATGTGGATTAAAATGCCTGAACACTACGTTTCCCCGCCCTTTGGGGCGTAAACGAGCCAACTAAATGACTCCATCGGTTCGAGAACGACCGATCAATCCGAGGCGCCTCGCAACAGCAACAACCACATAAGTCAAACTCGTCAGGGCGTGTAAAACCACTGACGCCACTTCTAACTAGAAAGAAACGCAAGTCCTCCCTGAGGTCCGTCTCCCGTTTTTGGTTCATACCGGGTGTGAAACTCGCGAAGTAAACGTTACACAAAGCTACGCCACAAAGGCCGTGCTTTGATCATCACCACAAGACTTTGCTTTTCAACAGAAGCCTCGATCAATTGCCACTTAGGCATGCCACACAGGCAATTCACTCCATGCGTTTGATATCCATCAATATATAACCCCTGAGCTCGTACGTCTCAGAGAAGGGCGTTAAGCAAGAGAATAAATTCTCCGCCGCCAAACAGATATATATTTAATAGAGATCAATCACACGGACTAAAATCCAATGTCAGACACACAGTCCATTTACAAGTCCGTTCTGGGTCTGAACGAAACCGGAGGCACCTAGTACCCCGCATATCCATCGATCTCCAAGTACGTCTGGACGATCACTAACTGTTTCCATCTTCTTGGGTGTACAGCCCAATCAAGATCATCAGTAATTACCCAAACGACGTGAAGACCTCCGGTCTTCGACCATCGTCTTCATCTTCGACTTATCGTCGTATCAGTTATTCAGAATGGGATAAACCCGGTCTTTCCGAATAACTCGCGTATATTTTAAATAAGTGTTACACAAACACAACATACGCCTCATTCCAATTCATTAGTCACTAACCGTAAATTAATCAAGAGAATAATTCCCCAATTATTAACCCCGAAGGCCGAAACCAACATCAGATCAATATCCAGAAAACCATTCTGCTTGGCCAACCGACAGTTAGTTTCTAAATTTCACATTCATAGGGAAATGTTCCCATTAATTTTATCCAAGATAAATTCCTTGAATTTATTCTTTATTCTATTTTTGAATCTCAATTCAAACTAGTCGGGATTAGCGAAACTTACCGAAGTAATCATTTGTTTTAATTTCCCAATCCCAACCTATTTATCCCATGAAGTAAAACTGGTAATACTTCATATCTAACACCACAGTGTTATCGGTAAATTCAATTACCATTTCACGTTCAAATCTAATTAAAGATTTAACTATCGCCTGGAGCAAAACTGGTGATACTCCATTTCGATTATTTCAATCTAATTAAAGATTCATTAAAACTCCACTTAGTTTTAATCTTTAATTGGGTTAAAGAATCAGTGTCATTTAAAACACAGTTCACGATAAACCCAAAATCACATTCATTAATTATCGGGTTAAAGAACGAGTGTTATTTAAAACACTATCCACGATAAACCCAAAAATCAATATCAATTCAATTCCAATTAAATATCATTTAATTGGTACACTTCATTAAATCTAAACAAAAAGATTTAATCTTTTCTCAACTGGGTTCAAGAACAGTGTTAGTGAAGACACCATTCACGACAAACCCAAATCACATTCGATATTCAATACAAGGCTCTGAATAGAAAATATCCCGGCTTATATTCAATATCAAATTCTACGACCAACAAATATCGTATTGGAAATAACGATATATATATCTATCTTTCAAATTTCCATAACAACATCTGTATAGTCACGAAATCCAACATCGAAATATTCCGAAGACAATTTCGATTCAAATCCACTCCAATGCAATCCTTGGATATTCTGGTTACTTTTAAAACCCTTTTCAAATTCAATTTATTTATTTAAAAATAAATAGAATTATATTTCTAGTTCAAAACTAGTTCATTTCGATAAAAATCTATTTTTATCTTTTCAATCATGGAGTTTTTCATCCCAAATCTTCACAAATCATTTCTTATGATTTTACACAAATTATTACTATTTTTAATAATTTTATCTAGGCCCGTACAGTCGATTTGCACCAACGGTCATCGAACTGCACTTACAGCGACCTTTTTCAAATTTGATTTGGACATAATTCCAAATCCAACCGTTAGATTTCAAATTTCTAATATTCGTTAGAAAGCTCTTTTCGATACGAACCCAACGGTTCCGGTTTTAGGAGAATCCGACGGTCGGATCTCCCGTAATGTCCGTTTGAAATAAATGGTCGAAATTCACGAACTGCCGCGGCGCGGCGCGTTCTATTCAGGTCATTATATTATATATATAATATATATAATATACACTTCGTCGATTTCTATTTAAAACGAATTATATAAATAGTTTAAAAATCGTTTCAAAAGCAATTTCACCTTCCTTTTCAATTCAAGTCAAAATTGAATTCTTCTTTATAAATTCGTTTTAAAATTCATTTCTATTCAATTCAAATTTCAATTCAATTTGAATTCATTTCAATTTGCTTTCAATTCATTTCGAAATCGTTTTCAATTCAATTCATTTCGAAATCGTTTTCAATTCAATTCATTTCGAAATCGTTTTCAATTCAATATAAATATCGTTCACGTCAAAATGGCGTCAATCTAATCAACACGGCTTCATAAATTTCTATTTTCAAATATTCTATTTCAAATATTTCCTTTTCAAAATAGTTGTTATTATCAAAATATTTCGTTCAACACATGACCAATCTCAATGAATGAGTACTGTCAACACATGAACTTTTATTTTATATTACAAAGATGTAAATTTTATTACTAAAATATTTTGTTCAACACATGACCAATCTCAATGAATGAGTACTGTCAACACATGAACTTTTATTTTATAATATTCTTTATTTTTCAAATTGGAATGAGGCCCAATCAATTACCATATAAAGTTAATTATACGGATTTTCATACAACACATGTATATAATAGCATGGAAAAATAATCAACCATCAACCAAAGTGCACTACACTGTATAAGCATCAAATATAGATATCCAACGCTTAAAACAGCCTGTCAATCAACCGATCGACATATTCAATCAATCAGGATGAGTGAACTTCAAATTTCATCCCAACACCCGTGTGGGGTTTCAAACAATCAAACACAGATTTTATTTGTGCAGTTGGGCGATGTGTAAAATTTATCGACCCAATCAATATCCTTCAAATAGGTGTACATAAACAAACTGTCTGGTTTGTAAATGAATATTTTATTTTATTCACTTCACGTTAAAAATTATATTTTTAACGATAAAACATTTTATTCAACCTATGAATATTCTATTCGGTTCATTTATTCAATAAAATGATATTTTTATTTTCCTAACATATTTTAGAAAATTTCGGCGGCATAACGGCACGATACTAGAAACGGGACAAGGCCTAGCCTTATCCCCGGACTAGTGAAGGCCCACGCCATTCACATATCAATTTTAATCAATTTCCAATTCAACCAATCAATCAAATCCAAATCAAATAATCTAACCAACTACACAACCAAACAAACAAGTCCATGGTATGTGGACGGGTGTCGGGTGCTTCTAATAAGCACCGTCTGCATCCTAGTATATATATATATATAACTAGAAAAATAAATTGGAAGGTGAGAAATTCTCACAGATAGCTATCCTAGCTCCACGGCACTTCATTTGCAGAAGTCTTCATCGCTATCGCATCTTCGTTGCCCGCTTTCACTACCTATGTAAAAATCGAATTTTTACTTTGCTATTCAATATATAAAAATCGAATTTTAGTTCGCTATTCAATATATAAAAATCGAATTTTTAGTTCGCTATTCAATATATAAAAATCGAATTTTTAGTTCGCTATTCAATATATAAAAATCGAATTTTTAGTTCGCTATTCAATATATAAAAATCGAATTTTTAGTTCGCTATTCAATATATAAAAATCGAATTTTTAGTTCGCTATTCAATATATAAAAATCGAATTTTTAGTTCGCTATTCAATATATAAAAATCGAATTTTTAGTTCGCTATTCAATATATAAAAATCGAATTTTTATACTACTATGTTGTATAGATAAAAATTATTTTTTTATCACGCTATTTTCCATATAAAGATTTCCCTTTTCTAAAATAAAGATTTAGCCTTTTCAAAAATAAAGTTTTCGCCTTTATAAAAATAAAGTTTTCATCTTTATAAAAACATAGACTTCGCCTTTTCAAAGTTAAAGATTTCATCTTTATAAAATCTCATCTTTATTTTTCTACACATATAAAGATGATATTTTTAATATTCCTATCATGTAAAAATTATATTTTCACTTCTCTACAAAAACAAAAATCATATTTTTACGTCTTCCATATAGTAAAGATTATATTTTTAATACTTTAAAAATATAAAAATCATATTTTTACTTCCTCCATATAGTAAAGATTATATTTTTAATACTTTAAAAATATAAAAATCATATTTTTACTTCTTCTACTCAATAAAAATTCCGCCTTTTCTATTTCAAAGTTTAAACCTTTTTTTTCTATTTCAAAGTTTAAACCTTTTAAAATAAAATCAGTTTTAAAACTCCTTTTAAATCAGTTTTTAAATCTAAAAAAAAAATCAGTTTTTAAAAATCCTAAAAATCAGTTTTTAAATCTAAAAAAAAATCAGTTTTTAAAAATCCTAAAAATCAGTTTTTAAATCTAAAAAAAATCAGTTTTTAAAAATCCTAAAAATCAGTTTTTAAATCTAAAAAAAAATCAGTTTTTAAATCTAAAAAAAAATCAGTTTTTAAGAATTTAAAAATACAAATAAAAATAAAACAAAATCACTTACAGTGCTCTGCGAAAAAAGGGGGGGGGGAGAAAGAAGGCGTCGGAGGAGGTGGAAGGGTTAGGCGGCGGTCGTCTTCCTCGAAGGGGTGCGGTGGCCAGGCTCGGCGGCATCGTCGGCGGCTGAGGGGCTTCAGGGGGGAGGAGGTTCGGTTGCGAGATGGGGGTCCGATCTCGTTCGCGAGGGAAGGGGGGGTTTTCGAGGTGGCGCCCCACCTCTGTGGAGGCGGCGACGACTGATCGGGGGGGGGGGGGGGGCGCTCCTCCGATCCTCCCTTTTTTTTTCCCTTTTTTTTTCTTCTTTCTGTAATGATACGGGGGGGGGGGGGGGCAGAGGTATAAGGGGAAGAGATTTTTTTTTCTTTTTTTTTATAATAATTTATTTAATTTCTTTTAAATTTCAAAACTTCATGCTTATCGAAACGAACTCTAATTTAAACTCAACGACTGCCGCCCCTAGCGTTTTACCCCCATTCTGAACACAATGGGATATGTATCACAAGCTGGTTTGATCGTTTGAATCAGTTTCCGTGGAATTTACATTCAAAATCATTATATTGAATTTTAAACGTACATTTCAAATTACCGGGGCCCCATACGAACTCTAAAAATTCTAGAAAAATATTTTCTAGCTTTGTATTGACGATACGGTCCTAACAAAACTAGTTTCGTCGAATTCTGAGACCGTTTGAAAAATAGCCAATTTCCAGTCGATTAAAATCAACTGAAACTGGTCAAACGCGTTTTCCTTTGCCACGCTCACATATTGATTCGAAAAATTATGAAATTTGAAACCTAGCAATAACTTTACATCACGGACCCAACAAAACTGGTTTCGTCGAAATCCGAGGTCGTTTGCAAAATTCCCATTTTTAAGGGCCTGAATTCCATAGCGACTATTCAGAATTTTCAACTGGACATATCTTTTGATTCCTGCCATGAAATCTCGATTTTTCGGATTCGTTGGAAAGATATTATCAAATAGATCCTATCATTTTTGGTTTCACTAAAATCCGGATTGTTTTGCACCCGGTACATTCAATTGAAGTTTGAAATCGAATTATCGAACTACCGCGCCATTTTCAATTCCTTTTATAATTATATATAATTATTTATATTCTAACGACGACGTATATAATTAGATACGTCGAATTCAATTCAAAATAAATTTCTCGTCGATATTATTTAAAATAATTCATTTTAAATAATCAAAATTCGCTAAAATTGCCAAAATAAAAAAATTTAAACTGGCCCAGATTTTCCGGGTTGTTACAATCTCCCCCACTTAAAACTTTTCGTCCCCGAAAAGGAACAAAGTCGAAAGTGGTTTGATTAATCAACTCTACGATCGATCAGGCTTCCATTCTCCAACTTTTTAGTTTCTGAGAATTTTCTAAAATCTCAAAAATTTGGCTAACACCCTAAATTTTTGAAAAATTTCGCCATAACCTCCCCTGCACCGGGAGCATCGGGGAATTTCAAATAGCTTCCCCGGTCCTTCAGATCTCAAAAAGAAAAAGAAAAAGCCAAGCGGCTAGCCAATAGGCTCACAAAATCATCATCACCCAAACAAAACAGGAAATTATGTAGTAAACATGTACCTATTTGTCGGGCAAACAAATTTTATTCTCTGGCTCTAGCCTCCTTGCTATGACCTGTTCAATGTAAGTATATGTATGTGCAGGCAAATGCGACCAATTTTCAATATAATTCAATATTTGATTATATTAGGCTAAATGGCTAAAAATTAGCAAACAAATAAACAAACAACCCAAACATCAACCAATTAGTGAATTAGAGTTTCAAATTCATAATTTTGATACATATACAAAAATCATGTTTTTGATACCAAATCACAACAATAGGCCCTATCTAATTTTGGTTCTCACACCAGTCAATAGGAGATATATAGATATTACACGTTCGTCACTCGAATATAAATTCTAATGATGGAGCTCCATCATCAAAATCATCTCCGGGCGATTAGAGGGTAATTCTATATCTATCCAGTATATTAAAATTTTGAATATACGTTTGCAAGGCGTATATGCAAATTCTTTATATACTGAATTGTCCTAATCAATATAAAAGAAATAATCAAATACGAATAGTTGATTTAGATTTTCAAAACAAAATTGTTTTCATTTGAAAAATATACTCTTCACACCCGTTCTAGGATACTACTGATCCTATCTCTAACGAGTCATTCTAATCGGATATTACTAACCCAATATCTGATGAATTCTTTCGTATGGTTCTAATGTGTCTTGTTCTCGAGCTTTGTAAACCAAAGCTCTGATACCAACTGTGACGGCAAGGAATTTCGCTCGGTCCGAACCAGTCGCTAAACCAACCCAGACCGTTCGAAACGCCCTATCGTTTGAGAACACGACAAAACAGAACGCAAACAGAAGAACATTTCACTGTATATTACAACAATGCATCAGATTACAAGAATATACAGAGTATAAATGAATATTACACAGAAATATCAGAGATTTAAATTACATTTAAATACATCGCAGCGGAAAATAATACAATACACAACTAGAATCAGATATACGGATACAAAGCTTTCCGGATATCGTTCCAGCTGTAAACCAGGATCCTGTGAATATAAATCTGCAAAACCAAAACTACTAGCTGCCCGTGTCAAAATAAGGGCACCCAGAGTTTAGGTCAAAACAATAAACTCCAGGTCAGTCATGTGACTGGTGTGAGAACTAAAACAGTTATATATCTTTCTTTTAAAGTTAGGTAAATCAAGGGACCACGCCGTATAACACGGAACGGGTTTCCTCCCAAGAATACCAGTGCATAAAACAACAGCGCAATGCTAAATAAAGAAGAATGAAGCTATTATAAGACCCAGTTCCCATCACACAATGCAATCGCAAGCCGGAGGATAGGGTTTTTACCTTATAATAGCCAAGAATGCTTGATACGTTGAAAACAAATCATTTGATACTATTATAAGTGCATAGTGTTTAAAACAACTTCAAATCATAAGTATCAATCATAGGCGGCATGAGTGCCCCATCCCACTATGTCGCCATACTAGGCTCTACAAATAAAACCGCAAATGTCACGTATTTGGAAATTGGATTTCCGTCTATGAACCGAGGCAAAAGATAGTCCTCAACCGTTTTCGTGACTCTCTAGCCCGAGCCACAGGGTCAGAGCGCATCGACCCTTGGATCGTCAGGGCCGGTCCACCGATGTGGATTAAAATGCCTGAACACTACGTTTCCCCGCCCTTTGGGGCGTAAACGAGCCAATTAAATGACTCCATCGGTTCGAGAACGACCGATCAATCCGAGGCGCCTCGCAACAGCAACAACCACATAAGTCAAACTCGTCAGGGCGTGTAAAACCACTGACGCCACTTCTAACTAGAAAGAAACGCAAGTCCTCCCTGAGGTCCGTCTCCCGTTTTTGGTTCATACCGGGTGTGAAACTCGTGAAGTAAACGTTACACAAAGCTACGCCACAAAGGCCGTGCTTTGATCATCACCACAAGACTTTGCTTTTCAACAGAAGCCTCGATCAATTGCCACTTAGGCATGCCACACAGGCAATTCACTCCATGCGTTTGATATCCATCAATATATAACCCCTGAGCTCGTACGTCTCAGAGAAGGGCGTTAAGCAAGAGAATAAATTCTCCGCCGCCAAACAGATATATATTTAATAGAGATCAATCACACGGACTAAAATCCAATGTCAGACACACAGTCCATTTACAAGTCCGTTCTGGGTCTGAACGAAACCGGAGGCACCTAGTACCCCGCATATCCATCGATCTCCAAGTACGTCTGGACGATCACTAACTGTTTCCATCTTCTTGGGTGTACAGCCCAATCAAGATCATCAGTAATTACCCAAACGACGTGAAGACCTCCGGTCTTCGACCATCGTCTTCATCTTCGACTTATCGTCGTATCAGTTATTCAGAATGGGATAAACCCGGTCTTTCCGAATAACTCGCGTATATTTTAAATAAGTGTTACACAAACACAACATACGCCTCATTCCAATTCATTAGTCACTAACCGTAAATTAATCAAGAGAATAATTCCCCAATTATTAACCCCGAAGGCCGAAACCAACATCAGATCAATATCCAGAAAACCATTCTGCTTGGCCAACCGACAGTTAGTTTCTAAATTTCACATTCATAGGGAAATGTTCCCATTAATTTTATCCAAGATAAATTCCTTGAATTTATTCTTTATTCTATTTTTGAATCTCAATTCAAACTAGTCGGGATTAGCGAAACTTACCGAAGTAATCATTTGTTTTAATTTCCCAATCCCAACCTATTTATCCCATGAAGTAAAACTGGTAATACTTCATATCTAACACCACAGTGTTATCGGTAAATTCAATTACCATTTCACGTTCAAATCTAATTAAAGATTTAACTATCGCCTGGAGCAAAACTGGTGATACTCCATTTCGATTATTTCAATCTAATTAAAGATTCATTAAAACTCCACTTAGTTTTAATCTTTAATTGGGTTAAAGAATCAGTGTCATTTAAAACACAGTTCACGATAAACCCAAAATCACATTCATTAATTATCGGGTTAAAGAACGAGTGTTATTTAAAACACTGTCCACGATAAACCCAAAAATCAATATCAATTCAATTCCAATTAAATATCATTTAATTGGTACACTTCATTAAATCTAAACAAAAAGATTTAATCTTTTCTCAACTGGGTTCAAGAACAGTGTTAGTGAAGACACCATTCACGACAAACCCAAATCACATTCGATATTCAATACAAGGCTCTGAATAGAAAATATCCCGGCTTATATTCAATATCAAATTCTACGACCAACAAATATCGTATTGGAAATAACGATATATATATCTATCTTTCAAATTTCCATAACAACATCTGTATAGTCACGAAATCCAACATCGAAATATTCCGAAGACAATTTCGATTCAAATCCACTCCAATGCAATCCTTGGATATTCTGGTTACTTTTAAAACCCTTTTCAAATTCAATTTATTTATTTAAAAATAAATAGAATTATATTTCTAGTTCAAAACTAGTTCATTTCGATAAAAATCTATTTTTATCTTTTCAATCATGGAGTTTTTCATCCCAAATCTTCACAAATCATTTCTTATGATTTTACACAAATTATTACTATTTTTAATAATTTTATCTAGGCCCGTACAGTCGATTTGCACCAACGGTCATCGAACTGCACTTACAGCGACCTTTTTCAAATTTGATTTGGACATAATTCCAAATCCAACCGTTAGATTTCAAATTTCTAATATTCGTTAGAAAGCTCTTTTCGATACGAACCCAACGGTTCCGGTTTTAAGAGAATCCGACGGTCGGATCTCCCGTAATGTCCGTTTGAAATAAATGGTCGAAATTCACGAACTGCCGCGGCGCGGCGCGTTCTATTCAGGCCATTATATTATATATATAATATATATAATATACACTTCGTCGATTTCTATTTAAAACGAATCATATAAATAGTTTAAAAATCGTTTCAAAAGCAATTTCACCTTCCTTTTCAATTCAAGTCAAAATTGAATTCTTCTTTATAAATTCGTTTTAAAATTCATTTCTATTCAATTCAAATTTCAATTCAATTTGAATTCATTTCAATTTGCTTTCAATTCATTTCGAAATCGTTTTCAATTCAATTCATTTCGAAATCGTTTTCAATTCAATTCATTTCGAAATCGTTTTCAATTCAATATAAATATCGTTCACGTCAAAATGGCGTCAATCTAATCAACACGGCTTCATAAATTTCTATTTTCAAATATTCTATTTCAAATATTTCCTTTTCAAAATAGTTGTTATTATCAAAATATTTCGTTCAACACATGACCAATCTCAATGAATGAGTACTGTCAACACATGAACTTTTATTTTATATTACAAAGATGTAAATTTTATTACTAAAATATTTTGTTCAACACATGACCAATCTCAATGAATGAGTACTGTCAACACATGAACTTTTATTTTATAATATTCTTTATTTTTCAAATTGGAATGAGGCCCAATCAATTACCATATAAAGTTAATTATACGGATTTTCATACAACACATGTATATAATAGCATGGAAAAATAATCAACCATCAACCAAAGTGCACTACACTGTATAAGCATCAAATATAGATATCCAACGCTTAAAACAGCCTGTCAATCAACCGATCGACATATTCAATCAATCAGGATGAGTGAACTTCAAATTTCATCCCAACACCCGTGTGGGGTTTCAAACAATCAAACACAGATTTTATTTGTGCAGTTGGGCGATGTGTAAAATTTGTCGACCCAATCAATATCCTTCAAATAGGTGTACATAAACAAACCGTCTGGTTTGTAAATGAATATTTTATTTTATTCACTTCACGTTAAAAATTATATTTTTAACGATAAAACATTTTATTCAACCTATGAATATTCTATTCGGTTCATTTATTCAATAAAATGATATTTTTATTTTCCTAACATATTTTAGAAAATTTCGGCGGCATAACGGCACGATACTAGAAACGGGACAAGGCCTAGCCTTATCCCCGGACTAGTGAAGGCCCACGCCATTCACATATCAATTTTAATCAATTTCCAATTACCCCAATCAATCAAATCCAAATCAAATAATCTAACTAACTACACAACCAAACAAACAAGTCCATGGTATGTGGACGGGTGTCGGGTGCTTCTAATAAGCACCGTCTGCATCCTAGTATATATATATATATATAACTAGAAAAATAAATTGGAAGGTGAGAAATTCTCACAGATAGCTATCCTAGCTCCACGGCACTTCATTTGCAGAAGTCTTCATCGCTATCGCATCTTCGTTGCCCGCTTTCACTACCTATGTAAAAATCGAATTTTTACTTTGCTATTCAATATATAAAAATCGAATTTTAGTTCGCTATTCAATATATAAAAATCGAATTTTTAGTTCGCTATTCAATATATAAAAATCGAATTTTTAGTTCGCTATTCAATATATAAAAATCGAATTTTTAGTTCGCTATTCAATATATAAAAATCGAATTTTTAGTTCGCTATTCAATATATAAAAATCGAATTTTTAGTTCGCTATTCAATATATAAAAATCGAATTTTTAGTTCGCTATTCAATATATAAAAATCGAATTTTTATACTACTATGTTGTATAGATAAAAATTATTTTTTTATCATGCTATTTTCCATATAAAGATTTCCCTTTTCTAAAATAAAGATTTAGCCTTTTCAAAAATAAAGTTTTCGCCTTTATAAAAATAAAGTTTTCATCTTTATAAAAACATAGACTTCGCCTTTTCAAAGTTAAAGATTTCATCTTTATAAAATCTCATCTTTATTTTTCTACACATATAAAGATGATATTTTTAATATTCCTATCATGTAAAAATTATATTTTCACTTCTCTACAAAAACAAAAATCATATTTTTACGTCTTCCATATAGTAAAGATTATATTTTTAATACTTTAAAAATATAAAAATCATATTTTTACTTCTTCCATATAGTAAAGATTATATTTTTAATACTTTAAAAATATAAAAATCATATTTTTACTTCTTCTACTCAATAAAAATTCCGCCTTTTCTATTTCAAAGTTTAAACCTTTTTTTTCTATTTCAAAGTTTAAACCTTTTAAAATAAAATCAGTTTTAAAACTCCTTTTAAATCAGTTTTTAAATCTAAAAAAAAATCAGTTTTTAAAAATCCTAAAAATCAGTTTTTAAAAATCCTAAAAATCAATTTTTAAATCTAAAAAAAATCAGTTTTTAAAAATCCTAAAAATCAGTTTTTAAATCTAAAAAAAAAATCAGTTTTTAAATCTAAAAAAAAATCAGTTTTTAAGAATTTAAAAATACAAATAAAAATAAAACAAAATCACTTACAGTGCTCTGCGAAAAAGGGGGGGGGGAAGAAAGAAGGCGTCGGAGGAGGTGGAAGGGTTAGGCGGCGGTCGTCTTCCTCGAAGGTGTGCGGTGGCCAGGCTCGGCGGCATCGTCGGCGGCTGAGGGGCTTTAGGGGGGAGGAGGTTCGGTTGCGAGATGGGGGTCCGATCTCGTTCGCGAGGGAAGGGGGGTTTTCGAGGTGGCGCCCTACCTCTGTGGAGGCGGCGGCGACTGATCGGGGGGGGGGGGGGGGGCGCTCCTCCGATCCTCCCTTTTTTTTCCCTTTTTTTTTTCTTCTTTCTGTAATGATACGGGGGGGGGGGGGCAGAGGTATAAGGGGAAGAGATTTTTTTTCTTTTTTTTTTATAATAATTTATTTAATTTCTTTTAAATTTCAAAACTTCATGCTTATCGAAACGAACTCTAATTTAAACTCAACGACTGCCGCCCCTAGCGTTTTACCCCCATTCTGAACACAATGGGATATGTATCACAAGCTGGTTTGATCGTTTGAATCAGTTTCCGTGGAATTTACATTCAAAATCATTATATTGAATTTTAAACGTACATTTCAAATTACCGGGGCCCCATACGAAATCTAAAAATTCTAGAAAAATATTTTATAGCTTTGTATTGACGATACGGTCCTAACAAAACTAGTTTCGTCGAATTCTGAGACCGTTCGAAAAATAGCCAATTTCCAGTCGATTAAAATCAACTGAAATTGGTCAAACGCGTTTTCCTTTGCCACGCTCACATATTGATTCGAAAAATTATGAAATTTGAAACCTAGCAATAACTTTACATCACGGACCCAACAAAACTGGTTTCGTCGAAATCCGAGGTCGTTTGCAAAATTCCCATTTTTAAGGGCCTGAATTCCATAGCGACTATTCAGAATTTTCAACTGGACATATCTTTTGATTCCTGCCATGAAATCTCGATTTTTCGGATTCGTTGGAAAGATATTATCAAATAGATCCTATCATTTTTGGTTTCACTAAAATCCGGATTGTTTTGCACCCGGTACATTCAATTGAAGTTTGAAATCGAATTATCGAACTACCGCGCCATTTTCAATTCCTTTTATAATTATATATAATTATTTATATTCTAACGACGACGTATATAATTAGATACGTCGAATTCAATTCAAAATAAATTTCTCGTCGATATTATTTAAAATAATTCATTTTAAATAATCAAAATTCGCTAAAATTGCCAAAATAAAAAATTTTAAACTGGCCCAGATTTTCCGGGTTGTTACATCATAGCTGTATAAAACTGAAGATCACAAAATAACTCTACATTCTTCGTTTTATATTTGGGATTAAATTTAGATGGAATGGAAAATGATTAAGGATTTAAATTAGAAAAGGTTTGGCCATTAAAAATATAAGTGGCGGCTGTAGTATAATGGATTAGGGTTTTGGTTTGAAAACAAAGTGTATTTATAAATTAATTAGTTATTTACTTCTTTAATTCAGAAAAGGCCCGCTAACCATATATTGCACGTTACAAAAGAATTAAATTAATTGATAGGGATGAGGTGTTAATCTATGTGAGATAAAGGTCAATATATATTAACAACATATTAAACAATATTTAATTATATAGTTGTCTATCTTATTCTTTTTTCTCTCTTTTTTTTTCTTGTACTTATAAAAGGTATATAGTATGACATATTAGTAATGATAAGAAGAGAGAGAACATAAATAATTAATGGATATGAATGAAATGCATGCGACAATTATTGTTATCATTGTCATTATTATTATGTTTTTCCTTTTTTATTTTCCTTGCAATGAATAACACGCCTCATTGAATATGATTACAAATTTTATTTATTTTATGAAAGAGGCGACTTCCCTTTATTTATGATTTTATATTTCACCAGTACGCTAATAGCGATGCTTTTGTCTAACAAAATATATTTTTAAATAACTAATGAATATTTCATTTCATGACCATTTTATATGTCGCATTTATGTATGTTCATATATTGTATATGTATATTTTCATACAACGCCTATACATATTTTCATATAATGTATATATTTATATTTGGTTATATACTTTATTTTATTCCTCACTTGAGTCTCTACATATGTAGTAGGTTACAAGTGAATAAATTTGTTGACAAGACATGTCATGTTAATCTAATCAACATTTATTAACCTTTATTTCTTATTAAAAATTCAAAAGGAAATTACATAAAGAAAGAGAATAACGGAAAGTAATGAATGCATAATTTAGTGTTTTAATGATGACTATAAGAAAGTTATGTGACTTTTTAAATTTCAAAACACGTAATATTAAATAACGTAATTTAGGGGACATATTTAATTGGACTAATAAGAATAAATCATATGCATATAGTTTTGTAGGCTTTTATTTTATTTTATTTTGAGTTTTGAAGATTGTAGATATAAAGAGAAGGGATGAAGAAAAGGATAAATAAGGGAATAGCTTTGTTTCTAAATGAATTTGAATGATAGATAGAAAGAGGAGAGAGAGAAAGTCTATGTATGCATGTAAAGTTTTATTAAATAATTTATGCACTATGAAATTAACACTCACAATATATAATATTTGATGAGATTTTGAAACTAATTTAATGATTGCTCAATTTTATTAAGTTTAAGTAAAAGAGACGTGCAATAAAATGTGTGTGTAATTTAAAAATCATTGTTAGTAAACAAAATCTATCCTTAGTAAAAAGATTTAAAAGGAGCATGTGACATTGGAAGACATACTAATTAAATGTAAAACATAAAACAACCAAACAAAATACGGATAAATACATGAAATTTTTCATTGATGGCATGAATAATAAAGAAGATTAAAACCATATAAGTTAAATAATACATAAACAAAATTAGAGTTCACTTAAATATCGCCAAAGGTATAGGTATGTTGCTATAGTTTATTTATCTAGAATATACATTATTTGAAATCTAATATTCAACAAAAATAACTAAACCTCATTAATAATATCCTAATTTCATTTAGGACCAATTTACACTCAATAATTTAATTTAATAATTTAAAAATAATGAAATTTTAAATTCTGACGCATTTTCTAACATAACTTCCTTTAAATAAAATTTTAAATTGGTTCAGAATTTGCGGGTTGTTACAACATTGGGTTCAACAAGAACATCTTGCAACCCGACCCACACATGACCGACCACTCATTTCGCTTGAGTGTATCAGATTTATATCACCAATGGTTGGGACCGACAACCGTTTACCGAATGGGACAACATCGAATAGAATAAGGAATTAAATGAATCTCTAGATAGGTGATTATACACCCTAATGGGAGCGACTCACTTAGCCATGTTGCCTGCCCGATTTTTGTCATTTCCCGGTTGTTGAGGCCTTAGGCTACGCTTACTTATCATTCATTGATAGCAAATTCACTTTGAATGTCACATTGTCAGATCCGTTAATCACTAGTTGATTTGCACAAATATATTCTAGATATTATGCTAAGGGAATAAACCTGTTGGCACTATGTATATTTATACAGACCAACATATTTGATCATTGGAAATACTTTGTCAGACATTCGTCTAAATACGTTAGTTCAGGGACTGAACGAAACTGAAGGCATAATTTCTATTAATAGTAAAAGACCTTGCACTTCACTCCATCTTCTATTATCTTCATATAATCTGATTCGCAACGCTACTGCCAATACAGAGTGGTTCTCGAATAATAATCCAACCGGTCTCTCCATATTGACAACGATATTGGCAATCACTTCGACAGTCGGTTATTTAACTATCGAAGAAAACAAACAAACATTCATTCATAATATCAAACATTCACCGGGCCCCTTAATTAATATTTTATTAATTAAATCACTTCTCCATTTCCTTGTCAATATTTGTTAACCAAATATTTTCAATAATCATCTTGCCATCTTACGCTATTTGGAAAGCATTTCCATATTTCGCCATCTTTTATTTTCTACACTTAGAAAATATTTTCTATTTATAATTGGAGAACATTCCAATTATTTAATTCTTGCTCGACTCATTTAATTCTACTCGCAGGAAATATTTATTTATTATATTTCCAAAATTCCACTTATTTGGCTAAAACAAATGTTGTGTAAAACATCGTTACAAACAACCCAAAATATTTCATTCAACCATCTTTTTATTTAACCATTGATCTTCGAGATTGAATCTTGCTTTTTATCGGTTAAAAATGAAAACAATCAAATTGGGGTATAACTACCTCTCAGACCTTGACTGAAAACATCTTTAACTTCAAAACAGACAAATCTATCTTTCCCGAAAAATCAACATCATACAAACAAATTATTCATTTTTAAACATATATATGTTTCTCTTTCTATTACCAGATTATCGATTTCCTTTTTGTTTATAATATTCTATTTTTAAATTCATTTACTTATCGAACTCTATATATATCGATACATTGATTCCTAACTATCAAATTTTCTTAAAAAAATTCTAACTCCTTAAATTTCCTGAAAAATTCGCCATAACCTCCTTTGTACGGGGAGCATCGGGAAAATCCCCAAACCGCCACACAGGCCTTTCCAATCAAAAAAAAAAAGAAGCCAAGCGGCTTGCCGATACGGTGCATAAAACCTCATATGGAATTTAAATGTGTACCTTTTTTTGGACATTTCAATTTATATCTCTTCATATACTTCATTCCAAACCTGCTTAACACATGTTCACCTGTTTTCAATTCAATTCAACTCAATCCAATCGTTCGAATTCAGTTTCGCCCATTTATTCTTTAGTTAGCTATTTTGGCTATTTCACTTCTTTGTTTGAACGTAACATGTTCAAATAAAATATTCAACTTGCTTATAACCAAATTGAATTCCAATTTCAATTCTAGTTCCCTTTTCGATTTCAAATATAAATTCCAAATCGAATTCACTTATTCAAAGCCCAATATCAATTCAAAATCTTATTAACTAATTATTGTTTAAATTAGTTAATTCTATTCAATAATTAAAATCTGATTTTTGTTTCAAAAATCAATTCATTACTCCATTAAGTTCACATATAATTTACAACTCAAATCTGAAATTTTCTAAATAGAAATTCAGATTATATTCGTTTAAAATCCTTTTATAAAATTAAATAAACCGTTATGGCGATGTTTTTCAGAAAATTTTATTTTGACATATCTCAAAATCTATTCGACGAAATCCAGATTTTTCTCTTCCATTAGAAAACTATTATCTAATTGGTCCTGACGGTTCTTGTTTCGAAGAATTCCAACTTAATTTGAGTTCTGTATACTCAATTGAAGTTCGAATCGCCAATTTACGAATTGCAGCGCTGCGGCGAGTTCGTTTTAATTATATTTATATATATAAACGTTTAAACTTCATTTATAATAAATTCAACTCCATTCTGATATATTTTTAATATATATCAAATCAGTTTCCCAATTCAACATAATATTTTCTATTATCTATAATTGTCGATTTTTCCTGACTTGGAAATAAATTTATTTATACTTCGATCTTCTATATTCAAATTCCATTTCAATTCTATTTAAATTTCCTATATTCAATTTCTATTTCAACTCTATTTGAATTTCCTATATTCCATTTCCCATTTCAACTCTATTTGAATTTCCTATATTCCATTTCCCATTTCAACTCTATTTGAATTTTATATTGAAATTCTATTTCAAATTCTCTATATTCAACTCCATTTGCATTTCTATATTCAAATTCTATATTTAAAATTTCTTTATTCAAATTGCATTTAACTTCCTATATTCAAATTCTATATTTGAATTTCCTTTATATTTTCTATATTCAAATTCTATATTTGAATTCCATTTGAATTTCTATATTCAAACTCCATTTGAATTTCTATATTCAAATTCTATATTTAAATTTTCTTTATTCATTCTTAAACAAGTCTCGATTTCAATTTCTTTTGAAATCAATATTTCTACTTTTGGAAAATAGATTTCCCTTTTCAATTTCACACTTGTATTTTTATTTTTGAATTATCCAATGATAATTCTTTTCACTTCATTTAGAAAAGAACTATTTGTTTTTATTCTTTTAAAATAAGTTAATATTTTTACTCTATTCAAATTTCAAATTCTATTTTAGAAAAATAGAGTTTCCCCTTTTAACTCTGGAAATTTCCCATTTCGATATTTTTAAAATATCAACATTTAAGCCCAGTGGTAATTAAACAACCAATTATTAATTTCAGGTTTTCTAACACACCATACATGGTAGTATATATGCAAACAAATAGATAATATATTTCTGAGGAATCCAGTTGGATCCCTCCAACCTGTTTTTCCTTCATCCATAGACGTTAATCAACATAAATAATACCCATTGTAATGGCCCGCAAATCTGTACTATCTGAGTTGACTAATAACACCACACGTCCAACCCAAATTGCACAAAAATACGAATCATTATTAGAAAGAAGTTAGAGGATGAGAAATAGAAAGAAAGAAATATTAGAATAGAAGAAAACAAAGAAGACAAATCTCACAGCGGAACGAATAAAATATATTATATAACATAACTTTTGAAATACAAATCAGTAACTTTATATACATACCATCATCAGAGCACAACAGTTATTCCTGGAACAGTTATAAACACCTGTTTCCAGATACAATCATGATTCACAGCGGAATATATGATAGGCTATAGCTAACTGGTGAAGCCTCCTGCTTCCAGCTCTTCCAAGTGAATCTGAAAAATCCCGACTACTTGACTGCCCGTACAAATTTGGGCACCCAAGAGTTTAGGGAAAACAAACAAAATAACTCTGAGTCCGTCATGGGACTGGTGTGAGTAAACTCCAACCAATTGTTTAACTTTCAAAATCCTTTCGAAAGAAAAGATAATAGTAAGAACAACCCACACATAAACATGGATGGTTTTTATCTTACTATAACCCAAAACACTTTGATATGAAAATCCAGTGATATTATAATAATGTATACATCAAATAAATAACCAAATAGCAGAACGCTTGCATCTCACGCTCCACGTATATAGTATAAAATCAAAGACCCCATGGCGCTTACTGGAGATTGGATTTCCAACATGACAAGGTATGGAACCACCTTCCGATAGTGTATCTCTAGAGAGAAATACACTGGGTTCAACAAGAACATCTTGCAACCCGGCCCACACATGACCGACCACTCATTTCGCACGAGTGTATCGAATGTATATCACCAACGGTTGGGATGAGCAACCATCTCCCGACTGGGACAACATCGAACAGAATAAGAATTTAAATGAATCTCTAGATAGGTGATTATACATCCTAATAGGAGCGACCCACATAGCCATGTTGCCTGCCCGATTTTTGTCATCTCCCGGTTGTTGAGGCTTGAGGCTATGATCACTTGCCATTCATTGATAGCACAATCACTTTGAATGTCACATTGCCAGATCCGTTAATCACTAATTGATTTGCACAAATATTCTGGATGTTATGCTAAGGGAATAAATCCGTTGCAACCATATATATTTATAAAGACCAACCCATTAGATCATTGGAAATACTTTGTCAGACATTCGTCCATTTACGTTCGTTCTGGGATTGAACGAACCCGAAGACACAATTTCTATTAATAGAAAAAGCCCTTGCACTTCACTCCATCTTCGATTATCTTCATATAATCTGATTCGCAACGCTACTGCCAATACAGAGTGGTGCACGGATAATAATCCAACTGGTCTCTCCATATTGACAACGATGGTCAAAACTTCGATGCTGTGATTTAACTATCGAATAAAAATAAGTGTTCATTCAACATATCAATCAAATCACTGGGCTCTTTAATTAATTATTCATTAATTAAATCTTTTCTCCATTTCCCTATCAATATTTGTTAACCATATATTTTCAATAACCATATTGGCCTTTTACGCTATTTGGAAAAACATTTCCGAATATCGCCCTCCTTTATTTTCTGTATTTAGAAAATATATTCTATTTGCAATTTAAAAACAATTTCAATCACTTATCACTTTTTCTACTACTTTAATTATACTCAGGAAATATTTACTTTTATATTTCCAAAGTTCCACCACTTGGGATAAACGATTGTTGTGTAAAACATCGTTACAACAACCCAAAATATTATATTCAACCAACTCTTTTCAAACACTTCTCTTTTAGGCGGGATTCTGCTATTTATCAATTAAAAATGAAATCAATCGAGTTGGGGTAAATTTACCTCTCAGACCTTAACTGAAAACATCCTCAACTTCAAAACGGCAAAACCACTAACTTCGAATAAACACACTATAAAACCCAATTATTCATTTTTAAAACATTTATAAAGTTTGCTTTCTATTTCTACTTTAGATTTCCCTTTCTGTTTCCAATACTCTAATTTGATTTCATTTCCTTATCGAATTCTACATATATCGATACATTGATTTATAACTATCAAATTATCTTAAAAATATTCTAACTCCTTAAATTTCCGGAAAAATTCGCCAAAACCTCCCCTGCACCGGGAGCATCGGGATATTTCAAATAGCCTCCCATGGCCCTCACCAATCCAAAAGAAAAGGAAAAAGCCAAGCGGCTTGCCGATACGGCGCATAAAACCTCATATATGAATTTAAACATGTACCTTTTTGTCGGGCACATAAATAAAATCTTCATATACTTCATCCCATACCTGTCTAACACATGCTCACCTGTTTCTAATCTGTTCCAACTCAATCTGGTCATTTTAACTCAATTCACTAATTTATCCTCTTATTAGCTTCTTTTGCCTATTTTACTTTATATTTGAAAATAGCATATACAAATATCCTTTGATCTCGCTTATAAATTAATTTAATTCCATTCCCAACTCAAATTCCATATTCGATTCCGAATATATATCCACCAGTTAAATTTACTTAACCAAAACCCAAATTTGATTCAATATTTAACTAAATATACTCCAGATTAGTTAGTTCTATCCAGTAGTGAAAAATCTGATTTTTGTCTCAAAAATCATTTCACTTACTTCACTGGAGTTCATATTTATTTTATATCTCTAGTTTGGATTTTTCTAATGGAAATTCGGATTTTTATTTAAAAAAATCCTTTTATTTATTTAAATAAACCATTATGGTTTTAAAATGGTTCTGGCGCTGTTTTTCTAAAAATTTGATTTTGACATAACTCAAAATCTATACGACGGAATCTAGATTTTTCTCCTCCATTAGAAAATTATTATCAAATCGGTCCTGACGTTTCTTGTTTCAAAGAATTCCGACTGCAATTGAGTTCTGTATACTCAATTGAAGTTCGAAACGACAATTTACGAACTGCAGCATTGCGGCGAGTTCGTTTTAATTATATTTATAAATATAAACGTTTAACTTCGTTTATAATAATTTCATATCCATTTTGATATATTTTTAATATATATCGAATCCATTTCAACATAACATTTCTGATCTATTTCACTTCCATTTGAAATTCTACATTCAAATTTCAATTCACTTTTATTTTTCCAATTCTATTAGAATTTCCATATTCGAATTTCCTTTATTCAAATCCCATTTGAATTTCTACGTTCAAAATCTATATTTGAATTTCCTTTGAATTTCATATATTCAATCTCCATTTGAATTTCTACATTCAAATTCCCTTTGAATTTTCTATTTGAATTCTATATTCAAATTCCATATTTTAAATACCGTTTGAATTCTCTATTCAAATCCCATTTGAATTTCTATATTCAAATCTATTTCAAACTTCATTTGAATTCAAATTTGAATTTCCCATATTCAAATCTATATTCAAGGTCTATTTCAAATTCTATATTCAATTTCTATTTGAATATCCTTTGTTCAAATTCTACTTGAATCTCTATATTCAAATTCCATTTGAATTTCTATATTCAAATTCTATATTTGAATTCATATTTGAATTTTCTATATCCAAACCCCATTCAATTTCTATAAACAAATTCCATTTAAATTTCTACATTCAAATTCAAAATTTGAATTTCCTTTGATTAAATTCCATTTGAATTCATATTCAAATTACATTTGAATTTCCATATTTAACTCCATTTCACTTCTATTTTCAAATTCTATATTTAAATTTCATTTGGACTTTCTTTATTCAAATCTATTTGAATTCCTTTGAATTCAAATTCTATTTGAATTCCTTTGAATTCAAATTTTATTTCAATGCCTTTGAATTCAAATTCTATTTTCAAACTTCATTTGAATTATATATTCAAATTCCCATTTGAAATTCTATTTTCAAATCCCATTTCAATCTATTTGAATCATATATTTAAATTCTAGAAAGCATTAAACTCAAATTCCACATTTAAACTATTTGAATTCCATATTTAAAATCTCTTTTATTTTATTCTATTTTGAATTTCAAATATTCAAACTCCATTTGAATTCTGCTTGAAATTCCTATTTTAACTCTATTTGAATTCTATATTCGAAGTTTGTTTTTATTTGAATTCTATTTTTGAATTCCTTTATATTTTCTATATTCAATTTCTTTAAACAAGTCTCGATTTCAATTCCTTTTGAAATCGATATTTTTATTTTTTTTGAAAATAGATTTCCCTTTCCAATTTCACACTTGTATTTCTATTTCTGAATTATCAAATGATAATTCTTTTCACTTCATTTATAACTTCGTTATAAAAGAAGTATTTATAAACTTTGTTTATAAAGGAACTACTTGTTTTATTCCATTCAAAACAAGTTTATATTTTTATTCCATTCAAATTTCAAATTCTATTTAAAAATAGATTTTTTCCCTTTTAATCTCAAATATCCTTCCCACGATATTTTAAATAAATTAACACTTAGCCCATCAAAATTTAAAACAATCAAATCACCTGTCAATCATTTTATTTTTAACACGTCATATATGAATATATGAAATCAAACAAACAAACAGATAATATATTTTTGAGGAATCCAGTTGGATTCCTCCAACCTGTTTCCTGCATCCATAGACGTTAGTCAACATAGTAATACCCATCCTGCTTCGTGGCAGAATATCGTGGTGTAAAAGGGAATCTACTTATATACGTGGGCGTAGGGTCATCCGCTAATGATACCGCGGGCATCCGCTAATGAAACTGCGGGAATCCAACCAATCACCAAACCAATATATATAATAGCAAGCCTGAATAACTAATATATTTAAAGCAACTAGAAAAAAAATCCAAACAAGAAACAAACAATTATTTTTAACGAATAAAAATAATTTTAAATAAAAGGCGAGTGTGATTTACTCACCAGGGTTTATATTTTCGATCCATTCCGATTTTAAATTCTAAAATCCCAGATTATGCAACCCTCTGCTATGAACTACTCGAGTTGAATCTGTCCTGGACCTACGGTTATTTGATTCAATTTATCGATCAAACATTTATTTAATAACCTATCTTAACAAATGAATAAGTTATTATTCTATATATTTTAAATTCGTAAAATCGTATACCTTACTGCCTTTACCACCATTTTATCAAATCCACGAACTATATCAACAATCAGCCCCAAACAGAAATACTTGCATGCACTCCTCTTTTTCCAATGCGATTTCTCTCTTAAACATTTCATCGAACAGCTTGCTGGCAGTCAGCATTTCCTTTCTAGCACATACTTATCACTACCACCCCGGTCATCTAACATCACCGCGACCATCTTTTACCAGTTCATCGCTCACCATCTACCGCCCCAAATACTCCACCAAAGATCCGTACTCCCTCCACGTTTAACCGTAGAACCCCCAAATCACCATTGATTCCACATCAGGGCATCGAACAAATCACAGCACCAAATCGTTCATCGTTGCTCCATCGTAGTCCACCCCAAGCCGCTGTACAATTTCATACCAACAATGATCATCGCGACTTAAATTTTCGCACCTCCAGTGACATCGCGAACCACTCCCATGACTTCTAGGATTGAAATCGAACTCCTCCTAACGCGTGCGGTCTCGATGTCGAGGTTCAGAGAACCAGAGGTCTTCGATCGCGATTCCCATCCTCAGTGCCTACGAGCTCCAGTCCTTGAACAAACCGATTTTGATTTTGAGGAGTTTGGTTTTAAAATGGATAGGAGCGGCCATTTATTTGTTTACTGAAGTTGTTGTTCGATTCTTCAGAACTGAAGGGAGATGGAGTCGCGATTTATTGAAGAGGGGAGGGACAATTCGTACGCCGGTTATAAATGAATGTTGGTAAAGTACACGACATATTAAATTTTGATTTGATCTTTATTTATTTTGATTAGATATAAAGTGATTTTTATTTTATCTAAACAGATATCGATTTGACTTCTGATTTGATTTCGATCTTATACATTATAAATATCTCGGGGTTCATTGATTTGAATCACGAACCGCTATTCTAGCGTACCGACTGTCTTTCCAATGTTATAGCGTTATACTGAACGCAACAGAATATTTTCTGAATTTTAATTTTAAATGTATATTTAAAATAACCATATTAAATTAATATAATATTATTTAAATTCAAAAACAAATAAATTTCTCTGATAATAATATTTTTATTATCATATATATTCAAATACAACTAAGACTGATCATCTGAATTGTTTTGATTTAATTCAAACTTCGAATTTGAATTATTTTAAATTCTCGTATTACGATGATTATCAAAATAAATCGTATTTCGATTATTTAATCGATAACCCAATAAAATACCATTCATATTATAAATTCAATATTTAAAACCATACTATAAATCGACCAAAAATTCGGGTCGTTACATTCTTCCCCCCTTAAAATAATTTCGTCCTCGAAATTGCTAAGGTAGGGAAAAAATAGTACAAATCCTTTACTTTTCAAAATCTCACTCATGTTGAAACTCAACTCCTCATATTTCAACAAATTAGCTCCAACCAAAATTTTTGGTTTTCACACATTTAATCTAAATGATTTTCACCCAATTCAAATTCCATTCAATCTTATTCAATTTGAATTTCATTAATTTATTTACCTCGATCCATTTAACTTGCTTAAGTTAAATTCCAATTTCAGAATCCAAATCCCAGGATTTTCATTTCAAATCCTTTTGAAATCACTTAAATATATACATATATTTATAATCTTTTCAAATTCAAAATATTTGAATTTTCCAACTAAATTCGTTTTCTTTCAAATCAATTTCCATCAAAATCTTTCTAAGGTCGCAATCCATCACTTAGGAACTCGAAAATGAACACCGATGAAGCTGCAGTCATCATCAGAATTATTTTCCAGCCACTGAAGTGAGTTCAGTGCTTAAACAATTTCAAAACCCATTCAAAATGATTTTTATTCAAAAATCATTTCAGAACAAAGCTATATTATTTTAATATACTTCAGAAAATACTTTTCAAATCTCCCAGGATTTTAAATTCTGAATTCTAGTTTTGAATTCAATTCTAATTCATCTCATTTGTATATTCTTCATTCATATACAAATTCTATTCGGTTACATATAACCATTCCCATTTTATAATCTGATTTGATTAAAATATTAACATTCAACACATCCATATAATATAATGATCTCAAAAATTATTCTTTCTATATCAAAATATAATTTTGGGTAGAATTATTTAATTCACCCATTTTAAAACAATATCGTGTTCAATCTTCTGTTCAAGTATTTACAAACTCTTATCGACGTCGTGGCGTCCCACGATTCGACCAGAATTCATAAACAGCTCAACAGACTAGCCAACACAATATAAAACAATTTTAATATCAATTAACAAATACGCTCTCTCGTATATATACACACTCAACCCATTCTAGAGTGCTACTGACCCTATCTCTAATGAGAAAACCCCACCAAAGCCTAGGTGTTCGCTCAACCTAAGCTCTGATACCAACTGTAATGGCCCGCAAATCCGTACTATCTGAGTTGACTAATAACACCACACGTCCAACCCAAATTGCACAGAAATACGAATCATTATTAGAAAGAAGTTAGAGGATGAGGAATAGAAAGAAAGAAATATAAGAATATAAGAAAACAAAGAAGACAAATCTCACAGCGGAACGAATAAAATATATTATATAACATAACTTTTGAAATACAAATCAGTAACTTTATATACATACCATCATCAGAGCACAACAGTTATTCCTGGAACAGTTATAAACACCTGTTTCCAGATACAAACATGGTTCACAGCAGAATATATGATAGTCTATAGCTAACTAGTGAAGCCTCCTGCTTCCAGCTCTTCCAAGTGAATCTGAAAAATCCCGACTACTTGACTACCCATACAAATTTGGGCACCCAAGAGTTTAGGGAAAACAAACAAAATAACTCTGGGTCAGTCATGGGACTGGTGTGAGTAAACTCCAACCAATTGTTTAACTTTCAAAATCCTTTCGAAAGAAAAGATAATAGTAAGAACAGCCCACACATAAACATGGACGGTTTTTATCTTACTATGACCCAAAACACTTTGATACGAAAATCCAGTGATATTATAATAATCACTACACCAAAACAGTGGATTCCCAACAAGTATAGGTGTTACAAATAATTTCTGTAACACTTTTATGTGTCACTAACAGCCTGTGAGGAATTTCCTGTGACACTTATAAGTGTTACAAGCAGAGTAACTGCCAACACTTATAAGTGTTACAAGCAGTTACAAGCAGAGTAACTGCTAACACTTATAAGTGTTACAAGAAGACCAACTGCTAACACTTATAAGTGTTACAAACAGAGTAACTGCTAACACTTATCAGTGTTGCAAACATATTTATTGCTAACACTTATAAATGTTGGAACTATAATATATGGTAACACTTATAAGAGTTACAGACATATTCATTGCTAACACTTATAAATGTTGGAACTATAAGATATGGTAACACTTATAAATGTTACAAACATATTCATTGCTAACACTTATAAATGTTGGAACCATAAGATATGGTAACACTTATAAATGTTAGTATCATAATCCTACTAACTCTTATAAATGTTGGCATACATAAATTGCTAACACTTATATAACATGTTTTTATGATTTTCAATCACATATATAACTCAACATACCAATTCAAATAAAAGTATTTAGTACACTTCCATATTCCAAATTCCAATAATGTCACTTTTGCATAATGCTTTCAATTTCAAAATACCACAATATCAAGTTCAAATTACAAAAAACAATACAAAGTTTTACTAAAGATACATAGAAGTTTAGATATTATGAAGGCGAAGCAGGGACCATATCACAAAGCCTCTATCTGAAAATTCACAAAGCTTGTAGTGTCCGTTTTGAGGACCATCGTAAATTGGTGCTTCCGGATCTAAAACTTCTGTTATCCAAACAACTTTCTCAACATCTGGCACTATCTCTCTAAAATGACACATGGTTTGCATACCAATATAAGCTTTTGCTACATTCTTCATATCTTGTGATAATAGCATTACAAATTGTTTTCCTTTTGTTGATGATCCAACATCATTTGTCGGAATAACCGAATTAGCAATTCCAACGTTCGTTGTAGATTTATCCAAATTAGAAGCGGTTTCTGTCATAGGCGTCATAAGACCGCCATTAACGTTATGTTGCAATCCCCGTACCATAGTAAGAAAGGATGAAGCAAATGATTTAAGAGCATCGTTGATTTGGATTGACACTTGACTCGCCACTTGACTTGCAACTTGATTTTGTAATTCCATAGACCATTGACGAAAATCATCCTTTTTATTCTTATCGGCAATTGCTTTTGATGCTTGCATTATCTTTACGTGCTTTACGGAAGAAGAGGAGCTAATTGCACGACAATAATTTTTCCTTTTATCAGAACCAAAAACTTTGGCGATAGGATCATTGTCAAAATCAAACATGTTTGCATGCTCGTTGCTATTACATTCCAACTCCTGTTTTTTTCCTCCTCCTCCACAAGTGCCTACAAAATATAAACGCACTCATTTTTAAAGAAATAACAAATTGCAAGTCAAGTTTCTGAAAATGACAATTATAATTTCAGAAAATAAACATCTAAAAATGATGTTACGAAACATATATGGTACCATAGTTACGAAACTGAAGCTGAGCAATGCTCAATTTCGAGTTCCGAGTACTCAAAACTGGGCAATGCTCAGTTTCAGTTTCAGTTCCGAGCTAGAAACTAAAACTGAACAGTTTCAGTTTCAGTTTCAGTTCCGAGCTCGAAACTGAAACTGAATAGTTTCAGTTTCAGTTTCGAGCTCGAAACTGAAACTGAACAGTTTCAGTTTCTACTGGCATTGCTCAGTCTCGATAGTAAAACAATTATAAATGGTAAACAATATGTTTGTGCATGTCTGAAGCTAAAGTGCAATCCAGTGAAGCGCTCTAGGTAATTAATGTCTCGGCGTTTTAACAAGTTAACCAAAATACCCAAGCAATTGTTAAATGTTAAACTCTATTGAAAATCCTAGTGATACCATTACCAAGGATGAATCCCAGTGTTTGATGAAAGAGCTCTTGCATAGACGATGACTAAACTAGAAAATTCAACTAAAATCAATCTAATAAACTAGCTAAACGTTGTTGATCCCTGAGGGTTGCCCAGTTTCGAGTTCTCGAAACTGAAACTGAGCATTGCCCAGTTTCGAGTACTCGGAACTCGAAACTGAGCATTGCTCAGTTTCAGTTTCGCATATTCGAGAACTCGAAACTGAAACTGAACATTGCTCAGTTTCAGTTTCGAGTTCTCGAAACTGAAACTGATCAGTTTCGAGTTCTCGAAACTGAACTGAACATTGCCCAGTTTCGAGTACTCGGAACTCGAAACCGAGCATTGCTCAGTTTCAGTTTCGCTGTTTCGAGAACTTGAAACTGAGCATAAAACATAAAACATGACAGGTAAGAAAACTAACAATAACTTAAACCGATCTAACCTTTCCTCATTGTGCTTGATAAAATATAAAACATGACAATAAGACAACTTATGCATTAGAAGTTAAACAAAAATATAAAAGACAATACCCCGTTTGGCTTGTCATTTTTTGTTTTACGTTTTCGTCTAAACAGAAGTGCAGCCTCCGTATGGATTGTAGGAAAACAAATAATTTTGAAAAATCTAATTAACATGTAAAGTAAATAACAAGTTTATTTTATTTTTTGTGTTAAGGTAACAAAGTTATGAAAAATAATCCATCCGTTGATTGTCGCAATGACTAAGAATTATACATGTTCTCATATTTCTTAGTCGAAGTTGAAAACGCGAACAAAATCCAAAACGGACCCTAAAATTATGACATACAGAAATTTAGTTGTTTTACTTGTTGAATAAAAGTTGAAGCTATGATTATTTAATCCTAGATGTGAAACAGAGCTGGCTCAAATACGAGATCTAATTAGGCAAGTGCTTAGGATACCACTAAAGTTTAGATTCACTTATATATACCACTCTGTGTAATTTAACGAATTTTTTTTCATTCAAACGCATATGTGGTTCGCATGCCGCAAGTATATAATCTTTTAGTGATTAAAATTAGAAAAGTTTCTTTTATTTTTTTAAATAAAAAAAGTCCAGCTAGCAAAGTTACACATGTAATATCTATCGCACATCTACCATCCTATTTATCGTTCCACTGTAAAGATGCTTAACTTGGATGTTGGTCCTAAGCGGTGAAAAATAGATAGGTTTGAAATCAAAAATAGAAACTATATAGTGGATATAGTCAGTAGTTGCCAATGGATCCATTTAATAGAATTCCAAGCTCGAAACTGAAACTGAACAGTTTCAGTTTCGAGTTTCAGTTTCGAGCTCGAAACTGAAACTGAACCGTTTCAGTTTCTAGTGGCATTGCTCAGTCTCGATAGTAAAACAGTTATAAATGGTAACACAATATGTTTGTGCATGTCTGAAGCTAAAGTGCAATCCAGTGAAGCGCTCTAGGTAATTAATGTCTCAGCGTTTTAACAAGTTAACCAAAATACCCAAGCAATTGTTAAATGTTAAACTCTATTGAAAATCCTAGTGATACCATTACCAAGGATGAATCCCAGTGTTTGATGAAAGAGCTCTTGCATAGATGATGACTAAACTAGAAAATTCAAGTAAAATCAATCTAATAAACTAGCTAAACGTTGTTGATCCCTGAGGGTTGCCTAGTTTCGAGTTCTTGAAACTGAAACTGAGCATTGCCCAGTTTCGAGTACTCGGAACTCGAAACTGAGCATTGCTCAGTTTCAGTTTCGCAGTTTCGAGAACTCGAAACTGAAACTGAACATTGCTCAGTTTCAGTTTCGAGTTCTCGAAACTGAACTGAACATTGCCCAGTTTCGAGTACTCGGGACTCGAAACCGAGCATTGCTCAGTTTCAGTTTTGCTGTTTCGAGAACTTGAAACTGAGCATAAAACATAAAACATGACAGGTAAGAAAACTAACAATAACTTAAACCGATCTAACCTTTCCTCATTGTGCTTGATAAAATATAAAACATGACAATAAGACAACTTATGCATTAGAAGTTAAACAAAAATATAAAAGACAATACCCCGTTTGGCTTGTCATTTTTTGTTTTGTGTTTTCGTCTAAACAGAAGTGCAGCCTCCGTGTGGATTGTAGGAAAACAAATAATTTTGAAAAATCTAATTAACATGTAAAGTAAATAACAAGTTTATTTTATTTTTTGTGTTAAGGTAACAAAGTTATGAAAAATAATCCATCCGTTGATTGTCGCAATGACTAAGAATTATACATGTTCTCATATTTCTTAGTCGAAGTTGAAAACACGAACAAAATCCAAAACGGACCCTAAAATTATGACATATAGAAATTTAGTTGTTTTACCTGTTGAATAAAAGTTGAAGCTATGATTATTTAATCCTAGATGTGAAACAGAGCTGGCTCAAATACGAGATCTAATTAGGTAAGTGCTTAGGATACCACTAAAGTTTAGATTCACTTATATATACCACTCTGTGTAATTTAACGTCAATTTTTTCATTAAAACGCATATGTGGTTCACGTGCCGCAAGTATATAATTTTTTAGTGATTAAAATTAGATAAGTTTCTTTTTTTTTTAAATAAAAAAAGTCCAGCTAGCAAAGTTACACATGTAATATCTATCGCACATCTACCATCCAATTTATCGTTCCACTGTAAAGATGCTTAACTTGGATGTTGGTCCTAAGCGATGAAAAATAGATAGGTTTGAAATCAAAAACAGAAACTATATAGTGGATATAGTCAGTAGTTCCCAATGGATCCATTTAATAGAATTCCGAGCTCGAAACTGAAACTGAACAGTTTCAGTTTCGAGTTTCAGTTTCGAGCTCGAAACTGAAACTGAACAGTTTCAGTTTCTAGTGGCATTGCTCAGTCTCGATAGTAAAACAATTATAAATGGTAACACTATATGTTTGTGCATGTCTGAAGCTAAAGTACAATCTAGTGAAGCGCTCTACGTAATTAATGTCTCGGCGTTTTAACAAGTTAACCAAAATACCCAAGCAATTGTTAAATGTTAAACTCTATTGAAAATCCTAGTGATACCATTACCAAGGACGAATCCCAGTGTTTGATGAAAGAGCTCTTGCATAGACGATGACTAAACTAGAAAATTCAACTAAAATCAATCTAATAAACTAGCTAAACGTTGTTGATCCCTGAGGGTTGCCCAGTTTCGAGTTCTTGAAACTGAAACTGAGCATTGCCCAGTTTCGAGTACTCGGAACTCGAAACTGAGCATTGCTCAGTTTCAGTTTCGAGAACTCGAAACTGAAACTGAACATTGCTCAGTTTCAGTTTCGAGTTCTCCAAAATGAAACTGATCAGTTTCGAGATCTCGAAACTGAAACTGAGCATTGCCCAGTTTCGAGTACTCGGAACTCGAAACTGAGCATTGCTCAGTTTCAGTTTCGCAGTTTCGAGAACTCGAAACTGAAACTGAAACTGAACATTGCGCAGTTTCAGTTTCGAGTTCTCGAAACTGAAACTGAACATTGCTCAGTTTCAGTTTCGAGTTCTCGAAACTGAACTGAACATTGCTCAGTTTCGAGTACTCGTCAACATGCCATCATATTTTTTTTCGAAAATGAGAGAATTAAACTAAGCACAAAAAATTGTTTTCTCTTTTAAACATCTCGATCATAATAAGTACCCAATAAAAAAGTTTTCACCTTGATAAAAAGTTGGATTGGTGTAAACTTACATAGGTTTTTGCTGCTGATGGAATAACTTGTCCAGTTTTCTTATTTTTATGTCCCTCCTTCCAAACCATTGTCCTCGTAACTTTCACCTCCGGATTTTTCTTAACCTGCAATAAGAAATATTATTAAAATAATTAACTATTTATTAATAGTATTCACAAGAAATATTTTTACTATGATTTCTTACCATTTCATCATAAACTTTACGGTATGATTTTCTTCCTAGCGTGTGAGTGATAGTATTAGCTTTGGCTTGGGCGTTTCTCTTACATTGCTCTTTTTTCTTATCAGTGTATTCGTTGTCTACAAACTTCTCCCACCATACTTTGTCAATGTCTGAAGGACATTTAGTGATAGCGATATTCTTGGGTATGATGGTTCCTTTGACTCTAAGCAATCTGTTTCGCAAAGTATACTTTACCGTACGAATTTGTTCAAAACTTCACAAAAAAACTGCATTTTAAAACAAATCTGCATTTGTTAAAAAAAATTACTGCATTTCTTCAAAACCTAATCTGCAAAACTGAGCAAACATTGCTCGACTGGGCAATGCTCAGTTTCGAGCAAAAGTATAAATATGGGCAATCTTCAGTTTTGAGGATATTTTGTTTACTTGTAGAAGAACATCTATTTTGTGTAAGATAATAACATCTATTTTGTTTATAATGCTTCATTTACTTTATATTTTTTGACCAAAAGTATAAATGTGAATAAAATTTGTTAAGAACATATAGCAAGTTCCTATTGTATTTTCTTCGTAGTATGAAAGAATTATCAAAGTAACAAATAATACATATAAAAATTTTGTAGAGTAAAATTTGAATGTACCACAATGCTATTTATCAGCAATAAAAATAATAAAATAAAATACTAAATTTACAAAACGGCAGCTACATCAACAAATATTATGAAGGCGAAATTATGAAGGAGAAACGACACCAATTTGCATGCTCGTTGCTATTACATTCCAACTCCTAGAACCTACATGATTTATTGAACAAAGATAACGGCAGCTACCAACACAATTTAGATTACATTTAATATGTGAAATAACAAAGGAAATAGAATAAACTAAAATATGAAATCAAACAAATAATAAATTTTGAGGAATCCAGTTGGATCCCTCCAACCTGTTTCCTGCATCCACATATGTTAGCCAACATTAATAATACCCATCCTGCTTCAAGGCAGGATATCGCGGTATAGAAGGTCATCCACTATCATATTGTGGGGCGCATAGGGTCATCCGCTAATGATACCGCGGGCATCCGCTAATGGTACTGCGGGAAATATCCAACCACCAATATATATATAATAGCCACAAGCCTAATAACTAATATATACGCATCTAAAACTGAAATATTCAATACACATACGCACCTGAAACTGAAATCCAATGAAGGAAGCAAACACAATATGACGAGGTGCAGAAGAAAATAAGCGAATGAGAACTGCAGGAACAATAAATGGTACATTAGATAATCTGGACTTGCATGAGGAAATAAGCGAATGATAAATTGTAAATAAGAAAATAAGCGAATGATGGCAGAATACATATAAGCAGCGAAATGTACTACAACAACCTTAAAAGGAACCGGTATAGATACACGGAGCAAGTCCCATCATGTTCATAGGGCGTAAAAGTTGCAAAAGACGCATGTACAAATGACAGTTTCAGGCTGTCTAAAACACAAGGTATTAATAATGTAAATGTATCTACTATGCGGTCTATGGTAAATTATTTCCGAACTAAAAGACGCAGCAAGATACAAAATAAGAACAGCGTAGAAATGCATCAAGCTAACATGTAACGGTTGGAAATTTTCGACTCCTCGAGAGTCGAAAATCCCGAGACGTTAGTGAAAGAAAGTAGAGGGTGAGGAAGAAAAGATAGAACTAATAGAATAGAAGAAGAAGAAGAACTTACATCATCAGAGTAAACACAAATCTCACAGCGGAACGAATAAAATATAACATAACTTTGAAATACAAATCAGTACTCGTATATACATACCATTTCAAAGTACAACACTTAACAACACAGCGGAATAATAAATCCTGAAGTCTCCTGCTCCAAGCTCTCCAAGTGTATCTGTAAAATCCCAACTACTTGACTGCCCGTACAAATTTAGGCACCCAAGAGTTTAGGGAAAACAAACAAAATAAACTCCGGGTCAGTCATGGGACTGGTGTGAATAAAACTCCAACACTTGGTTAAATAAAGGATATCTTTCTGATATTATAATAATGTCTAAATACAAATAGATATCAATCTAGCAGAACGCTTGCATCTCACGTTCCACATTCATAGTATACAAATAAAACCGTGAGCGCTTATCGGAGATTGGATTCCAACAGACAAGGTATGGGAGCACCTTCCGATCAGTGTACTCTAGAGGAGATACACTAGGGTTCAACAAGAATGTCTTGCAACCCGGCCACACATGACCGTTCACTCATTTAGCTTGAGTGTAACAAATATATTATCACCGATGGTTGGGATCAGCAACCATCCTTCCCGATAAGGGACAGCATTGAAATAGATTATAAAGAAGTACAATTGAATATTCTCTAGATGGTGATAATACACCCTGCTTGGGTATGGCCCAACTAGCCATGCTGCCTAGCCTAACTTCTGTTATTTCCCGGTGGTGAGGTTTGAGGTCACATTTATCACTTTGACAGATTATTTCTTCAATTACTTTGAATGCCACATCGTCATACCCGCCAAATCATTATCGATTTCTCAAGGCATCACGAGTATAAAATCTAAGAGAAACGAATTTCTCCGCCACCAACGTAATACGTTAAAAGAGATCAACATATGATTCGTTAAGAATACTTTGTCAGACACTCGTCCATATACGTTGTTCTGGGACTGAATAAACCGAAGGCACTATTCAGTGAATCCATCCTACCTAGGCTTTTCACAATAGCCCTTGCACTTCACTCTGTCTTCAATTATCTTCAGCGTACTTGATTCGCAACGCTTATGCTAATACGGAGTGGTTCTTCGGATAATAATCCAACTGGTCTCTCCATATTTACAACGTAAATATGGCCAAAACTTTGATAGTCTGTGATTCAACTATCAAATGAAAACATGTCGGTGTACAAACAACGATCTTATTTCCAAATGGAAATTCGATCGATCAATCATCATATACATATATATGTTCATATTTCCTTATTTCATATATTTAGAAAATATATGTTATTAATCATTGGAAAACATTTCCATAGCTTATTTTCACATCACTATTATTTCGCAACTATCAGTCCCTAACTGTAACTAGTATGAGAACAATTCTCTAAGTATCAATCCGGAAGGTCGAAACCAACATCATATCGTCACTTAGAAAACCGTTCAACTTACCCTCTCCAGTCAGTTTCTGAATTTGCTTAACTCTATTTCTTAAATTCTTATCATGAAAACATTTCATTTTCTATGTTTAGAAAACATATCTGACTATATTTGCAAAACGTTTCCAAAACTCATTTACGGATTTCCAATGAACGTTGTATAAAACATCGTTTCGCTTAATCCATTTATCGCTTATTCCTTAACTTTATTCCTAATCAACCTTTTAGATCGAACCACAACTATTCCTTTGTCAATTCTGAAGTCAATCAAGTTGGGGTATAATTACCTCTCAGACCTTAATTGAACAACGTCCTTTACTGTGAAATAGATGAAGCTCATCACTCACTTTTTACAATCATCTGTTTACGCAAATTCTCGGATTTAGGTTACGAATCCACTTCTTATATGACAGTGTTTGATTATAACTATAACGTTATAATTCCTGCCCCTAAAATATCTAACCTAAATTATAAATTTATTTCCTAACTCGAATAATTTAACAGACACCTAATTTCTAAATCAATAACTAAATCTTGATTTAAACCATGGAAAGTAAATAGTACTTTCCTGAATTCGCTATAATCGAATTCGACGTATAACTCTCCTTCGAGAAATCTCTATTCGATTAACTCTCCCTTTTTAAATAACTTATATTTGATAAACTCTATTTCGATTAACTTCTATCGAATAACTAATATTCGAATAACTCTTCTTGGTTGGCTCTATTTCATTAACTCTTATCGAATAACAAATATTCGATATTCTCAAATGTGTCAATTCTTATCGAATAACTAACATCCGATTTAACTTAAATGGATTTACTCTTATCGAATAACTTATTCGATTAACTCAACTTGATTTTCTTAACTCGATTATCTCAACTCGATTTCTTAACTCGATTACTTAACTCGATAAATCTTAACTTAACCGAAATCGATTAACTCAACTCTAATCGATTAACTTAATTTGATTTACTCCTTCGAATAACTAATTCGAATAACTTAATTGATTAACTCCTTTGAATAACTAATTCGATTTACTCTTCTCGAATAACTAAATTCGATTAACTCAAATTGAATAACTAATATTCAATTAACTCTTCGACTAACTCCTTTGGATTAACTAACTTCGAATAACTCCTTTGGATTAACTAACTTCGAATAACTCCTTTGGATTAACTAACTTCGAATAACTCCTTTGGATTAACTAACTTCGAATAACTCCTTTGGATTAACTAACTTCGAATAACCAATATTCGATAACTACTCTTCGAATAAATAATATTCGGTAACTCTTCCCAAATGAATAACATTTGATTTCTCCACTCGAATAAACTATATTCGATTACTCTTCCCTCGAATACACTATATTCGATAACTCTACTTCGAATAATTGATATTCGGCAACTCTACTCGATTAACTCCACTTGGATAACTCTAACTGGTCAACTCTAACTGGTCAACTCTAACTGAGTAACTCTAACTGATCAACTCTAACTGGTCAACTTTAACTGGTCAACTTTAATTGGTCACTCTAACTGTTTATCTTTAACTGGTAAACTTTAACTGGTTAACTCAAACTGGTCAACTCTAACTGAGTAATTCTAACTGATCAACTCTAACTGGTCAACTTTAACTGGTCAACTTTAACTGGTCACTCTAACTGTTTATCTTTAACTGGTTAACTCAAACTGGTCAGCTCTAACTGAGTAACTCTAACTGATCAACTCTAACTGGTCAACTTTAACTGGTCAACTTTAACTGGTCACTCTAACTGTTTATCTTTAACCGGTAAACTTTAACTGGTTAACTCAAACTGGTCAACTCTAACTGAGTAACTCTAACTGATCAACTCTAACTGGTCAACTTTAACTGGTCAACTTTAACTGGTCACTCTAACTGTTTATCTTTAACTGGTAAACTTTAACTGGTTAACTCAAATGGTTTAACCTAACTGGTTAACTTAAATGGTTTAACCTAACTTGATTTACTTGTCTCGGTTAACTGAACTAATCCACTTAGTTTAACTTAGTTAATTCACTTTGATTAACCCAACTAATTTACTTCGATTAACCAATTAGTTTAACTTGACTAATTCACTTAGTTTGACGCAACTAATTCACTTTGATTTACAAATTAGTTTAACTTAACTAAGTCACTTAGTTTGACGCAACTAATTCACTTTGATTTACCAATTAGTTTAACTTAACTAATTCACTTCGATTAACCTCTTAGTTTATCTTAACTAATTTACTTTGGTTAACTTAACCAATTACTTTGATTAACTCGACTAACTTGCTTTGGTTAACTTAACCAATTACTTTGATTAACTCGACTAACTTTGCTTTGGTTAACCTAACAAATTACTTTGTTAAATCCTTTTATCACACTCTGGTATTTCTTATGGTTTTTAACACATCACCTAACAACGATGACTATCGTCCAACCACACGTAATCACAACAGATTATATACATCACATTTATATATCACAATACATAAATCACAGTAAAAATAACTGTTGAGGAATCCAGTTGGATTCCTCCAACCTGTTTCCCTGCATCCACAGATGTTAAACAACACCAGTATAATATTCTGATAAACAGAATCAACATATAACTATTTGACGGTTTATATATATATATACATACGTAAATATATATATATAAAATCTCTACTAACTGACTAGCAGTTCAAGCAAACAATCAACACACAGTCAAACAGACAATATTTTAACAGTTCTAAGAATACAACGTGAAAATAAAACTGTTTAGAGTTTGTGAGTTTTACTCACCTTGGCTCGTTAACCATTTAACAACGATTTGCATTCTCTGATTTGATCAGGGAATTCCGATAGCTCCGTTCTCCGTAAAATCAGTTCCACGCTGTAGATCTTGTCATTATGATTTTCAGCGGATCTGGTTGCATTCCGTTCGTAAATTTCATTTCTCAACATCTTCCCGATCAACTCACTTGCGTCAGCTCTTCTTTCTTATGCCTGCACCGACCTAGCTCCTTTTGTTTTTGTATATTTTTAAATATGGGCCTCACGTCTAAATTAAATACCTCGGCCCATTTACATACTTTAACCCATCGTCTACAGGGATCATCTTCCTGGTTTAAAACAATTCGTGTTCCTCCAACTTTTCAGTAATAACTCCAACCCTAATACAAACATTTCCGCCATTGTATTACTGGTCGACGCTTCCTTTTCTTCATTTTAATGAATACCAACATTAGCTGCTTTAGTAGACTATTACTTCTCTATTTCGAAAACACTTTCCCCAATGCCATCACCATTGTAATGAACCCATCATCCACATGTATGTTTACACCTGAACTAGCTATCCTCCTCGATGTCCGTTCTCGAAAAAGTTTGCTTCACCACCTTTGAACCATTCACGTTCTCCCTAAAGGTACACCGGCTTCAAATCAAAACCTCACGAGTCACCAGCTCCAAAACTGAAAACTGGCATGTGATAACACGTCCAGTAGCCTTCCAAGATCCATACCTGCACCATGAAGCTTTACTTCACCAATTCCGTGCTTAACAGCACCTTGTCCCTTCATGTTGAAATCGCTCCAACTCTCCAGGCACACAACAACTTCTCACTAGACCATTTCCATGCAACTAACGTTATTAACTTTATGATACAACGTCCCATTCTTCCCCTCTTGTCCACGCAAATGCAAAGTCTCTGCATATCAGTACTCAACTGTAAATACAGTCACCCACATACTCTATATTAATGAAAACAAACCCACCCATACATGCTGCGCCATAAACATCATCCCCAGTTTGAAGCTCAGCACCCCCTTCAAGATTGCGACTTCAGAACGACTTGCACCATCATGACTTCACACAATCCGCCCCCCTTCAAACAGTTCCACGATGTCATCTACCCCTCCTCACGTTTTCTGTTCCTTCCATGCGAGCTCGCTTCATCTTCATCACGCTCGAGTTCTCTTACATATAACTAAGTTTATTCGATTTTATCCCTTGAAAAAACGTTGTGTTCGCTTTTAGTTTCCAGAAGAACGAATATTTTTGTCTTAGGACATTTGCTAAAGGGTATTTATAAGGCAATTATATACGTGGGTGCAGGCGTGAGATGTGTCAAGAGGAATACCATGTATTGGTTTGTCATACTTAGCCCTCCACGTTCATAATAGTGGACGTGACTTTCTTTTGATCGAAGAAAACTGGTGGTGTTTCAAATAGTGGAAGGGGTGGCTGATAAATCACAATGTGGCTCCTTTATGTTCTCATTTTTGTTTAAAAATGTCTGGTCTTCTTTAGTCCATCCATGCTTGTCCATTTGAAAATAACGTAACCTTTATATGCAACTCTACTCGTTTACGGATTTCTATCGACAGAGATAAACATACTGTTGTAATCAGCTCGGTGCCACGATCCCAAAAATATAATAATACCGGTAGGTGGACTCATATTTTGAAACTTCAAAATGTTGATTTCAGGGTGCGAAATACTTCAAATCAAAAGTCGCATATTTAATTAATTAAAAATTACAGTAAAATTCTAAAAATTAAATTATCGCTATTTCCCAAAAGAACCTTGTCTGAATTCACATCCGATATCTAGTTATTTTGAAATAACCGTTATGGCCGATAAACGATTCTATAGTGACTATTCTGAAATTTGATTTGGACATAACTCAAAATCTACACGAAGAAATCTTCATTTTTCTCTTCCATTAGAAAAATATAGCTTAACAGATTCAAACGTTTCTTGTTTCACAGAAATCCGACTTATAACGAATCTTGTATATTCAGTTGAAGTTCAACTCGCCAAATAACGAACTGCCGCGTCGTTACGGGCTCGATTATAATTATTATTATAATTTATACGTTCAACTATCGTTTATTTAATATATTCGTTATTTAAATAATTAAATAACTTAATTATTATACCTTACAAAACGCGCCATTACAGACTTCCCCCCTTAAAATAATTTCGTCCTCGAAATTGCTAAGTTAGAAAAATGCTACTAACTCTACTAACTAGATTTAAAAATCCTTTTTGTTTACCTCTAAATTTCAGTTTCGACTGGACCTATTTAATTTTAATTAATTTATTAATTCATTTCCGACCAACTAAAATTTTCAAAAATTCTAAAAATTTTCTAACACCTTAAATTTTCGAAAAATTTCGCCATAACCTCCTTTGTATGGCTCAATACGTCAAACCACAACTCGCCTCTCTAGGCCTCCTCCAATCCAAAAGGAAATCAAAATAGCCATGCGGCTTGCCAATTCGGCTCATAAAATCCAAACTCATATATGATATAAACTTGTACCTTTTTGTCGGGCATTTAACTCTATCCCTTTCATCTGCTACCACTTCAACATATACCAATGTTATCCATTCCAATTGATCTCCAATCAGTTCATATCCTCAAATCCAAATCGAATTTCATTCGAACTCTAATATCAAATTTCAAATTATTGACTTATCAATTTGGTTCCATTCTAGATTATCTCTAATCCAATTCAATTTTATTTAACTCGGTTCAAGTTAAATTTCAATTTATTTTTACCATCTCATTTTATTTAACTTCATTAGTTAAATTTTAATTCCAGAACTTAAGTTCCTGCGTTTCTTTCAAATCAATTTGAAATCATAATGCCAATTCAAAACCTTTGAATTTCTAAACAACTTGTTTTCTCAAAACAATTCAAAAACAAAACCTTTGGTAGTAATCCGTCACTTAGAACTCGAAAATGAACACTGATGATGTCTAGATTCATCATCAGAATCTATTTTCCAGCTATCGAAGTGAGTTCAATACTATATCATTTTCAATTTGAAAAACATTTTCAAAATCTCCAAGGAACTTAAAATTTCCTTATTTTAAATTCCAAATTCTGATTTAAATTCATATTTAATTCAAACTATTTCATATATTACATTCATATGAATTCTGATTGGTCATTTATAACCATTTCACCCTTTTATAGTCTTATTCGATTATAATAACAACCAACACAATCAATATACTATAATAATTTCAAGATATATATTTCTTCTATAAACAAATATATTTTGGGAAAAATTATTTCATTTACCCTCTTTCAAAACATACCATGACGGTTCATCGTATTCGAGTGTTTAGTAACCCTTATCAATACAGTGGATCAACTGATCGACCAGAATTCATAAGCCACTCAACCAATGAGTCTCCACAATATAAAACAATTTTATATTGAATAACAATTACGCGCTCATATATATACACTCAAACTCAATTTAGGATATTACTAATCCCATCTCTATCGAGTTATGCCACAGAGCCAAGGTAATCACTTAACTTAAGCTCTGATACCAACTGTAACTGTAACGAACTGGGATTTTCGACTCCGAAAATCCACATCAAACTACCATGTTGATCATTCAGACATCTAACATTCCAGATCATTAATAGAAAGAAGTTAGAGGGTGAGAATAGATAAGGTAGAAATATTAGAATAGAAGAAGGAGAAGAACACGACACCACAGAATCTCACATCGCAGCGGAACAAAATATAATACAGAAATAAATCTTTATTGAGAACTTTTAAAATACTTACAATATCAGAGTACACATCTGGACAGTGATAATCTGTCCTCATACAACACACAGCGGAATACTGGTAATATCATACGTCTGGACCCTTCCAGCTCGTCTCTTCACAGTAGTCGATAACCTGAACCTGTACAACCCGGCCTAACCCGAGCATTTACAAAACACCGGGTCAGTCTGGTGAACCAGAGTGAGATAAACTCGCACAGTATAAGGGTGAACCATCCAATCATGATTTTAAAGTTCAAAATCTTTTCAAAAGGAAAGGATAATCGTAAGACCAAATCCACACATAAATACGGATGGTTTTTACCTTACGATAACCCAAAACAGTTTGAAACCAATATCTTGTCTGATATTATAATAATGTCTAAATACAAGTAAATAACAATCTAGTGGAACGCTTGCATCTCACGCTCCACATATATAGTATACAATCAAAACCCGCAGGCGCTTATTGGAGATTGGATTCCGACTTTGACAAGGTATGGGTCCACCTTCCGATAGTGTATCTCTAGAGACGAATACACTGGGTTCAACAAGAACTTCTTGCAACCTGGCCCTCACATGACCGACCACTCATTTCGCTTGAGTGTATCGAATGTATATCACCGACGGTTGGGATCAGCAACCGTCTCCCGACAAGGGACAGCATCGAAACATAGATTTAAGAAACAATAGGATTTCCTCTAGATAGGTGATTCTACACCCTAATGGGAGCGACCCACATAGCCATGCTGCCTGCCCGATTTTTGTCATTTCTCGGTTGATGAGGCTTGAGGTCTAGATTACTCTTGATCATCTGGTCATCATTCACTTTGAATGCCACATCGTCAGATCCGTCAGATATCACTAATTGACGTCCACAAAAATACTCTAGCTGAAAGCTAGAGAATGGCAATTCCCTGCCAACAACTATCGTACGTTTGAAGAAATCAACGTACGTGATCCTTTGGAAATACTTTGTCAGACATCCGTCCATACATGTCATCCAGGAACAGGATGAACCGAAGGCACTCTCCTACCGCATCCATATAGGAATCACCCCATGGATCAGTAGCGAGGAGTCCTTGCACTCGTGGATTCCAACCACGACCGAACCACAGTTTATCTCTGGCCGCTAAACCAGAGATTCTTAGCAGTTCCTCCGCTTATGAAGATCCACGGTCTTCAATGCTCCATCTCGACCGTCTTCAAATATCTTCACGTATTTGTTGGTCGGAATGGTTTTCGAATATAAATTCGATCCCGGTCTTTCCATACCAACAATCGTATTGGGCGGGTTTGATAGTCGGTGTTTTAACTATCAAAATATACAGTGTTTCAACCATGACACTCCAATGAGTTCACTGGTTCAGTATTTAGCATCACTTGGCCTTTGACAAGCTAATTTCCTTTTTGTTAAATTGAAACTTCCAATTTCTTTTAATATTCAAAAATACGATATTTGAATAACTCTAATTCGGTTTAACTTTAGTCGATTAACTCTAATTGATTAACTAATACTCGACTTAAATCCATTCACTTGACCCTAGATCGCAGTGATCACAATGGTTACGCCTGAATCCCTCAGGAAACATCCGACCGCCGTAGGCTATCTGCAGCCCTGCGAATTACGCTAGCAGTCGTACGAAATGGCAACTTAGCCGAATAATTATGTTTGGCTAATTCTATCTCGAATAACTATATTCAATTTCCCATTTAAATCTTCTTTCACTTAATTCATATAATTGAGTACGTTTATTTCCTTTCACCATTCAATTGGCTTGCATCTCACCTTCGGTAACTTTTAATTGAAATCCCATTTAAAATATATTCCTAACTTCATCATTAATTAAAATAATAACTTATTTCAAACATTAACTATTTTAGTAGTAAATCCCTTTATTAACTAAATCCCTTTTAAATCCTTATTCAAATTCAAACAATATTCATTTAACTATTTTAGTCAAAACACATTAACTTGATAAACAATTCCTATTCCAAACGATCGATTTATTTAACTCAAAAACTTGATTATCTCATTAACCGATTTCAACAATCCTCGCTTTAAATTAATTAAAAATATAATTAATTTAATTAGATTCTAATTATTTGTTTTCCTTACAAAACAATGATCAAAGTTTAACCCTTTCAATTCATTTCTTATTCTTCCACTGGTAAATCTGATTAACATCTTTACAAAATAACTTCATAACAAATCAAAGTCTTAAACAAATAAAATATTTATTTGTTTCTCTTAAATAACTTTTATTCAAATAATATAATTCAAATCTAACTCTGGTTATAAAATAAATTTTATAACCTCAACTTTATCGATTCACCTGACGGTGAATCAATATCTATAACTCGATTGGTTTTAAAGGCCATACCCTGCCAAACACTTAACCAATATCACCTATTGGTTCAAACCACACAGATGTTGAATATTCAATTAATAATCAACCATCAAATCAATCACACAAACAGATCAGTTCATATATGAGCATATGAAAATAAATAATACATTTGAGGAATCCGGTTGGATCCCTCCAACCTGTTCTTCCCTGTATTCAAAACGGTTATCACAAACCAGGTCAAACAATCCCATTTAACGGATATATCATAGCAATTAGCAACCATTTTATATCAACTAACCAATAAAACATTTTCATCAGTTCCTCCAGTTCAACCGAAAACACGTTTATTTTATAAACGTGACCAATCAAGGTGAGTCACCTTTATTGGAACCAATCGTTAAAAAGAACGATTTAGTATTTCACTGAAATTAAACACAGTTTAATTTCAGCTGTTAAATCAACAGTTAAATAGATAACTAGCAAAGCAGTCAACCATTGGCAAACAGGGCACACAAAATAAAAACACCCAATTTATATAAAATATAAAAAGGGTAACTGAGTGAGTTTAACTCACCTTGATTTTATCCGACGTTGAAATAATCTTGTTTTTACTGACTAGCAACGGCGCCTAACTCTGTTCAAACCATCTCTAAATGTTACGTTGGTCGGTACGGTTCCAGTTGTCCCTTGTTTCATTTCATTCTGATAACATGGTAAAAGTTATCCACGTTATAATACATGAATTAATAAATTAATTGTTAATTTCCTTAACTTAAAATAAATTAAAACACTAAATATTTTTCTTCTTTCTTTAGACATAATCCGTCAACTTTGTTTTCCCTTTCCCCATGTTTTGCATAGACAGACCCACATCTATATCTATTTACTTACCCACCCTAAAGTTCAAAGTTTTTCCAATGTATATAATTAAAATAATTAGAACTTAACCTTATTTATAATTATACTGGGCCTTACCGTAGTTTCTTTGTATCCAGCAGTTACTCGAAATTTTCCCTACCACCACGTTATGAACGAAACCGAGCACCTTTTTTTTTTTTCTTTTTCTTCGCTACTATGAACCGCATGCCCTCCACTTCTTTTTGTTTGTACTGTTCGCATGATCTACTGCTTTTGTTTACGTCTTCCCCAACTTTGTATATTGCTTTCGAACTCCTCACTCCAACCAATATATGTACACGAGCAAAGAACCTCACGGGAAAAGGGATCCACACCATGAAACTACCCTTCCCCTGAACTCTGACAGGCCACGCCTTTGCTTCTTTCCCCTCACTCTAACAGGCCACGCCTTTGCTTCTTTCCCCTCACGTAAATAAATTTCCTCCTGTTTACATTATCTACTCCCTTCGTTCTGTTCAAGCTGAAAAACCATGCACCACTTTAATTAGTTTTTTTAATCAAATACTTAATAACATTAAACCCCTTCCTAATCATTTTTAGTTACCAGTAAACCATGTTTTAACCCAGGCCTTAAGCCGATCCCCTTTCAGACTTTGTCTTTGAACCCATCACCAGTAGATGCTCCACGACCCTCCCTGCTTCCAAGCGTTCTAACCCAATACCCCCTCATGAACTCGCACCGCCTCGCACACACCTGCTACCGCCAGTAACTCATGCATGGGTTCACTTTGATCTTATACTGTGAATTGAAATGTTGAGTTTCCTACGAGTTAGTGTTTTGTTTCGAGGGAAGGCTCGCGTTTTTCCTATTACTGAAGCGGTGAAAAATGAAAGTGGAGCAACTGTTTATATAGAAAGAGATGCGTGGGAGCCAAGGAAATGTAGGTCATAGGTTTGCAGAATAGAGTATGTGGCAGTGTGGCGTGGGTGGGTTTCGAAACAACCCTTACCTGTCACGGTTCTTAAGTAGAGTGGGGCGCAAGGTAATTGAGAGCTTGGGACGCACGGCATAGGTTTGTAGGGTATGTTATAGCTGTGTAATAAGAAAAGTAAAGTGAAGGCAGAAACATGTGCTTGCCCAAACGTACAGGGTTGCTGAAAAGATGTTGAAAGGATACAACACTGTGGCGCTTCCATATTGCATGTGCACAGATTGTTTAGGATAGACAACCCTAGGTGTAGCGTACAGGGAAGAAAAGAAGGTTATAATAGAAAGAAAGGAATGTATTTTATTGATAAAATAATGTATGAAACTTTGTTATAGAGAAATTGTGTTAAAAACCACTACAAATGATTTCTGTCTACTGATAAAAAAACTATTCTTGGTGTAAAAAGATATTCCGGACCCAATGGGATAAGTTTCGTCGCAATCCGAGGTCGTATGGAAAAAATTCCCTTATAAAACCAGAAATGAACACACGTTTAATTTTTTTTACGGTCACCAGATAAATCAAATTCACTTGAAACTACGAAGTCTGACAATAACTTTTTGATACGAACCCAACGGCACTAATTTCGTCGCATTCTGAGACTGTTGCCCCGGTAGGCTATTTTTACCCCGAACCGCAATACCCCTTTTAACACCAATTTTTTCGATCTCTAAAAATAACAAACTATATACCTATCCTGGCTCTAATCGACAATACGAATTCAACGGAACTGGTTTCGTGGCCTAATTCGATCGTCTGCTCAAGTTACACTCAAATATCCTTTTATTTATTTAAATACGCGTTATATAAAATGAACGGGCGTTTATGGCTACCGTGGTCACATATGACATCGGTTTGCCACGCCATTCAACAGCGTACAATAATTTAACGATACGGTTCTAATGAAACTGATTTCGTCGAAATCTGAGTCCGTTTGCAAAACGGCTATTTTAAAGGCCTATAATTTAATAACGGTTTTCCATAGCGACTATTTCAAAATTTGATTTGGCCATAACTATCAAATTATAACACGAAATCTGGATTTTTCTCTTTCATATGAAAGCTATCGCCAATACGGCTCCAACGTGTCTTGTTTCACAGAAATCCGACTTATATCGAATCCTGTATTCTCAGTTGAAGTTCAAAACTCGAATTTACGAACTGCACGCCATTTCCAAGCTCTATTTATATTATATATATAGTTCAGCTTTGTTTAAAACGACGATTTAAATATTAAATCACATCGATATTCCAAATATAATAATTGAATTAAATAAATTAAATTATATATTTGAGTGCCGAAAACACGGGTCGTTACATTCTTCCCCCCTTAAAATAATTTCGTCCTCGAAATTGCTAAGGTAAGAAAGAACGTTATAAATCCATTAACTTTCAAATCCAATTTATCTTAAATCCAAAACCGATTTAATACCGTATATGAATATTTTCAAAAATATCGAAAATTTTCTAACACTTTAAATTTCCAAAAAAAATTCGCCAGCACCTCCTCTGTACGGCCCAATCGGTACAACTTCAACTCGCCTTTCTAGGCCTTCTTCAATCCAAAAGAAAATGAAACCGCCAAGCGGCTTGCCAAATAGGCTCATAAATCACCAAACCCATATAAAATAAACGTGTACCTTTTTGTCGGGCATTATATCCTTCCCATCTGCTATCCTGTTAGCATATACAAATGCATCCCCAAAATTCCAACTTTATCCTCAAAACCAAATCCTTCACACGTCCAAGCCAGATTCCATTCTTAATCCAATTTCCATCCATTATCAATTCAACCTCTTACTTACCAGTCCAACACCATTTCATATGCATGTCTCCCAATTCCAAATCTGATTCCACTTGATATATTATATCCCAATTCAATTTTTATTTAATTGGCTTCAATTCAATTCATATTTTCTTTCACAAATTTCTATTAAATTTTGCCTTTGTTCAAACAATTTCCCTGGGAGTTTTTAAACAGTTTGCTCTTTCAAAATCAAATGTTCCTTTTCAGGATTTAAAACAACTTGTCTTCCTCAAAGCAATTCAAAACAAAACCTTTGGTAGTAATCCGTCACTCAAAACTCGAAAATGAACACCGACAATGGCGCGCACATCATCGGAATCTATTTTCCAGCTATCGAAGTGAGTTCAATACTATATCGCTTTCAAAACCATTTCTAAACACTTCCATTTTGAAATCAGTTCAAAATATCCTTTGCAAGGCTTGTAAAACAATTTAAAAACCTCCCGGGATTTTAAAATTCTCATATATTAAGTCCAATTCCATTTTCAACCACTTGTCCAAATTTCCAAAGTTTTAATTCCAATTCTGATTTAAATTTGGATTTAACTCCTCTGATTTTCATATTATACGAATTCTAATTGGTTATTTATATAACCATTTCAATTATAATGAACCAACACATCCAATATATTATAATACTTTAAATATTAATCATTCTTTTATATCAAAATATAATTTGGGTAAAATTATTTCATTTACCCCCTTTCAAAAACATACTGTGTCGAATTATTCTGTTCAAGAGTTTAGAAACACTTATCGACACAGTTTGCATTACTGTATCGACCAGAATTCATAAACTACTCGACAAACCAATCAACACAATATAAGATAGTTTTTATAACAATTTACAAATACGCGCTCATATATATACACTCAAACTCAATCTAGGGTATTACTAACCCCATCTCTACTGAGTCACGCCACAGAGCCAAGGTAATTACTTAACCAATAGCTCTGATACCACTGTAACGAACTGGGATTTTCGACTCCGAAAATCCACATCAAACTACCATGTTGATCATTCAGACATCTAACATTCCAGATCATTAATAGAAAGAAGTTAGAGGGTGAGAATAGATAAGGTAGAAATATTAGAATAGAAGAAGGAGAAGAACACGACACCACAGAATCTCACATCGCAGCGGAACAAAATATAATACAGAAATAAATCTTTATTGAGAACTTTTAAAATACTTACAATATCAGAGTACACATCTGGACAGTGATAATCTGTCCTCATACAACACACAGCGGAATACTGGTAATATCATACGTCTGGACCCTTCCAGCTCGTCTCTTCATAGTAGTCGATAACCTGAACCTGTACAACCCGGCCTAACCCGAGCATTTACAAAACACCGGGTCAGTCTGGTGAACCAGAGTGAGATAAACTCGCACAGTATAAGGGTGAACCATCCAATCATGATTTTAAAGTTCAAAATCTTTTCAAAAGGAAAGGATAATCGTAAGACCAAATCCACACATAAATACGGATGGTTTTTACCTTACGATAACCCAAAACAGTTTGAAACCAATATCTTGTCTGATATTATAATAATGTCTAAATACAAGTAAATAACAATCTAGTGGAACGCTTGCATCTCACGCTCCACATATATAGTATACAATCAAAACCCGCAGGCGCTTATTGGAGATTGGATTCCGACTTTGACAAGGTATGGGTCCACCTTCCGATAGTGTATCTCTAGAGACGAATACACTGGGTTCAACAAGAACTTCTTGCAACCCGGCCCTCACATGACCGACCACTCATTTCGCTTGAGTGTATCGAATGTATATCACCGACGGTTGGGATCAGCAACCGTCTCCCGACAAGGGACAACATCGAAACATAGATTTAAGAAACAATAGGATTTCCTCTAGATAGGTGATTCTACACCCTAATGGGAGCGACCCACATAGCCATGCTGCCTGCCCGATTTTTGTCATTTCCCGGTTGATGAGGCTTGAGGTCTAGATTACTCTTGATCATCTGGTCATCATTCACTTTGAATGCCACATCGTCAGATCCGTCAGATATCACTAATTGACGTCCACAAAAATACTCTAGCTGAAAGCTAGAGAATGGCAATTCCCTGCCAACAACTATCGTACGTTTGAAGAAATCAACGTACGTGATCCTTTGGAAATACTTTGTCAGACATCCGTCCATACATGTCATCCAGGAACAGGATGAACCGAAGGCACTCTCCTACCGCATCCATATAGGAATCACCCCATGGATCAGTAGCGAGGAGTCCTTGCACTCGTGGATTCCAACCACGACCGAACCACAGTTTATCTCTGGCCGCTAAACCAGAGATTCTTAGCAGTTCCTCCGCTTATGAAGATCCACGGTCTTCAATGCTCCATCTCGACCGTCTTCAAATATCTTCACGTATTTGTTGGTCGGAATGGTTTTCGAATATAAATTCGATCCCGGTCTTTCCATACCAACAATCGTATTGGGCGGGTTTGATAGTCGGTGTTTTAACTATCAAAATATACAGTGTTTCAACCATGACACTCCAATGAGTTCACTGGTTCAGTATTTAGCATCACTTGGCCTTTGACAAGCTAATTTCCTTTTTGTTAAATTGAAACTTCCAATTTCTTTTAATATTCAAAAATACGATATTTGAATAACTCTAATTCGGTTTAACTTTAGTCGATTAACTCTAATTGATTAACTAATACTCGACTTAAATCCATTCACTTGACCCTAGATCGCAGTGATCACAATGGTTACGCCTGAATCCCTCAGGAAACATCCGACCGCCGTAGGCTATCTGCAGCCCTGCGAATTACGCTAGCAGTCGTACGAAATGGCAACTTAGCCGAATAATTATGTTTGGCTAATTCTATCTCGAATAACTATATTCAATTTCCCATTTAAATCTTCTTTCACTTAATTCATATAATTGAGTACGTTTATTTCCTTTCACCATTCAATTGGCTTGCATCTCACCTTCGGTAACTTTTAATTGAAATCCCATTTAAAATATATTCCTAACTTCATCATTAATTAAAATAATAACTTATTTCAAACATTAACTATTTTAGTAGTAAATCCCTTTATTAACTAAATCCCTTTTAAATCCTTATTCAAATTCAAACAATATTCATTTAACTATTTTAGTCAAAACACATTAACTTGATAAACAATTCCTATTCCAAACGATCGATTTATTTAACTCAAAAACTTGATTATCTCATTAACCGATTTCAACAATCCTCGCTTTAAATTAATTAAAAATATAATTAATTTAATTAGATTCTAATTATTTGTTTTCCTTACAAAACAATGATCAAAGTTTAACCCTTTCAATTCATTTCTTATTCTTCCACTGGTAAATCTGATTAACATCTTTACAAAATAACTTCATAACAAATCAAAGTCTTAAACAAATAAAATATTTATTTGTTTCTCTTAAATAACTTTTATTCAAATAATATAATTCAAATCTAACTCTGGTTATAAAATAAATTTTATAACCTCAACTTTATCGATTCACCTGACGGTGAATCAATATCTATAACTCGATTGGTTTTAAAGGCCATACCCTGCCAAACACTTAACCAATATCACCTATTGGTTCAAACCACACAGATGTTGAATATTCAATTAATAATCAACCATCAAATCAATCACACAAACAGATCAGTTCATATATGAGCATATGAAAATAAATAATACATTTGAGGAATCCGGTTGGATCCCTCCAACCTGTTCTTCCCTGTATTCAAAACGGTTATCACAAACCAGGTCAAACAATCCCATTTAACGGATGTATCATAGCAATTAGCAACCATTTTATATCAACTAACCAATAAAACATTTTCATCAGTTCCTCCAGTTCAACCGAAAACACGTTTATTTTATAAACGTGACCAATCAAGGTGAGTCACCTTTATTGGAACCAATCGTTAAAAAGAACGATTTAGTATTTCACTGAAATTAAACACAGTTTAATTTCAGCTGTTAAATCAACAGTTAAATAGATAACTAGCAAAGCAGCCAACCATTGGCAAACAGGGCACACAAAATAAAAACACCCAATTTATATAAAATATAAAAAGGGTAACTGAGTGAGTTTAACTCACCTTGATTTTATCCGACGTTGAAATAATCTTGTTTTTACTGACTAGCAACGACGCCTAACTCTGTTCAAACCATCTCTAAATGTTACGTTGGTCGGTACGGTTCCAGTTGTCCCTTGTTTCATTTCATTCTGATAACATGGTAAAAGTTATCCACGTTATAATACATGAATTAATAAATTAATTGTTAATTTCCTTAACTTAAAATAAATTAAAACACTAAATATTTTTCTTCTTTCTTTAGACATAATCCGTCAACTTTGTTTTCCCTTTCCCCATGTTTTGCATAGACAGACCCACATCTATATCTATTTACTTACCCACCCTAAAGTTCAAAGTTTTTCCAATGTATATAATTAAAATAATTAGAACTTAACCTTATTTATAATTATACTGGGCCTTACCGTAGTTTCTTTGTATCCAGCAGTTACTCGAAATTTTCCCTACCACCACGTTATGAACGAAATCGAGCACCTTTTTTTTTTTTTTCTTTTTCTTCGCTACTATGAACCGCATGCCCTCCACTTCTTTTTGTTTGTACTGTTCGCATGATCTACTGCTTTTGTTTACGTCTTCCCCCAACTTTGTATATTGCTTTCGAACTCCTCACTCCAACCAATATATGTACACGAGCAAAGAACCTCACGGGAAAAGGGATCCACACCATGAAACTACCCTTCCCCTGAACTCTGACAAGCCACGCCTTTGCTTCTTTCCCCTCACTCTAACAGGCCACGCCTTTGCTTCTTTCCCCTCACGTAAATAAATTTCCTCCTGTTTACATTATCTACTCCCTTCGTTCTGTTCAAGCTGAAAAACCATGCACCACTTTAATTAGTTTTTTTAATCAAATACTTAATAACATTAAACCCCTTCCTAATCATTTTTAGTTACCAGTAAACCATGTTTTAACCCAGGCCTTAAGCCGATCCCCTTTCAGACTTTGTCTTTGAACCCATCACCAGTAGATGCTCCACGACCCTCCCTGCTTCCAAGCGTTCTAACCCAATACCCCCTCATGAACTCGCACCGCCTCGCACACACCTGCTACCGCCAGTAACTCATGCATGGGTTCACTTTGATCTTATACTGTGAATTGAAATGTTGAGTTTCCTACGAGTTAGTGTTTTGTTTCGAGGGAAGGCTCGCGTTTTTCCTATTACTGAAGCGGTGAAAAATGAAAGTGGAGCAACTGTTTATATAGAAAGAGATGCGTGGGAGCCAAGGAAATGTAGGTCATAGGTTTGCAGAATAGAGTATGTGGCAGTGTGGCGTGGGTGGGTTTCGAAACAACCCTTACCTGTCACGGTTCTTAAGTAGAGTGGGGCGCAAGGTAATTGAGAGCTTGGGACGCACGGCATAGGTTTGTAGGGTATGTTATAGCTGTGTAATAAGAAAAGTAAAGTGAAGGCAGAAACATGTGCTTGCCCAAACGTACAGGGTTGCTGAAAAGATGTTGAAAGGATACAACACTGTGGCGCTTCCATATTGCATGTGCACAGATTGTTTAGGATAGACAACCCTAGGTGTAGCGTACAGGGAAGAAAAGAAGGTTATAATAGAAAGAAAGGAATGTATTTTATTGATAAAATAATGTATGAAACTTTGTTATAGAGAAATTGTGTTAAAAACCACTACAAATGATTTCTGTCTACTGATAAAAAAACTATTCTTGGTGTAAAAAGATATTCCGGACCCAATGGGATAAGTTTCGTCGCAATCCGAGGTCGTATGGAAAAAATTCCCTTATAAAACCAGAAATGAACACACGTTTAATTTTTTTTACGGTCACCAGATAAATCAAATTCACTTGAAACTACGAAGTCTGACAATAACTTTTTGATACGAACCCAACGGCACTAATTTCGTCGCATTCTGAGACTGTTGCCCCGGTAGGCTATTTTTACCCCGAACCGCAATACCCCTTTTAACACCAATTTTTTCGATCTCTAAAAATAACAAACTATATACCTATCCTGGCTCTAATCGACAATACGAATTCAACGGAACTGGTTTCGTGGCCTAATTCGATCGTCTGCTCAAGTTACACTCAAATATCCTTTTATTTATTTAAATACGCGTTATATAAAATGAACGGGCGTTTATGGCTACCGTGGTCACATATGACATCGGTTTGCCACGCCATTCAACAGCGTACAATAATTTAACGATACGGTTCTAATGAAACTGATTTCGTCGAAATCTGAGTCCGTTTGCAAAACGGCTATTTTAAAGGCCTATAATTTAATAACGGTTTTCCATAGCGACTATTTCAAAATTTGATTTGGCCATAACTATCAAATTATAACACGAAATCTGGATTTTTCTCTTTCATATGAAAGCTATCGCCAATACGGCTCCAACGTGTCTTGTTTCACAGAAATCCGACTTATATCGAATCCTGTATTCTCAGTTGAAGTTCAAAACTCGAATTTACGAACTGCACGCCATTTCCAAGCTCTATTTATATTATATATATAGTTCAGCTTTGTTTAAAACGACGATTTAAATATTAAATCACATCGATATTCCAAATATAATAATTGAATTAAATAAATTAAATTATATATTTGAGTGCCGAAAACACGGGTCGTTACAGTAACGGCTGGAAATTTTCGACTCCTCGAGAGTCGAAAATCCCGAGACGTTAGTGAAAGAAAGTAGAGGGTGAGGAAGAAAAGATAGAACTAATAGAATAGAAGAAGAAGAAGAACTTACATCATCAGAGTAAACACAAATCTCACAGCGGAACGAATAAAATATAACATAACTTTGAAATACAAATCAGTACTCGTATATACATACCGTTTCAAAGTACAACACTTAACAACACAGCGGAATAATAAATCCTGAAGTCTCCTGCTCCAAGCTCTCCAAGTGTATCTGTAAAATCCCAACTACTTGACTGCCCGTACAAATTTAGGCACCCAAGAGTTTAGGGAAAACAAACAAAATAAACTCTGGGTCAGTCATGGGACTGGTGTGAATAAAACTCCAACACTTGGTTAAATAAAGGATATCTTTCTGATATTATAATAATGTCTAAATACAAATAGATATCAATCTAGCAGAACGCTTGCATCTCACGTTCCACATTCATAGTATACAAATAAAACCGTGAGCGCTTATTGGAGATTGGATTCCAACAGACAAGGTATGGGAGCACCTTCCGATCAGTGTACTCTAGAGGAGATACACTAGGGTTCAACAAGAATGTCTTGCAACCCGGCCACACATGACCGTTCACTCATTTAGCTTGAGTGTAACGAATATATTATCACCGATGGTTGGGATCAGCAACCATCCTTCCCGATAAGGGACAACATTGAAATAGATTATAAAGAAGTACCATTGAATATTCTCTAGATGGTTATAATACACCCTGCTTGGGTATGGCCCAACTAGCCATGCTGCCTAGCCCAACTTCTGTTATTTCCCGGTGGTGAGGTTTGAGGTCACGTTTATCACTTTGACAGATTATTTCTTCAATTACTTTGAATGCCACATCGTCATACCCGCCAAATCATTATCGATTTCTCAAGGCATCACGAGTATAAAAGCTAAGAGAAACGAATTTCTCCGCCACCAACGTAATACGTTAAAAGAGATCAACATATGATTCGTTAAGAATACTTTGTCAGACACTCGTCCATATACGTTGTTCTGGGACTGAATAAACCGAAGGCACTATTCAGTGAATCCATCCTACCTAGGCTTTTCACAATAGCCCTTGCACTTCACTCTGTCTTCAATTATCTTCAGCGTACTTGATTCACAACGCTTATGCTAATACGGAGTGGTTCTTCGGATAATAATCCAACCGGTCTCTCCATATTTACAACGTAAATATGGCCAAAACTTTGATAGTCTGTGATTCAACTATCAAATGAAAACATGTCGGTGTACAAACAACGATCTTATTTCCAAATGGAAATTCGATCGATCAATCATCATATACATATATATGTTCATATTTCCTTATTTCATATATTTAGAAAATATATGTTATTAATCATTGGAAAACATTTCCATAGCTTATTTTCACATCACTATTATTTCGCAACTATCAGTCCCTAACTGTAACTAGTATGAGAACAATTCTCTAAGTATCAATCCGGAAGGTCGAAACCAACATCATATCGTCACTTAGAAAACCGTTCAACTTACCCTCTCCAGTCAGTTTCTGAATTTGCTTAACTCTATTTCTTAAATTCTTATCATGAAAACATTTCATTTTCTATGTTTAGAAAACATATCTGACTATATTTGGAAAACGTTTCCAAAACTCATTTACGGATTTCCAATGAACGTTGTATAAAACATCGTTTCGCTTAATCCATTTATCGCTTATTCCTTAACTTTATTCCTAATCAACCTTTTAGATCGAACCACAACTATTCCTTTGTCAATTCTGAAGTCAATCAAGTTGGGGTATAATTACCTCTCAGACCTTAATTGAACAACGTCCTTTACTGTGAAATAGATGAAGCTCATCACTCACTTTTTACAATCATCTGTTTACGCAAATTCTCGGATTCAGGTTACGAATCCATTTCTTATATGACAGTGTTTGATTATAACTATAACGTTATAATTCCTACCCCTAAAATATCTAACCTAAATTATAAATTTATTTCCTAACTCGAATAATTTAACAGACACCTAATTTCTAAATCAATAACTAAATCTTGATTTAAACCCTGGAAAGTAAATAGTACTTTCTTGAATTCGCTATAATCGAATTCGACGTATAACTCTCTTTCGAGAAATCTCTATTCGATTAACTCTCCCTTTTTAAATAACTTATATTCGATAAACTCTATTTCGATTAACTTCTATCGAATAACTAATATTCGAATAACTCTTCTTGGTTGGCTCTATTTCATTAACTCTTATCGAATAACAAATATTCGATTTTCTCAAATGTGTCAATTCTTATCGAATAACTAACATCCGATTTAACTTAAATGGATTTACTCTTATCGAATAACTTATTCGATTAACTCAACTTGATTTTCTTAACTCGATTATCTCAACTCGATTTCTTAACTCGATTACTTAACTCGATAAATCTTAACTTAACCGAAATTGATTAACTCAACTCTAATCGATTAACTTAATTTGATTTACTCCTTCGAATAACTAATTCGAATAACTTAATAGATTAACTCCTTTGAATAACTAATTCGATTTACTCTTCTCGAATAACTAAATTCGATTAACTCAAATTGAATAACTAATATTCAATTAACTCTTCGACTAACTCCTTTGGATTAACTAACTTCGAATAACTCCTTTGGATTAACTAACTTCGAATAACTCCTTTGGATTAACTAACTTCGAATAACTCCTTTGGATTAACTAACTTCGAATAACTCCTTTGGATTAACTAACTTCGAATAACCAATATTCGATAACTACTCTTCGAATAAATAATATTCGGTAACTCTTCCCAAATGAATAACATTTGATTTCTCCACTCGAATAAACTATATTCGATTACTCTTCCCTTGAATACACTATATTCGAAAACTCTACTTCGAATAAGTGATATTCGGCAACTCTACTCGATTAACTCCACTTGGATAACTCTAACTGGTCAACTCTAACTGGTCAACTCTAACTGAGTAACTCTAACTGATCAACTCTAACTGGTCAACTTTAACTGGTCAACTTTAACTGGTCACTCTAACTGTTTATCTTTAACTGGTAAACTTTAACTGGTTAACTCAAACTGGTCAACTCTAACTGAGTAATTCTAACTGATCAACTCTAACTGGTCAACTTTAACTGGTCAACTTTAACTGGTCACTCTAACTGTTTATCTTTAACTGGTTAACTCAAACTGGTCAACTCTAACTGAGTAACTCTAACTGATCAACTCTAACTGGTCAACTTTAACTGGTCAACTTTAACTGGTCACTCTAACTGTTTATCTTTAACTGGTAAACTTTAACTGGTTAACTCAAACTGGTCAACTCTAACTGAATAACTCTAACTGATCAACTCTAACTGGTCAACTTTAACTGGTCAACTTTAACTGGTCACTCTAACTGTTTATCTTTAACTGGTAAACTTTAACAAGTTAACTCAAATGGTTTAACCTAACTGGTTAACTTAAATGGTTTAACCTAACTTGATTTACTTGTCTCGATTAACTGAACTAATCCACTTAGTTTAACTTAGTTAATTCACTTTGATTAACCCAACTAATTTACTTCGATTAACCAATTAGTTTAACTTGACTAATTCACTTAGTTTGACGCAACTAATTCACTTTGATTTACAAATTAGTTTAACTTAACTAAGTCACTTAGTTTGACGCAACTAATTCACTTTGATTTACCAATTAGTTTAACTTAACTAATTCACTTCGATTAACCGGTTAGTTTATCTTAACTAATTTACTTTGGTTAACTTAACCAATTACTTTGATTAACTCGACTAACTTGCTTTGGTTAACTTTACCAATTACTTTGATTAACTCGACTAACTTTGCTTTGGTTAACCTAACAAATTACTTTGTTAAATCCTTTTATCACACTCTGGTATTTCTTATGGTTTTTAACACATCACCTAACAACGATGACTATCGTCCAACCACACGTAATCACAACAGATTATATACATCACATTTATATATCACAATACATAAATCACAGTAAAAATAACTGTTGAGGAATCCAGTTGGATTCCTCCAACCTGTTTCCCTGCATCCACAGATGTTAAACAACACCAGTATAATATTCTGATAAACAGAATCAACATATAACTATTTGACGGTTTATATATATATATACATACGTAAATATATATATATATATAAAATCTCTACTAACTGACTAGCAGTTCAAGCAAACAATCAACACACATTCAAACAGACAATATTTTAACAGTTCTAAGAATACAACGTGAAAATAAAACTGTTTAGAGTTTGTGAGTTTTACTCACCTTGGCTCGTTAACCATTTAACAACGATTTGCGTTCTCTGATTTGATCAGGGAATTCCGATAGCTCCGTTCTCCGTAAAATCAGTTCCACGCTGTAGATCTTGTCATTACGATTTTCAGCGGATCTGGTTGCATTCCGTTCGTAAATTTCATTTCTCAACATCTTCCCGATCAACTCACTTGCGTCAGCTCTTCTTTCTTATGCCTGCACCGACCTAGCTCCTTTTGCTTTTGTATATTTTTAAATATGGGCCTCACGTCTAAATTAAATACCTCGGCCCATTTACATACTTTAACCCATCGTCTACAGGGATCATCTTCCTGGTTTAAAACAATTCGTGTTCCTCCAACTTTTCAGTAATAACTCCAACCCTATTACAAACATTTCCTCCATTGTATTACTGGTCGACGCTTCCTTTTCTTCATTTTAATGAATACCAACATTAGCTGCTTTAGTAGACTATTGCTTCTCTATTTCGAAAACACTTTCCCCAATGCCATCACCATTGTAATGAACCCATCATCCACATGTATGTTTACACCTGAACTAGCTATCCTCCTCGATGTCCGTTCTCGAAAAAGTTTGCTTCACCACCTTTGAACCATTCACGTTCTCCCTAAAGGTACACCGGCTTCAAACCAAAACCTCACGAGTCACCAGCTCCAAAACTGAAAACTGGCATGTGATAACACGTCCAGTAGCCTTCCAAGACCCATACCTGCACCATGAAGCTTTACTTCACCAATTCCGTGCTTAACAGCACCTTGTCCCTTCATGTTGAAACCGCTCCAACTCTCCAGGCACACAACAACTTCTCACTAGACCATTTCCATGCAACTAACGTTATTAACTTTATGATACAACGTCCCATTCTTCCCCTCTTGTCCACGCAAATGCAAAGTCTCCGCATATCAGTACTCAACTGTAAATACAGTCACCCACATACTCTATATTAATGAAAACAAACCCACCCATACATGCTGCGCCATAAACCTCATCTCCAGTTTGAAGCTCAGCACCCCCTTCAAGATTGCGACTTCAGAACAACTTGCACCATCATGACTTCACACAATCCGCCCCCTCCAAACAGTTCCACGATGTCATCTACCCCTCCTCACGTTTTCTGTTCCTTCCATGCGAGCTCGCTACATCTTCATCACGCTCGAGTTCTCTTACATATAACTAAGTTTATTCGATTTTATCCCTTGAAAAAACGTTGTGTTCGCTTTTAGTTTCCAGAAGAACGAATATTTTTGTCTTAGGGCATTTGCTAAAGGGTATTTATAAGGCAATTATATACGTGGGTGCAGGCGTGAGATGTGTCAAGAGGAATACCATGTATTGGTTTGTCATACTTAGCCCTCCACGTTCATAATAGTGGACGTGACTTTCTTTTGATCGAAGAAAACTGGTGGTGTTTCAAATAGTGGAAGGGGTGGCTGATAAATCACAATGTGGCTCCTTTATGTTCTCATTTTTGTTTAAAAATGTCTGGTCTTCTTTAGTCCATCCATGCTTGTCCATTTGAAAATAACGTAACCTTTATATGCAACTCTACTCGTTTACGGATTTCTATCGATAGAGATAAACATACTGTTGTAATCAGCTCGGTGCCACGATCCCAAAAATATAATAATACCGGTAGGTGGACTCATATTTTGAAACTTCAAAATGTTGATTTCAGGGTGCGAAATACTTCAAATCAAAAGTCGCATATTTAATTAATTAAAAATTACAGTAAAATTCTAAAAATTAAATTATCGCTATTTCCCAAAAGAACCTTGTCTGAATTCACATCCGATATCTAGTTATTTTGAAATAACCGTTATGGCCGATAAACGATTCTATAGTGACTATTCTGAAATTTGATTTGGACATAACTCAAAATCTACACGACGAAATCTTCATTTTTCTCTTCCATTAGAAAAATATAGCTTAACAGATTCAAACGTTTCTTGTTTCACAGAAATCCGACTTATAACGAATCTTGTATATTCAGTTGAAGTTCAACTCGCCAAATAACGAACTGCCGCGTCGTTACGGGCTCGATTATAATTATTATTATAATTTATACGTTCAACTATCGTTTATTTAATATATTCGTTATTTAAATAATTAAATACCTTAATTATTATACCTTACAAAACGCGCCATTACATAACACCACAGGTTACACAAAAGGACATGCTACATCGACCGAAAGAAAAACGGTGAAAATCACCGAAACTGAAATCATGCAGTAAAAAAGCAGCGCAATTCACGGGAGCAAAGTAATCCAACGTTTCCTGTAAGTGCCATACTTTTTGACTAATCAGTTTCCGGTTGTTTTAGCATTGGCGTACACAAACTAACATTAAATCCCATGCATGACCATTGGCCACTGAGCCAAGAAATAGCTCCAAACATGCAGAACAGTTGCATTGAGATCCAAAGAAATCCAACAGAGCAGCAACCAAATCAAAAAGTAGCAACTTCCGGATCAGTGCAGATAAACGCATCACCATCACTCCATAAAGACCAAAACATGCCCATAAGGCCATAACCAACCAAAAAGAAACATAGGCAGCAGCACTTCAAAAAACACCAAAAAATTACATTTTTTTTAACAATGTAATATGTAGTAACTTAACAAAAAAAAAGTATTTAAAAAATTTAAGCAACTATAAAGCTATACTAGTCCGCATAGTAGATGCATTTCAGGCTTCCTTGGATGTTTTAGCAACAGATTTCATTTTCAAACTATATTAGTCTGCTGTTTATATTTTCAAACTATATTAGTCTGCTGTTTATAATGGGCTACATATAAGCTGATTTTATAAATATTTTGCCTTCCTTTTCAAACCATTTATCTTTCGTTGAGCATGATTCATTTCAGTTTGTTAGCGGGCTGATGGACCAATGCAACATCCAGCTTCAGTTATTCAGATTAAGGTGTCTTTTTACATTTTTCCTCGGTTCACCTCTTCCTTAGCATAGATATGTTATGATTCTAATTACGTTTCTATGAAATTTGACTTATTTTCAAAACAAAATCAAATAAATCATAAGATATGTTTATGTTGATATTCAGTATGCATTCAAAACCAAATGTAATAAGTTTAAAATTTAGTCTAATTTTACTTCAATCAAGATTCTACCATTTATGATTCTACTTAATTTTCTTGTTGATTTGCAGTATGCTATTACACAAATCTAATATAAGTACAACCAAATACAGCTGTTTCGCTTCGTAAAGGCTATTATTTATAATATGGTGTACGTCTCAACTTAGTTCTCAATGATTTGTTCAGGCCCAATTTTTGTTCACATTTAGTTTTATAATCAGCATTCGGTGATTTTTTTTTAAATATAGATGCATACACAGGTGCATACAAATATAATGTGGCCTTAAGGATGTATGTGCCGAAATAATGAATGTAATCTTCTACTATACAATGAAAATATTTTCGCTTGTTTAAGCTTATCTAAAATGCAAAAAGATAAAGCTAGCATCAATTATTCATTTTTTTTTTAAAAAAAAGAGAATCTTTGTACTCTTCTACTTCACTTTACATATTTTAATCCTAAGGCACATTGAATATCAATACCAGACATCCATTTAGTTCACAGTAAGCTGTAATACATCATGAATTCTACAATGAAAGACGGGAACTACATTCTATTAACCCAAATTGAAATATACAACAAAGGGTTCGTAAAAGCACTAGCTGCTAGGTTGATACATACCAAAGCTATTAAAACTTTGGCTTGGGAGCAAAATTATAATTGGTTTCTTACTTAGATAAGAATTGCAAAAATAATAATAAAGGTATCATGACAAAATTTGGAGCATATATCTTTCAGCTCATTTTTTTTTAAACCCACACTTCAATTAAAACTGTTGAGATGCAAATGATAGGGCGTAAAAGTTGCAAAAGTTGCAAATGACAGTTTCAGGCTGTCTAAAAGTTGTAAAAGTTGCAAAAGACGCATGTACAAATGACAGTTTCAGGCTGTCTAAAACACAAGGTATTAATAATGTAAATGTCTAAAACACAAGGTAGACATAGTCATTGGATATACAGATAAAGTACCTGAGAAGATTATGACATGCAAATGATTTATACTTTCATAGCATTAGACATTAAAATATTTTTAGACATGGGGATAAAAAAAGAGTTAGCCATAATTATCATTTGACTATGAAATTCAAAGTTGATTGGTTAATCAAAGATGAAAAAAAGAAGAAAAAATTAAGGTCATTCAGGTATTTTTTAACTCTTTCTTGTTTAAATTATGGCATATAAACGAATCATCGTTCAAAAATTGCATGAAGGCCTTGCAATAGTGGAAACTGTAAACCAAAGATGCAACGGTTTCAAATTGTTAATGTAGCTCCCATAGTGACAAGATATTGAATAGTGATTTAGGAAATCAGATAGTGATTTGAACATATTATTACATACTTCTAAATGTAACTGATTTAAAATAGAAAATGGTACCCAACATGTAGAATTAAGCGCATTATCCTTAAATCGGTACTTAGTCCAACTTTGTTTACTTATTTCATTTCTATGTCAGGACCAGATTTGAGTCAAAATACAATTTATTTGCATTAGATCATAAATTTGTGGTTAACTGATTCCAACTTGGACTCAAAATCATAGTCGAAGCTTCAAGGGCTATCGTTTTCAAAAAATAAGCATTGCATGCAACTAAAAAAGGGACTGTAGTGCTGAAACTTTTTATTTAGTTAACTGAGAGTTAATAAATTCAATTTTAAATAAAGTTTGAGCTGAAATATAGACTGAATCATAGTGCGGAAGATCTTATTTTAATCGGAATGTAAATCGTAAGATTTTAAACTCTTTTGATAACAATATTGTAACAAAAACACAAATATGATTTGACTGTAGGCAAAATGAACTTCATATCAAAGTTCTCATAGGCAGTCCCATACATATTATGTTTGTTTACTTTCTTCTAAATTCAGATGTTCTAAAAGGTTTCTAAAAAAATCAAGTCTGATGAAGAATAGCTTTAATATTTCTAAATTTAACCAAAATGTGGATTTTGACAGATGAACTTTTAATTTAAATGCACTAGCATTACACCTGAATATTATTTTGCATACTGATACATAAAATATAATTTTATAACTTACAAAACTGATGATAAATATAACTTAAAAATTCTAGATATACAAATACATCAATACAGAAAAGGTAAATGTTATTTTCCGGAGTTTAATATTGGCAAAGCGGATCACTAATAAATAATCCAATTCACTTCTAGGGTCATGTTAAATAAACAAGTATGCATATTGTATTCAAATATAAGTGATTTACATGGAAATTTATATTATCCACCAACAAGCATTTTCACAATTTAAACAATATAATTTAACTTTATTCAATGATGAATTGTTCCCTTGGAACTCCCCTTCGGAACGCATACAAAATTAGCTTGTTCTTATTATGTCTTTGAGACATCTCCATGATCTTCATATTTTAACAAATCTTCATAAAACTAAGAAAACATATAAGAAATAAATATATTTTGAAGATAAAAGTAATAAAGTAGAGGCTTCAGTTAATGCTTTATAGCAGGAAGAACTTAAAAGTGAACAAATAAAAATATTTACTTACAAATAAATATTTTAGAACTTAAATCAATAAATATGTTAATATTTCTTAGTAATATTATTCATGAATTATTTGCTGATTTGGCGTAAGTTTGCATAAAGTAGTAAGTTGGTGATAGAGAATACACACATCACTTAATATATATGAACAAAAACTTATTGTCAAGGATGGATGGATAAAGACCCTCCATGGCATTAAATGAAGTTAATTGATTCGTGTATGTATGAACCAAAACTTATTGTCAAGGACTGAATGATAAAGACAGCCCATGGCATTAAATGAAATTAATGGATTCCTAAAATTAAGGATGTTAAGCACTTATCCTATAAGAAAAAGTTGAATAAGTTGTAATTTTTTCAATTACATGAACCAAGTATTGTCATTAAAAGTGATTGAAAACTAGTATCACCAAACATTTTGGCAATCAAGTATTTGCATTACAAACTTATTACAGATTTATACTTGTAGCAATCAAAATGCATAATTTTAAGCCTGACATGGAACAGTTCTATACTTGTAGCAATTAAATCGTAGAAGCCCCAATTGCATTACAAACTTATTACAGATTTATACTTGTAGCAATCAAATCGTAGAAGCCCCAATTGAATTTAAATCCAACAATTGAATTTTCACAGATATACATAACCAAATACCTGAAGCCCCAATTCGTAGAATCCCCAATTCGTAGAAGCCCCCAAACCCAAATCGTAGAAGCCCCAAATCGAAGTGATGGAGAGCGGAATTGAGAGGATCGAAGTAATGAAGAGAGGATTAGCTACATATGAAGCGGCCGTATGAATTTCCCATTTTTTATTTACGTATGAAGCGGCCGTGAAAGTAATATGTGTTGAGGAATAAGTTTTGAGGTAAGATTAGGGTTATTTGTGATAGTTTACCATTTTGCCCTTAGAAAAGAAAAGTTGACTAGACCTACCAACACATACAAGTGTTAGCACATTTTTGGTGACACATATTTGCTATGGCAACACATATTAGTGTCGCTAGTCTATAACACATATAAGTGTTGGCAGTTGAAAAAAATAAGAGTTGCCAAATGGCCATTATGGTGTAGTGAATGTCTACATCAAATAAATAACCAAATAGCAGAACGCTTGCATCACACGCTCCACGTATATAGTATAAAATCAAAAACCCCATGGCGCTTATTGGAGATTGGATTTCCAACATGACAAGGTATGGAACCACCTTCCGATAGTGTATCTCTAGAGAGGAATACACTGGGTTCAACAAGAACATCTTGCAACCCGGTCCACACATGACCGACCACTCATTTCGCTTGAGTGTATCGAATGTATATCACTAACGGTTGGGATCAGCAACCGTCTCCCGACTGGGACAGCATCGAACAGAATAAGAATTTAAATGAATCTCTAGATAGGTGATTATACATCCTAATGGGAGCGACCCGCATAGCCATGCTGCCTGCCCGATTTTTGTCATCTCCCGGTTGTTGAGGCTTGAGGCTACGATCACTTGCCATTCATTGATAGCACAATCACTTTGAATGTCACATTGTCAGATCCGTTCAACACTAATTGATTTGCACAAATATTCTGGATGTTATGCTAAGGGAATAAATCCGTTGCAACCATATATATTTATAAAGACCAACCCATTAGATCACTGGAAATAATTTGTCAGACATTCGTCCATTTACGTTCGTTCTGGGATTGAACGAACCCGAAGACACAATTTCTATTAATAGAAAAAGCCCTTGCACTTCACTCCATCTTCGATTATCTTCATATAATCTGATTTGCAACACTACTGCCAATACAGAGTGGTTCACGGATAATAATCCAACCGGTCTCTCCATATTGACAACGATGGTCAAAACTTCGATAGTATGTGATTTAACTATCGAATAAAAACAAGTGTTCATTCAACATATCAATCAAATCACTGGGCTCTTTAATTAATTATTCATTAATTAAATCTTTTCTCCATTTCCCTATCAATATTTGTTAACCAAATATTTTCAATAACCATATTGGCCTTTTACGCTATTTGGAAAACATTTCCGAATATCGCCCTCCTTTATTTTCTGTATCTAGAAAATATATTCTATTTGCAATTGAAAAACAATTTCAATCACTTATCACTTTTTCTACTACTTTAATTATACTCAGGAAATATTTACTTTTATATTTCCAAAGTTCCACCACTTGGGATAAACGAATGTTGTGTAAAACATCGTTACAACAACCCAAAATATTTTATTCAAGTAACTCTTTTCAAACACTTCTCTTTGAGGCGGGATTCTGCTAGTTATCAATTAAAAATGAAATCAATCGAGTTGGGGTAAATTTACCTCTCAGACCTTAACTGAAAACATCCTCAACTTCAAAATGGCAAAACCACTAACCTCGAATAAACACACTATAAAACACAATTATTCATTTTTAAAACATGTATAAAGTTTGCTTTCTATTTCTACTTTAGATTTCCCTTTCTGTTTCCAATACTCTAATTCGATTTCATTTCCTTATCGAATTCTACATATATCGATACATTGATTTATAACTATCAAATTATCTTAAAAATATTCTAACTCCTTAAATTTCCAGAAAAATTCTCCATAACCTCCCCTGCACCGGGAGCATCGGGATATTTCAAATAGCCTCCCATGGCCCTCACCAATCCAAAAGAAAAAGAAAAAGCCAAGCGGCTTGCCGATACGGCGCATAAAACCTCATATATGAATTTAAACATGTACCTTTTTGTCGGGCACATAAATAAAATCTTCATATACTTCATCCCATACCTGTCTAACACATGCTCACATGTTTCTAATCTGTTCCAACTCAATCTGGTCATTTTAACTCAATTCACTAATTTATCCTCTTATTAGCTTCTTTTGCCTATTTTACTTTATATTTGAAAATAGCATGTACAAATATCCTTTGATCTCGCTTATAAATTAATTTAATTCCATTCCCAACTCAAATTCCATATTCGATTTCGAATATATATCCACCAGTTCAATTTACTTAACCAAAACCCAAATTTGATTCAACATTTAACTAAATATACTCCAGATTAGTTAGTTCTATCCAGTAATTAAAAATCTGATTTTTGTCTCAAAAATCATTTCACTTACTTCACTGGAGTTCATATTTATTTTATATCCCTAGTTTGGATTTTTCTAATGGAAATTCGGATTTTTATTTAAAAAAATCCTTTTATTTATTTAAATAAACCGTTATGGTTTTAAAACGGTTCTGCCGCTGTTTTTCTGAAATTTGATTTTGACATAACTCAAAATCTATACGACGGAATCTAGATTTTTCTCCTCCATTAGAAAACTATTATCAAATCGGTCCTGACGTTTCTTATTTCAAAGAATTCCGACTGCAATTGAGTTCCGTATACTCAATTGAAGTTCGAAACGACAATTTACGAACTGCAGCGTTGCGGCGAGTTCGTTTTAATTATATTTATAAATATAAACGTTTTAACTTCGTTTATAATAATTTCATATCCATTCTGATATATTTTTAATATATATCGAATCCATTTCAACATAACATTTCTGATCTATTTCACTTCCATTTGAAATTCTACATTCAAATTTCAATTCAATTTTATTTTTCCAATTCTATTTGAATTTCCATATTCGAATTTCCTTTATTTAAATCCCATTTGAATTTCTACGTTCAAATTCTATATTTGAATTTCCTTTGAATTTCATATATTTAATCTCCATTTGAATTTCTACATTCAAATTCCCTTTGAATTTTCTATTTGAATTCTATATTCAAATTTCATATTTTAAATACCGTTTGAATTCTCTATTCAAATCCCATTTGAATTTCTATATTCAAATATATTTTAAACTTCATTTGAATTCAAATTTTAATTTCCCATATTCAAATCTATATTCAAGGTCTATTTCAAATTCTATATTCAATTTCTATTTGAATATCCTTTGTTCAAAGTCTACTTGAATCTCTATATTCAAATTTGAGACGACCCGAACTTCCCCGTGAAGGAAAGCACGGATAGAATTGAGAACAACACACAAATGGACGCATACGGAAGAACATTTCATTGTTATTACAACAATTCCATCAGATACATGAATATACAGAGTATAAATGAATAAATTACATTCGACAAATATCAGAGATTACAATAAATTACAAAGCAGCGGAAAATAATACAAAATCACAACTAGAAGTGATACACGGATACAGAGCTTTCCGAGCATCGTTCCAGCTGTAAATCAGGACCCTGTGAATATAAATCTGCAAAACCAAAACTACTAGCTGCCCGTGCGGAAAATAGGGGCACCCAGAGTTTAGGTTAAAACAATAAACTCCAGGTCAGTCATGTGACTGGTGTGAGAACTAAAACAGTTATTAATATTGGTTTTAAAGTTAGGTAAATCAAGGGACCACGCCGTATAACACGGAACGGGTTTCCTCCCAAGAATACCAGTGCATAGAACAAACAGCGCAATGCTAAATAAACAAAAATGAAGCTGTTATAAGACCCAGGTCCCATCACACAATGCAACGCAAGCCGGAGGATAGGGTTTTCCCTTATAACAGCCAAAGCATGCTTGATACGTTTAAATCACATTATTTGATACTATTATAAGTGTATAGTGTCAAAACAATTTCAATCATAAATATCAATCATAGGCGGCATGGGTACCATCTATCATGTCGCCATACTAGTTCTACAATTAAAACCGCAATATCACGTATTGGAAATTGGATTCCATCATGAGCCGAGGCAAGGGGCAAGCTCCTCTCCGCGTTCGAGACACTCTAGCAAATGCCTCAGGACCCCACTATGATCCTTGGAATCGGCTGGGCCGGTCCTCTCTTGCTTTTGAGGATTGGCAATTCCTGAACACACGTTTCCCGGTCCTTACAGACCTATATCCGAGGCGCCTCGTATCCAACAACCACACAGGTGAAAAGTATATAAATGTCAGGGCTGGTAGGTCACTGACACCACCCTAGCTAGAAAGAAACGTCGTGCTCTCCCAGCGGTCCGTCTCCCGTTTTTGACTCATACCGAGGTGTGAGGCTCGCGAATTCACGTTATACACAAAGCTACGCCACACAGGCCGTGCTTTGATCATCAACCACAAGACTTTGCTTTTCAACAGAAGCCTTGATCAATTGCCACTTACGCATGCCACATTGGCAATTCACTCCATGCGACTGATGTCCATCAATATACAACCTCTGAGCTCGTACGTCTCAGAGAAGGGCGTTAAGCAAGAGAATAAATTCTCCACCGCCAAACAGATATATATTTAATAGAGATCAATCACACGGACTAAAATCCAATGTCGGACACACAGTCCATTTACAAGTCCGTTCTGGGTCTGAACGAAACCAGAGGCACTTTCCTCGCATATCCATCCATCTCCAAGTACGTCTGGAAGATCACCAACTGATTCCCTCATCCTGGGTGTACAGCCCAATCAAGATCATCAGTAATCACCCAAACGATGTGAAGACTTCCGGTCTTCAACCACCGTCTTCATCTTCGACATCTCGTCGAATCGGTTATTCAGAATGGGTATAAACCCGGCCTTTCTGAATAACCCACGTATATAATAAACGAATGTTACACAAACACAACAAACGCCTCATCCCAATTCAGAATATTCTTTTATTCACAATATCACATTCTTAGGGAAATGTTCCCATTAATTTTATCCAAGATAAATTCTTCTAAATTTATCCTACAATCTTCCTTTGGATATCATTTCAAACTAGTCGGGATTAACGAACCACACCGAAGTAATTATTTATTTTATTTCCCAATCCCAACCTATATATCCCATGGAGCAAAACTGGCGATACTCCATTCCTAACACCACGGTGTTATTGGTAAAATTAATTACCATTTCACGTTCAAATCTAATTAAAGATTTAACTATCGCTTTGGAGCAAAACTGGTGGTACTCCACTCTCGATCACTTTTCAGATTTGATAATTTTAATTATCAATTCACTTTTCAATCTAATTAAAGATTCATTAAAACTCCACTTAGTTTTAATCTTTTCAAAAATCAATATCCTGCCTTTAACTGGGTTAAAGAACCAATGTCATCAAAAACACGATTCACGACAAACCAAATCACATTTGATATTAAATACAAGGCTCTGAATAGAAAATATATCGGCTTATATTCAATATCAAATTCTGAAACCAACAAATATCGTATTGGAAATAACGATATAAAATATCTTTCAAATCCCCATAACAATATTTGTATAGTCACGAAACCCAACATCGAAATATCCCGAAGATAATTTCGATTCAGCTCCAGTCCAATCCACGTATTGGAAATTATCGATTATTTTCAAAATCACTTTCAAATTCAATTTATTTATTTTAAAAATAAATTGATTTCAATTCTAGTTCAAAACTAGTTCATTTCGATAAAAATCTATTTTTATCTTTTCAAATGTGGAATTTTCCAGCCCAAATCTTTCCAATTCACATATTATAATTTTACACAAATTATAGATATTTTTAATAATTTTATCAAGGTCCGTACAGTCGATTTCCAACAACGGCCATCGAACTGCACTTACAGCGACCTTTTTCCAATTTGATTTGGACATAATTCCAAATCCAACCGTTAGATTTCAAATTTCTCATATTCATTGGAAAGCTCTTTTCGATACGAACCCAACGGTTCCGGTTTTAGGAGAATCCGACGGTCGGATCTCCCGCAATGTCCGTTTGAAATAAATGGTCGAAATTCACGAAATACCGCGGCGCGGCGCGTTCTATTCAGGCCATTATATATATATATAATATATTATATATATTTCGTCGATTTCCTTTTAAAACGAATTTTATAAATCGTTTTAAATTCGTTTCAAAACAATTTCAACTTCCTTTTCAATTCAAATCAAAATTGAATTCATTTTCACTTCAATTCATTTCGAAATCGTTTTCACTTCAATTCATTTCGAAATCGTTTTCAATTCAATTCATTTCGAAATCGTTTTCAATTCAATTCATTTCGAAATCGTTTTCAATTCAATTCATTTCGAAATCGTTTTCAATTCAATTCATTTCGAAATCGTTTTCAAATCGATATAAATATCGTTCACGTCGAAATAACGCATCTCTAATCAACACGGCTTTATATTTTTCAAAACTCCTTTATTCTATCCAACAAATGAATATTTATCCCATTCAACACATGAATCTATATTTCTTTCAACACACGACTAATCTCAACACATGAGTACTGTCAGCACATCACTATTTTTGTTATGTAAAATATTTTATAAAACTATGGTATCTATCGTTTGATTTTCAATTAGACTTCTACTGGGAAGTAGTTCTAATTTTAAATGTGATAAAGATGTAATTTTGATTATATAAAATATTTCACTCAACACATGCACATCGTCAACACATGACTATTTTTATATTCAACACAAGAATTTTCTTTTATAATATTCCTTATTTTCCCAATTGGAATGAGGCCCAATCAATCACCATATAACGTTAATTATATGGATTCCATACAACACATGTATATAATAGCGTCGAAAAATAATCAACCATCAACCAAAGTGCACTACACTGTATAAGCATCAAATATCGATATCTAACGCTTATAACAGCCTGTCAATCAATCGATCGACATATTTGATCAATCAGGATGAGTGAACTTCAAATTTCATCCCAACACCCGTGTGGGGTTTCAAACAATCAAACACAGATTTTATTTGTGCAGTTGGGCGATGTGTAAAATTTATCAACCCAATCAATATCAGTCAAATCAGTGTATATAAACAAATCGGCCGATTTGTTTATAAATATTTTATTTATTCACTTTCACGTTAAAAATTATTTTTTTACGATAAAATATTCTATTTCAACACTTGAATTTCTATTCATTTCATTTACACAATAAAAATGATATTTTTATTTTTCTAACATATTTTAGAAAATTTCGGCGGCATAACGGCACGATACTAGAAACGGGACAAGGCCTAGCCTTATCCCCGGTCTAGTGAAGGCCCACGCCATTCACACATCAATCAAATCACTTTCGTTATGCAAACCACAAAATTTGGAGTAAGAGTCTAACCTAGTCTTACTCCTTCGCCTTATAACGGCGCACGTCTAATCCTAACCAATTTATCGATTCGATTTTTCACACCACAAACCACATTCAAACCAATATCTCAATCAATCACCAAACATCCAAACAAACAAGTCCATGGTATGTGGACGGGTGTCGGGTGCTTCTAATAAGCACCGTCTGCATCCTAGTATATATATATATCTAGAAAAAGAGAATTAAGAGTGAGAAGTTCTCACCGAAAGCTATCCTAGCTCCACGGCACTTCATTGATAGAAATCTTCTTCGTTATCCCGTCTTCGTCATCTTCGCTGCCCGTAGTCACTATATATATAAAAATCACACATTTTTATATTCTGATGTTTTTAAAATAGAAATCACATTTTTATTTATTCACTTTCAATTTAAAAGTCATATATTTTTATAATCACTTCATATATTAAAAATCGAATTTTTACTATGCTATTCAATATATAAAAATCGAATTTTTACTTCGAAGTTCAATATATAAAAATCACATTTTTATATCGTTTTCATCTATATAAAGATCTCGCCTTTTTAACTATAAAGATTTCTCCTTTATAAAAATAAAGTTTTCGCCTTTATAAAAATAAAGTTTTCGCCTTTATAAAAATAAAGTTTTCATCATTATAAAAATTACCACTTTATCTCAACGTATATAAAATAAAAATCAGATTTTTATTTCGCTACATATACAAAGATGATATTTTTATATTCTCTATCCTATAAAGATTATATTTTTAATACTTTAAAAATATAAAAATCACATTTTTAATATTTCTATATAGTAAAGATTATATTTTTAATACTTTAAAAATATAAAAATCATATTTTTAAATCTTCTACTTAATAAAGATTATATTTTTAACTCTTTAGAAATATAAAAACTATATTTTTAACTGAATAAAATCTTTTCTATTTATTAGTCTTCTAAATTCTGTATATAAAATAAAATAAATAACATACATAAATAAATAAATAAATAAAAAAGAAGACTTACAGAGGGGGGCGGGGTCCTTGCCGCGGTGGCTCGCAGGGGGGGGAATCGACGTGGAGGAGGGCGCAGGCGGGGGAAGGGAGTTCGGCGGTCGCGGTTGGGGAAATCGCGGTGGAGGGTTTGGGTTTCGGGGAGAAGAAGGGGGCGCGGGGGAAAATCGAGGGGCTGGGGGGAGGTCGGATCGGAGGTGGCGGTGGGCGTTTGGATGGGCGCAGGCTAGGGGCGGCTACTGGTGGCGCGGTGGCCGTCGACGACGGGGAGGGGCGATCTCGTTTTTTTTTATTTTTTTTTTATTTTTCTGTGAATGTAAACGAGAGAGGGGGGGGGGTTATTATAAAAGTTATTTTAATTTATTAATTAATTTAATTATTTTTAATTACAAAAAGTTGGCTTTCACCAACGACCTCTAAACGAGGTCCACCGCCTGTCGTCCATAACGTTTTACCCCCATTCCGAACACAATGGGATATGCACCGTAGGCTGATTCGACTGTTTCGATCAGTTTCCTTTGAATTTACATTTAAATCACTATATTGAAATTTAAACGTACATTTCAAATTACCGGGGTCACATACTAACTAGAAAAATTCCAGAAAAATATTTTCTAGCTTCGTATTGACGATACGATCCGAACAAAACTAGTTTCGTCGAATTCTGAGACCGTTGGAAAAATGGCCAATTTCCAGTCGATTAAAATCAACTGAAATGGTCAAAACACGTTTTCCTTTACCACGCTCACATATTGATTCGAAAAATTATGAAATTCGGAATCTAGCAATAACTTGACACTGCGGATCCAACAAAAGTGGTTTCGTCGAAATCCGAGGTCATTTGCAAAATGTCCATTTTTAAGGGCCTGAATTCCATAGCGACTATTCAGAATTTTCAATTGGACATATCTCTCAATTTTTAAAGTGAAATCTCAGTTTCTTACATCCGTTAGAAAGATATTATCATTTAGATCCTAATGTTTTTGGTTTCATTAAAATCCGGATTGTTTTGCACCCGGTACATTCAATTGAAGTTTGAAATCGAATTATCGAACTACCGCGCCATTTTCAATTCTATTTATAATTATATATAAATATTTATATTCTAACGACGACGTATATAATATATACGTTCGAATTCTATTCAAAATAAATTTCTCGTCGATATTATTTAAAATAATCTATTTTAAATATTCAAAATTCGCTAAAATTGCCAAAATAAAAATTTTAAACTGGCCCAGATTTTCCGGGTTATTACAATCTCCCCCCACTTAAAACTTTTCGTCCCCGAAAAGGAACAAAGTCGAAAGTGGTTTGATTAATAAGCTCTACATTCGATCTGGCTTCCATTCTCCAACTTTTCAGTTTCTGAGAATTTTCAAATTTTCAAAAATTTGGCTAACACCCTAAATTTTCGAAAAATTTCGCCATAACCTCCCCTGCACCGGGAGCATCGGGGAATTTCAAATAGCTTCCCCGGTCCTTCAGATCTCAAAAAGAAAAAGAAAAAGCCAAGCGGCTAGCCAATAGGCTCATAAAATCATCATCACCCAAACAAAACAGTAAATTATGTAGTAAACATGTACCTATTTGTCGGGCAAACAAATTTTATTCTCTGCTCTAGCCTCCTTTCTATGACCTGTTCAATGTAAGTATATGTATATGCAAGCAAATGCGACCAATTTTCAATATAGTTCAATATTTGGTTCAATTAGGCTAAATGGTTCAAAATTAGCAAACAAATAAACAACCAACACAAACATCAATCAATTAGTGGATTAGAGTTTCAAATTCATAAATTTTTGATACATATACGGAAAATCATGTTTTTGATGCCAATTCACAACAATAAATCTATCTATATAAGTTTTGGTTCTCACACCAGTCTAATGGAAATATATAGAAATCACACCTTCGAAATTCGAATATGAATACTGATGATGATGCACCATCATCAGAATCATCCCCGGATATCTAGAATGTGATTCTATATCTACCCAGTATATTAAAACTTCGAATATACGTTCATGACGCGTATACGCGAAATCTATATATACTCGATTGTCCATATTCAAAATAAATAAATATTCGAATACGTATAAAGCGATTTAAATTTTAAAACAAAATTGTTTTCTTTCGAAAAATATACACTTCACACTCGTTCTAGGATACTACTGATCCTATCTCTAACGAGTAATTCTAATTGGATATTACTAATCCAATATCTGATGAATTCTTTCGTATGGTTCTAATGTGTCTTGTTCTCGAGCTCTGTAAACCAAAGCTCTGATACCAAACTGAGACGACCCGAACTTCCCCGTGAAGGAAAGCACGGATAGAATTGAGAACAACACACAAATGGACGCATACGGAAGAACATTTCATTGTTATTACAACAATTCCATCAGATACATGAATATACAGAGTATAAATGAATAAATTACATTCGACAAATATCAGAGATTACAATAAATTACAAAGCAGCGGAAAATAATACAAAATCACAACTAGAAGTGATACACGGATACAGAGCTTTCCGAGCATCGTTCCAGCTGTAAATCAGGACCCTGTGAATATAAATCTGCAAAACCAAAACTACTAGCTGCCCGTGCGGAAAATAGGGGCACCCAGAGTTTAGGTTAAAACAATAAACTCCAGGTCAGTCATGTGACTGGTGTGAGAACTAAAACAGTTATTAATATTGGTTTTAAAGTTAGGTAAATCAAGGGACCACGCCGTATAACACGGAACGGGTTTCCTCCCAAGAATACCAGTGCATAGAACAAACAGCGCAATGCTAAATAAACAAAAATGAAGCTGTTATAAGACCCAGGTCCCATCACACAATGCAACGCAAGCCGGAGGATAGGGTTTTCCCTTATAACAGCCAAAGCATGCTTGATACGTTTAAATCACATTATTTGATACTATTATAAGTGTATAGTGTCAAAACAATTTCAATCATAAATATCAATCATAGGCGGCATGGGTACCATCTATCATGTCGCCATACTAGTTCTACAATTAAAACCGCAATATCACGTATTGGAAATTGGATTCCATCATGAGCCGAGGCAAGGGGCAAGCTCCTCTCCGCGTTCGAGACACTCTAGCAAATGCCTCAGGACCCCACTATGATCCTTGGAATCGGCTGGGCCGGTCCTCTCTTGCTTTTGAGGATTGGCAATTCCTGAACACACGTTTCCCGGTCCTTACAGACCTATATCCGAGGCGCCTCGTATCCAACAACCACACAGGTGAAAAGTATATAAATGTCAGGGCTGGTAGGTCACTGACACCACCCTAGCTAGAAAGAAACGTCGTGCTCTCCCAGCGGTCCGTCTCCCGTTTTTGACTCATACCGAGGTGTGAGGCTCGCGAATTCACGTTATACACAAAGCTACGCCACACAGGCCGTGCTTTGATCATCAACCACAAGACTTTGCTTTTCAACAGAAGCCTTGATCAATTGCCACTTACGCATGCCACATTGGCAATTCACTCCATGCGACTGATGTCCATCAATATACAACCTCTGAGCTCGTACGTCTCAGAGAAGGGCGTTAAGCAAGAGAATAAATTCTCCGCCGCCAAACAGATATATATTTAATAGAGATCAATCACACGGACTAAAATCCAATGTCGGACACACAGTCCATTTACAAGTCCGTTCTGGGTCTGAACGAAACCGGAGGCACTTTCCTCGCATATCCATCCATCTCCAAGTACGTCTGGAAGATCACCAACTGATTCCCTCATCCTGGGTGTACAGCCCAATCAAGATCATCAGTAATCACCCAAACGATGTGAAGACTTCCGGTCTTCAACCACCGTCTTCATCTTCGACATCTCGTCGAATCGGTTATTCAGAATGGGTATAAACCCGGCCTTTCTGAATAACCCACGTATATAATAAACGAATGTTACACAAACACAACAAACGCCTCATCCCAATTCAGAATATTCTTTTATTCACAATATCACATTCTTAGGGAAATGTTCCCATTAATTTTATCCAAGATAAATTCTTCTAAATTTATCCTACAATCTTCCTTTGGATATCATTTCAAACTAGTCGGGATTAACGAACCACACCGAAGTAATTATTTATTTTATTTCCCAATCCCAACCTATATATCCCATGGAGCAAAACTGGCGATACTCCATTCCTAACACCACGGTGTTATCGGTAAAATTAATTACCATTTCACGTTCAAATCTAATTAAAGATTTAACTATCGCTTTGGAGCAAAACTGGTGGTACTCCACTCTCGATCACTTTTCAGATTTGATAATTTTAATTATCAATTCACTTTTCAATCTAATTAAAGATTCATTAAAACTCCACTTAGTTTTAATCTTTTCAAAAATCAATATCCTGCCTTTAACTGGGTTAAAGAACCAATGTCATCAAAAACACGATTCACGACAAACCAAATCACATTTGATATTAAATACAAGGCTCTGAATAGAAAATATATCGGCTTATATTCAATATCAAATTCTGAAACCAACAAATATCGTATTGGAAATAACGATATAAAATATCTTTCAAATCCCCATAACAATATTTGTATAGTCACGAAACCCAACATCGAAATATCCCGAAGATAATTTCGATTCAGCTCCAGTCCAATCCACGTATTGGAAATTATCGATTATTTTCAAAATCACTTTCAAATTCAATTTATTTATTTTAAAAATAAATTGATTTCAATTCTAGTTCAAAACTAGTTCATTTCGATAAAAATCTATTTTTATCTTTTCAAATGTGGAATTTTCCAGCCCAAATCTTTCCAATTCACATATTATAATTTTACACAAATTATAGATATTTTTAATAATTTTATCAAGGTCCGTACAGTCGATTTCCAACAACGGCCATCGAACTGCACTTACAACGACCTTTTTCCAATTTGATTTGGACATAATTCCAAATCCAACCGTTAGATTTCAAATTTCTCATATTCATTGGAAAGCTCTTTTCGATACGAACCCAACGGTTCCAGTTTTAGGAGAATCCGACGGTCGGATCTCCCGCAATGTCCGTTTGAAATAAATGGTCGAAATTCACGAACTACCGCGGCGCGGCGTGTTCTATTCAGGCCATTATATATATATATAATATATATTATATATATTTCGTCGATTTCCTTTTAAAACGAATTTTATAAATCGTTTTAAATTCGTTTCAAAACAATTTCAACTTCCTTTTCAATTCAAATCAAAATTGAATTCATTTTCACTTCAATTCATTTCGAAATCGTTTTCACTTCAATTCATTTCGAAATCGTTTTCAATTCAATTCATTTCGAAATCGTTTTCAATTCAATTCATTTCGAAATCGGTTTCAATTCAATTCATTTCGAAATCGCTTTCAATTCAATTCATTTCGAAATCGTTTTCAAATCGATATAAATATCGTTCACGTCGAAATAACGCATCTCTAATCAACACGGCTTTATATTTTTCAAAACTCCTTTATTCTATCCAACAAATGAATATTTATCCCATTCAACACATGAATCTATATTTCTTTCAACACACGACTAATCTCAACACATGAGTACTGTCAACACATCACTATTTTTGTTATGTAAAATATTTTATAAAACTATGGTATCTATCGTTTGATTTTCAATTAGACTTCTACTGGGAAGTAGTTCTAATTTTAAATGTGATAAAGATGTAATTTTGATTATATAAAATATTTCACTCAACACATGCACATCGTCAACACATGACTATTTTTATATTCAACACATGAATTTTCTTTTATAATATTCCTTATTTTCCCAATTGGAATGAGGCCCAATCAATCACCATATAACGTTAATTATATGGATTCCATACAACACATGTATATAATAGCGTCGAAAAATAATCAACCATCAACCAAAGTGCACTACACTGTATAAGCATAAAATATCGATATCTAACGCTTATAACAGCCTGTCAATCAATCGATCGACATATTTGATCAATCAGGATGAGTGAACTTCAAATTTCATCCCAACACCCGTGTGGGGTTTCAAACAATCAAACACAGATTTTATTTGTGCAGTTGGGCGATGTGTAAAATTTATCAACCCAATCAATATCAGTCAAATCAGTGTATATAAACAAATCGGCCGATTTGTTTATAAATATTTTATTTATTCACTTTCACGTTAAAAATTATTTTTTTACGATAAAATATTCTATTTCAACACTTGAATTTCTATTCATTTCATTTACACAATAAAAATGATATTTTTATTTTTCTAACATATTTTAGAAAATTTCGGCGGCATAACGGCACGATACTAGAAACGGGACAAGGCCTAGCCTTATCCCCGGTCTAGTGAAGGCCCACGCCATTCACACATCAATCAAATCACTTTCGTTATGCAAACCACAAAATTTGGAGTAAGAGTCTAACCTAGTCTTACTCCTTCGCCTTATAACGGCGCACGTCTAATCCTAACCAATTTATCGATTCGATTTTTCACACCACAAACCACATTCAAACCAATATCTCAATCAATCACCAAACATCCAAACAAACAAGTCCATGCTATGTGGACGGGTGTCGGGTGCTTCTAATAAGCACCGTCTGCATCCTAGTATATATATATATCTAGAAAAAGAGAATTAAGAGTGAGAAGTTCTCACCGAAAGCTATCCTAGCTCCACGGCACTTCATTGATAGAAATCTTCTTCGTTATCCCGTCTTCGTCATCTTCGCTGCCCGTAGTCACTATATATATAAAAATCACACATTTTTATATTCTGATGTTTTTAAAATAGAAATCACATTTTTATTTATTCACTTTCAATTTAAAAGTCATATATTTTTATAATCACTTCATATATTAAAAATCGAATTTTTACTATGCTATTCAATATATAAAAATCGAATTTTTACTTCGAAGTTCAATATATAAAAATCACATTTTTATATCGTTTTCATCTATATAAAGATCTCGCCTTTTTAACTATAAAGATTTCTCCTTTATAAAAATAAAGTTTTCGCCTTTATAAAAATAAAGTTTTCGCCTTTATAAAAATAAAGTTTTCATCATTATAAAAATTACCACTTTATCTCAACGTATATAAAATAAAAATCAGATTTTTATTTCGCTACATATACAAAGATGATATTTTTATATTCTCTATCCTATAAAGATTATATTTTTAATACTTTAAAAATATAAAAATCACATTTTTAATATTTCTATATAGTAAAGATTATATTTTTAATACTTTAAAAATATAAAAATCATATTTTTAAATCTTCTACTTAATAAAGATTATATTTTTAACTCTTTAGAAATATAAAAACTATATTTTTAACTGAATAAAATCTTTTCTATTTATTAGTCTTCTAAATTCTGTATATAAAATAAAATAAATAACATACATAAATAAATAAATAAATAAATAAATAAAAAAGACTTACAGAGGGGGGCGGGGTCCTTGCCGCGGTGGCTCGCAGGGGGGGGGGGGAATCGACGTGGAGGAGGGCGCAGGCGGGGGAAGGGAGTTCGGCGGTCGCGGTTGGGGAAATCGCGGTGGAGGGTTTGGGTTTCGGGGAGAAGAAGGGGGCGCGGGGGAAAATCGAGGGGCTGGGGGGAGGTCGGATCGGAGGTGGCGGTGGGCGTTTGGATGGGCGCAGGCTAGGGGCGGCTACTGGTGGCGCGGTGGCCGTCGACGACGGGGAGGGGCGATCTCGTTTTTTTTTATTTTTTTTTATTTTTCTGTGAATGTAAACGAGAGAGGGGGGGGGGTTATTATAAAAGTTATTTTAATTTATTAATTAATTTAATTATTTTTAATTACAAAAAGTTGGCTTTCACCAACGACCTCTAAACGAGGTCCACCGCCTGTCGTCCATAACGTTTTACCCCCATTCCGAACACAATGGGATATGCACCGTAGGCTGATTCGACTGTTTCGATCAGTTTCCTTTGAATTTACATTTAAATCACTATATTGAAATTTAAACGTACATTTCAAATTACCGGGGTCACATACTAACTAGAAAAATTCCAGAAAAATATTTTCTAGCTTCGTATTGACGATACGGTCCTAACAAAACTAGTTTCGTCGAATTCTGAGACCGTTGGAAAAATGGCCAATTCCCAGTCGATTAAAATCAACTGAAATGGTCAAAACACGTTTTCCTTTACCACGCTCACATATTGATTCGAAAAATTATGAAATTTGGAATCTAGCAATAACTTGACACTGCGGATCCAACAAAAGTGGTTTCGTCGAAATCCGAGGTCATTTGCAAAATGTCCATTTTTAAGGGCCTGAATTCCATAGCGACTATTCAGAATTTTCAATTGGACATATCTCTCAATTTTTAAAGTGAAATCTCAGTTTCTTACATCCGTTAGAAAGATATTATCATTTAGATCCTAATGTTTTTGGTTTCATTAAAATCCGGATTGTTTTGCACCCGGTACATTCAATTGAAGTTTGAAATCGAATTATCGAACTACCGCGCCATTTTCAATTCTATTTATAATTATATATAAATATTTATATTCTAACGACGACGTATATAATATATACGTTCGAATTCTATTCAAAATAAATTTCTCGTCGATATTATTTAAAATAATCTATTTTAAATATTCAAAATTCGCTAAAATTGCCAAAATAAAAATTTTAAACTGGCCCAGATTTTCCGGGTTATTACAAAATTCCATTTGAATTTCTATATTCAAATTCTATATTTGAATTCATATTTGAATTTTCTATATCCAAACCCCATTCAATTTCTATAAACAAATTCCATTTAAATTTCTACATTCAAATTCAAAATTTGAATTTCCTTTGTTTAAATTCCATTTGAATTCTATTTGAATTCATATTCAAATTACATTTGAATTTCCATATTTAACTCCATTTCATTTCTATTTTCAAATTCTATATTTAAATTTCATTTGGACTTTCTTTATTCAAATTTATTTGAATTCCTTTGAATTCAAATTCTATTCGAATTCCTTTGAATTCAAATTTTATTTCAATGCCTTTGAATTCAAATTCTATTTTCAAACTTCATTTGAATTATATATTCAAATTCCCATTTGCAATTCTATTTTCAAATTCTATTTTCAAATCCCATTTCAATCTATTTGAATCATATATTCAAATTCTAGAAAGCATTAAATTCAAATTCCACATTTAAACTATTTGAATTCCATATTCAAATTCCATATTTAAAATATCTTTTATTTTATTCTATTTTGAATTTCAAATATTCAAACTCCATTTGAATTCTGCTTGAAATTCCTATTTTAACTCTATTTGAATTCTATATTCAAAGTCTGTTTTTATGTGAATTCTATTTTTGAATTCCTTTATATTTTCTATATTCAATTTCTTTAAACAAGTCTCGATTTCTATTCCTTTTGAAATCAATATTTTTAATTTTTTTGAAAATAGATTTCCCTTTCCAATTTCACACTTTTATTTCTATTTCTGAATTATCAAATGATAATTCTTTTCACTTCATTTATAACTTCGTTATAAAAGAAGTATTTATAAACTTTGTTTATAAAGGAACTACTCGTTTTATTCCATTCAAAACAAGTTTATATTTTTATTCCATTCAAATTTCAAATTCTATTTAAAAATAGAATTTTTCCCTTTTAATCTCAAATATCCTGCCCACGATATTTTAAATAAATTAGCACTTAGCCCAGTAATATTTAAAACAATCAAATCACCCGTCAATCATTTTATTTTTAACACGTCATATATGAATATATGAAATCAAACAAACAAACAGATAATATATTTTTGAGGAATCCAGTTGGATTCCTCCAACCTGTTTTCATGCATCCACAGACGTTAGTCAACATAGTAATACCCATCCTGCTTCGTGGTAGAATATCGCGGTATAAAAGGGGATCCACTTATATACGTGGGCGTAGGGTCATCCGCTAATGATACCGCGGGCATCCGCTAATGAAACTGCGGGAATCCAACCAATGACCAAACCAATATATATAATGGCAAGCCTGAATAACTAATATATTTAAAGCAACTAGAAAAAAAAATCCAAACAAGCAACAAACAATTATTTTTAACGAATAAAAATAATTTTAAATAAAAGGTGAGTGAGATTTACTCACCAGGGTTTGTATTTTCGATCCATTCCGATTTTAAATTCTAAAATCCCAGATTATGCAACCCTCTGCTATGAACTACTCGAGTTGAATCTGTCCTGGACCTACGGTTATTTGATTCAATTTATCGATCAAACATTTATTTGATAACCTATCTTAACAAATGAATAAGTTATTATTCTATATATTTTAAATTCGTAAAATCGTATACCTTGCTGCCTTTACCACCATTTGATCAAATCCACGAACTATATCAACAATCAGCCCCAAACATAAATACTTGCACGCACTCCTCTTTTTCCAATGCGATTTCCCTCTTAAACATTTCATCGAACAGCTTGCTGGCAATCAGCATTTCCTTTCTAGCACATACTCATCACTACCACCCTGGTCATCTAACATCACCGCGACCACCTTTTACCAGCTCATCGCTCACCATCTACCTCCCCAAATACTCCACTACAGATCCGTACTCCCTCCACGTTTAACCGTAGAACCCTCAAATCACCATTGATTCCACATCAGGGCATCGAACAAATCACAACACCAAATCGTTCATCGTTGCTCCATCGTAGTCCACCCCAGGCCGCTGTACAATTTCATACCAACAATGATCATCGCGACTTAAATTTTCGCACCTCCAGTGACATCACGAACCACTCCCGTGACTTCTAGGTTTGAAATCGAACTCCTCCTAACGCGTGCGGTCTCGATGTCGAGGTTCAGAGAACTAGAGGTCTTCGATCGCGATTCCCATCCTCAGTGCCTACGAGCTCCAGTCCTTGAACAAACCGATTTTGATTTTGATTTTGAGGAGTTCAGTTTTAAAATGGATAGGAGCAACCATTTATTTTTTTACTGAAGTTGTTGTTCGATTCTTCAGAACTGAAGGGAGATGGAGTCGCGATTTATTGAAGAGGAGAGGGACAATTCGTACGCCGGTTATAAATGAATGTTGGTAAAGTACACGACATATTAAATTTTGATTTGGTCTTTATTTATTTCGATTAAATATAAAGTGATTTTTATTTTATCCAAACAGATATCAATTTGATTTCTGATTTGATTTCGATCTTATCCATTATAAATATCTCGGGGTTCATTGATTTGAATCACGAACCGCTATTCTAGCGTACCGAATGTCGTTCCAATGTTATAGCCTTATACTGAACGCAACAGAATATTTTCTGAATTTTAATTTTAAATGTATATTTAAAATAACCATATTAAATTAATATAATATAATTTAAATTCAGAAACAAATAAATTTCTCTGATAATAATATTTTTATTATCATATATATTCAAATACAACTAAGACTGATCATCTGAATTGTTTTGGTTTAATTCAAACTTCGAATTTGAATTATTTTAAATTCTCGTATTACGATGATTATCAAAATAAATCGTATTTCGATTATTTAATCGATAACCCAATAAAATACCATTTATATTATAAATTCAATATTAAAAACCATACTGTAAATCGACCAAAAATCCGGGTCGTTGCACCCATCCTACTTCGAGGCAGGATATCGTGGTATAGAAGGTCACTATCATAGCGTGGGGCGTATAGGGTAATCATCCGCTATGTTACCGCGGGCATCCGCTAATGAGACTTTGGGAATATCCAACCACCAATATATATATAATAGCACACCAAGCCTAAATAACTAATATATTTAAGATGTACAAAAATATTGAATGCAACCAACAAGCAACAAACAATTATTTTTAACTAATAAAAATAATTTCAAATAAAAGGTGAGTTGGATTTACTCACCGTGATCTTTCCTTTGTCGAATACCCATTTAAATCTTGTAACTTCACAGCTACGAATTGTCTCAAGTGAATCTACCTAGCGTCGATGATAATTTATTTTATTATAAATTAAGCTATTATTTATTTAGCTATTTAAATCAAATAAATATTTTATCCTATGTAATTTAAATTCTATAAAATCATATACCTTAATGATTTCAAGTTTAAATATTTTAGTAATCTAATTTCTATACACTTAATCAGTTACCAATTAAATAAACTAATATCCTTACAATTTCTGAGTATAAAAAAAACAAAAATTACCTTATTAACTATTTATTCTAAATATAACTTAAGAAAATTTAAAACATCACTAGTCTTTCATTAGATAGTAATTAAGTTACCTTAAATCCTGATCCAATCCTTCTTCCATCATTTTACACTATTCCAAATCATCTACCGAACTCCCTAACCAAAATCCATGTCGAGACAGCCCCAGACCCCTTCCTACCTTTTCCAAACCAAAATCGCTCCATCCCAAAATCGATATTGATCTCTCAGTGTTTACTACCAAATCTCCTTTCACAGTTGGACATCACTTTGAACTCTCAACATCCCTGTTGAACTGGATTTCTCCTAATTTACAGTTTGTCCATCCATTTGCTGACCCTCCATACTTCCTCCAGACATCAACCCTTCTAACAAAATCGAACTACAGTTGCCCAAAAAAGAAAACAACCCTAAAATCAGCATCGGCATTTCCTAATCCATCCGACCCTCTCCACCTCGCGCTCGCAGAATAAAACCGTGGCACCCTTTTCCATCTTCGCCAACTATGAACCCATACTGACATCGCAATCCCCCTCTGGCCACACGCGATGAGCCTGAAATCCCTAATTCCAATTGCGAGTTCCCCTCTGTACTTAGCACACAAACCAACTATGGAAGCACGTTTCTAACCCAATCATCATACATGAGTGCTTCTAGAATGATCTCGAGCTCAGGGACATTGCGATTCATTTTGTTTCTAGTTTCTCTTCGGTGGAAATGGGTTTGTAATTGGGAGAAGGAGCGAATGAAGAATGGCTGAAATGAAATAAAGGATTTATTTGTTTTTTTTAGTATGTAGAAGTAAGATTAAAATGGGAAAAAAATGCGCGACTTATCAAGCAAAGAGGGTGCGGCCATTTCCTTACCGAAGCTTTTGTGTCAGAAGAGCTATTGCGATATTTATATATTTAAGGAATACTCAGCCATGAAGTAATTTAGTCTGTGTACTATATAGGTAGGTTATTAATTTGATTTGATTTAAAGAGATATTTATTCTTTTTAAATAGATTCTGATTTGATTTTGATTTAACTAATTCGAATTCGATCTTATCCGTTTAATCTTATAATAATATAATTCGTGGTAACGAACACCAATTCGAGCGCAACAACCGGCGTTTCTAGCGTTACACCCCTATTCTGAACACACTAGGACATTTTTCGAAGCTCTATTCGATCACATGGAGAAGATATAAATTTAAATCAATATAAATTTAATTCAAAACTATTAATTCTTCGATAATAAATTAATAGTATTATTCTAATTCAAACAGAAGTTTGTATTAATTATCTGAACTGTTTCCAATTCAGTTTTAACTTTGAATTCGATTAAATTTCGTATTACGAAAATTTAATATATTTGATACTAAATTGAAATCGATTATTAAATCGATAACTTAATATAAAAATTTATTTATATTATCAATTCAATATTTAAAACCATATTAAATATTTAAAAATAAATGGACAGAAAAATCCGGGTCGTTACATTTAAATAAAATAAATATACCATGGGAATGAAGACTTGCTTTAGGCATATAAATAAAGTGAAGTAAAACGACGATTTACAAAGTGAAACAAATGTATAAATTTCAGATAATTGTCGTATAAATGAACTAACATTTTTGAGTAAAATACCGTGTGCGAAGCACGTGCTCTAGTCGTTCTTTTGTAAAAGACAAGTGGAGTGTCTGGATTTAAACAACACAGATATATACAATTCTGTTTAGTCGAGGATTATAAATTAAATAGTACATAAAATGAATTGTGCTGAGTCGATAATTATTCCATTGCACGAGGAATGTTCTGATATAAATATTGAAATCTGCTTCTTAAGTATCGTCTGATCGCAAAAGACATTACGCTAATCATTTCGAAGAGCCCATAATTAATATTCCACTTCGATTTGATTTATATGTCGCGGATCAAAGATTGTTGAAGATTTATTGAAGACGAAGAAACGCAAAGGCTGTTCGGTTTGTCGAGTCCCAGGACGACTTGTATGGACGAATGTCTGGCATAGTATTTCCAAAAGGATCATGTACGTTGGTTTCCTCAAACGTATTCTGGAAGACACCTTCTCTTAACTTAAACAGCCCGATTATTTTTGTGGAAATCAATTAGTAATTTCTGAAGGATTTGACGATGTGGTATTCAGAGTGAACGGTGGACCAGTGATCTAGAAGAAAACGTAGCCTCTAGCCTCACAACAGGAAATGACAAAAAATAGGGCAAGGCAGCATGGCTAGTTGGGTCATACCCAAGCAGGGTGTATTATCACCATCTAGAGAAATTCCTTTTGTTTTCTCATCTCTTTTTTCACTTCTACGGAATTTGGTAGCAGTTGCTGATCCCAACTGTGGAGGTGGTAATATATTTGTTACACTCAAGCTAAATGAGTGGACGGTCATGTGAGGCCGGGTTGCAAGACGTTCTTGTTGAACCCCAGTGTATTGTCTCTAGAGTACACTGATCGGCAGGTGCTCCTGTAACACCCCACGTCCATTAATGTCACTCACAAAGGGAATGCATTAACTTCTATGGAGGTTTTAGGTGAATATAGAACAGTAAAATTTCAACAAGACAGATATAAAATAGTACTTGGAAATTTAAAAACTTTATTTCAATTGCAGCAGAAGTCAAAACATGCTTGATTACATCATAACACCATAATCAAAGTCAAGTACAATATCTATCTTGATAAAACAAGTACATAACCCCATTACATAAATAGCCATTAAAAAGAAAGATAACAAGCTGGACTTTACTTCAGCAGTCCAAGCTTTCCAAGAGATAAGCAATCCAATCAGACTCCACTGGAACTTGGCCCAACCTGAGGACCTGAAGGGAGAAAAAGATGAAAAAGAGGGGGGGTCAGCCATAAAGTCTGGCGAGTATGATAATTCTACAATACTATTATCAAAATAACTGGACTAAGGCATAAGCTGGAAAACAAGGAAATGTCTATGAAAGAGCAGATTAAGGACATAGACAATCGCTAAAGGAAACGTTATAGGCGCTCCTAAATACTAAAGGATAAACACTATACTGCACCACACCAGTCACCCTAAAGATTGATTCCACTTAGCTTCACTTAGAAACTTTCTTAATGGCTTTACGTACTTCTAGCTGACTACATAGGTGCCGCCTGCCCCTATCTCCACTAAGTGTACCCCACTTTCCATTTTTCGATCGGCTCCCTACTCGTAGATACCCGTGTTGGCCCCACAGTGGGGTATATCATTCCCCTAAAGTGGCAACCCGATATAACGGAGATGCACGGCTTATACCTACACGATGCAACAACGTCTTACCTACCAGCCCGGGTCCACACACGCATATGAAACCCGTTGGACTTGCGTTGCCACCGCTCCCTATTTTGGCCTCTTATAGTCAAACCCAGTATGCGTGTCCCGTCTTCGACTTGGGTCGAGCCCACAAAGATACGTTTTGGGATACTGGTTGAAATGGGCCCCCATTATTTCCCACAAGCATTCCACCTAAGCTTGTCCCATTAGTCCATCCACTTAACCCACTTAGTCATGTTCATTTACATGTGTATTTGGTTAAGTCTAATCGTATTTCAAATGCCTCTAAAGGCAACAACTAGATTCCTCATGCCACCCAAGGCACCTACTTAACCCCCATGTCCCCACCTTACATGATTATCTGGCTAAGTATTTCTTAATTCATTAAGGCCATAACCTCATAAAGACCTCTCACATTAGACTGGCATTTATGGCAGCTGGATTTGCCGGGCGGGTCCGGGCAGTCTTACACCATAAAAGAGTCTAACCTCGTGTCTTTAAAACTGTTATGCTTTAGTTTGGGCCTAGGACCTCTCACATTGGGCCGACATTTGTGACTACTGGATTTGCCGGGCGGGTCCGGGCAGGTTTACGTCACAAAAGGGTCCAACCTCGTGTCCTAAGCATTGATTATTATTAATAATCCACTTTCCCCAATTTTAATAATTCCCTACTTGAATTATTAATTAATTCCAAATTTAACAATGTCCATAATTGACTCAATTATGGACATCCATTTAAGGCATGCAAAATCATATCAATTGCACCCCAATTTATTAATTTCCTAATATTACCCCTACCCCACGTTTGAACGTTTATTCGCAAAATGTATGCTAGACCCGATTAGTCTAACTCATAGCATAAAAGAAAATATTCACAACAACAACATATATATGTGACTAAATAAATCATAACAAGGGGTAAAACTTGCATACATTACAACTTGCATAAGGTTATACATGTCATGGATCTAAGGGTGTCAACTTATTCATAATTCACATAATATGATTTTGATCAAATTTCATAAACTTGTATAGGACATGTGTGAATCAACATCATTAACAATATGGTTTTATATGGGTACACCTAACTCAATAGGCAAATTCCCAAAAATCAAAATTCATTTAATCATAGATTCATGTATATGGGTACACCTAACTTAATAGGCAAATTCCCATATTCAAGATCCAATTAATTTGTAGATTCATGTATATGGGTACACCTAACCCAATAGGCAAATTCCCATAATCAAGATCTATTATAAAAAAAACATAAACTTTAAACATGATCCAATTCGCATAAATACTAACATCATGATTTTACAACTTGTATGATTCAACACAACTTAACATGACATCATTATCATATAACATAAGTATTTCAACATATGTGATAATATGAGATCTACAACATATATAAGATTTACAACATAGCATATCATAATTTGCAACATAGCATGATATGATTTACAACATAGCATAGCATGATTAATCACATATGACATAGCATAGGATTATTTACAACATAATCACTACAACATAACAACATATATATGATAACATAATAGCATAACAAGAGATCCACAACATAATTTACAAATACATAACAATTCATATCACTTTCTTTTGATCCATTCATAACTTAATCAAGTTATTTTATAATAATATTGTGAGATTCATCATACTATCAATTTTAAAGAAGAGAAATAGAAAGAGAGAGAGCTTTTGATTTGATTTGAGTAGATTTAGTTTGTAGATTAGGCCTTCTTCTTCTTTAGTTTGTGACGGCTATGCTGAACTCCATGGCAACGGCATGTCGGTAGCTCTCCAATTTTTCAAGTGATTTAGGGTTAGAGTCTACCCACTTATTTATAGATGTTATGATTCATTTAGGCCATTAGATTTAACCTAGAAATAACTGCAGCCATTCAGACCAGATGGGGTTTATCTTATTGACTCAGCAATGAGTCAGAAGTGACTCAGCAAACACTCAGCAAATTAATAAACTTCTATTCATGTTTACATTAACTGCCCATATATATATATATATATATATATATATATATATATATATATATATATATATACACACACGCACCTATTCATGAATTCAAATTAATCCATAATTAACTTATGACCATTTCTACACATTAATTTTCCAATTAATGTCTTAATTCCATTTTTCGCCTTTTTAAGGCAATTCACATATCTCAAATTTGTTATATGCCTTTTTAAGGCTATTTCGTGCAAATTCTCAATATTAATTCTTTTAATTTGTGAATATTAGTATTAACAGAAATACGGGGTGTTACATTCTCCCCTCCTTAAGGGATTTCGACCCCGAAATCTTCAAGTTTATATCCTATCATCAACCATCTACTCAATCAGCAAACACTGGCATCCATTGTCCTTATAGACTTCTAATGCTTTCATGTTTAAATGCACAGTGTGTGTCTATGTCCGTATCTAATGCAAAATCAGGCGGTCCACTGATTCAGTTGACCTCCTTGATGCAATTCATGATAGTGCCATGCATCCATTATGTATGCAAAAGATCCTAATTGCTTACAAACTACTTCTATATGGGTGCACATCCATTCAACCGAATGCAGCATCTATATGATGGTTGTAATAACCCGGAAATGCGGGCCAGTTTAAAATTTTTATTTTAGCAATTTTGACGAATTTTGAATATTTAAAATGAATTATTTTAAATAATATCGACGAGAAATTCATTTCGAATATAATTCGAACGTATATATTATATACGTCGTCGTTAGAATATAAATATTTATATATAATTATAATAGAATTGGAAATGGCGCGGTAGTTCGATAATTCGATTTCAAACTTCAATTGAATGTACCGGGTGCAAAACAATCCGGATTTTAGTGAAACCAAAAATGATAGGATCTAATTGATGATATATTTCCAACGAATCCGAAAAATCAAAATTTCATAGCGGGAATCAAAAGATATGTCCAGTTGATAATTCTGAATAGTCACTACGGAATTCAGGCCCTTAAAAATAGAAATTTTGCAAACGACCTCGGATTTCGACGAAACCACTTTTGTTGGATCTGCAGTGTCAAGTTATTGCTAGATTCCAAATTTCATAATTTTTCGAATCGATATGTGAGCGTAGCAAAGGAAAACGCGTTTGACCGGTTTTAGTTGATTTTTATCGACTGGAAAATGGCCATTTTTCTAACGGTCTCAGAATTCGACGAAACTAGTTTTGTTAGGACCGTATCGTCAATACGAAGCTAGAAAATATTTTTCTGGAATTTTTTCAAGTTAGTATGCGACCCCGATAAATTGAAACGCGCGTTCAAATTCAATATATAGAGTTATATGTAGATTTTAACGGAAGCTGATCGAAACGATCGAATCAGCTTGCGATACATATCCCATTGTGTTCGGAATGGGGGTAATTAGCTAGGGGCGACAGTCGGTGGGCTTGATTTCGAATTCAAACGGAAAGTCAACTTTAAGTTGAATTAAATAATTAAATTAAAAAAATACCCCTTCTCCTTTTATCAGCCGACCCCCCTTCAAAATCATTTCTGAAAGAAAAATAAAAGAAGAAGAAAAATACGGAAGGGGGGCGCGATCGACAGCCGCCCCCTCCCATCGTTCGTCCGTCGCCGTTCCCTCCGACACACCCCAACCGAGCTCCGCCTCTCCTCGACCCCGCCAGCGACGTCCAAACCCCATCCGCCTTCCTCCTGCGCGAGCCCAAATCGAGCCATCGGAGCACGATGGCGCCACCAGTCCAGCGCCGCCACCTCGAGTGCTACGCCAGCAGAAACCATCGCGAACCCCCACGTCCAGTCGAGCGCGCACCCACCGGAGACCTCCAGCGACTTCGGGTTCGGGTGAAAAACAGTGAGCATTTTTTTTCTAATTATCCATTGTCTTTTAAATCTGAAACTATACATCGTCTTTTAGATCTGAAAATATACATTGTTTTTAGAATTGAAAACTTTGATTTTAAAACTGAAAACATAAATTTTAAAACTGGAAATTAGATGATATTTAAAACTGAATTATATGGTTTTAAATGTGAAGTGTATGATTTTTAGAATATGAAAATATATGATTTTGAGTTGTGAAAATATACGATTTTTGGAAGAGAAAAGGTCGGATTTTGATTATGATAAAGTTTTGATTTTTAATAAAGGATAAAAATATGATTTTTATATTTTTGAAGTAGTAAAAATATAATCTTTATTATGTAGGAGATGTAAAAATATGATTTCTATATTTTTAAAGTATTAAAAATATAGTCTTTACTATATAAATGATGTAAAATATGATTTTTGTTTACGTAGAGAAGTAAAAATATCATTTTTACATGATAGGAATATTAGAAATATCATCTTTATATTTAAAAAGGTGAAGTCTATATATTTAAAAAGGTGAAGTCTATGAATTTGAAAAGAAGAAACCTTTATATTTAAAAGGCGAGATTTTTATATATTGAATAGTATAATAAAAATTCGATTTTTATATATTGAATAGTATAATAAAAATTCGATTTTTATATATTGAATAATGAAATAAAAATTCGATTTTTATATATTGAATAGCGAAGTAAAAATTCGATTTTTACATATGTAGTGGCTACAGCAACGAAGATGACAAAAATGCGATAACGATGAAGCTTTCTATCAAAGAAGAGTCAAGATGATTGGATAGCTATCGGTGAGAACTTCTCACTCTTCAATTCCTTTATCTAGCTATATATATATACTAGGATGTAGACGGTGTTTAGTAGCACCCGACACCCGTCATCCACATACCATGGATGGCTTGTTTGTCAAATTGTTTGGTTGTGTAGTTGGTTAGACTATTTGGTTAGAATTGAATTGTTTGGTGAAATAGAATGGATTGATTGATGTGTGAATGGCGTGGGCCTTCACTAGACCGGGGATAAGGCTAGGCCTCGTCCCGTTTCTAGTATCGTGCCGTTATGCCGCCGAAATTTTCTAAAATATGTTAGAAAAATAAAAATATCACTTTTATTTTGTAAATGAACTGAATAAAAATTCATGTGTTAAAATAAAATGTTTTATCGTTAAAAATATAATTTTTAACGTGAACGTGAATGAAATAAAATATTCGTTTACAAACCGGACGGTTTGTTTATGTACACCTATTTGAAGGTTATTGATTGGGACGATAAATTTTACACATCGCCCAACTGCACAAATAAAATTTGTGTTTGTTGATTTGAAACCCCACACGGTTGTTGGGATGAAATTTGAAGTTCACTCATCCTGATTGATTAAATATGTCGATCGATTGATTGACAGGCTGTTATAAGCGTTGGATACCTATATTTGATGCTTATATAGTGTAGTGCACTTTGGTCGTTGGTTGATTATTTTTCAATGCTATTATATACGTGTGATGCACGAAAATCCATATAATTAATATTACATGGTGATTGATTGGGCCTCATTCCAATTTAGAAAATAAAGAATATTATAATATAAAGGTTCATGTGTTGACCGTACTCATCCGTTGAGATTAGTCATGTGTTGAACGAAATATTTTTTTTATAAAAGTTACATCTTTATCAATATAATATAAAGGTTCATGTGTTGACCGTACTCATCCGTTGAGATTAGTCATGTGTTGAACGAAATATTTTTTTTATAAAAACTACATCTTTATCAATATAATATAAAGGTTCATGTGTTGACCGTACTCATCCGTTGAGATTAGTCATGTGTTGAACGAAATATTTGAAAACGAAATATTTGAAATAGAAATATTTGAAAAAGAAATATTTGAAACAGAACATTTGAAAATAGAAATATATGAAGCCGTGTTGATTAGATTGACGCCATTTAGACATGAACGATATTTATATCGATTTTACTGATTTTAAAATGAATATTGAAAAGTGATTTCGAAATCGCATATTTTGAAATGAAATTTGTATTAAATTGAATAGGAAACGAATTCGAATTGAATATAAAACGAATTTGATTTCAATTGAATATATAATGAATTTGATTCAAATAGAAAACCAATTTGAATTGAATCGAATAGAAAACCAATTTGAATTTGAATAGAATAGAAAACAAATCGATTTCGAAATGAATAGAAAACAAATCGATTTCGAAATGAATTGAATATAAAACGATTTCGAAATGAATTGAATATATAACCAATTTGATTTCAATTGAATAGAAAACCAATTTGAATTCGAATCAAATAGAAAACGAAATGAATTTGATTAGAAAACCAATTTGAATTGAATCGAATAGAAAACCAATTTGAATTGAATCGAATAGAAAACCAATTTGAATTGAATCGAACAGAAAACCAATTTGAGTTGAATCGAATAGAAAACCAATTTGAGTTGAATCGAATAGAAAAACACTTTGAATTAAATCGAATTGAAAACGAATTCAAATTGAATTGAAAACGAATTGAAATAGAAGTAATATCAATTTGAAAGGAATTCAAATTAAATTGAAATTTGAATTGAATAGAAATGAATTTTAAAACGAATTTATAAGGAAAGATTCAAATTTTGATTTGAATTGAAATGGAAGTTGAAATTGTTTTGAAACGAATTTAAAACTATTTATATAATTTGTTTTAAATAGAAATCGATGAAATATATATTATATATATTATATATATATAATATAATGGCCTGAATAGAACGCGCCGCGCCGTGGCAGTTCGTGAATTTCGACCATTTATTTCAAACGGACATTACGGGAGATCCGACCGTCGGATTCTCCTAAAACCGGAACCGTTGGGTTCGTATCGAAAAGAGATTTCTAACGAATATTTGAAATTCAAAATCTAACGGTTGGATTTGGAGATACGTCCAAATCAAATTTGAAAAAGGTCGCTATAAGTGCAGCTCGATGGCCATTGTTGGAAATCGACTGTACGGGCCTTGATAAAATTATTAAAAATATCAATAATTTGTGTAAAATCATGGGAAATGATTTGGGAAAAGTTGGGGTGAAAAACTCCATATTTGAAAAGATAAAAATGGATTTTTATCAAAATGAACTAGTTTTGAACTAAATTTAAAACCCAATTACTTTTAAATAAATAAATTAGATTTAAAAAGAGGTTTTAACTAATCGCAATTTCTAATATATTTGATTGGATTTGAAATGGGTTTATCGTGAACGGTGTTTTAAATAACACTAATTCTTTAACCCGATAATAAATAGAATGTGATTTGGGTTTGTCGTGAACTGTGTTTTAAATAACACCTAGTTCTTTAACCCAGTAAAAGGAGTCTTAACGAATCTGCAATTAGGTTGAAATGTGAATCTATAATCTAAATTATCAAATTTAGAAATGAGCGAGAATGGAGTATCACCAGTTTTGCTCCAGAACGATAGTTAAATCTTTAATTAGATTTGAACGTGAAATGGTAGTTAATTTTATCGATAACACCGTGGTGTTAGATATGGAGTATTACCAGTTTTGCTTCATGGGATGAATAGGTTGGGATTGGGAAATAAATAATTACTTCGGTGTGGTTCGCTAATCTCGACTAGATGGAAAACCATAATTTGGTTTGATAGATCATCCAAAGGAAGATTAAAGGATAAATTCTAAAGAATTTATCTTGGATAAAATTAATGGGAACCTTTCCATAAGAATATGATTATGTGAATAAAAGAATATTCTGAATTGGAATGAGGCGTATGTTGTGTTTGTGTAACATTTGTTTTTAATATACGCGGGTTGTTCGTAAAGGCCGGGTTTACACCCATTCTGAATAACCGATTCGACGATAAGTCGAAGATGAAGACGGTGATCGAAGACCGGAAGTCTTCACATCGTTTGGATAATTACTGACGATCCTGATTGGGCTGTACACCCAAGAGGATGGAAATAGTTGGTGGTCGTCCAGACGTACTTGGAGATGGATGGATATGCGAGGAAAGTGCCTCCGGTTTCGTTCAGACCCAGAACGGACTTGTAAATGGATTGTGTGTCTGACATTGGATTTTATTCTGTGTTGATTGATTTCTATTAAATATACATCTGTTTGGCGGCGGAGAATTTATTCTTTTGCTTAACGCCCTTCTCTGAGACGTACGAGCTCAGAGGTTGTATATCGATGGACATCAGTCGCATGGCATGAATTGCCTGTGTGGCACGCTAAGATGCAATGATCAAGGCTTCTGTTGAAAAGCAAAGTCTTGTGGTTGATGATCAAAGCACGGCCTACGTGGCAGCTTTGTGTATAACGTGAATTCGCGAGCCTCACACCTCGGTATGAGTCAAAAACGGGATACGGACTGCAGGGAGAGCACGACGTTTCTTTCTAGCTTTGGTGGTGTCAGTGACTTACCATCCCTGACATTTATATACTTTTCACCTTTGTGGTTGTTGGAATGAGGCGCCTCGATTTTAGGTCTGTAAGGACCGGGAAACGTGTGTTCAGGAATACTAATCCTCTAACGTAAGTGAGGACCGGCCCTGAAGATCCGGGGTTGCCTAGAGTGCGTAACCCTGGGACATTTGCTAGAGTGTCTCGAACGCGGAGAGGAGCTTGCCCCTTGTCTCGACTCATGACGGAAATCCAATTTCCAATACGTGTATTGCGGTTTTAATTGTAGAACTAGTATGGCGACATGATAGATGGTACCCATGTCGCCTATGATTGTTATTTATGATTGAAATTGTTTTGACACTATACACTTATTATAGTATCAAATGATTTGTTTAAAACGTACCAAGCATGTTTGGCTGTTATAATGTAAAACCCTATCCTCCGGCTTGCGTTGCATTGTGTGATGGGACCTGGGTCTTATAATAGCTTCATTTTTCGAAAAAGCATTGCGTTGTTTATTGATATGCACTGGTATTCTTGGAAGGAAACCCGTTCCGTGTTATACGGCGTGGTCCCTTGAATTACTCTCTTTTAAAGTCAAGCTTTAAATAACTGTTTTAGTTCTCACACCAGTCACATGACTGACCTGGAGTTTATTGTTTTAACCTAAACTCTGGGTGCCCCTATTTTCCGCACGGGCAGCTAGTAGTTTTGGTTTTGTAGATTTATATTCACAGGATCCTGGTTTACAGCTGGAATGATATCCGGAAAGCTCTGTATCCGTATATCACCTTCAGTTGTGCTTTGTATTATTTTCCGCTGTTATGTAATTTATTGTAATCTCTGATATTTGTCGAATGTAATTTATTCAATTATACTCTGTATATTCTTGTTTCTGATGGAATTGTTGTAATAGCAATGAAATGTTCTTCCGTCTGCGTTCTGTTTTGTCCTGTTCTCAAAACGATCAGGGGTTTCGAACAGTCTAGATCGGTTTAACGACTGATTCGGATCGAGCAAAATCCGAGGCCGTCACATTTGGTCTCAGATCTTTGGTTTACAGAGCTCGAGAACAAGACACATTAGAACCATACGAAAGAATTCATCAGATATTGGATTAGTAATATCCAATTAGAATGACTCGTTAGAGATAGGATCAGTAGTATCCTAGAACGAGTGTGAAGAGTATATTTTTCAAATGAAAACAATTTTGTTTTGAAAATTTAAACCATTTTAAATGTATTTGATTATTTATTTATTTTGAATATGGACAATCGAGTATATAAAGGTTTTGCATATACGCGTCATGAACGTATATTCGAAGTTTTAATATGCTGGATAGATATGGAATCACATTCTAGACACCCGGAGATGATTCTGATGATTGATATATCATCATCAGAATTTTTGTTCGTGTTTCGAAGGTATGATATCTATATGTTTCCATTAGACTGGTGTGAGAACCTGTAACAACCCGTATTTTTGAATAACATGTTATAACATAAATGGAGGCAGAATTAAACTGTAAAATCTGAATCAAGGGAAACGGGCTGTGCCATTGCGTTCGTCTCGGAAAAATACGCGAAATAGAGTCCGAGTTTTCGAAAATCGGAGTCCGTATGACCAAGATATGGCCTCGCGAAGTTTCACGAAAAATTCACAAATTAAAGTATACTTAATTAAGTGAAATGGGTTGCGCAGAGAAATATATATATATATTGATATATATATATATAATTGAAAATTAAATAAATAAATATGCAAAAATGTTCAAAACAGCGAATTGGAGAGGGGAATAACCGAACCGGCCGATTTTTGAGGTCGATCCGAGCCTGCTGGGTCGACTAGGGGTTAATCCAGGGTGTTTGGCTGTCAACCCGTGGGCCGATTCGCTCAAATGCAGATTTTGCATTTGAATGGTTCTCATGGTTCAGCTTTAATCTAAAGGCCCTAGATGGTTCCTACACTTGACTTCTTCCCCAAGACATGCTTTGATGGCTTGGATTGAATCTAGGGTTAATCCTATGGCTAATATTACCCTAATCTTCTATAAAAAGGACCTAACACCTAGCCTAAATCATCATTATTCATTCCTACAACTAAACTATGCCAAAATTGTTCCTCTCATGGCCTCCACTCTCATGCTAAAATTTCTAAGTTAAATTATATTGGAGATTTTGAATGCATACAAGTATTTTCAAGCTTGTATGAATGTTCTTAGTTTGCATTCAAGTCAAGTTGCAACATTTCTATTTCAAAGCAAGGGTTTTTATTGATTTGGCTCAAGGGTTTTTCATTTGGAGCTTGCATATTTGGGTCTTTTTGGTGATTGCATAAGGGCTTCGTCTCAATCTTTTAATAACTATTTATTTGTGTCTTCATAGCATTGTAAGCCCTTTTCTACTTTCTTTCTTTGAACTCTAAAGTTAAATGAATGATGCAAGTTTGGGGTTGATCATTATATGCAAGTTTGGTTGATCATTATATGCAAGTTTGGTTGGTCATTATATGCAAGTTTGGTTGATCATTATATGCAAGTTTGGTTGATCATTATATGCAAGTTTGGATGATCATTATGCAAGTTGGTTTAATCATTATGTATGACACATGTTGCTATGTTATGCAAGTTTGGGTTGATCATGTTATCATGTTATGCAAGTTAAACTTGAGGTTTTGAGCATAAAGCTCCAAGCTTTATATTAAAGGTTGCATTTTGGCAACATGAAAGTTATCATATCCCTTATGATAACTTGCATGTGAGGCAAAATGCGAATTTCTAGCAACTTCTACATGTTATTTATCACCATGTATCACTCGTATGCTAAGTTTGGTTTTATGCATGCTTTTGAAGCCTAATAATGCAATATGCAAGTATACGAACATATGTACATTTCATATGCCACCATGTTAAACTTGTGGCTTCAACACCTTTATGTCATGGTTATGCCAAGTTCCCTATTTTATCCTTTATGCGTTGTTGCGATTATGTAAACGATGGGATTACGTTGGGGTTGGGTAACATAATGACATGAACATGATTTTTGTAACATGACGTGATATGTTAACTTGTAATTATGTTTTGGAAACATAATGGACATGACACTTAGAAAATATGAGTGTGGCCAACTCGAGGTTGGGTTGAGTTTGTAGCATAAATCTACCCGGACCCGCCCGACTTAACTAGTGGCTACAAACAATAGGACCCAATGTGAGAAGTTGGTCATGTTGTGCTCGAACCCGAGGTTAGACCTAGTTGTGGTGTAAAGCTACCCGGACCCGCCCGGCTTAACTAGTAACCACAACAAAGTCTAATGTGAGAGGTTAAAGCGCATTAAGTTAATTAATGCCTCCTGATTAGGGTTAAGTCATGGTCCACTTAATACTTAACCAATTTGGGCTTGATGGATTAATCGAGGTTAAGTCAGGAGCCTTGGGTACTCTTAACCGATTTAATCCACGTTTGGATCGGGTTAACCACATTTAACCCGTTAAGAAACCCTAGTTGCGTGGTCCTTTTCAGCAGTAACCTTCTAGATGTATCATAAGACCCTAGGACTAGGCTAGGGTGGGGCACGATTACTGGGCTGATTGTAAGAGACCAAAAGAGACGGCTGAATGATGCCCCGGTTGTTCAGGCGGACCATGGTCGTGCACATCAAGTCCGGAGTTGAACACGAGCAACGGTAGGTTTGGACGGTGCATCATGGTATGGTGTCAGAGGGTTACACCGTAGGGCCAGATACACCCTAGGGTGGACCCTGCACAGTCAACTACATTACATGATTAAGCCGCATGACACCGACACTTGACGAGTTAGGCTTATAGGGAGCCGATCGACTAGACCGAGTAGTTGGACCTTGATTTAGGTCATCTCATGATGTTGGGCCAAGCTTGGGCCAAGGGATCAATTCTTGTTTTTACTTGACATGTTAGAATGCTAGTACACCCGTGGTGCAAAACTTAACCTGGATTATGCGATGACACCTTTATCTATCTTGTTAGTTAGTCATCATGCCAGTATGTTGTTATCCTTACGTTCATCTCAGCTTCTCATGCCAGTTAACTTTACTAGTTCATAGACAGATAGTAGTAGGGCTTACCAGTCTTTTTGACCGACCTGTTTTCTTTCGCCTCTTTTCTTCCGTTTCCCCCCTCAGGTCCTCAGGGTGGGAACATTGGAGCTTAGCTTGGATCTTTCTAGCTTGCTTACTGGATTGGCTCATGTACGGGTTTGGACATTGAGCTAGCTATGGTTTATCACTTCACTTTGGGGATAGTACTTTATGTATTTCAGTTTTTCAGTTTATGCTTTTATCTAGACTTTGTTTGTTGGAAAATAATAGCTAAGTACTTTATTGTAACTTAACTGTGGTTTTGGAAATGCAAGTTTTATCCGCTGCTTTACTACTCTGTTTTACTTATATGTTCTGTCTTGTGATATCTGCATGCATGTTTACCTTGTTTTAAACGCCCCTCCGAAGCTAGTGTGCTTGCAAGAGTCACCCTGGCGGAGGTGGGGTGTTACATTTGGTATCGGAGCCTAAGGTTTACAAGATTTGAGTCTATCTTTTTCTTCGTTTTAGTATGGCCGATCGCTTTAACATCCCGGAAGGCGTGCAAGTACCAGTCTGGTTCCGGAGATTTATGGAGGCAAGGGCGAATGAAGCCGGCCCCGCGAACATTCCTCCTCCTTCCCCGGTCGCTAACATCCCTCCTCCTCCCGTAGCTGAGGTTCCTCCTCACCCTCAGCATCCGCAAGAGGATTTTGCAAAGCTTTGTAAGGACTTTAAGGCGATGGGTTGCAAGAATTTTGTCGAAACGGAGACTTCTGTGGAGGCAAGAAACTGGTTAAAGGAAACTGAAGACCTCTTTGCTATCTTTGATGTGGAAGATCGTAAGAAAGTTCTGTTGGCGGTATGGCTATTGAAAGGGGAAGCTGCTTATTGGTGGGTAGTCACCACCACTACTAGACCAATTGAGACTTGGGATGACTTTAGGAGAAGGTTTGGACTAAAGTTTCTATCATCGACAGAAGAGAACCTTCAGATGGAAAGGTTCCTATCTCTAAAGCAAGGGGACATGACAGTTAGGCAATACGTGGATATGTTTAATCAACTTGCTCAGTTCGGTCTAAAATTGGTTAACACAGCTCGGAAGAAGGCCCTACACTTTGCTCTAGGATTGAATGAGCCATTGCGCGGTTTGGCCATGTCTCATATACCCCTGGGGGCGACCTTCGAGAGTTTGGTGAATATGGCCCTACTTCAAGAGGAAGATACCGAGAAAAGAGACAAGAACAACAAGAAGGGGAACAAGGGCAACAGTAATCGCAATGACAACAAGACCAGGGAAACAAGGAAGTGCAAGTTCTGTCGGATCGTTGGGCACATAGCCAAAGATTGCAGGAAGAGGAAGAGGAAGTTAGGCGAGTGTTTCCATTGCGGAGAATCTGGACATTTTAGCAAGGATTGCCCCAAGAAGCAAGGAAAAGGGCAAGAACGAACTCAACGAGTAGGACCCTCTGGAGGGCAGTTGCAGGCTCTCCTCACTCTTCCAGCTTTTGGTCGAGGTAGTGTTTCTGTAAAAAGTCATGTTTACATTTCTGATTTCCCTGTTCATACCTTATTTGATTCTGGCACATCGCATAGTTTTATTTCTGATCTTATTGAAAGTTTTGCACCTAAGTACTAGTCTAGTTGAGATCCCGTTAGTGTTTCAAATCCAATTGGGGGTTCCGCCCATCTACCTGTGGTTTGTATGGATTTGAAAATCTCTATCTTGAGCATAGAATTCATGTGTAATGCTTAGGTTCTCGGGTTATGGGATACGGGTTGATTTTGGGTGTGGATTGGTTGTCCAGTTATGGAGCCATCCTCGATTGTGAGCATAGGGTGGGGAGGCTCATGACTCGCCTCGATACCCTAGAAATTTCTTGTAATCCTAGAGATCCCGTCATGTTATGTTATCTTGAATCTCTCGACTCGTCCATCGATGATCTGCAATCTGTAAGGGTGGTCCGAGACTATCCTGATGTCTTTGAAGAAGTTAAGGGGTTACCCCCTAAACGAGAGATAGATTTCCGCATTTATCTAGTCGATAATGCCAAGCCAGTATCATTGCCCGTTAGGCACATGGCCCCTCATGAGAGAAGGGAGCTCAGTAAACAAATCAAGGAGCTGCTTGAGAAGAGTTTTATTAGGCGAAGCATTTCTGAATGGGGTGCTCCGGTGGTATTCGCTACTAAGGCGGATGGTTCGCTTCGTCTATGTGTTGATTTTCGAGAGTTGAACAAGCTGACAAAGTAGAATAGGCACCCGTTACCGAGGATTGATGCTCTCTTTAGGTGCTTCTGTTTTCTCTCAACTCGATCTAGCCACCGGATTCCATCAGCTTAGAGTAGCTGAGGATAGCATTGATAAAACTGCGTTTAGGACTCCAGACGGATTCTTTGAATGGCTGGTCATGCCATTCGGTTTGACTAATGCACCCGCCTACTTCGTAGATTTGATGAGTAGGGTGTTCAGGGAGTTCCTTAACAAGTTTGTTGTCGTCTTCGTGGATGATATTCTGATCTTCTCAAAGGATGAGGAAGAACATGCCAGACATCTCAAGGAAGTGATGGATACGCTTAGAGCGCATCAGTTGAAAGCCAAGTTCTCCAAATGTCATTTCTGGAGAAGGGAAGTTCGGTTTCATGGACATATAGTTTCTAAGCAAGGCATAGCGGTGGATCCCGCGAAAGTGGTTGTGGTTCAAGACTGGAAGACTCCGAGGAATGCAACCGAAGTAAGAAGCTTTCTCGGTCTGGCGGGCTACTATAGGAAGTTCATCAGGGACTTCGCTAAGATTTTGACCCCTCTTACTAAGTTGACGAAGAAGAACTTAGTCTTTGCATGGGACTTGGAGTGTGAGCTTGCTTTTCAAAGGCTCAAGAGAGCCCTTACCTCAGCTCCAGTTTGGCAACGTGGATTGGCACTGTTTTCAAGAGATAGTTTTCTGCGTGGGATACCGTATAATATGTAAATGAGATCCAAGATTCACTAACGAATCTTGGAAAGCTTGCACGAAACCATGAGCACGCAGTTATGTTTAAGCCAAGTATTTTAGGCAAAGAATAAGTGGATGTGGAACGAGAGGCAACGGTTAAATGAGTTCTAACTCATATTTTGGGAACAAGAATTAAGAACTACGGAATTGCGAAGTTAAAAGACGGTCAAGGCACGATGGGATTAAGCACAAGAAAATGCGGCTTAGAAGACTGAAGACTAGATACGCGCATTATATCTCTTTCTAAGAGTATATCCTTGATCCCTATTGTTCCGTAGAGCTTAATTTAAGTATATCCTCTCGGTCCTATCCTCAATCTTAGTTCTGTTGCAAACCCCCTAAGGAGTATGACTAGCCTATTTGTGATATAGGGTTGGGGTGAAGAAGTTCGTCACCAAACTATTTGGGCTTTATGGGATATGGGTAATAATTGATAAACTTACGAAGAGAACCCATTTTATTCCGGTGAAAAGCAAGAGGACCGTATCATGGCTAGCATCTGTTTATCTTCGAGAGATAGTATGGTTGCATGGAGGTTCTTCTAGCATAGTTAGCGATCGTGACCTAATTTTTCACTAGCGAGTTTTGGAAGAGTTTGCAAGAAGCGATGGGTACGCGATTGAATCTGAGTACAGCCTATCACCCCCGGACGGATGGCCAAACCGAAAGGGTGAATAAAGTGCTAGAAGATCTTTTGAGGTTTTGTGTTCTCGACTTCGGTGGTACTTGGGAAGACCACCTTCCTCTTGTAGAGTTTGCTTATAATAATAACTATCAAGCCAGCATAGGGATAGCACCATTTGAAGCTTCGTATGGGAGGCCGTGCAAGCCACCAACATGTTGGTGGGAAGACGACGGATAAGCTTATAATTGAGCCCGACATGATAAGGGACACATCCGAGAGGGTTGAATTGATTCGAAGACGGATAAGAACGGCCCAAGACAGACAGAAATCCTATGCAGACAAGCGAAGGACAGACTTGGAATTTAAAATTGGAGATATGGTCTTTGTGAAGATTTCTCCTTTGCGAAATATGGTTCGCTGACACCAAGGATCGTAGGACCCTTCCCTACTATAGAAAGAGTCGGGAAGATGACTTATAAGGTGGAATTGCAGAGAAGCTGGCCGGAGTACATAATGTCTTTCATGTCTCGCATCTCCGGAAGTGTTTGCACAGACCCGCCACAAAGTGGTTGAACCAAGTATTCTTGAAGACATGGAGGTAGAGGATGAAGCAACCCTGAGACGAGCTCCGATTCGTATCATGGAAATGAAGACAAAGAAGCTAAGAAGCAAAGAAGTTAAGCTTGTTAAGGCGCAATGGAGTGAAACAGAGGGAGACGCAACTTGGGAAACCAAGGAGAAGAGGCGCGTGCTTTATCCATTTCTCTTGGAGGATACATTTTCAATCTCTTTTCCTAGATTGGTATATCTTCCCTTTGCTATCCATGCTTATCTAGTTTATCTTGTTTCGTAAATCTTGTCATGAGAACCTTAGGTAGAAACCCTTGGTTGAAACATGTATTTGAAACATGTTATGTTTGATGTTTGCAAGTGGTTGCAAGTGTTTGTAAGTGGATACTCGTGGATGCATAATACACGTTAGGCACTAAGATCGGCTCACACACTTTCATACCGCATATGCATGAGTGTTTATGCTTATTCATGGATGAAAACTTGTTATGCTATCACGTGGATGTTGCATATGGATGAATGTTATGTGCACTCATGTAGAGATTATAAATTATGTTAGGAATTTGCATACATATGGACTCATTTCACTATCATATTTTGCATTAAGGGGGTTTACTGAATCAGTATCCTCTGATTTTCGCATTAGATAAGTACATATACACACACCTTTGCATATGATCATACAACATTTAGAACCTTTTAAGGACAATGATTGCTCATGGATGATGTTTTGAGTAGATGGATGGTAGGATACGTTCTTCCTAACTTGGAGATTTCGGGGACGAAATCCTTTAAGGAGGGGAGAATGTAACAACCCGTATTTTTGAATAACATGTTATAACATAAATGGAGGCAGAATTAAACTGTAAAATCTGAATCAAGGGAAACGGGCTGTGCCATTGCGTTCGTCTCGGAAAAATACGCGAAATAGAGTCCGAGTTTTCGAAAATCGGAGTCCGTATGACCAAGATATGGCCTCCCGAAGTTTCATGAAAAATTCACAAATTAAAGTATACTTAATTAAGTGAAATGGGTTGCGCAGAGAAATATATATATTGATATACATATATATATAATTGAAAATTAAATAAATAAATATGCAAAAATGTTCAAAACAACGAATTGGGAGAGGGGAATAACCGAACCAGCCGATTTTTGAGGTCGACCCGAGCTCGCTGGGTCGACTAGGGGTTAATCCAGGGTGTTTGGCTGTCAACCCGTGGGCCGATTCGCTCAAATGCAGATTTTGCATTTGAATGGTTCTCATGGTTCAGCTTTAATCTAAAGGCCCTAGATGGTTCCTACACTTGACTTCTTCCCCAAGACATGCTTTGATGGCTTGGATTGAATCTAGGGTTAATCATATGGCTAATATTACCCTAATCTTCTATAAAAAGGACCTAACACCTAGCCTAAATCATCATTATTCATTCCTACAACTAAACTATGCCAAAATTGTTCCTCTCATGGCCTCCACTCTCATGCTAAAATTTCTAAGTTAAATTATATGAGAGATTTTGAATGCATACAAGTATTTTCAAGCTTGTATGAATGTTCTTAGTTTGCATTCAAGTCAAGTTGCAACATTTCTATTTCAAAGCAAGGGTTTTTATTGATTTGGCTCAAGGGTTTTTCATTTGGAGCTTGCATATTTGGGTCTTTTTGGTGATTGCATAAGGGCTTCGTCTCAATCTTTTAATAACTATTTATTTGTGTCTTCATAGCATTGTAAGCCCTTTTCTACTTTCTTTCTTTGAACTCTAAAGTTAAATGAATGATGCAAGTTTGGGGTTGATCATTATATGCAAGTTTGGTTGATCATTGTATGCAAGTTTGGTTGGTCATTATATGCAAGTTTGGTTGATCATTATATGCAAGTTTGGTTGATCATTATATGCAAGTTTGGATGATCATTATGCAAGTTGGTTTAATCATTATGTATGACACATGTTGCTATGTTATGCAAGTTTGGGTTGATCATGTTATCATGTTATGCAAGTTAAACTTGAGGTTTTGAGCATAATGCTCCAAGATGTAACAACCCGGAAAATCTGGGCCAGTTTAAAATTTTTATTTTGGCAATTTTAGCGAATTTTGATTATTTAAAATGAATTATTTTAAATAATATCGACGAGAAACTTATTTTGAATAGAATTCGAACGTATATATTATACGCGTCGCCGTTAGAATATAAATATTTATATATAATTATAAATAGAATTAAAAATGGCGCGGTAGTTCGATAATTCGATTTCAAACTTCAATTGAATGTACCGGGTGCAAAACAATCCGGATTTTAGTGAAACCAAAAATAATGGAATCTAATAGTGAATATCTTTCCAACGAATCCGAAAAATCAAAAGTTAGTAGCGGGAATCAAAAGTTATGTCCAGTTGAAAATTCTGAATAGTCGCTATGGAATTCAGGCCCTTAAAAATGGACATTTTGCAAATGACCTCGGATTTCGACGAAACCACTTTTGTTGGATCCGCAGTGTCAAGTTATCGCTAGGTTTCAAATTTCATAATTTTTCGAGTCAATATGTGAGCGTGGCAAAGGAAAACGTGTTTTAACCATTTCAGTTGATTTTAATCGACTGGAAATTGGCCATTTTTCTAACGGTCTCAGAATTCGACGAAACTAGTTTTGTTAGGACCGTATCGTCAATACGAAGCTAGAAAATATTTTTATGGAATTTTTCTAGTTAGTATGTGACCCCGGTAATTTGAAACGTACGTTTAAAATTCAATAAAGTGATTTAAATGTAAATTCAAAGGAAACTGATCGAAACGGTCAAATCAGCTTGCGATACATATCCCATTGTGTTCGGAATGGGGGGGAAACGCTATGGGCGACAGGCGGTGGACCTCGTTTTGAGGTCGTATGTGAAAGTCAACCTTTAAATAATTAAATAAATAAAATAATACAAAAAAAAAAAAAAAAAAATATTCCTTACTCTCCTTTATTTCTTCTGGCCCCCCCCGTTTCAATTTCAGTTCTTAAATAAAAAAAAAAAAAAAAAAAAAGGGGGAAAGCCATCGCGCGATGGCGACAGCCTACCGCCGCCCGAACCCTCCACCGACCCACCTCCCTCCAGCCTCACCTTGGCCACCGCGACGACAGAAGACCCCTCCCCTCGACTGGCGCCTGGCGCGAAGGCCCCACCCCTGCCCTCCTCGACGAAGACGAGACGCCCCCCCCCCCCAAATCGTTCGACGCCTCCGCGACCCTGGCCAGCGAGCCTGTGCCGCCGCCTCGAAGCCAGGAGCCTCCGACGATCAGCAGAACCCCCCCCCCATCTGTAAGTTTTTGTTTTTGTTTTTGGCTTTGCTATTTTATTTTCAAGTTTTAGAAAACTGATTTTAATTAATTTTAAAAACTGTTTTTTTTTTTTTAGATTTAAAAACAGAAATGTTAAACTGATTTTAGATTTAAAAATGTTAAACTGATTTTAGATTTAAAAATGTTAAAACTGATTTTGATTTAAAAATGAAAAAAAACTGAATTTGTTTTATTTTTAAAACTGAGTTTTATCTACTTTAAAAGCTGAAGCTAGATTTTTATTTTATATAGTATATAGTTTAGATTTTTAATAGAAAAGAATTTTTATTTTTATATGTATAGGGCATTGAAGTAAAAATAGAAATTCATATGTCAAAAAGATTAGATTTTGAAAATGAAATAGATTAGATTTTTATCGATATGAATGTGAAGTAAAAATATGATTTTTATATTTTTTTAAAGTATTAAAAATATAATCTTTATAGGATAGAGAATATAAAGATATCATCTTTGTATATGTAGCGAAATAAAAATCTGATTTTTATTTTATATACATTGAAATAAAGTGGTGATTTTTATAAAAGCGAAAACTTTATTTTTATAAAGGTGAAATCTATATTTTAAAAATTTGATTTTTACATTGTTAAAAAGAAAAGAAACTGAAATGGTCATTGATTCAAAAATACAAGCAATCTTGATTTGAAAATAAAAAGACATCACTTTTGAAAATATAATGGAGAATATAAAAATTCGATTTTTATATATTGAACTTTGAACTAAAAATTCGATTTTTATATATTGAACTTTGAACTAAAAATTCGATTTTTATATATTGAACTTTGAACTAAAAATTCGATTTTTATATATTGAACTTTGAACTAAAAATTCGATTTTTATATATTGAACTTTGAACTAAAAATTCGATTTTTATATATTGAACTTTGAACTAAAAATTCGATTTTTATATATTGAACTTTGAACTAAAAATTCGATTTTTATATATTGAACTTTGAACTAAAAATTCGATTTTTATATATTGAACTTTGAACTAAAAATTCGATTTTTATATATTGAACTTTGAACTAAAAATTCGATTTTTATATATTGAACTTTGAACTAAAAATTCGATTTTTATATATGGAACTTTGAAATAAAAATTCGATTTTTTTTTTTTTATATATATAGTGGCCTTGGGCAACGAAGGTGACAAAAAGGCGAAACGACGAAGACTTCTGCAAATGAAGTGCCGTGGAGCTAGGATAGCTATAAGTGAGAATTTCTCACCTTTCAATTTATATTTCTAGTTATATATATATATACTAGGATGCAGACGGTGCTTATTAGAAGCACCCGACACCCGTCCACATACCATGGACTTGTTTGTTTGGATTGTTTGGTGATTGATCGAGATATTGGTTTGAATGTGGTTTGTGGTGTGAAAAATCGAATCGATAAATTGGTTAGGATTAGACGTGCGCCGTTATAAGGCGAAGGAGTAAGACTAGGTTAGACTCTTACTCCAAATTTTGTGGTTTGCAAAATGAAATTGATTTGATTGATGAGTGAATGGCGTGGGCCTTCACTAGACCGGGGATTAGGCTAGGCCTTGTCCCGTTTCTAGTATCGTGCCGTTATGCCGCCGAAATTTTCTAAAATATGTTAGAAAATAAAAATATCATTTTATTGTGTAAATGAATAATAGAAATTCATATGATAGAATAAAATGTTTTATCGTTAAAAATACAATTTTTAACGTGAATATGAATATAGTGAAAGTGAATAAAATAAATATTCATTTACAAACCAGATGGTTTGTTTATGTACACTTATTTGAATGACATTGATTGGGTCGATAAATTTTACACATCGCCTAACTGCACAAATAAAATATGTGTTTGATTGTTTGAAACCCCACACGGGTGTTAGGATGAAATTTGAAGTTCACTCATCCTGATTGATTAAATATGTCGATCGATTGATTGACATGCTGTTGTAAGCGTTGAATATCTATATTTGATGCTTATACAGTGTAGTGCACTTTGGTTGATGGTTGATTATTTTCAATGCTATTATATACATGTGTTGTATGAAAATCCATATAATTAATTTTATATGGTAATTGATTGGGCCTCATTCCAGTTTTGAAAAAGAAATATTTGAAATAGAATATTTGAAAATAAAGGAATATATGAAGCCGTGTTGATTAGATTGACGCCATTTTGACGAGAACGATATTTATATCGATTTTATCGATTTCGAAATGAATTGAATTGAAAACGAATTCAAAATGAATTGAATTGAAAACGAATTCAAAATGAATTGAATTGAAAACGATTTCGAAATGAATTGAATTGAAAACGATTTCGAAATGAATTGAATTGAAAACGAATTCAAAATGAATTGAATTGAAAACGAATTCAAAATGAATTGAATTGAAAACGAATTCAAAATGAATTGAATTGAAAACGATTTCGAAATGAATTGAATTGAAAACGATTTCGAAATGAATTGAATTGAAAACGATTTCGAAATGAATTGAATTGAAAACGAATTCAAAATGAATTGAATTGAAAACGAATTCAAAATGAATTGAATTGAAAACGATTTCGAAATGAATTGAATTGAAAACGATTTCGAAATGAATTGAATTGAAAACGATTTCGAAATGAATTGAATTGAAAACGAATTCGAAATGAATTGAATTGAAAACGATTTCGAAATGAATTGAATTGAAAACGAATTCGAAATGAATTGAATTGAAAACGATTTCGAAATGAATTGAATTGAAAACGAATTCGAAATGAATTGAATTGAAAACGATTTCGAAATGAATTGAATTGAAAACGATTTCGAAATGAATTGAATTGAAAACGAATTCGAAATGAATTGAATTGAAAGCGATTTCGAACTGAATTGAATTGAAAACGATTTCGAAATGAATTGAATTGAATATGAATTCGAACTGAATTGAAATTTGAATTGAATAGAAATGAATTTTAAAACGAATTTATAAGGAAGAATTCAATTTTTCTTTGAATTGAAATGGAAGTTGAAATAGGTTTTGAAACGATTTTAAAACTATTTATATAATTCGTTTTGAATAGAAATCGACGAAATATATATTATATATATTATATATATAATATAATGGCCTGAATAGAACGCGCCGCGCCGCGGCAGTTCGCGAATTTCGACCATTTATTTCAAACGGACATTACGGGAGATCCGACCGTCGGATTCTCCTAAAACCAGAACCGTTGGGTTCGTATCGAAAAGAGCTTTCTAACGAATGTTAGAAATTTGAAATCTAACGGTTGGATTTGGAATTATGTCCAAATCAAATTTGAAAAAGGTCGCTGTAAGTGCAGTTCGATGGCCGTTGATGGAAATCGACTGTACGGGCCTTGATAAAATTATTAAAAATAGTAATAATTTATGTAAAATCATAAGAAATGATTTGTGAAGATTTGGGATGAAAAACTCCATATTTGAAAAGATAAAAATAGATTTTTATCGAAATGAACTAGTTTTGAACTAGAATTATAATTCTATTTATTTTTAAATAAATAAATTGAATTCGAAAAGGGTTTTGAAAATAACCAAAATTTCCAATGATTGCATTGGAGTGGATTTAAATCGAAATTGTCTTCGGAATATTTCGATATTGGAATTCGTGATATTACAGGTGTTGTTATGGAAATTTGAAAGATATATATTTGTATCGTTATTTCCAATACGACATTTGTTAGTCGTAGAATTCGATATTGAATATAAGCCGATGTATTTTCTATTCAGAGCCTTGTATTGAATATCGAATGTGATTTGGGTTTGTCGTGAATGGTGTTTTCACTAACACTGTTCTTGAACCCAGTTGAGAAAAGATTAAATCTTTTTATTTAGATTTAATGAAGTGTACCAATTAAATGATATTTAATTGGAATTGAATTGATATTGATTTTTGGGTTTATCGTGAACAGTGTTTTAAATAACACTCGTTCTTTAACCCGATAATTAATGGAATGTGACTTTGGGTTTATCGCGAACCGTGTTTTTAGATGACACTGATTCTTTAACCCAGTCACAGATTAAAACTAAGTGGAGTTTTAATGAATCTTTAATTAGATTGAAAAGATCGAGAATGGAGTATCACCAGTTTTGCTCCAGGCGATAGTTAAATCTTTAATTAGATTTGAATGTGAAATTTAGAAACTAACTGTCGGTTAGCCAAGCAGAATGGTTTTCTGGATATTGATCTGATGTTGGTTTCGGCCTTCGGGGTTAATATTTGGGGAATTATTCTCTTGATTAATTTACGGTTAGTGACTAATGAATTGGAATGAGGCGTATGTTGTGTTTGTGTAACACTTTTATAATATATACGTGAGTTATTCGGAAAGACCGGGTTTATCCCATTCTGAATAACTGATACGACGATAAGTCGAAGATGAAGACGATGGTCGAAGACCGGAAGTCTTCACGTCGTTTGGGTGATAACTGATGATCTTGATTGGGCTGTACACCCAAGAAGATGGAAACAGTTGGTGATCGTCCAGACGTACTTGGAGATCGATGGATATGCGGGGTACTAGGTGCCTCCGGTTTCGTTCAGACCCAGAACGGACTTGTAAATGGACTGTGTGTCTGACATCGGATTTCATTCTGTGTGACTGATATCGGTTGCATAGGATGGTTTGCCTGTGTGGCATGCTAAGATGCAAATGATCAAGGCTTCTGTTGAAAAGCAAAGTCTTGTGGTGATGATCAAAGCACGGCCTTTGTGGCGTAGCTTTGTGTAACGTTTACCTCGCGTGTTTCACACCAGGTATGAACCAAAAACGGGAGACGGACCTCAGGGAGGACTTGCGTTTCTTTCTAGCTAGAAGTGGCGTCAGTGGTTTTACACGCCCTGACGAGTTTGACTTATGTGGTTGTTGCTGTTGCGAGGCGCCTCGGTTATATCGGTTTCGGCCGAATGCATTCTGGTCGGCTGACGGACCAGACTTACACCCCATAGGGTGGGGAGACGTATTGTTCAGGCATAATAATCCACTCCGTGTGGACCGGCCCTGACGATCCAAGGGGCAGTTGCGGCTGTTCCTGAGGGGCGGGCTAGAGCGTCTCGAATCGGTTGAGGACTATCTTTTGCCTCGGTTCATAGATGGAAATCCAATTTCCAAATACGTGACATTTGCGGTTTTATTTGTAAACCTATATATGGCGACATAGTGGCATGGGACGCTCATGCCGCCTATGATTGATACTTATGATTTGAAGTTGTTTTATACACTTATAATAGTATCAAATGATTTGTTTTAAAACGTATCAAGCATCCTTTGGCTGTTATAAGGGAAAACCCTATCCTCGACTGCGTTGCATTGTGTGATGGGACCTGGGTCTTATAACAGCTTCATTTTTCTTTATTTAGCATTGCGCTGTTTGTTTCATGCACTGGTATTCTTGGGAGGAAACCCGTTCCGTATTATACGGCGTGGTCCCTTGATTTACCTAATGATTTAAAATAAAGATTAATAACTGTTTTAGTTCTCACACCAGTCACATGACTGACCTGGAGTTTATTGTTTTAACCTAAACTCTGGGTGCCCTTATTTTGACATGGGCAGCTAGTAGTTTTGGGTTTTGCAGATTTATATTCACAGGATCCTGGTTTACAGCTGGAACGATATCCGGAAAGCTTTGTATCCGTATATCTCATTCTAGTTGTGTATTGTATTATTTTCCGCTGCTATGTATTTAAATGTAATTTAAATCTCTGATATTTCTGTGTAATATTCATTTATACTCTATATATTCTTGTAATCTGATGCATTGTTGTAATATACAATGAAATGTTCTTCTGTATGCGTTCTGCTGTGGTTTGTTCTCGAACTATCCGTCGCTTTCCTTTACGGGGAAGTTGCGGGTCTTCACAGTTGGTATCAGAGCTTTGGTTTACAAAGCTAGAGAACAAGACACATTAGAAACATACGAAAGGATTCATCAGATATTGGATTAGTAATATCCAATTAGAATGACTCGTTAGAGATAGGATCAGTAGTATCCTAGAACGAGTGTGAAGAGTATATTTTTCAAATAAAAACAATTTTTGTTTTGAAAATTTAAAGCAATTATTCGTATTTGATTATCTATTTATATTGAGTTGGACAGTCCAGTATATATAGATTTTGCGTATACGTCTGATCCGCGTGTATTCGAAGTTTTAATATACTGGATAGATATAGAGTCACACTCTAGTCGCCCGGAGACGATTCTGATGATAGTCTAGACATCATCAGAATTGGTATTCGAGTTTCGAAGGTGTGATTTTCTATATATTTCCATTAGACTGGTGTGAGAACCAAAACTTATATATAGCTAGAATACATTGTTGTGATTTGGCATCAAAACATGATTTTCTTTATATATATCAAAATTATGAATTTGAAAAGCTAATTCACTAATTGATTGATGGTTGTATTGTTTGATTATTGTTTGAATAATTAAAATTTGGACCACTTAGTTCATTTGAAACAAATATTGAATTGTATTGAAAATTGGTTGCATTTGCTTGCATATACATATATATCATTGAACAGGTCATAGCAAGGAGGCTAGAGCAGAGAATAAAATTTGTTTGCCCGACAAATAGGTACATGTTTACTACATAATTTCCTGTTTTGTTTGGGTGATGATGATTTTATGAGCCTATTGGCTAGCCGCTTGGCTTTTTCTTTTTCTTTTTGAGATCTGAAGGACCGGGGAAGCTATTTGAAATTTCCCGATGCTCCCATTGCAGGGGAGGTTATGGCGAAATTTTTCGAAAATTTAGGGTGTTAGCCAAATTTTTGAAACTTTGAAAATTCTCAGAAACTGAAAAGTTGGAGAACGGAAGCCAAATCGAATGTAGAGTTGAATTATCAAACCACTTTCGACTTTGTTCCTTTTCGGGGACGAAAAGTTTTAAGTGGGGGAGATTGTAACAACCCGGAAAATCTGGGCCAGTTTAAAATTTTTATTTTGGCAATTTTAGCGAATTTTGATTATTTAAAATGAATTATTTTAAATAATATCGACGAGAAACTTATTTTGAATAGAATTCGAACGTATATATTATACGCGTCGCCGTTAGAATATAAATATTTATATATAATTATAAATAGAATTAAAAATGGCGCGGTAGTTCGATAATTCGATTTCAAACTTCAATTGAATGTACCGGGTGCAAAACAATCCGGATTTTAGTGAAACCAAAAATAATGGAATCTAATAGTGAATATCTTTCCAACGAATCCGAAAAATCAAAAGTTAGTAGCGGGAATCAAAAGTTATGTCCAGTTGAAAATTCTGAATAGTCGCTATGGAATTCAGGCCCTTAAAAATGGACATTTTGCAAATGACCTCGGATTTCGACGAAACCACTTTTGTTGGATCCGCAGTGTCAAGTTATCGCTAGGTTTCAAATTTCATAATTTTTCGAGTCAATATGTGAGCGTGGCAAAGGAAAACGTGTTTTAACCATTTCAGTTGATTTTAATCGACTGGAAATTGGCCATTTTTCTAACGGTCTCAGAATTCGACGAAACTAGTTTTGTTAGGACCGTATCGTCAATACGAAGCTAGAAAATATTTTTATGGAATTTTTCTAGTTAGTATGTGACCCCGGTAATTTGAAACGTACGTTTAAAATTCAATAAAGTGATTTAAATGTAAATTCAAAGGAAACTGATCGAAACGGTCAAATCAGCTTGCGATACATATCCCATTGTGTTCGGAATGGGGGGGAAACGCTATGGGCGACAGGCGGTGGACCTCGTTTTGAGGTCGTATGTGAAAGTCAACCTTTAAATAATTAAATAAATAAAATAATACAAAAAAAAAAAAAAAAAAATATTCCTTACTCTCCTTTATTTCTTCTGGCCCCCCCCGTTTCAATTTCAGTTCTTAAATAAAAAAAAAAAAAAAAAAAAAGGGGGAAAGCCATCGCGCGATGGCGACAGCCTACCGCCGCCCGAACCCTCCACCGACCCACCTCCCTCCAGCCTCACCTTGGCCACCGCGACGACAGAAGACCCCTCCCCTCGACTGGCGCCTGGCGCGAAGGCCCCACCCCTGCCCTCCTCGACGAAGACGAGACGCCCCCCCCCCCAAATCGTTCGACGCCTCCGCGACCCTGGCCAGCGAGCCTGTGCCGCCGCCTCGAAGCCAGGAGCCTCCGACGATCAGCAGAACCCCCCCCCCATCTGTAAGTTTTTGTTTTTGTTTTTGGCTTTGCTATTTTATTTTCAAGTTTTAGAAAACTGATTTTAATTAATTTTAAAAACTGTTTTTTTTTTTTTAGATTTAAAAACAGAAATGTTAAACTGATTTTAGATTTAAAAATGTTAAACTGATTTTAGATTTAAAAATGTTAAAACTGATTTTGATTTAAAAATGAAAAAAAACTGAATTTGTTTTATTTTTAAAACTGAGTTTTATCTACTTTAAAAGCTGAAGCTAGATTTTTATTTTATATAGTATATAGTTTAGATTTTTAATAGAAAAGAATTTTTATTTTTATATGTATAGGGCATTGAAGTAAAAATAGAAATTCATATGTCAAAAAGATTAGATTTTGAAAATGAAATAGATTAGATTTTTATCGATATGAATGTGAAGTAAAAATATGATTTTTATATTTTTTTAAAGTATTAAAAATATAATCTTTATAGGATAGAGAATATAAAGATATCATCTTTGTATATGTAGCGAAATAAAAATCTGATTTTTATTTTATATACATTGAAATAAAGTGGTGATTTTTATAAAAGCGAAAACTTTATTTTTATAAAGGTGAAATCTATATTTTAAAAATTTGATTTTTACATTGTTAAAAAGAAAAGAAACTGAAATGGTCATTGATTCAAAAATACAAGCAATCTTGATTTGAAAATAAAAAGACATCACTTTTGAAAATATAATGGAGAATATAAAAATTCGATTTTTATATATTGAACTTTGAACTAAAAATTCGATTTTTATATATTGAACTTTGAACTAAAAATTCGATTTTTATATATTGAACTTTGAACTAAAAATTCGATTTTTATATATTGAACTTTGAACTAAAAATTCGATTTTTATATATTGAACTTTGAACTAAAAATTCGATTTTTATATATTGAACTTTGAACTAAAAATTCGATTTTTATATATTGAACTTTGAACTAAAAATTCGATTTTTATATATTGAACTTTGAACTAAAAATTCGATTTTTATATATTGAACTTTGAACTAAAAATTCGATTTTTATATATTGAACTTTGAACTAAAAATTCGATTTTTATATATTGAACTTTGAACTAAAAATTCGATTTTTATATATGGAACTTTGAAATAAAAATTCGATTTTTTTTTTTTTATATATATAGTGGCCTTGGGCAACGAAGGTGACAAAAAGGCGAAACGACGAAGACTTCTGCAAATGAAGTGCCGTGGAGCTAGGATAGCTATAAGTGAGAATTTCTCACCTTTCAATTTATATTTCTAGTTATATATATATATACTAGGATGCAGACGGTGCTTATTAGAAGCACCCGACACCCGTCCACATACCATGGACTTGTTTGTTTGGATTGTTTGGTGATTGATCGAGATATTGGTTTGAATGTGGTTTGTGGTGTGAAAAATCGAATCGATAAATTGGTTAGGATTAGACGTGCGCCGTTATAAGGCGAAGGAGTAAGACTAGGTTAGACTCTTACTCCAAATTTTGTGGTTTGCAAAATGAAATTGATTTGATTGATGAGTGAATGGCGTGGGCCTTCACTAGACCGGGGATTAGGCTAGGCCTTGTCCCGTTTCTAGTATCGTGCCGTTATGCCGCCGAAATTTTCTAAAATATGTTAGAAAATAAAAATATCATTTTATTGTGTAAATGAATAATAGAAATTCATATGATAGAATAAAATGTTTTATCGTTAAAAATACAATTTTTAACGTGAATATGAATATAGTGAAAGTGAATAAAATAAATATTCATTTACAAACCAGATGGTTTGTTTATGTACACTTATTTGAATGACATTGATTGGGTCGATAAATTTTACACATCGCCTAACTGCACAAATAAAATATGTGTTTGATTGTTTGAAACCCCACACGGGTGTTAGGATGAAATTTGAAGTTCACTCATCCTGATTGATTAAATATGTCGATCGATTGATTGACATGCTGTTGTAAGCGTTGAATATCTATATTTGATGCTTATACAGTGTAGTGCACTTTGGTTGATGGTTGATTATTTTCAATGCTATTATATACATGTGTTGTATGAAAATCCATATAATTAATTTTATATGGTAATTGATTGGGCCTCATTCCAGTTTTGAAAAAGAAATATTTGAAATAGAATATTTGAAAATAAAGGAATATATGAAGCCGTGTTGATTAGATTGACGCCATTTTGACGAGAACGATATTTATATCGATTTTATCGATTTCGAAATGAATTGAATTGAAAACGAATTCAAAATGAATTGAATTGAAAACGAATTCAAAATGAATTGAATTGAAAACGATTTCGAAATGAATTGAATTGAAAACGATTTCGAAATGAATTGAATTGAAAACGAATTCAAAATGAATTGAATTGAAAACGAATTCAAAATGAATTGAATTGAAAACGAATTCAAAATGAATTGAATTGAAAACGATTTCGAAATGAATTGAATTGAAAACGATTTCGAAATGAATTGAATTGAAAACGATTTCGAAATGAATTGAATTGAAAACGAATTCAAAATGAATTGAATTGAAAACGAATTCAAAATGAATTGAATTGAAAACGATTTCGAAATGAATTGAATTGAAAACGATTTCGAAATGAATTGAATTGAAAACGATTTCGAAATGAATTGAATTGAAAACGAATTCGAAATGAATTGAATTGAAAACGATTTCGAAATGAATTGAATTGAAAACGAATTCGAAATGAATTGAATTGAAAACGATTTCGAAATGAATTGAATTGAAAACGAATTCGAAATGAATTGAATTGAAAACGATTTCGAAATGAATTGAATTGAAAACGATTTCGAAATGAATTGAATTGAAAACGAATTCGAAATGAATTGAATTGAAAGCGATTTCGAACTGAATTGAATTGAAAACGATTTCGAAATGAATTGAATTGAATATGAATTCGAACTGAATTGAAATTTGAATTGAATAGAAATGAATTTTAAAACGAATTTATAAGGAAGAATTCAATTTTTCTTTGAATTGAAATGGAAGTTGAAATAGGTTTTGAAACGATTTTAAAACTATTTATATAATTCGTTTTGAATAGAAATCGACGAAATATATATTATATATATTATATATATAATATAATGGCCTGAATAGAACGCGCCGCGCCGCGGCAGTTCGCGAATTTCGACCATTTATTTCAAACGGACATTACGGGAGATCCGACCGTCGGATTCTCCTAAAACCAGAACCGTTGGGTTCGTATCGAAAAGAGCTTTCTAACGAATGTTAGAAATTTGAAATCTAACGGTTGGATTTGGAATTATGTCCAAATCAAATTTGAAAAAGGTCGCTGTAAGTGCAGTTCGATGGCCGTTGATGGAAATCGACTGTACGGGCCTTGATAAAATTATTAAAAATAGTAATAATTTATGTAAAATCATAAGAAATGATTTGTGAAGATTTGGGATGAAAAACTCCATATTTGAAAAGATAAAAATAGATTTTTATCGAAATGAACTAGTTTTGAACTAGAATTATAATTCTATTTATTTTTAAATAAATAAATTGAATTCGAAAAGGGTTTTGAAAATAACCAAAATTTCCAATGATTGCATTGGAGTGGATTTAAATCGAAATTGTCTTCGGAATATTTCGATATTGGAATTCGTGATATTACAGGTGTTGTTATGGAAATTTGAAAGATATATATTTGTATCGTTATTTCCAATACGACATTTGTTAGTCGTAGAATTCGATATTGAATATAAGCCGATGTATTTTCTATTCAGAGCCTTGTATTGAATATCGAATGTGATTTGGGTTTGTCGTGAATGGTGTTTTCACTAACACTGTTCTTGAACCCAGTTGAGAAAAGATTAAATCTTTTTATTTAGATTTAATGAAGTGTACCAATTAAATGATATTTAATTGGAATTGAATTGATATTGATTTTTGGGTTTATCGTGAACAGTGTTTTAAATAACACTCGTTCTTTAACCCGATAATTAATGGAATGTGACTTTGGGTTTATCGCGAACCGTGTTTTTAGATGACACTGATTCTTTAACCCAGTCACAGATTAAAACTAAGTGGAGTTTTAATGAATCTTTAATTAGATTGAAAAGATCGAGAATGGAGTATCACCAGTTTTGCTCCAGGCGATAGTTAAATCTTTAATTAGATTTGAATGTGAAATTTAGAAACTAACTGTCGGTTAGCCAAGCAGAATGGTTTTCTGGATATTGATCTGATGTTGGTTTCGGCCTTCGGGGTTAATATTTGGGGAATTATTCTCTTGATTAATTTACGGTTAGTGACTAATGAATTGGAATGAGGCGTATGTTGTGTTTGTGTAACACTTTTATAATATATACGTGAGTTATTCGGAAAGACCGGGTTTATCCCATTCTGAATAACTGATACGACGATAAGTCGAAGATGAAGACGATGGTCGAAGACCGGAAGTCTTCACGTCGTTTGGGTGATAACTGATGATCTTGATTGGGCTGTACACCCAAGAAGATGGAAACAGTTGGTGATCGTCCAGACGTACTTGGAGATCGATGGATATGCGGGGTACTAGGTGCCTCCGGTTTCGTTCAGACCCAGAACGGACTTGTAAATGGACTGTGTGTCTGACATCGGATTTCATTCTGTGTGACTGATATCGGTTGCATAGGATGGTTTGCCTGTGTGGCATGCTAAGATGCAAATGATCAAGGCTTCTGTTGAAAAGCAAAGTCTTGTGGTGATGATCAAAGCACGGCCTTTGTGGCGTAGCTTTGTGTAACGTTTACCTCGCGTGTTTCACACCAGGTATGAACCAAAAACGGGAGACGGACCTCAGGGAGGACTTGCGTTTCTTTCTAGCTAGAAGTGGCGTCAGTGGTTTTACACGCCCTGACGAGTTTGACTTATGTGGTTGTTGCTGTTGCGAGGCGCCTCGGTTATATCGGTTTCGGCCGAATGCATTCTGGTCGGCTGACGGACCAGACTTACACCCCATAGGGTGGGGAGACGTATTGTTCAGGCATAATAATCCACTCCGTGTGGACCGGCCCTGACGATCCAAGGGGCAGTTGCGGCTGTTCCTGAGGGGCGGGCTAGAGCGTCTCGAATCGGTTGAGGACTATCTTTTGCCTCGGTTCATAGATGGAAATCCAATTTCCAAATACGTGACATTTGCGGTTTTATTTGTAAACCTATATATGGCGACATAGTGGCATGGGACGCTCATGCCGCCTATGATTGATACTTATGATTTGAAGTTGTTTTATACACTTATAATAGTATCAAATGATTTGTTTTAAAACGTATCAAGCATCCTTTGGCTGTTATAAGGGAAAACCCTATCCTCGACTGCGTTGCATTGTGTGATGGGACCTGGGTCTTATAACAGCTTCATTTTTCTTTATTTAGCATTGCGCTGTTTGTTTCATGCACTGGTATTCTTGGGAGGAAACCCGTTCCGTATTATACGGCGTGGTCCCTTGATTTACCTAATGATTTAAAATAAAGATTAATAACTGTTTTAGTTCTCACACCAGTCACATGACTGACCTGGAGTTTATTGTTTTAACCTAAACTCTGGGTGCCCTTATTTTGACATGGGCAGCTAGTAGTTTTGGGTTTTGCAGATTTATATTCACAGGATCCTGGTTTACAGCTGGAACGATATCCGGAAAGCTTTGTATCCGTATATCTCATTCTAGTTGTGTATTGTATTATTTTCCGCTGCTATGTATTTAAATGTAATTTAAATCTCTGATATTTCTGTGTAATATTCATTTATACTCTATATATTCTTGTAATCTGATGCATTGTTGTAATATACAATGAAATGTTCTTCTGTATGCGTTCTGCTGTGGTTTGTTCTCGAACTATCCGTCGCTTTCCTTTACGGGGAAGTTGCGGGTCTTCACAGAAGATTTATATTAAAGGTTGCATTTTGGCAACATGAAAGTTATCATATCCCTTATGATAACTTGCATGTGAGGCAAAATGCGAATTTCTAGCAACTTCTACATGTTATTTATCACCATGTTTCAGAAATGATTTTGAAAATTGAATCCTTTTATCAGCCGACCCCCCCTTTCAAAATGCGAATTTCAGAATTGAATCCTTTTATCAGCCGACCCCCCCTTTCAAAATCATTTCTGAAAGAAAAAAAGAAGAAGAAAAATACGGAAGGGGGGCGCGATCGACAGCCGCTCCCTCCCATCGTTCGTCCGCCGCCGTTCCCTCCGACACACCCCAACCGAGCTCCGCCTCTCCTCGACCCCGCCAGCGACGTCCAGACCCCATCCGCCTTCCTCCTGCGCGAGCCCCAAATCGAGCCATCGGAGCACGATGGCGCCACCAGTCCAGCGCCGCCACCTCGAGTGCTACGCCAGCAGAAACCATCGCGAACCCCCACGTCCAGTCGAGCGCGCACCCACCGGAGACCTCCAGCGACTTCGGGTTCGGGTGAAAAACAGTGAGCATTTTTTTCTAATTATCCATTGTATTTTAAATCTGAAACTATAAATCGTCTTTTAGATCTGAAAATATACATTGTTTTTAGAATTGAAAACTTTGATTTTAAAACTGAAAACATAAATTTTAAAACTGGAAATTAGATGATATTTAAAACTGAATTATATGGTTTTAAATGTGAAGTGTATGATTTTTAGAATATGAAAATATATGATTTTGAGTTGTGAAAATATACGATTTTTGGAAGAGAAAAGGTCGGATTTTGATTATGATAAAGTTTTGATTTTTAATGAAGGATAAAAATATGATTTTTATATTTTTAAAGTAGTAAAAATATAATCTTTATTATGTAGGAGATGTAAAAATATGATTTCTATATTTTTAAAGTATTAAAAATATAGTCTTTACTATATAAATGATGTAAAAATATGATTTTTGTTTATGTAGAGAAGTAAAAATATCATTTTTACATGATAGGAATATTAGAAATATCATCTTTATATTTAAAAAGGCGAAGTCTATATATTTAAAAAGGTGAAGTCTATGAATTTGAAAAGAAGAAACCTTTATATTTAAAAGGCGAGATTTTTATATATTGAATAGTATAATAAAAATTCGATTTTTATATATTGAATAGTATAATAAAAATTCGATTTTTATATATTGAATAACGAAATGAAAATTCGATTTTTATATATTGAATAGCGAAGTAAAAATTCGATTTTTACATATGTAGTGGCTACAGCAACGAAGATGACAAAAATGCGATAACGATGAAGCTTTCTATCAAAGAAGAGTCAAGATGATTGGATAGCTATCGGTGAGAACTTCTCACTCTTCAATTCCTTTTTCTAGCTATATATATATATACTAGGATGTAGACGGTGTTTAGTAGCACCCGACACCCGTCATCCACAGACCATGGATGGCTTGTTTGTTAAATTGTTTGGTTGTGTAGTTGGTTAGACTATTTGGTTAGAATTGAATTGTTTGGTGAAATAGAATGGATTGATGTGTGAATGGCGTGGGCCTTCACTAGACCGGGGATAAGGCTAGGCCTCGTCCCGTCTCTAGTATCGTGCCGTTATGCCGCCGAAATTTTCTAAAATATGTTAGAAAAATAAAAATATCACTTTTATTTTGTAAATGAACTGAATAAAAATTCATGTGTTAAAATAAAATGTTTTATCGTTAAAAATATAATTTTTAACGTGAACGTGAATAAAATAAAATATTCATTTACAAACCGGGCGGTTTGTTTATGTACACCTATTTGAAGGACAATGATTGGGACGATAAATTTTACACATCGCCCAACTGCACAAATAAAAATCTGTGTTTGTTGATTTGAAACCCCACACGGGTGTTGGGATGAAATTTGAAGTTCACTCATCCTGGTTGATTAAATATGTCGATCGATTGATTGACAGGCTGTTATAAGCGTTGGATACCTATATTTGATGCTTATACAGTGTAGTGCACTTTGGTCGTTGGTTGATTATTTTTCAATGCTATTATATACGTGTGATGTATGAAAATCCATATAATTAATATTACATGGTGATTGATTGGGCATCATTCCAATTTAGAAAATAAAGAATATTATAATATAAAGGTTCATGTGTTTACCGTACTCATCCGTTGAGATTAGTCATGTGTTGAACGAAATATTTTTTTTATAAAAATTACATCTTTATCAATATAATATAAAGGTTCATGTGTTGACCGTACTCATCCGTTGAGATTAGTCATGTGTTGAACGAAATATTTTTTTTATAAAAATTACATCTTTATCAATATAATATAAAGGTTCATGTGTTGACCGTACTCATCCGTTGAGATTAGTCATGTGTTGAACGAAATATTTGAAAACGAAATATTTGAAATAGAAATATTTGAAAAAGAAATATTTGAAACAGAACATTTGAAAATAGAAATATATGAAGCCGTGTTGATTAGATTGACGCCATTTAGACGTGAACGATATTTATATCGATTTTACTCATTTTAAAATGAATATTGAAAAGTGATTTCGTAATCGCATATTTTGAAATGAAATTTGAATTAAATTGAATAGGAAACGAATTCGAACTGAATATAAAACGAATTTGATTTCAATTGAATATATAATGAATTTGATTCAAATAGAAAACCAATTTGAATTGAATCGAATAGAAAACCAATTTGAATTTTAATGGAATAGAAAACAAATCGATTTCGAAATGAATAGAAAACAAATCGATTTCGAAATGAATTGAATATAAAACGATTTCGAAATGAATTGAATATATAACCAATTTGATTTCAATTGAATAGAAAACCAATTTGAATTCGAATCAAATAGAAAACGAAATGAATTTGATTAGAAAACCAATTTGAATTGAATCGAATAGAAAACCAATTTGAATTGAATCGAATAAAAACCAATTTGAATTGAATCGAATAGAAAACCAATTTGAATTGAATTGAATAGAAAACCAATTTGAGTTGAATCGAATAGAGAACCAATTTGAGTTGAATCGAATAGAAAACCACTTTGAATTAAATCGAATTGAAAACGAATTCAAATTGAATTGAAAACGAATTGAAATAGAAGTAATATCAATTTGAAAGGAATTCAAATTAAATTGAAATTTGAATTGAATAGAAATGAATTTTAAAACGAATTTATAAGGAAAGATTCAAATTTTGATTTGAATTGAAATGGAAGTTGAAATTGTTTTGAAACGAATTTAAAACTATTTATATAATTCGTTTTAAATAGAAATCGACAAAATATATATTATATATATAATATAATGGCCTGAATAGAACGCGCCGCGGCAGTTCGTGAATTTCGACCATTTATTTCAAACGGACATTACGGGAGATCCGACCGTCGGATTCTCCTAAAACCGGAACCGTTGGGTTCGTATCGAAAAGAGCTTTCTAAAGAATGTTTGAAATTCAAAATCTAACGGTTGGATTTGTAGATACGTCCAAATCAAATTTGAAAAAGGTCGCTATAAGTGCAGCTCGATGGCCATTGTTGGAAATCGACTGTACGGGCCTTGATAAAATTATTAAAAATATCAATAATTTGTGTAAAATCATGAGAAATGATTTGGGAAAAGTTGGGGTGAAAAACTCCATATTTGAAAAGATAAAAATGGATTTTTATCGAAATGAACTAGTTTTGAACTAAATTTAAAACCCAATTACTTTTAAATAAATAAATTAGATTTAAAAAGGGGTTTTAACTAATCGGAATTTCTAATATATTTGATTCGATTTGAAATGGGTTTACCGTGAACGGTGTTTTAAATAACACTAGTTCTTTAACCCGATAATAAATAGAATGTGATTTGGGTTTGTCGTGAACTGTGTTTTAAATAACACCTAGTTCTTTAACCCAGTAAAAGGAGTTTTAACGAATCTGCAATTAGGTTGAAATGTGAATCTATAATCTAAATTATCAAATTTAGAAATGAGCGAGAATGGAGTATCACCAGTTTTGCTCCAGAACGATAGTTAAATCTTTAATTAGATTTGAACGTGAAATGGTAATTAATTTTAACGATAACACCGTGGTGTTAGATATGGAGTATTACCAGTTTTGCTTCATGGGATGAATAGGTTGGGATTGGGAAATAAATAATTACTTCGGTGTGGTTCGCTAATCTCGACTAGATGGAAAACCATAATTTGGTTTGATAGATCATCCAAAGGAAGATTAAAGGATAAATTCTAAAGAATTTATCTTGGATAAAATTAATGGGAACCTTTCCATAAGAATATGATTGTGTGAATAAAAGAATATTCTGAATTGGAATGAGGCGTATGTTGTGTTTGTGTAACATTTGTTTTTAATATACGCGGGTTGTTCGGAAAGGCCAGGTTTACACCCATTCTGAATAACCGATTCGACGATAAGTCGAAGATGAAGACGGTGGTCGAAGACCGGAAGTCTTCACATCGTTTGGATAATTACTGACGATCCTGATTGGGCTGTACACCCAAGAGGATGGAAATAGTTGGTGGTCGTCCAGACGTACTTGGAGATGGATGGATATGCGAGGAAAGTGCCTCCGGTTTCGTTCAGACCCAGAACGGACTTGTAAATGGATTGTGTGTCTGACATTGGATTTTATTCTGTGTTGATTGATTTCTATTAAATATACATCTGTTTGGCGGCGGAGAATTTATTCTTTTGCTTAACGCCCTTCTCTGAGACGTACGAGCTCAGAGGTTGTATATCGATGGACATCAGTCGCATGGCATGAATTGCCTGTGTGGCACGCTAAGATGCAATGATCAAGGCTTCTGTTGAAAAACAAAGTCTTGTGGTTGATGATCAAAGCACGGCCTACGTGGCAGCTTTGTGTATAACGTGAATTCGCGAGCCTCACACCTCGGTATGAGTCAAAAACGGGATACGGACTGCAGGGAGAGCACGACGTTTCTTTCTAGCTTTGGTGGTGTCAGTGACTTACCAGCCCTGACATTTATATACTTTTCACCTTTGTGGTTGTTGGAATGAGGCGCCTCGATTTTAGGTCTGTAAGGACCGGGAAACGTGTGTTCAGGAATACTAATCCTCTAACGTAAGTGAGGACCGGCCCTGAAGATCCGGGGTTGCCCAGAGTGCGTAACCCTGGGACATTTGCTAGAGTGTCTCGAACGCGGAAAGGAGCTTGCCCCTTGCCTCGACTCATGACGGAAATCCAATTTCCAGTACGTGTATTGCGGTTTTAATTGTAGAACTAGTATGGCGACATGATAGATGGTACCCATGCCGCCTATGATTGTTATTTATGATTGAAATTGTTTTGACACTATACACTTATTATAGTATCAAATGATTTGTTTAAAACGTACCAAGCATGTTTGGCTGTTATAAGGTAAAACCCTATCCTCCGGCTTGCGTTGCATTGTGTGATGGGACCTGGGTCTTATAATAGCTTCATTTTTCGAAAAAGCATTGCGTTGTTTATTGATATGCACTGGTATTCTTGGGAGGAAACCCGTTCCATGTTATACGGCGTGGTCCCTTGAATTACTCTCTTTTAAATTCAAGCTTTAAATAACTGTTTTATTTCTCACACCAGTCACATGACTGACCCGGAGTTTATTGTTTTAACCTAAACTCTGGGTGCCTCTATTTTCCGCACGGGCAGCTAGTAGTTTTGGTTTTGCAGATTTATATTCACAGGATCCTGGTTTACAGCTGGAATGATATCCGGAAAGCTCTGTATCCGTATATCACCTTCAGTTGTGCTTTGTATTATTTTCCGCTGTTATGTAATTTATTGTAATCTCTGATATTTGTCGAATGTAATTTATTCAATTATACTCTGTATATTCTTGTATCTGATGGAATTGTTGTAATAGCAATGAAATGTTCTTCCGTCTGCGTTCTGTTTTGTCCTGTTCTCAAAACGATCAGGTGTTTCGAACGGTCTAGATCGGTTTAACGACTGATTCGGATCGAGCGAAATCCCAGGCCGTCACAATGGTACAACCATTATACATCCATTATACTAAATACATTCATTTATGCAATATGCAATATGTAGTGACTGAGCCGATCTAGTGCCGAAAGTGTGTGTATGTATGCATCCACGAGCAACCACTAGCAACCACTTGCATCCATTTTGCATCCATCATACATAACATGTCTCAAACACATGTTTCAACCATAGGATTATCCTAACTAAAGGTCAAAGATACTAATGAGAGGACATACTAAAGATGAGATAAGATAAGCTAAGCGATAAAGGAGAAATTAAAAGACATACCCTCAAAAAGAAAAGGGTATAGCGAACGCATCTTCCCTTCTGTCTCCCAAGTAGCGTTGCTCTCATCATCTCCCCATTGCACTTTAACTAGTCTGACCTCTCGATTTCTCAACTTTTTGATCTCCGACCCAAGAATGCATGTAGGAGCTCGTCTAATTGTTGCATCACGCTCTATTTCCACCTCTTTAAGCAAGCTCCGCTCTACCACCTCCGCGGTCTTGTGCAAATACTTCCTCAAATGTAATACATGGAATACGTCGTGTACTCCACTAAGTTTCTCAGGCAACTCCACCCTATACGCCATCTTCCCAATCCTGTCTTTTATAGGAAACGGCCCTACAAACCTTGGCGCTAATTTCCCAACGGACCCAAAGCGAACAACATTCCGTAACGGAAACACTTTGATAAAAACCATGTCCCCAATGTCAAACTCAAGATCTGTCCTCCTCTTATCAGCATACGATTTCTGCCTATCTTGTGCTGCTTTCATCCTCCTTCGAATCAAATCAATCTTCTCCGAGGTTTCCCTAACCATATCGGGCCCAAGTAGGATTTTATCGGTAGATTCCCACCAACATGTAGGCGAACGACAAGGCCTTCCACAAAGAGCTTCGAAAGGTGCCATGCCAATACTAGACTGAAAGCTATTATTATATGCGAATTCTACCAACGGAAGGTGCTCTTCCCATGTACCCCCAAAGTCTAGGATACAAAGCCTTAAAAGATCCTCTAGAATACGATTCACCCTCTCGGTCTGGCCGTCCGTCTGAGGATGATATGCGGTGCTCAAACATAGCTGAGTCCCTACCGCCTCTTGTAAACTCTTCCAAAATTCGCTAGTGAAGATGGGATCACGGTCGCTTACTATACTAGAAGGAATACCGTGCAAACGAACTATCTCTTTAATGTATACAGAAGCCAACCATGGAGCAGTCCTCTTACTTTTCACAGGAATAAAATGGGCGCTCTTAGTAAGTCTATCTACTATAACCCAAATCCCCGTATTACCCTTCCTTGATCTTGGTAATCCATCCACAAAATCCAATGAGACGCTTTCCCATTTCCATAGTGGAACTTCCAATGGGTGAAGCAACCCACCGGGTTTCTTTTGTTCCGCTTTTACTCGTTGGCACACCAAGCATCTAGCGACGTACTCGGCCACATCCTTTTTCATACCGGCCCAAAAGAAAACCCGCTTCATATCTTTGTACATCTTGTCTCCGCCGGGATGAATGGTCATCTTTGAGCGATGAGCACCATCAAGAATGGCCTTCCTTAAGTCTTCGTCTTGTGGTACACAAAGTCTATTATCCCTTCGTAACCAACCCTTATCGTCTAGGGTATACCTACGAAGATGGCTAGATGACTCCCCTCCTTTGAGCTTTTCTACTATCTCAACCAACTGGGGGTCGTCTTGCTGTGCCTCACCAACTCGTCCTAGAAGTGTAGGTCTAACCTCCAAGGATGCTAACAAACCAGGTACTAGGTCAACGGAGGGTCTAAAGTCAAACATGGAGATGAATTCTAAGCTTCGTCGTTCAACAAACAACGGACTCAAGGACAACCTTTTCCTACTTAAGGCGTCTGCTACCACGTTACCCTTGCCCGGGGTATATGCTATTTCAAAATCGTAGGAGGCTAGGAATTCCATCCACCGTTGCTGCCTTAAATTCAAATCCTTCTGAGAGAATAAGTATTTTAATGATTTGTGGTCAGTGAACAGTTCGAATTTCTCACCAAGAAGATAGTGACGCCAAGACTTAAGCGCGAAAACAATTGCGGCTAACTCAAGGTCATGCGTAGGGTAATTCTTTTCATGAACCCTCAACTGCCTTCCACCATAGGCTATTACTCTTCCCTCTTGCATGAGGACCACGCTAAGTCCCGTCCCACAAGCATCAGTATAGACGGTAAACGGTTTATTCCCGTCTGGCAGCACTAAGACTGGGGCTGAAGTTAAGGCTCTCTTTAAACGTTGGAACGCATCATCACAATCTTCGTCCCACGTAAAAACCAGGTTCTTCTTCGTTAACCGTGTTAATGGAGCTGATATTTTTGCGAAGTCTTTGATAAACTTCCTATAATAGCCAGCCAACCCCAAGAAACTTCTTACTTCGGTTACATTTTTAGGGACCTTCCAATCATGGATGGCCACCACCTTTGCGGGATCCACTGCTATCCCTTCCTTGGAAACCACGTGCCCTAAGAACCGTACTTCTTTCCTCCAGAAGTGACACTTAGAAAATTTTGCCTTAAGTTTATGCGCTCGAAGGGTTTCCAACACTTCCCTAAGATGTAGGGCATGCTCTTCTTCATTCTTAGAAAAGACTAAGATGTCATCCACAAAGACTACCACGAATTTGTTAAGGTACTCCCTAAACACCCTACTCATCAAATCAACAAAATAAGCGGGGGCGTTTATCAAACCAAAGGGCATCACTAGCCATTCATAGAATCCGTCAGGAGTCCTAAAAGCAGTCTTATCCATACTATCCTCAGCCACTCTCAGTTGATGAAAGCCAGTGGCTAAGTCCAACTGCGAAAACACTGAGGCGCCAACTAACTGATCAAAGAGATCGTCAATCCTCGGCAGTGGGTGTCGGTTCTTTTTAGTAAGCTTGTTTAGTTCTCTATAGTCCACACAAAGTCTAAGGGACCCATCCGCCTTTGTAGCAAATACTACTGGAGCACCCCCACTCTGCTATACTACGTCTTATGAACCCCTTCTCAAGCAACTCCTTCACTTGCTTATTAAGTTCCCTTCTTTCACGAGGAGCCATGTGGCACACTGGCAAAGATACGGGTTTAGCATTATCCACAAGATAAATTCGAAAGTCTATCTCCCGCTTTGGAGGTAAGCCCTTCACCTCCTCAAACACATCCGGATATTCCCGGACCACCTCTACCGTTCGCAGATTCTCTACAGACGCGTCAAGCGATTCAAGATAACTTAGCATAATGGAATTTATGGGACTACAAAAGATGTCGAGAGCATTACCAAGGCGAGTCACAAGCCTAACTACTCTCCTTTCACAATCAAGAATGGCCCCATTTCTAGATAACCAATCCATTCCTAAAATTAGCCCATAGCCCGTGAAGCCCAATACATAAGCATCACATCTAAATTCAACGCTAAGTATAGAGATTTTGAAATCCAAACATATCATGGTCAAATGAGCCGAACCCCCAATTGGATTTGAAACAACCAAGGGATCCTCTACTAAACTGGTGTTCAAGTGCAGTAATTCAACTAATGATGCAGAGATAAACGAATGAGATGCGCCAGAATCGAATAAGGTACGGACAGGATGATCAAACAGAAAAACTAAGTTTTCAACAGAAATTGTTCTACCTCTTTCTTGTAGCGGTGGGGCCGCAATAGCCTGAACTTGCCCCCTTGCCTGCCCTGGTGCCATAAGAGCCTGCACCTGTCCTCCCGAGGTAGACCCTGCCCTCTGCCCCTTCTTTGGGCAGTCCTTCACCAAATGTCCCGCATCTCCATAATGAAAACAACCAGTCTTCCTTTTCTTTCTACAATCTTTGCTGAGATGGCCAGGCGTCCCACAATTGAAGCATCTCTTCTTCCCTTTGCCATTATTGTTTTTACCACCCTTCTTATTTTGCTGTTGAGGTTTCTTCTGATCCCCTTTCTTTTCAATTGCCTTATCCTCATGCATAAGTGCCATTTCTACTAGCCTTTCAAAGGTGGCTCCCATAGGGATGTGGGTCATAGCCAACCCTTGCAACGGTTCATTCAAGCCTCTAACGAACCTCAAAGCTTTCTTCTCTGGCGTGTTCACCAACTCCAAGCCAAACCTTGCTAACTGATTAAATTTATTGACATACTCCTTCACTGATAAGGTCCCTTGCTTTAATGTCAGGAATTTTTTCATATTTAAATTCTCCTCTACCCTTGAAAGAAACTTTGCCTCAAACCTTCGTCTGAAATCCGCCCATGAATCAACTGGACGTTCCCCGTTAGTGACCTCCCTCCAAAACGAGGCCTCTCCCTTCATTAACCAAGCAGCTAAACGGACTTTCCTCCCATCTTCCACTTCAAAGATATCCAATAATTCCTCAGTCTCCTTAAGCCAGTCTCTGGCCTCCACAAACGTCTCAGTCCCTTGAAAAGTTTTTCCTCCCATAGCCTTAAATTCCTTGCACGTCTTTGCAAAAGTGTCAACACGAGGAGGAGGAATGGGTGCAACTGGGGGTGGAGGAACATCTGCTGGGCCTGCAGTGGTGGCCCTAGACTCCAAATATCTCCTAAACCACCCTGGAACCGTCACACCTTCTGGGAGATTAAGATCTTCAGCCATGTTGAAACGAAAAAGGAAAGATTCAAAATGGAGAATTCGAAAGATAAAGATAAGGATATGGCTATTTGGGATTATGTTTTTCATAAAAACTTTCTCTAAATAACATGTTTTTGAAAGCACTTCTTCCAAAAATACTTTAGAAAAATATTTTTCTAAAAATTTTATCTGTTCTGGTAACCTTATGCTCTGATACCACGTGTAACACCCCACGTCCATTAATGTCACTCACAATGGGAATGCATTAACTTCTATGGAGGTTTTAGGTGAATATAGAACAGTAAAATTTCAACAAGACAGATATAAAATAGTACTTGGAAATTTAAAAACTTTATTTCAATTGCAGCAGAAGTCAGAACATGTTTGATTACATCATAACACCATAATCAAAGTCAAGTACAATATCTATCTTGATAAAACAAGTACATAACCCCATTACATAAATAGCCATAAAAAAGAAAGATAACAAGCTGGACTTTACTTCAGCAGTACAAGCTTTCCAAGAGATAAGCAATCCAATCAGACTCCACTGGAACTTGGCCCAACCTGAGGACCTGAAGGGAGAAAAAGATGAAAAAGAGGGGGGGGGTCAGACATAAAGTCTGGCGAGTATGATAATTCTACAATACTATTATCAAAATAACTGGACTAAGGCATAAGCTGGAAAACAAGGAAATGTCTATGAAAGAGCAGATTAAGGACATAGACAATCGCTAAAGGAAACGTTATAGGCGCTCCTAAATACTAAAGGATAAACACTATACTGCACCACACCAGTCACCCTAAAGATTGATTCCACTTAGCTTCACTTAGAAACTTTCTTAATGGCTTTACGTACTCCTAGCTGACTACATAGGTGCCGCCTGGCCCTATCTCCACTAGGTGTACCCCACTTTCCATTTTTCGATTGGCTCCCTACTCGTAGATACCCGTGCTGGCCCCACAGTGGGGTGTATCATTCCCCTAAAGTGGCAACCCGATATAACGGAGATGCGCGGCTTATACCTACACGATGCAACAACGTCTTACCTACCAGCCCGGGTCCACACACGCATATGAAACCCGTTGGACTTGCGTTGCCACCGCTCCCTGTTTTGGCCTCTTATAGTCAAACCCAGTATGCGTGTCCCGTCCCCGACTTGGGTCGAGCCCACAAAGATACGTTTTGGGATACTGGTTGAAATGGGCCCCCATTATTTCCCACAACCATTCCACCTAAGCTTGTCCCATTAGTCCATCCACTTAACCGACTTAGTCATGTTCATTTACATGTGTATTTGGTTAAGTCTAATCGTATTTCAAATGCCTCTAAAGGCAACCACTAGATTCCTCATGCCACCCAAGGCACCTACTTAACCCTCATGTCCCACCTTACACGATTATCTGGCTAAGTATTTCTTAATTCATTAAGGCCATAACCTCATAAAGACCTCTCACATTAGACTGGCATTTATGGCAGCTGGATTTGCCGGGTGGGTCCGGGCAGTCTTACACCATAAAAGAGTCTAACCTCGTGTCTTTACAACTGTTATGCTTTAGTTTGGGCCTAGGACCTCTCACATTGGGCCGACATTTGTGACTACTGGATTTGCCGGGCGGGTTCGGGCAGGTTTACGTCACAAACGGGTCCAACCTCGTGTCCTAAGCATTGATTATTATTAAAAATCCACTTTCCCCAATTTTAATAATTCCCTACTTGAATTATTAATTAATTCCAAATTTAACAATGTCCATAATTGACTCAATTATGGACATCCATTTAAGGCATGCAAAATCATATCAATTGCACCCCAATTTATTAATTTCCTAATATTACCCCTACCCCACGTTTGGACGTTTATTCGCAAAATGTATGCTAGACCCGATTAGTCTAACTCATAGCATAAAAGAAAATATTCACAACAACAACATATATATGTGACTAAATAAATCATAACAAGGGGTAAAACTTGCATACATTACAACTTGCATAAGGTTATACATGTCATGGATCTAAGGGTGTCAACTTATTCATAATTCACATAATATGATTTTGATCAAATTTCATAAACTTGTATAGGACATGTGTGAATCAACATCATTAACTATATGGTTTTATATGGGTACACCTAACTCAATAGGCAAATTCCCAAAAATCAAAATTCATTTAATCATAGATTCATGTATATGGGTACACCTAACTTAATAGGCAAATTCCCATATTCAAGATCCAATTAATTTGTAGATTCATGTATATGGGTACACCTAACCCAATAGGCAAATTCCCATAATCAAGATCTATTATAAAAAAAACATAAACTTTAAACATGATCAAATTCGCATAAATACTAACATCATGATTTTACAACTTGTATGATTCAACACAACTTAACATGACATCATTATCATATAACATAAGTATTTCAACATATGTGATAATATGAGATCTACAACATATATAAGATTTACAACATAGCATATCATAATTTGCAACATAGCATGATATGATTTACAACATAGCATAGCATGATTAATCACATATGACATAGCATAGGATTATTTACAACATAATCACTACAACATAACAACATATGTATGATAACATAATAGCATAACAAGAGATCCACAACATAATTTACAAATACATAACAATTCATATCACTTTCTTGTGATCCATTCATAACTTAATCAAATTATTTTATAATAATATTGTGAGATTAATCATACTCACAATTTTAAAGAAGAGAAATAGAAAGAGAGAGAGAGAGCTTTTGATTTGATTTGAGTAGATTTAGTTTGTAGATTAGGCCTTCTTCTTCTTTAGTTTGTGACGGCTATGCTGAACTCCATGGCAACGGCATGTCGATAGCTCTCCAATTTTTCAAGTGATTTAGGGTTAGAGTCTACCCACTTATTTATAGATGTTACGATTCATTTAGGCCATTAGATTTAACCTAGAAATAACCGCAGCCATTCAGACCAGATGGGGTTTATCTTATTGACTCAGCAATGTGTCAGAAGTGACTCAGCAAACACTCAGCAAATTAATAAACTTCTATTCATGTTTACATTAACTGCCCATATATATATAAATATATATATATATATACACACGCACCTATTCATGAATTCAAATTAATCCATAATTAACTTTTGACCATTTCTACACATTAATTTTCCAATTAATGTCTTAATTTCATTTTTCGCCTTTTTAAGGCAATTCATATATCTCAAATTTGTTATATGCCTTTTTAAGGCTATTTCATGCAAATTCTCAATATTAATTCTTTTAATTTGTGAATATTAGTATTAACAGAAATACGGGGTGTTACAGCTCCCCTACCTTGTCTGTTGGAATCCGATCTCCAATAAGCGCTCCGTGGTTTTTGATTTTATATTATATGTATGTGGATCGTGACATGCAAGCGTTCTGCTAGATGGTTATTTATTTGATACAAACTATTATAATATCAGATGATTTTGATACCAAATATGTTTGGGTTATAGTAAGGTAAAAACCGTCCATGTTTATGTGTGGGCTGGTCTTACTATTATCTTTTCTTTCAAAATGTTTTTGAAAAGTTAAACCAATTGCTCTGTATCTCATAAGGGAAAAACCTGTTCCGTTTTTACGGCATGGTCTTATGAGATATAATGTACTAATCAAGGTGTGTTTTTAAATCGTTTACTCACACCAGTCCCCTGACTAACCCAGAGTTTATTTTATGTGTTTTCCTAAACTCTTGGGTACTCATAACACTTGTTATGGGTAGAAAAGTGATCCAGGTGCTAATGGAAATCCTTTGAAGTATTGTGGAGTACCTGTCTAGTAGTTGCATTTATCCCTAAGTATCTAGTTTGTGTATTGGGCCAATATCACGTATGATGTTGTATTCTAATGTTGTAATATGATGTAACAGAATCTGATACGTAATGTGATATTATATTTTGTTTAAATTCCACTGTGAGATTCTGATGTGATTTTCTTCTTACTCTTCTATTCTATTAGTTCTATCTTTTCAATCTCATCCTCTAATTTCTTTCTATTAAAGTTCGTAATTTCGTGCAATCTGGGCTGGACGTAAGTTGTAATTTGTTAGCTTAAATTGGTACGGATTTTTGGGCCTTTACATTTTACATTGCCGACATCTGAGAAGCCCCATTGTATTCTCCTATAATTGTTTTGCACTACTACTTTCGAAAATGCATTCTGGTTTCATCATGAATTTGCGATTGAATCCCAATTGCATATGCTGAAATATCATTTCAACCTTTAACCAAAGGTAAATTTTTCTATAATTGATTTTTAAATTACCTTCAAATCATGGCTTGTTTTGTTGTTTTTGTTGTTGAAGTTAATTTGGTGCAACTTTTAATGATTTTACTGGATATAGTGTTAAAAAATCTCAATCACCAAATTTGTCATGCTAAATAGTTGTTTTTTCCATATTGATCATTATGGTTGGAAATAATTTAAGTTCTGCATTTTTATATGATTCCGTGTCTAATTGCTATTTTTTCCTAATTAAAAAAAAAAGATTATTGTGGGTTTTAAGTATATTTTTAATTTATTGGTTCATTTTAAGACATCATCACCTGATTAGTTTTTTAAGGAACGCTGTAAACGTTTAGATGATATGATTTTTCCAGTTGTAAGCTTAATTAAGTATTAAAAAGAGAATTTTGTCTTATTGTTTTCGGATTACATTGTTAAGATATACATCTAATAAGGTAAATTTTCGTGGTGACCATGGCATATTTTTTTCATTCTTTTGCAATTAACATCTTATCATTCTTCATTTAGTATGATTGAAAATCAATGAGCATTGAGATATGGTAAAGTTTGATTCATCTACAATTGATGTTTATTGTACACTCAAATGATATTTCCTATTCTTATTGAATGTTTAATATCTTTTCTAATGCATGAGTATCAGTTTTCATTTTTATAGGAAAGTTTTGTAGCAAGTATGGTATGTTTTTTCATCGTATTGAAATTAATATTTATCTTCCCTTATCAATTATGATTGATAATTGACGTGCTTTGAGTTATGATTAAGTTTAACACATCTATAGTTGTTGCTTACCATACTCTTGAATCCAATTATATATCCTTTATGAATGTTTAATATCTATTCAAATGTAATAATATTAGTTTTCAATTATTCTCTTCTTTACAAATGCGATTCTCTTTGTATTGACTGATTTCAAATCTTCTTCCATGTATATTGAAACCCAATTTTAGTATTAACACTACTTATTGATTAATTGATCAGTTCCAGTGAATTACAAAAAAAATTCCATCAATGCCGTAAAATTCAATGATTTACTTCACTTCTTAGCTTAATCTTCTACAAGGCGATCTCCCGCCTTCGCTCTGCCCTATCTCGCTTCCTTCATTCTAAGTTGACGCCCTTTCCAAATCCACCCGATTTAGCATTATCGTTGGCGAGATCCATTCGACCGTCCAATGCTTTAATTTGCGAGGGTTTTCGTCAACGTCCTCCTTACGCACCTGCTCCTGAATTTGTAAATCTACGATGAATTTACCTCTAATGACTTCCATGCTAAATTAGGTCGCGCGATCTCTCGTTCTATTTGTTGGAATTGTGCAAACTCAGGTGTCTCCTTCTCGCAGGCGATGATGATGGCTCAGAGATGGGTGAATATTCCTTGTGATCTTGTAAACATGGGTTATGATGTTAAGGATGTCTTGAATGCTACAACTGTACACAATGTTTACTTATGAAATAAAAATGTAAAGGTTGCATAATCTGAGTTCTACTGATGGTATTATTATTGATGAATATACTGATGTGCCTGGTGGTGCTACTGCCCAATCAATGGCTGATATCTGCACCTCGACACCCACTTCTACTCATGTACAACGGATGTAATGACCCGGATCCTTATGGGTTAATTTTAAATATTTAATATGGATTTAAATATTGGGGGGGAGGGATAATATAAATGGAATTTTATATTATGTTATTAGTTTAATAATCAATTTTGATTTAAAATCGAATATATTAAATAACAGAATACGAAAATGGATTTAGTTGAATTCAAATTTTAATTTGAATTGAAAACAGTTCAAATAATTAATATGAAGTTTTAACGGTAATAATATTTATTTATTATCGAGTAGAATAAATAGCTTGAAATTTAAATTATATCAATTTAAATTATATCTTCTACAGACAATCGAATTGGACTTCGTGACCTATCCCAATGTGTCCGGAATTGTGGTATTACCCTAGGATTGGCAGTTGTTGAATTCAGAAAGGAGTTCGGCATCATGGGTATTTTAATTAAAGGATACGGTTCAAAAACGAAGTAAAAACTAAATATAATAAACAAAATCAAATGGCATTCCTTCTGCCAACAAACAAATAACGGTGGCCTTTCCTTCTTCCCCAATTCAAAAGGGACAGAAACCACCACGTTCCCTTCTCTTCTATATAAAACCCGTCGGCCCTTCTAGTTTTCAATTGGCAAAATCAAAACTGCTACCTCGTTCTTATAAAAAAAACCAAATCCGCCCTCGAGCTTCAAGGTTGCACCTGTAGGATCAGGCGCGACGTCCACCTTCAGCATCGATCAATTTTGGGTATAGGCCTAGTGAGTTTCGACGTCACGATGTGAGTAGGAAGGCGAATTGGTATCTGAAGTGTTCGATGTTGTGAATCAGGAGTTGTTGTCACGTTCAAAGGATTTAGGGTTGGTTCGATTTGGGTTTAATCGATAATCGAGCTTCGTTCATGGTGAACTGTGGAAGGCCAGAAGTGGTGATTCGAGGACAGAGGCGACTCCAGGTTGGCCGGAGGTCTATGGGAGCGTGGTACACTAATTATCATTTTTCTGATGGGGAATTAAAGTAGTGTAGTCGAAATGGTGTTGCTAGTTGATCGGGTTTGCAGTGGTGTTGAATGGTGAGTCTGGTCTGATGATGTTACTGTTAGGAGGATTCGAGTTCACTGTACAGTGGTGCAAATTTTAACAGATTAGAATAGTAGTTATGGAAGCCGTAAGGTGTTCGATGGAAGTTAGAGCTCGACCCGGAGCTGCGTGTCTTGTTGCAGCAAAAACAGGGAGTTAACGGCCTTGTAGGGAAGGAGAAGTATTATATCTTAAGGCTTTGCAGCGATAGTAAGGTGCGAATTCATTCGAGAAGATTCGTAGCCGATGATTTGGAAATAAACATGATATTCGACAGCTATAAATCCAGGTGAGTAAATCTCACCTTTTATTTAGAATTTATTTTAATATAGTTAAAAATAATTGTTTGTGCTTGTTTTAATGCTGTTTGATTGTTTTAAAATATATATTAGTTATTTAGGATATATATATTGGGTTGATGATTGGTTGGATTCCCACAGTCCCATTAGCGGATGCCCGTAGTTTCATAGCGGATGATTACCCTATGCGCCCCACGCTATGATAGTGGATGACCTTCATACCGCGATATCCTGCCTCGAAGCAGGATGGGTATTACTATGTTAACTAATGTCCGTGGATGCAGGAAAACAGGTTGGAGGAATCCAACTGGATTCCTCAAAAATATATTATCTGTTTGTTTATTTGATTTCATATATATTCCTATATGATATGTTAAAAATCAAACGTTTGAAATTGGTTGATTAGATTGTTTAAAATATCCCTGGGGCTCGAATATTGATTTATAAAAATATCGGAAAAGGTATTTGAGATTTAAAAAGGAAATTCTATTTTTCTAAATAGAATTTGAATTTTAAATGAACTATAGAAAATATTAACTTGTTTTGAATATATATGAACGAGTATAGAATTTATAAACTTTGTTTATAAATGAAAAGGTGGGATTTGAATTGAATTTATAAACTTTGTTTATAAATGAAAAGGTGGGTTTTGAATCGAATTTATAAACTCTGTTTATAAAGGAAAATATGGGATTTGAATTGAATTTATAAACTTTGTTTATAAGTATATAATGGGGGATTTTAATTAAAGTCATAAACATTATTTATAAATAATGCAAAGATATTCAAATAGATTTGAATATAGAATTTGAAAAGAGAATTCAAATAAATTTGAATATAGTATTCAAACGGAATTAAACAATAGGATTTGAATATAGTATTGAAATATGATTTGAATATAGAGAATTCAAATAGATTTGAATATAGAATTTAAAGAGTTGAAATGGACTTTGAATATAAGATTCAAATAGAGTTAAAATGAATTTGAATATATAAAACCAAATGGGATTTATAATATAGAAGTTGAATACAGAAATTCATATGGATTTCAAATAGAAGTGGAACGGAATTTGAATATAGAATTCAAAGTAGCTAATAAGCGAGTTAAAATATATTTGAACATGTCATGTTCAAATATGAAAGTGAAATAGACTAAGGAGTAAATTAACAAATATAATTAACAAATTTAGTTAAAACGATTGGTATAGTTAAAATAGATTGGGCAGGTATAGATACAGGAGACATGTTTGGAATAAAGTGTTAGAAGGTATATATATAGATTGCTCGACAAAAAGGTATGTATTTAATTCACATATGAGATTTTATGCGCCGTATCGGCTAGCCGCTTGGCTTTTCTTTTTCTTTTTGATTGGAGAAGGCCTGTGTGGCAGTTTGGGGATTTTCCCGAAGCTCCTAGTACAAAGGAGGTTATGGCGAATTTTTCCGGGAATTTAAGGAGTTAGAATATTTTTAAGATAATTTGATAGTTAGAAATCAACGTATCAAAATATATAGAAGTCGATAAGAAAATGAACTTAGAAATAGAATAGTATAATCAAAAAGGAAGTATAAGAATAAAATCTAGTAAGGATAGAAAGAGAAAGTGTATATGTGTTTAAAAGTGAAGAAGTAGTTGTATGGTATTGATTATTCGAGTAAGTAGTCTTATCTGTTTTGACGTTATAAATGTTATTCAGTCAAGGTCTGAGAGGTAATTATACCCCAACTTGATTGATTTCATTATTAACAAATAAATAGTAAGATTTCAGGCTCGAAGATCAATGTTGAATAAGAGTTAATTGAATATAGTATTTGGGTGGTCGTAACGATGTTTTACACAACAACTGTTTTAACCCAAAATAAGTGTAAGCTGAGAAATAGAATAAAGAATATTATCTAAGTATAGAAATAAACGAGATCGGAAAAGAGATAAGTAATTGGAATATTTCCCAATTATAAATAGAAGATATTTTCTAAGTTTAGAAAATAAAGGAAGGCGATATTCGGAAATGTTTTCCAAATAACATAAAAGGCCAATATGGTTCTTGAAAATATTTGGTTAACAAATATTGATAAAGAAATAGAAAAGTGATTTAATTAATGGAATATTAATTAAGGGCTTAGTAATTGGTTGATAATTAGATGAACACTTGTTTTTATTCGATAGTTAAATCACCGACTATCGAAACACTTGTTTTTATTCGATAGTTAAATCATAGACTATCGAAGTTTTGACCATCGTTGTCAATATGGAGAGACCGGCTGGATTATTATCCGAAGAACCACTCCGTATTGGCAGTAGCGTTGCGAATCAGATTATATAAAGATAATTGAAAACGGAGTAGAGTGCAAGGACTTTTTCTATTTATAGAAATTGTGCCTTCAGTTCATCCTGTTCTAAGGTGACTTGTATGGATGAATGTCTGACGGAGTATTTCCAGAAAGGTCACGTATATTGATTTCTTCAACCGTACCAAGAGTGGAAGCGGAGAAGGAAACTTCTTTTAGCTAACACGTAATGTACTGTTGAGGACGTCAATCGGTGATTTGATGGATTTGACGAAGTGGCATTCGAAGTGAATCTTGTGTGATGATAAAGCATAGCCTCTGGCCTCAACATCCGGTAAATGACAGAAATCGGGCAGGCAGCATGTCTATGTAGGTCGCACCTATTAGGGTGTATAATCACCTGATCTAGAGTTTCATTTACTTCTAAAAATCTATTGTCGATGTTGTCCCATTCGGGAAACGGTTGCTGATCCCAACCGTTGGTGATATACATTCGATACACTCAAGCCAAATGAGTGGTCGGTCATGTGTGGCTGAGTTGCAAGATGTTCTTGTTGAACTCGGTGTATTCTCCTCTAGAGATATACCAGCGGAAGGTGGTTCCATACCTTGTCATAGTTGGAAATCCATTACCCAATACGTGCTTGCGGTTTTGATTGTATATATATGTGGAACGTGAGATGCAAACGTTCCACTAGATTGTATTTATTTGATTTAGACACTATTATAATATCAAAGGAGTTTTGATATAAAGCTATCGTTCCTTTCAATGGGATTTTGAAAGTTAAATCAAGTGTTTGGATTTTCATAAGGGAAAAACCCGTTCCGTGTTATACGGCGTGGTCTTATGAGATATCATTTAGTTTTCTGAAACTGTTTTAAACTATTTACTCATACCAGTCCCATGACTGACCCGGAGTTTATTTGTTTTATTCTACCTAAACTCTTGGGTGCCTAAATTTGTACGGGCAGTCAAGTAGTTCAGTATTTTACAGATCTATCTAAAGGAGCTTGGAGCAGGAGGCTTCAACGTTAGTTACATAGAGTTTTGTTTCGCTGTGTTGTAAGTGTTGTACTCTGATAAGTGTATGTTATACAGTTAAGATTTTGTATTTCAAAAGTTATGATATATTATATTTTGTTCCGCTGCGATGTGAGATTCTGTGTTTTTTCTTCTGTTCTTCTTCTATCTCTTTCTTCTAAAAAAAATGTTTCGTATTTTCGTGATATTTGGGTTGGACGTATGATGTATATAGTCAACTCTGATGTTACGGATTTGCAGGTCATTACAGTTGGTATCAGAGCTTAGGTTTAGCGAATACCTAGGCTTGTTGGAATGTGCTCATTAGAGATAGGATCAGTAGTATCCTAGAATGAGTTGAGTGTATATATATACGAGAGAGCGTATTTGTTATTTGATATAAAAACTGTTTTATATTGTGTTGACTAGTCTGTTGAGTGGATTATGAATTTTGGTTGAATCGTGGGACGCCACGATGTCGATAGGAGTTTATAAACACTTGAACAGAAGATTGGACACAATATTGTTTTTAAATAGTTGAGTTGATTGTTAGGATTATAATCAAATTAGATTATAAAACAGAAATAGTTATATATAACCAATGGAATTTGTATATGAAATCATATATACAAATGAGATGAATTAAAATTGAATTCCAACCAGAATTCAGAATTTAAAATCCTGGGAGTTTGGAAAATATTTTTTTCTAAATGGATTTTGAAAGTAATATAGCACTGAAGTGTTCAGTGGCTGGGAAATAATTCTGATAATGATCGCAACATCATCAGTGTTCATTTTCGAGTTTCTAAGTGATAAATTGCTGCCTTAGAAAAGTTTTGATGAAAATTTGTCTGAAAAGAAACAAGTTGTTTGAAAATTCAAATGTTTTGAATTTGGGATAGATATAAATATATGTATATATTTATATTACTTCAAACGAATTTTGAAATAGAAATTGTATAAGAAAAATAGAAATGGAAATTGAATTCAAAGGAATTCGAATGGATTTGAATAAAGAAAAGTCAAATAGAGATTTGAATATTAGAATTCAAATGGAATTTGGTTAAATAGAATTTCAAAGAGAATATAAAGTGGAGGTTGAATATTAGAATTCAAAGAAAATATAAAGTTTGAAATTGAATTTTAAATAAAAGGAGTTTAAATAGAATTTGAATTCAAAGTGAAATTTAATAGAATTTGAATTCAAAGAAGTTAAAATAGAATTTAAATTCAAAGGAATTTAAATAGAAATTGAATAAAGGATTTGAAATGGATTTTGAATAAAGGATTTCAAATAGAAATTGAAGATAAGAAATTCAAATAGAATTTGAAGATAAGAAATTCAGATAGAAATTGAATAGAAGAAAATTCAAATAGAAATTGAATAGAAGGAAATAATATAGAATTAGAATAAAGAAATTCAAATGTAAGTTGAATATTGTAAATATATAGGATTTGAATATTAGAATTGAAATAGATCGGGAATATTATGTGAAATGGATCGGATATATTTTAGAAATATATCAGAATGGAGTTGAATTTATTATAAACAAAGTTAAAACGTTTATATTTATAAATATAATTAAAACGAGCTCGTCGTAGCGCGACAGTTCGAAAATTGGCGATTCGAACTTCAATTTAGTATACAGAACTCAATTGAAGTCGGAATTCTTTAAAACAAGAATCATCGGGACCGGTTGAATAATAGTTTTCTAATGAAAGAGAAAAATCGGGATTTCGTCGTATAGATTTTGAGTTATGTCAAAATCAAATTTTTAGAAAAGCAGCGCCAGAACCATTATAAAACCATAATGGTTTAATTAAATAAATAAAAGGAATTTTAGGAAATAAAATCCGAGTTGACATTAGAAAAATCCAGACTGGAGATATAAAATAAATATGAACTCCATTGAAGTAAGTGAAATGATTTTTAAGACAAAAATCATATTTTAAATGGTTACATAGAATTAACTAAATTGGAGAATAATTAGTTAAAGGAAATTTGAATGAAATTGGGTTTTTGGATAAGTGAAAGAAATTGAGAATTTATATTCGAAATCGAATATGTAACTCGAGTTGAAAATATAATTATATTAGTAATAATTAAGTTTACATATATTTGAACAAGTGATATTCAAATAAAAAGGGTGAATAGGCAAAACGGTTAATTAGCAACCTGTTAATGGGAATTTGAATGATTGAAATTAAATTTAACTTAAGTAAGTTTAAATGGATCGAAATGAATAAATTGAGTAAAATCAATGTGAATGAAATATGAATTGGGTGTGAATAATATATTTGTAACACAAATACAAAGGAAGTTATGCGCAAAAAAATAAAAGGAGAAATATTTGTAAAAACATTTACAAATAGAATTTAGAAGGGAATATTTGTAAAACATTTACAAATAGATTAAATGGAAATATATATTTATAGAAAATAAATAGAATGTTATAAATGAAATATGTATTTGTTAAATAAAAAGAATTTAATCAAAGGAATATTTAGAAGATGAATAGAAAATGGAAATCTGTTTTTAACAGATAAATAGAAAAGATTAATTTATAAATAACAGTTTATAAATTAAATTAAGTATTTATCATTCGATAAGTGGAATATATAAGTCTGAACTTATACAGAGAAGAGATATTGGTTTTTAACACCGATAGTTTTAAATAGAAGGGGTACACAACACTTGTGTAAGTGAAGTAACGTTATTAAAGAGAACATTTATAAAGTGAAGAACCGTTACTAAAAGTAAATCTTTATAAATGAATAAATGTTATACAATAAGAGTTATTCGAATAGGAGAAGTCGATTAGAGTTAGAATAAATCGATTAGAGTAAGAATTAACCAGTTAGAGTTAATCAGTTAGGGTTAATCCGTAGAGTTAATTGAATATTAGTTATTCAATTAGAATTTATCGAATATCTGTTATTCAAATTAAGAGTTAACCTGATAGAGTTAATTGAACATAGTTAGTCGAATTAGAATTTAATTGAATGTTAGTTATTCAACTAAAGTTGATCGAATATAGTTATTGAGATAGAGTTAGTCAAACATAGTTACTCAGGGTAAGTTGCCATTTCGTATGACTGCTAGCGTAATTCGCAGGGCTGCAGATAGACTAGGGCGGTCGGATGTTTCTGAGGGAATCAGGCGTAACCATTGTAATCGCTGCGATCTAGAGTCAAGCGAAAGAAGTTAAATAAAATATTAATTATTCGAATAGAATTAAAGGAGTTAATCGAATATAGTTTATTCAAATTGAATTAAAGGAGTTAATCGAATATAGTTTATTCGAATAGAGTTAAAGGAGTTATCAAATATAGCTTATTCGGAAGGAGTTAAGTGAAAAGAGCAAATCAGATAGAGTTAACTGATAAGAGTAAATTGAATAGAGTAAATCGAATATAGTTTATTCGAAGAAAGGTTTTTGAATCTAGTTATTCGAAAGATAGATTATCGAATATAGTTATTCGAAGGGAGGAGTTATCGAATAGGGATTTATTCGAAAGAGAGTTACGTATTGAAGTTTGAAATGTTGAGTATCAAGATAAACGGGTTTGTAGCACTTTTTCTACCTTAGCAATTTCGAGGACGAAATTATTTTAAGTGGGGAAGATTGTAATGACCCGGATCCTTATGGGTTAATTTTAAATATTTAATATGGATTTAAATATTGGGGGGATAATATAAATGGAATTTTATATTATGTTATTAGTTTAATAATCAATTTCGATTTAAAATCGAATATATTAAATAACAGAATACAAAAATGGATTTAGTTGAATTCAAATTTTAATTTGAATTGAAAACAGTTATAATAATTAATATGAAATTTTAACGGTAATAGTATTTATTTATTATCGAGTAGAATAAATAGTTTGAAATTTAAATTATATCAATTTAAATTATATCTTCTACAAACAATCGAATTGGACTTCGCGACCTATCCCAGCGTGTCCGGAATAGTGGTATTACCCTAGGATTGGCAGTTGTTGAATTCAGAAAGGAGTTCGGCATAATGGGTATTTTAATTAAAGGATACGGTTCAAAAACGAAGTAAAAACTAAATATAATAAAAAAAATCAAATGGCATTCCTTCTGCCAGCAAACAAATAACGGTGGCCTTTCCTTCTTCCCCAATTCAAAAGGGCCAGAAACCACCACGTTCCCTTCTCTTCTATATAAAACCCGTCGGCCCTTCTAGTTTTCAATTGGCAAAATCAAAACTGCCACCTCGTTCTTATAAAAAAAAACAAATCCGCACTCGAGCTTCAAGGTTGCACCCGTAGGATCAGGCGTGACGTCCACCTTCAGCATCGATCGATTTTCGGTATAGGCCTAGTGAGTTTCGACGTCACGATGTGAGCAGGAAGGCGAATAGGTATCTGAAGTGTTCAATGTTGTGAATCAGGAGTTGTTGTCACGTTCAAAGGATTTAGGGTTGGTTCGATTTGGGTTTAATCGATAATCGAGCTTCGTTCATGGTGAACTGTGGAAGGCCAGAAGTTGTGATTCGAGGACAGAGGCGACTCCAGGTTGGCCGGAGGTCTATGGGAGCGTGGTACACTGATTATCATTTTTCTAATGGGGAATTGAAGTAGTGTAGTCGAAATGGTGTTGCTAGTTGATCGGATTTGCAGTGGTGTTGAATGGTGAGTCTGGTCTGATGATGTTACTGTTAGGAGGAGTCGAGTTCACTGTACACTGGTGCAAATTTTAACAGATTAGAATGGTAGTTATGGCAGCCATAAGGTGTTCGATGGAAGTTAGAGCTCGACCCGGAGCTGCGTGTCTTGCTGCAGTAAAAACAGGGAGTTAACGGTCTTGTATGGAAGGAGAAGTATTAGATCTTAAGGCTTTGCAGCGATAGTAAGTTGCGAATTCATTCGAGAAGATTCGTAGCCGATGATTTGGAAATAAACATGGTATTCGAAAGCTATAAATCCAGGTGAGTGAATCTCACCTTTTATTTAGAATTTATTTTTATATAGTTAAAAATAATTGTCTGTGCTTGTTTGAATGCTGTTTGATTGTTTTAAAATATATATTAGTTATTTAGGATATATATATTGGGTTGATGATAGGTTGGATTCCCGTAGTCCCATTAGCGGATGCCCGCAGTTTCATAGCGGATGATTACCTTATGCGCCCCACGCTATGATAGTGGATGACCTTCATACCGCGATATCCTGCCTCGAAGCAGGATGGGTATTACTATGTTAACTAACGTCTATGGATGCAGGAAAACAGGTTGGAGGAATCCAACTGGATTCCTCAAAAATATATTATCTGTTTGTTTATTTGATTTCATATATATTCCTATATGATATGTTAAAAATCAAACGTTTGAAATTGGTTGATTTGATTGTTTAAAATATCCCTGGGGCTCGAATATTGATTTATAAAAATATCGGAAAAGGTATTTGAAATTTAAAAAGGAAATTCTATTTTTATAAATAGAATTTGAATTTTAAATGAACTATAGAAAATATTAACTTGTTTTGAATATATATGAACGAGTATTGAATTTATAAACTTTGTTTATAGATGAAAAGGTGGGATTTGAATTGAATTTATAAACTTTGTTTATAAATGAAAAGGTGGGTTTTGAATCGAATTTATAAACTCTATTTATAAAGGAAAATATGGGATTTGAATTGAATTTATAAACTTTGTTTATAAATATATAATGTGGGATTTTAATTAAAGTTATAAACGTTGTTTATAAATAATGCAGAGATATTCAAATAGATTTGAATATAGAATTTGAAAAGAGAAATCAAATAAATTTGAATATAGAATTTGAATATAGTATTCAAATGGAATTAAACAATAGGATTTGAATATAGTATTGAAATATGATTTGAATATAGAGAATTCAAATAGATTTGAATATAGAATTTAAAGAGTTGAAATGGACTTTGAATATAAGATTCAAATAGAGTTAAAATGAATATGAATATATAAATCCTAATGGGATTTATAATATAGAAGTTGAATATAGAAATTCATATGGATTTCAAATAGAAGTGGAACGGAATTTGAATATAGAATTCAAAGTAGTTAATAAGCGAGTTAAAATATATTTGAACATGTCATGTTCAAATACGAAAGTGAAATAGACTAAGGAGTAAATTAACAAATTTAATTAACAAATTTAATTAACAAATTTAGTTAAAACGATTGGTATAGTTAAAATAGATTGGGCAGGTATAGATACAGGAGACAGGTTTGGAATAAAGTGTTAGAAGGTATATATATAGATTGCTCGACAAAAAGGTATGTATTTAATTCACATATGAGATTTTATGCGCCGTATCGGCTAGCCGCTTGGCTTTTCTTTTTCTTTTTGATTGGAGAAGGCCTGTGTGGCAGTTTGGGGATTTTCCCGAAGCTCCTAATACAAAGGAGGTTATGGCGAATTTTTCCGGTAATTTAAGGAGTTAGAATATTTTTAAGATAATTTGATAGTTAGAAATCAACGTATCAAAATATATAGAAGTCGATAAGAAAACGAACTTAGAAATAGAATAGTATAATCAAAAAGGAAGTATAAGAATAAAATCTAGTAAGGATAGAAAGAGAAAGTGTATATGTGTTTAAAAGTGAAGAAGTAGTTGTATGGTATTGATTATTCGAGTAAGTAGTCTTATCTGTTTTGACGTTATAAATGTTATTCAGTCAAGGTCTGAGAGGTAATTATACCCCAACTTGATTGATTTCATTATTAACAAATAAATAGTAAGATTTCAGGCTCGAAGATCAATGTTGAATAAGAGTTAATTGAATATAGTATTTGGGTGGTCGTAATGATGTTTTACACAACATCTGTTTTAACCCAAAATAAGTGTAAGCTGGGAAATAGAATAAAGAATATTTTCTAAGTATAGAAATAAACGAGATCGGAAAAGAGATAAGTAATTGGAATATTTCCCAATTATAAATAGAAGATATTTTCTAAGTCTGAGAAATAAAGGAAGGCGATATTCGGAAATGTTTTCCAAACAACATAAAAGGCCAATATGGTTATTGAAAATATTTGGTTAACAAATATTGATAAAGAAATAGAAAAGTGATTTAATTAATGGAATATTAATTAAGGGCTTAGTATTTGGTTGATAATTGGATGAACACTTGTTTTTATTCGATAGTTAAATCATCGACTATCGAAACACTTGTTTTTATTCGATAGTTAAATCACAGACTATCGAAGTTTTGACCATCGTTGTCAATATGGAGAGACCGGTTGGATTATTATCCGAAGAACCACTCTGTATTGGCAGTAGCGTTGCGAATCAGATTATATAAAGATAATCGAAAACGGAGTAGAGTGCAAGGACTTTTTCTATTTATAGAAATTGTGCCTTCAGTTCATCCTGTTCCTGGGTGACTTGTATGGATGAATGTCTGACGGAGTATTTCCAGAAAGGTCACGTACATTGATTTCTTCAACCGTACCAAGAGTGGAAGCGGAGAAGGAAACTTCTTTTAGCTAACACGTAATGTACTGTTGAGGACGTCAATCGGTGATTTAATGGATTTGACGATGTGGCATTCGAAGTGAATCTGGTGTGATGATAAAGCGTAGCCTCTGGCCTCAACATCCGGTAAATGACAGAAATCGGGCAGGCAGCATGTCTATGTAGGTCGCACCTATTAGGGTGTATAATCACCTGATCTAGAGTTTCATTTACTTCTAAAAATCTATTGTCGATGCTGTCCCATTCGGGAAATGGTTGCTGATCCCAACCGTTGGTGATATACATTCGATACACTCAAGCCAAATGAGTGGTCGGTCATGTGTGGCTGAGTTGCAAGATGTTCTTGTTGAACTCGGTGTATTCTCCTCTAGAGATATACCAGCGGAAGGTGGTTCCATACCTTGTCATAGTTGGAAATCCATTACCCAATACGTGCTTGCGGTTTTGATTGTATATATATGTGGAACGTGAGATGCAAAGGTTCCACTAGATTGTATTTACTTGATTTAGACACTATTATAATATCAAAGGAGTTTTGATATAAAGCTATCGTTCCTTTCAAAAGGATTTTGAAAGTTAAATCAAGTGTTTGGATTTTCATAAGGGAAAAATCCGTTCCGTGTTATACGACGTGGTCTTATGAGATATCATTTAGTTTTCTGAAACCGTTTTAAACTGTTTACTTATACAAGTCCCATGACTGACCAGGAGTTTATTTGTTTTGTTCTATCTAAACTCTTGGGTGCCTAAATTTGTACGGGCAGTCAAGTACTTAAGCATTTTACAGATCTATCTAAAGGAGCTTGGAGCAGGAGGCTTCAACGTTAGTTACATAGAGTTTTGTTCCGCTGTGTTGTAAGTGTTGTACTCTGATAAGTGTATGTTTTACAGTTAAGATTTTGTATTTCAAAAGTTATGATATATTATATTTTGTTCCGCTACGATGTGAGATTCTGTGTTTTTGTTTCTGTTCTTCTTCTATCTCTTTCTTCTAAAAAAATGTTTCGTATTTTCGTGATATTTGGGTTGGACGTATGATGTATATAGTCAACTCTGATGTTACGGATTTGCGGGTCATTACAGTTGGTATCAGAGCTTAGGTTTAGCGAATACCTAGGCTTGTTGGAATGTGCTCATTAGAGATAGGATCAGTAGTATCCTAGAATGAGTTGAGTGTATATATATACGAGAGAGCGTATTTGTTATTTGATTTAAAAACTGTTTTATATTGTGTTGACTAGTCTGTTGAGTGGATTATGAATTTTGGTTGAATCGTGGGACGCCACGATGTCGATAGGAGTTTATAAACACTTGAACAGAAGATTGGACACAATATTGTTTTTAAATAGTTGAGTTGATTGTTAGGATTATAATCAAATTAGATTATAAAACAGAAATAGTTATATATAACCAATGGAATTTGTATATGAAATCATATATACAAATGAGATGAATTAAAATTGAATTCCAACCAGAATTCAGAATTTAAAATCCTGGGAGTTTGGAAAATATTTTTTTCTAAATGGATTTTGAAAGTAATATAGCACTGAAGTGTTCAGTGGCTTGGAAATAATTCTGATAATGATCGCAACATCATCAGTGTTCATTTTCGAGTTTCTAAGTGATAAATTGTGACGGCAAAGAATTTCGCTCGGTCCGAACCAGTCGCTAAACCGACCCAGACCGTTCGAAACGCCCTATCGTTTGAGAACACGACAAATCAGAATACATACAGAAGAACATTTCATTGTATATTACAACAATGCATCAGATTACAAGAATTTACAGAGTATAAATGAATAAATATTACACAGAAATATCAGAGATTTAAATTACATTTAAATACATAGCAGCGGAAAATAATACAATACACAACTAGAAAGAGATATACGGATACAAAGCTTTCCGGATATCGTTCCAGCTGTTAACCAGGATCCTGTGAATATAAATCTGCAAAACCAAAACTACTAGCTGCCCGTGTCAAAATAAGGGCACCCAGAGTTTAGGTTAAAACAATAAACTCCAGGTCAGTCATGGGACTGGTGTGAGAACTAAAACAGTTATTAATTCTTTATTTTAAAGTTAGGTAAATCAAGGGACCACGCCGTATAACACGGAACGGGTTTCCTCCCAAGAATACCAGTGCATGAAACAACAGCGCAATGCTAAATAAAGAAAGATGAAGCTGTTATAAGACCCAGGTCCTATCACACAATGCAACGCAGCCGAGGATAGGGTTTTCCCTTATAACAGCCAAAGAATGCTTGATACGTTTAAAACAAATCATTTGATACTATAATAAGTGCATAGTGTATAAAACAACTTCAAATCATAAGTATCAATCATAGACGACATGAGCGTCCCATGCCACTATGTCGCCGCATATAGGTTATACAATCAAAATCGCAAAGTCACGTATTTGAAAATTGGATTTCCGTCTATGAACCGAGGCAAAAGATAGTCCTCAACCGATTCGAGACTGCCTAGTCCGAGCCTCAGGAACAGCCGCAACTGCCCCATGGAGCGACAGGGCCGGTCCACCGATGTGGATTATTATGCCTGAACACTACGTTTCCCCGCCCTTTGGGGCGTAAATGAGCCAACTAAATGACTCCATCGGTTCGAGAACGACCGATCAATCCGAGGCGCCTCGCAACAGCAACAACCACATAAGTCAAACTCGTCAGGGCGTGTAAAACCACTGACGCCACTTCTAACTAGGAAGAAACGCATGCCCTCCCTGAGGTCCGTCTCCCGTTTTTGATTCATACCGGGTGTGAAACTCGCGAAGTAAACGTTACACAAAGCTACGCCACAAAGGCCGTGCTTTGATCATCACCACAAGACTTTGCTTTTCAACAGAAGCCTCGATCAATTGCCACTTAGGCATGCCACACAGGCAATTCACTCCATGCGTTTGATATCCATCAATATATAACCCCTGAGCTCGTACGTCTCAGAGAAGGGCGTTAAGCAAGAGAATAAATTCTCCGCCGCCAAACAGATATATATTTAATAGAGATCAATCACACAGACTAAAATCCAATGTTAGACACACAGTCCATTTACAAGTCCGTTCTGGGTCTGAACGAAACCGGAGGCACCTAGTACCCCGCATATCCATCGATCTCCAAGTACGTCTGGACGATCACCAACTGTTTCCATCTTCTTGGGTGTACAGCCCAATCAAGATCATCAGTTATCACCCAAACGACGTGAAGACCTCCGGTCTTCGACCATCGTCTTCATCTTCGACTTATCGTCGTATCAGTTATTCAGAATGGGATAAACCCGGCCTTTCCGAATAACTCGCGTATAATTTTAAATAAGTGTTACACAAACACAACATACGCCTCATTCCAATTCATCAGTCACTAACCGTAAATTAATCAAGAGAATAATTCCCCAAATATTAACCCCGAAGGCCGAAACCAACATCAGATCAATATCCAGAAAACCATTCTGCTTAGCTAACCGACAGTTAGTTTCTAAATTTCACATTCATAGGGAAAGGTCCCCATTAATTTTATCAAAGATAAATCTCTTGAATTTATTCTTTATTCTATTTTTGAATCTCAATTCAAACTAGTCGGGATTAGCGAACCTTACCGAAGTAATCATTTATTTTAATTTCCCCATCCCAACCTATTCATCCCATGAAGTAAAAACTGGTAATACTTCATATCTAACACCACAGTGTTATCGGTAAATTCAATTACCATTTCACGTTCAAATCTAATTAAAGATTTAACTATCGCCTGGAGCAATACTGGTGATACTCCATTCTCGATTATTTCAATCTAATTAAAGATTCATTAAAACTCCACTTAGTTTTCATCGTTAACTGGGTTAAAGAATCAGTGTCATTTAAAACACGGTTCACGATAAACCCAAAATCACATTCATTAATTATCGGGTTAAAGAACAAGTGTTATTTAAAATACTGTTCACGATAAACCCAAAAATCAATATCAATTCTATTCCAATTAAATATTATTTAATTGGTACACTTCATTAAATCTAAATAAAAAGATTTAATCTTTTCTCAACTGGGTTCAAGAACAGTGTTAGTGAAGACACCATTCACGACAAACCCAAATCACATTTGATATTCAATATAAGGCTCTGAATAGAAAATATATCGGCTTATATTCAATATCAAATTCTACGATTAACAAATGTCATATTGGAAATAACGGTATAAATATCTTTCAAATTTCCATAACAACATCTGTATAATCACGAATTTCAACATCGAAATATTCCGAAGACAATTTCGATTCAAATCCATTCCAATGCAATCACTGGAAATTCTGGTTATTTTTAAAACCCTTTTCAAATTCAATTTATTTATTTAAAAATAAATAGAATTATATTTCTAGTTCAAAACTAGTTCATTTCGATAAAAATCTATTTTTATCTTTTCAAATATGGAGTTTTTCATCCCAATTCTTTCTAAATCATTTCTTATGATTTTACACAAATTATTGCTATTTTTAATAATTTTATCAAGGCCCGTATAGTCGATTTCCATCAATGGCCATCGAACTGCACTTACAGCGACCTTTTTCGAATTTGATTTGGACGTATCTCCAAATCCAACCGTTAGATTTCAAATTTCTAATATTCGTTAGAAAGCTCTTTTCGATACGAACCCAACGGTTCCGGTTTTAGGAGAATCCGACGGTCGGATCTCCCGTAATGTCCGTTTGAAATAAATGGTCGACATTCACGAACTGCCGCGGCGCGTTCTATTCAGGCCATTATATTATATATATAATATATATAATATATATTTCGTCGATTTTCTATTCAAACGAATTATATAAATAGTTTTAAAATTCGTTTCAAAATCTATTTCAACTTCCATTTCAATTCAAAGCAAAATTGAATTCTTCTTTATAAATTCGTTTCAAAATTCATTTCTATTCAATTCAAATTTCAATTCAAATTTCAATTCAATTTGAATTCGTTTTCAATTCCTTTCGAAATCGTTTTCAATTCGTTTCATTTCGAAATCGTTTTCAATTCATTTCATTTCGAAATCGCTTTCAATTCAATTCATTTCGAAATCGTTTTCAATTCAATTCATTTCGAAATCGTTTTCAATTCAATTCATTTCGAAATCGTTTTCAATTCAATTCATTTCGAAATCGTTTTCAATTCAATTCATTTCGAAATCGTTTTCAATTCAATTCATTTTGAAATCGTTTTCAATTCAATTCATTTCGAAATCGTTTTCAATTCAATTCATTTCGAAATCGTTTACGTCAAAATGGCGTCAATCTAATCATCACTGCTTCACATATTTCTATTTTCAAATATTCTATTTCAAATATTTTCTATTATCAAAATATTTGTTATTATCAAAATATTCTTTATTTTCACGATTGGAATGAGGCCCAATCAATTACCATATAAAGTTAATTATATGGATTTTCATACAACACATGTATATAATAGCAACGATAAATAATCAACCATCAACCAAAGTGCACTACACTGTATAAGCATCAAATATAGATATCTAACGCTTATAACAGCCTGTCAATCAATCGATCGACATATTTAATCAATCAGGATGAGTGAACTGCATATTTCATCCTAACACCCGTGTGGGGTTTCAAACAATCAAACAAATATTTTGTTTGTGCAGTTGGGCGATGTGTAAAATTTATCGTCCCAATCAATGTCCTTCAAATAGGTGTACATAAACAAACCGTCCGGTTTGTAAATGAATATTTATTTATTCACATTCACGTTAAAAATTATATTTTTAACGATAAAACATTTTATTCCAACATATGAATTTCTATTATTCATTTACACAATAAAATGATATTTTTATTTTTCTAACATATTTTAGAAAATTTCGGCGGCATAACGGCACGATACTAGAAACGGGACGAGGCCTAGCCTTATCCCCGGTCTAGTGAAGGCCCACGCCATTCACACATCAATCAAACCATTCAATTGACCAAACAATTCAATTTCAAATCAAATCATATAACTAACCTATGCAACCAAACAAACAAGTCCATGGTCTGTGGACGATTGTGTCGGGTGCTACTAAGCACCGTCTGCATCCTAGTATATATATAATTAGAAAAGAAATTGAAAGGTGAGAAATTCTCACCGATAGCTATCCTAGCTCCACGGCACTTCTTATGCAGGAAGTCTTCACTGCTCTCGCCTCTTATCATTTTCTTCGCCCGTAGCCACTACATATATAAAAATCGAATTTTTACTTCGTTATTCAGTATATAAAAATCGAATTTTTTACTTTGCTATTCAATATATAAAAATCATATTTTTATTTCGAAGTTCAATAGATAAAAATCATATTTTTATTTTGTTGCTATGTATATAAAAACCACATTTTTACACCGCTACTATATAGATAAAAAGTCTATTTTTATACCGCTACTATATAGATAAAAAGTCTATTTTTATTTCTACTTCAAAAATATTATCTTTTCGTTATTTCAATATAAAAACCATTTCTTTATCTCTTCTATAAATTAAAAATCGAATTTTTTATTCTTTCTAAAATATAAAAATCATAGTTTTATTCTCTTACATTAATAAAAATCATATTTTTATTACTCTATGTTAATAAAAATTATATTTTTATTCCTAAAAATTATACCTTTATATTTGTTAATGATGGATACTCGCAATCATAAGAACACGATTCTTTTGAATTAAAACAAAGAAACAAAAAAAACAAAGGGTTATTTTAAAAATAGAAATCACCTCGTTACAGTCGAAGGAGGGTGCTCACTGTCAAATGCAGGTGGTGGGGGTCCGGCCAGAGGCGGCGGGTGGTGGCATGAGGCCCGGCGTGGCTGTTTAGGGCGCCTGTGGTTTAGGGTTGGGCGTGGATTTTCTGGCAAATGGGAAGGAGAGGAAAAAGAGGGATCGGAGATGGTTGGATCGGGCGGAGGATGAGGGGTGCGGCGCTCTGGCGATGGGAGGGCTCGGACGTGGCGGTTTAGTGGGGATGGTGGGTTTTTTTTTTGGGGCCGTCGATCGCCCGAGGGTGGTGTTTGGCGAGCTGCGCCGCCAGCTGGGGGGGCGACGGTTGGTCAACGTCGACGAACTGGGGGGGGCGACGGTTGGTCAACGTCGACGAACTGGGGGGGGGCGACGAGCGGTTCCCCCTTTTCTTTTTTCTTTTCTTTTCTGAAATGAATAGATCAGGGAGAGAGAAGGAAGTCAAAGGGGAAGTTATATAATAATATATATTTTATTTTATTTTAATTTTAAAAAGTAACTTTTTCATTCGAACTCGAAACGAGACCCACCGCCTGTCGTCCCTAGCTAATTACCCCCATTCCGAACACAATGGGATATGTAACGTCAGCTGATTCGGCTGTTACAATCAGTTTCCGTTAAATTTACATTTAAATCACTATATTGAATTTTAAACGTACATTTCAAATTACCGGGGTCACATACTAACTAGAAAAATTCCAGAAAAAATATTTTCTAGCTTCGTATTGACGATACGGTCCTAACAAAACTAGTTTCGTCAAATTCTAAGACCGTTAGAAAAATGGCCATTTTCCAGTCGATTAAAATCAACTGAAACTGGTCAAACGCGTTTTCCTTTGCCACGCTCACATATTGATTCGAAAAATTATGAAATTTGAAAGCTAGCAATAATTTGACACTACGGATCCAACAAAACTGGTTTCGTCGAAATCCGAGGTCGTTTGCAAAATGTCCATTTTTAAGGGCCTGAATTCCATAGCGACTATTCAGAATTTTCAACTGGACATATCTTTTGATTCCCGCTATGAAATCTTGATTTTTCGAATTCGATAGAAAGATATTATCAATTAGATCCTATCATTTTTGGTTTCACTAAAATCCGGATTGTTTTGCACCCGGTACATTCAATTGAAGTTTGAAATCGAATTATCGAACTACCGCGCCATTTTCAATTCTATTTATAATTATATATATAAATATTTATATTCTAACGACGACGCGTATAAATATATACGTTCGAATTATATTCAAAATAAATTTCTCGTCGATATTATTTAAAATAATTCATTTTAAATATTCAAAATTCGCTAAAATCGCCAAAATAAAAATTTTAAACTGGCCCAGATTTTCGGGTTATTACATAAATTGCTGCCTTAGAAATGTTTTGATGGAAATTTGTTTGAAAACAAACAAGTTGTTTGAAAATTCAAATGTTTTGAATTTGGGATAGATATAAATATATGTATATATTTATATTACTTCAAAGGAATTTTGAAATAGAAATTGTATAAGAAAAATAGAAATGGAATTTGAATTCAAAGGAATTCGAATGGATTTGAATAAAGAAAAGTCAAATATAGATTTGAATATTAGAATTCAAATGGAATTTGGTTAAATAGAATTTCAAAGAGAATATAAAGTGGAGGTTGAATATTAGAATTCAAAGAAAATATAAAGTTTGAAATTGAATTTTAAATAAAAGGAGTTTAAATAGAATTTGAATTCAAAGTGAAATTTAATAGAATTTGAATTCAAAGAAGTTAAAATAGAATTTGAATTCAAAGGAATTTAAATAGAATTTGAATTCAAAGGAATTTAAATAGAAATTGAATAAAGGATTTGAAATGGATTTTGAATAAAGGATTTCAAATAGAAATTGAATATAAGAAATTCAAATAGAATTTGAAGATAAGAAATCCAAATAGAAATTGAATAGAAGAAAATTCAAATAGAAATTGAATAGAAGGAAATAATATAGAATTTGAATAAAGAAATTCAAATGGAATTTGAATATTGTAAATATATAGGATTTGAATATTAGAAGTGAAATAGATCGGGAATATTATGTGAAATGGATTGGATATATACTAGAAATATATCAGAATGGAGTTGAATTTATTATAAACAAAGTTAAAACGTTTATATTTATAAATATAATTAAAACGAGCTCGTCGTAGCGCGGCAGTTCGAAAATTGGCTATTCGAACTTCAATTTAGTATACAGAACTCAATTGAAGTCGGAATTCTTTGAAACAAGAATCGTCGGGACCGGTTGAATAATAGTTTTCTAATGAAAGAGAAAAATCGGGATTTCGTCGTATAGATTTTGAGTATGTCAAAATCAAATTTTTAGAAAAGCAGTGCCAGAACCATTATAAAACCATAATGGTTTAATTAAATAAATAAAAGGAATTTTAGGAAATAAAATCCGAGTTGACATTAGAAAAATCCAGACTGGAGATATAAAATAAATATGAACTCCAATGAAGTAAGTGAAATGATTTTTAAGACAAAAATCATATTTTAAATGGTTAAATAGAATTAACTAAATTGGAGAATAATTAGTTAAAGGAAATTTGAATCGAAATTGGGTTTTTGGATAAGTGAAAGAAATTGAGAATTTATATTCGAAATCGAATATGTAACTCGAGTTGGAAATATAATTAGATTAGTTATAATTAAGTTGACATATATTTGAACAAGTGATATTCAAATAAAAAGGGTGAAATAGGCAACACGGTTAATTAGCAACCTGTTAATGGGAATTTGAATGATTGAAATTAAATTTAACTTAAGTAAGTTAAATGGATCGAAATGAATAAATTGAGTAAAATCAATGTGAATGAAATATGAATTGGGTGTGAATAAAGGAAATATATTTGTAACACAAATACAAAGGAAGTTATGTGCAAATAAATAAAAGGAGAAATATTTGTAAAAACATTTACAAATAGAATTTAGAAGGGAATATTTGTAAAACATTTACAAATAGATTAAATGGAAATATATATTTATAGAAAATAAATAGAATGTTATAAATGAAATATGTATTTGTTAAATAAATAGAATTTAATCAAAGGAATATTTAGAAGATGAATAGAAAATGGAAATCTGTTTTTAACAGATAAATAGAAAAGATTAATTTATAAATAACAGTTTATAAATTAGATTAAGTATTTATCATTCAATAAATGGAATATATAAGTCTGAACTTATATAGAGAAGAGATATTGGTTTTTAACACTGATAGTTTTAAATAGAAGGGGTACACAACACTTGTGTAAGTGAAGTAACGTTATTAAAGAGAACATTTATAAAGTGAAGAACCGTTACTAAAAGTAATTCTTTATAAATGAATAAATGTTATACAATAAGAGTTATCCGAATAGGAGAAGCCGATTAGAGTTAGAATAAATCGATTAGACTAAGAATTAACCAGTTAGAGTTAATCAGTTAGGGTTAATCAGTAGAGTTAATTGAATATTAGTTATTCAATTAGAATTTATCGAATATTTGTTATTCAAATTAAGAGTTAACCTGATAGAGTTAATTGAACATAGTTAGTCGAATTAGAATTTAATTGAATGTTAGTTATTCAATTAAAGTTGATCGAATATAGTTATTGAGATAGAGTTAGTCAAACATAGTTACTCAGGGTAAGTTGCCATTTCGTATGACTGCTAGCGTAATTCGCAGAGCTGCAGACAGCCTTGGGCGGTCGGATGTTTCCTAAAGGAATCAGGCGTAACCATTGTAATCGCTGCGATCTAGAGTCAAGCGAAAGGAGTTAAATCAAATATTAATTATTCGAATAGAATTAAAGGAGTTAATCGAATATAGTTTATTCGAATAGAATTAAAGGAGTTAATCGAATATAGTTTATTCGAATAGAGTTAAAGGAGTTATCAAATATAGCTTAATCAGAAGGAGTTAAGTGAAAAGAGCAAATCAGATAGAGTTAATTGATAAGAGTAAATTGAATAGAGTAAATCGAATATAGTTTATTCGAAGAAAGGTTTTCGAATCTAGTTATTCGAAAGATAGATTATCGAATATAGTTATTCGAAGGGAGGAGTTATCGAATAGGGATTTATTCGAAAGAGAGTTACGTATTGAAATTTGAAATGTTGAGTATCAAGATAAATGGGTTTGTAGCACTTTTTCTACCTTAGCAATTTTGAGGACGAAATTATTTTAAGTGGGGAAGATTGTAATGACCCGGATCCTTATGGGTTAATTTTAAATATTTAATATGGATTTAAATATTGTGGGGGGGATAATATAAATGGAATTTTATATTATGTTATTAGTTTAATAATCAATTTTGATATAAAATCGAATATATTAAATAACAGAATACGAAAATGGATTTAGTTGAACTTAAATTTTAATTTGAATTGAAAACAGTTCAAATAATTAATATGAAATTTTAACGGTAATAATATTTATTTATTATCGAGTAGAATAAATAGTTTGAAATTTAAATTATATCAATTTAAATTATATCTTCTACAGACAATCGAATTGGACTTCGTGACCTATCCCAGTGTGTCCGGAATAGTGGTATTACCCTAGGATTGGAAGTTGTTGAATTCAGAAAGGAGTTCGGCATCATGGGTATTTTAATTAAAGGATACGGTTCAAAAACGAAGTAAAAACTAAATATAATAAACAAAATCAAAAGGCATTCCTTCTGCCAACAAACAAATAACGGTGGCCTTTCCTTCTTCCCCAATTCAAAAGGGCCAGAAACCACCACGTTCCCTTCTCTTCAATATAAAACCCGTCGGCCCTTCTAGTTTTCAATTGGCAAAATCAAAACTGCTACCTCGTTCTTATAAAAAAAAAACCAAATCTGCACTCGAGCTTCAAGGTTGCACCCGTAGGATCAGGCGCGACGTCCACCTTCAGCATTGATCGATTTTGGGTATAGGCCTAGTGAGTTTCGACGTCACGATGTGAGCAGGAAGGCGAATAGGTATCTGAAATGTTCGATGTTGTGAATCAGGAGTTGTTGTCACGTTCAAAGGATTTAGGGTTGGTTCGATTTGGGTTTAATCGATAATCGAGCTTCGTTCATGGTGAACTATGGAAGGCCAAAAGTGGTGATTCGAGGACAGAGGCGACTCCAGGTTGGCCGGAGGTCTATGGGAGCGTGGTACACTGATTATCATTTTTCTGATGGGGGATTGAAGTAGTGTAGTCGAAATGGTGTTAATAGTTGATCGGGTTTGCAGTGGTGTTGAATGGTGAGTCTGGTCTGGTGATGTTACTGTTAGGAGGAGTCAAGTTCACTGTACAGTGGTGCAAATTTTAACAGATTAGAATGGTAGTTATGGAAGCCGTAAGGTGTTCGATGGAAATTAGAGCTCGACCCGGAGCTGCGTGTCATGCTGCAGCAAAAACAGGGAGTTAACGGCCTTGTAGGGAAGGAGAAGTATTAGATCTTAAGGCTTTGCAGCGATAGTAAGGTGCGAATTCATTCGAGAAGATTCGTAGCCGATGATTTGGAAATAAACATGGTATTCGACAGCTATAAATCCAAGTGAGTAAATCTCACCTTTTATTTAGAATTTATTTTTATATAGTTAAAAATAATTGTCTGTGCTTGTTTGAATGCTGTTTGATTGTTTTAAAATATATATTAGTTATTTAGGATATGTATATATATATTGGGTTAATGATTGGTTGGATTCACGCAGTCCCATTAGCGGATGCCCGCAGTTTCATAGCGGATAATTACCCTATGCGCCCCACACTATGATAGTGGATGACCTTCATACCGCGATATCCTGCCTTGAAGCAGGATGGGTATTACTATGTTAACTAACGTCTGTGGATGTAGGAAAACAGGTTGGAGGAATCCAACTGGATTCCTCAAAAATATATTATCTGTTTGTTTATTTGATTTCATATATATTCCTATATGATATGTTAAAAATCAAACGTTTGAAATTGGTTGATTTGATTGTTTAAAATATCCCTGGGGCTCGAATATTGATTTATAAAAATATCGGAAAAGGTATTTGAGATTTAAAAAGGAAATTCTATTTTTATAAATAGAATTTGAATTTTAAATGAACTATAGAAAATATTAACTTGTTTTGAATATATATGAACGAGTATTGAATTTATAAACTTTGTTTATAAATGAAAAGGTGGGATTTGAATTGAATTTATAAACTTTGTTTATAAATGAAAAGGTGGGTTTTGAATCGAATTTATAAACTCTGTTTATAAAAGAAAATATGGGATTTGAATTGAATTTATAAACTTTGTTTATAAATATATAATGGGGGATTTTTATTAAAGTTATAAACGTTGTTTATAAATAATGCAGAGATATTCAAATAGATTTGAATATAGAATTTGAAAAGAGAATTCAAATAAATTTGAATATAGAATTTGAATATAGTATTCAAATGGAATTAAACAATAGGATTTGAATATAGTATTGAAATATGATTTGAATATAGAGAATTCAAATAGATTTGAATATAGAATTTAAAGAGTTGAAATGGACTTTGAATATAAGATTCAAATAGAGTTAAAATGAATTTGAATATATAAATCCAAATGGGATTTATAATATAGAATTTGAATATAGAAATTCATATGGATTTCAAATAGAAGTGGAACGGAATTTGAATATAGAATTCAAAGTAGTTAATAAGCGAGTTAAAATATATTTGAACATGTCATATTCAAATATGAAAGTGAAATAGACTAAGGAATAAATTAACAAATTTAATTAACAAATTTAGTTAAAACGATTGGCATAGTTAAAATAGATTGGGCAGGTATAGATACAGGAGACAGGTTTGGAATAAAGTGTTAGTAGATATATATATATATATATATATATATATATTGCTCGACAAAAAGGTATGTATTTAATTCACATATGAGACTTTATGCGCCGTATCGGCTAGCCGCTTGGCTTTTCTTTTTCTTTTTGATTGGAGAAGGCCTGTGTGGCAGTTTGGGGATTTTCCCGAAGCTCCTAGTACAAAGGAGGTTATGGCAAATTTTTCAGGAAATTTAAGGAGTTAGAATATTTTTAAGATAATTTGATAGTTAGAAATCAACGTATCAAAATATATAGAAGTCGATAAGAAAACGAACTTAGAAATAGAATAGTATAATCAAAAAGGAAGTATAAGAATAAAATCTAGTAAGGATAGAAAGAGAAAGTGTATATGTGTTTAAAAGTGAAGAAGTAGTTGTATGGTATTGATTATTCGAGTAAGTAGTCTTATCTGTTTTGACGTTATAAATGTTATTCAGTCAAGGTCTGAGAGGTAATTATACCCCAACTTGATTGATTTCATTATTAACAAATAAATAGTAAGATTTCAGGCTCGAAGATCAATGTTGAATAAGAGTTAATTGAATATAGTATTTGGGTGGTCGTAACGATGTTTTACACAACATCTGTTTTAACCCAAAATAAGTGTAAGCTGGGAAATAGAATAAAGAATATTTTCTAAGTATAGAAATAAACGAGATCGGAAAAGAGATAAGTAACTGGAATATTTCCCAATTATAAATAGAAGATATTTTCTAAGTTTAGAAAATAAAGGAAGGCAGTATTCGGAAATGTTTTCCAAATAACATAAAAGGCCAATATGGTTATTGAAAATATTTGGTTAACAAAAATTGATAAAGAAATAGAAAAGTGATTTAATTAATGCAATATTAATTAAGGGCTTAGTAATTGGTTGATAATTGGATGAACACTTGTTTTTATTCGATAGTTAAATCATTGACTATCGAAACACTTGTTTTTATTCGATAGTTAAATCACAGGCTATCGAAGTTTTGACCATCGTTGTCAATATGGAGAGACCGGTTGGATTATTATCCGAAGAACCACTCCGTATTGGCAGTAGCGTTGCGAATCAGATTATATAAAGATAATCGAAAACGGAGTAGAGTGCAAGGACTTTTTCTATTTATAGAAATTGTACCTTCAGTTCATCCTGTTCCTGGGTGACTTGTATGGATGAATGTCTGACGGAGTATTTCCAGAAAGGTCACGTACATTGATTTCTTCAACCGTACCAATAGTGGAAGCGGAGAAGGAAACTTCTTTTAGTTAACACGTAATTTACTGTTGAGGACGTCAATCGGTGATTTGATGGATTTGACGATGTGGCATTCGAAGTGAATCTGGTGTGATGATAAAGCGTAGCCTCTGGCCTCAACATCCAGTAAATGACAGAAATCGGGCAGGCAGCATGTCTATGTAGGTCGCACCTATTAGGGTGTATAATCACCTGATCTAGAGTTTCATTTACTTCTAAAAATCTATTTTCGATGCTGTCCCATTCGGGAAACGGTTGCTGATCCCAACCGTTGGTGATATACATTCGATACACTCAAGCCAAATGAGTGGTCGGTCTTGTGTGGCTGAGTTGCAAGATGTTCTTGTTGAACTCGGTGTATTCTCCTCTAGAGATATACCAGCGGAAGGTGGTTCCATACCTTGTCATAGTTGGAAATCCATTACCCAATACGTGCTTGCGGTTTTGATTGTATATACATGTGGAACGTGAGATGCAAACGTTCCACTAGATTGTATTTACTTGATTTAGACACTATTATAATATCAAAGGAGTTTTGATATAAAGCTATCGTTCCTTTCAAAGGGATTTTGAAAGTTAAATCAAGTGTTTGGATTTTCATAAGGGAAAAACCCGTTCCGTGTTATACGGCGTGGTCTTATGAGATATCATTTAGTTTTCTGAAACTGTTTTAAACTGTTTACTCATACCAGTCCCATGACTGACCCAGAGTTTATTTGTTTTGTTCTACCTAAACTCTTGGGTGCCTAAATTTGTACGGGCAGTCAAGTAGTTCAGGATTTTACAGATCTATCTAAAGGAGCTTGGAGCAGGAGGCTTCAACGTTAGTTACATAGAGTTTTGTTCTGCTGTGTTGTAAGTTTTGTACTCTGATAAGTGTATGTTATACAGTTAAGATTTTGTATTTCAAAAGTTATGATATATTATATTTTGTTCCGCTGCGATGTGAGATTCTGTGTTTTTATTTCTGTTCTTCTTCTATCACTTTCTTCTAAAAAAAAAATGTTTCGTATTTTCGTGATATTTGGGTTGGACGTATGATGTATATAGTCAACTCTGATGTTACGTATTTGCGGGTTATTACAACGGACCTCCCTTTTGAAGTCTTTACCCACGTGTAACAACCTGAATTCCGACAGACCGATCTTTTTTTCAAAATTCCAATCTAACGAAACTAGAGTTGGCTTGTCTGGTATCCTGCAGAAATGACAGAGACATAAAATATATCAAACCTTAGAAAACATATCACAGCGGAATGGAATAAAATATAATATACTCAAATATATTCTTACAAAGGTAATTGTACTGCCTAACCAGTATTCAATGCTATCATATCTATGCCACAAACCTAACCTGCTAGTGTGTTATGAGGAGGGGTCAGAACACAAGTTCTACTGACTGGACTAAATTACGCAATCTAAAATAACCCTACATATATTGTTCAGTTGTGTTACTTATTTATTAGGTTGTTTGTGTTAATAAGACTCAAGGCTTTATACACACGTCATACCCATCTACCTCCCAGTAGACTAACCTAATATATATATGTAACTACCCTCAATATCAAGGTACTTCCTATGGTACCCTTCTCGCACGGTTTTCGCTGTCACGCCACGAAGGCATATGCAACTCTCATCCTACGTCAGAGCGACGTACGGATCTCCATAAAACTATGCCACATCCGTAACTCTCATCCTACGATGGAGCGACGTACGGATCTCCATAAAACTTCGCCATATATGTAACTCTCTGTAAAGGCCCGCAAATCCGTACTATCTGAGTTGACTAAATTCACCACACGTCAAACCTAAATATCACAGAAATACGAATCATTATGAAATAAGAAGAAAAAGATAGAAGAAGAACATAAACAATAACACAGCACCTCACATCGCAGTGGAATAAAATATATTATATAAAACAACTTTCAGAATACAAAATTCTATGTATACATATACATACCATCATCAGAGTACAAAATACAACACAACTAAATATAAACAGTAAATATCTAACACTAAAGCCTCCTACTCCACGCTCCACTACATAAATCTGTAAAATTCTGAACTACTTGACTGCCCGTACAAATTTGGGCACCCAAGAGTTTAGGGAAAATAAAACAAGATAAACTCTAGGCCAGTCATGGGACTGGTATGAGTAAACAATTTAAAACAATTTGAGAAAATAAAACGATATCTCATAAAACCAAGTCCTATAACACGAAATGGGTTTTCCCTTATGAGAATCCAAAACACGTGATTTAACTTTCAAAATCCTTTTGAAAGAAACGATAATCTTTATATCAAAACTCTTTTGATACTATAATAGTGACTAAATCAAATAAATAACAATCTAGTGGAAAGTTTGCATCTCACGCTCCACATATATTTAATATACAATCAAACCCGCGAGCACTTATCAGGTAATGAATTTCCAACTATGACAAGGTATGGAACCACCTTCCGATAGTGTATCTGTGACGGCAAGGAATTTCGCTCGGTCCGAACCAGTCGCTAAAACCGATCCAGGCCGTTCGAAACGCCCTATCGTTGAGAACAGGACAAACAGAACGCATACAAAAGAACATTTCACTGTATATTACAACAATGCATCAGATCACAAGAATATACAGAGTATGAATAAATATTACACAGAAATATCAGAGATTTAAATTACATTTAAATACATAGCAGCGGAAAATAATACAATATACAACTAGAAAGAGATATACGGATACAAAGCTTTCCGGATATCGTTCCAGCTGTAAACCAGGATCCTGTGAATACAAATCTGCAAAACCAAAACTACTAGCTGCCCGTGTCAAAATAAGGGCACCCAGAGTTTAGGTTAAAACAATAAACTCCAGGTCAGTCATGTGACTGGTGTGAGAACTAAAACAGTTATTAATCTTTATTTTAAATCATTAGGTAAATCAAGGGACCACGCCGTATAACACGGAACGGGTTTCCTCCCAAGAATACCAGTGCATAAAACAAACAGCGCAATGCTAAATAAAGAAAAATGAAGCTGTTATAAGACCCAGGTCCCATCACACAATGCAACGCAGTCGAGGATAGGGTTTTCCCTTATAACAGCCAAAGAATGCTTGATACGTTTTAAAACAAATCATTTGATACTATTATAAGTGCATAGTGTATACAACAACTTCAAATCATAAGTATCAATCATAGGCGGCATGAGCGTCCCATGCCACTATGTCGCCATATATAGGTTTACAAATAAAACCGCAAGTCACGTATTTGGAAATTGGATTTCCGTCTATGAACCGAGGCAAAAGATAGTCCTCAACCGATTCGAGACGCTCTAGCCCGTGTCTCAGGATCAGAGCTCGAGTGACCCTTGGATCGTCAGGGCCGGTCCACCGATGTGGATTAAAATGCCTGAACACTGCGTTTCCCCACCCTTTGGGGTGTCAATGAGCCAACGAATGACTCCATCGGTTCGAGAACGACCGATCAATCCGAGGCGCCTCGCAACAGCAACAACCACATAAGTCAAACTCGTCAGGGCGTGTAAAACCACTGACGCCACTTCTAACTAGAAAGAAACGCATGCCCTCCCTGAGGTCCGTCTCCCGTTTTTGATTCATACCGGGTGTGAAACTCGCGAATCAAACGTTACACAAAGCTACGCCACAAAGGCCGTGCTTTGATCATCAACCACAAGACTTTGCTTTTCAACAGAAGCCTTGATCATTTGCATCTTAGCATGCCACACAGGCAAGCCATCCTATGCAACCGATATCAGTCACACAGAATGAAATCCGATGTCAGACACACAGTCCATTTACAAGTCCGTTCTGGGTCTGAACGAAACCGGAGGCACCTAGTACCCCGCATATCCATCGATCTCCAAGCACGTCTGGACGATCACTAACTGTTTCCATCTTCTTGGGTGTACAGCCCAATCAAGATCATCAGTTATCACCCAAACGACGTGAAGACCTCCGGTCTTCGACCATCGTCTTCATCTTCGACTTATCGTCGTATCAGTTATTCAGAATGGGATAAACCCGGTCTTTCCGAATAACTCGCGTATATATTATAAAAGTGTTACACAAACACAACATACGCCTCATTCCAACTCATTAGTCATTAACCGTAAATTAATCAAGAGAATAATTCCCCAAATATTAACCCCGAAGGCCGAAACCAACATCAGATCAATATCGAGAAAACCATTCTACTTAGCTAACCGACAGTTAGTTTCTAAATTTCACGTTCAAATCTAATTAAAGATTTAACTATCGCCTGGAGCAAAACTGGTGATACTCCATTCTCGATCTTTTCAATCTAATTAAAGATTCATTAAAACTCCACTTAGTTTTAATCTGTGACTGGGTTAAAGAATCAGTGTCATTTAAAACACGGTTCACGATAAACCCAAAGTCACATCCCATTAATTATCGGGTTAAAGAACAAGTGTTATTTAAAACACTGTTCACGATAAACCCAAAAATCAATATCCATTCAATTCCAATTAAATATTATTTAATTGGTACACTTCATTAAATCTAAATAAAAAGATTTAATCTTTTCTCAACTGGGTTCAAGAACAGTGTTAGTGAAGACACCATTCACGACAAACCCAAATCACATTTATTAATTATCGGGTTAAAGAACAAGGGTTATTTAAAACACTGTTCACGATAAACCCAAAAATCAATATCCATTCAATTCCAATTAAATATTATTTAATTGGTACACTTCATTAAATCTAAATAAAAAGATTTAATCTTTTCTCAACTGGGTTCAAGAACAGTGTTAGTGAAGACACCATTCACGACAAACCCAAATCACATTTATTAATTATCGGGTTAAAGAACAAGGGTTATTTAAAACACTGTTCACGATAAACCCAAAAATCAATATCCATTCAATTCCAATTAAATATTATTTAATTGGTACACTTCATTAAATCTAAATAAAAAGATTTAATCTTTTCTCAACTGGGTTCAAGAACAGTGTTAGTGAAGACACCATTCACGACAAACCCAAATCACATTCGATATTCAATACAAGGCTCTGAATAGAAAATATATCGGCTTATATTCAATATCGAATTCTACGACTAACAAATGTCGTATTGGAAATAACGATATCAATATATATCTTTCAAATTTCCATAACAACACCTGTATAATCACGAATTCCAACATCGAAATATTCCGAAGACAATTTCGATTCAAATCCACTCCAATGCAATCATTGGAAATTTTGGTTATTTTTAAAACCCTTTTCGAATTCAATTTATTTATTTAAAAATAAATAAAATTATAACTCTAGTTCAAAACTAGTTCATTTCGATAAAAATCCATTTTTATCTTTTCAAATATGGAGTTTTTCATCCCAATTCTTTCTAAATCATTTCTTATGATTTTACACAAATTATTACTATTTTTAATAATTTTATCAAGGCCCGTACAGTCGATTTCCATCAATGGCCATCGAACTGCACTTACAGCGACCTTTTTCGAATTTGATTTGGACGTATCTCCAAATCCAACCGTTAGATTTCAAATTTCTAACATTCGTTAGGAAGCTCTTTTCGATACGAACCCAACGTTTCCGGTTTTAGGAGAATCCGACGGTCGGATCTCCCGCAATGTCCATTTGAAATAAATGGTCGAAATTCACGAACTGCCGCGGCGCGGCGCGTTCTATTCAGGCCATTATATTATATATATAATATATATATAATATATTTCGTCGATTTCTATTTAAAACGAATTATATAAATAGTTTTAAAATCGTTTCAAAAGCTATTTCAACTTTCATTTCAATTCAAAGCAAAATTGAATTCTTCTTTATAAATTCGTTTCAAAATTCATTTCTATTCAATTCAAATTTCAATTCAATTTGAATTCATTTCAATTTGTTTTCAATTCAATTCGAATTCGTTTTCAATTCAATTCAAATTCGTTTTCAATTCAATTCATTTCGAAATCATTTTCAATTCAATTCATTTCGAAATCGTTTCCAATTCAATTCATTTCGAAATCGTTTTCAATTCAATTCATTTCGAAATCGTTTTCAATTCAATTCATTTCGAAATCGTTTTCAATTCACTTCATTTCGAAATCGTTTTCAATTCATTTCATTTCGAAATCGTTTTCAATTCATTTCATTTCGAAATCGTTTTCAATTCATTTCATTTCGAAATATTTGATTTCAAAATTACTTTTTAATATTCATTTTAAAATGAATAAAATCGATATAAATATCGTTCACGTCAAAATGGCGTCACTCTAATCAACACGGCTTCATATATTGACATTTTCAACTATTCCATTTCGAATATTTCTATTTTAAATATTTCTATTTTAAAACTGGAATGAGGCCCAATCAATTACCATATAAAGTTAATTATATGGATTTTCATACAACACATGTATAATAGCCTTGAAAAATAATCAACCATCAACCAAAGTGCACTACACTGTATAAGCATCAAATATAGATATCTAACGCTTATAACAGCCTGTCAATCAATCGATCGACATATTTAATCAATCAGGATGAGTGAACTTCAAATTTCATCCCAACACCCGTGTGGGGTTTCAAACAATTACACACATATTTTATTTGTGCAGTTGGGCGATGTGTAAAATTTATCGACCCAATCGATGTCCTTCAAATAAGTGTACATAAACAAACCGTCTGGTTTGTAAATGAATATTCTATTTTATTCACTTCACGTTAAAAATTATATTTTTAACGATAAAACATTTTATTTCAACATATGAATTTCTATTCAGTTCATTTATTCAATAAAATGATATTTTTATTTTTCTAACATATTTTAGAAAATTTCGGCGGCATAACGGCACGATACTAGAAACGGGACGAGGCCTAGCCTTATCCCCGGTCTAGTGAAGGCCCACGCCATTCACACATCAATCAAATTCACTTTCGTTATGCAAACCACAAAATTTGGAGTAAGGGTCTAACCTAGCCTTACTCCTTCGCCTTATAACGGCGCACGTCTAATCCTAACCAATTCATCGATTCGATTTTTCATACCACACATCACATTCAAACCAATATCGCAATCAATCACCAATCAATCAAACAAACAAGTCCATGGTCTGTGGACGATTGTGTCGGGTGCTACTAAGCACCGTCTGCATCCTAGTATATATATATAACTAGAAAATAAATTTGAAAGGTGAGAAATTCTCACCTATAGCTATCCAAGCTCCACGGCACTTCATTTGATAGAAATCTTCATCTTCATCGCATCTTCGTCATCTTCGTTGCCCGTAGTCACTATATATATAAAAATCACATTTTTATATTCTCTATTAGATAAAAATCATATTTTTATCGCTAACTTCATATTGTGAAAATAGAATTTTCATCGCTATTTCATATTTGTAAAAATAGAATTTTCACTTGGTTATACTTCATATAAAAATTGAATCTTTACCATGTTATTCAATATATAAAAATCGAATTTTTACTACGGTGTTCAATATATAAAGATCGAATTTTTACTTCGCTATTCAATATATAAAAATTGAATCTTTACCATGTTATTCAATATATAAAAATCGAATTTTTATTTCAAAGTTCAATATATAAAAATCGAATTTTTATTTATATAGATTCCGCCTTTTCCATTTCAAAGATCTAATCTTTTCTTTTACTTTTCAAAGTTTAAATCTTTTACCTTTCAAAATTCAAATCTTTTACCTTTTAAAAATTCAAATCTTTTAAACCTTTTTAAAATTCAAATCTTTTAAAACCTTTTTAAAATTCAAATCTTTTAAAACTTTTTTAAAATTCAAATCTTTTAAAACTTTTTTAAAATAAAGAATCAGTTTTAAATCTTTAGAAAAAAAATCTGTTTTTTTTTTTTTACTATTAAAACAAAATCAGTTTTTATTTCTTTTATAAAAATGCAGTTTTTATTTTTTTTCCAAAAATTCTGTTTTTTAAAAATCCCAAAAAAAATCAGTTTTAAAAATTCATAAAAATCAGTTTTATAACTTAAATTAAAATAAAAGTAAAATAAAATACTTACAGCGAAATTTTCTAAGTTTTTTTCTTTTCGTCGCCGGAGAACTCGCTGGTCGGAGGAAGGGGGGGTTCGCTGTGGGCGGTGAAGGAGGTGATGCCGAAGGCGACGCTGGAGGTGGCCTTCACGAGGCGGTTCAGGTGGTCTCCGATTTTTGGATTCGAAAGGAGGGAGGGTTCGAATCGGGTCTGGGGGGGGAGGCTGCTTCGCGACAGGGGGGGGGGGTTTCTGGGTGGCTCGCGGCGTCGCTGCGGGCGGGGGTCTTGAGCGAGGTGGCGGGAGGAGGTGAGGGTTGAACGGAGGGGGGGGGGCGCTCTGGTTGGAGGAGCGATGGCTGCTCCTCCTTCCTCCGTCATCTTCTCTTTTTTTTTTTTTTATCATCGATTCGAAATGAAATTTAGGGGGGGGGGGCCAGAGATAAACGAAAGGGGATTTTTTTTTTTTATTATTATTATTTAATTCAACCAAAAGTTGACTTTTATATACGACCTCGAAACGAGGCCCACCGCCTGTCGCCCATAGCGTTTCACCCCCATTCCGAACACAATGGGATATGTACCGCAAGCTGAATCGACCGCTCCGATCAGTTTCCGTTGCATTTACATTTAAATCATTATATTGAATTTTAAACGTACATTTCAATTTACCGGGGTCACATACTAACTCGAAAAATTCCTGAAAAATATTTTCTAGCTTCGTATTGACGATACGATCCTAATGAAACTAGTTTCGTCGAATTCTGAGACCGTTTGAAAAATGGCCAATTTCCAGTCGATTAAAATCAACTGAAACTGGTCAAACGCGTTTTCCTTTGCCACGCTCACATATTGATTCGAAAAATTATGAAATTTGAAACCTAGCAATAACTTTACATCACGGACCCAACAAAACTGGTTTCGTCGAAATCCGAGGTCATTTGCAAAATGTCCATTTTTAAGGGCCTTATATATATAAAAATATATATAAATTCCACAGCGACTATTTCTAATTTTCAACTGGACATATCTTATCATTTCTAAGATGAAATCTCAGTTTGTTAACTTCGTTACAAAGATATAGTTATACAGATTCAAATATTTCTTGTTTCGTTCAATTCTGACTTATATTGAATTCTGTATATTCATTTGAAATTAGAAATCGAATTTTCGAACTACCGCGCCATTTTCTATTCCTTTTATAATTATATATAAATATTTATATTCTAACGACGACGCGTATAATATATACGTTCGAATTATATTCAAAATAAATTTTCTCGTCGATATTATTTAAAATAATTCATTTTAAATAATCAAAACTCGCTAAAATTGCCAATTTAAAAATTTTAAACTGGCCCAGATTTTCGGGTTGTTACAATCTCCCCCACTTAAAACTTTTCGTCCCCGAAAAGGAACAAAGTCGAAAGTGGTTTGATAATTCAACTCTACGCTCGTCCTGGCTTCCATTCTCTAACTCTTTAGTTTCTGAGAATTTTCAAAATTTCAAAAATTTGGCTAACACCCTAAATTTTCGAAAAATTTCGCCATAACCTCACCTGCACCGGGAGCATCGGGGAATTTCAAATAGCTTCCCCGGTCCTTCAGATCTCAAAAAGAAAAAGAAAAAGCCAAGCGGCTAGCCAATAGGCTCACAAAATCATCATCACCCAAACAAAACAGGAAATTATGTAGTAAACATGTACCTATTTGTCGGGCAAACAAATTTTATTCTCTGCTCTAGCCTCCTTGCTATGACCTGTTCAAAGATATATATGTATATGCAAGCAGATGCGACCAAATTCCAATACAATTCAATATTTGGTTGAATTAGGCAAAATGGTTAAAATTAGAAAACAAATAGGCAAACAACACAAACATCAATCAATTAGTGGATTAGAGTTTTTAAATTCATAATTTTGATACATATACAAAAAATCATGTTTTTGATGCCAATTCACAACAATAAATCTATCTATATTAGTTTTGGTTCTCACACCAGTCTAATGGAAATATATAGATATCACACCTTCGAAACACGAATATAAATATTGATAATGCGGCCGCACTACCAAAATTATCTCCGGGCGACTAGAGTGTGATTCTATATCTATCCAGTATATTAAAATTTCAAATACACGTGGATCAGACGTATACGCCAAAATCTATATATACTGGATTGTCCACATCAATATAAATAAATAATCAAATACGAATAATTGATTTAAATTTTCAAAACAAAATTGGTTTTCATTTTCAAAATATACTCTTCACACTCGTTCTAGGATACTACTGATCCTATCTCTAACGAGTCATTCCCATTGGATATTACTAACCCAATATCCGATGAATTCTTTCGTATGGTTCTAATGTGCCTTGTTCTCTGAGCTTTGTAAACCAAAGCTCTGATACCAACTGTGACGGCAAGGAATTTCGCTCGGTCCGAACCAGTCGCTAAAACCGATCCAGGCCGTTCGAAACGCCCTATCGTTGAGAACAGGACAAACAGAACGCATACAAAAGAACATTTCACTGTATATTACAACAATGCATCAGATCACAAGAATATACAGAGTATGAATAAATATTACACAGAAATATCAGAGATTTAAATTACATTTAAATACATAGCAGCGGAAAATAATACAATATACAACTAGAAAGAGATATACGGATACAAAGCTTTCCGGATATCGTTCCAGCTGTAAACCAGGATCCTGTGAATACAAATCTGCAAAACCAAAACTACTAGCTGCCCGTGTCAAAATAAGGGCACCCAGAGTTTAGGTTAAAACAATAAACTCCAGGTCAGTCATGTGACTGGTGTGAGAACTAAAACAGTTATTAATCTTTATTTTAAATCATTAGGTAAATCAAGGGACCACGCCGTATAACACGGAACGGGTTTCCTCCCAAGAATACCAGTGCATAAAACAAACAGCGCAATGCTAAATAAAGAAAAATGAAGCTGTTATAAGACCCAGGTCCCATCACACAATGCAACGCAGTCGAGGATAGGGTTTTCCCTTATAACAGCCAAAGAATGCTTGATACGTTTTAAAACAAATCATTTGATACTATTATAAGTGCATAGTGTATACAACAACTTCAAATCATAAGTATCAATCATAGGCGGCATGAGCGTCCCATGCCACTATGTCGCCATATATAGGTTTACAAATAAAACCGCAAGTCACGTATTTGGAAATTGGATTTCCGTCTATGAACCGAGGCAAAAGATAGTCCTCAACCGATTCGAGACGCTCTAGCCCGTGTCTCAGGATCAGAGCTCGAGTGACCCTTGGATCGTCAGGGCCGGTCCACCGATGTGGATTAAAATGCCTGAACACTGCGTTTCCCCACCCTTTGGGGTGTCAATGAGCCAACGAATGACTCCATCGGTTCGAGAACGACCGATCAATCCGAGGCGCCTCGCAACAGCAACAACCACATAAGTCAAACTCGTCAGGGCGTGTAAAACCACTGACGCCACTTCTAACTAGAAAGAAACGCATGCCCTCCCTGAGGTCCGTCTCCCGTTTTTGATTCATACCGGGTGTGAAACTCGCGAATCAAACGTTACACAAAGCTACGCCACAAAGGCCGTGCTTTGATCATCAACCACAAGACTTTGCTTTTCAACAGAAGCCTTGATCATTTGCATCTTAGCATGCCACACAGGCAAGCCATCCTATGCAACCGATATCAGTCACACAGAATGAAATCCGATGTCAGACACACAGTCCATTTACAAGTCCGTTCTGGGTCTGAACGAAACCGGAGGCACCTAGTACCCCGCATATCCATCGATCTCCAAGCACGTCTGGACGATCACTAACTGTTTCCATCTTCTTGGGTGTACAGCCCAATCAAGATCATCAGTTATCACCCAAACGACGTGAAGACCTCCGGTCTTCGACCATCGTCTTCATCTTCGACTTATCGTCGTATCAGTTATTCAGAATGGGATAAACCCGGTCTTTCCGAATAACTCGCGTATATATTATAAAAGTGTTACACAAACACAACATACGCCTCATTCCAACTCATTAGTCATTAACCGTAAATTAATCAAGAGAATAATTCCCCAAATATTAACCCCGAAGGCCGAAACCAACATCAGATCAATATCGAGAAAACCATTCTACTTAGCTAACCGACAGTTAGTTTCTAAATTTCACGTTCAAATCTAATTAAAGATTTAACTATCGCCTGGAGCAAAACTGGTGATACTCCATTCTCGATCTTTTCAATCTAATTAAAGATTCATTAAAACTCCACTTAGTTTTAATCTGTGACTGGGTTAAAGAATCAGTGTCATTTAAAACACGGTTCACGATAAACCCAAAGTCACATCCCATTAATTATCGGGTTAAAGAACAAGTGTTATTTAAAACACTGTTCACGATAAACCCAAAAATCAATATCCATTCAATTCCAATTAAATATTATTTAATTGGTACACTTCATTAAATCTAAATAAAAAGATTTAATCTTTTCTCAACTGGGTTCAAGAACAGTGTTAGTGAAGACACCATTCACGACAAACCCAAATCACATTTATTAATTATCGGGTTAAAGAACAAGGGTTATTTAAAACACTGTTCACGATAAACCCAAAAATCAATATCCATTCAATTCCAATTAAATATTATTTAATTGGTACACTTCATTAAATCTAAATAAAAAGATTTAATCTTTTCTCAACTGGGTTCAAGAACAGTGTTAGTGAAGACACCATTCACGACAAACCCAAATCACATTTATTAATTATCGGGTTAAAGAACAAGGGTTATTTAAAACACTGTTCACGATAAACCCAAAAATCAATATCCATTCAATTCCAATTAAATATTATTTAATTGGTACACTTCATTAAATCTAAATAAAAAGATTTAATCTTTTCTCAACTGGGTTCAAGAACAGTGTTAGTGAAGACACCATTCACGACAAACCCAAATCACATTCGATATTCAATACAAGGCTCTGAATAGAAAATATATCGGCTTATATTCAATATCGAATTCTACGACTAACAAATGTCGTATTGGAAATAACGATATCAATATATATCTTTCAAATTTCCATAACAACACCTGTATAATCACGAATTCCAACATCGAAATATTCCGAAGACAATTTCGATTCAAATCCACTCCAATGCAATCATTGGAAATTTTGGTTATTTTTAAAACCCTTTTCGAATTCAATTTATTTATTTAAAAATAAATAAAATTATAACTCTAGTTCAAAACTAGTTCATTTAGATAAAAATCCATTTTTATCTTTTCAAATATGGAGTTTTTCATCCCAATTCTTTCTAAATCATTTCTTATGATTTTACACAAATTATTACTATTTTTAATAATTTTATCAAGGCCCGTACAGTCGATTTCCATCAATGGCCATCGAACTGCACTTACAGCGACCTTTTTCGAATTTGATTTGGACGTATCTCCAAATCCAACCGTTAGATTTCAAATTTCTAACATTCGTTAGGAAGCTCTTTTCGATACGAACCCAACGGTTCCGGTTTTAGGAGAATCCGACGGTCGGATCTCCCGCAATGTCCATTTGAAATAAATGGTCGAAATTCACGAACTGCCGCGGCGCGGCGCGTTCTATTCAGGCCATTATATTATATATATAATATATATATAATATATTTCGTCGATTTCTATTTAAAACGAATTATATAAATTGTTTTAAAATCGTTTCAAAAGCTATTTCAACTTTCATTTCAATTCAAAGCAAAATTGAATTCTTCTTTATAAATTCGTTTCAAAATTCATTTCTATTCAATTCAAATTTCAATTCAATTTGAATTCATTTCAATTTGTTTTCAATTCAATTCGAATTCATTTTCAATTCAATTCAAATTCGTTTTCAATTCAATTCATTTCGAAATCGTTTTCAATTCAATTCATTTCGAAATCGTTTCCAATTCAATTCATTTCGAAATCGTTTTCAATTCAATTCATTTCGAAATCGTTTTCAATTCAATTCATTTCGAAATCGTTTTCAATTCATTTCATTTCGAAATCGTTTTCAATTCATTTCATTTCGAAATCGTTTTCAATTCATTTCATTTCGAAATCGTTTTCAATTCATTTCATTTCGAAATATTTGATTTCAAAATTACTTTTTAATATTCATTTTAAAATGAATAAAATCGATATAAATATCGTTCACGTCAAAATGGCGTCACTCTAATCAACACGGCTTCATATATTGACATTTTCAACTATTCCATTTCGAATATTTCTATTTTAAATATTTCTATTTTAAAACTGGAATGAGGCCCAATCAATTACCATATAAAGTTAATTATATGGATTTTCATACAACACATGTATAATAGCCTTGAAAAATAATCAACCATCAACCAAAGTGCACTACACTGTATAAGCATCAAATATAGATATCTAACGCTTATAACAGCCTGTCAATCAATCGATCGACATATTTAATCAATCAGGATGAGTGAACTTCAAATTTCATCCCAACACCCGTGTGGGGTTTCAAACAATTACACACATATTTTATTTGTGCAGTTGGGCGATGTGTAAAATTTATCGACCCAATCGATGTCCTTCAAATAAGTGTACATAAACAAACCGTCTGGTTTGTAAATGAATATTCTATTTTATTCACTTCACGTTAAAAATTATATTTTTAACGATAAAACATTTTATTTCAACATATGAATTTCTATTCAGTTCATTTATTCAATAAAATGATATTTTTATTTTTCTAACATATTTTAGAAAATTTCGGCGGCATAACGGCACGATACTAGAAACGGGACGAGGCCTAGCCTTATCCCCGGTCTAGTGAAGGCCCACGCCATTCACACATCAATCAAATTCACTTTCGTTATGCAAACCACAAAATTTGGAGTAAGGGTCTAACCTAGCCTTACTCCTTCGCCTTATAACGGCGCACGTCTAATCCTAACCAATTCATCGATTCGATTTTTCATACCACACATCACATTCAAACCAATATCGCAATCAATCACCAATCAATCAAACAAACAAGTCCATGGTCTGTGGACGATTGTGTCGGGTGCTACTAAGCACCGTCTGCATCCTAGTATATATATATAACTAGAAAATAAATTTGAAAGGTGAGAAATTCTCACCTATAGCTATCCAAGCTCCACGGCACTTCATTTGATAGAAATCTTCATCTTCATCGCATCTTCGTCATCTTCGTTGCCCGTAGTCACTATATATATAAAAATCACATTTTTATATTCTCTATTAGATAAAAATCATATTTTTATCGCTAACTTCATATTGTGAAAATAGAATTTTCATCGCTATTTCATATTTGTAAAAATAGAATTTTCACTTGGTTATACTTCATATAAAAATTGAATCTTTACCATGTTATTCAATATATAAAAATCGAATTTTTACTACGGTGTTCAATATATAAAGATCGAATTTTTACTTCGCTATTCAATATATAAAAATTGAATCTTTACCATGTTATTCAATATATAAAAATCGAATTTTTATTTCAAAGTTCAATATATAAAAATCGAATTTTTATTTATATAGATTCCGCCTTTTCCATTTCAAAGATCTAATCTTTTCTTTTACTTTTCAAAGTTTAAATCTTTTACCTTTCAAAATTCAAATCTTTTACCTTTTAAAAATTCAAATCTTTTAAAACCTTTTTAAAATTCAAATCTTTTAAAACCTTTTTAAAATTCAAATCTTTTAAAACTTTTTTAAAATTCAAATCTTTTAAAACTTTTTTAAAATAAAGAATCAGTTTTAAATCTTTAGAAAAAAAATCTGTTTTTTTTTTTACTATTAAAACAAAATCAGTTTTTATTTCTTTTATAAAAATGCAGTTTTTATTTTTTTTCCAAAAATTCTGTTTTTTAAAAATCCCAAAAAAAATCAGTTTTAAAAATTCATAAAAATCAGTTTTATAACTTAAATTAAAATAAAAGTAAAATAAAATACTTACAGCGAAATTTTCTAAGTTTTTTTCTTTTCGTCGCCGGAGAACTCGCTGGTCGGAGGAAGGGGGGGTTCGCTGTGGGCGGTGAAGGAGGTGATGCCGAAGGCGACGCTGGAGGTGGCCTTCACGAGGCGGTTCAGGTGGTCTCCGATTTTTGGATTCGAAAGGAGGGAGGGTTCGAATCGGGTCTGGGGGGGGAGGCTGCTTCGCGACAGGGGGGGGTTTCTGGGTGGCTCGCGGCGTCGCTGCGGGCGGGGGTCTTGAGCGAGGTGGCGGGAGGAGGTGAGGGTTGAACGGAGGGGGGGGGCGCTCTGGTTGGAGGAGCGATGGCTGCTCCTCCTTCCTCCGTCATCTTCTCTTTTTTTTTTTTTTTTTATCATCGATTCGAAATGAAATTTAGGGGGGGGGCAGAGATAAACGAAAGGGGATTTTTTTTTTTTATTATTATTTAATTCAACCAAAAGTTGACTTTTACATACGACCTCGAAACGAGGCCCACCGCCTGTCGCCCATAGCGTTTCACCCCCATTCCGAACACAATGGGATATGTACCGCAAGCTGAATCGACCGCTCCGATCAGTTTCCGTTGCATTTACATTTAAATCATTATATTGAATTTTAAACGTACATTTCAATTTACCGGGGTCACATACTAACTCGAAAAATTCCTGAAAAATATTTTCTAGCTTCGTATTGACGATACGATCCTAATGAAACTAGTTTCGTCGAATTCTGAGACCGTTTGAAAAATGGCCAATTTCCAGTCGATTAAAATCAACTGAAACTGGTCAAACGCGTTTTCCTTTGCCACGCTCACATATTGATTCGAAAAATTATGAAATTTGAAACCTAGCAATAACTTTACATCACGGACCCAACAAAACTGGTTTCGTCGAAATCCGAGGTCATTTGCAAAATGTCCATTTTTAAGGGCCTTATATATATAAAAATATATATAAATTCCACAGCGACTATTTCTAATTTTCAACTGGACATATCTTATCATTTCTAAGATGAAATCTCAGTTTGTTAACTTCGTTACAAAGATATAGTTATACAGATTCAAATATTTCTTGTTTCGTTCAATTCTGACTTATATTGAATTCTGTATATTCATTTGAAATTAGAAATCGAATTTTCGAACTACCGCGCCATTTTCTATTCCTTTTATAATTATATATAAATATTTATATTCTAACGACGACGCGTATAATATATACGTTCGAATTATATTCAAAATAAATTTTCTCGTCGATATTATTTAAAATAATTCATTTTAAATAATCAAAACTCGCTAAAATTGCCAATTTAAAAATTTTAAACTGGCCCAGATTTTCGGGTTGTTACAGTATCTCTAGGAGAAATACACTGGGTTCAATAAGACATCTTGCAACCCGACCACACATGACCGACCACTCATTTCGCTTGAGCGTATCGAATGTATGTCACCAATGGTTGGGATCAGCAACTGTTTCCCCAAATGGGACAACATCGAATAGAGTAAAGAATAAAATGAATTTTTCTAGACAGGTGATAATACACCCTACTTGGGAGCTACCCACTTAGCCATGCAGTTTACCCGATTTTTATCATTCCCGATTGTTGAGGCCTAAGGCTATGTTTATTACGTTTCATTAATAGCACAATCACTTAGAATGCCACATTATCAGATCCGTTAATCACTAATTGATTTGCACAAATATATTCTGGATATTATGCTTAGAGAATAAATTCTCTACCACCATACATATATTTGTACAGACCAACGCATGCGATCACCGAAAATACTTCGTCAGACATTCGTCATACACTTCGTTCTATGACTGAATGAAACCGAAGGCACAATTTCCATTAATCCGTCTTAGGACATTTCTACCTAAGATTAACAGAAAAAGCCCTTGCACTTTACTCCATCTTCGATTATCTTCATATAATCTGATTCACAATGCTACTGCCAATATACATAGTGATTTTCAGATTATTATCCAACCGGTCTCTCCATATTGACAACGATATTGGAAAATACTTCGATAATCGGTTATTAACCATTAAAGAAAACAAACATCCATTCAAAGCACCAAACAATCACTGGGGACCTTAATTAATATTTCATTAATTAAATCACTTCTCTGTTTCCTTATCAATATTTGTTAACCAAATATTTTCAATAATCATCTTGGCCTCTTACGCTATTTGGAAAACATTTCCATATATCGCCTTATTTTATTTTATATACTTAGAAAATATCTTCTATTAATAATTGGAAAACATTCCAAGTACTTCTCCCTTTCACAACCATTCAATTCTATACTTAGGAAATATTTGTTATTATATTTCAAAAATTCCACTTACTTGGGTTAAAACGAATGTTGTGTAAAACATCGTTACAAAAACCCAAAATATTGTATTCAGCTAAATTCTTTAAACATCTCCCTTTGAGACTGAATCTTGTTATTTATCAGTTAATATTGAAATCAATTAAGTTGGGGTATAACTACCTCTTAGACCTTGACTGAATAATATCTTTAACTTCAAAACAGAACATACCACTTATCTCAAATCGTCAACACCATAAAAACCAATTATTCATTTTTTTAAAACATGTGTACGTTTCTCTTTCTTTTACCAGATTATCGATTTCCTTTTGTTTTTAAAATTCTAATTTAAGTTCGTTTCCTTATCGAATTCTATATATACCGATATACTGATTTCTAGTTATCAGATTTTCTTAATAGTATTCCGACTCCTTAAATTTCCGAAAAAATTCGCCAGCACCTCCTTTGTATCAGCCAATAGCTCAAACCTCAACTCGCCTCTCTAGGCCCTTTCCATTCAAAAAGAAAATCAAAAAGCTAAGTGTCTTGCCGATTCAGCGCATATGTAACAACCCGAAAAATTAGAACCAATTTAAAAATTTTATTTTAGCTATTTTAATGAATTTTGAATATTTAAAATGATTTATTCTAAATAATAACGAGTAGAAATTTATTTTGAATAGAATTAGAACATATATATTTATTTAAATCAAAATTAGAATATACATATATATTTATTTTAATTATAAAAGGAATTGGAAATGGCATGGTAGTTTGAAAATTCGATTTCAAATTTCAAGTGAATGTACATGATTCAAAATAAACCAGATTTTGGTAAAAACCATAAATATTTGAATTTGTTTGAAAATATCTTTCCAACGAATGTGAAAAATCCAGATTTCATAATGGGAATAAAAAGTTATGTCCAGTTGAAAATTTAGAATAGTCGCTATGGAATTTTATATAATATATAGCCCTTAAAAATAGAAATTTTGCAAATGACCTCCTTTTTTCGACGAGACCACTTTTGTTGGATCCGGAATGCCAAATTATTGCTAGATTCCAATTTTCATACTTTTTTGAATCAATATGTAAGCGTGGTGAATTTAAACGTGTTTGGTCAATTTAGTTTGAATTTAATCGAATGAAAAAAGAGCGTTTTTCAAACGGTCTCCAAATTCGACGAAATTAGTTTTGTTAGGACCGTATCGTCAAAACATAGCCAGACTGAATATCTGGAATTTTTGGAATCAGTGTGCGGCCCCAGTAAATTGAAATGAAACGAACCAGACTTCCCAGTAAAGGAAAGACTAGATTGCTTTGAGAACAATACACAACAGAACACAAACTGAAGATCATTTTATTGTTGATTACAACAATTACATCAGAGTACAAGAATATAATAGAGTATGAATACCTATTACAGAAATAGAAATACAATAATATCAGAGTTTTAAATTACATTTAAATAGCAGCGGAAAAATATTACAAATATACAACTGAAAGGAATACACGGATACAAAGCTTTCCGAATACCGCTTCACCTGTAAGCCAGGATCCTGTAAATATCTGCAAAAAGCTACTCGACTGCCCGTGTGAAAAATATGGGCACCCGAGTTTGCCAGTGAAACAAACTACAGGTCAGTCATGGGACTGGTATGAGAAATCTTAACTTAACTATTCTAATAATAAGGCGAATCACAGGACCACGCCGCTAACGCGGAACGGGTTTACTCCATTGGATTGCCAGTGCATAAATTAAAGTAAATCGTTAACCAACGCAAACCAGAGGATAGGGTTTACCTTATAATGGTCAAGAGATGATTGATACGATAAAACGGGTGTAATACTAGTGTGTATATGTTCTAATAAAAACATTTCAATCATAATGTATAAATCATAGACGGCATGGGTACCATATATCATGTCGCCATACTAGTTCTACAATCAAAACCGCAAGGTCGTATTGGAAATTGGATTTCCATCATGAGTCGAGGCTAGGGGCAAGCTCCTCTCCGATTCGAGACACTCTAGCAAATGCCTTAGGATCCCCCGTAGTGAACCCTTAGATCTTCAGGTCCGGTCCCCGCCTATCGGCAGTGGATTGGTTATGCCTGAACACACGTTTCCCGGTTCCTTTGAACCTATAATATGACCACTATCGGCCTATAAAAATCCGAGGCGCCTCAAAATCCATCATCCAAATAAGTAAAATGTCAGGCCGTGTCAAAGCACTGACACTACCACTAGCTAGAAAGAAACGTGTGTACTCCATGCAGTCCATATCCCGTTTTTGACTCATACCGGGGTGTGAGACTCGCGAAGTCACGATATACACAAAGCTATGCCGTAATAGGATATGCTTTGATCATCCCACAAGGCCCTGCTTTTCAATAAGAGCTTTGATCAATTGCATCTTGGCGTGCCACATTGACAATTCACGCCATGCGATCAATCACTATTAATATAGACCAGGGTGTTAAGTAGAGGATAAATCCTTTACCACCAAACAGACATACATTAACAGAAATCGATTTAACTCACATGGAATGAAATCCAATGTCAGATACACATCCATTTATTAGCTTATGCTCTGGGTCTGAGCGAAATCCAAATCCGAACAATCAACAATAGTCCGGACGGCCACCACTGAAGCCCCTTCAAGGTAGCTACTCCCATCAGGGTCTTTGTAGCAACACATCCATTCGATGTGAAGATCGTCGGTCTTCAACCACCGTCTTCAACTTCGGCTCTTCACCGTCGTAGTAATTATTCGGAATGGGTTCAACCCGGTCTTCCCGAATAACTCACGTATTTTATAATTAAAAAATCAAGTACTATAAAAACACATCCAACGTCTCATTCCAATTCAGAATATCCTTTTAAATAAAATACTCACATTATCTTATCAAAGATAAGTTCTTCAAATTTATTCTTAAATTTTAAAGATTTATTAAACCCCAATTTGATTTTAAAAACAAAAATCATTATTCAATGATTATTTAAATTTAAGTCATTTATCTTATCTTTAACTGGGTTAAAGAACTAATGTCATTTAAAACATTGTTCACGGTAAACCCAAAATCATCTTCCATAAACTATGGAATCTTCACAGAAAACAAATCAATATATAATCGTTATAAATTTCTGTATTCAACCAATAATATAAATGGAATAACGGCAAGGCCTCTTAAATTCCATATGTAGTATCGGCCTACTTTTACAGAAACTAATCTCGGTTATAATTAATTCGAATCCTATTCAATTCCAATTTAATGTATTAAATTGGAAACTTTACTTTTGGAAAATTTCCATTTTAATCTTAATAAAAGATTTATAAATTCCAAATCATACTTTCGCTGTCAGTTGGGTTAAAGAACAAATGTCGCTTAGAAACACGGTTCATAATAAACCCGACTCACATTTCATCTTATTTCAATTACTAAATATAAATTGAAAACTTTTAATAATCTTAATTAAAAGATTTATTCATTTCTCAACTGGGTTTAAGAAAGGTGTTATTGAAGACACCATTCACTACAAACCCAAAATCCAATTTATTTAATTTGATTTCAATTAAATATTCACTAATTTTGAAAACTTCATTAAATCTTAATTTAGTGATTTATTTTAGTTAATAACTAATTCATTCAATAAAAATATATTTTTCTAAAATATATTTTTTCCTAAAATATTCTTTTTCTAAGACATTTTCTAAAATATTCTTTATTGGAATGTGACTCAATCAACAACCATATATTGTATGTAATCAACAATCATGATAAATAATTACCAAGCATTCAAATAACACCCAAAGTGGAATTTATAACTGTGTGAGCATTAAAGTAAATAACTAACGCTCATTACAATCTGTCAATCCATCGATTGACAGATAACTAAATATTGGGATTAGTGTGCGTCCAATATCATCCCAATACCCGTGTGGGGTTTCATTCATCAAACAAATAATAATTTATTTGTGCACTTGGGCGATGTGTGAAAATTATCGTCCCAATCACATAAACAAGTCGGGTAACTTGTAAATGGAAGTGTAATATATGATATATAACACGACGATAAAATGTCCCTTTTATATTGTATACAATTCTATTACAATGAACGAATGAGGATAATAACTTTGTCTTCGTTGACAACTTCTATTTTGTCAATTCTAATTCAACTAGAAATGGTTATTTTGGTTTGGCAATTCAAAGGCGACAAAAATGATAATTTTGGTCTTGACAAATGTAATGCGACAAAAATGATAATTTTTGTTTTATTGTTTCAAAAGCGAAAAAAGTGATAATTTTTGTCTTATCAATTCTAATGCGACAAAATGTTTTATTTTAATTTCAACTAACATGTTTACTTTTAATTAACATGTTTGACCAAAAATGTCTATTTTTACTTCATATAAAAATGACAACAAAAATGTATTCTTTGATTTCAACTCTTTTATTTAGACAAAAATGTGAATTTTGTCTAAACCCTATTCTTTTAACAAAAATGTATATTTCTGATTTAATTCTTTTATTAAGACAAGAATGTGGATTTTGTCTAAATCCTATTCTTTAATAAAAATGTGATTTTTATTTCATACACAAATTCTATAGTGTATTGACTATAAATTGTCCCTTTTGTCCATACCCAAATTTTAATGTGTATTCACACTGAAAATTTTCTAACTCCTTTCTTAAACAAAAAAGTTTAAATTTTTGTTTCACTTCTTTCTAATGACAAAAAAAGGCATGTTTTAGTTCCATTCCCATTATTTAGACAAAAGTGTTAATTTCTTCCTACTGAACAAAATGAATATTTTGTTCAATCTATTTTAGTGAACAAATTTCTAATTTCTTTTCTAATGAACAAAAATGAATATTTTTTTCAATCTATTTCAATGGACAAAATGGTGAATCTCTTCTATGATTCTAATATTATATTAAAATTGTATATTTAATGTAAAACCTATTTCATAATAAAATATGATTCTTTTTCTAAGTTTCTAATATTAACATTAAAAATGTGTTTTTAATGTAACTTCTTTTTATTGAAAACAACTTGACAATAAAAAAAATGTTATTTTTAAATCTATTCTTTTTATTGTAGCTAAATTGGCACAATAAAAATGTTACTTTAAATCCATTACTTTTATTGTATATCAAATGATAATAAAAATGTCACTTTCTAAATCTACACTTTTTATTGTATATAGAATGACAATAAAAATGTTACTTTCTAATCTCAACCCTATTTCATCTTAACTAATTGAAGATAAAAATGAAAACTTTTATTTCAATGCTAATCTTTGTAATTAATTGAAAATAAAGATGGAATCTTTTATTATAATCTTTTATTTTAATCTTTCATTAAATAAACCTTTTGTTTCTACCATCATGTTTTAACACCAGTGTTAATCTTATTACAACTAACATGTCCTAATAAAAATGTGATTTTTATTTCACTAATCATATTGAGATTTTTGTTTCACTAATCATGTTTTAATAAAAATATCTCTTTAACATCCAAACTTCTTATTGTCTAAATTTTGACAATAAAAATATTTCCTTTGAATTTAATCAGTTAATATAAATGTTGATTACCACCTTCAAATGAACGAATGATAATATTATTATTTGAGTCTAACTTTATAATTTATATGAGTGTTAATTTCAACAATCTAATGACAATGATAATTCGGTTTGAATAACAAACATGATACACACAAATTCATTCAATAATTCATCGCAATACAACAAATATATCTCAACAAAATATATATATATATATACATATATATAAGACATCACATGCATTTAATATAGAATGAATATAAATTTCATAATAAAATAATAATAAATTTTAATTTAAAGACAGAAATCTCACCAAAATTTCGTGTGAATTTTCGAAGTTCTCTATTTCAGTTCTGATCTGTACTGTTGTGTAGATCTCAGAAAGACGATCCCAACGCACTTTGTTTCATGTAATTCTGATTTCGAATGGAAAAGTTATACGAGTTTAAACATTTGGATTTTCAAATAATTAAATAAAACAAACAATTCCCCTCCTACTAGAATTCGCCACGTCACCTTCCCTTTTCCATCTCGTTCTGGTTCCAGTGATTCATGATACAATTCAAACCCAATATCGACCGCTTCCTCCACGTCGCCAACCTCCATCGTCGAGCCTGCACCAGATCGGAGGCCACCACCCGAACCGCCAACCCCGACTCCACCCGCGCCCAGACCACCGCCCAACTCGGTCGCCCAAATCGCCAGCAAAAGCCCTTCGTTCGACGCGCCTTCATGACGCCGCCAGCGCTGAACGGAGCCACCAGAAATCATCGTGGTCGTTGAAGTTGTCGAGCTTGAAGAGCTCTTCGATTTGGTTTTGGAAAATCTGAAATTCATTTTGTATGATCGAAGAACGAGGGGGAAGAAGTCCGGAGCACGCAGGCTATTGAATTCAGAAAGTGGCGGCTGGTGTATTTAGTTTTAGGGTTTAGCGTATATGGCCCGTATTTATACTAGTATATTATTTAGTTTAATTCTATTTAATTTGAATTCAATTCCTATACCACTCTTAACTCCAAATCAAACCCAACGAGTGGCACCCCTAGCTAATAGACCCCGTCCCGGACACAATGGAACATGTTTCGTAACCCAATTCGGCTGTTACGATATATTTTTCTTTAAATTAAATTAAAAATCATTTAATTATTAAATTCAAACGTACATTTTAAATCACCGGGGCCACATACGGACCCAGAAAATTCCAGAAAAATTATTTCTGGTTATCTTTTGACGATACGGTTCTAAAGAGACTAATTTTGTCGAATTCTGAGACTGTTTGAAAAATGGCCTTTTTCGAGTCGATTAAATTTGACCAAAACTGACAAAACACGTTTTCCTTTGCCATGCTCACATATTAATTCGAAAAATTATGAAAATTGAAACTTAGCAATAATTTGACATTCTGGTTCCAACAAAAGAGGTTTCGTCGAAAACCGAGGTCGTTTGAAAAATGACTATTTTCAAGGCCAATATATTTAATTAAAATATATATAAATTCTACAGCAACTTTTCTAAATTTTAAACTGGACATAACTTTTTATTCCTGCGATGAAATTTCAGTTTTTCAGATTTGAGAAAGATATGGTTAAACATATTTAAATATTTCTTGTTTCACTCAATTCTGACTTATTTTGAATCCTGTACGTTCAATCAAAGTTCAAATTCAAATTTTCAAACTGCATCGCTGTTTTAAACTCCTTTTATAATTAAATTGAATTTATTCGTTTTAAAATAAATTTTTAGTCGTTATTATTTAAAATAAATTGTTTTAAACATTAAAATCCCCTAAAATTTCTAAAATAAAATTTTTAATTGGCCCCAAAATTCCGGGTCGTTACATGAAAGGTGCGTTGAAATCAATTTTGAACGTTATATTAATTTATATTTTAATTTTGATGAAAACTGATCGTAACAGTCGAATTGGCTTACCGGACATATCCCGTTGTATTCAGAATGGGGGCATTTAGCTAGGGGCGACAGTCATTGGGTTCGATTTGGACTTCGAAATAAAAGATTACTTTTTTGAATTATAAAATGATTATATAAAATTATAAATCCCTTTCCCTCTTCTCTCTCTTAGTTCAGTTCGAAGAAAAAAACCCGATACCTAAACCGTCGCCCCCTTTCTCCCTTCGTCACCGTCGCCATCGCTGATACCCCCACCTCCAGCGATGGGCCGCCGCCCCCTCTCCTCCTTCCTCCTCTCTCTACTCTCTTCTCTCTTCCAAACTCGAAGACCAAGTTCCCAAGCTACTAGAAATTCGTCGCGACGCCCCTCCTAGCCCCTCCACTGTCAGAACATGACCCCCTGCCGACCACCCCCACCGCTAACGCCATCTCAGACCATCGGGCCGCCGATTGGGCCCTCCTCCGACAAGATCCGATTTTTTTCAAGAAAAATGTGATTTTTATTTTTATTTTGTTTATGTAGATAAAGAGGTGTTTTTTTTATGTAAACATCATGAAATTTTTTTGATTTTTATTATATATATATATATATATAACGAGATAAAAGTTGGATCTTTATTATCATGAAAGCGAAGTAAAAATATGATTTTTATTATCATGAAAGCGATATGAAAAATACGATCTTTAAAATTAAAAAGATTAGATTTTTAAAATTGAAAAGATTTGATTTTTTAAATAGAAAAGATTAGATTTTTAAAATTAAAAAGATTAGATTTTTGAAATAGAAAAGATTAGATTTTTAAAATAAAAAAGATTAGATTTTTAAAATTAAAAAGATTAGATTTTTAAAATTAAAAAGATTAGATTTTTAAAATTAAAAAGATTAGATTTTTAAAATTAAAAAGATTTGATTTTTGAAATAGAAAAGATTAGATTTTTAAAATTAAAAGATTTGATTTTTGAAATAGAAAAGATTTGATTTTTGAAATAGAAAAGATTTGATTTTTATATTTGAAAAGATAAGATTTTTATATAGGAAGTAGAGAATATAAAAAATATGATTTTTATATTTGTTGTAGCGAAATAAAAATTCAATTTTTATATACATGATAGCTAGATAAAAATGTGATTTTTTTTAAATATAAATATCATTGATTAAAAATATGATTTTTAATGTATAAACATCATATTAAAAATGGGAGTTTTTACTATGAACAATGTGGGAAAGTTTGCGTTGGAATTTCAGACAAATCCCAAACGGTTCAGAAATTCAGAAATAGAACTGGAGGAGTGGATCCCAAAGCTGAGAAATTCTCTCTATAAATTATTTTCTAGTTAAATATATATACTAGGATGCAGATGGTGCTTAGTAGAACCCGACACCTTTGTTTGAAACAATGTTTGTTTGGTTGATTGGATTATTTGCTTGAATTTGTTTGGAAATGAAATGAATTGATTAGAATTTGGTTTGTATATGGCATGAGCCTTTATTAGGAGAGGTATAAGGCTAAACCTTATTTCGGTTCTAGTATCGCGCCGTTATGCTGCCGAAATTTTCTAAAAATGTTAGAACCATAATAATATCATTTTTATTGTATAAATGAACTGTATAAAATATTCATGAGTTGAAATAAATATTTCATAGTTAAAAATATAATTTTTAATGTGCATATGAATAAAATAAATATTCATTTACAAATCGGACGATTTGTTTATGTACACACATTTGACTGATATTGATTGAGATGATATATTTTACACATCGCCCAACTGCACAAATAATAATCAGTGTTTGTTGTTTGAAAACCTCACACGAGTATTGGGATGATATTGGACATACACTAATCCCAATATTTAGTTATATATCAATCAATAGGTTGACAGACTGTTGTGAGCGTTAATTATTTATATTTAACGCTTAAGCAGTTGTGTAATGCACTCTGGATGATGGTTGGCTGTGTTTGATTATTGTTGTGTACATGTGTGTATGAAATCCATATAAATAAAATTATATGGTAATTGACTGTGCCTGATTCCAATTTGAAAAGAACGAATATTTTAGATTAAAGAATATTTTAAAATGACGAGTAATAAATATTTTAAAATAACTAATATTTTAAAATAATATTCAGTAATGGATCAAAATATGATTTTGATGTCCGATTTGGGATAGACACGAAAATATTGAAAAATATGAAGCCGTGTTGATTAGATTGACGCCACTTTGATGTGAACGATATTTATATCGATTCTATTCATTTTTATAATGAATATTGAAAAGGAAATGATTTCAAAATTTGATATTTTGAAAATATTATCATTTATATATTATAATAATAAGGAAAATTCAATTTTGATTCAAAATTGAAAATGAAGTTAAAATCATTTTAAAACGAATTTATAAAATACGTTTTAAATGGAAATCGATGAAATATATAAATATATATATTATATATATAAATTTAATGGCCTGAATAGAACGCGTCGCGCTGCGGCAGTTTGCGCATTTCGACCATTGACTTCGAATTGACATTACGGGAGATCCGACCGTCGGATTCTCCTAAAACCGGAACTGTTGGGTTCGTATCGAAAAGAGCTTTCCAGGAATATAAGGAATTTGAAATCCAACGGTTGGATTTGGAGTTATGTCCAAATCAAATTTGGAAAAGGTCGCTGTAAGTGCAGTTCGATGACCGTTTATGGAAATCGACTGTACGGTCCTTAATAAAATTATTAAAAATATCAATAATTTGTGTAAAATCATAGTAAATGATTTGGAAAGAATTTGGGTGAAAAGTTCCACATTGTAAAGATAAAAATATATTTTTATTAAAATGAACTAATTATGAACTAGAATTATAATCCAATATTTCTAAATAAATATATTAGATTTGAAATGGTTTTAAAAATAACCAGAATTTCCATTACATGAATTGGAATGGATTTGAATCAAAATTATCTTTGGAATATTTCGATATTGGATTCCGTGATTATACAGATATTGTGGAATAATTTGGAAGATATATATATATCGTAATTCCCAATACGATATTTGTTGATTTCAGAATTTGATATTGAATATAAGCCGATATAATTTCTATTCAAAGCCTTGTATTTAATATTGAATTGGATTTTGGGGTTTGTCATGAATGGTGTCTTCATTAACACTGTTGTTAAACCCAGTCGAGGAAAGAATAAATCTTTTAATTAAGATTTATTGAAGTTTTCCAATTAATTAAGATTTAACTGGAATTGAATAAAAGAACTGGATTTTGGGTTTGTCGTGAATCTTGTCTTAAATAACACTGTTCTTAAACCCCACGAGAAAAGAATAAATCTTTTAATTATGATTATTAGAGTTTCCAGTTAATTAACATTTAATTGGAATAAAATGGGATGTGAATTGGGTTTATTTTGAACTGTGTTTTTAACGACATTCGTTCTTTAACCCCATTTCCAGTTAAATGTGATTTGGAATTTATAAATCTTTTTATTAATATTTAATGGAAATTTTCCAAGGTAAAGTTTTCCAATTTAATATATTAAATTGGAATTGAATGGAAGTTGATTTGGTAATAATCGAAGTGAGCTTCTGTGGAGGTAGACTGTTAATATATATGGAATTTAAAAGGATTTATCGTTATTCCATTTATATTATTAGTCGGATACGGAAATTGTTATCGATTATATATTGATTTATTTTCCGTGAAGATTCCATAATTAATGGAATGTGATTTGGGTTCATCGTGAACTGTGTTTTAAATGACATTAGTTCTTTAACCAAGTTAAAGATATGATTACATGTCTAACATTATATTTTGAACGGTATGGTTGATCTCTGCTCAATATATATCTGTTTGGTGGCGGAGAATTTGTTCTCTTGCTTAACACCCTTCTCTAAGACGTACGAGTTTAGAGGTTATATATCGGCAAAAAAAATAGTACGGTGTAGATTGTCGATGCGACATGTTTGTGTTTCCAAAGTTAAATAATCATTAATATTGATTTTTGGGAAGATTAAAACCAAGTGGAGTTTTAATGAATCTTTAATTAGATTGAAATGCGAATGTGATAATTTAAATTATCAATTTGGGAAATGATCGAGAGTGGAGTATCACCAGTTTTGCTCCAAGCGATAGTTAAATCTTTAATTAGATTTGTACGTGAAATGGTAATTAAATTTACCAATAAAACCGTGGTATTAGATATGGAGTATTACCATTTTGCTCCATGGGATGAATATGTTGGGATTGGAAAATAAAATAAATGATTACTTCGATAAAGATCGCTAATCTCGACTAGTTTGGATAAACCTTAATTTGGTTTGAATTAATATCCAAAGGAAGATTAAAGAACAAATTTAAAGAAATTGTCTTTGATTAAATTAATGGGAACCTTTCCCAATGAAAATGAATATTTAAATAAAAGAATATTCAGAATTGGAATGAGGCGTATGTTGTGTTTTATAGCACTGTGTAACACCCCACAGCCGCTACGGTCACTCACTAAGGGAATGCCATAACATCGGTGGAGTATTTTAAGTGAATATAGAACATAAAAATTACAACAAGACAAATATAAGTAATACTTGAGAATTTAAAACATCATTTCATTGCAGCGGAAAGTAAAACATGTTTGGTTACACCAAAACCATAAACAAGAGTCAAGTACATAATATCCATCCTGATAAAACAAAAGTACATAATCCCACTACATAACTTAATAGCTATAATAGAAAAGATAAACTGAGCTTTACATCCACGGTCCAAGCTCCAAAAGATAGATAAAGCAGTCTGATCAAAGCCCACTAGTGCTAGGCCCACTCTGATAACCTGAGGGTTGGGAAAAGATAAAAAAACAACGGGGTCAGACATAAGTCTGAGCGAGTCCTATAACCTTAACAATACAATCATTAAAGTAATTAGGGTATGATATAAACAAGGTACGGTACCTCTGGGGATAATGACTACACTAAGTAGCCAACTAAACACAGGATGTACTAAGATAACCGAGAAGACGCATTTACCCACCCAAGGATAATTACTACACTGCACCACCCCAGATCTACCCACCCAAGGGTAATTCCTACACTGCACCACACCAGATCTACCCACCCAAGGGTAATTCCTACTTAAAGGTTGATCCCACTAAGTGTACTTAGTAATTTTTAATAGTAGTTTCGTGTACCCCTAGCTGACTACATAGGTGCAGTCTGCCCCTATCTCCACTAGGTGTACCCACTACTCCCCAAGCGATCGGCTCCCTAACGTAGATACCCGTGCTGGCCCCACAGTGGGGTGTATCATCCCCCAAAGTGGCAACCTGATAATATCAACGGTGCACGGCTTATACCTACACGATGCAACAACGTCTTACTTACCAGCCCGGGTCCACACACGCATATGAAACCGTTGGACTTGCGTTGCCACCGCAAACCCGTTTTGGCCTCTTACAGTCAAGCCCAATATGCGTGTCCCGTCCTCGACTTGGGTCGAGCCCACAAAGATACGTTTGGGATATGGGTTGAAATGGGCCCCCACAAGCTACCCACCTAAGCTTGTCATTTCTAGTGAATCCCACTTAACCCTTTAACCATGTCCACTTACATGTTATAAATTTTGGTTAAGTCTTTTAATCATATTTTAATTGCCACTCAAGGCACCCACTAGATTTCCACATGCCACCCAAGGCACTTACTTGATTCCCACATGCCACCCAAGGCACTTACTTAACCCTTTAATCATGTTTAATTACATGTTCCACTTTGGTTAAGTATTCTAATCGTATTTTCTATTGCCACCCAAGGCAACCCACTAGTTTCCTCATGCCACCCAAGGCACCCCCACTAGTTACTACATGCCACCCAAGGCACCCACTTAACCCCTCATGCCCCACTACATGCTAATTTGGTTAAGTGTTTCTTAATTAATTAAGATCGTAACCTTTGTAAAGACCTCTCACATTAGACTGTCTTTTATGGCAGCTGGATATGCCGGTTGGTTCCGGGCAGCCTTACACCATAACAGAGTCTAACCTCGTGTCTTTACACTTGTCACGTATTTAGTTTATGACTAAGACCTCTCACATTGGGCCCATCATTTGTAGCCGCTGGATTTGCCGGTCGGTTCCGGGCAGTCTTATGCTACAAAAGGGTCCAACCTTGTGTCTTAGTCGATTAATTACACCTAATTAATCACCCCCATAATTTGTATTAATTATCCCTAATTAATTAACAATTTCAAGAATATGGGTAGACCTAACTCAATAGGTAAATTCCCAATTCCATAATATGGGTAGACCTAACTTAATAGGTAAATTCCCAATTCCATAATATGGGTAGACCTAACTTAATAGGCAAATTCCCAACTATGTCCATTCACTTTATGTTATGCTTAAGCATACCCATTTCACACCATTTTATTAACATTCATATTAACCCCATCGTTCCCCACGTAATTCGTTCTCATAACATGACATAATAAAAGGGAAGATTCATCACAAATGCCATAACCTTATCATGGGTTTAAAAGGTGTCAACTTGCATATATGAGCATACATTAAACCCAACTAGCATTTAACCCAAACTTGCATGAAGCACATATGTCACAAAGGGGGTAACTTGCATATGATCCTTATGTCATACAAAGGTGTGAATTTGCATAGCATGTCACATGTTAACTTGCATATAACCAAACACATAACTTACATAACATGTTACATATGAACTTGCATATAATCATGCACATAACTTGCATATAACCAAACACATAACTTGCATAACATGTTACATATGAACTTGCATATAATCATGCACATAACTTGCATATAACCAAACACATAACTTGCATAACATGTTACATATGAACTTGCATATAATCATGCACATAACTTGCATTACATGTTACATATGAACTTGCATATAATCTCACATATAGCTTGCATAACATGTTATATATGAACTTGCATATAATCTCACATATAGCTTGCATAACATGTTACATATGAACTTGCATATAATCTCACATATAGCTTGCATAACATGTTACATATGAACTTGCATATAATCTCACATATAGCTTGCATAACATGTTACATATGAATCAATGTTCAACATAGTGTTTTGCATAATGAGCATCATAAAACATAGCATTAAACTTGCATAACATATAGCATAAAACTTGCAAAACACACAACATATACTTGCATAAACACATTGATCCACAAACATAGCCATATCTTATCATATCCTATCATAATCAATTTAACAATTGATTATTAAGGCTATAGAAACTCACCACTAAACTCCAATAAGCAAACCCTTGCCAAAAATCACCCAAAAACTCTAGCCTTGAAAATAAAGCTTGCAACTTGATGATGAATGCAAGCTAATGATCACTCATACAACTTAAAAATGCTTGTATGAACATGAAAGCCTTCATAGAAATAGTTTAGAAAGAGGATGGAGGCTAGGATTTTGAGTGGAGGCCATGATCATAGAAAATTTTGGCATAGTTTAGTTAGAGGATAGGATTATGATCATTTAGGGCTAGCTTAGGGTCTTATTTATAGGATTAGGATGTGTTTTAGACCCTTAGATTAACCCTAGGTTAGTTTAGGTCCGTCAGATTTCGGAAGCTTCCAGAAAACAGCCCCAAAACACAACCAAACTCTAAAATGGTGCACCAGGCCAAACTGGCCGAGCACCCCCTGTCGACACACAAGTCGACAGGGCTGTCGACTTGGTCCTAGCCAAGTCGACTGCCCAGTCGACAGGGCTGTCGACTTGGTTAGCCAGGCGGGAATTTTTCCGCCTACGCCCAATGGCCCCAATTTCGAAATTTGAACCTGAATTTTAAATCTGTTTTGAACTTTGAATTTTCTGAAAACTTCATTAGGCCATAACTGGGCCATACGGACTCCGATTCTCGAAAACTCGGACTCTATTTCGCGTATTTTTCCGAGACGAACGCAATGACGCAGCCCGTTTCCCCCAATTCTCACATCTGAGATTATTTATTCTGTAATTAGTGAATATTAGTATTAACTAAAATTCGGGGTGTTACATTCTCCCCTCCTTAAAGGATTTCGCCCTCGAAATCTCTAAGCTAAGGAGAATGCATATCCTACCATCCAAACAACCATCTACTCAATCCATCAAACACGGGCATCCATTGTCCTTAAAACAATTTCTAATGATGTATGAGCATATGCGAAGAGTGTGTGTATATGTTCCCTATCTAATGTATGAACATATGCAAACCATGATAGTGCCATGCATCCAATATGTATGCGAGAGAACCCTATCGACACATACTGTATCTATATGAGTGCACAATCATTCACCAAAATGCATCATCCATATGATAACACAACCATTATACATCCATCAATTTAGCTACCTACACACAATTATATGCAATATGCAATATGAAGTGACTGAGCCGATCTAGTGTCTAGAGTGTGTGTATATGCATCCACGAGAAACCACTAGCAAACACTTGCATCCACATGCATCCATCAATCATAACATGTCTCAAACACATGTTTCAACCATAGGTTTACCCTATCTAAAGGTCAAAGGTACTAACGAGAGGACATACTACAGATAAGATAAGTACTAGTCAAACGATAAAGGAGAAATTAAAAGGCATATCCTAAAAAGGAATGGGTATAATGAACGCATCTTCTCTTCCATCTCTAAAGTAGCATTGCTCTCATCTTCTCCACATTGCACTTTGACTAGTTGAACCTCTCGATTCCTCAACTTCTTAGTCTCTGACCCAAGGATGCGAGTAGGAGCTCGTCGAATCGTCTCATCACGCTCTATCTCTACTTCTTTAAGCAAGCCCGGCTCTACCACCTCAGCGGTCTCATGTAGGCACTTCCTCAAATGTAATACATGGAATACATCATGTACACCACTAAGTCTGTCGGGCAACTCCACTCTATAGGCCATTTGTCCAATCCTTTCCTTAATAGGAAACGGTTCAACAAACCTTGGTGCTAACTTCCCAATAGATCCAAAGCGAACCACATTGCGTAACGGAGATACTTTGACAAAGACCATGTCCCCAACATCAAACTCAAGCTCTGTTCTCCTCTTGTCCGCATAAGATTTCTGTCTGTCTTGCGCCGCTTTCATCCTTCTTCGAATCAAATCAATCTTTTCCGAAGTCTTCCTAACCATATCGGGCCCAAGCAAGATCTTATCCGTAGATTCCCACCAACATGTAGGTGATCGACAAGGCCTTCCATAAAGAGTTTCGAAAGGAGCCATGCCAAAACTAGACTGAAAGCTGTTATTATAGGCGAACTCCACCAATGGAAGATGCTCTTCCCATGTACCTCCAAAATCCAAGATACATAGCCTCAAAAGGTCTTCTAAAATACGATTCACCCTCTCGGTCTGGCCGTCCGTCTGAGGATGATATGCGGTACTCAAACACAACTGAGTCCCTACCGCCTCTTGCAAACTCTTCCAAAACTCTCTAGTGAAGATAGGATCTCGATCGCTCACTATACTGGAAGGTACACCATGCAATCTAACAATCTCTCGAATGTAGATTGAAGCTAGCCATTGAGCAGTCCTCTTACTCTTCACGGGTATAAAATGGGCACTCTTAGTAAGTTTGTCTACCCCAACCCAAATTCCCGTATTACCCTTCCTCGATCTTGGTAATCCATTGACGAAATCCATCGAGACACTATCCCACTTCCATAGCGGAACCTCCAATGGGTGAAGCAACCCACCGGGTTTCTTCTGCTCCGCTTTCACTTGCTAGCACACCAAGCATCTAGCGACATACTCGGCCACATCTTTCTTCATACCGCCCCAAAAGAAAACTCGCTTCATGTCTTGGTACATCTTGTCCCCACCGGGATGAATGGTCATCTTCGACCGATGTGCATCATCAAGTATAGCCTTCCTCAAACACTCGTCTTGCGGTACACAAAGTCTACCGCCTCTCCGCAACCACCCCTTACCATCTAGGGTGTACCTACTCAAATGGCTGGACGACTCCCCCCTTATGAGCTTCTCTACTAACTCAACCAACTGTGGGTCGTCTCGCTGTGCCTCGCCAATCCGTCCCAAAAGAGCAGGCCTAACCTCCAAGGAGGCTAGCAAACCGGGTACAAAGTCAACGGAAGGTCTAAAGTCAAACATAGAAATAAACTCCAAGCTTCGCCATTCCACGAACAATGGACTCAAAGACAGCCTTTTTCTGCTTAAGGCGTCTGCCTCCATGTTACCCTTGCCAGGGGTATACGCTATCTCAAACTCATAGGATGCTAAGAATTCCATCCACCTTTGTTGTCTTAAGACAATGCGCTCAAAGAGTCTCCAACACTTCCCTAAGATGTAGGGCATGCTTTTCTCCACTTCTAGAGAAAATCACGATATTCTCCCATGCAAAATCGTCACAACTATCCATCTCTCACACAGACCACCCTAGTCGAACTCGACATCCCCCAAATGCAAGCCCCAAAGGCCTTAACCAATATCAGACAAACACCCAAGGGATACCTCCTTCGAATTCAGACGACCTACGTGAGATGATACTAGTAAAAACGGCTAAATAATTAAGCCCTTGTCCAACTCTGGATGTCCTCGCCAGTCTCGCTCCAAAACCACCGTTTATCCCATAACTGGCTTTGCTCAACCTATTGAGCACATATTAAAACTTATTTCGCTCCTAGAAAAGACCAAGATGTCATTTACAAAGACCATCACGAACTTATTTAGGTACTCCCTGAACACCCTTCTCATCAAATCAATAAAGTATGCGGGGGCGTTCGTCAAACCAAATGGCATCACTAGCCACTCATAAAAACCATCCGGAGTCCTAAATGTAGTCTTCTCTATACTATCCTCAGCCACTCTCAACTGATGAAACCCCGTGGCTAAGTCCAACTACGAAAACACTGAGGCGCCAACCAACTGATCAAAGAGATCATCAATCCTCGGCAATGGGTGTCTATTCTTCTTTGTGAGTTTATTTAGTTCCCTTTAGCCTACACAAAGTCTGAGGGACCCATCCGCCTTCGTGGCAAAAACTACTGGAGCACCCCACTCCGATATACTTCGTCTTATGAACCCCTTCTCAAGCAAATCGCCTACTTGCTTATGGAGCTCCCTCCTCTCACGAGGAGCTATGTGGCACACTGGCCAAGATACTGGTTTGGCATTGTCTACCGGATATATTCGGAAGTCAATCTCCCGCTCCGGAGGTAAGCCCTTCACCTTCTCAAACACATCCGAGTATTCCCGGACCACTCTAACAGATCGCAAACTCTAGACCGACGTGTCAAGCGATTCTAGATAACTTAGCATAACAGATTCCATGGGATTACAAGAGATCTCGAGAGTGTTACCCAAGCGGGTCGTAAGCCTAACAACTCTCCTTCCACAAACAAGAACGGCACCATTACTGGATAACCAGTCCATGCCCAAATCTAACCCATAGCCCGTGAAGCCCAAGAAGCATCACATCTAAACTCAACGCTAAGTATAGAAACTTTCAAACCCAAACACATCATGGAGCCCCCAATTGGGTTTGAAACATCTAAGGGATCATCTACTAAACTGGTGTCTAAGTGCAGTGACTCAACTAACAACGATGAGATAAATGAACTCGATGCGTCAGAATCAAATAAAGTTCGAACCGGATAATAAAGAAATCCAAATTCCAACCTAGACGGTCTTATCCCCATCTGGTACACTAGCCGTGAGGGAATACAACTACCCTCCAGAAGATTCCATACCTTGCCCTTGCCCCTTTGGACGACCCTAATAAGGTGTCCTATTCCTCCCAAAAGGATAACTACTCGCCTTCTTCTTCCCATTCTCCACTCGTAACCTCCCACCAATGAGGTTTCATCCTTCATTAACCAAACAACTATTTGAGCCTTCCTCCCATCGTCTATCCAATAGGTACCTACCAGTCCTCCTCCTTCTTGAACCAACTTCTAATCCGACTAACGTCTAAGTCCCTTGAAGTGGTTTTCCATTCTTATCTATCTTAGAAAGATCATCTATACACGGAGGGAAAACTCAAAACGAGAGAGGAAGAGATTCAAAACGGAGAATTCGAAAGATAAAGATATGGCTATCGGGGATTATGCTTTTCTTTCAAAAACTTTTCTCTTAAAAGACATGTTTTTGAAAATACTCCTTTCAAAAATATTCTTAGAAAATAGTTTTTCTAAAAATTTTATCTGTTCTGGTAACCTTAAGCTCTGATACCACGTGTAACACCCCACAGCCGCTACGGTCACTCACTAAGGGAATGCCATAACATCGGTGGAGTATTTTAAGTGAATATAGAACAGAAAAATTACAACAAGACAGATATAAGTAATACTTGAGAATTTAAAACATCATTTCATTGCAGCGGAAAGTAAAACATGTTTGGTTACACCAAAACCATAAACAAGAGTCAAGTACATAATATCCATCCTAATAAAACAAAAGTACATAATCCCACTACATAACTTAATAGCCATAATAGAAAAGATAAACTGAGCTTTACATCCACGGTCCAAGCTCCAAAAGACAGATAAAGTAGTCTGATCAAAGCCCACTAGTGTTAGGCCCACTCTGATAACCTGAGGGTTGGGAAAAAGATAAAAAAACAACGGGGTCAGACATAAGTCTGAGCGAGTCCTATAACCTTAACAATACAATCATTAAAGTAATTAGGGTATGATATAAACAAGGTACGGTACCTCTGGGGATAATGACTACACTAAGTAGCCAACTAAACACAGGATGTACTAAGATAACCGAGAAGACGCATTTACCCACCCAAGGATAATTACTACACTGCACCACCCCAGATCTACCCACCCAAGGGTAATTCCTACACTGCACCACACCAGATCTACCCACCCAAGGGTAATTCCTACTTAAAGGTTGATCCCACTAAGTGTACTTAGTAATTTTTAATAGTAGTTTCGTGTACCCCTAGCTGACTACATAGGTGCCGTCTGCCCCTATCTCCACTAGGTGTACCACTACTCCCCAAGCGATCGGCTCCCTAACGTAGATACCCGTGCTGGCCCCACAGTGGGGTGTATCATCCCCCAAAGTGGCAACCTGATAATATCAACGGTGCACGGCTTATACCTACACGATGCAACAACGTCTTACTTACCAGCCCGGGTCCACACACGCATATGAAACCCGTTGGACTTGCGTTGCCACCGCTAACCCGTTTTGGCCTCTTACAGTCAAGCCCAATATGCGTGTCCCGTCCTCGACTTGGGTCGAGCCCACAAAGATACGTTTGGGATATTGGTTGAAATGGGCCCCCACAAGCTACCCACCTAAGCTTGTCATTTCTAGTGAATCCCACTTAACCCTTTAACCATGTCCACTTACATGTTATAAATTTTGGTTAAGTCTTTTAATCATATTTTAATTGCCACTCAAGGCACCCACTAGATTTCCACATGCCACCCAAGGCACTTACTTGATTCCCACATGCCACCCAAGGCACTTACTTAACCCTTTAATCATGTTTAATTACATGTTCCACTTTGGTTAAGTATTCTAATCGTATTTTCTATTGCCACCCAAGGCAACCCACTAGTTTCCTCATGCCACCCAAGTCACCCCCACTAGTTACTACATGCCACCCAAGGCACCCACTTAACCCCTCATGCCCCACTACATGCTAATTTGGTTAAGTGTTTCTTAATTAATTAAGATCGTAACCTTTGTAAAGACCTCTCACATTAGACTGTCTTTTATGGCAGCTGGATATGCCGGTTGGTTCCGGGCAGCCTTACACCATAACAGAGTCTAACCTCGTGTCTTTACACTTGTCACGTATTTAGTTTATGACTAAGACCTCTCACATTGGGCCCATCATTTGTAGCCGCTGGATTTGCCGGTCGGTTCCGGGCAGTCTTATGCTACAAAAGGGTCCAACCTCGTGTCTTAGTCGATTAATTACACCTAATTAATCACCCCCATAATTTGTATTAATTATCCCTAATTAATTACCAATTTCAAGAATATGGGTAGACCTAACTCAATAGGTAAATTCCCAATTCCATAATATGGGTAGACCTAACTTAATAGGTAAATTCCCAATTCCATAATATGGGTAGACCTAACTTAATAGGTAAATTCCCAACTATGTCCATTCACTTTATGTTATGCTTAAGCATACCCATTTCACACCATTTTATTAACATGCATATTAACCCCATCGTTCCCCACGTAATTCGTTCTCATAACATGACATAATAAAAGGGAAGATTCGCCACAAATGCCATAACTTTATCATGGGTTTAAAAGGTGTCAACTTGCATATATGAGCATATATTAAACCCAACTAGCATTTAACCCAAACTTGCATGAAGCACATATGTCACAAAGGGGGTAACTTGCATATGATCCTTATGTCATACAAAGGTGTGAATTTGCATAGCATGTCACATGTTAACTTGCATATAACCAAACACATAACTTACATAACATGTTACATATGAACTTGCATATAATCATGCACATAACTTGCATATAACCAAACACATAACTTGCATAACATGTTACATATGAACTTGCATATAATCATGCACATAACTTGCATATAACCAAACACATAACTTGCATAACATGTTACATATGAACTTGCATATAATCATGCACATAACTTGCATTACATGTTACATATGAACTTGCATATAATCTCACATATAGCTTGCATAACATGTTACATATGAACTTGCATATAATCTCACATATAGCTTGCATAACATGTTACATATGAACTTGCATATAATCTCACATATAGCTTGCATAACATGTTACATATGAACTTGCATATAATCTCACATATAGCTTGCATAACATGTTACATATGAATCAATGTTCAACATAGTGTTTTGCATAATGAGCATCATAAAACATAGCATTAAACTTGCATAACATATAGCATAAAACTTGCAAAACACACCACATACACTTGCATAAACACATTGATCCACAAACATAGCCATATCTTATCATATCCTATCATAATCAATTTAACAATTGATTATTAAGGCTATAGAAACTCACCACTAAACTCCAATAAGCAAACCCTTGCCAAAAATCACCCAAAAACTCTAGCCTTGAAAATAAAGCTTGCAACTTGATGATGAATGCAAGCTAATGATCACTCATACAACTTAAAAATGCTTGTATGAACATGAAAGCCTTCATAGAAATAGTTTAGAAAGAGAATGGAGGCTAGGATTTTGAGTGGAGGCCATGATCATAGAAAATTTTGGCATAGTTTAGTTAGAGGATAGGATTATGATCATTTAGGGCTAGCTTAGGGTCTTATTTATAGGATTAGGATGTGTTTTAGACCCTTAGATTAACCCTAGGTTAGTTTAGGTCCATCAGATTTCGGAAGCTTCCAGAAAACAGCCCCAAAACACAGCCAAACTCTAAAATGGTGCACCAGGCCAAACTGGCCGAGCACCCCCTGTCGACACACAAGTCGACAGGGCTGTCGACTTGGTCCTAGCCAAGTCGACTGCCCAGTCGACAGGGCTGTCGACTTGGTTAGCCAGGCGGGAATTTTTCCGCCTACGCCCAATGGCCCCAATTTCGAAATTTGAACCGGAATTTTAAATCTGTTTTGAACTTTGAATTTTCTGAAAACTTCATTAGGCCATAACTGGGCCATACGGACTCCGATTCTCGAAAACTCGGACTCTATTTCGCGTATTTTTCCGAGACGAACGCAATGACGCAGCCCGTTTCCCCCAATTCTCACATCTAAGATTATTTATTCTGTAATTAGTGAATATTAGTATTAACTAAAATTCGGGGTGTTACACACTGTTTATAATATACGTGAGTTATTCGGAAAGGCCGGGTTTATACCCATTCTGAATAACTGATTTGACGATATGTCAACGATGAAGACGGTGGTTGAAGACCGGAGGTATTCACATCGTTTGGATGATTACTGATGTCTTCATTGGGCTGTAACCCAAGACGAGGTAATAAGTGGAGATCGTCTAGGTGTACTTGGAGATCAACCGAATATGTGAGGACCTCTGTCCTGTATTGGACATATGGGATGAGGAATAAGGTGCCTCCGGTTTCGTTCAGACCTAGAACGAACTCGTAAATGGATGTGTGTCTGACATTAGATTTTATTCTATGTTGATTGATCTCTATTAAATATATATCTTTTTGGCGGCGGAAAATTTATTCTCTTGCATAACGCCCTTCTCAGAGACATATGAGCTCAGAGGTTATATATCGATAAACATCAGTCGCATGGCGTGAATTGCCTATGTAACATGCTGAGATGCAAATGATCAAGGCTTCTGTTGAAAAGAAGAGTCTTGTGGTTGATGATCAAAGCACGACCTTAAAGGGCATAGCTTTGTGTATATCGTTAATTCGCGGGCCTCACACCTCGGTATGAGTCAAAAACGGGATCAGACCGTTGGAAGAACTTGACATTTCTTTCTAGCTATGGGTGGTGTCATGGTATGGAGCCCGGACATTAATAATTTTAACCTATGCAGATGATGGATAGCAAGGTGCCTCGGTTATATCGGTTACTATGGAGCCAATGGATATAGGTCTGATAGGACTGGGAAACGTGTGTTCGGGAGTAACTAATCCTCAAACGTAAGGGGGGACCGGCCCAACCGATCCAGGGTTCTCTACGGGGAGTCCTGAGACATTTGCTAGAGTCTCTCGAAATGGTGAGGAGCCATCCCTGGCTTCGACTCATAGATGGAATCCAATTTCCAATACGTGACATTTCGGTTTTAGTTGTAAACCTATATAGCGACATAGAAGCATGGGATACTTTGCCGTCTATGATTGATACATTTATATTTGAAGTTGTTTTATACACTTTACACTTATAACAGTATCAAATGATTTGTTTTAAGCATGTTTGGCTATTATAAGGGAAAACTCTATCCTTCGGCTTGCGTTGCATTGTGTGATGGGACCTGAGCCTTATAATAACTTCATTTTTCCAAAATGCATTGCGTTGTTTATAACTGTATATGCACTAGTACTCTTGGGAGGAAACCCATTCCATGTTATACGACGTAGTCCCTTGATTTACCAAATTTTAAAGTAAAGTTTTAAATAATTGTTTTAGTTCTCACACCAGTCACATGACTGACCTGGAGTTTATTGTGTTAACCTAAACTCTGGGTGCCCCTATTTTCCACGCGGGCAGCTAGTAGTTTTGGTTTTGCAGATAATATATTCACAGGATCCTGATTTGCAGCTGGAACTATACTCGGAAAGCTCTGTTTCCGTATATTCCTTTCAGTTGTGTTTTGTATTATTTTCCGCTGCATTGTAATATGTAAATCTCTAATATTTATCAAATGTATATTATTGGTTCATACTCTGTATATTCTTGTACTCTGATGTAAATTGTTGTAATAAGCAACGAAATGTTCTTTTCTTTGTGTTCTGATTTGTCGTGTTCTCAGACAATCCGTTCTTTCTCTTCTCTTCAGAGACCGGGGAAGTTCGGGTCGTTATATTTGGGTAACAGAGCTTTGGTTTTACAGAATGAAAGAATTCGGCAGAGATTGGATAAGTAATATCCAATGAGAATGACTCATTAGAGATGGGATCAGCAGTATCCTAGAACTAGTGTGAAGAGTAGTGCTTTTAAAATAAAAATGAAAAACAAATTTTATTTTGAAAATTTAACCGTTTTATATGTATTTGAATATTTATTTCATATTGAATTTGGACAATCGAGTATATAAAGATTTTGCATATACACCTTGCAAACGTATATTCAAAGTTTTAATATACTAGATAAATATAGAATCACACTCTAGTCGCCCGGACATGATTCTGATGATGGCCTGCCATCATCAGTATTTATGCTCAATTTTCAAAAGTGGGATATCTATATATTTCCAATTGACTGGTGTGAGAATCAAAACTAGATAGGGTCTATTGTTGTGGTTTGACATCAAAAGTGGATTTTTTTTATATATATACAAGTTATGTGTTTGAAACGATAATCAACTAATTGATTGCTGATTGTGTTGTTTGATTAATTAAAATTTTGAACCATTAAGCCAAATTGAATCAAATGTTGAACTGACTTGAAAATTGATTGAAATTGCATGCATACACATGTATATACATTGAACAGGTCATAGTAGGGAAGCTAAGCAGAGGAATAAAATTGTATGCCCGACAAATAGGTACATGTTTACTAATTTATTGGGTTTGGATGATTTTATGAGCCGATTGGCTAGCCGCTTGGCTTTTCCTTTTTATTTTTGGATGATGAGGTCCATGCGTAGCTAGTTGAGGTTTTAAATGTCTCCCCCATACAAAGGAGGTTTTAAATGTCTCCCCGTACAAAAGAGGTTACTTCTTTAAAACGATTCCCCATTTCTATTTGTAAATTCACATTTGAATTCAAATATTCAAATTATCAAATGATAATTTTTCCACTTGGTTTATAAACACCGTTTATAAATTCATTTCAATTCCCTGATTATTCAGTGAAAGTCATTCCATTTTATTTATAAACACTGTTAATAAATTTACTTCAATTTCCTGTATTATTTAATTTATAAACATCGTTTATAAATTTAATACTTCAATTTCCTATATTATTTAATTTATAAACATCGTTTATAAATTCAATACTTGTTTTATTTATTCAAAACAAGTAAGTATTTTTATAGCCCATTCGGAATTCAAATTCTATTTTTGAAAAATAGATTTTCCATTTTAAATCTCAAAATATCCTTTTCACGGTATTTTTATAAATCAAAATTTTGGGCCCAGTGATATTTAAACAATCAAACCACCCAATTATCAATCAACACATCACATTTGATAATATATGTGAAAACAAACAATAATAAATTTTGAGGAATCCAGTTGGATCCCTCCAACCTGTTTTCCTGCATCCACAGAAGTTAGCCAACATAAATAACACTCATCCTGCTTTGAGGTAGGATATCGCGGTATAGAAGGTCATCCACTATCATATTGTGGGGCGCATAGGGTCATCCGCTAATGATACTACGGGCATCCACTAATGGTACTGTGGGAAATATCCAACCACCAATATATATATATATATAATAACCACAACCATCAAGCCTATATAACTAATATATATATAATGGTCACAATAATATTTCGATGCATGCAAACAACCAACAAATAATTATTTTTAACTAATAAAAATAATTCTAAATAAAATCTATGTGAGATTTACTCACCGTTATTTTAATTTCGATCCATTCTTATTCAAATTTTAATTCCTGATTAGATGTCCTGCAGCTACTGATTAAACGACTGATTCTGTTCGATAAGATATGGTATAAGTTTAACAATTTATATTCATTATCTATGCTATTGAACAAATTGAAATGTAATTAGTTTTTTATATTTAAACTAAAAAAATATTTACCTTAATTATTTCTTATCCTCAGTCCAATGTAGTAACCTTCTTCTCCATCGAATATAAAAGACTTGGTCCATGACCGAATCTTTTAAATGCCATTTCGCACTTTAGTACTCCCTAAATTCCAGAATTGTTTTCCCCAACCTCCCTCCTGTCAAACTCTGTTTCCAGTTCAACCCTCAAAAATCAAAAACCAAACTACCACACTCGCCCTATTTACTACTGCAATGTTCAAACCCATCAGTGTTCGCACCATCACAAAACAAACCAAACTCCTCGGATTATCCAACTGTCGAACCCTTTCAGTCAACAACAATTCAAACTTCAGTTCGCCATCTGACAATCAACTCTACTTCCTGACCCTCCATTCCTTCCTCTCCAGTGCGTAGAAACCCACACAGACCTCACCAACAAATCCTCCTCCGCGAATGCTTTTTCTCCCACGCAACTTCTTCCAACTCGCATAAGAACCTGCAGTCGCGTTATCACCACCTCAGCTCCAGGAAACTCGTAGCCTAATCGCGATACCAAATCCGCGATCTTTACATCGCGAGTTTCAGAATCGAGCTCCCAAAAATTGGTGAACTTATAGATCTCGGTTTTCTTTACGATCTCTCCCCTTTTTTCTTTTACGTTTGATTTTGATTTTTGAATTGTTGTAATTTGTTGAAGAATTGGGCGGGGGCATCGATTTTCGATTTGTTGAGGATGTTAAGAGAAAGACTTCCTTTTTTATCTAATATCTGAAGCTAGTTCGATTTGCAAAAGAATGGGGGTGAGGAAAGGAGTGGCCGTTTTAATTTGCTTATAGCTTTGCTTGGTTTCTCAAAGGAAATGGAAGAAGGGTTCATCACGGTTTATAGATGGAGAATCTTAGTGTAGAAGGAATAGGGTAGGTTAAGTTCAACGATATTAAATGCGATTTTATCTTTGATTTAATCTGATTTGATTTTATTTTTATCTATTTAAATTTTATAATAATATGTTTTGGGGTTCTAAACTCTAACCAAAACACAACAACTAACATTTCTAGAGTTTAAGCACTATTCCAAACACACTGGAATAAGCTCCGAAGTCTAATTTGATCGTATGGAGAAGATATTAACGTAAATAGAGATAAATTAAATCGAAAACAGTTAGTTCCTTTATAATAAATAATTATTATTATCGTTTCTATTCAGCTAGAATTTATGTTGATTATCTGAATCATTTTCGGCACAGTTTAAATCTTCAAACTTAATTATATTTTGAATTATGATAATTCGATATATATTCTAAAGTAAATTATATTCGTTTATTAAATCGATAACTCAATATAAAAATGCATTTATATTATTATTACAATATTTAAAATCATGTTAAATATTTAAAATAAACCATTCAAAAATCCTGGTCATTACATTCTCATCCTATGCCGGGGAGACATACGGATCTCCATAAAACTACGCCATGTATGTAACTCTCATCCTACGCCAGAGCGACGTACGGATCTCCATAAAACTACGCCATCTATGTAACTCTCATCCCACGCCAGAGCGATGTACGGATCTCCATAAAACTACCCCACATATGTAACTCTCATCCAACGCCGAAGCTACGTACAGATCTCGATAAAACTACGCCATGTTTCGCACAGAACTGCCATCGCCATGCTACGTAAGCATATGGACCACCATATCCAAACTCCTCGGCCATGTTCGGTATCAACACTGAATAATTCCCTAGTGTCTACAATACACAACTTGGTGCGGCATGCATGTTTTCACATACGTATGTACTGTCCACTATACCCTGAGTTCCGTAATAGGGTTGCATCTAATTGCACGGAACTCGATCGGGAGATTTTCCATATCTATATAGCTCTGCAAAAGAGGCCTAAAGTTCATATATCTAAACTATGGTATGCATTTCTATGGTGTCTCTGGTCCCACCTCGACCTCTCCCTCAACTAGTGAAAGACTACATCAAGAGCTAAGTGACGTTCCCCTAGCAAACTATCTACATCCAAATTGGCGTGTCCCGCAACCAAAGTCTCTATAGTGAAAGATCGATGGTCTGTAGGTTTAGCTCTAGTCTTTCCGCATTACAATGACTGCCGATGATAGGTACCGGATGATTACTATCCTTTATTTGGTCCTGACCAGCCTATTTATAGGCAAATCGCCAAATCACCCCAATGTTATACCGCTATAGCCTTATGACCGCCACTACCGTGTAGTCAAGGTATACTCACTGGGTGGTGACATGCAGACCCAACCCCTGCGAGTACAACCTGAGCATGCACTGCAACAGAGGACCACCACGGTGTACCCTACCACGTCCCTCGAAAGCCGCGAGCTTCCTCTAGTCCCGCACAACCAGCAAGCAGAATATCAGTCGAATAATAAGATGGACATGCTACTCTCGTGCCTCTAGACACCACGATGATCTTTCCCGTTAGGTTCTTCACCTTTAGACGTGCAGACTGGTTCAAATGCATCATGCTAGCGTATTGTTAGACACCATGTCTAAACGTTTAATTACGCGTTTGCTCTACCTCATCCGAGTTCCAGTTAACCTGCTCATTTCCAATCATATTAATTTCTTATTCAAGTTACCAAGTTCTCTCCAAGCCCCTTATATCTCTAAGGAATGGACCCCTCTCGCTTATTAATTTCAGTTATATAACTTAACCCATTTAAGTTAATTTATAATTCCCTAACAAGTTATTCCTTAGATTGTAATTCAAGGTCTGTAATCTACATTCTTCTTACATTATTATCCTATCATTCATTGTCCAATTTCATGTTACAACAACATGTTCTACTTAATGTGTCATTAAATAAATCCCATCACAATCAGTAGGTTTCCATTTAACATACTATTTAAGTATGACTTATTTTATTCCATAAGTCTTCTTACTTCATTCAGTCCTATGTCGCCTGAGCGGGCTTCCGCTTATTATTAATTTTTTTTATTAGACTTCATAATTCTCTTTTATAAGTCTACGAATAATAAGCATACTTCATTCTTTTTCATTAACCATGACTTGGTTTAATACAACCTGTTGTTGATATTTACTTATTTACTTAGTTCTTTTAACTAACGTTTTTCAATAAGTTTCCCTCCATTTATTATAACTTATGTTATAATTTCCACTTGTCCCTATGAACAGCCTACCTATTATCTTCCACTCTTTCATTCATACTTAATCATAAAAGGTTTTTATCATTCCCCGTTCATTCCAGCTAGTATTGTTTACTTATTAACTTAGTTTGCTTAACTAAGATTTATTAATAAGTCTTTCCCTTTTTATTGTTATAACACATGTTATAATTCCTCTTGTCTCTAGGACAGGCCTACCTATTATATAACATTCTCATTAATGTAATTAATTATAATAGGTTATATTCCCCGTTCATCACATTTCTAAGGTTCTTTACTTTAACCATCTTTTACTAGTTGTAACATTCATTCAATTAATGCATCTTATTTATTTCCCATTATATACATATATTCATATGCATGTTTATGCACTAGACCTCTCACATTAAGCCGACCACTTGCGGATGCTGGATTTGCTGGGCGGTTTCGGGCAGACTTCTACCACAAGTTGAACTTAACCTCGTGTCTTAGTATGGTTACAATTTGCTAGTTGCTGTAAATTTTCTATACCATTATTTGTTCTTCCAAATTTTACTATAATTCTATTTACAATCTTTTTACGTAATAATATTATTAAACAAATGTATAGGTTTATCATAATTTCCATAATTATAGCATTTACAGTAATTTCTCATTCAGACAGATGTTTAATGGAAACAAACTTATATGATAGAAATGTTCTCAGTTGATTTAACCCCAATTACCACAATTATTCGCAATTTCATTGTAACTTGATTTACAATATCCCATTAACAGGTTCTATGATGGTTCCATATACAACAATAATCTTTTTTACATGTCCTAAATAGTTTTAATACCCAATTTACACAATTATCACCTATTTAGCAGATTAAATATAACGGAGAATACAAACGATAAATATACCGTTATTTAAAATGGTATAATTTAGATCCACTCACCAAACAGCTTTCCAATCCATGAATCTGATCCAGATATGTTATTCCATGTGTAACAACCCAAATTCCACAGACCGAATATTTTTTTTCCAAAATTTCAATCAATTGAAATTTGGATTGGTTTTCTTTGGTATCCTGCAGAAAAGACAGAGACATAAAACATGTCAAAGCTCAGAAAATATCTCACAGCGGAATGGATAAAATATAATATAATCAAAATATAGCCTTACGTATTTAATAATACTGCCTAACCAGTATCTAAGGCTATCATGTCTTTGCCACAAAGCTAACCTGCGAGTATGTTATGAGGAGGGGGTCAGAACACAAGTTCTGGTGGCTGGATTTAAATTATACACTTTGGATAATCCTACATGTACCGTTCAATCATATTCTCTTATTTATTAGGTTACTTGGGTTAACCGCACTCAAGTCTTACACACACATCGTACCCATTTACTTCCTAGCAGATTAACCTAATATAATATATATGTCGTTATCCCTAATATTAAGGTATACCCCATGGTACCCCACTCGCACGGTCTCCATGGTAACACCATCAAAATATATGCAGTCCCTCATCCAACGCCATAGTGACATACGGATCTCTATATAACAATGTTATGTTCTGCATATATCTATCATTATTATGCTACGTAAGCGTACGAACTGCCACCTTCGATCAAATCAAATTCCATACTAGAGTAATGCCCTTAAGTCTACAGTGCACCACCCAAAGCCTACATGCATGTATCTAGAATGTCCACATATGTATCGTCATGTAGGTCGATGCCATAGTTGCACGTCCTCTAATGTGCACCGAGTTCCGTGACAGGGAGATACGAGAAACACAGAACTCAGTCTTGTACAGGCCCGTCTCTAAGAGTGAGACGACCCGAAATCCCGTTCAGACGGAGACAAGGGTTATCTTTGGAATATAACACAGAAACAGATAATAGCAGAACAAAATTAACTAAATACACCAGATAATGAATAATAGAATATACTGGGTAAAAGTAATCATCAGAGTTACACAGTACAGGATCTTACTTAGTACAAATACAGTTCAGCTATACATAAATGTCTACAGCGGAAAACAAACAAAATATGTACAATAGGAGCTGAACAGCATAAAAAGAGATAAATGATAGAATCCATCTTCAGCTCCAGCTATCCAGAAAGAACCAGATAAACCTGAATACAAGGCTGCCCGTGTAGAAAAAGGGGCACCCGATTTTGAGAGTGAAACAAACTACGAGTCAGTCATGGGACTGGTATGAGAAATCTACTCAACACATATATAATTTGGCAAATCACAGGACCACGCCACTTTCGTGGAACAGGTTTACTCCATTGGATTGCCAGTGCTTTAAAACAAATCTTTCTTTTAAACATCGCTATGCTTTTTATAAAAATGAAACCGTTATAAGACTCAGTTCCCATCACACAATGCAACGCAAACCGGAGGATAGAGTTTTTACCTTATAACGGCCAAAATATGCTTGATACGAATAAAACAAAGGCATTTGATATTATTGCTAGTGTCTATATGTTTTGAAAACAATTTCAAATCATAACTATCAATCATAGACGACATGAGCGTCCCATGCCACTATGTCGCCAAATGTATATATACAATCAAAACCGCACGATGTCGTAATTGGAAATTGGATTTCCGTCCTGAACCAAGGCAAAAGATAGTCCTTACCGAATTCGAGACAATCTAGCCCATGTCTCAGGTACAGCCGCAACCATACCCTGGATCGTCAGGGCCGGTCCACACGAAGTGGATTATAATGCCTGAACAATGCGTTTCTCCACCCTTTGGGGTGTAAATGAGCCAACGAGTGACTCCATCGGACCCAGATCGTCCGATCAAACCGAGGCGCCTCGCAACAGCAACAACCACATAGGTGAAAAGTATATAAATGTCAGGGCTGGTAGGTCACTGACACCACCCTAGCTAGAAAGAAAACGCACGTCCCCCCTGAGGTCCTTCTCCCGTTTCTGGTTCATACCGGGGTGTGAGGCTCGCGAATTTACGTTATACACAAAGCTACGCCACACAGGCGGTGCTTTGATCATCATCACAAGACTTTGCTTTTCAACAGAAGCCCTGATCTCTGCATCTTAGCATGCCACACAGAATAAATCCAATGTCAGACACACAGTCCATTTACAAGTCCGTTCTTGGTCTGAGCGAAACCGGAGGCACTAAATACCTCTCAAACCCTTCGATCACCACGTACGTCTGAACGATCACCACTCATTATCCATATTTCGGGATGCCTCCCAATCAGGACCTCAGTTACCATCCAAACGAGGTGAAGATCTCCGGTCTTCGACCACCGTCTTCATCTTCGACTTTCAATCGTCGGTCAATTATTTGAAATGAGAATCAACTCGGGCTTTTCAAATAATTCACGTATATTTAGAATTTCAAATCAATTTATTTCAATGGTTAAATTATTCGACAACACCAATTTTGTTCTTTAATGTAATTTTCACACCAAACACATTCAACCATCAAAAGCCACATAAATCAAGCAAATTCAGTTTATTTCCATTCCATATCGCTTATGATATTTTATAACTATTTATCGCTATTTTTATTTGTTTTAAAATAGCTAATTTATTCAAAACAACGCTTCGGGCCATAAAGCGGCCGTGGCGCTGTTTTTCTTCAGATTTGATTTACACATATCTGAAAATCTAACCGTTGGATCTTCACAAAATTCACATCATTAGAAAGGTATTTTCAAAACGAATCCAACGGTTCCAGTTTCGGGAAAATCTGACGGTCGGATCTCCCGGTACAATCGTTTGAAGTTTCGATTTCAAAATACGAACTGCAGCGTCGTTATTCGATTAATTATATAATTATATTTATATATATATAAATATAATCGCTTCTGGCACTGTTTTTCTTCATATTTGAATTAAACATTCCAGACAATCCAACCGTTGGATTTTTACAAAGTTGGTGCCGTTGGGAAGATATTTCCAAGGCGAACCCGACGGTTGCGGTTTCGGGAAAATCCAATGGTCGGATTCCCCGTACTAGTTGTTTGAAATCACGGTTTCAAAATGCGAACTGCACGGCCACGTTTCATTTTAATTTTATTTATATTTATATAATTATATAAATATAGTTCATTCAACAATTTCAATATCGTTTTCACTTCAAATATTTTACTAACGCCTTAAAATTTTGGAAAATTTCGCCATAACCTCCCCTGCACCAGGAGCATCGGGAAATCGCAAATAGCTTTCCCGGTCCTTCTAATCTCAAAAAGAAAAAGAAAAAGCCAAGCGGCTAGCCAACAGGCTCATAAAATCATCACGCAAACAAAACAGTAAATGTGTACCTATTTGTCGGGCACAAAATTTTATTCCTCTTCTCTAGCCCCTTTGCTATAACCTGTTCAATGAATATGCATGTACATATATATACAGTTCTTATCATTTATCATTTTCTATTCAACTTCATATTTGATTTCTATTTGGTTTAAAAACACCATTCATTCTAATGTTACATACATAGGTGCAAATCATTTCATTAGCTAATTAATGAATATTTCAACTCATATATGTTTATTTTGAACAAGTGGATATTTTTAACACTTCACATTTCAACGATTCATGCATACAATAAAAATGTGATTTTTATTATAAAACGATTCATTTCAAAACACTATTATTTTATATATTTCATGTTGGTGATAAAAATAGGATTTTTTCTTATGAAACAATTTCTTCCAAAACGAGATTATTTTACACAGTTCATATAGTCGATAAATGGTGATTTTTTTATTATCAAACAATTTATTTCAAAATATGAATACCATTCAACACATGAATTTCTAATCAACGAATGAATATCGATTCAACACATGAAGGTTTTCTATAGTTTCTATATATAGATAAAAATGTGATTTTTATATTTAAAACGCGAATACCATTCAACACATGAATTTCTAATCAACGAATGAATATCAATTCAACACATGAAGGTTTTCTGTAGTTTCTATATATAGATAAAAATGTGATTTTTATATTTAAAACGCGAATACCATTCAACACATGAATTTCTAATCAACGAATGAATATCAATTCAACACATGAAGGTTTTCTATTCAATGAATAAATATAGTTTAAGCAGATGAAAATAATTCAAACACACGAATATTATTCAAAATTTCGGCAGCATAACGGCAGGGTAGTTAAAACCGGGACCGTCCCTAGTACGGCTCCTCGCTCTACCTTAAAACCTCGCGGTTTTTGACAATGGGAATCATGCATCTAGTTCGCACGCAGGCGGCATGTATATATTTATTTCATTTCCACAAACTAATCCTATGTGGTTTCAACCAAATATTTTTCAACCACAAACGGGTATTTTTCAACCACAATCAAATCAATAACAACCACAAACAATCCCAAACAACCATTCGCTATCAATCAATTTTCACAACAATTTCAATCAATAAATATCGTCCATGGTTTGTGGACGAGGGGAGTATATATATATATATATTTATATATAGCAATTCACTTTTATTTCAACACATATATATATAGCTAGAAAAAGAAATTGAAGAGTGAGAAATTCTCACCGATTAGCTAATTCAATCCCAAGACTCTTCTTTGCATAAATCTTCACCGTTCTCGCCTTTTGTCGCTTTCGTCCGTAGCCACTAAATATATAAAAAAATCGAATTTTTACTTCGATGTTCAATATATAAAAATCATATCTTACATCTTCTCCTTAAAAAAATTCCGTCTTTTCTATTCAAGTTCAAATCTTTTTCTTTTTAAAGTTTAAATCTTTTTCTTTTTATATCTTAAAATAAAATCAGTTTTTTTTAACCTTTTAAAAATCAGTTTTTAAACCTTTTAAAAATCAGAATTTAAACCTTTTAAAAATCAGAATTTAAACCTTTTAAAAATCAAAATTTAAACCTTTTAAAAATCAGTTTTTAAACCTTTTAAAAATCAAAATTTAAACCTTTTAAAAATCAGAATTTAAACCTTTTAAAATCAGTTTTTAAACCTTTTAAAAATCAGAATTTAAACCTTTTAAAAATCAGTTTTTAAACCTTTTAAAAATTAGAATTTTCAGAATTAAAATAAAAATAAAATAACAACAACTTACTGTAATCTGCGAAGAAGGGGGGGTCGTCAGGGTCGGCGGCAGGAGGAGGAACAGGCGGTGGCTTCAATGGTCTCGAACTGGGGGGGCTCGCGAATTGGGCGTCGCGATGGCTTCAGTGGGGGGGGGGGGGCGATGTCACTGGCGGGATCGACGGACGAGGGGGATGCGGTGAGCGACGTGGGGGTGACGACGTGAGGGGTTCCGTCGATCTCGATTTAGGGCTTAGGTTTTTTTTTTCGAACGGTAGAAAGAAAGTGAGGAGAGAGAGAGAGTAAAGGATTTATATAAATATTTATTATTTTTAATTTCAAAAAGTTGACCTTTTTATTCGACCCCTAAACAAGGCCCACCGCCTGTCGTCCATAGCATTTAACCCCCATTCCGAACACAATGGGATATGTATCGCAAGCTGATTTGATCGTTACAATCAGTTTCCGTTGAATTTTCATTTAAATCACTATATTGAATTTTAAACGTACATTTCAAATTACCGGGGTCACATACTAACTCTAAAAATTCCAGAAAAATATTTTCTAGCTTCGTATTGACGATACGGTCCTAACAAAAGTGGTTTCGTCGAATTCTGAGACCGTTTGAAAAATGGCCAATTTCCAGTCGATTAAAATCAACTAAAACCGGTCAAACGCGTTTTCCTTTGCCACGCTCACATATTGAATCGAAAAATTATGAAATTTGGAATCTAGCAATAACTTCACATCCCGGACCCAACAAAAGTGGTTTCGTCGAAATCCGAGGTCGTTTGCAAAATGTCCATTTTTAAGGGCCTGAATTCCATAGCGACTATTCAGAATTTTCAATTGGACATATATTTTGATTCCCGCTATGAAATTTCGATTTTTCAGATTCGTTAGAAAGATATTACCAATTAGATCCTAATGTTTTTGGTTTCGCTAAAATCCGGATTGTTTTGCACCCGGTATAGTCCGACAAAGTTTGAATTCGAATTTTGAAACTACAGCGCCCTCTCAGGCCTTGTTTATAATTATAATTAATTATATTCGTTTTCAATTGTTGATTCAAACTCAGTTTTCATCGCCATTATTGAAAATATTTATTTTAAATATTTAAAACCCATTATTTTAGCCAATTTAAAATTTTTAAATTGGTTCAGATTTTCTGGGTCGTTACAATCTCCCCCACTTAACACTTTTCGTCCCCGAAAAGGAATAAAGTCGAAAGTGGTTTGATAAATCTACAATCACACAACACAACAACCAATCCAATTGTTTTTAACCTTCAAAAATATACTAATCAAATCCTATACCCTTTAAAAATCCTTCAGACTATATAATTAAAAGTGCACATCTATAAAAAGAAAATAACAATAGGGTAGAGAATTGAATGGTAGTGCAAGGTAGGGTAAATGTACCTTGCACCGGAGTCAATCAGAGATATCTACTCGGCCTCTAGGATAAGCTTTCTAAATGCTCTCCTCCGTTTCCCAAGTACAATCACGCGGATCTCCACTCCATTGCACTTTGACTAAGCGAACCTTCTTGTTCCTCAGCTCTTTGGTTTCTTTGCCTATTATCTTTAGCGGTTCTCTTCTCACAGCTAATTCTGGAGTAATTTCAATGTCCTGTTGAGCTGCTTCTTCCACGATCAAGTCTGGATCATGAACGTGTTTTCGAAGTTGAGATATATGAAATACATCATGAACTCCAGGCAACCAATCAGGCAGTTTGACCCTATAAGCGAGAGTTCCGATCCGTTCCAGAATAGGAAACGGACCAATAAATTTGGGCGCTAACTTTCCAGTTTTACCGAACCGGATTACTCCTCTCATCGGCGATACTTTCAAATATACATAGTCGCCCACTTCAAAGGATATATCTCTTCTTCTTCTATCGGCATAGCTCTTTTGTCGGCTTTGAGCGGCGAGTAATCGCTTCTTAATAAAATCGACTTTGTCGGCAGCTTCTCGAATCATATCAGGACCCAACACAAGTCTATTTCCTGGTTCGACCCAACAAGCAGGAGATCGGCACGGTCTACCATACAATGCTTTGAATGGCGACATTGTCAGACTCGCCTGGTAGCTGTTGTTATAAGAGAATTCAGCCAAATGCAGATGGTCTTCCCATGATCCACTGAAATCTATTACACAAGCCCGCAATAGATCTTCTAAAATTCGATTCACCCTCTCAGTCTGACCGTCTGTCTGAGGATGATAAGCGGTGCTCAAGTTTAACTTCGTTCCTAGCTCGACTTGAAATGCTTCCCAGAATTTACTAGTGAATATTGTATCTCGATCACTGACTATACTGAGCGGCACTCCATGTAGTCTAACTATTTTCGTGAAGTAAATCTGCGCCAGACTCTGAGCAGTTCTGTTTGATCTGACAGGTATAAAATGGGCGGTCTTCATGAAGCGATCTACGATCACCCAGATACTGTCATTTCCTTTTCTGGTTCTGGGCAAACCATCAATGAAGTCCATAGAAATATGTTCCCACTTCCAACCCGGAACTTCCAGCGGTTGTAATAATCCAGCCAATTTCTGTTGGTCGCTCTTGACTAGTTGGCAAGTAGGGCATCGACTAACATATATTGAGATGTCTCTTTTTAACGACTTCCACCAGAATGTGCGTTTGATATCGTTATACATTTTATTCACACCAGGGTGGATACTGAGCTTAGATTTGTGACATTCATCCAGTACATCCCTTCTGAGTTCAGGAATATCTGGAACGCAAATTCGCCCTTCTAACCTCAGAATCCCTTCGCTGTCTAGTTGGAAATCCGAAGCATTGCCTTCACGAATTCGCTGACTTATTCTTTTGATAAATTGGTCGTCTTCTTGGAGAGCCGATATCTTATCAATCAACGAAGTCGCAATGATGAAACTGGCGATCATCTCATTCTTTCGGCTTAACGCATCGGCCACGACATTGGCTTTCCCTGGAGTGTATAGAATTTCAAAATCATATGCTGCATGAAACTCCAGCCAACGCTGTTGCCTCAGATTCAGGTCTTTCTGAGTGAACAGATACTTTAATGACTGATGATCTGTAAATAGTTCAAATCTCTCACCCAGAAGATTGTGTCTCCAGATTTTCAAAGCGGACACGATAGCCAATAACTCAAGATCATGAGTTACGTAGTTTTTCTCATGTGGCTTCAGTTGACGGCTAGCATAAGCAATCACTTGGCCCCTCTGCATTAACACTGCGCCAAGGCCTTCTCTAGAAGCATCAGTCCAGACTTTCAAATCTTGGTTGCCATCGATGATGGTTAACACTGGAGATGTCGTTAATCTTAACTTTAGCTCTTCGAAAGCCTCCTCACTTTCTGAAGTCCATTTGAATTTAGAGTGCTTCTATGTAAGCTTCGTTAAGTGACCTGATATCTTCGAAAAGTCTTTAATGAATTTCCGGTAATAACTAGCCAATCCGAGAAAACTGCGGACTTTAGTGGCAGTACTGGGCTGTTTCCAATTCTGAATGGCCGTGATTTTGCTTGGATCCACAGCAATTCCTTCTTTCGATACGACGTGGCCTAGAAATTTTACCTCATCTTGCCAGAAGATACATTTGGAAAACTTTGCTTTCAACACATTCTTTCTGAGAATTTCTAACACTTGTTCCAAATGTTTTTCATGTTCGGCCTTTGATTTAGAGAAGATTAGAATATCATCAATAAAAACCAGAACAAATTTATTCAATACTCCTCTGAACACTCTATTCATCAGATCGACGAAGTAAGCGGGAGCGTTACATAAGCCGAATGGCATTACTAACCACTCGTAGAATAAGTCGGGACCTCTGAATGCTGTCATTGGAACACACTCTTCGGCAATTCGAAGTTGATGGAAGCCTGTAGCTAGGTCCATCCTTGAGAATACTTGTGCGCTATTTAATCGATCCAACAAATCATCAATCCGGGGCAATGGATATTTGTTCTTTATTGTCTGCTTGTTTAGATCACGATAATCCACACATAGACGTAGAGTACCGTCTGATTTTGGGACAAACACCACTGCTGCACCCCAATCAGAGAAACTGGGCCTGATTAGACCCTTCCATACTAGCTGTCGTGTTTGATTGTCTAATTCCTCCTTCTCTTTCAAGGACATTCTTCGAATAGCATGAACTACCGGCCTTGCATTCGGAATTAAAGCAATTTTGAAATCTATTTCTCTCTGCGGAGGTAAGCGAACAACTTCCTTGAACACATCCGCATAGTTCTTGACGACAGGAATATCTTTGATGAGGTCAGGAATATTCTCTGCGACTTCAGGAATATTTTCAATTTGGGCTGGAGAAACATTCAAAGCTGCCCAGAAGTCTTTTCTATTAGCATTCTGACCTTCACAGGGAATGGTTATATAATCTCCTGATTTAATCTTCGCCTTTACGACTCTGTCGGCGCATTTAACTTCAGCTTCATATTTGGTCAACCAGTCTAATCCCAAGATAAGATCAAACTCTTTAAAATTCATGACGGCTGCGATGGTAGGGAACCTATAACGAGAGAAAGAAACCGGCACTCCACAAACCCAACTGAGATCAATGGAACCCCCAACCGGATTTTGGACAGTCATGGGTTCCTTCAGCTTTCTCAAATTCAAATCCAGTTTCTTAGCTGCATCTTTGGCAATGAAACTTCGTGACGCGCCTGTGTCAAGCAGTACTTTGACTGGGATGTCTTTGACAGTTAGCGTGCCTTCTAATAAATCTGGCCTTTCCTGAATAGCCGATGGCTCAGAAGCTTCTGCTACCTCATTTACTTGAGCTTCTTTGGTTGTTTTCAACAGCCGGCAATCTTGCTTTACATGACCAAATCGATGGCATTGATTGCATCTTTTACTTTCCTGGAGCTTCCTGCCGGATTTAGACCCATCATTCTTTTGTTTCTTCAGAGATTTGCATTTTCCCTGCAAATGTCCTTGTTTATGGCAGTTATTGCATATGGCCGACGTTACTGGTTCCTTTCTAGATCTGGCCCTCTTCCGATTGACTTTGGATTTGTTACTGACCTCAGACATCATATTGGCCTCTGAACGATCAGTTTCAGACTCTGCTTTGTCACTACAACAGACTTCTTCTTCGTCGCGCAACATTCCTTTCTTATGAATATCTTCATACTGATAAGCCATATAAATCATTTCTGAGAAAGGAAGCTTCACATGCCCCAATACTTTATTCTGGTATTTCCTTTGAAGGCCGTGAATAAATCTCAGATTTTTCCTCTTTGGGTCTTCAATCAGATGAGGAGAAAAGTGAGAAAGCTCGTTGAATTTCTTATGATATTCGGTAATGGTCATGTCACCTTGTATTAGATAAGAAAATTCGTCACATAATCTCTTGGTTGCTTCGGGAGGAGTAAATTTTTCTAGGAAAATCTCTTTGAATTTATCCCAGGTGATATCACCTTCTGGATTATCCTTAACAACAGAATCCCACCAGAACAAAGCTTCATCCTTTAGTGCCCAGGAGGACAGTAATCTTTTCTGGTCATCCCTCAACTTCAAACCATCAAAGATCTTTTCAGCCGAACGAATCCAAGCCTGTGTCTTCATAATAGATTCTTCACCAAAGAACGGTATGTCACCCATATTTCGATATTTGATTAATAGGGCCTCAATATCCGGTTCTGCATTTCTCCTGTTTCTGACACTCATTTTTCTAGTACTTCTGCAAATGACAGATCAAGTGTCAGGTCACAGAAAAGAAAATTTAAAATATAGAAACATATACTTCAAGTGTAAATGTGTCTATCGAAGTGTAATTTCCTTCTGCTTTACTCATACTTGGATATTGCTGATCCTATCTGTATAGAGTTACCCATCCTAGAACACTACTGGTTCTATTTCTGACGAGTTCGTTCAAATGTTATATTCCAGAACTAAGCTTAACCAAAGCTCTGATACCACGTTGAGACGACCCGAAATCCCGTTCAGACGGAGACAAGGGTTATCTTTGGAATATAACACAGAAACAAATAATAGCAGAACAAAATTAAATAAATACACCAGATAATGAACAATAGAATATACTGGGTAAAAGTAATCATCAGAGTTACACAGTACAGGATCTTACTTAGTACAAATACAGTTCAGCTATACATAAATGTCTACAGCGGAAAACAAACAAAATATGTACAATAGGAGCTGAACAGCATAAAAAGAGATAAATGATAGAATCCATCTTCAGCTCCAGCTATCCAGAAAGAACCAGCTAAACCTGAATACAAGGCTGCCCGTGTAGAAAAAGGGGCACCCGAGTTTGAGAGTGAAACAAACTACGAGTCAGTCATGGGACTGGTATGAGAAATCTACTCAACACATATATAATTTGGCAAATCATAGGACCACGCCACTTTCGTGGAACGGGTTTACTCCATTGGATTGCCAGTGCTTTAAAACAAATCTTTCTTTTAAACATCGCTATGCTTTTTATAAAAATGAAACCGTTATAAGACTCAGTTCCCATCACACAATGCAACGCAAACCGGAGGATAGAGTTTTTACCTTATAACGGCCAAAATATGCTTGATACGATTAAAACAAAGGCATTTGATATTATTGCTAGTGTCTATATGTTTTGAAAACAATTTCAAATCATAACTATCAATCATAGACGACATGAGCGTCCCATGCCACTATGTCGCCAAATGTATATATACAATCAAAACCGCACGATATCGTAATTGGAAATTGGATTTCCGTCCTGAACCAAGGCAAAAGATAGTCCTTACCGAATTCGAGACAATCTAGCCCATGTCTCAGGTACAGCCGCAACCATACCTTGGATCGTCAGGGCCGGTCCACACGAAGTGGATTATAATGCCTGAACAATGCGTTTCTCCACCCTTTGGGGTGTAAATGAGCCAACGAATGACTCCATCGGAACCGGATCGTCCGATCAAACCGAGGCGCCTCGCAACAGCAACAACCACATAGGTGAAAAGTATATAAATGTCAGGGCTGGTAGGTTACTGACACCACCCTAGCTAGAAAGAAAACGCACGTCCCCCCTGAGGTCCTTCTCCCGTTTCTGGTTCATACCGGGGTGTGAGGCTCGCGAATTTACGTTATACACAAAGCTACGCCACACAGGCGGTGCTTTGATCATCATCACAAGACTTTGCTTTTCAACAGAAGCCCTGATCTCTGCATCTTAGCATGCCACACAGAATAAATCCAATGTCAGACACACAGTCCATTTACAAGTCCGTTCTGGGTCTGAACGAAACCGGAGGCACTAAATACCTCGCAAACCCTTCGATCACCACGTACGTCTGAACGATCACCACTCATTATCCATATTTCGGGATGCCTCCCAATCAGGACCTCGGTTACCATCCAAACGAGGTGAAGATCTCCGGTCTTCGACCACCGTCTTCATCTTCGACTTTCAATCGTCGGTCAATTATTTGAAATGAGAATTAACTCGGCCTTTTCAAATAATTCACGTATATTTAGAATTTCAAATCAATTTATTTCAATGGTTAAATTATTCGACAACACCAATTTTGTTCTTTAATGTAATTTTCACATCAAACACATTCAACCATCAAAAGCCACATAAATCAAGCAAATTCAGTTTATTTCCATTCCATATCGCTTATGATATTTTATAACTATTTATCGCTATTTTTATTTGTTTTAAAATAGCTAATTTATTCAAAACGACGCTTCGGGCCATAAAGCGGCCGTGGCGCTGTTTTTCTTCAGATTTGATTTACACATATCTGAAAATCTAACCGTTGGATCTTCACAAAATTCACATCATTAGAAAGGTCTTTTCAAAACGAATCCAACGGTTCCAGTTTCGGGAAAATCCGACGGTCGGATCTCCCGGTACAATCGTTTGAAGTTTCGATTTCAAAATACGAACTGCAGCGTCGTTATTCGATTAATTATATAATTATATATATATATATAATCGCTTCTGGCGCTGTTTTTCTTCAGATTTGAATTAAACATTCCAGACAATCCAACCGTTGGATTTTTACAAAGTTGGTGCCGTTGGGAAGATATTTCCAAGGCGAACCCGACGGTTGCGGTTTCGGGCAAATCCAATGGTCGGATTCCCCGTACTAGTTGTTTGAAATCACGGTTTCAAAATGCGAACTGCACGGCCACGTTTCGTTTTAATTTTATTTATATTTATATAATTATATAAATATAGTTCATTCAACAATTTCAATATCGTTTTCACTTCAAATATTTTACTAACGCCTTAAAATTTTGGAAAATTTCGCCATAACCTCCCCTGCACCGGGAGCATCGGGAAATCGCAAATAGCTTTCCCGGTCCTTCTAATCTCAAAAAGAAAAAGCCAAGCGGCTAGCCAACAGGCTCATAAAATCATCACCCAAACAAAACAGTAAATGTGTACCTATTTGTCGGGCACAAAATTTTATTCCTCTTCTCTAGCCCCTTTTGCTATAACATGTTCAATGAATATGCATGTACATATATATACAGTTCTTATCATTTATCATTTTCTATTAAGCTTCATATTTGATTTCTATTTGGTTTAAAAACACCATTCATTCTAATGTTACATACATAGGTGCAAATCATTTCATTAGCTAATTAATGAATATTTCAACTCATATATGTTTATTTTGAACAAGTGGCTATTTTTAACACTTCACATTTCAACGATTCATGCATACAATAAAAATGTGATTTTTATTGTAAAACAATTCATTTCAAAACACTATTATTTTATATATTTCATGTTGGTGATAAAAATAGGATTTTTTCTTATGAAACAATTTCTTTCAAAACGAGATTATTTTACACAGTTCATATAGTCGATAAAAGGTGATTTTTTTTATTATCAAACAATTTATTTCAAAATATGAATACCATTCAACACATGAATTTCTAATCAACGAATGAATATCGATTCAACACATGAAAGTTTTCTATAGTTTCTATATATAGATAAAAATGTGATTTTTATATTTAAAACGCGAATACCATTCAACACATGAATTTCTAATCAACGAATGAATATCAATTCAACACATGAAGGTTTTCTGTAGTTTCTATATATAGATAAAAATGTGATTTTTATATTTAAAACGCAAATACCATTCAACACATGAATTTCTAATCAACGAATGAATATCAATTCAACACATGAAGGTTTTCTATTCAATGAATAAATATAGTTTAAGCATATGAAAATAATTCAAACACACGAATATTATTCAAAATTTCGGCAGCATAACGGCAGGGTAGTTAAAACCGGGACCGTCCCTAGTACGGCTCCTCGCTCTACCTTAAAACCTCGCGGTTTTTGACAATGGGAATCATGCATCTAGTTCGCACGCAGGCGGCATGTATATATTTATTTCATTTCCACAAACTAATCCTATGTGGTTTCAACCAAATATTTTTCAACCACAATCAAATCAATATCAACCACAAACAATCCCAAACAACCATTCGCTATCAATCAATTTTCACAACAATTTCAATCAATAAATATCGTCCATAGTTTGTGGATGAGGGGAGTATATATATATATATATATATTTATATATAGCAATTCACTTTTATTTCAACACATATATATATAGCTAGAAAAAGAAATTGAAGAGTGAGAAATTCTCACCGATTAGCTAATTCAATCCCAAGACTCTTCTTTGCATAAATCTTCACCGTTCTCGCCTTTTGTCGCTTTCGTCCGTAGCCACTACATATATAAAAAAAATCGAATTTTTACTTCGATGCTCAATATATAAAAATCATATCTTACATCTTCTCCTTAAAAAAATTCCGTCTTTTCTATTCAAGTTCAAATCTTTTTCTTTTTAAAGTTTAAATCTTTTTCTTTTTATATCTTAAAATAAAATCAGTTTTTTTTAACCTTTTAAAAATCAGAATTTAAACCTTTTAAAAATCAGAATTTAAACCTTTTAAAAATCAGAATTTAAACCTTTTCAAAATCAGAATTTAAACCTTTTAAAAATCAGAATTTAAACCTTTTAAAAATCAGTTTTTAAACCTTTTAAAAATCAGAATTTAAACCTTTTAAAAATCAGAATTTAAACCTTTTAAAAATCAGTTTTTAAACCTTTTAAAAATCAGAATTTAAACCTTTTAAAAATCAGTTTTTAAACCTTTTAAAAATCAGAATTTTCAGAATTAAAATAAAAATAAAATAACAACAACTTACTGTAATCTGCGAAGAAGGGGGGATCGTCTGGGTCGGCGGCAGGAGGAGGAGCAGGCGGTGGCTTCAATGGTCTCGAACTGGGGGGGCTCGCGAATTGGGCGTCGCGATGGCTTCGGGGGGGGGGCGATGTCACTGGCGGGATCGACGGACGAGGGGGAGGGGGATGCGGTGAGCGACGTGGGGGCGACGACGTGAGGGGTTCCGTCGATCTCGATTTAGGGCTTAGGTTTTCTTTTTTTTTATTTCGAACGGTAGAAAGAAAGTGAGGAGAGAGAGAGAGTAAAGGATTTATATAAATATTTATTATTTTTAATTTCAAAAAGTTGACCTTTTTATTCGACCCCTAAACGAGGCCAACCGCCTGTCGTCCATAGCGTTTAACCCCCATTCCGAACACAATGGGATATGTATCGCAAGCTGATTTGATCGTTACAATCAGTTTCCGTTGAATTTTCATTTAAATCACTATATTGAATTTTAAACGTACATTTCAAATTACCGGGGTCACATACTAACTCTAAAAATTCCAGAAAAATATTTTCTAGCTTCGTATTGACGATACGGTCCTAACAAAAGTGGTTTCGTCGAATTCTGAGACCGTTTGAAAAATGGCCAATTTACAGTCGATTAAAATCAACTAAAACCGGTCAAACGCGTTTTCCTTTGCCACGCTCACATATTGAATCGAAAAATTATGAAATTTGGAATCTAGCAATAACTTCACATCCCGGACCCAACAAAAGTGGTTTCGTCGAAATCCGAGGTCGTTTGCAAAATGTCCATTTTTAAGGGCCTGAATTTCATAGCGACTATTCAGAATTTTCAATTGGACATATCTTTTGATTCCCGCTATGAAATTTCGATTTTTCAGATTCGTTAGAAAGATATTACCAATTAGATCCTAATGTTTTTGGTTTCGCTAAAATCCGGATTGTTTTGCACCCGGTATAGTCCAACAAAGTTTGAATTCGATTTTTGAAACTACAGCGCCCTCTCAGACCTTGTTTATAATTATAATTAATTATATTCGTTTTCAATTGTTGATTCAAACTCAGTTTTCATCGCCATTATTGAAAATATTTATTTTAAATATTTAAAACCCATTATTTTAGCCAATTTAAAAATTTTAAATTGGTTCAGATTTTCTGGGTCGTTACAAAGAGCCTCTATATATAGATATTCCTAGGGTCTGTTTTCATAGTGGCTATGGCCCCAACTTGGCCACTCCCTCAACTAGTAAAGACTACAAGAGCTAGATGACTGCCCTTAAAGAAAACAATCTAAACATCCATTTGGCGTCTCCCGTCAACCACTGTACCCCGATAATGAAAGGTGAATGGTCTATTGGTTTTAGCTCTAGTCTTTTCGCATCCCACTGGATGCCGACGACGGGTATCCGACGATCTACTATCCTTGTTGGTCGTGACCCTTCACCTCCCTGTTGAGGCAACTGTCGAATCACCCTGGTGTCACCGCGTCACAGAATTCTAACTGCATAGCTACTTTTGCAGTCAAGGCCCACCCACCTAGTGGTTACGTGCAGACCCAACCTCTGCGAGCACAGCCTAAAACATCTGCCACCACACAGAGGACTACTAGGAGCACCTTACGTACCTCAGGAAGCCGCGTGCTTCCCCTTCCAGTCCTTTGGAGCCGTCAGAACAATCAAATGAACGTGCGCTCCTCTCATGCCTTATAACACCACTATGATCTACCCCGTTGGGTTATTCACCCTCAAACGTGCAGACTGATCCAAGCGCCTCACTTTAACATGTTGTTAGAACCTATGTCTAAACTTTCTTTTTCGTGCTTGCCTTACCTCATCAGGTTTCCATTTAACTTGGTTATTCTCATTCATATTGAATTCTTAATCAAGTTCCTCTTGCTTATTAATTTCGGTTATATAACTTAACTAGTTTAAGTTTATTAATAAACCCACAACATGTTATTCTCTGGATTGTGGCCCAAGGTCTGTGATCCACAACCCTTTATATTCTTGTTTGATTTCAAGGTTACAATAACATGTTCTACTTAATATTTTATTAAGTATTTCTCAATTCACATGTTTTCTAATTAACATGTCAGTCATTATTTATGATTAAATATAACTTATTTCATAAGTTTTCCTCATTCTTTCTCATTTAATCATAATTCCATTTTACACTGTTTCTACAACTTATCTTTGTTTACTTATTAACTTAGTTCTCTTAACTAAGGCCCATTAATAAGTTTCTCTACTCATTTATTATAACCTTATTTTATAATTTCCTCTTGTACCTAGGACAAGTCCCAACATGTTATTCTTATCAGCGGGTTTCAGACTTCCAAGTTTATAGACTACTTAATTTATAATTAAGTACAACTTCTTATATTTCATATATTTTCCATCTTTTCTCAAATGGTTTCTAGCTTTCCCTATTTACTAGATTACTTAATTTACAATTAAGTGTCCCTTCTCTCATTTCACCAGTTATCACATTTCCTTAATAGTTTAATATAACCTAAGTTATAATCTTCACTTGTCCCTAGGACAAGTTTACCTATTATACAACATTCTCATTAATGTTAATTATTTATAATAGGTGATTATCATTCCCCATTTAAATCATTTTCTTCTACTGTTGTAATCCATTATTCTTCATTCACCGTAATATATGTTCCTTATTTTAATTAAGGAAAACACTTCATGCACCTTATCAGTTTGATGTATAGAAGGAATTAGTGATTTATTTTCATAACGTATTCCCATCTAAATTCGTGGTGGCAAGCAATTTCTTTCCTTTTTCTTACTTTATTCACTATGGCTTACTTGCAACCACATTCTCAGAAATAGGTCATTTAGCGAAATACATTACTTTTCCTTTGCATCACACTAACTCAGTCCATTACATCCCTTCCCTTCATATTTTCTAAGTTAGACATTTAATTCCATCATTGTCATTTATTCATATCTTGTTATAAACATATATTTATATATACATATATATGTACTAGACCTCTCACATTAAGCCTACACTTGTGGAAGTTGGATTTGCCGGGCGGGTCCGAGCAGACTTCTACCACAAGTTGACTTAACCTCGTGTCTTAGAACCATTACATGTTTTAATTATGCACTTAGAACCCTCACATTAGATTTACCACTTGTGAATGCTGGATGTGCCGAGCGGTCCCAGGCAGACTTCTATCACAAGTGCAATCTAACCTCGTGTCTAAGAGCGTTACAGTGTCAAATTACTTTCAATCTAGGCATATTCGTTTTTATAGTTATTCCTATTCACGTAAATTTTAGGCATATCATTCTTTTTTATTGTAATCTTGTTTACCGTAATCTATTTTACATGTCGTCCAATTATGTCTATATTTTGTCGCATGTCCTTTTTAACATATGTTTAATTCTATTTTGACATGTAAACATTCAATCGGGTAATTATTCAAATACAACAAATTAAACTTGTTATTTACTCAATAATATGCCACAAGTGGATCATATAGTTATAACAACAGTAGTCATTGCCCATATTCTAACAAGTTTGTTCAACATGTAATCATTCCAACACTTTAACTCATTCAACGTATGAATTATTCATATTAACATCTCAACTTGTTATAACAATAATTTATAATTAACATGACAATTTCACAATTAATAAAAAGGGGAATGCTAAACGATAACATATTATTATCTAAAGGCTATATCTTAAACCCACTCACCTCGTACGCTTTACCAATTCTGGATCTGATCCAGTTTTAGCATCCATGGTTTTTTCCCTTAATCGGATTCACAACCTAACGACCATGGATTTATTATTTCCATTGAAAGAGAAGGGAAAGAAAGAGGAAGAATTTGAATACATTAGATCTAGAAGTTTACTTTGCTATTCATGATTATGAATAATCTTTTATTAACGTCAATTCTGTGCTCCAGATCTTGAATTTAAAACCTTCTTTTTAATAATCTAAATTTTCTGAATATATTTGAGGAGAGAGAGCAATGACAGAGTTTCAGCGTAGCCTCAGGTTTATGAGGTTTAGGGTTAGGTCTAAGGTCTTATTTATAGATGTATCAGAGAAACCAGGACCCTCAAATTTGATTAAAAACCATCAGAAATGTCCAAATCTCAAAAAACCTAATCTGCCAAAATCTTCCGCAGGGGAGTCGACCTACCCCTTAGGGGGTCGACTCAGGGGTCGACACCCCCCTTTAGGGGTTAGACACCCCTGGGCGGGAAATCTGCCACCTTATGAAATTTTGAATTTTGAACCGATTTTCGAATTTCTGGAACCATTTTTGAATTTCTGAATCTGACATATATATATTCTTCCTACATGTATACAAACTTCGAACATTAATAATTTCTTCATACGGTGTCTGATTTATGCAAAACAGGTGTCTATTTTGACCATAATTTCGAGATGGACGCCATGGCATAATTCGGTTTACTTAATTCTGAATATTTAATTAAGTTATTCTTATTTTATTATCTTAAGTTAAAAATGCAGGGTGTTACATTCTCCCACCCTTAGGAAATTTCGTCCTCGAAATTTGATAAAGGTAAAATCAATTAACCCCTCGCATAATATACATTCATCACGTGTGCATCCAATTTTTGCAAACATTGTGCACTTGTGCAAAGTGAAATACATAACAATGCATGTATGCCTAAGCGATACCTCCTATGTAAATTTTTCAAAAATCCTTTTAAACTGTGATGCTCACATCCTAAATATACTGGCAGTTCTATATGAATGCATTATTTTGAAAATCAAAATATATTTTCATCCAAATTTTCCCACACACTTACTGTGTAAGAGCGTAGTTCATCCAATTATTGCATTCATAACCTTACCAACCAACTTTATTTTTTGAATTTCAAAAAAATCTAATTTTCTAAATTCGATTTCCTATGTTACAAAAAGGTGGAAAACGGAAAATTTCACATCTTCCGTTTTTCTTTTATATACCATTTTCCAACCATACTTGGATTTTATGTAAATATTTATAAATATTCTCTATTTCTTATCCAAGCACAGCCCACATAAGAAAATTTTCTTTTGTTATTGGTTCTTTTTTCGTCTTATCATGGAAATTTTTACTCTTATTCATCTTTTCTCATAATTTTCCATTTTTTTGCTTTACTGAATTTTCTGTTTCCTTTTTAGTTGTACCATTTCTCCTTTCTTAGCTTATTTAATCATCTGACCTTAGTTTAAATTTAAATAAGCCTTATAGTCTTTCAACTAAAATAGGAGAACAAACACCCTACACAGCTACTACTAAGGGCCAAGAATCTCGGGAATATGTCCCCCTCAGATAGAAAAGTCCAAACTATGGGACCATGACAGGTTTAGGTGTTACCCTAACTACCCAACAAGAACAAAATAACAAAACGATCCCAACAGAAATGTAGTAACGGGCTTTACCCCTAACATGAAAATTAGCAACAAGATCTAAACACTTACTTACCCTTTTACTATCTAGTAGTCACTACCAAATCTAGCTGTGTTATAACAATTAGTTTAAGCAACACCCTAGGCTTTTCAATGTTTACGCATTCTATGGGAAGTTACTATTATTCCCAGATAATTCTCACTATTTACTTAATAGCCTTAAAACTTTTCCCGTCTTCCCTAAGCTTTAGTCCTCTCTCACTCCATACTTTAAAACATGGTTTGGCCTTTTCATTTAAACTTTCTTCCAAAAATTTAAAAATGCCAAAACCTTATTTTCCTCATGAAAACTTACTTTTGCCAAACCATAAAACATGTTATAAATAAAAAAATGTAAATCATTTTTTTTGTTCAACTCACGAAAACTGGAGTAGATAAGGACAACTACTTTCTCAATCAGTTTATAACTTGTTCTTCCTATAAGGTCGGCTTAGTCTCTTTCCACAAGGTGCAAACATCCACTCTATTCTTAATTCATATGACTTATTTTGTCCACCCAACAAAAATATCTCGTTAAAATAATTTATCAAAAAGGGTTGTTATAAGAATAGAGATTTCAAATCTTTCTTTATTAAAAATTCTTATATGAGATATAACAAGAAAACTAGCGAGCTATACACGCTCTATAATATGCACCTTTTATTGAGAGAATTTTATCTTAGACAAAATTTTCACAAGAAATTGCTATTTGTAAAATATACCCCAATTAACTTTAGAACCCAATATATACTTCTTTACATATTTAAAACTATAACTTTTAAGATTAAAACTTGAATACACCACAAACCATTTTCCCAAAACTTTCATATTTTCAAATTCGTAAAAGTTAACGATGGGGTTAGACTCAAAGCAGGTGTCCAATTTTTCTAGGCTTTCCTAGACACTTTCCAAGGTCAATTCTCTCAACTATATATATTCCTAATCTATATTTCTCTTTTCAACCTTTTCCAATTTATAAGGTTTTCAAGCCCACTAACTCAAAATACTAATCATACGGGATTCCCTTTCCTTCCCTATAAAGTACATTATACACTCTCTACCTAGATTACCTAAGGACCTCAGATTTCCATATTCCTTCCTTTAGTGTATAAAACAAACATCCTATTTCTTATCATATTATACTCTTTCTTTTTAGTGGGTTCCTCTATGGATCTAGGTATACATATAATATATTTATATTTTTAAAAATACAAATACATTCACTCACTACCTATACAGGAATCCTAAACCTAAGCTCTGATACCAGATGTAACAGCCCGAATTCCGATAGACCATTTTTTTTAAATTCCAATCTATCAAAACTCGTATTGGTTTTCTCTGGTATCCTGAAGAAAAGACAGGGACATAAAACATGTCAGAGCTCAGAAAATATCTCACAGCGGAATGGATAAAATATAATCAAAATATAGCTTTCCGTATTTAATAATACTGCCTAACCAGTATCCAAGGCTATCATGTCTCTGCCACAAATCTAACCTACAGGTATCTTATGAGGAGGGGGTCAGAACACAAGTTCTGGTGACTGGATTTAAATTATACACTTTTTATAATCCTACATATACCTTTTAATCATATTCTCTTATTTATTAGGTTACTTGGGTTAACAACACTCAAGGCTTACACACACGTCGTACCCATTTACTTCCCAATGGATTAACCTAATATAGTATGTATGTAGTTACCCCCAATATTAAGGTACACCCCATGGTACCCCACTCGCACGGTCTCCACGGTAACGCCATCGAAATATACGCAGTCCCTCATCCTACGCCGTAGTGACGTACGGACCTCTATATAACAATGTTACATTCCACATATTTCTATCATTATTATGCTACGTAAGCGTACAAATTGCCACCTTCAATCAAATCAGATTCCATACGGGAGTAATGCCCTCAAGTCCACAATACACCACCCAGAGCCGACATGCATGTATCTAGAATGTCCACGTACGTAACATCAATTATAGCTCGATGCCATAATCGCACGTCCTCTAATGTGCACCGAGTTCCATGGAAGGGCGATACGAGAAACACGAAACTCGGTCGAGAGCTTTTCCATATTTGTACAGGCCCGTCTTTAAGACCCTCTATATACAGATATTCCTAGGGTCTGTTTTCACGGTGGCTATGGCCCCACCTCGGTCCCTCCCTCAACTAGTAAAGACTACAAGAGCTAAACAACTGCCCCTAAAGAAAACAATCTAAACATCTATTTGGCGTCTTCTCTCAACCACCGTACCCCGATAGTGAAAGGTGGATGGTCTACTGGTTTTGGCTCTAGTCATTTTGCATCCCACTGGCTGTCGATGACGGGTATTGTAACAACCCGTATTTCGATAACATGATTAAGACGAGAATCAAGGCAGAATTTAATTTTAAATTCTGAATCAAGTTAAACAGGCTATGCCATTGCGTTCGTCTCGGAAAAATACGCGAAATAGAGTCCGAGTTTTCGAAAATCGGAGTCTGTATGACCCGATTAAGGCCCAACGAAGTTTTCAGAAAATTTCCAAGTAAAAACAGATTTCAAATTCAAACTTGAATTTGGAAAATTGGGCCAGTTGGGCCAGGCGGGAAAAATTCCCGCCACAGTACCCAAGTCGACAGCCCTGTCGACTTGGGAGTCGACTTGGTCTGACCAAGTCGACAGCCCTGTCGACTTGGCTGTCGACTTGGCTCAGACGAGCAGTCTTGCCTAGTGCACCTATTTCTATCTTGGCTAGGTTTTTGGGCCTGGTTTGAGATCTGACGGTTCAGGTTGGTCCTAGGGTTAATCTAAGGGTCCTAACTAATCCTAATCTCTATAAATAAGCCCCTAACCTACCCCTAAACCCTCATTATTCACTCATGTAACTAAACTATGGCAAAATTTCTACTCTCATGGCCTCCACCCAACTATCCTAGCCTCCACTTCATTTCTATGAGAGGTTTCATGATCATGAGAGTGTTAGAGAGTCCCTATGTTAGTATGAGAGCTTCTCAAGTTGATTCCGAGGCAAAAGCTTTGATCTTTGTTCATAAAGATGGTGTTTTTGTCGATTTGGAGCATCCATCTTTGGGTTTTTGGGTGATGGTATGCATAAGCTTCATCACAAGCTTTAGTTTAATCGATTTAGGCCTTTATAGCAATGTAAGCCCTTCCCTACTCTTAGATATTAACTATGAAGTTAAATGTTCATGTTGCAAGTTTGGGTTTGATCATTGAGAATGATATATGCTATCATGTCATGCAAGTTTATGAAGTCATTATCTTGATCTTATGAGCAAAAAGCCACAACCTTTAGGTTGAAATGTTGCATTATGCAACATGAGAACCTTCATAATCTTTATGTCAACTTGCATATGAAGTCATAACCCTTATATGATGATATATGCGAGTTACTAGTCATCATTCCATGTCTTTTGTCACCATGATTCGTTTATGTGCCAAGTTTGGGTTTATGCATGTTTTTGAGGCTTAAGAATGTAACATGCAAGTTAATGAACACATGTGTGCCTCATTTGCCACCATGATTAACTTGTGGCTTAATATCCATTTTTGACATGCTTTTGCCAAGTCTCTTCTTTTAATCCATTACGTTGTTGCGAACGTATATGCGAGTTTAAAAGCGTTGGGTTATGTTATGGGTAATTTCTAATGACATGAAAATACAACTTGAAAACATGACTTGAAAGATAACATGGAAGTTGACATGTAAATATACATAAAAACATAAGCTTGGGAATTTACCTATTAAGTTAGGTCTACCCATTGGGAATTTACCTATTAAGTTAGGTCTACCCAATTGCTTGAAAACTTGAATATGAACATGACACTAGACTAAACATGAAAGTTGCCAACTCGAGTTTGGGATGAGTTTGCAACGTAAAACTACCCGGAACCGACCGGCCTAACTAGTAGTTGCAAACAATAGGACCCAATGTGAGAAGTTGGTCATGTTGTGCTCGAACCCGAGGTTAGACCAAGTTGTGGTGTAAAGCTACCCGGAACCGACCGGCTTAACTAGTAACCACAACAAAGTCTAATGTGAGAGGTGAAGGTGCATTAAGTAATTAATGCCACATAATAGGGTTAAGACAATTTGATTAATGACTCTTAACCAAATATGACATGGACAAGTGGGTTAAGTAACTTGATTTGACTAATGACATTTAACCGATATGACACGAATGGGTAGGTTAAGTGGGATCGGGCTTGATTTCTTAATGACACTTAACCATGCAAGGTGATTAGGGGACGGGGTTAAGTAATTTACACTTAACTAATCCGACTTGGTAATTAAATGGGGTTAAGTAATTAAGGCTTAACTAATCTAAACACGGTAATTAGACGGGGTTAAGTAATTAAGACTTAACTAATCTAAACATGGTAATTAGATGGGGTTAAGTGATTGATACTTAACTAATCTAACCACGGTAATTAGATGGGGTTACGTAATCCACACTTAACTCATCTAAACACGGTAATTTGATGGGGTTATGTTAAACACTTAACCAGTTTAAACTGGGTAATTCAATGAGGTTAAGTAACCAATACTCAACCAACTTAACGTGATAATTTAATGGGGTTAAGCAACTCATACTTAACCAATTATACATGATGATTTGATGAGGTTAAGTAACCTACACTTAACCAATCTAATACGCGGACCTGATAAGGTTAAGTCACAAGACCTTTTTGGAATATACTTAACCATCGTAGTACGATTAGAGGATGGGGTTAAGCTAACCTATACTTAACCAATCCGACTCGACAATTTGATGGGATTAAGATAATCTATGCTTAATCAATCTAGCAAGATAATCCGATAGGATTAAGGTAAACTAGTACTTGACCAATTTGACTCGATAGGGTTAAGTCATGAGCCTCTGGGTACACCTAACCAACTTGTAGGGCTAAGTCTTGAACTTAAATACTTAGCCAATCTTGACGTGATTCGTGGGCGGGTTAAGTCATGGACTTGAATGATAACACTTAACCCAATAGACAAACCCTAGTTAGAGGAACTAGGTAGAAAATCGTGGTTAATCAAGGATAACGGGAAAGGAAGCTAAGTGGTAAACCTTAGTTAAGGGTAACTAAGTAATAATTCTTAGCTAAGGACATGGGACTAGTTCATAAAGGGATGAGTAACCTGATACGGTAGGTCATCGCTTAGTATACGAGGAGGAGCAAGTTATCTGACTTGGATAAAAGCTCCAGTGAACTGGGTGCCGAAGCGGAAGCTTCGGGGAACGAGAGGGTACTCTTGGTATCCCTCTGTGAGGTGGCAAGTGGTCCATGAAACCCGGCCTCACAGGGGTTAAGGTCTGCGGTAGAAGAGCCAAGAGTATGCCTTGGTTGCTATGCGAGCGACCTAAAGACTGGGATGGATTAGCGTGGAGTCGACGATTCTTGGTTTTCGCCCCGGGATAGCATGTCGCCGACTACCTACCATCTTTAGTCAATCGTGTACGTACGGAAAGGCAGGGAACTCCCAACAGACCATATACTAGCTATCAAGTTATGGGTGAGGATGGCTATCAGGAATTGGGCATCGATGGGCCTAGTGTAGTTCTCATACATGATTTTTCGTGGGTTGCCTTTCAGTAGTTGAGGGAGGGGTCACGTGGGACCATAGCCACGGGTACAAAAACAGACCTTGATATCTGCACCAGCAGACGACTTAAAGCTCCCGACCGAGTTCCGTATTTCTTGGTTTGCCCTGGCACGGAACTCAGATGGCACATTGGGGAACATGTGCGTCTAGACATGGAAAACGATTCACGATACATACGTGGGATGAAGGGCGCGGTTGACGGGTGGCATAATCCCTAGTGGTCCTAGGTGGCTGAACCCAAACCGAGACACGGAGACGTTCATTAGGTAGCATAATCCCTAGCGGTCCTAGGTGGCATAAATCCTAAGTGGACGCGCGATAGTTCATGGTAAGGAAACATAACTAGATCAAGGGTTGCAGTCCAAAATAACCTCAAGGATAAAACGTTTACATGGGAAAGCCCGTATGGCCTACGGCAAAGGACTGAACTTACACATGGAAAGAAACATACGAGTTGGGAAAACCTACATATGCTATATATTAGGTTGACATGGACCATTACATGACATTGGGCAAGGGGCATTCATGGTTAACACATGACGCGGGCTGGGATACTAGTACGAGAGGTGCAGAGCAAATATACATGTTAGAACCAAGAGAAATATACATGATAGATACCGGGGGGGTGTTATACAGGGTAGATACCTTGGGATAGTATACTGGATAGAAACCTGACGATGTGATGCCTTGTTTTATCTTGACATCGTAATTTATCATGACACCTTAGTTTACCTGAGTTCAGTAGTTCATCCTGTTATTTTGATTTAGCTTATCTATCTTGTTATCATGCTTATGCTCATCTCAGTTTCTCATGTCAGTTAACTTTACTAGTTTTTATACTAATAGTAGATAGGGCTTACTCAGTCTTTTTGACTGACCAGTTTTGTTTCGCCTCTTTTCTTCCGTTTCCCCCAGGTTACAGGGAGGAAATACTGTTGTTTAGTTCGGACTTCTTCTGCTTGAAGGTCATCATGGATGGCTTGGACTTTTCTTGGCTATGGCTACTTTACTGCTTTTTCTTGGGGAATAATTTATGAAAAAGTCTTTATGCTTCTTTATTATTGCAAGACAGGTTTTGATGTACTCTGATGTAAAAGGCTTTAGACCTTAATTATTAATGTTTATGAAAGTTCGATTTTACTTCCGCTATTTTATATGTTCTGTCTTGTGATATTTCTGTGCATGTTTACCAATAATGCCCCTCTAAAGCTAGTGCATTCCCTTGCGAGTGACCCTAGCGGAGGCGGGGTGTTACAGGTATCCGACGATCTATTATCCTTGTTGGTCATGACCCTTCGCCTCCCCGTTGAGGCAACCGCTGAATCACCCTGGTGTCATCGCGTCACAGCATTCTGACTGCATAGCTACTTTTGTAGTCAAGGCCCACAAACCTAGTAGTTACGCGCAGATCCAACCTCTGCGAGCACAGCCTAAAACGTCTGCCACTGCATAGAGTACTACTAGGAGCACCTTACGTACCTCAGGAAGCCGCGTGCTTCCCCTTCCAGTCCTTTAATATGTTGCCAGACACTACATCTAAACATTCTTTTACACGTTCACCTTACCTCATCAGGTTTCCATTTAACTTGGTTATTCTCATTCATATTGAATTCTTAATCAAGCTACCAAGTTCCTTCTGCTTATTAATTTCGGTTATATAACTTAACCCATTTAAGTTTATTAATAAGCCCACAACAAGTTATTCTTTAGACTGTGGCCCAAGGTCTGTGATCCATAACCCTTTATATTCTTGTTTGATTTCAAGGTTATAATAACATGTTCTACTTAATATGTTATTAAGTATTTCTCAATTCACATGTTTTCTAATTAACATGTCAGTCATTATTTATGATTTAATATAACTTATTTCATAAGTTTTCCTCATTCTTTCTCATTTAATTTTTACACCTTTACTACAACTTATCATTGTTTACTTATTAATTTAGTTCTCTTGACTAAGGCCCATTAATAATTTCTCTACCCATTTATTATAACCTTATTTTATAATTTCCTCTCATCCCTAGGACAAGTCCCAACATGTTATTCTTATCAGCGGGTTTCAAACTTCCAAGTTTATAGATTACTTAATTCATAATTAAGTACAACTACTTATATTTCATATATTTTCCCCCTTTTCTCAACTGGTTTCTAGCTTTCCCCATTTACTAATTACTTAATTTACAATTAAATGTCCCTTCTCTCATTTCACCAGTTATCCCATTTCCTTAATAGTTTATTATAACCTAAGTTACAATCTTCACTTGTCCCTAAGACAAGTCTACCTGTTATACAACATTTTCATTAATGTTAATTATTTATAATATGTGATTATCATTCCCCATTTAAACCATTTTCTTCTACTGTTGTAATCCATTATTCTTCATTCACCGTAATATATGTTTCTTATTTTAATTAAGGAAAACACTTCATGCACCTTATCAGTTTGATGTATAGAAGGAATCAGTGATTTATTTTCATAACGAATTCCCATCTAAATTCATTGTGGTAAGTAATTTCTTTCCTATTTCTTACTTTATTCACTGTGGCTTACTTGCAACCACATTCTCAGAAATAGGTCATTTAGGGAAATACATCACTTCTCTTTCGCATCACACTAACTCAGTCCATTACATCCCTTCCTTTCTTATTTTCTGAGTTAGAAATTTAATTACCATCATTGCCATTTATTCATATCTTGTTATATATATATATATATATATATATATATATATATATATGTACTAGACCTCTCACATTAAGCCTACACTTGTGGACGTTGGATTTACCGGGCGGCTCCGGGCAGACTTCTACCACAAGTTGACTTAACCTCGTGTCTTAGCACCATTACATGTTTTAATTATGCACTTAGACCCCTCATATTAGATTTACCACTTGTGAATGTTGGATGTGTCAGGTGGTTCCGAGAAGACTTCTATCACAAGTGCAATCTAACCTCGTGTCTAAGAACATTATAGTGTTAAATTACTGTGAATATAAGCATGTTTGATTTTGACAGTTATTCCTATTCATGTAAATTTTCGGCATATTATTCTTTTTAATGTAATCTAGTCTATAGTAATCTAATTTACATGTCATCCAATTATGCCTATATTTTGTCGCATGTTCTTTTTACCATATGTTTAATTTTATTTTGACATGTAAACATTCAATCGGGTAATTATTCAAATCCAACAAATTAAACTTGTCATTTACTCTATAGTATGCCACAAGTGGATCATATAATTATAACAACAGTAGTCATTGCCCATATTCTAACTGAGTTTGTTCAACATGTAATCATTCCAACACTTTAACTAATTCAACCTATGAATTTTAACATCTCAACTTGTTATAATAATAATTTATAATTAACCTGGCAATTTCACAATTAATAAAAAGGGGAATGCTAAACTATAACATATTATTATCTAAAGGCTATAGCATAAATCCACTCACCTCGTACGCTTTACCAATTCTGGATCTGATCCAGTTTTATCATCCATGGTTTTTTCCCCTAATCGGATTTACAACCTAACGACCATGGATTTATTATTTTCATTGAAAGAGAAGGGAAAGAAAGAGGAAGAATTTGAATACATTAAATCTAGAAGTTTACCTTGCTTTTCATGATTCTGAATAATCTTTTATTAACGTCAATTATCTTCTCCAGATCTTGAATTTAAAACCTACTTATTAATAATCTGAATTTTCTGAATATATTTGAAGAAAGAGAGTAATGGCAGAGTTTCAGCGTAGCCTCAGGTTTATGAGGATTAGGGTTAGGTCCAAGGTCTTATTTATAGGTGTATCAGAGAAACGAGGATCCTCAAATTTGATTAAAAACCATCAGAAATGTCCAAATCTCAAAAAACCTAATCTGCCAAAATATGTCGCAGGGCGGTCGACCTATGGGTCGACACACCCCTTAGGGGGTCGACACCCCCCCCCCCTTTAAGGGGTAGACACCCCTGAGCGGGAAATATGTCGCCTTTTGAAAATTTTGAATTTTGAACCAATTTTAGAATTTCTGGAACCATTTTGAATTTCTGAACCTAATATATATACATATATCCTGCGCGAATACAAACATCGAACCTTAATAACTTCTTCATACGGTGTTCGATTTACGCAAACAAGTGTCTATTTTGACTAGAATTTCGAGATGGACACAATGGCATAGTCCGTTTTACTTAATTATGAATATTTAATTAAGTTATTCTTATTTTATTATCTTAAGTTAAAAATGCGGGGTGTTACACCATGGTCTTCCTAACCGAATCTATATTCCAAACAACCATGGATTCACAAATCTAATACTAAAAAAAGAAAAAAGAAAGAAACCTATATAAACTAGATTTAAAGACTTACCACTCGCAGATCATAATTTTGAACACTCATTTGTTGATATATACATATATATTCTTTTCCACCAAATCCTAAATCATAATTTCCTAAGACTAATTATTCTATTTTCTAGAGAGATTTGAGGAGGAAGAAGAATGGCAGAGCCTATGCAGCAACTTAGAAAACATGAGATTTAGGTTAGGCCCTACTAGTCTATTTTTAGGTGTACAAGAAAGTCTAAATCGTTGGATTTAATCCCCTAAAATATGAACCGCACACGTCACTAATTACATGTCAGAAAAACACATATGGAATGCTTGGGTCGACCCACCTACCACCTGGGTCGACCCACCTACCACTTGGGTCGACCAGACCCTTGCATGGATCAACCTATAGGTCGATCCAGCCCCTGGTTAGGTTCTCCCATTGGTCCTTTCCGTGCGTTGTCTTAAGTTTGATTAACTTTGAATTATATTTATATATAAGCCTCTTATATATATACAAACTTTTAAGGTTCATAATTTATTCATACATTGTCCGTTATATGCAAACTCGGGGTCTATCCGAACCAGAATTCCGAGACGACCGCAACAGTATATTCGATTTTACTTAACTCTGAGTATTTAATTAGTTAATATTTATTTTATTGTTTAAATAAACGTGGGGTGTTATATACTCTGAACCTTAGGAAATTTCATCCTCGAAATTTGGTAAGATAAAATAAATTAATCCCTTGCGCAATATGCACCCGTCATGTGCACATCCAACTTCTGCAACCATTTGTTCACTCGTGCAAAGTGTAATACAACAAAATAATATATGAATGTAGTGTATGCCTAAGCGGTACCTCCCATATGAATGAATTTTTTTCCTGAAAATATGATGCACATATCCTAAATATATTGGTAATTATTACATGAATGCAATATTTTGAAAATCAATGTAACAACCCGGAAAATCAGAACCAATTTAAAATTTTTATTTTGGCGATTTTAACGGATTTCGAATATTTAAAATGAATTATTTTAAATAATAACGACTAGAAATTTATTTTGAACAGAATTAGAACATATATATTTATTTAAATCGAAGTTAGAATATAAATATTTATTTTAATTATAAAAGGAATTGGAAATGGCGCGGTAGTTTGAAAATTTGATTTCAAATTTCAAATGGACATACAGGATTCAAAATAAACTGGATTTTAGTTAAACCAGAAATATTTGAATCTGTTTGGAAATATCTATCCAACGAATCGAAAAAATCAAAATTTCAGAGCGGGAATAAAAAGTTATGTCCAATTGAAAATTCAGAATAGTCGCTGTGGAAATATTGCCCTTAAAAATAGCTGTTTTGCGAACGACCTCCGTTTTCGATGAAACCACTTTTGTTGGATCCCGAATGTCAAATTATTGCTAGATTCCAATTTTCATAATTTTTGGAATCAATATGTGAGCGTGGCGAATTTAAACGTGTTTGGTAATTTCAGTTTGAATTTAATTGACTGGAAAATGACCGTTTTTCAAACGGTCTCCAAATTCGACGAAATTAGTTTTGTTAGGACCGTATTGTCAAAACATAACCAGATTTATTTTTCTGGAATTTTTGGAGTCCGTATGTGGCCCCAGTAAATTGAATGTACGTTAAATTCAATATTGACTGAAATATTAATTTATATTGTAAATTTTAACGGAAACTGATCAAAACAGTCGAATCGAGTTACGAAACATATCCCATTGTGTTCGGAATGGGGGTAATTAGCTAGGGGTGATAGACATTGGATGTAAATTGGAGTTTGGGCCAAAAATCACCTTTTTGAAATAAAATAATTAAAATATATATATTTATAAACCTAATTCCCTCCCTCACAAAGTCAACCTTCCCCCTCCCCCCACCAAATAAAAAAAAACCGCCGCTCCCTCTCCAAATCGCACAGGCAATTCCGTCACTTCCCCCGCTCTCCACCGCGCGCGCCTCCCTATGCATAGCCGCCACCAACCTTCACTCTCCCCTCCTCTCTCTTCTCTCCCTCCTCTCCAAAACGAACCCAAAATCTCCAAGCCACGAGAAAAACTGCCTCCGCCACCCCCTTTTGCGATGTCAGAACCCCACGACCTCCCCGACATCCTCTCTCTTCCTCTGAGCTCCCTCTAAACCCCAATTCGCCATAAACAGCCCCAAAACCCACTGAAACCCTTCGCCGCCACCACCATTCAACCGCCGCCACCTTCAATCAGCTCCCCCGCCACCTGCTGACCTCAGCATCACCCCCAATGAGTATTTAATCCATTTTTGTTGATGTATGATAATAAAAATAGGATTTTTATATATGTATGATAATGAAAATAGGATTTTTATATATGTATGATAATAAAAATAGGTTTTTATATATGTATGATAATAAAAATAGGATTTTTATATACGTATGATAATAAAAATCTAATTTTTATTATATATATAGCGATATAAAAATGTGATTTTTATATATATTATAGCGAGACAAAAATGTGATTTTTATATATATTACGAGAAATAAAAATTCGATTTTTTTAATTATATATGAAGCAAAAAAAAATGTGATTTTTATAGGGTTGAATTAAAAATATGATTTTTAATATAAACCGTGTGAAACATATTTCATTGAAAACACGGTGAAGGATACAACGTGCGGGGTACAAATCCAAATCCGAACTGTTCAGAAATAAGGACTGGAGGAATGGATCCCAAAGGTGAGAACTTCTCACTTTAATTTACCTTCTAGTTAAAATATATACTAGGATGTAGACGGTGCTTAGCAGCACCCGACACCCATCGTCCACAAACCATGGACGACTTGTTTGATTTGATTGTGTTGTGAAAATTGATTGTGATGTAGAATGGAATAAATAAAATATTCATTTGTCGAAATAAATAGTTTATCGTTAATAATATAATTTTAACGTGTATATGAATAAAATAAATATTCATTTACAAATCGGACGATTTGTATTTGTACACACATTTGACTGATATGGATTGGGACGATATATTTTACACATCGCCCAACTGCACAAATAATAATCAGTGTTTGTTGTTTGAAAACCCCACACGGGTATTGGGATGATATTGAACATACACTAATCTCAATATTTAGTAGTATGTCAATCGATGGGTTGACAGGCTGTTGTAAGCGTTAATTATTTATATTCAACGCTTATGCAGTGTAGAATGCACTCTGGATGATGGTTGATTGTTTATCATTGTTATTCTATACATGTGTTGTATGAAATCCATATAAATAACATTATATGGTAATAGACAGTGTCTGATTCCAGTTCAGAAAAAATAAATATTTGAAAATAACGAATATTTTAAAATAATATTCAGTAAAAGATCAAAATATAATTTTGATGTCCGATTCGGGATGGACATAAAAATATTTAAATATATAAAGTCGTGTTGATTAGATTAACGCCATTTTGACGTGAACGATATTTATATCGATTTTATTTGTTTTTATAATGAATATCGAAAAGGAAGTGATTTCAAAATCTAATGTTTTGGAAATACTATCATTTATATATCGATGATATGGAATATTCAATTTTGATTTGAAATTGAATATGAAGTTGAAATTGTTCTGAAAACGAATTAAAACGATTTATAAAATACGTTTTAAATGGAAATCGGCGAAATATATATATATATATATATATATATATATATAATGGCCTGAATATAACGCGTCCCGCCCCAGTAGTTCACGAATTTCGACCATTGGCTTCGAATGGACATTATGGGAGATGCGATCGTCGGATTCTCCTAAACCGGAACTATTGGATTCGTATCAAAAAGAGCTTTCTAACGAATACAAGAAATTGGAAATCCAACGGTTGGATTTGGAATTGTATCCAAATCAAATTTGGAAAAGGTCGCTGTAAATGCAGTTCGATTACCGTTTATGGAAATCAATTGTACGAGCCTTGATAAAATTATTAAAAATATCAATAATTTGTGTAAAATCATAATAAATGATTTGGAAAGAATTAGGGTGAAAATCTCCATATTTGAAAAGATAAAAATATATTTTTATCAAAATGAACTAGTTATGAACTAGAATTTATAAATCCAATATTTTTAAATAAATAAATTGGATTTGAAATGGTTTTAAAAATAACCAGAATTTCCAATATATGAATTGTAATGGATTTGAATAGAATTTATCTTTGGAATATTTTGATATTGGCTTCCGTGATTATACGGACATTGTGAAGGAATTTGGAAGATATTTATATATATATATCGTTATTCCCAATATGATATTTGTTGGTTACAGAATTTGATATTGAATATAAGCCGATATATTTTCTATTCAGAGCCTTGTATTTAATATCAAATTGGTTTTAGGGTTTGTCATGAATGGTATTTTAAATAACACTTGTTTTTTAACCCGATTAATAATGGAATGAGATTTTGGGTTTGTCGTGAATGGTATCATTAATAATACTGTTCTTAAACCCAATGAAGTTAAGAAAATTAGAAACTAACTGGAAATTAGCTAAGTTGATTGCTTTCCTGGGAATTGATCTGATGTTGGTCTCAGCCTTCGGGATTAATGCTTAGGGAACTGTTCTCTTACTAATTTACGGTTAGATACTGATGTGATGGGGTCTTCAGTAACACTGTTCTTGAACCCCATGTGAAAAGAATAAATCTTTTAATTAAGATTTAAAGAAGAATTACCAATTAATTAACATTTAATTGGAATTGAAAATGGAATGTGTATTGGGTTTATTGTGAACTGTGTTTTTAACGACATTCGTTCTTTAACCCGATTTACAGTGAAATGTGATTTGGAATTTATATATCTTTTATTAAGATTTAACAGGAATTTTCCAAAGTAAAGTTTTCCAATTTAATATATTAAATTGGAATTGAATGGAGTTCGATTGATAATAATCGAAGTGAATTTTTGTGGAGGAAGACTGTTAATACATATGGAATTTAAAAGGCTTTGTCGTTATTCCATTTTTATTATTAGTCGGATACGGAAATTGACATCGATTATATATTGATTTGTTTTTCCGTGAAGATTCCATAATTAATGGAATGTGATTTGGGTTTATCGTCAACGGTGTTTTAAATAACACTTGTTCTTTAACCCAATTAACAATGGAATGAGATTTTGGATTTTTCGTGAATGGTATCTTTAATAATACTGTTCTTAAACCCAATAGAGTTAAAAAAAATTAGAAACAAACTGGAGATTAGCTAAGTTGAATGGTTTCCTGGGTATTGATCTGATGTTGGTTTCGGCCTTCGGGATTAATACCTAGGGATTTGTTCTCTTACTAATTTACGGTTTGTTAGACTTAAAGAAGGTCCTAACACCCAAATTGTTGTATTTCGAGCACAGGATATAAAGAAATAACTGAAAAATAGGGAAAAAAGAAAGACAACAAGATTTTTATAGTGGTTCGGCGTTAACGAGCCTACATCCACTTCATATTTTCTCATTTCACTCATAGATTATAATTACAATGAATATTGTCTCTCAATCACTTGAATTCAATGAATAATTCTCCCTGAACCCATTGATTCTATTGGAGAAGATGGTGGTTATTCATGGAGAAGTGTTGGCCATGGCATCCATGGACTAGGAGATGCCAAAAGTCCCTTGAAAATGCCTTCTGGAGGTGTATTTATAGCTATAGGAGAGCCCATATGGTGATCAGGTCGTGGTAGGACACATGGCACCCGATCCGAGAAAGTAGGAGCGATCATAGCCTCGAGAATAGGTCAAAATCTACATGCATAGTAGCGGGTCCTGGTCGTTGTTCGTGGTCATGGTTCGTGAACCGGGGTGGTGACCTAGTGATGGTCGTGATGGTGATGGTCAGGCAGGGTCGTGATCATGAACCAATCCCAGGGAGTGGTCAGTATCCGACCCCAGGGGGTGGTCACGATCCGACCCCAAGGGGTGGTCACGATCCGACCCCCGAGGGGTGGTCACGATCCGATCTTCAAAAAAAGCCAAAATGCAGGTTTTTTCCATATTTCTGTATGCGTTCACGGAAACAGACGTAACTTTCAAACCATAAGGCCGATTGGACCAATCGAAAGCTCTACTTGAAGCTAATTCAGAAGGCTACAAGTATTTGATGTGTTTAGATCCAAACGAGGTCGTTTGATAGGGGTTTCGAGCTAGTTTATACATATGTTGTGATTTTGACCATACTTCCCTGTGTCTTCTGACGATGTTTCTAATGGCAGATAGTGATGTTATCCAAAGATTCCATATGTGACAACATTTGACAAAAAGTGTGTCGACATGATCTTTGCTTTGGGTAGCCTGGTCACAAAGCAGACTAACATTTTGCCCCCCAAAGCACATCTTATCGCACATGAGATGTGCTTTGAATGTGTTGAGCTAAGTCTTTCTGGAACGTCATTTATCCTTGAAAAGGCTTTATCTAATTGTTGCATTGCTTCCTCGGGAGCTAGTCAGGCCAAGTTCTGTGGAGGGAATATTCGAGACGATCAAGAAATTGTTTAAACCCTGTCGAATCAAGAGGTCTAATTCATTCATCAAAAATCATGCTAGATCGTTAGCTTATGAGCGTGATCCTACACGCACGGATCGTTGCCAAACAACATCATCATTCTACGCGAGTCGAGCGCATTGTCAGGTCAGACTTTCTTTTACATATGAGTCAATGCATGAAGTGGCCATCCAAACTATTGGGTAATTCAAGAATCTTCGAGCTTTTAGTTGGTATTTGGGTAGTTAGGAGAAAGCACATTAGAATCTATATATGAATTCATTATTTGTACTCAAGTTTGGACTGTCTTAATATCTTGATATTGATCCAGGTTCTTAAAATCGCCTTGAATCGTAATAGTAAGGAATCCGAAGACCCTGATCACTCCGTATTGTGGTCAAAGGAGTCCGCAATCGCTCTGGATCGCTTCCTTTCAATGTAATTGCGATTTGAATCTTTGAAGTCACATTTGACCCATAAGCTAGCTTATTTGAACAAGCAAGACACATCCTGCAAAGTTCTGAAGATATGGTGCATATGCTTTAAATCTTGCTTCATGCGAGGGTCATCTTCAAAGTCAGTCTACGAATTTTAGCTTGTTCTCTCAGCGCTGTCGGAGGACAAGCGCAGTCAGGGCTTATACCACCAGTATTGATGGCGGTTGAGTTGAGTCAATCAGGCATCTAATCTTTGGGATTTTATACTTCCCGTCATCGCATCTGGTAAGAGTTGTAGTTTCAGCAATCTTAGTTGACCCAGATCATTCTGTACTATTTCTCAATTTAGCAAAAGTTGGAATTATATATGTAAATGGTCGAACCACATTTGCTTTAATATCGTCTCTTCTCTTTAGTCAGATAGTGAGGATTGCCTCATCGGGCATCAGCGAATTCGGTTACTCCCATCGGATCAGTGGTGGAGTTAAGTAAGATTGTTGAATGTGAGTGACTGAATGTCATTATGAAGTTAGTTGGGCCCCTCCGTTTATGATTCAATATAGTCCGAAATGGTCATCACAGTCTTTTTGAGTCTCCTTCTCATGCTCTGTTCAATTGAGCTTGACAAACAAGATCATGGGCTCGATAAGTGGTATAGATCCATTTTGGAACTGCACATTCTTATCATTCTTTTCAAGGCCTTTTCCTTTGTCCTTATTGTTTTAGGAGTTGGAAGGTGCTCCATTCTTTGTCACAAAAGCATCAAGATCGTCCATCTCGACATTAATACCTTCTTGTCATAAAAGTATGTCGACCGCAGGGTTGAATTCTCCAAAGCTTCTGAGAAAATCCCGTTACCGAAAAAGTTTAAAGTTCGGGGGAATAACAGGGGATTCTCTTGTCCCACGTGAAAGGGCTGTGATTGTCTTTATCCCTATCATCTTGAGAAGTGCCGCCCCTCGAGAGGCGCCGAATCAAACTGGCGAGCAGGTTGTTATTAAAGAATTGTTGCACATTGTCAAGATCATGGATGGTGCCCCTAGCATCTAGTCTAAGATTACAAAGGGGTTCTTTGCTGATTTCTTGCTTCCGCTTCGATATTTCCCCCGGGTAGTGGTTCGAGTCATTCGACCCGACCGGGTTCCTGTTCTTTGAATTATTGCATTCTTGCTTGGAGCCGAGTATGGAATTCGAGTTGGAGCTAAAGCTGGTCGTGCATAACCTGAGTTTGTTACAATTCTTGCATTCTCATCTAGGATGTTGCATGTAGCTGTTCCATTGTCCATGTTTACATCCACGATGTTCTGATTCGAAGCCGCATGCTGCACGCCTACTGATTGGTTTGTGTTGAATCCGAGCTGATGGTTGCTATCTGGCCGAGCCAAGTTCGTTATTGCTTGAACTTCGATTTTATCATTTCTAGCGAATTGATGATTGTTGCATGGCCTTTCAACTATCATTGATCCCCCCAGCATAAAGTCTTGAAATAAATGAGGATCGGCCTCAGGCTTCTTAGATCCACATGTGCAGTAGTCGTCAATCGAGCTTTTGTCACTCAACTGGGAACGGAGGCATCGAGTAGTTGAACTATGCCGCTTGAGGCTCGTATTCCGTTCCCCCATCCTCGGGGATTTGTTTTGAGTATCAGGGTTCGAATCAATATCTTCTCTGGATTTATATTCATTCCTCGCACCAAGAGTCGAAGTTGAATGCAAATCGATTTATTGGTACTCATCCCATGCTAATCTCCAGGCTCCAAGGATTGAAATCAAGCAATGAATAGTTGGATCCTAGTCACCTTTATTGCTCCCGTTTGCTCTATGCATCAAGGGAAAGGTCGGGGATGAAATGGTTGCATCACACTCAATTATTACATGGGATATATCCAGCCTTATCTGAGCTTCCCATTCTGAAAGTAAGTTGGGATCAGCAGATGAACGTTCTCTTTGCATCTATTTTTTGGTCTTCAAGGGGCCTGGGTCATCCTTCTGGACGTGACCGTTTGTTCGTTTCCCATTGGCATGCTGATATTGTTGCAAGTAGGGCCCTCGCATTCTTGATCAGTTATCATTTGTAAACCTGCATTTAGTAATTAAAATTTTGTTTCTTTCGCATTATCTTGTACCTGCGAATGTTCCATAATTAGTTATGCATTTAAACATTTGAAACGCAAATGAGAAAATAAGTCATGAAGCCTTATAAGTGGTCAATGCAATTGTGAATGAAAGTGCACTAAAGTAGTATGTGTGTACAGGTATGCTCCCCATCAATCATTAACTTAGTGCCTGGCCAGGGCTTTATTGAGGATTGATTAGGACTTTAACTTTTTTGCCCCCATGTCCAGACATGGAGGATCCGAGCTCAGCTTTCAGTTTTTCCCCCGACACTCCGTTGGGGTAGGATCCCTTGACTGGCATTTTAATCTATGCCTTTATACTCTCTCTGGAGTTCGAACTCAACTTTCAGTCTGCTCCCCGATCCTTCAATAAGGTAGGAGTTCTTGGGGGCGCTAATTCTCTAGCGCCATTATGCTCTCCCGATCCTTCAATGGGTTAGAGTTCTTGGGGGCACCAATCCATGGTGCCTTTATACTCTCCCGATTCTTCAGCGGCTTAGAGTTCGAGCTCGGTTCTTAGTCTGCTCACCGATCCTTCAGCGGGGCAGAAGTTATGGGGGTGCTAAGTCTCTAGCGTCTTTATACTCTCCCAATCCTTCAGTGGGGTGGAGTGTTGTCAAGGCGGTTTTTATCATGCTGCACATTCACGCCTTGTGGACGTTGTGACGGCCGGGAATTTCGCTCGATCTGAATCAGTCGTTAAACCGACAAAGACCGTTCGAAACCCCTGATCGTTTGAGAACAGGACAAATCAAAACGCAAATAGAAGAACATTTCATTGCTATTACAACAATTCCATCAGATACAAGAATATACAGAGTATAAATGAATAAATTACATAGCAACGGAAAAATAATACAAAACACAACTGAAAGTAATACACGGATACAGAGCTTTCCGAGCATCGTTCCAGCTGTAAATCAGGATCCTGTGAATATAAATCTGCAAAACCAAAACTACTAGCTTCCCGTGTCGAAAATAAGGGCACCCAGAGTTTAGGTTAAAACACTAAACTCCAGGTCAATCATGTGACTGGTGTGAGAACTAAAACAGTTATTTAAAACTTTACTTTCAAAGAGAGTAATTCAAGGGACCACGCCGTATAACACGGAACGGGTTTCCTCCCAAGAATACCAGTGCATAGAATAAACAGCGCAATGCTTTTTCGAAAAATGAAGCTATTATAAGACCCAAGTCCCATCACACAATGCAACGCAAGCCGGAGGATAGGGTTTTACCTTATAACAGCCAAACATGCTTGGTACGTTTAAAACAAATCATTTGATACTATAATAGGTGTATAGTGTCAAAACAATTTCAATCATAAATATAAATCATAGACGACATAAGTGCCCCATACCACTATGTCGCCATACTAGGCTCTACAAATAAAGCTGAAATACACGTATTGGAAATTGGATTTCCGTCATGAGTCGAGGAAAGGGGCAATCTCCTCTCCGCTTCGAGACACTCTAGCAAATGCCTCGGGACTACACACTCTGGGTAACCCCTGGATGCTTCAGGGTCGGTCCTCACTTACGTTAGAGGATTATTTATTCCTGAACACACGTTTCCCGGTACTTACAGACGTATAATCGAGGCGCCTCATCTAACAACCACATAGGTGAAAAGTATATAAATGTCAGGGCTGGTAAGTCACTGACAACACCAAAGCTAGAAAGAAACGCCGTGCTCTCCCTGCAGCCCTTATCCCGTTTTTAACTCATACCGAGGTGTGAGGCTCGCGAATTCACGCTATACACAAAGCTACGCCACGAAGGCCGTGCTTTGATCATCAACCACAAGACTTTGCTTTTCAACAGAAGCCTTGATCTATGCAACTCAGCATGCCACACAGGAAATTCATGCCATGTGATTGATATCTATCGATATATAACCTCTAAGCTCGTACGTCTCAGAGAAGGGCGTTAAGCAAGAGAATAAATTCTCCACCGCCAAACAGATATATATTTAACAGAAATCAATCAACACAGAATAAAATCCAATGTCAGACACACAATCCATTTACAAGTTTGTTCTGGGTCTGAACGAAACCGGAGGCACTTTCCTCGCATATCCATCCATCTCCAAGTACGTCTGGACGACCACCAACTATTTCCATCCTCTTGGGTGTACAGCCCAATCAGGATCGTCAGTAATTATCCAAACGATGTGAAGACTTCCGGTCTTCGACCACCGTCTTCATCTTCGACATATCGTCGAATCGGTTATTCAGAATGGGTGTAAACCCGGCCTTTCCGAACAACCCACGTATATTAAAAACAAATGTTACACAAACACAACATACGCCTTATCTCAATTCAGAATATCCTTTTATTCACAAAATCACATTTTTAGGGAGTAGGTTCCCATTAATTTTATCAACGATAAATTCTTCTAAATTTATTCTTTAATCTTCCTTTGGATGTTATTTCAAACCAAATTATGGTTTTCTAAACTAGTGTAACGACCCGGATTTTTAGCGACTTTGGTTATCGACATAAGCTCGATGTCGATAACCAAAACACCGAAAAATCCTGGTAATTAGTGAAAGAAATTAGAGGGTGAGGAAAGATAAGATAGAAAATTAGAATAGAAGAAGAAGAAGAACACAACATCAGAGTAACACGAATCTCACAGCGGAACGAATAACATATAATATATATAACATAACTTGAAATATACATCTATACTTGCATATACATTATTATCAAAGTACAGCACTTACAACACAGCGGAAACAACTATAGCTATATGATCCTGAAGCCTCCTGCTCCAGCTCTTCAATTATATCTGTAAAATCCCGACTACTTGACTGTCCGTACAAATTTAGGCACCCAAGAGTTTAGGGAAAAACAACAAAATAAACTCCGGGTCAGTCATGGGACTGGTGTGAGTAAAACAGTTTAAAAACAGTTCGAACAAGTACACGATATCTCATAAGACCACGCTGCATAACGGAACGGGTTTTTCCCTTATGAGAATCCAAATTATCTTTATATCAAAAACCTTTTGATATTATAATAATGTCTATCAACACAATATAATAATCATCTAGCAGAAACACTTTCATCTCACGTTCTACATATATAGTATGCAATCAAATCCGCAAGCACGTATTGGGTAATGGATTTCCAACTATGACAAGGTATGGAACCACCTTTCGCTTGTGTACCTCTAGAGAGGAATACACTGGGTTCAACAAGAACATCTTGCAACCCGGCCACACATGACCGACCACTCATTTCGCTTGAGTGTATCGAATGTATATCACCAACGGCTGGGATCAGCAACCATTTCCCGAATGGGACAGCATCAACAATAGATTTTTAGAAGTAAATGAAAACTCTAGATAAGGTGATTATACACCCTACTTCGGTGCGACCGACTTCGCCATGCTGCCTGCCCGATTTCTGTCATTTACCGGATGATGAGGCTAGAAGCTACGCTTTATCATCATACCAGATTCACTTTGAATGCCACATCGTTAAATCCATCAAATCATCGATTGACGTCCTCAACCATGCATTACGCGCTAGCTAAAAGAAGTTCCCTTCTCCGCTTCCACTCTTGGTACAGTTGGAGAAATCAATATACGTGATCGTCTGGACATACTCTGTCAGACATCCGTCCATACAAGTCACCCAGGAACAGGATGAACCGAAGGCACTATTCTGTAAACAGGATAGCCCTTGCATAACTCCGTCTTCAATTTCCTTTGGCATATATGATTCGCAGCGCTTATGCCAATACAGAGTGGTTCTTTGGATAATAATCCAACCGGTCTCTCCATATTAACAACGTTAAAATGGTCAAAACTTCGATAGTCTGTGATTTAACTATCGAATAAAAACAGGTGTGGAAACAACGATATTATTTCCAAATGGAAATTATATCGATCAAACATCATTTAACATTCATCTCCTTAGTTCATTTTTCATCTCCTGTTTCCCTATATTCAACATTTCTTATTCTCTAAATTTAGAAAATATATGTTATTACCATTGGAAAACATTTCCAATTCTTGTTTCCTTTATTAGAAAACATTTCTGGTTTCTTATTTGGAAAACATTTCCAAAGCTCCTTCATTGGACTTAGACAGATGTTTAAACAAACATCGCTATGCCAACTCAAACCATTTCCTTTACTGACAAACCTTAACTATTCCTTAGTTAAAACGAAGCCAATCAAGTTGGGGTAGAACTACCTCTCAGACCTTAACTGAACAACATTTCTAACTTTGAAATAGGCAAAGTTCACTTTATATCCCTTTACTAACTTCCTTACTTAACCCTCCTTCGAATAGCTATATTCGATTTACTATTTTCACTTAACTCTATTCGATTAACCCTTATCAATTAACTCTATTCGATTAACACTGTTGGATTAACTCTATTTGACTAACGCTATAGATTTACTCATTTCGCTTAACTCCTTTCGAATAAACTATATTCGATAACTCCTTTTACTTTCTTCGAATAAACTATATTCGATAAACTCATTTTACTTTCTATTCGAATAACTATATTCGATTAACTCATTTTACTTTCTCTTCGAATAAACTATATTCGATTAACTCATTTTACTTTCTCTTCGAATAAACTATATTCGATTAACTCATTTTACTTTCTACTTTAATCGATTAAACTAACATCGATTAACTCCTTTGCTTTAACTCTAATCGATTAAACTAACATCGATTAACTCGTTTTAACTTTATCTCTAATCGATTAACTAACATCGATTAACTCTTTTTAACTTTATCTCAAATCGATTAACTAACATCGATTAACTCTTTTATACTTTATCTATAATCGATTAACTAACATCGATTAACTCTTTTATACTTTATCTCTAATCGATTAACTAACATCGATTAACACTTTTTAACTTTATCTCTAATCGATTAACTAACATCGACTAACTCTTTTATTCTATTCGAATAAACTATGTTCGATTAGCTCCTTTTTTCTATTCGAATAAACTATTCATTTATAAAGATTTACTTTTAGTAACAGTTCTTCACTTTACCAATGATTTCCCTTTTATAAAACTCTATTCGTTTTAAAAACATTTTTCCCTTTTATTTACTTTCGAAATATTTCCTTTTGTAAAATCTGTTGATTTTATAAAATCCCTTTATTTCAATATACATTGAAATAATTCTTTTTACATCCCAGGATCTTTTATGATATTTAAAATATCGAATAAAAATGATCAACATCATTCCAACACCCATAATCCATAACAGATTATATAAAACATCATATATCACAATATATGAAAACAGTAAAATAAATGTTGAGGAATCCAGTTGGATTCCTCCAACCCGTTTCCCTGCATCACAGATGTTAAACAATATAGATAACATCACTTTCAGTTCTATATGATACATTCTGTTAAACAGAATCAATATAGAAATTTAGTTAACTGACTAGCAGTTCAATCAAACAATCAACACACAGTAAATCAGACAATTTTTAACAGTTCTAAAAATACAACATGAAATTATAAACTGTTCAGAGTTAGTGAGATTTACTCACATTTGCGCGTTAGCCGTTTAATAACGGTTTGCGTTATTTGATTCAGTCGGACAATTTATTTCGCCATAAATTGTAACGATCTCGGATTGACTCGCGGTCAGTCCCATTGTGTAGTGTTTGTCCACACGATCCCAACGCAACTTACGGTTCGTGATTCTGATACAGTATGGCCAAGATATCGCTTAAGCAAGTTAATACAATTTAAATAAGAAAAATAACTTGAATTTCTTTAAAAAGGACTTGGGCTTAACCTTTCCACTTCGGCCCAATTAGATAAACAATGGCCCCTTTAAAACATGTCCTTCTTCTTCCTATTTTGAGCACCAACCCGTCGCTCCTTCATTGGTGAATCCCATGGCCGAACATCCACTGCTAACTCCTCCATTCTTCCACTTCGAATTAAACAAAATATATGATAATTCCTCCCTTCACATCTACTACCTCCTCCTCCTAAAATCGACGAGCTCGAAGCCCCTTAGCATTTTCCATCGAACTGCTCATCCCCCACAAGTACCGATGGTTTTTATCTCCGAAAATCCCAATACTCCCACAAACGATGCGGCTTCCAACCACAAACACAAATCACAACTCCATTTAAAAGATCGATGCTAAAATCTTAACCGAACCTTAACCCTAGCTTTCAGCGTGATTTTCCTGTAACCAAAATACTGACGTCGAGCTCCATAAATCGCACACTAAGTTGAAGAGGAATGATTTGTGAATCCGAATATATACTTTTCCTAATTTATAGGATTTATTTGATTTTATTTTTGAGGATTTCTTTCTCTCGTTTTAGCCTGCAGAAAACTAAGTGGCGGCTTGGAGTGTTTGGTTATATAGGAGGATGAAAATCTTGTGTGGCTGTAGGAGATGGTGGGTGGCCTGATTCTAGCCTCAGAAATGACTTAGATATTTTATTTTTATCTTTTTTTATATTCGTTTAAGCATTCTAAAAATCCGTGTGACCACACGCGATGCCCAAAAATCACCAAACTGGGCATGTAGCTAGAGTTCGACATTACGGTCCCAACAAAACTGGTTTCGTCGAATTTCGACTCCGTTTGCTCACACAGCGTATTTTTAACCGTCAAAATACTGACTGTTTCTCACTCTAAAAATCAGTACGACCACACAGTGACTCTAAAAATCACGAAACTGGAAATCTAACAACTATCTGACATTGCGGATCCAACAAAATTAGTTTCGTCGAATTCCGACTACTTTTGCAAAACCGGCTATTTTTAAAGCTCTGGATGACCCATTTAAATATATAAATATATTTAAATAAAATTAAATTAAATATAAATAAATTTATATTATCGTATATATTCACAATGGAATACCATACAGCTTCAGAATATTATATCAGAATTTACAGTTTGATATTTCAGAATTTAGATTTATCGAAATTCAGTTTATATCGAAAATCCTTTTATAAAGTAAATAAAGCGTCGCAAATTATGAAGGAATTCCACAGCGACTTTTTTGAAATTTGATTTAGACATATCTCAAAATCTACACGACGAAATCCCGATTTTTCTCTTCCACTAGAAAGATATACTCCACCAGCTCCACACGTTTCTTCTTTCACAGAAATCCGGCTTAAAACGAATCCTGTACATTCAGTTGAAGTTCGAATCGCCAATTTACGAACTGCAGCGCCATTTCGAGCTCGTTTATAATTATATTATAAACTATACGTTCAACTGTCGACGATAGAATATATTCGTTATTCAAGTTCAATTCCAAGCTGAATTAAATATCACAGATGATCCGGTTCACACCATATCGCCATTTCAGCCAATTCTGATTATTTCAGAATTAAATATATTATTTAATTTATTATTTTAAATTAAATATTCACCATTATTTAATTCCACGATCATTAAATTCTCTAAACCACCATTTCAAAAATTAAATAAATAAATTATAATACCTCTGCCAATGCGGGTCATTAATCTTCCCCACTTAAAATAATTTCGTCCTCGAAATTGCTAAAAGTAGAGGACGACCCTATCGACTAGTTTGAACATATTTGTTCACTTCTTAACTTCAGTTTCAACTGAACCAATTTAATTTCAATTAAATTATTAATTAATTCTTATCAACGAAAATTTTCAAAAATCCTGAAAATTTTCTAACACTGTAACGACCCGGATTTTGAGCGACTTTGGTTATCGACATAAACGCGACGTCGATAACCAAACCATCGAAAAATCCTGGTAATTAGTGAAAGAAATTAGAGGGTGAGGAAAGATAAGATAGAAACTTAGAATAGAAGAAGAAGAAGAAGAACACAACATCAGAGTAACACGAATCTCATAGCGGAACGAATAAATATATTTCATAACATAACTTTGAAATACAACTTGGTACTTGAATATACATATCATTATCAAAGTACAGCACTTACAACACAGTGGAAATAAACTATAGCTATATGATCCTGAAGCCTCCTGCTCCAAGCTCTTCCAGTATATCTGTAAATCCCGACTACTTGACTGCCCGTACAAATTTAGGCACCCAAGAGTTAGGGAAAACAACAAAGTAAACTCCGGGTCAGTCATGGGACTGGTGTGAGTAAAACAGTTAAAAATCAGTTCGAACAAGTACATGATATCTCATAAGACCACGCCGCATAACGGAACGGGTTTTTCCCTTATGAGAATCCAAAATAACTTTATATCAAAAACCCTTTTGATATTATAATAATGCCTATCAATCACAGTATATATAATCATCTAGCAGAAACGCTTTCATCTCACGTTCTACATATATAGTATACAATCAAAACCGCAAGCACGTATTGGGTAATGGATTTCCAACTATGACAAGGTATGGAATCACCTTCCGCTTGTGTACCTCTAGAGAGGAATACACTGGGTTCAACAAGAACATCTTGCAACCCGACCACACATGACCGACCACTCATTTCACTTGAGTGTATCGAATGTATATCACCAACAGTTGGGATCAGCAACCGTTTCCCGAATGGGACAGCATCAACAATAGATTTTTTAGAAGTAAATGAAACTCTAGATCAGGTGATTATACACCCTACTTCGGTGCGACCGACTTAGCCATGCTGCCTGCCCGATTTCTGTCATTTACCGGATGATGAGGCTAGAAGCTACGCTTTATCATCACACCAGATTCACTTTGAATGCCACATCGTCAAATCCATCAAATCACCGATCGACGTCCTCAACCATACATTACGCGTTAGCTAAAAGAAGTTTCCTTCTCCGCTTCCACTCTTGGTACAGTTGGAGAAATCGATATATGTGATTGTCAGGAAATACTCTGTCGGACATCCGTCCATACAAGTCATCCAGGAACAGGATGAACCGAAGGCACTATTATGTAAACAGGATAGCCCTTGCATAACTCCGTCTTCAATTTCCTTTGGCATATATGATTCGCAACGGTTATGCCAATACAGAGTGGTTCTTCGGATAATAATCCAACCGGTCTCTCCATATTAACAACGTTAAAATGGTCAAAACTTCGATAGTCTGTGATTTAACTATCAAATAAAAATAGATGTGCAAACAATGATATTATTTCCAAATGGAAATTATATCGATCAAACATCATTTAACATTCATCTCCTTAGTTCATTAATTTACTTATCTCATGTTTCCCTACGTTCAATATTCCTTATTTTCTAAATTGGGAAAATATACGTTATTAACAATGGAAAACATTTCCATTTCTTTGTTTCTTTATTAGAAAACATTTCTGGTTTCTTATTTGGAAAACATTTCCAAAGCTTCTTCATTGGACTTAGACAGATGTTTAAACAAACCATCGCGATGCCAACTCAAACCATTTCCTTCACTGCCGAACCTTAACTATTCCTTAGTTAAAAACGAAGCCAATCAAGTTGGGGTAGAACTACCTCTCAGACCTTAACTGAACAACATTTCTAACTTTGAAATAGGCAACGTTCACTTTATATTCCTTAACACACTTCCTTACTTAACCCTCCTTCGAATAACTATATTCGATTGACTCTTATCAATTAACTCTATTGGACTAACCCCTATCAATTAACTCTATTGGACTAACACTATTTGACTAACGCTATTTATTTACTCATTTCACTTACTCTTTGCGAATAAACTATATTCGATAATTCCTTTTACTTTCTATTCGAATAACTATATTCGATTAACTCATTTGCTTCTATTCGAATAACTATATTCGATTTAACTCATTTGCTTCTATTCGAATAACTATATTCGATTTAACTCATTTGCTTCTATTCAAATAACTATATTCGATTTAACTCATTTGCTTCTATTCGAATAACTATATTCGATTATCTCCTTTCAACTTTATTCTCTAATCGATTAACTAACATCGATTAACTTCTTTTACTTTATTCTCTAATCGATTAACTAACATCGATTAACTTCTTTTACTTTATTCTCTAATCGATTAACTAACATCGATTAACTTCTTTTACTTTATTCTCTAATCGATTAACTAACATCGATTAACTTCTTTTACTTTATTCTCTAATCGATTAACTAACATCGATTAACTTCTTTTTAACTTTATTCTCTAATCGATTAACTAACATCGATTAACTTCTTTTACTTTATTCTCTAATCGATTAACTAACATCGATTAACTTCTTTTTAACTTTATTCTCTAATCGATTAACTAACATCGATTAACTTCTTTTTATAAACTACGTTTTCCGTTACAACTATTTCCTTTTTATAACGTTTACTTGCCGTTACAAATATATCCTATTTATAACTTCTATTTACCGTTACAAATATTTCCTATTTATAACTTCTATTTACCGTTACAAATATTTCCTATTTATAACTTCTATTTACCATTACAAATATTTCCTATTTATAACTTCTATTTACCGTTACAAATATTTCCTATTTATAACTTCTATTTACCGTTACAAATATTTCCTATTTATAACTTCTATTTATTTTCTAAATAAATATTCCTTTTCTATTTCTATTTATTTTCTAAATAAATATCCCTTTTATAAAACTGTGTTCGTTTTATAAATAATTCCTTTTATAAAATCCTGTGATTTTATAAAATTCCTTTTATTTCAATATACATTGAAATACTTCTTTTTACATCCCAGGGTCTTTTATGATATTTACAATATCGAATAACAATGATCAACATCATTCCAACACCCATAATCCATAACAGATTATATAACACATCGTATATCACAATATATGAAAACAGTAAAATAAATGTTGAGGAATCCAGTTGGATTCCTCCAACCTGTTTCCCTGCATCACAGATGTTAAACAATATAGATAACATCACTTCCAGTTCTATATGATATATTCTGTTAAACAGAATCAATATAGAAATTAAATCAACTGACTAGCAGTTCAATCAAACAGTCAACATACAGTCAATCAATATCTAACAGTTCTAAAAATATAACATGAAATTATAAACTGTTTAAAGTTAGTGAGATTTACTCACATTGGACGATCATCGTTAATAACGATAACCATCACTTGATTCGGACGGACAATTTATTTTGCTATAAATTGTAACGAGCCTCATTTCACTTCCAGACAGTTCCAGTGTGTAGCCATTGTCGAGACGGTTCCAACGTCTCTTGTTTTCGTCAGATTCCATTCAGTCATTGGCCCAAACCTTTGCACCAACCCAACCCGCTAAACAGTCCCTTACTTCTTCCAGAATTTGGGAAAAATCCCGTCCAGTATGACTCCACTCTCGTGATAAACCAAACCACCAAGACCTCACCGATGTTCATCTAGTCCCCGTCTTCCTTACTTCGACAACACCAAGCCACTTCAACTTTTTTTACATCACAACGCATGCTCCCCCTTCTGATTCCTATTCACGTTTCAGTCAACCATACTTCACACATATCACGTACACTGGGTACAGTGCCATCTCCTCAACATTTCATACTTCTCCTCTATTGTTAATAATCAAAGGGATTTAACTAATTTAATGACTTATAAATTAACACAAACCCATGTTTTTCCACAGCAGGTCTTCTTCCAAAATGATTTGAACCACTCCAGTATTTACAAACTAAACCCACCGTCCACCCTATCATCAAACCCCACAACAGTTTACCACTCCCTAGAACATCATCCCTCATGCTACTTTGGCCATCACCGAATAGGATACCTTTTACCACCGTATACTCTTGCAACTAAAACCATTTCGTTTACTGGTTCTACCCCTCGCTGCTGTGTTCTTCAATCCAGTGTTAACCGGAAAACAAAGGTCGAAGTTTTGTAAATCCACGTTTTAGGCTGCTGAACTTCTTCTTCCCCTTCATACTTCCATCTCGACGTTCACGACTCCCCTGTCTTCTCTTTCAAGCCAGATCCGCCTATGAGAAAGTCGAGCTCCCCTGAATCCGAGTCTTAGCCCTAGCCGACAGCCTGACAAACCCATCGTACAAAGATATCTTCGAACCCCCCCAGAGATTATATCAGAATACCGTGAATCCTCCTACGATCTCGTCTATAATCGTTTCATGATTTTTGGTTTGATTTTGTTGGAGGATTTTCTTTTGAGGATTTCTTTTCTCGTTTTTATTTAGAAAACGCTGGCGGCTCAGAATTTCTGAAGCCAAAAGTTGTGCATAGGGTTTAGGAAGGTAAAAGATTATTTATAGGTTTTTAAACTGTTGCGTGTTTTGATTGGGAACCAAGGAATGTTTATATGTTGCGTGGTTGATTAGTAATCAAGGGATGTTTCTATTTGTTTTAAGTATATACCTTGTTTCCATAATGTTTAGTGTATTCACATTAAAAAAAATCACGTTCATTGCTACAGACTGAAATAAAGATACAGCCTTGTCCAGCGAGGTGTCCTGATCCCAAAAATATAATAGTACCGGTAGGTGGTTTTATATTTTGAAACTTCAAAATGTTGATTTCAGGGTGCAAAATACTTCAAATAAAAAGTCGCTTATTTAATTAATTAAAAATTACTGAAAAATTCTAAAAATTAAATTATCGTTATGTCCCAAAAGAACCTTGTCTGAATTCACACCCGATATCTAGTTATTTTGAAATAACCGTTACGGTCGATAAACGATTCCATAGCGACTATTTTAATATTTGATTTGGACATATCTCAAAATCTACACGACGAAATTATGATTTTTCTCTTCCACTAGAAAGATATACTCCACCAGCTCCACACGTTTCTTGTTTCACAGAAATCCGGCTTCAAACGAATCATGCACATTCAGTTGAAGTTCAAATCGCCAAATAGCGAACTGCAGCGCCATTTCGAGTTTGTTTATAATTATATTATAAACTATATGTTCAACTGTCGTTTATATAATATATTCGTTATTCAAATTCAATTATAAACTGAATTAAATATCACAGATGATCCCGTTCACACCATATCGTCATTTCGACCATTCAGAATTAAATATCTTATTTAATTTAATATTTCAATTAAATATTCATCATAATTAAATTACACGACCATTTAATTCACTAACCCACCATTAATATAATTAAATAAATTAATCATAATACCCCTGCCAATGCGGGTCATTACAATCTTCCCCACTTAAAATAATTTCGTCCTCGAAATTGCTAAAAGGTAGAGGACGACCCTATCGGTTGGTTAGAACATATTTGTTCACTTCTTAACTTCAGTTTCAACTGAACCAATTTAATTTCAATTAAATATTTAATAAATTCTTATCAACGAAAATTTTCAAAAATCCTGAAAATTTCTAACGCCTTAACTCTTCGAAAAATTTCGCCAGCACCTCCTTTGTACTGGTCAATCGGTCAAACTCCAACTCGCCTCTCTGGGCCATCTCCAACCCAAAAGAAAATCAAACAGCCAAGCGGCTTGCCAATTCGGCTCATCAAAAACACCAAACTCATATATAATATAAATTGGTACCTTTTTGTCGGGCATATCATTATATCCTTTCCATCTGCTGTTAACTCAGCATATACCAATGTCATCCCAATCAAAATTTCAATCTGCTTTTATCCCCAACACAACCATTCGCTTATATCCGAGCCAAATATCATTTCAAACTCAAGTTTCGTTCTTGATTCCCACTCTTAACTTGATTATCACATTATACTTCAAATTTGAATCTCACAATCCAAATTGCCTTGATATCATTCTAATTCAATCTCAGTTACCACTTTACTGGCTTTACTTTAATTCAAATTTTGCTTTCACAAATTTCTGTTAAATTTGTTTGTAATTCAAACAGTCTCTTCCTGGGAATTTTAAACAGTTTACCTTTTTCAAAAAAAATCAAATTTTCCTTTTCGAAATTCAACTGAGCCCATAATCAATATTCCATTAGTTAAATCACTTCTCTATTTCTTTATCAATATTTGTTAACCAAATATTTTCACTAACCATATTGGCCTTTTATGTTATTTGGAAAACATCTCCGAACATCGCCTTCCTTTAAACTTTAGAAAATACATGCTATTTATAATTGGAACATATTCCAATTACTTATCTCTTTTCCGATCTCGTTTATTTCTATACCTAGGAAATATTCTTTATTATATCTCCAAGCTTACATTTATTAAGGTTAAAACGGATGTTGTGTAAAACATCGCTACGACAACCCAAATACTATATTCAACTAGCTCTTATTCAACATTGATCTTCGAGCCTGAAATCTTACTATTTATTTGTTAATAATGAAATTAATCAAGTTGGGGTACAATTACCTCTCAAACCTTGACTGAATAACATTTATAACGTCAAAACAGATATGACTACTTACTCGAATAATCAATATCATACAACTACTTATTCACTTTTAAACACGTATACGCTTCATCTTTCTATTCTTACTAGATTTTATTCTAGACTTCCTTTTTGATTTTGCTATTCTATTTCTAAGTTCGTTTCCTTATCGACTTCAATATATATCGATACGTTGATTTCTAACTATCGAATTATCTTAAAAATATTCTAACTCCTTAAATTCCCGGAAAAATTCGCCATAACCTCCTTTGTACTAGGAGCATCAGGAAAATCCCCAAACTGCCACACAGGCCTTCTCCAATCAAAAGAAAAAGAAAAGCCAAGCGGCTAGCCGATACGGCGCATAAAATCTCATATATGAATTAAATACATACCTTTTGTCGAGCATTCTATTTATATACCTTCATACCTTTTCCATACCTATCTCATGTATATCCATACATTGCTAATTCATTCCAACTTAATCCAATCGTTTTAACTTATTTCGTTAGGTGATTTTCAAATTACTGGTTTGCCCATTTCACCTTCATATTTGAATATACATGTTCAAATATAGGTTTAACTTGTTTATCAACTAATTGAATTTCATTTCAATTCTCTTTGAATTTCCCATATTCAAATTCCATTTCAAATCTCTTATTCAAATTCCATATATGAATTTCATTATTCAAATCTCTTATTCAAATTCCATTCGATTTCTCTTATGTCAAATTTTATTCGATTTCTCATATGTCAAATTCTATTTGATTTCTCATATGTCAAATTCTATTCGATTTCTATACTCGAATTTCCTCTATTCAAATTCTATATCACTTCCATTGAATTTCATATATTCAAACTTCCTTTGAATTTCTATATTCAATTTCTATTTCACTTTAGGTATTCAAATCCTATATTTTCAAACTCTATTGAATTATATATTCCAGTTCCCATTTCAACTCTATTTGAAATCTATATTCGAATTCCTATTTCAAATTCTATTTTGAAATTCTATTTTCAAATTCCATTTCAATCTATCTTTATTCATTCTTTACATAAGTCTCGATTTCAATTCCTTTTGAAATCGATATTACTACCTTTGGAAAATAGGTTCCCCTTTCAACTTTACACCTGTATTTTTATTTCTGAATTATCCAATGATAATTCTTTTCACCTCATTCATAAACTTCGTTTATAAAAGAACTATTTATAAACCTCGTTTATAAAGGAACTTCTCGTTTTATTTCTTTTAAAACAAGTTAATATTTCAAATCTATTTAAAAATTCAAATTCTATATTATAAATCCCATTTTGAAATTCAACACAACTTGTCTTTCCCAAAACAAATTTAAAACAGTATCTCTGGTAGTAATTCGTCACTTACAACTCGAAAATGAATACTGATGATGCAGCTGTCATCATCAGTATCTATTTTCCAGCGATCGAAGTGAGTTCAATACTATAAAACCATTTCTAAACATTTCCACTTTGAAATTCATTTCAAAATATAATTCACACTGCTTGTAAAACAATTTAAAATCTCCCAGGATCTTAAATTTTCCTTATTTTTAATCCCAATCCATTTACAAACACTTATCCAAATTTTCCCGAGTTTTAACTCAATTCCTGGATTAAATTTCAGATTTAACTCATCTGATTTCACGTATTTCACTTATATGAATTCTGATTGGTTATTTACATAACCATTTTACTTATAATCTTACTCGATTATAATAACAACCAATATATCCATTATATTATAATTTTGATATATATATCTTCTCTAGATCAAGATATACCTTGGGTAAACTTATTTTAATTTACCCTCTTTTCAAAACATATCGTGTCGACCCATCGTATTCGAGTGTTCATTTACTCCTACCGATACAGTGGATCAAACTGATCGACCAGAACTCATAAACAACTCAACCAATGAATCTCCACAATATAAAACAAATTTTTATATCAAATACAAATACGTTCACTCGTATATATACACTCAATCTCAGTCTAGGGTGTTACTAACCCTATCTCTACCGAGTCACGCCACAGAGCCAAGTAATTCTTAACTTAAGCTCTGATACCAACTGTAACGACCCGGATTTTGAGCGACTTTGGTTATCGACATAAACGCGACGTCGATAACCAAACCATCGAAAAATCCTGGTAATTAGTGAAAGAAATTAGAGGGTGAGGAAAGATAAGATAGAAACTTAGAATAGAAGAAGAAGAAGAAGAACACAACATCAGAGTAACACGAATCTCATAGCGGAACGAATAAATATATTTCATAACATAACTTTGAAATACAACTTGGTACTTGAATATACATATCATTATCAAAGTACAGCACTTACAACACAGTGGAAATAAACTATAGCTATATGATCCTGAAGCCTCCTGCTCCAAGCTCTTCCAGTATATCTGTAAATCCCGACTACTTGACTGCCCGTACAAATTTAGGCACCCAAGAGTTAGGGAAAACAACAAAGTAAACTCCGGGTCAGTCATGGGACTGGTGTGAGTAAAACAGTTAAAAATCAGTTCGAACAAGTACATGATATCTCATAAGACCACGCCGCATAACGGAACGGGTTTTTCCCTTATGAGAATCCAAAATAACTTTATATCAAAAACCCTTTTGATATTATAATAATGCCTATCAATCACAGTATATATAATCATCTAGCAGAAACGCTTTCATCTCACGTTCTACATATATAGTATACAATCAAAACCGCAAGCACGTATTGGGTAATGGATTTCCAACTATGACAAGGTATGGAATCACCTTCCGCTTGTGTACCTCTAGAGAGGAATACACTGGGTTCAACAAGAACATCTTGCAACCCGACCACACATGACCGACCACTCATTTCACTTGAGTGTATCGAATGTATATCACCAACAGTTGGGATCAGCAACCGTTTCCCGAATGGGACAGCATCAACAATAGATTTTTTAGAAGTAAATGAAACTCTAGATCAGGTGATTATACACCCTACTTCGGTGCGACCGACTTAGCCATGCTGCCTGCCCGATTTCTGTCATTTACCGGATGATGAGGCTAGAAGCTACGCTTTATCATCACACCAGATTCACTTTGAATGCCACATCGTCAAATCCATCAAATCACCGATCGACGTCCTCAACCATACATTACGCGTTAGCTAAAAGAAGTTTCCTTCTCCGCTTCCACTCTTGGTACAGTTGGAGAAATCGATATATGTGATTGTCAGGAAATACTCTGTCGGACATCCGTCCATACAAGTCATCCAGGAACAGGATGAACCGAAGGCACTATTATGTAAACAGGATAGCCCTTGCATAACTCCGTCTTCAATTTCCTTTGGCATATATGATTCGCAACGGTTATGCCAATACAGAGTGGTTCTTCGGATAATAATCCAACCGGTCTCTCCATATTAACAACGTTAAAATGGTCAAAACTTCGATAGTCTGTGATTTAACTATCAAATAAAAATAGATGTGCAAACAATGATATTATTTCCAAATGGAAATTATATCGATCAAACATCATTTAACATTCATCTCCTTAGTTCATTAATTTACTTATCTCATGTTTCCCTACGTTCAATATTCCTTATTTTCTAAATTGGGAAAATATACGTTATTAACAATGGAAAACATTTCCATTTCTTTGTTTCTTTATTAGAAAACATTTCTGGTTTCTTATTTGGAAAACATTTCCAAAGCTTCTTCATTGGACTTAGACAGATGTTTAAACAAACCATCGCGATGCCAACTCAAACCATTTCCTTCACTGCCGAACCTTAACTATTCCTTAGTTAAAAACGAAGCCAATCAAGTTGGGGTAGAACTACCTCTCAGACCTTAACTGAACAACATTTCTAACTTTGAAATAGGCAACGTTCACTTTATATTCCTTAACACACTTCCTTACTTAACCCTCCTTCGAATAACTATATTCGATTGACTCTTATCAATTAACTCTATTGGACTAACCCCTATCAATTAACTCTATTGGACTAACACTATTTGACTAACGCTATTTATTTACTCATTTCACTTACTCTTTGCGAATAAACTATATTCGATAATTCCTTTTACTTTCTATTCGAATAACTATATTCGATTAACTCATTTGCTTCTATTCGAATAACTATATTCGATTTAACTCATTTGCTTCTATTCGAATAACTATATTCGATTTAACTCATTTGCTTCTATTCAAATAACTATATTCGATTTAACTCATTTGCTTCTATTCGAATAACTATATTCGATTATCTCCTTTCAACTTTATTCTCTAATCGATTAACTAACATCGATTAATTTCTTTTACTTTATTCTCTAATCGATTAACTAACATCGATTAACTTCTTTTACTTTATTCTCTAATCGATTAACTAACATCGATTAACTTCTTTTACTTTATTCTCTAATCGATTAACTAACATCGATTAACTTCTTTTACTTTATTCTCTAATCGATTAACTAACATCGATTAACTTCTTTTTAACTTTATTCTCTAATCGATTAACTAACATCGATTAACTTCTTTTACTTTATTCTCTAATCGATTAACTAACATCGATTAACTTCTTTTTAACTTTATTCTCTAATCGATTAACTAACATCGATTAACTTCTTTTTATAAACTACGTTTTCCGTTACAACTATTTCCTTTTTATAACGTTTACTTGCCGTTACAAATATATCCTATTTATAACTTCTATTTACCGTTACAAATATTTCCTATTTATAACTTCTATTTACCGTTACAAATATTTCCTATTTATAACTTCTATTTACCATTACAAATATTTCCTATTTATAACTTCTATTTACCGTTACAAATATTTCCTATTTATAACTTCTATTTACCGTTACAAATATTTCCTATTTATAACTTCTATTTATTTTCTAAATAAATATTCCTTTTCTATTTCTATTTATTTTCTAAATAAATATCCCTTTTATAAAACTGTGTTCGTTTTATAAATAATTCCTTTTCTAAAATCCTGTGATTTTATAAAATTCCTTTTATTTCAATATACATTGAAATACTTCTTTTTACATCCCAGGGTCTTTTATGATATTTACAATATCGAATAACAATGATCAACATCATTCCAACACCCATAATCCATAACAGATTATATAACACATCATATATCACAATATATGAAAACAGTAAAATAAATGTTGAGGAATCCAGTTGGATTCCTCCAACCTGTTTCCCTGCATCACAGATGTTAAACAATATAGATAACATCACTTCCAGTTCTATATGATATATTCTGTTAAACAGAATCAATATAGAAATTAAATCAACTGACTAGCAGTTCAATCAAACAGTCAACATACAGTCAATCAATATCTAACAGTTCTAAAAATATAACATGAAATTATAAACTGTTTAAAGTTAGTGAGATTTACTCACATTGGACGATCATCGTTAATAACGATAACCATCACTTGATTCGGACGGACAATTTATTTTGCTATAAATTGTAACGAGCCTCATTTCACTTCCAGACAGTTCCAGTGTGTAGCCATTGTCGAGACGGTTCCAACGTCTCTTGTTTTCGTCAGATTCCATTCAGTCATTGGCCCAAACCTTTGCACCAACCCAACCCGCTAAACAGTCCCTTACTTCTTCCAGAATTTGGGAAAAATCCCGTCCAGTATGACTCCACTCTCGTGATAAACCAAACCACCAAGACCTCACCGATGTTCATCTAGTCCCCGTCTTCCTTACTTCGACAACACCAAGCCACTTCAACTTTTTTTACATCACAACGCATGCTCCCCCTTCTGATTCCTATTCACGTTTCAGTCAACCATACTTCACACATATCACGTACACTGGGTACAGTGCCATCTCCTCAACATTTCATACTTCTCCTCTATTGTTAATAATCAAAGGGATTTAACTAATTTAATGACTTATCAATTAACACAAACCCATGTTTTTCCACAGCAGGTCTTCTTCCAAAATGATTTGAACCACTCCAGTATTTACAAACTAAACCCACCGTCCACCCTATCATCAAACCCCACAACAGTTTACCACTCCCTAGAACATCATCCCTCATGCTACTTTGGCCATCACCGAATAGGATACCTTTTACCACCGTATACTCTTGCAACTAAAACCATTTCGTTTACTGGTTCTACCCCTCGCTGCTGTGTTCTTCAATCCAGTGTTAACCGGAAAACAAAGGTCGAAGTTTTGTAAATCCACGTTTTAGGCTGCTGAACTTCTTCTTCCCCTTCATACTTCCATCTCGACGTTCACGACTCCCCTGTCTTCTCTTTCAAGCCAGATCCGCCTGTGAGAAAGTCGAGCTCCCCTGAATCCGAGTCTTAGCCCTAGCCGACAGCCTGACAAACCCATCGTACAAAGATATCTTCGAACCCACCCCAGAGATTATATCAGAATACCGTGAATCCTCCTACGATCTCGTCTATAATCGTTTCATGATTTTTGGTTTGATTTTGTTGGAGGATTTTCTTTTGAGGATTTCTTTTCTCGTTTTTATTTAGAAAACGCTGGCGGCTCAGAATTTCTGAAGCCAAAAGTTGTGCATAGGGTTTAGGAAGGTAAAAGATTATTTATAGGTTTTTAAACTGTTGCGTGTTTTGATTGGGAACCAAGGAATGTTTATATGTTGCGTGGTTGATTAGTAATCAAGGGATGTTTCTATTTGTTTTAAGTATATACCTTGTTTCCATAATGTTTAGTGTATTCACATTAAAAAAAATCACGTTCATTGCTACAGACTGAAATAAAGATACAGCCTTGTCCAGCGAGGTGTCCTGATCCCAAAAATATAATAGTACCGGTAGGTGGTTTTATATTTTGAAACTTCAAAATGTTGATTTCAGGGTGCAAAATACTTCAAATAAAAAGTCGCTTATTTAATTAATTAAAAATTACTGAAAAATTCTAAAAATTAAATTATCGTTATGTCCCAAAAGAACCTTGTCTGAATTCACACCCGATATCTAGTTATTTTGAAATAACCGTTACGGTCGATAAACGATTCCATAGCGACTATTTTAATATTTGATTTGGACATATCTCAAAATCTACACGACGAAATTATGATTTTTCTCTTCCACTAGAAAGATATACTCCACCAGCTCCACACGTTTCTTGTTTCACAGAAATCCGGCTTCAAACGAATCATGCACATTCAGTTGAAGTTCAAATCGCCAAATAGCGAACTGCAGCGCCATTTCGAGTTTGTTTATAATTATATTATAAACTATATGTTCAACTGTCGTTTATATAATATATTCGTTATTCAAATTCAATTATAAACTGAATTAAATATCACAGATGATCCCGTTCACACCATATCGTCATTTCGACCATTCAGAATTAAATATCTTATTTAATTTAATATTTCAATTAAATATTCATCATAATTAAATTACACGACCATTTAATTCACTAACCCACCATTAATATAATTAAATAAATTAATCATAATACCCCTGCCAATGCGGGTCATTACAAACACTTTAACTCTTCGAAAAATTTCGCCAGCACCTCCTTTGTACTAGTCAATCGGTCAAACTCCAACTTGCCTCTCTGCGCCATCTCCAACCCAAAAGAAAATCAAACAGCCAAGCGGCTTGCCAATTCGGCTCATAAATCTTTTATCCAATAGAAATATAAACTTGTACCTTTTGTCGGCATATCATTATATCCTTTCCACCTGTTATCACTTCAGCGGATACAAAGATCATTCCAATCAAATCCCCATCTGCTTTTATCCACGACACAACCATTCACTTATATCCGAGCCAAATATCATTTTAACTCGAGTTTCTTCTCGATTCCCAACTCTTAACTTGATTATCACATCACACTTCAAATTTGAATCTCACAATCCAATTTGTCTTGATATCATTCTAATTCAATCTTAGTTACCACTTTACTGGCTTTGCTTTAATTCAAATTTTGCCTTCACAAAATTCTGTTAAATTTGTTTTTAATTCAAATAGTCTTTACCTGGGAGTTTTTTTTTAAATAGTTTACTCTTTTCAAAAATCAAATTTTTCTTTTTGAAATTCAATTGAGCCCATATTCAATATTCCATTAGTTAAATCACTTCTCTATTTCTTTATCAATATTTGTTAACCAAATATTTTCAATAACCATATTGGCCTTTTATGTTATTTGGAAAACATTTCCGAATATCGCCTTCCTTTATTTTCTAAACTTTAGAAAATATATGCTATTTATAATTGGAAAATATTCCAATTACTTATCTCTTTTCCGATCTCGTTTATTCTGTACTTAGGAAATACTCTATTATTCTATTTCCCAGCTTACACTTATTTGGGTTAAAACGGATGTTGTGTAAAACATCGTTACGACAACCCAAATCCTATATTCAACTAACTCTAATCCAACATTGATCTTCGAGCCTGAAATCTTACTGTTTATCTGTTAATAATGAAATCAATCAAGTTGGGGTATAACTATCTCTCAGACCTTGACTGAATAACATTTATAACGTCAAAACAGATATGACTACTTACTTGAATAATCAATACCATACAACTACCGATTCACTTTTAAACACGTATACTCTTCCTCTTTCTATTCTTACTAGATTTTATTCCTAGTCTTCCTTTTTGATTATACTATTTTATTTCTAAGTTCGTTTTCTTATTGACTTCTATATATATATCGATACGTAGATTTCTAACTATCAAATTATCTTAAAAATATTCTAACTCCTTCAATTCCTGGAAAAATTCGCCATAACCTCCTTTGTATTAGTAGCATCGGGATATTTCAAATAGCCTCCCATGGCCCTCACTAATCCAAAAGAAAAAGAAAAAGCCAAGCGGCTAGCTATACGGTGCATAAAATCTCATATATGAATTAAATACATTCCTTTTCGTCGAGCATTCTATTTATATACCTTCGTACCTTATCCATACCTATCTCATGTATATTTACCTGCCCAATCTATTTTAACTATACCTGATTGTTTTAACTCGATTCGTTAATTAATTTGTTAATTAACTCTTTAGTCTATTTCTCTTTTATATTTGAGCATGACATGTTCAAATATATTTTAACTTGCTTATTAACTAATCAAATTCTACTTTTTCAAACTCAGGTTTCATATTCGATTTCGAATATAAATTTACCAGTCCTCTTTACTTATCTAAAGTTCAACTTCAATTCAAGATCCATTTACTAATGGCTAATTAACTGGTTTACCTATTTCACCTTTTTATTTGAATATACCTGTTCAAATATAAGTTTAACTTGTTTATCAACTAATTGAATTTCATTTCAATTCTCTTATTCAAATTATATATTTGAATTTTTTCAAATCTCTTATTCAAATCCCATATTTGAATTTCATTTCAAATCTCTTATTCAAATTCCATATTTGAATTTCGTTTCAATTCTCTTATTCAAATTCCATATTTGAATTTCATTTCAAATCTCTTATTCAAATTCCATATTTGAATTTCTATATTCGAATCTATTTGAATTCTCTTTATTCAAATTCCCTTTGAATTTTCTATATTCAAATCCTATGTTTGAACTTCCTTTATTCAAATTCCTTTAAATAAGTCTTGGTTTCAATTCCTTTTGAAATCGATATTTCTACCTTTGGAAAATAGATTTCCCTTTCAATTTCATACTTGCATTTTTTTATTTCTAAATTATCCAATGATAATTCTTTTCACTTAATTTATAAAATTCATTTATAAAAGAACTATTTATAAACTTCGTTTATAAAGGAACTTCTCGTTTTATTTCTTTTAAAACAAGTTAATATTTCAAATCTATTTCAAAATTCAAATTCTATATTTTAAATTCTATTTTGAAATTCAACACAACTTGTCTTTCCCAAAACAAATTCAAAACAGTATCTCTGGTCGTAATTCGTCACTTACAACTCGAAAATGAATACTGATGATGCAGTTGTCATCATCAGAATCTATTTTCCAGCGATTGAAGTGAGTTCAATACTATAAAACCATTTCTAAACATTTCCACTTTGAAATTTATTTCAAAATATAATTCACACTGCTTGTAAAACAATTTAAAATCTCCCAGGATCTTAAATTTTCCTTATTTTTAATCCCAATCCATTTACAAACACTTATCCAATTCTCCAGAGTTTTAACTTCAATTCTGGTTTAAATTTCAGATTTAACTCACCTGATTTCACGTATTTCACTTATATGAATTCTGATTGGTTATTTACATAACCATTTTACTTATAATCTTACTCGATTATAATCACACCCAATATATCCAATATATATCAAAATATACTTTGGGTAAAATTATTTTTATTTACCCTCTTTTCAAAACATATCGCGACGACCCATCGTATTCGAGTGTTTAGTAACTCCTACCGATACAGTGGATCAAACTGATCGACCAGAATTCATAAACGACTCAACCAATGAATCTCCACAATATAAAATTTATTTTTATATCAATAACAAATACGTTCACTCGTATATATACACTCAAACTCAATCTAGGGTATTACTAACCCTATCTCTACCGAGTCACGCCACAGAGACAAGAAATTCTTAACTTAAGCTCTGATACCAACTGTAACGACCCGGATTTTTAGCGACTTTGGTTATCAACATAAGCTCGATGTCGATAACCAAAACACCGAAAAATCCTCGTAATTAGTGAAAGAAATTAGAGGGTGAGGAAAGATAAGATAGAAAATTAGAATAGAAGAAGAAGAAGAACACAACATCAGAGTAACACGAATCTCACAGCGGAACGAATAACATATAAAATATATAACATAACTTGAAATATACATCTGTACTTCCATATACATTATTATCAAAGTACAGCACTTACAACACAGCGGAAATAACTATAGCTATATGATCCTGAAGCCTACTGCTCCAGCTCTTCAACTATATCTGTAAAATCCCGACTACTTGACTGCCCGTACAAATTTAGGCACCCAAGAGTTTAGGGAAAAATAACAAAATAAACTCCGGGTCAGTCATGGGACTGGTGTGAGTAAAACAGTTTAAAAACAGTTCGAACAAGTACACGATATCTCATAAGACCACGCCGCATAACGGAACGGGTTTTTCCCTTATGAGAATCCAAATTATCTTTATATCAAAAACCTTTTGATATTATAATAATGTCTATCAACACAATATAATAATCATCTAGCAGAAACGCTTTCATCTCACGTTCTACATATATAGTATGCAATCAAATCCGCAAGCACGTATTGGGCAATGGATTTCCAACTATGACAAGGTATGGAACCACCTTTCGCTTGTGTACCTCTAGAGAGGAATACACTGGGTTCAACAAGAACATCTTGCAACCCGGCCACACATGACCGACCACTCATTTCGCTTGAGTGTATCGAATGTATATCACCAACGGTTGGGATCAGCAACCGTTTCCCGAATGGGACAGCATCAACAATAGATTTTTAGAAGTAAATGAAAACTCTAGATCAGGTGATTATACACCCTACTTCGGTGCGGCCGACTTAGCCATGCTGCCTGCCCGATTTCTGTCATTTACCGGATGATGAGGCTAGAAGCTACGCTTTATCATCATACCAGATTCGCTTTGAATGCCACATCGTTAAATCCATCAAATCACCGATTGACATCCTCAACCATACATTACGCGTTAGCTAAAAGAAGTTTCCTTCTCCGCTTCCACTCTTGGTACAGTTGGAGTAATCAATATACGTGATCGTCTGGACATACTCTGTCAGACATCCGTCCATACAAGTCACCCAGGAACAGGATGAACCGAAGGCACTATTCTGTAAACAGACCCTTGCATAACTCCGTCTTCAATTTCCTTTGGCATATATGATTCGCAACGCTTATGCCAATACAGAGTGGTTCTTTGGATAATAATCCAACCGGTCTCTCCATATTAACAACGTTAAAATGGTCAAAACTTCGATAGTCTGTGATTTAACTATCGAATAAAAACAGGTGTGCAAACAACGATATTATTTCCAAACGGAAATTATATCGATCAAACATCATTTAACATTCATCTCCTTAGTTCATTTTTCATCTCCTGTTTCCCTATATTCAACATTTTTATTTTCTAAATTTAGAAAATATATGTTATTACCATTGGAAAACATTTCCAATTCTTGTTTCCTTTATTAGAAAACATTTCTGGTTTCTTATTTGGAAAACATTTCCAAAGCTCCTTCATTGGACTTAGACAGATGTTTAAAAAACATCGCTATGCCAACTCAAACCATTTCCTTTACTGCCGAACCTTAACTATTCCTTAGTTAAAACGAAGCCAATCAAGTTGGGGTAGAACTACCTCTCAGACCTTAACTGAACAACATTTCTAACTTTGAAATAGGCAAAGTTCACTTTATATCCATTTACTAACTTCCTTACTTAACCCTCCTTCGAATAGCTATATTCGATTTACTCTTTTCACTTAACTCTATTCAATTAACCCTTCTCAATTAACTCTATTCAATTAACACTATTGGATTAACTCTATTTGACTAACGCTATTGATTTACTCATTTCGCTTAACTCCTTCCGAATAAACTATATTCGATATCTCCTTTTACTTTCTTCGAATAAACTATATTCGATTAACTCATTTTACTTTCTATTCGAATAACTATATTCGATTAACTCACTTTACTTTCTCTTCGAATAAACTATATTCGATTAACTCATTTTACTTTCTCTTCGAATAAACTATATTCGATTAACTCATTTTACTTTCTGCTTTAATCGATTAATCTAACATCGATTAACTCCTTTGCTTTAACTCTAATCGATTAAACTAACATCGATTAACTCCTTTTAACTTTATCTCTAATCGATTAACTAACATCGATTAACTATTTTTAACTTTATCTCTAATCGATTAAATAACATCGATTAACTCTTTTATACTTTATCTATAATCGGTTAACTAACATCGATTAACTCTTTTATACTTTATCTCTAATCGATTAACTAACATCGATTAACTCTTTTTAACTTTATCTCTAATCGATTAACTAACATCGATTAACTCTTTTATTCTATTCAAATAAACTATGTTCGATTAGCTCCTTTTTTCTATTTGAATAAACTATTCATTTATAAAGATTTACTTTTAGTAACAGTTCTTCACTTTATAAATGATTTCCCTTTTATAAAACTCTATTCGTTTTAAAAACATTTTTCCCTTTTATTTACTTTCGAAATATTTCCTTTTATAAAATCTGTTGATTTTATAAAATCTGTTGATTTTATAAAATCCCTTTATTTCAATATACATTGAAATAATTCTTTTTACATCCCAGGATCTTTTATGATATTTAAAATATCGAATAAAAATGAACATCATTCCAACACCCATAATCCATAACAGATTATATAACACATCATATATCACAATATATGAAAACAGTAAAATAAATGTTGAGGAATCCCGTTGGATTCCTCCAACCTGTTTCCCTGCATCACAGATGTTAAACAATATAGATAACATCACTTTCAGTTCTATATGATACATTCTGTTAAACAGAATCAATATAGAAATTTAGCTAACTGACTAGCAGTTCAATCAAACAATCAACACACAGTAAATCAGACAATTTCTAACAGTTCTAAAAATACAACATGAAATTATAAACTGTTCAGAGTTAGTGAGATTTACTCACATTTGCGCGTTAGCCGTTTAATAACGGTTTGCGTTATTTGATTCAGTCGGACAATTTATTTCGCCATAAATTGTAACGAGCTCGGATTGACTCGCGGTCAGTCCCATTGTGTAGTGTTTGTCCACACGATCCCAACGCAACTTACGGTTCGTGATTCTGATACAGTATGGCCAAGATATCGCTTAAGCAAGTTAATACAATTTAAATAAGAAAAATAACTTGAATTTCTTTAAAAAGGACTTGGGCTTAACCTTTCCACTTCGGCCCAATTAGATAAACAATGGCCCCTTTAAAACATGTCCTTCTTCTTCTTCCTGTTTTGAGCACCAACCCATCGCTCCTTCACTGGTAAATCCCATGGCCGAACATCCACTCCTAACTCCTCCATTCTTCCACTTCGAATTAAACAAAATATATGATAATTCCTCCCTTCACATCTACTACCTCCTCCTCCTAAAATCGACGAGCTCGAAGCCCCTTAGCAGTTTCCATCGAACTGCTCATCCCCCCAAGTACCGATGGTTTTTATCTCCGAAAATCCCAATACTCCCACAAACGATGTGGCTTCCAACCACAAACAGAAATCACAACTCCATTTAAAAGATCGATGCTAAAATCTTAACCGAACCTTAACCCTAGCTTTCAGCGTGATTTTCCTGTAACCAAAATACTGATGTCGAGCTCCATAAATCGCACACCAAGTTGAAGAGGAATGATTTGTGAATCCGAATATATACTTTTCCTAATTTATAGGATTTATTTGATTTTATTTTTGAGGATTTCTTTCACTCGTTTTAGCCTGTAGAAAACTAAGTGGCGGCTTGGAGTGTTTGGTTATATAGGAGGATGAAAATCTTGTGTGGCTGTAGGAGATGGTGGGTGGCCTGATTCTAGCCTTAGAAATGACTTAGATATTTTATTTTTATCTTTTTTTATATTCGTTTAAGCATTCTAAAAATCCGTGTGACCACACGCGATGCCCAAAAATCACCAAACTGGACATGTAGCTAGAGTTCGACATTACGGTCCCAACAAAACTGGTTTCGTCGAATTTCGCCTCCGTTTGCTCACACAGCGTATTTTTAACCATCAAAATACTAACTGTTTCTCACTCTAAAAATCAGTACGACCACACAGTGACTCTAAAAATCACGAAACTGGAAATCTAACAACTATCTGACATTGTGGATCCAACTAAATTAGTTTCGTCGAATTCCGACTTCGTTTGCAAAACCGGTTATTTTTAAAGCTCTGGATGACCCATTTAAATATATAAATATATTTAAATAAAATTAAATTAAATATAAATAAATTTATATTATCGTATATATTCACAATGGAATACCATACAGCTTCAGAATATTATATCAGAATTTACAGTTTGATATTTCAGAATTTAGATTTATCGATATTTAGTTTATATCGAAAATCCTTTTATAACGTAAATAAAGCGTCGCAAATTATAAAGGAATTCCACAGCGACTTTTCTGAAATTTGGTTTAGACATATCTCAAAATCTACACGATGAAATCCCGATTTTTCTCTTCCACTAGAAAGATATACTCCACCCGCTCCACACGTTTCTTGTTTCACAGAAATCCGGCTTAAAACGAATCCTGTACATTCAGTTGAAGTTCGAATCGCCAATTTACGAACTGCAGCGCCATTTTGAGCTCGTTTATAATTATATTCTAAACTATACGTTCAACTGTCGACGATTGAATATATTCGTTATTCAAATTCAATTCCAAGCTGAATTAAATATCACAAATGATCCGGTTCACACCATATCGCCATTTCAGCCAATTCTGATTATTTCAGAATTAAATATATTATTTAATTTATTATTTTAAATTAAATATTCACCATTATTTAATTCCACGATCATTAAATTCTCTAAACCACCATTTCAAAAATTAAATAAATTAATTATAATACCTCTGCCAATGCGGGTCATTACAACTTGTCGAGATTAGTGAACCACACCGAAGTAATTATTTATTTTATTACCCAATCCCAACCTATACATCCCATGAAGCAAAATTGGTAATACTCCATATCTAATACCATGGTGTTATCGGTAAAATTAATTACCATTTCACGTTCAAATCTGATTAAAGATTTAACTATCGCTTGGAGCAAAACTGGTGATACTCCATTCTCGCTCATTTTCCAAATTTGATAATTTAAATTATCAATTCACATTTCAATCTAATTGCAGATTCTTTAAATCTCCTGTAACACCCCGAATTTCACTTAATATTAATGTTTAGTAATTGAAGAATAATTAATCTCAAACGTGAGAATTAAGGGAAACGGGTTGCGCCATTGTGTTCGTCTCGGAATTCTGGTTGAGATAGAGTCCGAGTTTGCGTGATTTGGACTTCGTATGAAGAAGTTATGGCCATCCGAAGTTTCAGAAAATTCAAAACAGATTTAAAATATTCAAATTTCAAATTTCAGAAGAGGCGGGAAAATTCCCGCCAGACAGAGGGTGTCGACACTAGGGTCGACATGGGTGTCGACCCCCCCAAGGGGTCGACCCATGTGTCGACCTAGGGGTCGACCCCCCCTGTCGGTCAGTTTGGCCTGGGTGCACTAATTTGAGCTTTGGGCTGTGTTTTGGTGGCTTGTGACGAAATCTGACGGCTCTAAACTAAATTAGGGTTAATCTAAGGGCCTAAACTACATCCTAATTCTATAAATACACCCTAAGACTACCCTAATTCATACTAAAAATAGATACAACATCGTTATGCCGTCAAAATGCAACTTGAAGGAGCCTCCATCAAATTGTAGAAGAAGATAGCTTCTCAAATCAACTTCTAATTAACTCTAGCAACTTAATCTTCTTCATAGGAGTGCTAATCAACAAGTTGTGAGTTTCTATGCCTTTAGCAAGCAATTGCTAAACTAATAATGATAGGATATAATGAGGTTATGGTTATGTATGTGGATCAATGCAAGTTATGTTATCATATGCTATGTGTTCATGATGTTATGCAAGTTATGCAAGTCATATGCTATGTGTTCATGATGTTATGCAAGTTATGCAAGTCATATGCTATGTGTTCATGATGTTATGCAAGTTATGCAAGTCATATGCTATGAGTTCATGATGCTAGTTATGCAAGTTTTATGCTATATGTTCATGATGCTAGTTATGCAAGTTTTATGCTATGTGTTCATGATGCTAGTTATGCAAATCACTATGATAAACATTGATCCATTATGACACCATGTTATGCAAGTTTGGTGTTTGATTATATGCAAGTTCATATATGACATGTTATGCAAGTTTGGTGTTTGATTATATGCAAGTTCATATATGACATGTTATGCAAGTTTGGTGTTTGATTATATGCAAGTAACATGTGCAAGTTTACACCTTTGTATGAGATGCATACATATGCAAGTTAACCCCTTTATATGTCACACATATATATGCAAGTTTACCCCTTTGTATGACATAAGTAACTTATGCAAGTTACCCTCTTTATGACATATGTGATTCATGCAAGTTGGGTTGATTATTTATGCTAGTTGGGTTTGATGCTATGGTCATATATGCAAGTTGACACCTTTAAAACCCATGTTGATGCTAATGTTATGCTAAGTTGAACCCATTGTATTTGTGATGAATCTTCCCTTTTAAGTATGTCATGTTAGCGTATTACGTGGGAAACGATGGGGTTAATATTCATGTTAACAAAATTGTGATGAAATTGGTATGATGTTGCATACCATAAGTGGATGGACATAATTGAGTCAATTATGTACATCATTAAATTGGAATTAATTAGAGAAAATTAATTCAAAATATGGGGGTGATTAATTAGGTGTAATTAATCGACTAAGACACGAGGTTGGACCTTTTTGTAGCATAAGACTGCCCGGACCCGACCGGCAAATCCAGCGGCTACAAATGATTGGCCCAATGTGAGAGGTCTTAGGCATAAACTAAATACGTGACAAGTGTAAAGACACGAGGTTAGACTCTGTTATGGCGTAAGGCTGCCCGGAACCGACCGGCAAATCTAGCTGCCATAAAAGACAGTCTAATGTGAGAGGTCTTTACAAAGGTTACGTTCTTAAACAATTAAGAAACACTTAACCAGATAAGCATGTAGTGGGGCATGAGGGGTTAAGTGGGTGCCTTGGGTGGCTGTGGAAATCAAGTAAGTGCCTTGGGTGGCATGTGGAAATCTAGTGGGTTGCCTTGGGTGGCAATAGAAAATACGATTAGAATACTTAACCAAGTGGAAACATGTAATTAAACATGATTAAAGGGTTAAGTGGGATGCACTAGAAAAAGGGACAAGCTTAGGTGGGTAGCTTGTGGGGGCCCATTTCAACCAGTAACCCATATGTATCTTATTGGGCTCGACCCATGTCGAGGACGGGACACGCGTACTGGGCTTGACTATAAGAGGCCAAAACGGGTTAGCGGTGGCAGCGCAAGTCCAACGGGTTTCATATGCGTGTGTGGACCCGGGCTGGTAGGTAAGACGTTGTTGCATCGTGTAGGTATAAGCCGAGCACCGTTGGTTGTATCGGGTTGCCACTTTGGGGAGTGATACACCCCACTGTGGGGCCAGCAGGGTATCTACGTTAGGGAGCCGATCGCTTGGGGAGTAGTGGGTACACCTAGTGGAGATAGGGGCAGACGGCACCTATGTGGTCAGCTAGGGGTACAAGAAACTACTAGTTATATTTTCTAAGTCCTTGGGTGGGATCAACCTTTAAGTAGGAATGACTGGTGTGGTGCAGTGTAGTAATTACCCTTGGGTGGGTAGATGCGTCTTTACCGTTATCTTAGTTCATCCTATGTCTAGTTGGCTGCTTAGTGTAGTCATTTATCCCCAGTCATCACCGTACCAAGTTTATATCATACCCTAATTACTTTAATGATTGTATTGTTAAAGTTATAGGGCTCACTCAGACTTATGTCTGACCCCGTTGTTTTTATCTTTTTCCCAACCCTCAGGTTCTCAGAGTGGGCCTAGCACTAGTGGGCTTTGATCAGATTGCTTTATCTATCTTTTGGAGCTTGGACCGTGATGTAAAGCCCAGCTTATCTTTTCTATTATGGCTATTAGTTATGTAGTGGGATTATGTACTTATGTTTTATCAGGATGGATATTTAGTACTTGACTCTTGTTTTAGTTGGTTTTGATATGTAACCAAACATGTTTATCTTCTGCTGCAATGAAATGATGTTTTAGATTTCAAGTATTATTTATATCTGTCTTGTTGTAATTTTTCTGTTCTATATTCACTTAAAATACTCCACCGAAGTTAAGGCATTCCCTTAGTGAGTGACCTTAGCGGGTGTGGGGTGTTACACGTGGTATCAGAGCTGAAGGTTACCGGAACAGATAAATTTTTTAGAAAACTATTTTTCTAAAAACATTTTTGGAAGAAGTATTTTCAAAAACATGTCTTTTAAGAGAAAAGTTTTTGAAAGAAAAGCATAATCCCCAATAGCCATATCTTTATCGTTCGAATTCTCCGTTTTGAATCTTTACTTTTTCGTTTCAGCATGGCTGAGGATCTTAACTTTCCGGAGGGTGTGACGATACCAGTATGGTATAGGAGATCGTGGAGGCTAGGGCCACCGCTGCGGGTCCAACAAATGTTCCTCCACCAACAGTTGCACCCGATCTTTCTCCTCCTCCTCCTCCTCGCACGGATACTTTTGCTAAGACTTGCAAGGAATTTAAGGCTATGGGAGGGAAACCTTTTCAAGGATCAGAAACTTTTGTGGAAGCTAGAGATTGGCTTAAGGAGGTAGAAGAGTTGATAGATATCTTTGAGATGGAAGAAGGAAAGAAAGTCAAGTTAGCTGCTTGGTTAATGAAGGGAGAGGCCTCATTCTGGTGGGAGGTCACTTATGGAGAACGCCCTGTTGACTCTTGGGCGGATTTCAGACAAAGGTTTGTGGAAAAATTTCTCTCAAGGGCGGAAGAAAATCTGTATATGGAAAGGTTCTTGACTCTAAAGCAAGGAAACCTAGCAGTGAAGGAATATGTCAACAAGTTTAATCAATTGGCAAGGTTTGGCATAGACATGGTGAATACACCAGAGAAGAAGGCTTTAAGGTTCGTTAAAGGCTTGAATAAACCGATGCATGGATTGGCTATGACTCACATCCCTATGGGGGCCACCTTTGAGAAGCTAGTAGACATGGCACTCATGCATGAGGAAGAGAAGGGTCCCAATGCTAATAAGGCACCCGAGAAGAAAGGAGATCAGAAGAGACCTCAACAGCAACAGCAAAACAAGGGTGGGAAAGGCAACGGTGGCAAGGGAAAGAAGAAGTGCTTCAATTGCGGGACACCAGGCCACCTAAGCAAAGATTGTCGGAAGAAGAAGAAGAAGACGGGCTGCTTCCACTGTGGCGAAGCAGGGCATCTAGTGAAGGACTGCCCTAAGAAGGGGCAAAGGATGGGATCTACCTCAGGGGGACAGGTGCAAGCTCTTATGGCACCAGGTCAGGCAAGGGGCAAGTTCAGGCTCTCGCGGTTCCACCGATTCAGGAAAGAGGTAGAACTATTTCCGTTGAAAGTCTGGTTTTTCTTTTTGATCATCCTGTCCGTGCTTTGTTTGACTCTGGCGCATCGCATTCGTTTATCTCATCATCATTAGTTGAGTCACTGCACTTAGACACCAGTCTAGTAGACGATCCCTTGGTTGTTTCAAACCCAATTGGGAGCTCCACTTATTTGTCCATGATATGTTTGGGTTTGAAGATTTCCATACTTAGCGTTGAGTTTAGATGTGATGCTTTTGTTTTGGGATTCACGGGCTATTGGTTGATTTTGGGCATGGACTGGTTATCCAGTAATGGTGCCGTTCTTGATTGTGAAAGGAGAGTTGTTAGGCTCATGACCTGCTTGGGGAATACTCTCGATATCTATTGTAATCCCATGGATTCTGTTATGCTAAGTTATCTTGAATCGCTTGACGCTTCGGTCGAGAGTTTGCGGTCTGTTAGAGTGGTCCGGGAGTACTCGGATGTGTTTGAGGAGGCGAAGGGCTTACCTCCGAAGCAGGAGATAGACTTCCGAATATATCTGGTGGACAATGCTAAACCAGTATCTTTACCAGTGCGCCACATGGCTCCTCATGAGAGGAGGGAACTCCATAAGAAAGTAGGGGAGTTGCTTGAGAAGGGGTTCATAAGACGAAGTATATCGGAGTGGGGTGCTCCAGTAGTTTTTGCCACGAAGGCGGATGGGTCCCTCGGACTTTGTGTAGACTATAGAGAACTCAACAAGCTCACAAAGAAGAGTACACACCCATTGTCGAGGATTGATGATCTCTTTGATCAGTTGGTTGGCGCCTCAGTGTTTTCGCAGTTGGACTTGGCCACGGGGTTTCATCAGTTGAGAGTGGCTGAGGATAGCATAGACAAGACTGCCTTTAGGACTCCGGATGGTTTCTATGAGTGGCTTGTGATGCCATTTGGTTTGACGAACGCCCCTGCATACTTTGTTGATTTGATGAGTAGGGTGTTTAAGGAGTACCTTAATAAGTTCGTGGTGGTCTTTGTGGATGACATCTTAGTCTTTTCTAAGAGTGAAGAAGAGCATGCCCTACATCTTAGGGAAGTGTTAGAGACTCTTCGAGCGCATAGCCTTAAGGCTAAATTCTCTAAATGTCACTTTTGGAGGAAGGAAGTGCGGTTCTTGGGGCACGTGGTCTCCAAGGAAGGGATAGCTGTGGATCCCGCGAAGGTAGTGTCCATCCAAGATTGGAAGGTTCCGAAGAATGCTACCGAGGTGAGGAGTTTCTTGGGGTTGGCTGGTTACTATAGGAAGTTTATCAAGGACTTCGCGAAAATATCAGCCCCATTAACTCACTTGACGAAGAAGAATCTGGTCTTCACATGGGACGTAGATTGTGATGATGCGTTCCAACGGTTAAAGAGGGCTTTAACCACAGCTCCAGTCTTAGTGTTGCCAGATGGCAGTAAGCCATTTGTTGTTTATACCGATGCTTGTGGGACAGGACTGGGCGCAGTCTTAATGCAAGAGGGAAGGGTAATAGCCTACGGTGGAAGGCAGTTGAGAGCGCATGAGAAAAATTACCCTACACATGATCTAGAGTTGGCCGCTATTGTTTTTGCGCTTAAGACTTGGCGCCATTATCTTCTTGGCGAGAGATTCGAATTGTTCACTGACCACAAATCATTGAAGTACTTGTTTTCTCAGAAGGATTTGAACTTAAGACAGCAAAGGTGGATGGAGTTCTTAGCATCCTATGATTTCGAGATAGCGTATACCCCTGGCAAAGGTAACGTGGTGGCGGACGCCTTGAGCAGAAAAAGGTTGTCCTTGAGTCCTTTGTTCGTGGAACAACGAAGCTTGGAATTTATCTCGATGTTTGACTTCAGACCTTCCGTTGACTTTGTACCCGGTTTGCTAGCATCCTTAGAGGTCAGACCTACTCTTTTGGGACGGATTGGCGAGGCACAGCGGGACGACCCACAGTTGGTTGAGTTGGTAGAGAGGCTCATAAGGGGGGAGTCGTCCAGCCATTTGAGTAGGTACACCCTAGACGATAGGGGGTGCTTGCGTAGAGACGGTAGACTTTGTGTACCGCAAGACGAGGGTTTGAGGAAGGCTATACTTGATGATGCGCATCGTTCGAAGATGACCATTCATCCCGGTGGGGACAAGATGTACCAAGACATGAAGCGAGTTTTCTTTTGGGCTGGTATGAAGAAAGATGTGGCCGAGTATGTCGCTAGAGGCTTGGTGTGCCAACAAGTGAAAGCGGAGCAAAAGAAACCTGGTGGGTTGCTTCACCCATTGGAAGTTCCGCAATGGAAGTGGGATAGCGTCTCGATGGATTTTATTGATGGGTTACCGAGATCGAGGAAGGGTAATACAGGAATTTGGGTTGTGGTAGACAGACTTACTAAGAGCGCCCATTTCATACCCGTGAAGAGCAAGAGGACTGCTCCATGGCTAGCTTCAGTTTACCTTCGAGAAATAGTTCGATTGCATGGGGTACCTTCTAGTATAGTGAGTGATCGAGATCCTATCTTCACTAGCGAGTTTTGGAAGAGTTTGCAAGAGGCAGTAGGGACTCAGTTGTGTTTGAGCACCGCATATCATCCTCAGACGGACGGTCAGACCGAGAGGGTGAATCGTGTTCTAGAAGACCTTTTGAGGCTATGTATCTTAGATTTTGGAGGTACATGGGAAGAGCATCTTCCATTGGTGGAGTTCGCGTATAATAACAGCTTTCAGTTTAGTATTGGTATGGCTCCTTTCGAAGCTCTTTATGGAAGGCCTTGTCGATCACCTACATGTTGGTGGGAATCTACGGATAAGATCTTGCTTGGGCCTGATATGGTTAGAGAGACTTCGGAAAAGATTGATTTGATTCGAAGAAGGATGAAAGCAGCGCAAGATAGGCAGAAATCGCGGATAAGAGGAGGATGGATCTGGAGTTTGATGTTGGGGACATGGTCTTTGTCAAAGTATCTCCATTACGGAATGTTGTTCGCTTTGGGTCCGTTGGGAAGTTAGCACCAAGATTTGTAGGACCGTTTCCTATTAAGGAAAGGATTGGACGGATGGCATATAGAGTGGATTTACCCGAGAGACTTAGTGGGGTACATGACGTATTCCATGTGTCACATTTGAGGAAGTGCCTACATGAGACCGCAGAGGTGGTAGAGCCGAGCTTGCTTAGAGAAGTGGAGGTAGAGCGTGATGCGACGATTCGACGAGCTCCTACCCGCATCCTTGGGTCAAAGGTTAGGAAGTTGAGAAACAGAGAGGTTCGACTAGTCAAAGTGCAATGGGGAGAGGATGAGAGCAATGCTACTTGGGAGACAGAAGCGAAGATGTGTTCATTGTACCCATTCCTTTTTGAGGGTATGTCTTTTAACTTCTCCTTTATCGTTTGTCTAGTACTTATCTTATCTTTAGTATGTCCTCTCATTAGTACCTTTGACCTTTAGATAGGGTAAACCTATGGTTGAAACATGTGTTTGAGACATGTTATGATTGATGGATACGTGTGGATGCAAGTGTTTGCTAGTGGTTGCTCGTGGATGCATACACACACACTTTAGACACTAGATCGGCTCAGTCACTTCATATTGCATATTGCATATAATTGTGTGTAGGTAGCTATATTAATGGATGTATAATGGTTGTGTTGTCATATGGATGATGCATTTTGGTGTATGGTTGTGCACACATGTAGTAATAGTATGTGTCGATAGGATTCTTTCGCATACATATTGGATGCATGGCACTATCATGGTTTGCATTAAGGAGGTCAACTGAATCAGTAGACCGCCTGATTTTGCATTAGACAGGAAACCTATACACACACTTTTTGCATGTGTTCATACATCATTAGAAACTTTAAGGACAATGGATGCCAGTGTTTGATGGTTTGAGTAGATGGTTGTTTGGTTGGTAGGATACGTTCTTCTTGACTTGGAGATTTCGGGGACGAAATCCTTTAAGTAGGGGAGAATGTAACACCCCGAATTTCACTTAATATTAATGTTTAGTAATTAAAGAATAATTAATCTCAGACGTGAGAATTAAGGGAAACGGGTTGCGCCATTGTGTTCGTCTCGGAATTCTGGTTGAGATAGAGTCCGAGTTTGCGTAATTTGGACTTCGTATGAAGAAGTTATGGCCATCCGAAGTTTCAGAAAATTCAAAACAGATTTAAAATATTCAAATTTCAAATTTCAGAAGAGGCGGGAAAATTCCCGCCAGACAGAGGGTGTCGACACTAGGGTCGACATGGGTGTCGGCCCCCCCAAGGGGTCGACCCATGTGTCGACCCAAGAGTCGACCCCCCCTGTCGGTCAGTTTGGCCTGGGTGCACTGATTTGAGTTTTGGGCTGTGTTTTGGTGGCTTGTGACAAAATCTGACGGCTCTAAACTAAATTAGGGTTAATCTAAGGGCCTAAACTACATCCTAATTCTATAAATACACCCTAAGACTACCCTAATTCATACTAAAAATAGATACAACGTCGTTATGCCGTCAAAATGCAACTTGAAGGAGCCTCCATCAAATTGTAGAAGAAGATAGCTTCTCAAATCAACTTCTAATCAACTCTAACAACTTAATCTTCTTCATAGGAGTGCTAATCAACAAGTTGTGAGTTTCTATGCCTTTAGCAAGCAATTGCTAAACTAATTATGATAGGATATAATGAGGTTATGGTTATGTATGTGGATCAATGCAAGTTATGTTATCATATGCTATGTGTTCATGATGTTATGCAAGTTATGCAAGTCATATTCTATGTGTTCATGATGTTATGCAAGTTATGCAAGTCATATGCTATGTGTTCATGATGTTATGCAAGTTATGCAAGTCATATGCTATGAGTTCATGATGCTAGTTATGCAAGTTTTATGCTATATGTTCATGATGCTAGTTATGCAAGTTTTATGCTATGTGTTCATGATGCTAGTTATGCAAATCACTATGATAAACATTGATCCATTATGACACCATGTTATGCCAGTTTGGTGTTTGATTATATGCAAGTTCATATATGACATGTTATGCAAGTTTGGTGTTTGATTATATGCAAGTTCATATATGACATGTTATGCAAGTTTGGTGTTTGATTATATGCAAGTAACATGTGCAAGTTTACACCTTTGTATGAGATGCATACATATGCAAGTTAACCCTTTATATGTCACACATATATATGCAAGTTTACCCCTTTGTATGACATAAGTAACTTATGCAAGTTACCCTCTTTATGACATATGTGATTCATGCAAGTTGGGTTGATTATTTATGCTATTTGGGTTTGATGCTATGGTCATATATGCAAGTTGACACCTTTAAAACCAATGTTGATGCTAATGTTATGCTAAGTTGAACCCATTGTATTTGTGATGAATCTTCCCTTTTATGTATGTCATGTTAGCGTATTACATGGGAAACGATGGGGGTTAATATTCATGTTAACAAAATTGTGATGAAATTGGTATGATGTTGCATACCAAAAGTGGATGGACATAATTGAGTCAATTATGTACATCATTAAATTGGAATTAATTAGGGAAAATTAATTCAAAATATGGGGTGATTAATTAGGTGTAATTAATCGACTAAGACACGAGGTTGGACCCTTTTGTAGCATAAGACTGCCCGGACCCGACCGGCAAATCCAGCGGCTACAAATGATTGGCCCAATGTGAGAGGTCTTAGGCATAAACTAAATACGTGACAAGTGTAAAGACATGAGGTTAGACTTTGTTATGGCGTAAGGCTGCCCGGAACCGACCGGCAAATCCAGCTGCCATAAAAGACAGTCTAATGTGAGAGGTCTTTACAAAGGTTACGTTCTTAATCAATTAAGAAACACTTAACCAGATAAGCATGTAGTGGGGCATGAGGGGTTAAGTGGGTGCCTTGGGTGGCTTGTGGAAATCAAGTAAGTGCCTTGGGTGGCATGTGGAAATCTAGTGGGTTGCCTTGGGTGGCAATAGAAAATACGATTAGAATACTTAACCAAGTGGAAACATGTAATTAAACATGATTAAAGGGTTAAGTGGGATGCACTAGAAAAAGGGACAAGCTTAGGTGGGTAGCTTGTGGGGGCCCATTTCAACCAGTAACCCATATGTATCTTATTGGGCTCGACCCATGTCGAGGACGGGACAAGCGTACTGGGCTTGACTATAAGAGGCCAAAACGGGTTAGCGGTGGCAACGCAAGTCCAACGGGTTTAATATGCGTGTGTGGACCCGGGCTGGTAGGTAAGACGTAGTTGCATCGTGTAGGTATAAGCCGTGCACCGTTGGTTGTATCGGGTTGCCACTTTGGGGAGTGATACACCCCACTGTGGGGCCAGCACGGGTATCTATGTTAGGGAGTCGATCGCTTGGGGAGTAGTGGGTACACCTAGTGGAGATAGGGGCAGACGGCACCTATGTGGTCAGCTAGGGGTACAAGAAACTACTAGTTATATTTTCTCAGTCCTTGGGTGGGATCAACCTTTAAATAGGAATGACTGGTGTGGTGCAGTGTAGTAATTACCCTTGGGTGGGTAGATGCGTCTTTACCGTTATCTTAGTTCATCATATGTCTAGTTGGCTGCTTAGTGTAGTCATTTATCCCCAGTCATCACCGTACCAAGTTTATATCATACCCTAATTACTTTAATGATTGTATTGTTAAAGTTATAGGGCTCACTCAAACTTATGTTTGACCCCGTTGTTTTTATCTTTTTCCCAACCCTCAGGTTCTCAGAGTGGGCCTAGCACTAGTGGGCTTTGATCAGATTGCTTTATCTATCTTTTGGAGCTTGGACCATGATGTAAAGCCCACCTTATCTTTTCTATTATGGCTATTAGTTATGTAGTGGGATTATGTACTTATGTTTTATCAGGATGGATATTTAGTACTTGACTCTTGTTTTAGTTGGTTTTGATATGTAACCAAACATGTTTATCTTCTGCTGCAATGAAATGATGTTTTAGATTTCAAGTATTATTTATATCTGTCTTGTTGTAATTTTTCTGTTCTATATTCACTTAAAATACTCCACCGAAGTTAAGGCATTCCCTTAGTGAGTGACCTTAGTGGGTGTGGGGTGTTACATCTCCTTTTACTGGATTAAAGAACTAATGTCATTTAAAACACTGTTCACGATAAACCCATAGATCAATTCTATTTAAAACCCATTTCTAATCCAATTTATTTATTTAAAAATAAACGGGTTTAATTTTAGTTCAAAACTAGTTCATTTCGATAAAAATCTATTTTTATCTTTTCAAATATGGAGATTTTCATCCCTATTTTTCCCAAATCACTTCTTATGATTTTACACAATTTATTGATATTTTTAATAATTTTATCAAGGCCCGTACAGTCGATTTCCATCAACGGCCATCGAACTGCACTTACAGCGACCTTTTTCAAATTTGATTTGGACATATCTCCAAATCCAACCGTTAGATTTCAAATTTCAAACATTCATTAGAAAGCTCTTTTCGATACGACCCCAACGGTTCCGGTTTTAGGAGAATCCGACGGTCGGATCCCCCGTAATGTCCGTTTGAAATAAATGGTCGAAATTCACGAACTGCCGCGGCGCGGCGCGTTCTATTCAGGCCATTATATTATATATATAATATATATAATATATATTTCGTCGATTTCTATTTAAAATGAATTTTATAAATAGTTTTGAATTCGTTTCAAAAACATTTCAACTTCTATTTCCAATTCAAATCAAAATTGAATTTTTCCTTATAAATTCGTTTTAAAATTCATTTCTATTCAATTCAAATTTCAATTCAATTTGAATTCATTTCAATTCGTTTTCAATTCAATTCGAATTCGTTTTCAATTCATTTCGAATTCGTTTTCAATTCATTTCGAATTCGTTTTATATTCAATTCATTTCGAATTGGTTTTCAATTCAATTCATTTCGAAATCGTTTTCAATTCAATTCATTTCGAAATCATTTTATATTCAATTCATTTCGAAATCGTTTTCAAATCATTTCATTTCGAAATCGTTTTCAATTCAATTCATTTTGAAATCGTTTTATATTCAGAAACGAATATAATTGATATAAATATCGTTCACGTCAAAATAGCGCATCACTAATCAACACGGTTTTATATTCAACAACTGGATCTATATTTCTTTCAATACACGACTCTATATCTTTGTCAACACACGACTAATCTCAGCGAATGAGTAATGTCCATGTGTGACTATTTTTGTTATTTAATATATTTTATGAAAATTAAGGTATCTATTGTTTGATATTGAATCAGACTCCAACCGTAAATTAGTAAGAGAATGATTTCCTGAATATTAACCCCGAAGGCCGAAACCAACATCAGATCAATATCCAGGAGACCACTCATCTCATCTATTTTTCAGTTGATTTCTAATTCTATATATGATAAAGATGTAAATTTTATTGTTAAAATATTTGGTTCAGCACATGACTAATCTCAACGGATGAGTACAGCCAACACATGAACCTTTATTTTATAAAGATAAAGATATAAATTTTATTGTTAAAATATTTCGTTCAACACATGACTAATCTCAACGGATGAGTACAGTCAACACATGAACCTTTATTTTATAAAGATCTTTATTTTCTAAATTGGAATGAGGCCCAATCAATCACCATATAATATTAATTATATGGATTTCCATACAACACATGTATATAATAGCATTGAAAAATAATCAACCATCAACCAAAGTGCACTACACTGTATAAGCATCAAATATAGATATCTAACGCTTATAATAGCCTGTCAATCAATCGATCGACATATTTAATCAATCAGGATGAGTGAACTTCAAATTTCATCCCAACACCCGTGTGGGGTTTCAAACAATCAAACACATATTTTATTTGTGCAGTTGGGCGATGTGTAAAATTTATCGTCCCAATCAATGTCAGTCAAATCAGTGTACATAAACAAACCGTCCGGTTTGTAAATGAATATTTTATTTATTCACATTCACGTTAAAAAATTATATTTTTAACGATAAAATATTTTATTTCAACACATGAATTTCTATTCAGTTCATTTACACAATAAAAATGTTATTTTTTATTTTTCTAATATATTTTAGAAAATTTCGGCGGCATAACGGCACAATACTAGAAACGGGACAAGGCCTAGCCTTATCCCCGGTCTAGTGAAGGCCCACGCCATTCACACATCAATCAAATCCATTCCATTTCACCAAACAATTCAAATTTCAATCAAATAATCTAACTAATTTTTGCAATCAAACAAACAAGTCCATGGTCTGTGGACGGTTGTGTCGGGTGCTACTAAACACCGTCTGCATTCTAGTATATATATATAACTAGAAAATGAAATTGAAAAGTGAGAAATTCTCACCGATAGCTATGCAACTTCACGACACTTCATTTGCAGAAACCTTCGTTGCATGTATTCTCTACATATGTAAAAATTGAATTTTTTACTTCGCTATTCAATATATAAAAATGGAATTTTTACTATGCTATTCAATATATAAAAATTGTATTTTTACCTCGCTATTCAATATAGAAAAATCGTATTTTTACCTCGCTATTCAATATAGAAAAATCGAATTTTCACTTCGCTATTCAATATAGAAAAATCGAATTTTTGCTTCGTTATTCAATATAGAAAAATCGAATTTTTGCTTCGTTATTCAATATATAAAAATGATATTTCTAATATTCCTATTATGTAAAAATTATATTTTTAATTCTCTACATAAACAAAAATCATATTTTTACATCTTCTATATAGTAAAGATTATATTTTCAATACTTTAAAAATATAAAAATCATATTTTTAATTCTTTGAAAATATAAAAATCATATTTTTATCCTTCTACTATATGAAAGATGATATTTTTATTTTGCTACACATATAAAAATTGGATTTTTATTACCAAAAACCTTGTCTTTAACTAAATAAAAATCTTACCTTCATCACACAATGTCCTTTATAATTTATTCACTAATTTAAATAATTACATTAAATAAAATCAAATAAAAACTCACCCTTCTTATTTGGTTTCCTCCCGAGAAGGGTCCCACAGTCGATGGGCAGTCGGAGGGCGTCGCTGGAGCCAAGGGTTCGGCGCCGGAGTCCTTCAGGCGGATGGTGGTGGGCGGCGCAGGCTTCAGGGCGGTGGGGTATGATGGCGGCGGAGGGAAGATGGGTGCGTCGGGGGCTTTGTCGCTGTGGTCGACGCAGAGGGTTTCAGGAGGGGTCTTCGATCTGACGAAGGGGGGAAGGCTTCGGGGTTGCGCACAGGGGGGGCAGCGATGGGTTCGGAGGTGGCGCGGTGGTCATCGGGGAGGGGGCGGCGGGTTTTCGCTTTTGTTTTTTTTATTTTTTTTTATTTTCTGAATTTGGAAAATCGAATGGGGGTGGCAGAATATAAAGGGGGAGAGAAAGGGGGTTTTTAATTTTTAATTTATTTAATTATTTTATAATCACCAAAAAGCAACTTTTATTTTCGACCTCAAAGCGAGGCCCACCGCCTGTCGTCCATAGCGTTTTACCCCCATTCCGAACCCAATGGGATATGTATCGCAAGATGATTCGATCGTTTCGATCAGTTTCCTTTGAAATCAACATATAACTCTATATATTGAATTTGAATGCGCATTTCAATTTACCGGGGTCACATACTAACTTTAAAAATTCTCGAAATTTTTTTTCTAGCTTCGTATTGACGATGCGGTCCTAACAAAACTAGTTTCGTCGAATTCTGAGACCGTTGGAAAAATGGCCATTTTCCAGTCGATTAAAATCAACTAAAACTGGTCAAACGCGTTTTCCTTTGCCACGCTCACATATTGATTTGAAAAATTATGAAATTTCGAATCTAGCAATAATTTGACATCACGGACCCAACAAAAGTGGTTTCGTCGAAATCCGAGGTCGTTTGCAAAATGTCTATTTTTAAGGGCCTGAATTCCACAGCGACTATTCAGAATTTTCAACTGGACATATCTTTTGATTCCCGCTATGAAATTTCGATTTTTCGGATTCGTTGGAAAGATATTCCCAATTAGATCCTAATGTTTTTGGTTTCTCTAAAATCTGGATTGATTTGCACCCGGTACGTTCAATTGAAGTTTGAAATCGAATTATCGAACTACCGCGCCATTTTCAATTCTATTTATAATTATATATAAATATTTATATTCTAACGACGACGTATATAATATATACGTTCTAAATATATTCAAAATAAATTTCCCGTCATTATTATTTAAAATAGTCTATTTTAAATATTCAAAATTCGCTAAAATCGCCAAAACAAAATTTTAAACTGGCCCAGATTTTCGGGTTATTACAATCTCCCCCACTTAAAACTTTTCGTCCCCGAAAAGGAACAAAGTCGAAAGTGGTTTGATTAATCAGCTCTGCATTCGATCTGGCTTCCATTCTCCAACTTTTCAGTTTCTGAGAATTTTCAAATTTTCAAAAATTTGGCTAACACCCTAAATTTTCGAAAAATTTCGCCATAACCTCCCCTGCACCGGGAGCCACGGGAAAATCCCGAAATTGCCATATAGGCCTTCTGATCTCAAAAAGAAAACGAAAAAGCCAAGCGGCTAGCCAATAGGCTCATAAAATCATCATCACCCAAACAAAACAGTAAATTATAGTAAACATGTACCTATTTGTCGGGCAAACAAATTTTATTCTCTGCTCTAGCCTGCTTGCTTTGACCTGTTCCATGTAAGTATATGTATATGCAAGCAAATGCGACCAATTATCAATACAATTCAATATTTGGTTCAATTAGGCTTAATGGTTCAAAATTATCAAACAACTAAACAAACAACACAAACATCAATCAATTAGTGGATTAACGTTTCAAATTCATAATTTTGATATATATACAAAAAATCATGTTTTTGATGCCAATTCACAACAAATAAATCTATTTATATAAGTTTTGGTTCTCACACCAATCTAATGGAAATATATAGAAAATCACACCTTCAAAACACGAACATAAATTCTGATGATGATATATCAATCATCAGAACCATCTCCGGGCCACTAGAGTATAATTCTATATCTATCCAGTATATTAAAACTTCGACTATACGTTCATGACGCGTATATGCGAAATCTTCATATACTCGATTGTCCATATTCAAAATAAATAAATAATCAAATACGTATAAAGTGATTTAAATTTTCAAAACAAAATTGTTTTCATTTGAAAATATACTCTTCACACTCGTTCTAGGATACTACTGATCCTATCTCTAACGAGTCATTCTAATTGGATATTACTAATCCAATATCTGATGAATTCTTTCGTATGGTTCTAATGTGTCTTGTTCTCGAACTCTGTAAACCAAAGCTCTGATACCAACTGTGACGGCCGGGAATTTCGCTCGATCCGAATCAGTCGTTAAACCGACAAAGACCGTTCGAAACCCCTGATCGTTTGAGAACAGGACAAATCAGAACGCAAATAGAAGAACATTTCATTGCTATTACAACAATTCCATCAGATACAAGAATATACAGAGTATAAATGAATAAATTACATAGCAGCGGAAAAATAATACAAAACACAACTGAAAGTAATACACGGATACAGAGCTTTCCGAGCATCGTTCCAGTTGTAAATCAGGATCCGGTGAATATAAATCTGCAAAACCAAAACTACTAGCTGCCCGTGTCGAAAATAAGGGCACCCAGAGTTTAGGTTAAAACAATAAACTCCAGGTCAGTCATGTGACTGGTGTGAGAACTAAAACAGTTATTTAAAACTTTACTTTCAAAGAGAGTAATTCAAGGGACCACGCCGTATAACACAGAACGGGTTTCCTCCCAAGAATACCAGTGCATAGAATAAACAGCGCAATGCTTTTTCGAAAAATGAAGCTATTATAAGACCCAAGTCCCATCACACAATGCAACGCAAGCCGGAGGATATGGTTTTACCTTATAACAGCCAAACATGCTTGGTACGTTTAAAACAAATCATTTGATACTATAATAGGTGTATAGTGTCAGAACAATTTCAATCATAAATATAAATCATAGACGGCATAAGTGCCCCATACCACTATGTCGCCATACTAGGCTCTACAAATAAAGCCGAAATACACGTATTGGAAATTGGATTTCCGTCATGATTCGAGGCAAGGGGCAAGCTCCTCTCCGCTTCGAGACACTCTAGCAAATGCCTCGGGACTACACACTCTGGGTAACCCCTGGATGCTTCAGGGCCGGCCCTCACTTACGTTAGAGGATTATTTATTCCTGAACACACGTTTCCCGGTCCTTACAGACCTATAATCGAGGCGCCTCATCCAACAACCACATAGGTGAAAAGTATATAAATGTCAGGGCTGGTAAGTCACTGACGCCACCAAAGCTAGAAAGAAACGTCGTGCTCTCCCTGCAGTCCTTATCCCGTTTTTAACTCATACCGAGGTGTGAGGCTCGCGAATTCACGCTGTACACAAAGCTACGCCACGAAGGTCGTGCTTTGATCATCAACCACAAGGCTTTTCTTTTCAACAGAAGCCTTGATCTATGCAACTCAGCGTGCCACACAGGCAATTCATGCCATGCGATTGATATCTATCGATATATAACCTCTAAGCTCGTACGTCTCAGAGAAGGGCGTTAAGCAAGAGAATAAATTCTCCGCCGCCAAACAGATATATATAAAACAGAAATCAATCAACACAGAATAAAATCCAATGTCAGACACACAATCCATTTACAAGTTCGTTCTGGGTCTGAACGAAACTGGAGGCACTTTCCTCGCATATCCATCCATCTCCAAGTACGTCTGGACGACCACCAACTATTTCCATCCTCTTGGGTGTACAGCCCAATCAGGATCGTCAGTAATTATCCAAACGATGTGAAGACTTCCGGTCTTCGACCACCGTCTTCATCTTCGACATATCGTCGAATCGGTTATTCAGAATGGGTGTGAACCCGGCCTTTCCGAACAACCCACGTATATTAAAAACAAATGTTATACAAACACAACATACACCTCATCCCAATTCAGAATATCCTTTTATTCACAAAATCACATTTTTAGGGAGTAGGTTCCCATTAATTTTATCAAAGATAAACTCTTCTAAATTTATTCTTTAATCTTCCTTTGGATGTTATTTCAAGCCAAATTATGGTTTTCTAAACTAGTCGAGATTAGCGAACAACACAGAAGTAATTATTTATTTTATTACCCAATCCCAACCTATACATCCCATGAAGCAAAACTGGTAATACTCCATATCTAATACCATGGTGTTATTGGTAAAATTAATTACCATTTCGCGTTCAAATCTGATTAAAGATTTAACTATCGCTTGGAGCAAAACTGGTGATACTCCATTCTCGCTCATTTTCCAAATTTGATAATTTAAATTATCAATTCACATTTCAATCTAATTGCAGATTCTTTAAATCTCCTTTTACTGGGTTAAAGAACTAATGTCATTTAAAACACTGTTCACGATAAACCCACATATCAATCCTATTTAAAACCCATTTCTAATCCAATTTATTTATTTAAAAATAAACGGGTTTAATTTTAGTTCAAAACTAGTTCATTTCGATAAAAATCTATTTTTATCTTTTCAAATATGGAGATTTTCATCCCAATTTTTCCCAAATCACTTCTTATGATTTTACACCATTTATTGATATTTTTAATAATTTTATCAAGGCCCGTACAGTTGATTTCCATCAACGGCCATCGAACTGCACTTACAGCGACCTTTTTCAAATTTTATTTGGACATATCTCCAAATCCAACTGTTAGATTTCAAATTTCAAATATTCATTAGAAAGCTCTTTTCGATACGAACCCAACGGTTCCGGTTTTAGGAGAATCCGACGGTCGGATCTCCCTTAATGTCCGTTTGAAATAAATGGTCGAAATCTACGAACTGCCGCGGCGCGGCGCGTTCTATTCAGGCCATTATATTATATATATAATATATATTTCGTTTATTTCTATTTAAAACGAATTTTATAAATAGTTTTGAATTCGTTTCAAAAACATTTCAACTTCTATTTCCAATTCAAATCAAAATTGAATTTTTCCTTATAAATTCGTTTTAAAATTCAATTCAAATTTCAATTCAATTTGAATTCATTTCAATTCGTTTTCAATTCAATTCGAATTCATTTTCAATTCATTTCGAATTCGTTTTCAATTCATTTCGAATTCGTTTTATATTAGATTCATTTCGAATTGGTTTTCAATTCAATTCATTTCGAAATCGTTTTCAATTCAATTCATTTCGAAATCGTTTTATATTCAATTCATTTCGAAATCGTTTTCAATTCATTTCATTTCGAAATCGTTTTCAACTCAATTCATTTCGAAATCGTTTTATATTCAGAAACGAATATAATCGATATAAATATCGTTCACGTCAAAATAGCGCATCACTAATCAATACGGTTTTATATTCAACAAATGGATCTATATTTCTTTCAATACACGACTCTATATCTTTGTCAACACACGACTAATCTCAGCGAATGAGTACTGTCCACGTGTGACTATTTTTGTTATTTAATATATTTTATGAAAATTAAGGTATCCATCGTTTGATATTGAATCAGACCCCAACCGTAAATTTGTAAGAGAACGATTTCCTGAATATTAACCCCGAAGGCCGAAACCAACATCAGATCAATATCCAGGAGACCACTCATCTCATCTATTTTTCAGTTGATTTCTAATTCTATATATGATAAAGATGTAAATTTTATTGTTAAAATATTTGGTTCAACACATGACTAATCTCAACGGATGAGTACAGCCAACACATGAACCTTTATTTTATAAAGATAAAGATATAAATTTTATTGTTAAAATATTTCGTTCAACACATGACTAATCTCATCGGATGAGTACAGTCAACACATGAACCTTTATTTTATAAAGATCTTTATTTTCTAAATTGGAATGAGGCCCAATCAATCACCATATAATATTAATTATATGGATTTCCATACAACACATGTATATAATAGCATTGAAAAATAATCAACCATCAACCAAAGTGCACTACACTGTATAAGCATCAAATATAGATATCTAACGCTTATAACAGCCTGTCAATCAATCGATCGACATATTTAATCAATCAGGATGAGTGAACTTCAAATTTCATCCCAACACCCGTGTGGGGTTTCAAACAATCAAACACAGATTTTATTTGTGCAGTTGGGCGATGTGTAAAATTTATCGTCCCAATCAATGTCAGTCAAATCAGTGTACATAAACAAACCATCCGGTTTGTAAAGAATATTTTATTTATTCACATTCACATTAAAAAATTGTATTTTTAATGATAAAATATTTTATTTCAACACATGAATTTCTATTCAGTTCATTTACACAATAAAAATGATATTTTTTATTTTTCTAACATATTTTAGAAAATTTCGGCGGCATAACGGCACGATACTAGAAACGGGACAAGGTCTAGCCTTATCCCCGGTCTAGTGAAGGCCCACACCATTCACACATCAATCAAATCCATTCCATTTCACCAAACAATTCAAATTTCAATCAAATAATCTAACTAATTTTTGCAATCAAACAAACAAGTCCATGGTCTGTGGACGGTTGTGTCGAGTGCTACTAAACACCGTCTGCATCCTAGTATATATATAACTAGAAAATGAAATTGAAAAGTGAGAAATTCTCACCGATAGCTATCCAAATTCACGACACTTCATTTGCAGAAACCTTCGTTGCCCGTATTCACTACATATGTAAAAATAAAAAAAAATTACTTCGCTATTCAATATATAAAAATGGAATTTTTACTACGCTATTCAATATATAAAAATCGTATTTTTACCTCGCTATTCAATATAGAAAAATCGTATTTTTACCTCGCTATTCAATATAGAAAAATCGAATTTTCACTTCGCTATTCAATATAGAAAAATCGAATTTTTGCTTCGTTATTCAATATAGAAAAATCAAATTTTTGCTTCGTTATTCAATATATAAAAATGATATTTCTAATATTCCTATTATGTGAAAATTATATTTTTAATTCTCTACATAAACAAAAATCATATTTTTACATCTTCTATATAGTAAAGATTATATTTTCAATACTTTAAAAATATAAAAATCATATTTTTAATTCTTTGAAAATATAAAAATCATATTTTTATCCTTCTACTATATGAAAGATGATATTTTTATTTTGCTACACATATAAAAATTGGATTTTTATTACCAAAAACCTTGTCTTTAACTAAATAAAAATCTTACCTTCATCACATAATGTCCTTTATAATTTATTCACTAATTTAAATAATAACATTAAATAAAATCGAATAGAAACTCACCCTTCTTATTCGGTTTCCTCCCGAGAAGGGTCCCACAGTCGATGGGCAGCCGGAGGGCGTCGCTGGAGCCAAGGGGTCGACGCTGGAGTCCTTCAGGCGGATGGTGGTGGGCGGCGCAGGCTTCAGGGCGGTGGGGTCCGATGGCGGCGGAGGGAGGATGGGTGCGTCGGGGGCTTTGTCGCTGTGGTCGAGCTAGGGGGTTTCAGGGGGAGGGGGTCTTCGATCTGACGAGGGGGGGAAGGCTTCGGGGTTGCGCGCAGGGGCGGCGGCGATGGGTTCGGAGGTGGCGCGGTGGTCATCGGGGAGGGGGCGGCGGGTTTTCGCTTTTGTTTTTTTTTCTTTTTTTTTCTGAATTTGGAAAATCGAATGAGGGGGGGGCCAGAATATAAGGGGGAGAGAAAGGGGGTTTTTAATTTTTAATTATTTTATTTTCACAAAAAAGCAACTTTTATTTTCGACCTCAAAACGAGGCCCACCGCCTGTCGTCCATAGCATTTTACCCCCATTCCGAACCCAATGGGATATGTATCGCAAGCTGATTCGATCGTTTCGATCAGTTTCCGTTGAAATCAACATATAACTCTATATATTGAATTTGAACGCGCATTTCAATTTACCGGGGTCACATACTAACTTTAAAAATTCTCGAAAAATAATTTCTAGCTTCGTATTTATGACACGGTCCTAACATAACTAGTTTCGTCGAATTCTGAGACCGTTGGAAAAATGGTCATTTTCCAGTCGATTAAAATCAACTGAAACTGGTCAAACGCGTTTTCCTTTGCCACGCTCACATATTGATTTGAAAAATTATGAAATTTGGAATCTATCAATAATTTGACATCACGGACCCAACAAAAGTGGTTTCGTCGAAATCCGAGGTCGTTTGCAAAATGTCTATTTTTAAGGGCCTGAATTCCATAGCGACTATTCAGAATTTTCAACTGGACATATCTTTTGATTCCCGCTATGAAATTTCGATTTTTGGGATTCGCTGGAAAGATATTCCCAATTAGATCCTAATGTTTTTGGTTTCTATAAAATCCGGATTGTTCTGCACCCGGTACGTTCAATTGAAGTTTGAAATCGAATTATCGAACTACCGCGCCATTTTCAATTCTATTTATAATTATATATAAATATTTATATTCTAACGACGACGTATATAATATATACGTTCTAAATATATTCAAAATAAATTTCCCGTCATTATTATTTAAAATAGTCTATTTTAAATATTCAAAATTCGCTAAAATCGCCAAAACAAAATTTTAAACTGGCCCAGATTTTCGGGTTATTACAGACGTCATCTTCGCGTCCTTTATACTCTCTCTCGAATCTTGAGAGTTTGAGTGGCGGTCATCATCTTCCTGTCCTTTATACTCTCTCTCGAATCTTGAGTGTTAGAGTCACGGATCGAGTGGTCTTTAATCTTGGCGCACCCATAACACTTGTCCTAGATTTATACTCCTATCCAAGCTCTGAGGATTAGAGTTTATCGAAAAGTGTTTGCCAAGGCTTTGCGTTCCTCCGAACAATCTACGAGTGGAGTGGTTGGCACCAAACCCCGGGTACCTGCATCATTCATATCGCACGAATTAATCATGCCAATAACTCAAGTGGCATGTAAAAGCAAATCTTATGACTGAAAAGTAAGGATATTAATGGGCACTGCTGCCCCTATCGAGATTCATGTAATCTGGTGGCATCGAGGATAGGATCGAGCCATATAGATGGTAAAACCGAATCCATCTGGAGTCGGATTCCGACTTTGCAATTCGATGATTTATGTGCAATTATCTTGTGGTCTGCCACGTGTGAGCCAAGGATTGGATGGTCATCTCAGATCCACCTTAAGCTATACAACTTTCTTTAGATGGAGGGCGTGGCTTTGCAAACGAGCAGTCCAGCCGGGCCCGTTATTGCAGTGCTCCATAACTTGCATGCAGGTGCTAAAAATTTGATCGGTACCAGATCCGAGGTACCCACACAATCCATATATAAAGTTTTATGAGTTAATTACATCAATTACTCATAAAGAATGCAAATATAAGAGTCATAGTTAAAGAATAATCCTGTTAAAGGGATGAATATCATTCGGAGCGGAAATGGCGTTGCATGTTCTTTGCCAGTTAATTCTACCTTATCATGTCTCTATCAGGGGATGGGTGCTAGAATCTTAAGCTGATGACGAATATCTTTTCAAATTATTCCAGGGCCACAGTTTCATGAACAATTAGACCTCGATCAGGGTCTTGGAGTGCTAAGGTCGCATCTCCTTTGAATCGCCTTCTTGCCCACATGCCAAGGGCAAGGATTGAGTGTCAGGAAGTCATGATTGTGTCGCTAATGGTAGCATATCATTGCATTGGTGTTAGGATGGCAATTGGCATGAGAACAATGGATTCATGCTTATTGAAACTTTTGCACTTTCTATGCTAGGAAATAGGATACTGCTGTTGGTGAAATAGTCATATCTCATAAATTTGCTAATATGTCTTCGATCCCATATCGGGGACAAGAAGATGGTATGCAGACAATCATTCAACATTTGGGCTTAGGTGTTCCAAACCTTTAACTTTCCAATCTTCGAGCAAGACTAAGGCAGTCAGTTATACAAATCTAGGATGCATCAGCCATGAATCAGATGTAATCTCGAGCGAACCGCGCTCGAATTTCCAGTTGCCCCTAGCGTTTGGGGCATGAATTTGCTTGGCATATAATCGATGAAGGGAGTGGAAGTGTGAATCTGTCAAATCCTTTAAGGCGGTGAATTTAGCAATGGGATTCATTGATTTCTATCTTGGGACAACCTTCCAAGGGAAATAAGCCATGTCGCCTTGCATGTGATATCTTAAGGCATAACGAACGATGGTACGCCATTCATTCTCATTGCCAAAAGCACTCTGTGCTGCAGGAAGTTTCTTACGGGGGTTGTCGATGATTCTCATTCGGGTGTAGTATCCAACACTGGATCAACTTCCATCTGATCAATGGTTGGAGTTCATAGTGTCTTGATTGGGACCATCTCTATCGTTTCTAGATTTTCGGAACTTTCTCACTTAGCCAGATTATTCGCCTTTTGATTTTCCATTCGTAGGACATGAGATATGTTATAACGCTACAATCCATCCAACGGCTCTTCTTCCTATTCTAGGTGAGCTGCGAATTGTGGTTCCTCCACCTGGAATTCCTTTCGGGGTTTATCTGCAAAATTCCAGCGTTGGACCATCGATCATTTCTTGCATTGTCTGTATACAGTTTCCAGATGCTTGATTTCATCTTTCGTTTCGAGGGACCATTTTCTTCATCTAACATATCTTCTTCGGGAATGGTACATTCAGTGATAAATTCGGCTAATGCTTGCCCTCATATGGACCTCTTTAGGAGGGAATTGAGATCAAATTGGTTCAGCTCTATGTTTTGTTCGAGCAACTTTCCAGATGCCTCATGTCACTGCAAGCCCTGTCGTAGCGGCTAATGAGTGTGTATCACAATAGGATGAACTAGGAAGTAGCAGGGGAGCTTTCTCAAAACAATCAGCAAGCCATTGACAAGCTTTTCAATCTTTGGGTAGTTTCTTTCTACCACGGCTACCTTCTTGCTCACATTATAGGCTAGTTTCTGGACCCTATCCTTCTTACCTGCAAGTGGTGCCAACTTTCCTGCCAAGCATCAGACAACTTTAATTCTTTGTTGTCCATGGATGTTTAGGATCGTCGCAATTTGATCAGGGTTGATTTCGACCCTGTATGAGCTAACTATGAGGCCAAGAATCTTTTCTGATGCAATCGGCAACAAACGTTTCAAAGGGTTTAGCTTTATTCCAAATATTGAACATCTCTGTTAGATCTGAAAAGTGATAGGTGGATCGCTAAGACTCCACAAGAGTATCATCTACATGGACTTCCATGGGCTTTTAAGGCAGATGCTTTCCCTGGACTGAGCATACGTTTTATTTGCTGTAGAATGCAAGTAAGTTCCCTTGTTCGGAAGAGGTCTATATGAGATCCGATTTCAAGACCTTAGTCAGATCGGCGTCGACAGTCGGGACATGTGCAGTTACATCATTAGATGTTACCCTTCTGCATACCGAATCACCACCCTCTCTGGGATCTATGTTTTCGAGCAGATCATCGGGTAATTCCTTCTGTGATGCTCCCTTTATTCACAATATTGACGCCTCCTTCACACTACATTTCATCTGGAGGGGAAGCGTCTTTGGGTTTCATGCCATCTGTGTTGTGTATCATATTCTATCTAGCCAAATAATCGGCTTCTCCCATAATTTGGTCGCCATAAACCATTCCCGCTCTATCTTCGGTTGGGATATTTAGCAGTAGACACTAGGGTGCAATGTAGGCTCTGAATTCTGTTGGAGCGGGTCTATTTGGACCTTGATCAGATAAGCTTGAATACGATAGCATAGCTTGTGAGGCTTTAAGTAATGTTCGTGTGTTTTGTCACAATGAAAGTAAGATTGATTCATATTTACTTTGATCTCAAATTCTGATCTCTTGACCAAGGTCATATGGTGGCTGGTGAGCAGTCAAGTTGTTATCATCCAGACAAGGATCCATATGTCCAATCATGGTCTACGGTGGTTCAATTGGTATCTGACTCTAGGAACCAAAGTGTGTTGATCTAACCCTCATTCGATGGAAAACAATTTCCCTCGATATGATTGATGGAAAATAAGCATTTCAAAGGTTAGCCAAGCTATTCAGGGAGAAAACCAGAGAACATTTGTCTTTCATTACATCATTCAAGTGGAGGGTAACTTTGTAGTGCCAAGATCCTTATTTTCTATCAGGCATCCCATCATTGAGAATCATGGTCATTGGGGTCTTCTGAGTCATCTTCAGAATAGTGTCCTGATTGTTCTATGTTAATGGCATCTGGGACTTCATCAGTTGGACAGGTTTAAGTCATGTAAACTAGGTGATCACTACTCGTTCAGGAACATCCTCAGTTGCATTGGTGAAATCTATACACCATCGGGGCTCTGGAGGAGGAGGCTGTTGTGATACAATCATTATCTCGTATACCATCATAGCCGGCATGCCGAATCTTTTCAATAGCTCCTCACATTGAATAACATCAATAAATAGGTGTTATGGCTCTAAGAAGAATTCCCGTCGTTGCCAATTTGTTGTCAATTTCCTCAGACTATCTACTGAATCTAGGTTGACAAGCCTTAATGATTATTGCAAGACAAAAACATACTCTGAGCCGGAGGCGAGCTGTGCTCCAAGCCGAAGGCGAGCCGTGCTCCGAGCCGAAGGCAAGGCCGTCAGCGGGTCCGGGCGCAGTGCCGGTGGGGGTCCGGGGCCCCACAGTCCCGGCGGCGATCGACCTAACCAGTTAGGTCGAAAATGTGGGTACCGCATGATTTTTTTGATTTTGGAAGATGGAGACTTTTCTAAAATGATCTGAAAATTGTATTTTTTTCCAAAAACTGTCACTTTTTTGGGTCGGTTTGTGGCCCTTGTTAGCCATCAGATTTTTGGATTGCGATTCGCTACTGTCCTACAGTTTGTGGTTCAGATCATCGGTTGAATCAGTGTCTTCGGATCAGGTCGCAGATCCTACTCCAGGTCGGGTCATGGTTCAGGGGTCCCCTACTTTTCGTGGCTTAGCAAGTCTTCGGATCGCTAGCCCCTCTTCGGGTCGTGGATCGTCGTATCATCAGCTGTTCTGTACGGGCTCTAAACTGTGGTTCGTGGCCCCAATATACCCAGCATCGGTTCGGGGCATGGGTGCATCCTGAGACCGGGTCATGATCTTCTCTTCGCGAGCCATTGAATAGGCCTTCACAACCAGACAACGTTCCACGAGCCCTCATAACGAGCCCTGCTCACGAGCCCTATTCATGAACCAGTTCACGAACCCTTCGACCTGCTCCTGCGAACCATCTATTCGCTCTTTATCCGCTTGGGAAGTTTGCAATTTCTTACTCCGTTTAGGAGCCTGGAGTTCTGATTTACTGAAATCAACGAAATCTTCAGAACTGGTTGGAACGCAGATTATCTTCTTCGGACTTAGAGATCCAAATAGTAGAACAACAATCTGTTAGGCCGAGAATTCAATTCTCTGTGAAAGCACCAAAATGTTAGACCAAAAAATGGTCCTAATATCCAAATTGTTGTATTTCGAGCATAGGATATGAAGAAATAACTTAAAAATAGGGAAAAAAGCAAGACAACAAGATTTTTATAGTGGTTCGGCGTTAATGAGCCTACGTCCACTTCATATTTTCTCATTTCACTCATAGATTATAATTACAATGAATATTGTCTCTCAATCACTTGAATTCAGTGAATAATTCTCTCTGAACCCATTGATTCTATTGTAGAAGATGGTGGTTATTCATGGAGAAGTGTTGGCCATGGCAGCCACGGACCAGGAGATGCCAAATGTTCCTTGAAAATGCCCTCTGGAGGTGTATTTACAGCTGTAGGAGAGCCTATATGGTGATCAGGTCGTGGTAGGACACGTGGTACCCGATCCGAGAAAGTAGGAGCGATCATAGCCTCGAGAATAGGCCAAAATCTACATGCATAGTAACGGGTCCTGGTCGTAGTTCGTGAACTGGGGTGGTGAGCTGGTGATGGTCGTGATGGTGATAGTCAGGCCGGGTCATGGTCACGAACAGATCCCAGGGAGTGGTCATGATCCGACTCCAGGGGGTGGTCATGATCCGACCCCAGAGGGTGGTCACGATCCGACCGCATGGGGTAGTCACAATCCGACCCAGTGGGTGGTCATGATCCGACCCCAGGGGGTGGTCACGATCCGATCTTCAAAAAAGCCAAAATGCAGGTTTTTTCCATATTTCTGTATGCATTCACGGAAACAGACGTAACTTTCAAACCGTAAGGCCGATTGGACCAAACAAAAGCTCTACTTGAAGCTAATTCAGAAGGCTACCAGTATTTGATGTGTTTAGATCCAAATGAGGTCATTTGATAGGGGTTTCAGGCTAGTTTATACTGATGTTGTGATTTTGACCAAACTGCCCTGTGTCTTTTGACGATGCTTCCAATGGCGGAGAGTGATGTTATCAAGAGATTCCATATGTGACAGCATTTGCCAAAAAGTGTGTCGACAAGATCTTTGCTTTGGGTAGCCTGGTCGCAAAGCAGGCTAACATGGTTAGAGACTGATGGAATGTGATTTGGGTTTATCGTGAACTGTATTTTAAATGACATTGGTTTTTGAACCTAGTTAAAGACATGAATTATTTTCCTAGAAGTTGAACAATCATTAATATTTATTTTTGGAAAGATTAAAACAAAGTGGAGTTTTAATTAATCTTTAATTAGATTGAAATGGGAATTGATAATTTAAATTATCAAATTTGGGAAATGATCGAGAATGGAGTATCACCTGTTTTGCTCCTAGCGATAGTTAAATCTTTAATTAGATTTGAATGTGAAATGGTAATTAAATTTACCGATAACGTTGTGGTGTTAGTTATGGAGTAATACCAGTTTTGCTCCTTGGGATGGATAGGTTGTTATTGGGAAATTAAATAAATGATTACTTCAGTAAGGTGCGTTAATCCCGACTAGTTTGGAAAACCTTAATATGGTTTGCATTGATATCCAAAGGAAGATTAAAGAATAAATTTAAAGAATTTATCTTTGATAAAATTAGTGGGAACCTTTCCCAAAGGATATGAATATTTAAATAAAAGAATATTCAGAATTGGAATGAGGCGTATGTTGTGTTTTTTATAACACTTGTTTATTATATACGCGAGTTATTTGGAAAGGCCAGGTTTATACCCATTCTAAATAACTGATTCGACGATAATTCGATGATGAATTGGGTGGCTGAAGACCGGAGGTCTTCACATCGTTTGGATGATTACTGATGTCTTGATTGGGCTGTACACCCAAGACGAGGTAATAAGTGGTGATCGTCCAGACGTACTTGGAGATCAACAGATATGCGAGGACCTCTCTCCTGTATTGGACATATGGGACGAGGAATAAGGTGCCTCCGATTTCGTTCAGACCCAGAACGAACTTGTAAATGGATGTGTGTCTGACATTGGATTTTATTCTGTGTTGATTGATTTTTATTAAATATATATATCTGTTTGGCGGCGGAGAATTTATTCTCTTGCTTAACGCCCTTCTCTGAGAAGTACGAACTCAGAGGTTATATATCGATAGATATCAGTCCCATGGCATGAACTGCCTGTGTGGCATGATGAGATGCAAATGATCAAGGATTCTGTTGAAAAGAAAAGTCTTGAGGTTGATGATCAAGGCACGAATTTAATACATCATAGCTTTGTGTATAGCGTTAATTCGCAAGCCTCACACCTCGGTATGAGTTAAAAACAGGATAAGGGACACAAGGAGAACATGACGTTTCTTTCTAGCTATGGGTGGTGTCGGGGTTTTGCAAGCCCTATCATTTGATATATTTTTACCTTTGTGGTTGTTGGAATGCGAGACGCCTCGGATATATCGGTCTCTTCGGAGCCGATGGATACAGGTCTTATAGGACTGGGAAACGTGTGTTCAGGAATACAAATCCACTAACGTTAGTGTGGACCGGCCTTGTGTCTTCTATGGGAGATCCTGAGGCATTTGCTAGAGTTTCTCGAAGCCGGCAAGGAGTACATCCCTTGCCTCGACTCATGACGGAAATCTAATTTCCAATATGTGACATTTCTGTAATATTTGTAGAGCCTAGCATGGAGATATAGTGGGATGGGGCACTATGTCGTCTATGATTGATACATTTATATTTGAAGTTGTTTTCGTACACTTTACACTATAATAGTATCAAAATGATTTGTTTTAAACGTACCAAGCATGTTTGGCTATTATAAGGTAAAAATTTATCCTTCGGCTAGCGTTGCATTGTGTGATGGGACTTGAGTCTTATAATAGATTCATTTTTCCAAAAAGCATTGCGTTGTTTATTCTATGCAGTAGTATTCTTGGGAGGAAACTCATTCTGTGTTATACGGCGTGGTCCCTTGATTTACTCCATTTTAAAGTAAAGTTTTAAATAACTGTTTTAGTTCTCACACCAGCCACATGACTGACCTGCAGTTTATTGTTTTAACCTAAACTCTGAGTGCCACTATTTTCCACGTGGGCAGCTAGTAGTTTTGGTTTTACAGATTTATATTCATAGGATCCTGATTTACAGCTGGAACTATACCCGAAAAGCTCTGTATCCGTGTATATCTTTCAGTTGCGTTATGTATTATTTTTCCGCTACATTGTAATTTGTAAATTTCTGATATTCTTCTGATGTATAATATTTGTTCATACTCCGTATATTTTTGTACTCCGATGTAAATTGTTGTAATAAGCAATGAAATGTTCTTCTGTTTGAGTTCTGGTTCGTCGTGTTCTCATTACAATCCGGCCTTTCCTTTACGGGGATGTTCGGGTCGTTACATCGTGGTATTGGAGCTTTGGTTGACAGAGTTCGAGTACAAGACGTATTAGAACCGTACGAAAGAATTCATCAGAGATTGGATTAGTAATATCCAATGAGAATGACTCGTTAGAGATGGGATCGGTAGTATCCTATAATGAGACGAAAGAGTGTTATTTTCAAAATAAAAGTGAAAACAAATTTTGTTTTTAAAATTTAAACCATTTTATACGTATTTAAATATTTATTTGTATTGAATTTGGGCAGTCCAATATATAAAGATTTTGCATATACGCCATGCAAACGTGTATTCAAAGTTTTCATACACTTGATAGATATAGAATCACACTCTAGTCGCCCGGAGATGGTTCTGATGATCGCAATAGCATTATCAGCATTTATGTTCGAGTTTCCAAAGTGGGATGTTTATATATTTCCAATTGACTGGTGTGAGAACCAAAACTAGATAGGGCTTATTGTTGTGCTTTGGCATCAAAAACAGGATTTTGAATATTTATATCAAAGTTATATGATAGAAAAAAAATTAACCAACTAATTGATTGATGATTGTGTAATATGATTATTGGTTTGAATAATTAAAATTTTGAACCATTAGCCAAATTGAATCAAAAGTTGAACTGAATTGAAAATTGATTGCATTTACATGCAAATACATGTATATACATTGAACAGGTCATAGCAAGGAGGCTAGAGAAGGGGAATAAAATTGTATGCCCGACAATTAGGTACATGTTCACTAATTTATTAGGTATGGATGATTTTATGAGCCGATTGGCTAGCCTCTTGGTTATTTTATTTTATTTTTGAGATGAGAGGGCCTATGTGGCAGTTTGGGGATTTTCCCGGTGCTCCCCGTACAAAGGAGGTTATGGCGAAAATTTTCGAAAATTTAGGGTGTTAGCCAAATTTTTGAAAAATTAGAAAATTCATAGAAACTGAAAAGTTGAAGAGTGAAAGCCAAACTGAAAGTTGAGTTGGTTAGTTAAACAACTTTTAGCTTCGTTCCTTTTCGAGGACGAAAAAATTTTAAGTGGGGGAGATTGTAACAACCCGGAAAATCAGAATCAATTTAAAATTTTTATTTTGGAGATTTTAACGAATTTTGAATATTCAAAATGAATTATTTTAAATAATAACTTCTAGAAATTCATTTTGAATAGAATTAGAACGTATATATTTATTTAAATCGAAGTTAGAATATAAATATTTATTTTAATTATAAAAGGAATTGGAAATGGCGCGGTAGTTTGAAAATTCGATTCCAAATTTCAAATGAATGTACAGGATTCAAAATAAACTGGATTTTAGTGAAACCAGAAATATTTTAATTTGTTTAAAAATATCTTTCGGACGAATCCAAAAAATCAAAATTTCATAGCGGGAATAAAAAGTTATGTCCAATTGAAAATTCAGAATAGTCGCTATGGAAATATAGCCCTTAAAAGTAGATATTTTGCAAACGACCTCCGTTTTCAACAAAACCACTTTTGTTGGATCCGGAATGTCAAATTATTTATAGATTCCAATTTTCATAATTTTTGGAATCAATATGTGAGCGTGGCGAATTTAAACGTGTTTGGTAATTTCAGTTTGAATTTAATCGTCTGGAAAATGACCTTTTCTCAAACGGTCTCCTAATTCGACGAAATTAGTTTTGTTAGGACCGTATCATCAAAACATAGCCAGATTTATTTTTCTGGAATTTATGGAGTCTGTATGTGGCCCCAGTAAATTTAATGTACGTTAAATTCAATATCGATTGAAATATTAATTTATATTGTAAATTTAAATGGAAACTGATCAAAAAAGCCGAATCAAGTTACGAAACATATCCCATTGTGTTCGGAATAGGGGTAATTAGCTAGGGGCGATAGTCGTTGGATGTGAATTGAAGTTCGGACAAAAAATCACCTTTTTGAAATAAAATAATATATTTATAAACCTAATTCCCTCCCTCACAAAGTCAGCCCTCTCCCCCCCCCCCAAATAAAAAAAAACCACCGCTTCCTCTCCAAATCGCATAGGAATTCCGTCACTCCCCCCTCCTCCACCACGCGTGCCTCCCTAGGCCTAGCCACCAGCAGTCTTCACTCTCCCTTACTCTCAAAAACGAACCCACAAACTCCAAGCCACAAGAAAAACCGCCACCGCCACCCCCTGCCGTGATGTCAGACACCCAACCACCTCCCCGAAATCCTCTTTCTCCCTCTAAACCCCAATCAACCGCAAACATCCCCAAAACCCACTGAAACCCTTCGCCGCCACCACCATTCAACCGCCGCCACCTTCCATCAGCTCCCCCGCCACCTATTGACCTCGACGCCACCCCCTGTGAGTTTTAATTCCATTTTTGTTTATGTATGATAATAAAAATAGGATTTTTATATATGTATGATAATAAAAATAAAATTTTTATATATGTATGATAATAAAAATAGGATTTTTATTTATGTATGATAATAAAAATCTGATTTTTATTATATATATATATATAGTGATATAAAAAAGTGATTTTTATATATATTATAGCGAGATAAAAATGTGATTTTTATATATGAAGAGAAATAAAATTTTGATTTATTTTATTATATATGAAGTGAAATAAAAATGTGATTTTTACAGGTTTGAATTAAAAATATGATTTTTAATGTAAACTGTGTGGAACAGATTTCATTGAAAACACGGTGAAGGACACAATGTGCGAGAAACAAATCCAAATCCGAACCGTTCAGAAATAAGGACTGGAGGAGTGGATCCCAAAGGTGAAACTTCTCACTTTAATTTACCTTCTAGTTAAAAATATATACAAGGATGTAGACGATGCTTAGCAGCACCTGACACCCGTCGTCCACAAACCATGGACGACTTGTTTGTTTTGATTGTGTTGTGAAAATTGATTGTGATGTAGAATGGAATAAATAAAATATTCATTTGTCGAAATAAATAGTTTATCATTAAAAATATAATTTTAACGTGTATATGAATAAAATAAATATTCATTTACAAATCAGACGATTTGTATTTGTACACAGATTTGACTGATATGGATTGGGATGATATATTTTACACATCGCCCAACTACACAAATAATAATCAGTGTTTGTTGTTTAAAAACCCCACGCGGGTATTTGGATGATATTGGACATACACTAATCCCAATATTTAGTTGTATGTCAATCTATGGGTTGACAGGCTGTTGTAAGTGTTAATTATTTATATTCAACGCTTATGCAGTGTAGAATGCACTCTGGATGATGGTTGATTGTTTATCATTGTTGTTCAATACATGTGTTGTATGAAATCCACATAAATAACATTATACGGTAATTGACTGTGTCTGATTCCAATTCAGAAAGATTAAATATTTTAAAATAACGAATATTTTAAAATAATGAATATTTTAAAATAATATTCAGTAAAAGATCAAAAGATAATTTTGATGTCTGATTTAGGACGGACATGAAAATATTTAATTATATAAAGCAGTATTGATTAGATTAACGCCATTTTGACATGAACGATATTTATATCAATTTTATTCATTTTTATAATGAATATAAAAAAGGAAGTGATTTCAAAATCTAATGTTTTGAAAATACTATCGTTTATATATCGATGATATGAAATATTCAATTTTGATTTGAAATTGAATATGAAGTTGAAATCATCTTGGAAACGAATTTAAAAAGATTTATAAAAATACTTTTTAAATGGAAACCGACGAAATATATATAATACATACATATATATATATATATATATAACAGCCTGAATAGAACGCGCCCCGCTGCAGTAGTTCGCGAATTTCGACCATTGGCTTCGAAAGATCCGACCGTCGGATTCTCCTAAAACCAGAACCGTTGGGTTCGTATTGAAAAGATCTTTCTAAAGAATACAAGAAATTGGAAATCTAACGGTTAGGTTTGGAATTATGTCCGAATCAAATTTGGAAAAGGTCGCTGTAAGTGCAGTTCGATGACCGTTTATGGAAATCGATTGTACAGGCCTTGATAAAATTATTAAAAATATCAATAATTTGTGTAAAATCATAATAAATGATTTAGAAAGAATTAGGGTGAAAAATTCCATATTTGAAAAGATAAAAATATATTTTTGTCGAAATGAACTAGTTATGAACTAGAATTTATAAATCCAATATTTTTAAATAAATAAATTGGAATTGAAATGATTTAAAAATAACCAGAATTTCCAATATATGAATTGGAATGGATTTGATTAGAATTTGTCTTCAGAATATTTTGATATTGGATTCTGTGATTTTACTGACATTGTGAAGGAATTTGGAAGATATATATATATAGTTATTCCCTATACGATATTTGTTGGTTACAGAATTTGGTATTGAATATAAGCCGATATATTTTCTATTCAGAGCCTTGTATTTAATATCAAATTGGTTTTTGGGTTTATCGTGAACGGTGTTATAAATAACACTTGTTCTTTAACCCGATTAACAATGGAATGAGATTTTGGGTTTGTCGTGAATGGTATCTTTAATAATGTTGTTCTTAAACCCAATGAAATTAAGAAAATTAGAAACTAACTGGAAATTATCTAAGTTAAAAGGTTTCCTGGGAATTGATATGATGTTGGTTTCGGCCTTCGGGATTAATACTTAGGGAATTGTTCTCTTACTAATTTACTGTTAGAGACTGATGGGATGAGGTCTTCAGTAACACTGTTCTTGAACCCTGTGTGGAAAGAATAAATCTTCTAATTAAGATTTAAAGAAGAATTACCAATTAATTAACATTTAATTGAAATTGAAAATGGAATGTGAATTGGGTTTATTGTGAACTGTGTTTTTAACAACATTCGTTCTTTAACCCGATTTACAGTGAAATGTGATTTGGAATTTATAAATCCTTTATTAAGATTTAACAGGAATTTTCCGAAGTAAAGTTTTCCAATTTAATATATTAAATTGGAATTGAATGAAATTCGATTGATAATAATCGAAGTGAACTTCTGTGAAGGAAGACTGTTAATACATATGGAATTTAAAAGGCTTTGCCGTTATTCCATTTATATTATTAGTCTGCTACGGAAATTGATATTAACTATATATTGATTTGTTTTTCCATGAAGATTCCATAACTAATGGAATGTGATTTGGGTTTATCGTGAACGGTGTTTTAAATAACACTTGTTCTTTAATCTGATTAACAATGGAATGAGATTTTGGATTTGTCATGAATGATATATTTAATAATACTGTTCTTAAACCCAGTAGAGTTAAGAAAATTAGAAACTAACTGGAGGTTAGCTAAGTTGAATGGTTTCCTGGGCATTGATGTGATGTTGGTTTCGGCCTTCGGGATTAATACTTAGGGAATTGTTCTCTTATTAATTTACAGTTAGAGACTGATGAAATGTGATTTGGGTTTATCGTGAACTGTGTTTTAATTGACATTGGTTCTTTAACCCAGTTACAGACAGGAATTATTTTCCTAGAAGTTTAATAATCATTAATATTGATTTTTGGGAAGATGAAAACTAAGTGGAGTTTTAATGAATCTTTAATTAGATTGAAATGGGAATTGATAATTTAAATTATCAAATTTGGGAAATGATCGAGAATGGAGTATCACCTGTTTTTCTCCTAGCGATAGTTAAATATTTAACTAGATTTGAATGTGAAATGGTAATTAAATTTACCGATAACGCTGTGGTGTTAGTTATGGAGTAATACCAGTTTTGCTCCTTGGGATGGATAGGTTGGTATTGGGAAATTAAATAAATGATTACTTTAGTAAGGTGCGTTAATCCCGACTAGTTTGGAAAACCTTAATATGGTTTGAATTGATATCCAAAGGAAGATTAAAGAATAAATTTAAAGAATTTATCTTTGATAAAATTAATGGGAACCTTTCCCAAAGGATATGAATATTTAAATAAAAGAATATGCAGAATTGGAATGAGGCGTATGTTGTGTTTTTTATAACACTTGTTTATTATATACGCGAGTTAATTGGAAAGGCCAGGTTTATACCCATTCTGAATAACTGATTCGACGATAAGTCGATGATGAAGTGGGTGGATGAAGACCGGAGGTCTTCACATCGTTTGGATGATTACTGATGTCTTGATTGGGCTGTACACCCAAGACGAGGTAATAAGTGGTGATCGTCCAGACGTACTTGGGGATCGACGGATATGCGAGGACCTCTCTCCTGTATTGGACATATGGGACGAGGAATAAGGTGCCTCTGGTTCCGTTCAGACCTAGAACGAACTTGTAAATGGATGTGTGTAAGACATTGGATTTTATTCTGTGTTGATTTATTTTTATTATATATATATATGTTTGGCAGTAGAGAATTTATTCTCTTGCCTAACGCCCTTCTCTGAGACGTATGAGCTCAGAGGTTATATATCGATAGATATCAGTCGCATGGCATGAATTGCCTGTGTGGCATGCTGAGATGCAAATGATCAAGGCTTCTGTTGAAAAGCAGAGTCTTGTGGTTGATGATCAAGGCACGACTTTAATACAGCATAGCTTTGTTTATAGTGTTAATTCGCGAGCCTCACACCTCAGTATGAGTTAAAAACGGGATAAGGGCCCCAAGGAGGACATGACGTTTCATTCTAGCTATGGGTGGTGTCGGGGTTTTGCAAGCCCTGTCATTTGATATATTTTTACCTTTGTGGTTGTTGGAATGCGAGGCGCCTCAAATATATCGGTCTCTTCGGAGCTGACGGATATAGGTCCCATAGGACCGGGATACATGTGTTCAGGAATACAAATCCACTAACGTAAGTGTGGACCGGTCTTGGAGGATCCAATGGTCTTCTGCGGGAGATCATGAGGCATTTTCTAGCGTTTCTCGAAGCTGGCGAGGAGTACATCCCTTGCCTCGACTCATGACGGAAATCCAATTTCCAATACGTGACATTTCAGTTTTATTTGTAGAGCCTAGTATGGCGACATCGTGGGATGGGGAAGTATTCCGTCTATGACTGATACATTTATATTTGAAGTTTTTTCCGTACACTTTACACTATAATAGTATCAAAATGATTTGTTTTAAACGTAAGCATGTTTAGCTATTATATGGTAAAACTCTATCCTCCAGCTTGCGTTGCGTTGTGTGATGGGACCTGAGTCTTATAATAGCTTCATTTTTCCAAAAAGCATTGCGCTGTTTATTTTATGCACTAGTATTCTTGGGAGGAAACCCGTTCCGTGTTATACGGCGTGGTCCCTTGATTTACTTCATTTTAAAGTAAAGTTTTAAATAACTGTTTTAGTTCTCACACCAGTCACATGACTGACCTGAAGTTTATTGTTTTAACCTAAACTCTGAGTGCCCCTATTTTCCACACGGGCAGCTAGTAGTTTTGGTTTTGCAGATTTATATTCATAGGATCCTGATTTACAGCTGGAACTATACTCGGAAAGCTCTGTATCCGTGTATTTCTTTCAGTTATGTTATGTATTATTTTTCCGCTGCATTGTAATTTGTAAATCTCTGATATTCCTCTGATGTATAATATGTGTTCATACTCTGTATATTCTTGTACTCTGATGTAAATTGTTGTAATAAGCAATGAAATGTTCCTCTGTTTGAGTTCTGGTTCGTCATGTTCTCATTACAATCCGGGCTTTCCTTTATGAGGAAGTTCATGTCGTTACAATCAAAATACTTTTTTCATCCTAATTTTCCAACACTCTTACAGAGCAAGAGCCTAGTTCATCCAATTTTTTCATCCAAAATCCTACCAACCATCTTTAAATTTTTGAATTTAAAAAAAATCTAATTTTCTAAATTCGATATCTTATGTTACAAAAAGGTGGAAAACAGAAAATTTCACACTTCTGGTTTTCTTTTATTTACCTTTTCTATTTGTACTTTGGATTTTATGCGACTACTATTAACGATATTTTTCGTCAACACCTGAGATAGGTCTACGGAAGTGAACCAAAAGGAAAAACTGGGTTATTTAATTCCCCCGAGTTTGAGTTAGTTCGCCGTTTCCTAGATATCAAGGTCTAAAGTTCAAAAGATTAGTTACTTTTCTCGCAAAGGGTGAGCATCATCCCTAAGTGACTTAAGAAACAACAGTTATCTTGGGACAAGGGTTCCCTAAGCACAACCCTCGGTAGAAGGCTAAATGGCTTGTAGGAAGGGGTTTTGCTACCACCTTACAGAAGGGTTTAGGCTTGGATGTGAAACCGTGACCATGTAGAAAGTATATGATACGTTTTATAGAAAAAAAACTAAGAGAATCCGTAAGAGAAACATAAGAAATATGCTAAGTTTTGATCCACTCTTTATTGATCTTTGATTCGGAGTACACAGGTGATTACAATAGAAACCCCCAATTCGATTTAGAAGTTAGGGTTTACTCTAGGAGAAGAGAGTACAAGAATGAGAAATCAGTCCCTAAAATGATACCCCTGGGGTCTTATTTATAGACAAATCGGGGACCCTTTTTTCATTTGGCCAGCAGAAGTCCCTGTCGGCCGCTTTTCCCTTTGGTTCTGGATGCTTTGGCTCCCGGCCGCTATTTTGGCTTTGCTTATTGCCTTTAGGGTGATGGTTAAGGTTCTTGGGAGGACGGTCTTCGGTTCTTGGGAGGACGGCCTTTGGTTCCCGGAAGGATGGTTCCGGTCTTTAGAGCTTTTCTTTAATGTTGTTTCTCCCTTCCTTGTATCGATACCAAGCCTATTGGTATGGATAACTTTGGCTTACGGTTGTGAGCTTTCGGTCTTGTCATTAGCTCTTTGTTGAGTTTGCATTCGTGCTTCAAGTTTATGATCTTGGATCCGCCACCCCTGTCGGTATCAACACTAAGTAGATTAGTGTGGATAGATTGCCTTTCCCAGAGGCTCCATCTTTGCCTTTCGGTAAATCCCTGAAGTGTGCTTTGGCCTTCCGAAAAGGTGCTTTGGTGTTTTACTGATTGTTTGCTACAGTGGCCTCTCGGTGACCATTCGACTGGGGTCTTGGTATGTAATAACCCGTATTTTTGGAAGCAATTTAAAATTTATTTTTAAGTGATTTTCATAGAAATTATATATTTTAGATGAATTTTTTTGAGAATAAATGGCTTAAAATTCATTTTTAATCGAAGTTAGAACGTATAAATTTAAATTTAAATTAGAATGAGCTTGAAATGGCGTGGTAGTTTGAAAATTTGATTTTAAACTTTGAATGAATGTATAAAATTCAGTATAAATCAAAATTTGATAAAACAAGAGACATTTGAATATTTTGAATTGTAATTTTCTAGTGAATATAAGAAATTGAAATTTCACTTTATAACTTGTAAGTCATATCTAAATTAAAATTTAGAATAGTCGCTATGGAATTTGTACATATATTTTAATATTATATATAGCCCTTAAAAATAGCCATTTTGCAAACGACCTTCGTTTTCAACGAAACCACTTTCATTGGGTTCAAAATGTCGTTTGTGACTTTTCAAATTGTAAACATCAATATCTTTGGAGTTGGAGAAATTTGGTCCTTTTCATTGGATGTATGACCAAAATATCACTTTTTACATATAGATGAATTTGGACTCAAAACCACTTCTATTGAGTTCAAAATGTTGTTTACATGCTCGAAAACTATAAACTTCAATATATTTCGAGTATGTGAAAATTAGGGTCTTAGGCTTGGGTTTGGGTTAGCCAACCTAGCCACTTAAAATGCCCCCATTAGCCCTCTTATTCATCTTTACCACTTTAAAAGAAATAGAAATGGGGAGAGGAAAGGGAAATTAAAATTCCCTCAGCCCTAGCTTGATCTTAGGAATCCAATTCAAGTGCATATCATGTGCAAATCCAAGGAAAATCTTTGGTAAGCTCCTCTCCATCTTTTCTAGCTTGCTTTCTCTTTGATTTGCGAGATTTCCTATGACCTAATTCTTAGGAAATATATTCATATGATCATAGGTTGTTGATTCTAGTGTTTTTATTGAAGAGAGGTTGTTCTAGCTCGCTATTAGATTGATTTATTGCTTCTAATAGTCAAAGTTGAGTTCTTTGTGAGTTCTCCATGAAGTGCCATTTATGTCACAAGCTATTGTCTTGTAAATGAGTAACTTAGAATCCATTTGAGTTTTCATATGCTAGTGAATTGGGTAGACTAGTGTAACTTTGATGATTTTATGTATCCATGTTCCAATGAATTGAAAATTTATGTTAAAGATAGTCCATACAATCGTATGCACATGCTGTGAGTTGTTTTGGGATATTGTGAAGCTCCATTGTCGCACCGGCAAGTTCGAAAACTTCACAGTTCGCTTATATCGCATTTGATTGCTTTGGTTAGAGTTTTTAATCGTTTTGGAGTTTATAATCAAAATCATTGCAATCTCATGTATATACGTTTATGCATGTGTTCTTGAGTTGTTTTGGCAAGCTAAAGAGGCTTCGATCCCACTTAGGAAACATTATAAGCCATCACCATTGATCCGGGCTCGTCCGAGGCCGATTGCACATTCGTAGGCAAGAAAAATAATTATTTGCATCAGGTCAAACATCTGAACCGAAGCAACAAACGTCTGAATAAGCTCTCAGGAAAGCAAAATAATTAATTGCTTTATGTCATATGTCTGAACCGAAGAAATAGACATCTGAAATAGTACCAAATTGAACTAAATTCTTACAGGTTCAAATCAAAGGAAATTCAGACGTCTGAATTTTTGGGCCAGATATCTGAATCCTGTTTTTCTGCTGTTGACCAGTGGAGACCACGGTCAACAGTTTAGGTCCATCCAGGGCTCTTTCCCAGCTGAGTTTCGACCCATTTTGCCTTTATTTGTGACTTTTCAGTTTTACAAAATCGTTTTATAAATCATCAATTAAAAAATGACGGAGTGGAAACTAATGGCGAGAACTCTCTCACTCAAGTATTTTTATAACCCAATATATATTGTTTATTTGTGATTACAATGTTGTTTGGTGGTTGATGGTTAGTTACAGTTTTAATGTTATTATCATCAAACTGTGAATATATATGTGATGTTAAAGTTAAACAATTATATTATGAATTATTCTGGGATGACAATTTACCCACTCGTCTCCCAAATAATGGATAAATTCACATGGATTGTGATGTAAACCTCACACAGGTGTTGGGGCGATAATTTTACACCTCGCCCAAGTGTACAAATATTTGTTTGATGGTTGAAACCCCACATGGGTCTGGGGATGATAATTAATTCGCATCTCCTTAGGATTTAATTGTATGTCAACCGTTTGATTGACAGACTGTTATAAGCATTATTTAATTATTTAATGCTTATGCAGTTGCAAATTGCACTCCAGCTGTGAATTGAATGTTTAATTGTTATTTACCACTATTTTTGAATACATGCGATGTATGGAATCCATATAAATAAAATTATATGCAATTGATTGAGTTTGATTCCAATTCAGTAATAACGAATATTTTAAAATAATATTCAGTGAAGAATCAAAATATGATATTGATGTCCAATTTTGGATGGACACGAAAATATTGAAATAATTTTGGATGAAATACTCCAAGTTTGAAAAGATAAAAATATTTTTATCTAAATGAAATGGTTAACAACTAGAATAAGGAATTAATATGGTTTTAATATAATTAGAATTTTTCCAATACATGAATTGGAAAGGATTCGAATGGAAACAATCTTCGGAATATTTCGATATTGGATTCCGTGATTATATGGATATTTTTGAGGAATTTGGAAGATATATATTGTTATTCCTAATGCGATATCTGTTAGTTTCAGAATTTGATATTGAATATAAGTCGATATAATTTCTATTCAGAGCCTTGTATTTGATATCAAATTGGATTTTGGGTTTGTCATGAATGATGTCTTCAATAACACTGTTGTTAAACCCAGTTGAGAAAAGGATAAATCTTTTAATTAAGATTAATGAAATTTTCCAATTAATACATATGATTGGAATTAAATGGAAGTTGATTCTGGGTTTATTGTGAACAATGTTTTAAATAACATTTGTTCTTAAAACCCAATTAATAGTGAAGATATGATTTGGAATTTATAAAACTTTTAACTAAGATTTAAAGAAATTTTCCAAAGTAAAGTTTTCCAATGTAATACATTAAATTGGAATTAAGTGAAAGTTTCATTTTAATGGAAGAGGATTTTGGGTATATCGTGAACTTTATTTTAAATGACATTGGTTCTTTAACCCAGTTAAAGGCAAGATTAATTTCCTAATGTTGAATAATCATCAAGTAATCATTTTTGAGATTAAAACCAAGTTGGCATTTTAATGAATCTTTAATTAGATTGAATGTGAACAAGGTAACTAAATTTACCAAATTCAAAGAACGTTCGAGAATGGAGTACCACCGGTTTTACTCCATGCAATAGTTAAAATTTTAATTATATTTGAAACAGTAAATGGTAATTAATTTTTCCAATAACACAGAGGGGTTAGATATGGAGTACTACCAGTTTTGCTCCATAGGATGAATAGGTTGGGATTGGGACAATAAAATGAATGGTTACTTCGGCAAGGCTCGTAAATCCCGACTAGTTTGATAAACCTTAATTTGGTTTAAGATTGTTAAAGGATAACACAAAATCTTTTGCAATGGTTTTCAAGGAAAGATTTGAATAAGAGGTTTAAATGAATTGAATCTTTAACAAGATATGTGGGAATAATTCCCAATGTAATGAATATTTGAATAAAAGAATATTCTAGATTGGAATGAGACATATGATGTGTTTGTATAGCACTTGATTATAAAATACGCGAGTTATTCGAAAAGACAGGGTTTAACCCATTTTGAATAACTGATACGGCGACTAAAAATTCGAAGATACGAAGAAAGTGGTTGAAGACCGGAGATCTTCACATCGTTTGGATGATTACTGATGTCTTAATTGGGGTGTACAACCAAGACGAGGTAATAAGTGGTGATTGTCCAAACATACTTGGAGATCGATCGGATATGCAAGGGCCTCTCTTCGATATTGGACATATGAGACGAGGAATAAGGTGCCTCCAGTTTCGTTCAAACCCAGAACGAACTTGTAAATGGATTATGTCTGACATTGTATTTCATTCTGTATTGATTTCTATTAAATATGTATATGTTTGGTAGCGGAGAATTTATTCTCTTGCTTAACACCCTTCTCTGAGACGTATGAGCTTAGAGGTTATGTATTGATAGATATCAGTTGTATGGCATGAATTGATAATGTGGCATGTTAAGATGCAGATGATCAAGGATTTTTTTTTGAAAAGCAAGGCCTTGTGGATGATGATCAAAGCACGATTTTAAGTAGCATAGCTTTGTGTATAGCGTTAATTCGTGAATCTCGCACCCCGGTATCAGTCTAAAACATGATAAGGGACGCAGGGACTGCATATGTTTCTTTCTAGCAAGAAGTGGTGTCATGGTATGGAGCCTAGACATTTTTACTTTTGTGGATGATGGATTGCGAGGCGCCTCAGATATGATTGGTCGCCAATGGCCAAGTGATAGGTCCGATAGTACTGGGAAACATATTATTCAGGAATAACCAATCCTCAAAATTAAAGGAGGACCGGCCCTGCAAGATCCAAGGGCTCACCAGATTCTGAGTCCTGGGTCATCTTGCTAGAGATGATCTGAATCGGTCAGGAGACCATCCCTTGGGTTGACTCATGATGGAAATCCAATTTCCAATACAGGACTTTTCGGCTTTAGTTGTAAACCTATATGGTGACATAATATATGGTACCTATACCGTCTATGATTGATACATTTACATTCAAAGTTATTTTATACACTATGCACTTATAGTAAAATCAAAATGATTTGTTTTGAAAATGTACCAAGCATGTTTGGCTACTATAAGGTAAAACTCTATCCTCTGGTTTATGTTGCATTATGTGATGAGACTTGAGTCTTATAATAGCTTCATTATTCCTTTTAGCATTGGATTGTTTGTTTTATGGTGTTCTTAGGAGAAAAACTTGTTCCGTGTTATACGGCGTGGTCCCTTGATTTACCTAACTTTAAAATAAAGTCAATAACTGTTTTAGTTCTCACACCAATCTCATGAATGACTCGGAGTTTATTGTTTCCCACCTAAACTCTGGGTGCCCATAATTTCCACACTGGCAGCTAGTAGTTTTGATTTTCACAGATATTTCTTTTTACAGGATTCTGGATTACAGCTGGAGCTATATTCAGAGTGTTTTGTATCCGTGTATTTCTTTCAGTTGTGATAGTTGATGTTTTCCACTACACATTATGTTTATATATTTAAATGTAATTTAAATCACTGATATTTTTTTGCTCTAAATTATTTATTTGTACTCTGATATCTTGTACTCTTATGTAAATTGTTGTAATAGCAATGAAATGTTCTCATGTTTGTGTTCTGGTGAGTCGTGCTCTCAAAGCAGTCCGCTTTCTCGTTCGATCTAGGCCAACTGGGAAGTTGGGGCGCTACACGGTAGCTGGCCTCCAGAAGGTCCTTTATGTTATGATCTCTGTTCTTTTGATGACCTCGCCTCTCGATGTATCAGTATTAAGAGGGTTAATAACAATATCCCTTTCATCCTTCTGGATCTCGAGTTTGGTAGAGTTCTTGGTCTTTCTCTTCATTAGCTCCCAGTTTTGGATGACTTCTTGTCGGTTGCCCTTCATTCCGGAACTACCCAGCCGGTAGTCTTTCTTCGTATCAGATTGGAGGTTCCTTCTTTATTGATGGTGTCGGTTGCTTGCCCTTCCAAATACTTCCTTTATGCTTTCAGTTTTGTCATGTGCCTGGTTATTGCTTACGGATTATTCTTCTATATTTGTGATTGTCTGATGCCCCTTCACCGTCAACATGTTTCATTGTTAATTTTGGTAGTAACACCCACCCCCCAGTCAAGGGGTATCCTCAACTTTTCAAGTCGAAGTCTTCTGATCTCTGTGTTGTATCACTCTAAATATGCAGGGTCTCTACTTTCCATCCTTTATGACGGATGTGATCCGCTGGTTCGATCTTATTTGTGCAGTTGAGATTAAAAGACATCTTTTGTTATTAATTTCTCCTTCTTCCTCTTCTTTCTTGCATATTACATTGCTTAAACAAGGTTACCGCTCTTCAAAATTTCTCAAGCTTTCTTAGGGTTACAAATTCGAATCCTTGTAAGTACTTTTTAACCCAACTATATGCGTAAGTTTACATCATGCCCATAACTTGTTTTCTCTATAATAGTTTGACCTATAAAGGAAAGCTGAATTGATCAATCATGGTAAGGGGTGCGAAATTAGACCATACCCCCTTATCATATCTAAAATATTTGTACACACATTTATCTCCACTATAATGAAATTAAAACCGATTCTTAGTACCGGCAGACTTAATGTCAATACTATCGACCACTTTTTGGTTCTGATTCCTTTACTATCGACACCGGGGTCAGTTTTAGGTTTAGAACTAAGTGTGATTGAAACTTAAGGTATGGGAATGCTAACAATAGTCCCACCCGTATGCCATTTCTGACTCTTGTGGTTAGCATAATTAAAGAAAAAATTTGAACACTGCCAGGGGTACGCATGCATAATAAATAATCATACCTGATCTGTAATAAAGGCCTTAACTTACAACATTTTTCTTGAACTTTTTTTTAAAAAAAGAGGACTTATGCTATACTATCATATTAGTTCTGCAAAATGAATGCTAATATGTTTATAGTGGGATGACTACACCTGGGTGTATTGACCTTAAGCAACCTGCTTTGTGATTTTCAGATGGAAAGCCTCTCGCGGTATTCTCGTGTTCCTTCCCAGGATGAGATAAGGGCCATCCTCTATAGCTTTGGTATGACGGGAATTGGTACCATTCTTGCTTCTGGGAGAGATACTATTCAAAACCCTACAGATGGATTCTTTGCTTATTATGCCATTCATATCTGGCATGGTGCCTTTTTCCCATTTCCAAACTTGGTTGCAAAATTCTTACAATATTTGAAGTTAGCTCCTATCAAACTGACTCCGAATGCGTATACTTGTCTTTTATGTCTTGAACTTCTAGCATTGGAGTCAGGGCAACATTCCCTAAGTCCTCGCCTCTTATACTTTTGTTGCAACTATCTACAGTCGAAAAAGCTAATATGCCGGTTTATCAGGCCAACCTCTCTAAGAAATTGATTAGAGATATTCTTACCACCTTATAAATTGGGATCAATTCTTTTTTATCGGATGTCCCTCGGGCATTGTGGGCACTTTTGGTACTTTAGGTAAGTCGTCCTTCCTAATTTTTCGTTGTCTTCCTTCTTAAGTCTTGATTTAATCTTTGATCTTATCTCATCCCCTGTGCCTACGAGAATGGACTTAAGTAGTGAGGAAATTCGAATTGTCAGCAAAATGTTTAAGGCTTCCAACAAATTGGGAAGGCGATCTCGCTTATTGACTTTGAGAAACCTCTATAATTATGGGTTTCTTCCGTTTGGATAGTGGATCCTTGGATGACCTCCTTTGCACTTCCCTGGGTCTATGCATCTTTCCCCAGGTTCTGAATACATTCACTAATCTATTTCCTTTGCCTCTTGGATCTTCACGCAATTACTATTTTTGAAAGTAATTTCCAAAATCTTGCTTGTATTTAGTGTGTGCTGACTTATGGTTGTTATATCCAACTTCCCAAGCTCTTGATGGGGAGTCTTCTTTAGAGGCCATATCTCAATCTAATATTGCAGCTAAGAGAAGGTTTGTTTCTATTGACGAAGGGTCGGTTTCTAAGAGGCACAAAGACGGTTATCCAACCCCTTCTTCTTTCCATGAAATTAGCTTTATTGACCTGGACGAGTTTCACACCCTGTTTTTAATGTTCCTTCTATCAGGGAAACCCGGCCCCTAGCACCACTCCTTTTCTAACTGCAATTTCGAGTAGCAGTTTTTTTCATCGTATTTGCATTCCAAACACCCCTGGATCTTTAAATGTGATGGAGCAAGAGTTAATGACGGGTTCTTCTTCTAAACGTGTCGGTTTATCATCTCCTTCAGAAATTGCAAGCTTTGATGAGATCGTAAGGTCCTCCCTTTTTCCTAGGAAGTGATCAACTTTTCAATTTCATCTACTCTTATGTCATTAAGGAGCATTCCATAATCATTTATTGTGCAGCAGCTGCTGGTATGACTTTGTTGTTCTCTACTTTTCCCTTTTCATGAGTTCCGACCATTATTCCCTTTTTTTAGATTTGCAAAAGGTGGTTTTCGCTTCAGGAAAAGCTTATTCCTTTTTCCTTGGAAGCTGCATCACTTAAGGAAGAGAAGGAAGTCCAATCTCGCAAAATCGAATCTTTGGCAATGGACAACAAGAAGGAGTATGCAAAGCTAAAACTATCCCTTGAAAGGGTCAGGTCAAAGCTGCAGAATGAAAAGAAAGCTTAGTTCCTTTTAGATGATCAAGTGCTGACACTTCAACTGTTTAAGCATGTGGTTGAAGATGAGAAACCAGGATGGTAGATAGTCATAATAAAAGATTGATGGAGAAAGACGCTCAACTTTCCCGAGCTTACCACAAGCTTTCCTTTACCGGGCGTATCATTTATGAGACCAAGAATAAAATCTCTAAATTCCTAAAAGACCATTTTCCATGAATGGTATTAGAATACTATGAGGATGCCCTTTTCTTAACATTTTCCGATAACCATAAAAGTTTCCCTGAGATAGAGTTTCCTTTTATACACCCTTCTATCCGAGATAGGGTCATGGGGAGGATTGAATTGGCCAAGCGAAAGGTTAAAGTCCCATCGAAAGGCAAGTCCAAACCCGAAAACTTCTTATATATAGAGGATCTTTCGGATGACTTTGATTCAGATACGGAGGAAACTAAAACCACGAAATCGGATTATGACTGGGATGGTGACACCGACTTTAGCCCCAAAGGCAAGGAACTCCTTGAGTATTTAAACGAAAAGGGAGTTATTTCTCTTCCTACAGGGGTTGTCTCTACTTTTACGAAAGTAGTTTCACGTCTTTCAAATGTTTCCCCTGACTTGGGTTTGGCCGAAACATTTCAGAGGATAGTGACCCTTCGGGTTTGAAGAAAGGAAAAGAACATATTTTACTCCCTGGGATTTCATCACCTCAGGTATAGTTCTTATTTGCTGGTATATATCTCGGTGTACTACTGCTTCTAGATTCTGAGTCTCCTACAATAATTTATAGACAATGGAAAACAATATTTTGCTAACATGATGCTTAAAACTATTTTTTGTGTCTACACTTCCCTATCTTGTTTGCATACATTCTGTCGAGAGATGCCCTTAAGCGGTGAGTGTTATGTCACAAGTTACACCTAAATTTAAAGGATACTTTTAAATATACAATCCCTACAACATTTATGTGAAATACTTGTAACTCTTAGGAGACCTTAATTTATGATATTGTTGTGGTTACCTTTGATATGCGTATATATATCCACAGTAGAATTTTTAATGTGTGTCATAATCAGTTAATGTTATTCCCTTAAAATAGTATTTATAAACAACCATGTTTTTTTTATATGAATAGGGAGGCCAAACTAGAGCTTTACCTCCTCTACTTGGAGAAACCCCATTAGTACTCGCAAAACCACAAAGCCTTTCTAAAGATGCTCCTACTTCAAAATGGGAAGAATTGTACTATCTTCAGAAGGTGATGTGCACGTAAAAATGCACATTTATATTCATATATTTATTCTTGCTTAATTAAATAAATGAATATTTTTGGGTATTTTATATGATCAAACCATGTTTTAAATATATTCAAAATCATCACTCATTTTGGGAAAAAATGGTCATTTGTGCATGTTTTAATTTGTGAAATCATTTACTTGTTCCTTATAGTTGTCTTTTCTAGGAATGCAAGAGCCAAAATGATGTGTACATATGAAGATATGGAGAAAAACATGCATATACACAAGAGGAGTTGGAATATAATTAATTCATACACTACTTAATGGAGTACCCCACCCACTCTCACTCTTTCTCTTAAGCTTTAATTAGAGACCAATTGGATGAGACAAAAGACTTCATGCATCCTACATGAATTATTAGTGGCTAAACCAAGATTAAAAGCTTCATGAAGGCGTATTTTTGTTAGTCCCCAACAAAAGTGATTAGGGTTTTAGGGTTTTAAACATGTGTATATATATATACCCCTTTATGTAATGTAAATGGAGGCTTTTTTTAGTTAATTAGTTTCTAGGATCAAAAACAAAAGTTCTTTCTTTCTTTCATGGCTTCTTAGCCATTTTCTTTTTTGTAATCTCTTTTTTTAATGCAATTTTAATTAGTTGTCTTTTATTTACATGTTCTTTTCTTTTATGCAAGTAGCTTAGATTTATTTTATGCAAGTAGTCTAGATTTATTTTATGCAATCTACTATTATTGTCACGATTACATATATTAGAGGCTAATCCCTTTCAACTTAGGGGTAATGAAGCTCTCTTGATTATGTAGATGTAACATAATATGTTTATTCATGCTCTCTTTTTGTGCTTCATGTCATGTTGATGTTATTGGTTTTGTGTTCATTATTGAATTTGATAGCCTATATTGTTGACACCAAATAGGATATGCTTAGTCATGTGTTCACTAATTACCTCTTCATCTACATATGATGATGGCGATTAAATGGAGGTTGAAATAAAAATTTGATAGTCTATAGTTCTAATTAATAGTTCATATGCCATACTTAAAATATATTTCAATTTCAACTTGTTCATTTTTTATTAGAACTAGTAAGGTGATTTAGTGGGTATGTTATAGTTTGATAGTTTATGTTGTGCTAATTAATAGCATGAATAAGCTATACTTATAATAATCATATCAACTAAATTCACAAATGACCAAAAAAAAGAGATCATGGTTTCATTTTATGTTGATTCGTGTGATCTAGAGAGTGGAGTTGTTCCTAAGTTGTTATTTAACTCTCATATTCTTATTTAGCTTAGTTTGTTAGTTTAGTGTAGTTGTAGTTAGTGAGTTAATTCTTTACTCGAGTTTGGTTTAATTTGATTGAATATAATTAAAATTATTTCTTTCCCCGTGGATCGACTCGTATTCACTAATGCACTACAAGTGTACGCTGTGCGCTTGCGGTTTTATACACTTCACAATGGATTTCTAATCAATAGAATTCTCGTCGTCGAACAGGAGGTGACAATTAAAAACCAAGATAAATAAATATCCTTTCTAATGGGTCATCGTAAAGAGATGGATGAAATCATTCTCAGGTTGCAAGGGACACCAAAATTTAACCCATCAACTAGCTCAGATGAGGAGATAGGCAAATTGCTTCGTCGAATCGACGAATTAGAAACTGAACTGACAAAAACAAAAGCAAGCTATGAATCTTTGGAATATGTCCTAGAGCATCTTAATTGATTAAAGGGTCTTGATATTAAGAAATTCCTTTTGTATGTCAGATGGGATATAATGCTTGTGTACCTGAAGTGTAAACACCTAACTCAGTAGTAACGTGTATGTGGTGACTTGTAAGATAGCTTTATAAATAAGTCTCTAGATTGTGTGGATATCACCTTATGTGTGACATTCTTTCTTCGCTTGGAGTGCTTCCATCTTTCGGAACCTTATTGTACTATTCTATACAAACCTAACACACTCTGTAGGTGTTAGTTTGTAAGATATATATATATAATGCGTTACCTACTCTTTGTTGAAATTGTTAACACTATAACAACAAATTTATGATAGGCCAATAAGCCTATTTACATTTTCTGCATTAGTAAAGTCTATCAGTGTAATAGGTATTTTCAAGAATTTTACCCTCCGTTGGATTCTTAAGAAAAGGCATAACCCTTGTTATAAGGTTTTGTTAGGAAGGTTTGAGATGTTTACTCTGGCTCTCCCTTGAGCTTATGTTCTAGTGTAATGTAGCTATTTGTATCATATAGGCAATTGGTATAATGAATAACAACTTGATGCATATATGAGTTAAGAAAATCTCCTTGAACAAGATGGAAGATCATTATTGTAGAACCATGCCATCATCCTGGGTATTGGTAGTTGAATTTTACTTTGGGATTAGAGACTTGAACCTTGCAACCCAGATTAGGGTATTAAATATAGAACTTCGGCAATCCTATTCTTGTAGTAATAGAGCTTTGATTCATATATTGGATTAAAATATTCAACAGAAGTGTGGGATCCCTCCCTCGACAATAGAAGTTCAGAACGAACCCAAATTCGAGTTATTTAATGGAAGGCCAGAAATCCCTTTCTTGTGCTAGAAGTTTTGAACCGACCTGGATTCATTATTTAGAAGGAGAGACCAGAAACCCTTTCCTGGAAATAATAGAAATTCCGAATGAACCCAGATTCGGGTATTTAGGATGAGGGACCAGAACCCTTTTTTGGAAATTAGTTTGGTTGCGCGTTTTGGGTTTGATTTACGAAGTAGAGGATGTACGTGCTTCTTAAGCCACTATCTAGGCTTTTTATTGTCAAAGAAGAGGGTGTATGTGATTTGTTGGCCACTCTCTGGGCCTGTGCGTCCGGTGCGCGCGGCTAGCTTATCCACAAGCAGGACCCAAGGACTTATCCGACCTCCATCCAGGAGGCGCCTTATCCTGACCAATGTAGGCGATGCTAAGGTCTTAGATGCTTAAATCGGGACGTCGTAGACATGGATTTAAGGCTTACTCTTTCGATGCTCTTCCCTGGCCATCTTAGACGGTGATAGAGGCTTATACTCCACCCCTCCAAGGGGTGCCTTATCCTGGCCATCGTAGACGATTATAAGGCTTTGTGTTCCCTTCTGTGGGTAACGAAAAACATAAGCAGAGGTAGGACGTCCTCTTCTACGAGCAGAGGTAGGACGTGCTTAGTTCATAGCAGAGGAAAGGCGTACTCTTTTACAAGCAAAGGCAAGGTGTGCTAATTAGTCGCTCCATCGCGACCATTTCCGGTGTGGGTCGGAGGCTTACGCTTTCGTTGCTTTAACCTGGCCCTTTCTGTTTTTGGCGCGGATAAAGGCTTACACACCACCTCCCTCTGGGGGGTGCCTTGCGCTGGCCAACTCGGCGGTGACAAGGTTTTTTTTTCATTTGCTATGTGACCCACCTTGGGTTATTTCTATTTTCGAGAGGGTTTCTATACCCTTAGTTGTGAGGAAAATCCTTTTCCTAAGGACTTTTATCAGACTCAGTTCAATCCCATTACAAAGTCTTGTAGTTGACCTTGATTAAGGAACTTGATAATCATTCTTTTAAGAATTCTGCAGTGGCTAGTTTTATGTCCATTCATCATGTGATAGTAATAGTAAGGCCCTCCTAATTTCCTTTCATACTTGGGCTTCGTCTTCGCAGATGACCAATAATCGAGATCATGTTCGGTTAAGAACTAGATATTCTCCAAAGAAGTGGTAAAATGGTATCCTTTGGGTAGTCTTGGTGTAAACTTCGTTTTAGTTGTTGTAGGAACTTTGCCTTTTTGTTATTAAACCTGTTTGTTTCATCTATATCCTTGCCTCTTCTTTTCAAGGTATGTTGAGATTGAAGTGCTATCCTTTTAGTCCATTTGGAAGAAAAGTGGTTAAATCTTTCATTATTCCTATTTTGAATCCCATTCCTTTGATTTGTTCATGGGTAATCTTCCTTATATGAGGGAATAGGTTATGCTCCCTTGACTTAGAACTAATTAGATGAAAGGTTGGTGCTTGTCCTATGTAGGAAGGGTTGTCGTTCCAATAGTCAGAATTATACTGCTCTACTTCCCTTTTCCGGCTGATTATTCACAAGGCTTCCATTCTTAACCTTTGTTCTTCTGTCACTCTTGGGTTACTAGTACCTGACATATCCATCAGAGACTCTTATTAGGACCTTTTACCCATAATCTTGCTTCTTCAAAGCTCAGTCAAATCCAAGATGGAACAACACGGTTAGATATGTAGGAAGGTTAACCACAAGGTCGGCAGTTCAGGCCCTCCTTTGAGCGCCAAAGCAATATTTTTCATTAACATTGGAGACAGGCCTACAGAAGTAGACCTAAGGAAAAAACTGGGTTATTTAGTTCCTATGAGTTTGAGTTAGTTCATAGTTACCTAGATATCAATGTCTAAAGTAAAAAAAATTAGTTAGTCTTCCCTCGAAGGGTGAGCATCACTCTTAAGCGACTTAAGAACCAGCAGTTATCTTGGGACAAGGGTTCCCTAAGCACAACCCTTGGTAGAAGGCCAAATGGCTTGTAGGAAGGGGTTTTGCTACCACCTTGCGGAAGGGTTTAGGCCTGGATGTGAAACCGTGACCATATAGAAAGTACATGATATGTTATGTAGGAAACAACTAAGAAAATCCATAAGAGGCATATAAAAATATATGCTAAGTGTTGATCCACTCTTTATTGATCTTTAATTCAGAGTACATAGGTGATTACAATAGAAATCCCCCGTTCGATTTTGAAATTAGGGTTTGCTCTAGGAGAAGAGAGTAAAAGAATGAGAAATGAGAAATGGATCCCCAAAATGAGACCCTTGGGGTCTTATTTATAGACAAATTAGGGACCCTTTTGTCATTGGGCCAGTAGAAGTCCCTGTCGGCCGCTCTTATGGTTTTGCTTATTGCCTTTAGGGTGACGGTTTAGGTTCTCGGGAGGACGGTCTTGGTTTACCGAAAGGATGGTTCTAGTCTTTAGAGTTTTTCTTTAATGTTGTTTCTCCCTTCCTTGTATCAATACCAAGCCTGTTGGTATGGATATCTTTTTGCTTACGGTTATGAGATTCCGGTCTTGTCATTAGCTCATCGTTGAGTTTGCTTTCATGCTACAAGTGTATGGTCTCGGATCCGCCGCCCTTATCGGTATCACCACTAAGTAGATTACTTGATAGCTTGTCTTTCTCAGAGGCTCTGACTTGCCTTTTGGTAAATCCCTGAACTGTGCTTCGGCCTTCTAGAAAGGTACTTCCAGTGTTTTACTAATTGTTTGCTACAGTGGCCTCTCAGTGACCATCCGACTAGGGTCTCGATAGCTGGCCTCCGGAAGGACCTTTATTTTAAGATCTCTGCGCTTTTGATGCCCTCATCTCTCGATGTATTGATATTAAGCATGTTAATACCGATAGCCCTTTCATCTTTCTAGGTCTCGGGTTGCAGAGTTATTGATCTTTCTCCTCATTAGATCCTGGTTTTGGATGACTTCTTATCAATTTCCCTTCATGCTGGGACTACCCTGTCGGTAGTCTTTCTTCATATCAGATTGAAGGTTCCTTCTTTGTTGATGGTGTCGGTTACTTTCCCTTCTGGATAATTCCTTTAGGCTTTCAGTTTTGTCCTGTGCCTGGTCATTGCTTACGGGTTATTCTTCTAATCCTATGACGGTTCGATACCCCTTCACCATCAGCCTTTTTCGATGTTAATTTTGGTAGTAACAACTATCATATAAAGATTTCTTATCTTCCTATACAAGTACAGTTCACATAAGAAAAAAAATTTGTTAATGATTTTCTTTTTCAACTTACTTAGGAAAATCCATTTTTATTCTCATTTCCCATTTTTCTTTACTGTAATGTTCGTTGCTTTACTGGATTTTCCATTTTCTTTTTAGCTATATCATTACTCTTTTCTTAGCTTATTTAACTTATTCCACTGATCTAAGTTTAGTTTTTGAAATAAGCCTTTTAATTATTCAACTAAAACATAAAAACAAACATTCTACACAATTACCACCAAGGGCTAAGTATCCTAGGACCATGTCCCCTTCAATAAATAAAAGTCCAAACCAAAGGATCTATGCACTTACTTACCCTTTACCATCTAGTAGTCACCACTAGTCCATGTTGTGTACAAACAGTCTTTTCCAAGCAACAACCTAGACTCTATAATGCTTACGTATTCTACGGAAATTTACCATTATTCCAAAACAGTCCTTGTTATTCACTACAAAACCTCAAAATATTTCTCGTCTTCCCTAGGTACTAATCATTTTTGTAACGACCCATCTTTTTGCCCGATTTTTCGGCGGTAATTAAACCGACTTAAACCGTTCAGAAAGACGAATTGTTATGGGTACATACATATATTGAACAAAACAACAGAAATTTTTATTTCATTACAAAATATTACATCAGAGTTACCAGGAATACATCAGAGTATATCGATATTTACACAGCGGAAGAAAACATATAACCATACTCTCAGCGGAAGAACAAACACAGCGGAAGCTTCAACTCTATCGTGGACTCCAACTCTGGAAGTGCTATGGATCCTGCTCCAACGATCTATAACGTGCCCGTGTGGAAATTAATGGGCACCCAGAGTTTAGGAAGGAACAATAAACTCCGGGTCAGTCGTGGGACTGGTGTGAGAACTCAAAATAGTTGTTATTTAGGATTCATTTTTAAAGTTGGGTAATTCAACGGACCACGCCGCTAAAGCGGAACGGGTTAACTCCATATGAATTCCCGTGTATAGAAATTCGCTATGACTTTTGAAAATGAAGCTAGCATAAGCTCGTCCCACATCACACAATGCAAGCGCAAACCAGATGGGCGAGTTTTATCTTATGATAACCAGGCATGCTTTCATATGTAAAAATCCTCTTTCAAAAACATAATACATATATATAATGTGAAAACATTTCGCAAATAAATGTATTAATCCTAGACGGCATAATACCCCATCCTATTATGTCACCATACATATATACAATCAAAATCGTATGGCTCGTATTGGAGATTTGGGTTTCCAACTTGATGATTCCTGGCACGAAAGATCAATCGGAACACAAACGAAATGTAATCAAGGGTTTTTCATCCAGACGCGGACACCAATACAAATCGCGAGGTAGATCAACGGTTTTCGACCAGACGCGGCCCCCCGAACATACCCTATTCCATAAGTCATAAGTGGTTTTCCACTGCTGCAGCAGTCATCATCAATTCATATATATACGCAACCGAACCGCCAGTTTCTCATCATCCGGGGTGTGAGGTTTGTCGATGTCACGTCATACACAAAGCTATGCTTCGATAAGCCATTCTTTGATCATCACTAGCTCGTTTCCTAACTTGGGTATGTCACATTGACAATTCACGACATATCACTAATTTCAATCAATGCATACCCTCTAAGTTCATATGACTTAGAGACGAGGATAATATATTGCCACAAATCTGATATTCATTAACGGAAATTAGTGTTATGCAGTCAATTTCAATGTCAGACACACCATCCATACAAGACCGTTCTGGGTCTGAACAGAACAACCCGAAAATACTTAAATTTGTTCAGGTCTCATGCAACTCACATCTCGTATCGGGTGGCCTACCCAACCGAGACATTAATCAACAATCAATCTAAACAATTCAAATATTCTCGGTCTTCATTCGTCGTTTACCAAGTCCTGAATTGCTTCATAACGTCGTATTATTACTTGGAATTGTTTTCGAACATATATTCGATCTCGGTCTTTCCAAGTAATAAGCGTACTTTAAATAGTAGTTATGGTTCACACAGGCTTTTCAATTCAAATCTCCTTCCAAATGGTTATCAATTCATATATATAACTCTAGATTTGAATTACTTTAATTTCATACATCTCATTATCATCTTAAACTCTTCTTGGAAATCAAAGGTTATACCTTCGCTTCAATTTCTTACTTTAATTCCTTTGAATTAACGATTTGATTAAATCCCCAATTACGATATGAATTTCCACCATTCAATTTCATCGGTTTTCAAGAATGATATTATTGAAAATACGATTCATGACCAAACCCAAATCAATTGATATTGAGTCATAAATTACACAGAAATTTTATCCACTTATATTCGATATAAATTCTCATAATCAACGAATACTATAAGTGAAATAACGATATAATAATATCTTCCAAATTCCGCAGATAGTATTCATTACACCATGAAATTTTATACCAAATATCGAAGATTATTTCTATCTAACTCATTTCAATTAGGTGGAAAACCCATATCCTAATTAAACGATTTATCCAATTCTTCGACATTAGATCTGGCTAGAAATACCATCAACATATCTTCAATATTAATCTCCGTATCCAACTCATATTATAAGTGGAATAACGGTGAATTACCTTTTTAAATTCCTCAGATAATATGAATTTTCATCCACCGAGTTAATATCAAATATCCAAAGATTTATCTCCAACCATATCCAAATTTGTACTTGAAAAACCCAATTAAATTCCATAAAAAGATTTCCAATACTCAAATAAATTTTTGAAACTATTCTTATAGTCAACTAATAGTTCACGCTTATAAATTTCGAACCAATAACAACATTTAGGAGTGTTACAAAAAGTCCCTGCTATTAAAGTATCCATTTAAATCAAATAGATAAAATTTATTTGAAAATTCAAATATTCCAATTCTATTTGCCTTTGAAATTTATAAATCATAAACTTCTCCAATTGATTCAACTTGTTTTATTCGACTTCCGTTATGGTCATCAACTACACGTATTTCAAACTTGCTTTGAATATAACTTAAAATCATATGTCAAAAATCTAAATTTTCCTTTCTATTCAAATACTATTATTCATTGAAATTCAAAGTGCCTCATTTCAAGTCAAGTCAATTTAAGATAATCAAGTCATAGCTATTCTAAGTTTGAAATCGATATTTACACATTGTCGCATCATAGTGCGTTCTATTCAAACCATATAATGATTATTAATTATAAATTATTCATATCCTTTTCAAATTTAAATTATATTTCCAAATCATTTGGAAACAGTATTAAATTATATTTCAAATTAGATTCCAAATTTACCATCCCGTTGTCGGACCAGTTAAGGATAGCCAGGGAGAGCAGGAAACTGATTTCCAAACCCAAGCCTAGACACCATCCTCTCTGTCATCCTAGAACGTTCTGGTGTATATTATATTACTAATACAAAGAGACATCGTTGATACATAAAACCATTTTAAAATCTCATTTCGAATTTAAATTGAATTTTTTTTTTACCAAAACCAGTTTCAAAATAGATATAAAGATTGTTATACAAAAATCAATACATAATTCAAATCATTTTCCAAATCCTAATTCACTATTTAAAAAGTTGATTTTTAATTTAAAACCAAAAATTTAAGTATTATTTAATAATTTAATAAATCGTATATTTGAAAGGAGATTCTAAATTGATCACTCATATATTCCACAACCACGGTGTGTGTGATACATGCAATGCAATTATATCTATCCAAATGAACCATACGATCAGATGGATATGAATTCATTCATCTCAACAAAACATTTGACTGTGCACAAGCGTTACAGACAATAACGCTTACTAGTGTTCAGTGTATTATCTAATTCATGAACAACCATTCAAACATCAACATCCATCACACAATCATCATCAACAAGTTATAATTAACTCAGCTAATTATAATTAACTAATTTAAATAAATAAATTTAAATTAGAAGTTCTCACCGAAAGGGCTCTTCACTACCAGGACGAACATGCGAACGAACACTGCCACTATTCCTTGTACTGTTTCCAATCCATTCTTATCAGCAGCTGGTAATTTTTCTGCTGATTTATTTTGAAATTCTATTAACAATGATTTTCGTTATACTTATATATAAACAACGACTTTTATTATAAATTTTTACTAAATTTTTACTTAAATAAAATTATCAATATAATATACCGTTGTGTTCTACTTTCCGATACGTTCCTAACGCCTCTGACGGCGAGTCAATCCGATTTAAAATGAGTGAGATATGAGGTTATGAAGTTTTAATTAATATAGACTTTGAAATTAAATAAAAAAAAACATACCAAACTTCCATTTGGCCCAAGGCCCAATTGCCAAGCACCGAACCAAGCTCCAAGGCCCGCGACCCCTTCTTCTTCCACCTCCTAATCCTTGCGTTGCTCCTGTGCATCCCTGGAACCCAACATTGTCGTGCATCCCGTATACATGCACACAACAATTATTCAACCGAACCTCAATCCTACTTCACCAACATAATTCTCGTCTCCTCCTCACTCGAACAAACCTCCACGCCCAAACTCCGGTCCTTTTCATCAAGATCCGAACCCAAGACCTGGAAGAAACCCGTACGCCTGCTCTAAAACATCGACATAAAATCTCACCGATATCCTCCAAATTATACCACAATGAAGCCCACTCCGTCCATATCACAACGCCATGCTCGGATTCCTCTATCACTGCATGATTCTTCGTCTAATTCTAAACCTAATTTCATACTTTCCAAATCATCATCACGGAATCGAACCAGATTCACACCAAAAATACTACATTCCTTGCTGATCGCAACGGCTTTGACGGCGACGATCAATTCGAAACGAATTAAGAGACATGATTTTTCGAAGTTTCCTTTATATATTTTCACTTTACTGTAAATCCAAAAATTCTCTTTCGATATATGATGAAATTTCGATCTGTCAGTTTGTAAAAATCATAAATGATCATCCGAACATTGTCCGTACAAATCATACTTGCTGAAACTGAACGGATTGAGGGGTTTTGATTTTTTTGAATGAAGAGAAAAGCTATGGTTATTTACTGTAATACAAAAGAGAAAGAAGAAGAAGGACTGGAGTAGTTGCCGTGCAAATGAAGAGTGCTGCCTTTTCTCTTTTATATTTAATGATTTTTAGTTAGCTTATTCTTTAATTTAAAGACACTTGGCACAAAATTTACATGCATGAGAACACCTAATCCTCATTTTAAAACTTATCCAATGCATGTTAGCCAAAATTACTTTATTTATTTATTTGTTGAAATTTATATTTTTAGCTACACTTTAGTAATGCTTATAAATGTAATAGATTTCAAATGTTATAAGTGTAATCAAAATTTTTCTTAAGATTTTAACAAAATACTTATTTACATAACTTATAAATATTTAAAATAATTTTCTATATTACTTATCATTTAATTTTCCAAAGTTTATACTAACAAATGGTTTAGAATAAATGTCTATCAATCCTTATAAAATTTTATAAATGCAATTATAATTTACCAAAATAAAATATAATAATCATTCATGTAAAAATGATAAAATAAATTATCCTTTACAAAAAAATCATTTACAAATCAATATTATCAAAACAGAAAATATCATTACTTACATAAATCTTATAAATAAAATATAACTTTTTAAAATAAGTTTTTCTTATACAAAAAAATCATATTTAATAAAACAAAATACTTATCCAAAGTAAAATTTTATATTCAAACCTTATAAAAAAATCAATCTATATTCAGGAAAAAATCCAAGTATATAAAATAAAAATCCAAATCGAACTTAAAAAAATTCTAGGATGTTACATTCACCCTCCCCCCCCCCCCCCAAGAAACTTTTCGTCCTCGAAAAGGAAGTCGAGAAAAATTAAATTCCCATTTCTCTCTCAACATATCAGAAATGTAATGGTCAGAACCAAGGTCCATATCATTCCCAGGCTACTCTCTCAAATTCTCACTTAAAGGTAGAGTCTAAGGAACTTCAAAAATCTTGTGATTACTAGGGTCGTCACCGGTCTTGTTCAAAAATCGAATTCTCTGCGTTAACCTCAGAGCTGTTATCCTACCACTAAGGAGAGCTAGGATCGATATTGTCTAGTACTTAGAGGTCTTCAATCCTAAGAAAATTTTAAAGTTTGGAAATTATCTTTCTAACTTACTCTCACGGAACCCATGATTTCCTTATCAATTCAAAGACCAAGTGCTTAAATTAGAAATTTAAATTTAAATTCTCAAATAATCCTTTCCCTAATCATTCAATTATCCTGCAAAATACCATCTTGGCTAAATTCAGTATTAGGAATTATATTGCTCTCAATACAAATTCAAGTTCAATTTAAGAGGTAATTAAAAATACTGGTTCCATATCCAAATTAATTCACTTGTCCATGACTTTATCAGAGCAGGGAAAAAGGAAGAATTCAGAAATAAAGTTGGACCGTTAAATTTCAAGCACGACAATTCAGGGTGATATTCAATAGATGACAATGGGTCGAGCAAAATCCAGTAACAAGGGAAAAGATAGAATTATATTTCGAAATACTCATTCTGTTTCAAATTTTATTCCAATCGTTTCCATTCTCATCACATATTAACCCATTTATAAGTTAAATTTATACTCATTAGTATTCATATTTTAGTTGTCATATTCACCTAATTGAACAACACTTTTTCTAAATCCATTTAAAATTCAAAATATATGTAACTCTTTTCACTCTTGTCAAATCGTGTTTAGAAAGTTTTCTTACTCAACTAGCCGGAAATTCCCTTAAAACTGTTTTATTTAAAATACTATCACGCTTCCTCTGCGCACTCTGATTATGCGTATACATGTTCAAGCTGGGGTTGTTTTCAAATATTAATCTTAACATTTTCATAACTCACCTTTTCCAATTTTAATATTTCAAAGACCCAAATTTTTCCTACTTCGATATTTGTTACGATTTGAATTAACCCTTTAAACTCATTTCTAACTTAAGCCAAAATCATCTCTTTACACAAATTCTTAACTTAAGTCTAAATCATCTTCAGATTTCTTAAGGGGTTCTGATAGCTAAGATATTCTTGGATATTCTCATTTAGAATTCATGTTAAGGTTTTATCCAAATCTATTGCTAAATTAACACATTAACATTCTTTGAGAAATATAATATCTTTCTGGTTACAACTTATTAGATCATATTCAGACATTAGTTATGACTTGTTTAACTTGAAGTATGGGTGCTATTTTTGATACAATTTCTTAATGTATTATCTTATTTCCCCACACTAGCTTCCCAATCTTAAAGTGGATTTACCTCAAAATCCTACTGGTTATTAAAATAGTTTGAATTTATAACATATTAAATTCCCTCTTAATAGTTCCAACCTATCAAAATAATTTAAGTATCCCTTGACGTCTTAACTGGAGTCATATAGTCATCCCACTTTCGAAACTCGAAAATGAGTACTGATGATGTTGCAATCATCATCTGATCATCCCCGGGCGACTAGAGTGTGACTCTATATCTTTCTAGTGTATATTGATTTCACATATACGTTGATCAGACGTATATTTAAAACTCTTACATACTCAATAGTCCAATCGTGACGTCGAATAAAATAACCAAAGATTTCTTACTAAAGCTATCATTAAAAATGATTTTGTTCTTTAAAACACTTTATTTTCAGAGTACGCTCTCTCGATCATAATATTCCAAAATCTCATTCTAGGGTATTTCTAACCCTATCTCTGATGAGATAATATAACTCTGAGGAGTCCTATTCTTTTGTCCAAATATGTATGTACCCCATAGCTTTGTATAACCAAAGCTCTGATACCAACTGTAACGACCCTTCTTTTTGCCCGATTTTTCGGCGGTAATTAAACCGACTTAAACCGTTCAGAAAGACGAATTGTTATGGGTACATAGATATATTGAACAAAACAACAGACCTTTTTATTTCATTACAAAATATTACATCAGAGTTACTAGGAATACATCAGAGTATATCGATATTTACACAGCGGAAGAAAACATATAACCATACTCTCAGCGGAAGAACAAACACCGCGGAAGCTTCAACTCTATCGTGGACTCCAACTCTGGAAGTGCTATGGATCCTGCTCCAACGATCTATAACTGCAAAACTAAACTACTGGCTGCCCGTGTGGAAATTAATGGGCACCCAGAGTTTAGGAAGGAACAACAAACTCCGGGTCAGTCGTGGGACTGGTGTGAGAACTCAAAACAGTTGTTATTTAGGATTCATTTTTAAAGTTGGGTAATTCAACGGACCATGCCGCTAACGCGGAACGGGTTAACTCCATATGAATTCACGTGCACAGAAATTTGCTATGACTTTTGAAAATGAAGCTATCATAAGCTCGTCCCACATCACACAATGCAAGCGCACACCAGATGGGCGAGTTTTATCTTATGATAACCAGGCATGCTTTCATACGTAAAAATCCTCTTTCAAAAACATAATACATATATATAATGTGGAAAACATTTCGCAAATAAATGTATTAATCCTAGACGGCATAATACCCCATCCTATTATGTCGCCATATATATATACAATCAAAATCGTATGGCTCGTATTGGAGATTTGGGTTTCCAACTTGATGATTCCTGGCACGAAAGATCAATCGGAACACAAACGAAATGTAATCAAGGGTTTTTCATCCAGACGCGGACACCAATACAAATCGCGAGGTAGATCAACGGTTTTCGACCAGACGCGGCCCCCCGAACATACCCTATTCCATAAGTCATAAGTGGTTTCCCACTGCTGCAGCAGTCATCATTAATTCATATATATACACAACCGAACCGCCAGTTTCTCATCATCCGGGGTGTGAGGTTTGTCGATGTCACATCATACACAAAGCTATGCTTCGATAAGCCATTCTTTTATCATCACTAGCTCGTTTCCTAACTTGGGTATGTCACATTGACAATTCACGACATATCACTGATTTCAATCAATGCATACCCTCTAAGTTCATATGACTTAGAGACGAGGATAATATATTTCCACAAATCTGATATGCATTAACGGAAATCAGTGCTACGCAGTCAATTTCAATGTCAGACACACCATCCATACAAGACCGTTCTGGGTCTGAACGGAACAACCCGAAAATACTTAAATTTGTTCAGGTCTCATGCAACTCACATCTCGTATCGGGTGGCCTACCCAACCGAGACATTAATCAACAATCAATCTAAACAATTCAAATATTCCCGGTTTTCATTCATCGTTTACCAAGTCCTGAATTGCTTCATAACGTCGTATTATTACTTGGAATGGTTTTCGAACATATATTCGATCTCTGTCTTTCCAAGTAATAAGCGTACTTTAAATAGTAGTTATGGTTCACACAGGCTTTTCAATTCAAATCTCCTTCCAAATGGTTATCAATTCATATATATAACTCCAGATTTGAATTACTTTAATTTCATACATCTCATTATCATCTTAAACTCTTCTTGGAAATCAAAGGTTATACCTTCGCTTCAATTTCTTACTTTAATTCCTTTGAATTAACGATTTGATTAAATCCCCAATTACGATATGAATTTCCACAATTCAATTTCATTGGGTTTCAAGAATGATATTATTGAAAATACGATTCACGACCAAACCCAAATCAATTGATATTGAGTCATAAATTACACAGAAATTTTATCCACTTATATTCGATATAAATTCTCATAATCAACGAATACTATAAGTGAAATAACAATATAATAATATCTTCCAAATTCCCCAGATAGTATTCATTACACCATGAAATTTTATACCAAATATCGAAGATTATTTCTATCTAACTCATTTCAATTAGGTGGAAAACCCATATCCTAATTAAACGATTTATCCAATTCTTCGACATTAGATCTGGCTAGAAATACCATCAACATATCTTCAAAATTAATCTCTGTATCCTACTCATATTATAAGTGGAATAACGGTGAATTACCTTTTTAAATTCCTCAGATAATATGTATTTTCATCCACCGAGTTAATATCAAACATCCGAAGATTTATCTCCAACCATATCCAAATTTGTACTTGAAAAACCTAATTAAATTCCATAAAAAGATTTCCAATACTCAAATAAATTTTCGAAACTATTCTTATATTCAACTAATAGTTCACGCTTATAAATTTCGATCCAATAACAACATTTAGGAGTGTTACAAAAAGCCCCTGCTGTTAAAGTATCCATTTAAATCAAATAGACAAAAATTTATTCGAAAATTCAAATATTCCAATTTTGTTTGCCTTTGAAATTTATAAATCATAAACTTCTCCAATTGATTCAACTTGTTTTATTCGACTTCCATTATGGTCATCAACTACACGTATTTCAAACTTGCTTTGAATATAACTTAAAATCGTATGTCAAAAATCTAAATTTTCCTTTCTATTCAAATACTATTATTCTTTGAAATTCAAAGCGCCTCATTTCAAGTCAAGTCAATTTAAGATAATCAAGTCAAAGCTATTCAAAGTTTGAAATCGATATTTACACATTGTCGCATCATAGTGCGTTCTATTCAAACCATATAATGATTATAAATTATTCATATCCTTTTCAAATTTAAATTATATTTCCAAATCATTTGGAAACAGTATCAAATTATATTTCAAATTAGATTCCAAATTTACCATCCCGTTGTCGGACCAGTTTGGGATAGCTAGGGAGAGCAGGAAACCGATTTGCAAACCCAAGCCTAGACACCATCCTCTCTGTCACCTTAGAACGTTCTGGTGTATATTATATTACTAATACACAGAGACATCGTTGATATATAAAACCATTTTAAAATCTCATTTCGAATTTAAATTGAAAAATATTTTTACCAAAACCAGTTTCAAAATAGATATAAAGATTGTTATACAAAAATCAATACATAATTCAAATCATTTTCCAAATCCTAATTCACTATTTAAAAAGTTGATTTTTAATTTAAAACCAAAAATTTAAGTATTATTTAATAATTTAATAAATCGTATATTTGAAAGGAGATTCTAAATTGATCACTCATATATTCCACAACCACGGTGTGTGTGATACATGCAATGCAATTATATCTATCCAAATGAACCATACGATCAGATGGATATGAATTCATTCATCTCAACAAAACATTTGACTGTGCACAAGCGTTACAGACAATAACGCTTACTAGTGTTCAGTGTATTATCTAATTCATGAACAACCATTCAAACATCAACATCCATCACACAATCATCATCAACAAGTTATAATTAACTCAGCTAATTATAATTAACTAATTTAAATAAATAAATTTAAATTAGAAGTTCTCACCGAAAGGGCTCTTCACTACCAGGACGAACATGCGAACGAACACTGCCACTATTCCTTGTACTGTTTCCAATCCATTCTTATCAGCAGCTGGTAATTTTTCTGCTGATTTATTTTGAAATTCTATGAACAATGATTTTCGTTATACTTATATATAAACAACGACTTTTATTATAAATTTTTACTAAATTTTTACTTAAATAAAATTATCAATATAATATACCGTTGTGTTCTACTTTCCGATACGTTCCTAACGCCTCTGACGGCGAGTCAATCCGATTTAAAATGAGTGAGATATGAGGTTATGAAGTTTTAATTAATATAGACTTTGAAATTAAATAAAAAAAACATACCAAACTTCCATTTGGCCCAAGGCCCAATTGCCAAGCACCGAACCAAGCTCCAAGGCCCGCGACCCCTTCTTCTTCCGCCTCCTAATCCTTGCGTTGCTCCTGTGCATCCCTGGAACCCAACATTGTCGTGCATCCCGTATACATGCACACAACAATTATTCAACCGAACCTCAATCTGACTTCACCAACATAATTCTCGTCTCCTCCTCACTCGAACACACCTCCGCGCCCAAACTTCGGTCCTTTTCATCAATATCCGAACCCAAGACCTGGAAGAAACCCGTACGCCTGCTCTAAAACATCGACACAAAATCTCATTGATATCCTGCAAATTATACCACAATGAAGCCCACTCCGTCCATATCACAACGCCATGCTCATATTCCTCTATTACTGCACGATTCTTCGTATAATTCTAAACCTAATTTCGGACTTTCCAAATCATCATCACGGAATCGAACCAGATTCGCACCAAAAATACTACATTCCTTGCTGATTGCAACGGCGTTGACGGCGACGATCAATTCGAATCGAATTAAGAGATATGATTTTTCGAAGTTTCCTTTATATATTTTCACTTTACTGTAGATCCGAAAATTCTCTTTCGATATATGATGAAATTTCGATCTGTCAGTTTGTAAAAATCATAAATGATCATCCGAACATTGTCCGTACAAATCATACTTGCTGAAACTGAACGGATTGAGGGGTTTTGATTTTTTTGAATGAAGAGAAAAGCTATTGGTTATTTACTATAATACAAAAGAGAAAGAAGAAGAAGGACTGGAGTAGTTGTCGTGCAAATGAAGAGTGCTGCCTTTTCTCTTTTATATTTAATGATTTTTAGTTAGCTTATTCTTTAATTTAAAGACACTTGGCACAAAAATTATATGCATGAGAACACCTAATCCTCATTTTAAAACTTATCCAATGCATGTTAGCCAAAATTACCTTATTTATTTATTTGTTGAAATTTATATTTTTAGCTACACTTTAGTAATGCTTATAAATGTAATAGATTTCAAATGTTATAAGTGTAATCAAAATTTTTCTTAAAATTTTAACAAAATACTTATTAACATAACTTATAAATTATTAAAATAATTTTCTATATTACTTATCATTTAATTTACCAAAGTTTATACTAACAAATGGTTTAGAATAAATGTCTATCAATCCTTATAAAATTTTATAAATGCAATTATAATTTACCAAAATAAAATATAATAATCATTCATGTAAAAATCATAAAATAAATTATCCTTTACAAAAAAATCATTTACAAATCAATATTATCAAAACAGAAAACATCATTACTTAATTAAATCTTATAAATAAAATATAACTTTTTAAAATAAGTTTTTCTTATACAAAAAATCATATTTAATAAAACAAAATACTTATTCAAAGTAAAAATTTATATTCAAACCTTATAAAAAAATCAATCTATATTCAGGAAAAAATCCAACTATATAAAATAAAAATCCAAATCGAACTTAGAAAAATTCTAGGATGTTACAATTTTCCTACTCCATGATTTTAAAAACGTGGTTTGGCTTTCTCATTTCATTTTTCTTCCAAAAATTAAAAGTGTAAAAACTTTATTTTTTCCATATAAAAGCTTTCCTTTGCCAAATCATAAAAAATATATCATCCCAAAAAAATGCAAATCATCATTTTTTTTTCCAAATCACAAAAACTGGAATAAACAAGGACAACTAGTTCCATATTAGTTTCACAATCGTTCATGTTTATAATGTCAGTTCATTAACTTACAACTATGTTCAAACATCTACTCTATTCTTAACTCTTACAACTTATTTCGTCCACGCAACAAAAAAATTTGACAAAACAATTTTAAAAAATTGTTGTCAGAAGATTAGAGAACTTCAAATTTTTCTTTACCGAAAATTTTAGTTTTTAACAAAATGCAGTCTTTTCTATGCTTCGCTTTTTAATCCTTTTATAACTTGAAAACTAGTGAGCTATACATGCTCTATAATATGTACCCTTTTCTAAAAGAATTCATTTTAGACAAACATTTCACAAGAAATCACCATTTTTCAAAATATATCCCATTTTATTTCAAAACCCAATATGTACTTTTCAAATATGTTACCAACATTTTTTTTAAACATCAAAAACACGTCTTTTTGTTTCAAAAAATTGTTTCTACACATTTTATCTAGTACATATATCAAAATTGTAACTTTTTAACGTCAAAACTTGAAAAACACTATAAATAATACCCAAAAGTTTTCTTTATTTTTCAAGTTCACAAAAGTTAACAATGGGGCTAGAATCCAAGTGGGTTTCCAACTCACCTAGACTTTCCTAGATATCACAACAAAGTCATTTCTCTCAAATATATATATATATATACCTAATCCATTTTTTTTCAAATTTATAAGGCTCTACTACCAAACCCACTAATCCATAGTACTAACATAGGGATACATCTTTCTCCAATACCAAGCACATTGTACACTTTCACCCAAACCACCTAAGGGTCTCATATTTCCATAACCATTCCTTTAGTGTACATAACTGATACCCCAATTCTTTCCATAAACCATTCCTCCTATTTAGGGGGTTCCTTTATGAATCTAGATGTATATATATAATTTGTTCGTATTTCTTAAAAATATAAATATGTCCACTCACTATCTATACAGGAATCCTAAACCTGTCTCTGATACCAGATGTAACAACTGAATTTTTTTCAAAATTCCAATCTGCCGAAACTCAAATTGGCTTATCTCGTATCAAGCAAAAAAGATAGAGATATAAAATATATTAGAGCTCAGAAAACATCTCACATCAGACTGGAATAAATATAAAATAATCGAATATAGTCTTACCAAGGTAATAATACTGCCTAACCAGTATCCAAAGCTATCATATCTCTGCCACAAACCTAACCTGCTAGTGTGTTATGAGGAGGGGGTCAGAGTACAAGTTCTGGTGACTGGACTAAATTAGACAATCTAAAATAACCCTACATATACCGTTCAGTTATGTTACTTATTTATTAGGTTATTTGGGTTAATAGCACTCAAGGCTTTACACACACGTCATACCCGTCTACCTCCTAGTAGATTAACCTAATATAGCATATATATATAGCTAACACTAATATCAAGGTACTTCCCATGATACCCTTCTCGCACGGTCTTCGCTGTCATGCTACAGAAGCATATGCAACTTTCATCCTACACCGGAGTGAGGTACAGATCTTCATAAAACTACGCCATGTATATAACTTCCATCCTACGCTGGAGCGACGTACGAATCTCCATAAAACCACACCACGTATATAACTCTCATCCTATGCGGGAGCGATGTACGGATCTTCATAAAACTACGCTATGTATGTAACTCTCATCCTATGCCACTTAACTGGAAGACCTATTCCCAGTGGACTCCTTGACCCAAAGCCACTTAAGACCCAAGGAAGCAGACTATACGCAAAGATTATCAAGCTCGTACGCAATTAACCTTTAATGCTTTCATTTATGGGAGGTGGGATACGTGATCACTTAATACATTTTTATATGTGGATCTAGCCACTTAAGACCTTTATCCCCAAGCATGCTACATTATTGAGGTGTTTCCGTTTAGTTTCTCTTTACAGAAATACTTTATGTACGCAATTAATTATCGTCACGGGTTCTTATGGTTACTGATATTTCACATCAATAACCTACCAAGTCCAACTCTAACATTAAATTATAAGTTCTAGATTAACTAGTATAAACGAGGAAAGTTATATCATTCTTAGCCTAGGATATTTGTTATATTATATTCCTTATTAGTCTTGGTATTAAAACGACAATTAATACCCATTAATCCCCTTTTTATTTCATCATTTCTATTTAATATGGTTATAGACATTTATGACTATAACTGTCATATTTTCCAAAGGCAACCATTAATCTTTAAATACCATTTATTTCCAATGATTATGATTAATGTAATTTATGAGCCTAACGGTCATAATTTTTCTAGGATATTAATTAACATTGAAATATCCTTATTTGTCAGTCTCAAAATATCTATTTGTAGTACCCAACAGACATTTCTAATTTACTCATTTATTTATTGCTTATTGTATATATTTATGCACTGGACCCCTTACATTAAGCCGACCACTTGTGGATGCTAGATTTGCTGGGTGGTTCCGAGCAGACTTCTACCACAAGTTGAGCTTAAGTTCGTGTCTCAGTGCACTTATAATTTGATTCCCTAATTGGGGTTTATAACATTATTCCTAGCCAATTTAGAAATTGTAACCATTAGGCTTTACTGCCCAATTAAATTTGCTTTTCCAAATCAATGCCGGTTACAATAGCTACTTATTTATTTATGACCCTATTTATAGCAATTAATTACACCAATTGCTACAACGGTCACCACAAATATATTCATTTAATATGGATTACATTTACATGTATAATTCCATAAAATGAATTTCGTTCAATAGCTATTTATTTATTTATGGCCCAATTTATAGCAATTATGTAACATCCCATATTTTCTATATATTTAAATTTTGATTTAAAATAAATAAAATGAAAAAATATTGGGAAAAACAAAATTTTGCTGATTACAATGATGAGGATGGTCGGATTGAGTATAAATAGATTTCAAAAATTTTGTTTTATTTGGAATGATGTAACTTGGGATTAGTATTTTTAATAACTAATTGAAATTTAAGTGGGTTAAGTTAAAAAGAGAATTCAAAATTAATTTGCTAAATAAGGGAATTCTAAGTTGTTTAATAATGATTGAAATATAATGTTAAGTGGATAAATACATTAATTCGGGAGCACAAAATATGTGAAATTGATTTGTAAAATTTATTTAAGTTATAATTTGATTTAAATGGAATTTAACGAATATTTAAATTGAATTAAGCAGTTAATCGAATAATAGAATATTTTTATTTAATTAATTAACTGTGAAATTTAACTGTTTTGGCAAATGTCTCGGAGTTTGACGAAACTGGCGCCATTGGATCCGGAACAGTGAATTATTATAGGATTTCAATTTTCGTCAAAATCGGACTTGTCATTTGAGCGTGTGGGATAAAACACGAATGAAATCAACGTAATCAGATAATTGTTGTTCCTCATTATTGGGCCTTCTAATATATGCAAATTAAAAATCTATATATAACTCAGCAGCCATTTTCACCTATGTATACATTTCTCCATCAAAACTCATCGTTAATGGCTGAATTAAAATCCGAAACCCTAGATCTAAATAAAATTCAAGCTAAAAATCAAATCTCCTCAAACCATATCTTATTATATGTTAAAACGAAGATCTCGATGATACTGTAACGACTCGGAAAATTCAATAATCGAATTTTTGACATAATTACATCCCGTGTCCAAACTCAAGTACCGAACATCCAGAAAGTTATTAGAAAGAAATTAGAGAGGGAGATAGGGAAGAAAGAAATATTAGAATAGAAGAAGAAGAAGTACCAACACAACACAGAGTCTCACATCGCAGCGGACCAAAATATAATACCTAAATAACTTTATTTAAAGCTTGAAGAAATATACTTACATACATTAGAGTATGACAGATACATCTTGACAGTTATAATAACCTGTCCTCATATACAACACATAGCAGAAAAAATACTAGATAATCCTATACGCCTGAACTCCTCCAGTTCGTTTTTGGACTTCACAGCATTCGATAACCTGAACCTGCAAACCGGGCTAACCCGAACATTACAAACGACGGGTCAGTCTGGTGAACCAGAGTGAGAAACCCACTAAGTATAAATAACATCCATATTGATTTTAAAGTCAAAATCCTTTTGAAAGAAAAGGATAATAGTAAGACCAGTCCACACATAAACACGGACGGTTTCTACCTTACTATAACCCAAAACAGTTTTGAAATCATATCTTGTCTGATATTATAATAGTGTGTAAATACAGATAATAACAATCTAGTGGAACGCTTGCATCTCACGCTCCACATATATAGTATACAATCAAAAGCGCGGGCGCTTATTGGAGATTGGATTCCGACTATGACAAGATATGGAACCACCTGCCGATAGTGTATCTCTAGAGGCGAATACACTGGGTTCAACAAGAACGTCTTGCAACCCGACCCACACATGACCGACCACTCATTTCGCTTGAGTGCATCGAATGTATGTTACCAACGGTTGGGAGCTACCCACCATTTCCCGAAAAAGGGACAGCATCGATAGATTAAGAAGCAAAAGGAATTTCTTTAGGTGATTATACACCCTAATGGGTGCGACCCACATAGCCATACTGCCTGCCCGATTTTTGTCATTTCCCAGTTGTGAAGCTTAAGGTTATAACGTATCTTTTGGAACACTTGGCCACCATTCACTTTGGATGTCACATCGTCAAATCCTTGAGAAATCACTAATTGATTTCCACAAAAATACCCGGCTGTTAAGTTAAGAGAAGGTGTCTTCTCGCCACCACAGAAATACGTTTGAGGAAATCAACGTACATGAGCCCTTTAGAAATATTCTGTCAGACATACGTCCATACAAGTTGTCCTGGGACTGGACAAACCGAAGGTACTCTCCTACAGCATACTTGAGTTATCCTATGGATCAGTAGCGAGTAGTCCTTCTAATCCACAGATTCCAACCACGACTGAATTACCATCAAAACCCTCTGGTTGCAAGCCAGAGAAATTTATCAAGTAACCCTTCCGCTTATGAAGATCTACGGTCTTCAATTGCTCTATCTTGATCAGCTTCGAAACTCCTTTATCGTTTACGTATTTGCTGGTCGGAATGGTTATTTGAATATAATTTCGATTCCGGTTTTCCATACCAACAATCGATTTGGCCAGATTTTGATTGTCGGTTATTTAACTATCAAAATAAACAACCATCATCCATAAAAGTAAAACGATTCAATAGTTTAGTACTCAGCATCAATTGGCCTTTTCAATTAAAAATAATTAACAATGATTAATTTAAAACTCTTAAATCTTTTAATACTTAGAATATAGTTTTAACTTCTTATTTCACAAACTTACATACTAGAAATTAAATCAGATATATACATATTCTCACCTTAAGTTCAATTAAATTCTACGCAAAACATCATTACGATACCTCTTTTGTTTCATTTCTCAAAAACAATAACTAACATTCTCCCTTTGAATAAACTTATTTAAACTCATCCTGATCTTGAACATATCGTTGTATTTTCACCAAATCTCCTTTCATTTCTATAACCATTTATTCAGTTTATAACTTTTCGAATATAGTTTATAATATTCTTATGGAAATATTATTTTAAGCCCCTCAGCCATCCTCGTTTCTAAACTAGTATCATTCTTGGATAATCATGAAGTCGTTCAAGTTGGGGTATTTTATTTACCTCTCATACCTTGAGTCAATAACATTCTTATCTTCGGAATGGATAGAAGTTTGTTAACGAAATCCCATTCCAATAAACACCCAACACTTCTATTTACCATACGTTTTAGACATGGGTTTTAACTCCATCTATTTTCTTTTGAAAACTTTGTTTCAATTCCAAAAACCCGCTTTTTCAGAACATTATTATTTCCCCATCTTTTGGGTTTTAAAATCCACTTTAACTCCCTTTAGATTACAAATCTTATTTAGACTTGTTTTGACTCTTATAACATTATTCCATTTATAACTTGCCTTTACAATTGCCCAACTTGGATTTCATAAAAATCCATCTAATGGAATTCTTAAAAGGAGTTCATATTAAACATAAATTTGTTTACAATTCAATTTAACGATACATAAGGCTTTCCACTTCATAAACTTTCAGTAAAAGGATTTGGTTTCAAGATTTGTCACTTTGATTAATAGTCAATTCCAATATTTTTGAACTAATTGGCTTACTCCAACATTAACTATTATAATAGTTAATCTTCCCTTTAAGGTTATTTAAATAATAATCAATTTAAAATAATAATTAAATATCAATTAAAAATCTATCTTGGTTTAAAATAGTTGATTCAGTCTACTCAAAGCAAGGTTAATTTGTTAACCAATCCCATTAGTCCTTTTTGTTAATCACTTTAAATAATTTCCATTAACAATTTAATTAAATTGAATAATCACAATTAGTTGTTATTTGAAATAGTTAATTCAATCCTTAACCATATGGTTAATTTCTACTCATTGCTTATAAATTTCCTCAACCTACGAATCTCACTTAAATATACTCCTTTTATAATTTCAAGATAAAAAAATAATTTATTTCCTTTAATAAACCATTATTCAAATAATCTATATAAAATAGATTTAATGATCCGTTTTGGTTATAATAAATTTTTATAACCTTATTCGTATCGATTTACCTGACTGTAAGTCAGTGTTCATAAAATGATTCATTTTTAGGCTAACCGTTACCAATTACCCAACCAGTATCATCCATTGGTTAATAACAAACAAATGTTGATCAACAATAACTCACTTCATACTATCATGCCGGTTAAATAATTCATATAATATAATATGAATATAAACAATCATATTTGAGAAATCCGGTTGGATCCCTCTAACCTTTCCTTCCCTGCATCAAAATAGGTTACCTCAAATTCAATACGATAATATATTTATCACGGTAAACAGAAATAAACAATTTAACTAATAACAGTCAACAAACGATTTATAACATATATTCAAACATCAAATTATTTATTTAATTTGTTTATGTTATTATAAACGTAACCAACAAGGTAAATTACCTCGTTTGGAATCTAATCATTACAATAACGATTTAATCCAATTAAATTAAACAAACGCTTAATTTAATCAATGAATATTAAAAACATTCATTATATATGCAAATAGTCATTCATTCATCAACCAGTAGCAATCATTGCACACAAAATAAAAACTGGTTTATACAAAATATAAACAGGATAAACTGAGTGAGTTGAACTCACCTTGTAATTCCATTCGTCATACAGTTTATTTTTAATTAAATTAAACAATTGTCTAATTTAATTAAAATCTCCATCAGCGTCCCATTTTTGTCAAAACCTGCTCCAAAATAAAGCGCTCGTCATACGATTTCAGTGCCTCCGATCTCGTCAAATTCTGGCAACATATGAGAACATTACACATTTACACGGTTACAGTTTTAATTTACCCTATTAAACTTTGTTTAAATTTTTAACTCAATCGTAATGACGTCACATATTACTTACGTTGTATATATTGGTTACTTGGGATTGGGCACAAACTCTTCTAGCTATCGTCAATATTAAATGGCCACGTTATCGGTTATGCCTATGTCTTGATCAGCCACACTAATCTATACTAGGGACGTTAAATATAATTGGGCATGATGGGTTAGATATTTATAGAACACGGTCAAGTCAGCACCTTAAAGCGTAAGTCAACCTGCCCACGTTATATAGATATACACAATTCTATTCGGTTAACAACTAAGCACAACTGATGTTTTGATCATGTCATTCTATCCAGACACTGTAAATTTCAGTTGGCCATTTTATTTAAACCTGAAGTCCCATTTAGAAGAAATTGGTTACGTATACTTGAAAGAATTTAGCACCTGCAATTTTTGGTTAAGCACAAACAAAAAGGGACTAGGTATTTTCAAAACTGGTTGAGTCATATTAGAGTATACCCAGGCCACTGGTGACTGCTTCCTATTTACAGTGACCAATTTCCAGTTATGTCACTTGATCCTAAGTAATACACATGAATAAAATATGGGCCCACGTCACATAAAGGATTAGGCAAACAAAGATTCTTGGTCACGTGGATCTTTGGGTTATATAATTAAATAGGACTTAGATCATATTAAATTTAAAATATAATGGCACATTTACCTCACCTATATACGTTTCAACCCTTTCTGTTTCATTCCTTCGAACATATTCACGAACCACACTCCACTATTGTTGCTGCGCCCACCCACTTCCATTCACTATCATCACATGCAACTCCACCTGCCACGCTTTTCTGTTTCCTTGCATAAACCACCGCAACACCTTGCTTCCACATGTGTAACAACCCGTAAAATGCGAGCCAGTTTGAAATTTTTATTTCGGCGATTTTAGCGAATTTTGAATATTTAAAATGAATTATTTTAAATAATATCGACGAGAAATTTATTTTGAATATAATTATAACGTATATATTATAAACGTTGTCGTTAGAATATATAATAATTATATATAATTATAAAAGGAATTGAAAATGGCGCGGTAGTTCGAAAATTCGATTTCTAATTTCTAATTTCAAATGAATATACAGAATTCAATATAAGTCAAAATTGAACGAAACAAGAAATATTTGAATCTGTATAACTATATCTTTGTAACGAAGTTAACAATCTGAGATTTCATCTTAGAAATGATAAGATATGTCCAGTTTAAAATTAGAAATAGTCGCTGTGGAATTTATATATATTTTTATATATATAAGGCCCTTAAAAATAGCAATTTTGCAAACGACCTCGGATTTCGACGAAACCAGTTTTGTTGGGTCCGTGATGTCAAGTTATTGCTAGATTCCAAATTTCATAATTTTTCGAATCAATATGTGAGAATGGCAAAGGAAAACGCGTTTGACCAGTTTTAGTTGATTTTAATCGACTGAAAATTGGCCATTTTTCCAACGGTCTCAGAATTCGACGAAACTAGTTTTGTTAAGACCGTATCGTCAATACGAAGCTAGAAAATATTTTTCTGAAATTTTTAAAGTTCGTATGCGACCCCGGTAATTTGAAATGTACGTTTAAAATTCAATATAGTGATTTAAATGTAAATTTGACGGAAACTGATCGTAACAGTCGAACTGACTTACCGGACATATCCCATTGTGTCCGGCATGGGGGTATTTGGCTAGGGGCATCAGTCGTTGGATTTGATTTGGAGGTTGGGATATGAAGATTTCTCTATAAAACAATTAAAAGAATAAAATAATAAAATATATTATAAATATCTTGACCAAAACCCTAATTCACGTTCACTTCCCTGCGCCGCTATTTCAGAAACAAAGGCCACGATTTTTCGTTTTTTGATCTTCCAAAATATTCTGATCCATGAAAGTCTACCCAAATCTTTCCACTGCGAATTGAAGAGCGTCCTGTGATTGACCTATTCAACGGTCATGATCAAAAGCAGGGGAGTATCGAGGTCGGGTTTGGGTCTCAAACCCTGTGCGTTCGAACTGAACTAGGGGGCACGTGGGGCCTTCGATCGAGCCTGGGTTCTCGGCGACGGAGGAAGACGATGGGGGCTATCGGGTGGTGGTCGCGGATGGCTCTCTGGTGGTCGGAGTTGTGGTGCGTTGGAGAGGAAGGAAGGTCGACAGTGGGTCTTCTCGCGGCAGAGGACCAGCGAAACAAAGAAGAAAGGGTCAGGGCCCTTTGATCAACAGATGGACGGCTAAGGTTAATTATACCCTAACTGTTTAGTTAATTGTCCATTCAATTGATCATTGTTTTAAAGAAAAAAAATAAATATACTTTGTTTTAAAAAGTAGAAACATATACTTTGTTTTAAAGAAAAAAATAAATATACTTTGTTTTAAAAAGTAGAAACATATACTTTGTTTTAAAGAAAAAAATAAATATACTTTGTTTTAAAAGTAAAAAAATTTGATTTTTATATATAGAACTTCGGAAGAAAAAATTGATTTTTATATATAGAACTTCGGAAGAAAAAATTGATTTTTATATATAGAACTTCGGAAGAAAAATTTGATTTTTATATATAGAACTTCGGAAGAAAAATTCGATTTTTATATATAGAATAGCGAAATAGAAATTCGATTTTTATATATAGAATAGCGAACTAAAAATTCGATTTTTATATATAGAATAGCGAACTAAAAATTCGATTTTTATATATCGAATAGCGAAGTAAAAATGTGATTTTTACGTATGTAGTGAAAGCAGCAAGGAAGGGGACAAAAAGGCGAAACGACGAAGGCTTCTGCAAAGAAAGAGTCAAGATGATTGGATAGCTATCTGTGAGAATTTCTCACCTTTCAATTTCTTTTCTAGTTATATATATATACTAGGATGCAGACGGTGCTTAGTAGCACCCGACACAATCGTCCACAGACCATGGACTTGTTTGTTTGACTGTTTGGTGATAGATTGCGATATTGGTTTGAATGTGATTTATGGTGTGAAAAATCGAATCGATAAATTGGTTAGGATTAGACGTGCGCCGTTATAAGGCGAAGGAGTAAGGCTAGGTTAGACTCTTACTCCAAATTTTGTGGTTTGCATAACGAATTGATTGGATTGATGTGTGAATGGCGTGGGCCTTCACTAGACCGGGGATAAGGCTAGGCCTTGTCCCGTTTCTAGTATCGTGCCGTTATGCCGCCGAAATTTTCTAAAATAAGTTAGAAAAATAAAAATAGCATTTTATTTAAAGAATGAACTGAATAGAAATTCATATGTTGGAATAAAATGTTTTATCGTTAAAAATATAATTTTTAACGTGAATGTGAATAAATAAAATATTCATTTGCAAACCAGACGGTTTGTGTATGCACACCTATTTGAAGGACATTGATTGGGACGATAAATTTTACACATCGCCCAACTGCACAAATAAAATATGCGTGTGATTGTTTGAAACCCCACACGGGTATTGGGATGAAATTTGAAGTTCACTCATCCTGATTGATTAAATATGTCGATCGATTGATTGACAGGCTGTTATAAGCGTTAGATATCTATATTTGATGCTTATACAGTGTAGTGCACTTTGGTTGATGGTTGATTATCTATCGTTGCTATTATATACATGTGTTGTATGAAAATCCATATAATTAACTTTATATGGTAATTGATTGGGCCTCATTCCAATTTGAAAAATAAAGAATATTATAAAACAAAAGTTCATGTGTTGACAGTACTCATCCATTGAGATTGGTCATGTGTTGAACGAAATATTTTGATAATAACAACTATTTTGAAAAAGAAATATTTGAAATAGAATATTTGAAAATAGAAATTTATGAAGCCGTATTGATTAGTTTTGACGCCATTTTGACGTGAACGATATTTATATCGATTTTAAAACGATTTCGAAATGAATTGAATTGAAAACGATTTCGAAATGAATTGAATTGAAAACGATTTCGAAATGAATTGAATTGAAAACGATTTCGAAATGAATTGAAAACGATTTCGAAATGAATTGAATTGAAAACGATTTCGAAATGAATTGAATTGAAAACGATTTCGAAATGAAATGAATTGAAAACGATTTCGAATTGAATTGAATTGAAAACGAATTCGAATTGAATTGAAAACGAATTGAAATGAATTCAAATTGAATTGAAATTTGAATTGAATAGAAATGAATTTTAAAACGAATTTATAAAGGAGAATTCAATTTTGATTTGAATTGAAAAGGAAGTTGAAATTGCTTTTGAAACGAATTCAAAACTATTTATATAATTCGTTTTTAAATAGAAATCGACGAAATATATATTATATATATAATATAATGGCCTGAATAGAACGCGCCGCGCCGCGGCAGTTCGTGAATTTCGACCATTTATTTCAAATGGACATTGCGGGAGATCCGACCGTCGGATTCTCCTAAAACCGGAACCGTTGGGTTCGTATCGAAAAGAGCTTTCTAACGAATATTAGAAATTTGAAATCTAACGTTTGGATTTGGAATTATGTCCAAATCAAATTTGAAAAAGGTCGCTGTAAGTGCAGTTCGATGGCCATTGTTGGAAATCGACTGTACGGGCCTTGATAAAATTATTAAAAATAGTAATAATTTGTGTAAAATCATAAGAAATGATTTGGGAAGAATTGGGATGAAAAACTCCATATTTGAAAAGATAAAAATAGATTTTTATCGAATTGAACTAGTTTTGAACTAGAATTATAATTCTATTTATTTTTAAATAAATAAATTGAATTCGAAAAGGGTTTTAAAAACAACCAAAATTTCCAATGATTGCATTGGAATGGATTTGAATCGAAATTGTCTTCGGAATATTTCGATGTTTGAATTCGTGATTATACAGATGTTGTTACGGAAATTTGAAAGATATATATTTATATCGTTATTTCCAATACGACATTTGTTAGTCGTAGAATTCGATATTGAATATAAGCCGATATATTTTCTATTCAGAGCCTTGTATTGAATATCGAATGTGATTTGGGTTTGTCGTGAATGGTGTCTTCACTAACACTGTTCTTGAACCCAGTTGAGAAAAGATTAAATCTTTTTATTTAGATTTAATGAAGCGTACCAATTAAATAATATTTAATTGGGAATAGAATTGATATTGATTTTTGGGTTTATCGTGAATAGTATTTTAAATAACACTTGTTCTTTAACCCGATAATTAATGGAATGTGATTTTGGGTTTATCGTGAACCGTGTTTTAAATGACACTGATTCTTTAACCCAGTCGAAGATTAAAACTAAGTGGAGTTTTAATGAATCTTTAATTAGATTGAAAAGATCGAAAATGGAGTACCACCAGTTTTGCTCCAGGCGATAGTTAAATCTTTAATTAGATTTGAACGTGAAATGGTAATTGAATTTACCGATAACACCGTGGTGTTAGATATGAAGTATTACCAGTTTTACTTCATGGGATGAATAGGTTGGGATTGGGAAATTAAAACCAATGATTACTTCGGTAAGGTTCGCTAATTCCGACTAGTTTGAATTGATATTCAAAAATAGATTAAAGAATAAATTCAAGGAATTTATCTTGGATAAAATTAATGGGAACCTTTCCCTATGAATGTGAAATTTAGAAACTAAATGTCGGTTAGCCAAGCAGAGTGGTTTTCTGGATATTGATCTGATGTTGGTTTCGGCCTTCGGGGTTAATATTTGGGGAATTATTCTCTTGATTAATTTACGGTTAGTGACTGATGAATTGGAATGAGGCGTATGTTGTGTTTGTGTAACACTTATTTAAAATATACGCGAGTTATTCGGAAAGACCGGGTTTATCCCATTCTGAATAACTGATACGACGATAAGTCGAAGATGAAGACGATGGTCGAAGACCGGAGGTCTTCACGTCGTTTGGATAATTACTGATGATCTTGATTGGGCTGTACACCCAAGAAGATGGAAACAGTTAGTGATCGTCCAGACGTACTTGGAGATCGATGGATATGCGGGGTACTAGGTGCCTCCGGTTTCGTTCAGACCCAGAACGGACTTGTAAATGGACTGTGTGTCTGACATTGGATTTTAGTCTGTGTGATTGATTTCTATTAAATATATATCTGTTTGGCGGCGGAGAATTTATTCTCTTGCTTAACGCCCTTCTCTGAGACGTACGAGCTCAGGGGTTATATATTGATGGATATCAAACGCATGGAGTGAATTGCCTGTGTGGCATGCCTAAGTGGCAATTGATCGAGACTTCTGTTGAAAAGCAAAGTCTTGTGGTGATGATCAAAGCACGGCCTTTGTGGCGTAGCTTTGTGTAACGTTTACTTCGCGTGTTTCACACCCGGTATGAACCAAAAACGGGAGAGGACGTCAGGGAGGGCATGCGTTTCTTTCTAGCTAGAAGTGGCGTCAGTGGTTTTACACGCCCTGACGAGTTTGACTTATGTGGTTGTTGCTGTTGCGAGGCGCCTCGGATTGATCGGTCGTTCTCGAACCGATGGAGTCATTTAGTTGGCTCGTTTACGCCCCATAGGGCGGAGAAATGCATGTTCAGGGTTTAAGTTTAATCCACATCGGTGGACTGGCCCTGAGGATCCAAGGGCCCACCTGAGTCTGGGTCCTGTGGCTCGGGCTAGAGAGTCACGAATCGGTTGAGGACTATCTTTTGCCTCGGTTCATAGACGGAAATCCAATTTCCAAATACGTGACTTTGCGATTTTGATTGTATAACCTATATATGGCGACATAGTGGTATGGGGCATTCATGCCGCCTATGATTGATACTTATGATTTGAAGTTGTTTTATACACTATGCACTTATATAGTATCAAACGATTTGTTTTAAACGTATCAAGCATTCTTTGGCTGTTATAAGGGAAAACCCTATCCTCGACTGCGTTGCATTGTGTGATGGGACCTGGGTCTTATAACAGCTTCATTTCTCTTTATTTAGCATTGCGCTGTTTGTTTTATGCACTGGTATTCTTGGGAGGAAACCCGTTCCGTGTTATACGGCGTGGTCCCTTGATTTACCTAATGATTTAAAATAAAGATTAATAACTGTTTTAGTTCTCACACCAGTCACATGACTGACCTGGAGTTTATTGTTTTAACCTAAACTCTGGGTGCCCTTATTTTGACACGGGCAGCTAGTAGTTTTGGTTTTGCAGATTTATATTCACAGGATCCTGGTTTACAGCTGGAACGATATCCGGAAAGCTTTGTATCCGTATATCTCTTCTAGTTGTGTATTGTATTATTTTCCGCTGCTTTGTGTTTAAATGTAATTTAAATCTCTGATATTTCTGTGTAATATTTATTTGTTTATACTCTGTATATTCTTGTAATCTGATGCATTGTTGTAATATACAATGAAATGTTCTTCTGTATGCGTTCTGTTTTGTCGTGTTCTCAAACGATAGGGCGTTTCGAACGGCCTGGATCGGTTTAGCGACTGGTTCGGACCGAGCGAAATTCCTTGCCGTCACAGTTGGTATCAGAGCTTTGGTTTACAAAGCTCAGAGAACAAGACACATTAGAACCATACGAAAGAATTCATCAGATATTGGATTAGTAATATCCAATGGGAATGACTCGTTAGAGATAGGATCAGTAGTATCCTAGAACGAGTGTGAAGAGTATATTTTTAAAGTGAAAACAATTTTGTTTTGAAAATTTAAATCAATTATTCGTATTTGATTATTTATTTTATATTGATTAGGACAATCCAAAATATAAAGATTTTGCGTATGCGCCTAGCTAGTGTGTATTCGAAGTTTTGATATATTGGATAGATATAGAATTACACTCTAATCGCCCGGAGATGATTTTGATGATGGAGCTCCATCATTAGAATTTATATTCGAGAGACGAACGTGTAATATCTATATACTTCCTATTGACTGGTGTGAGAACCAAAATTAGATAGGGCTTATTGTTGTGAATTGGCATCAAAAACATGATTTTTGTATATGTATCAAAATTATCAATTTGAAACTCTAATCCACTAATTGATTGATGTTTGTGTTGTTTGTTTATCTGTTTGATAATTTTGAACCATTTAGCCTAATTGAACCAAATATTGAATTGTATTGAAAATTGGTCGTATTTGCATGCATACATGTATATCTATTGAACAGGTCACAGCAAGGAGGCTAGAGCCAGAGAATAAAATTTGTTTGCCCGACAAATAGGTACATGTTTACTACATAATTTCCTGTTTTGTTTGGGTGATGATGATTTTATGAGCCTATTGGCTAGCCGCTTGGCTTTTTCTTTTTCTTTTTGAGATCTGAAGGACCGGGGAAGCTATTTGAAATTCCCCGATGCTCCCGGTGCAGGGGAGGTTATGGCAAAAAATTTCGAAAATTTAGGGTGTTAGCCAAATTTTTGAAATTTTGAGAATTCTCAGAAACTAAAGAGTTGGAGAATGGAAGCCAGATCGAATATAGTGTTGAATAATCAAACCACTTTCGACTTTGTTCCTTTTCGGGGACGAAAAGTTTTAAGTGGGGGAGATTGTAACAACCCGTAAAATGCGAGCCAGTTTGAAATTTTTATTTCGGCGATTTTAGCGAATTTTGAATATTTAAAATGAATTATTTTAAATAATATCGACGAGAAATTTATTTTGAATATAATTATAACGTATATATTATAAACGTCGTCGTTAGAATATATAATAATTATATATAATTATAAAAGGAATTGAAAATGGCGCGGTAGTTCGAAAATTCGATTTCTAATTTCAAATGAATATACAGAATTCAATATAAGTCAAAATTGAACGAAACAAGAAATATTTGAATCTGTATAACTATATCTTTGTAACGAAGTTAACAATCTGAGATTTCATCTTAGAAATGATAAGATATGTCCAGTTTAAAATTAGAAATAGTCGCTGTGGAATTTATATATATTTTTATATATAAGGCCCTTAAAAATAGCAATTTTGCAAACGACCTCGGATTTCGACGAAACCAGTTTTGTTGGGTCCGTGATGTCAAGTTATTGCTAGATTCCAAATTTCATAATTTTTCGAATCAATATGTGAGCATGGCAAAGGAAAACGCGTTTGACCAGTTTCAGTTGATTTTAATCGACTGAAAATTGGCCATTTTTCCAACGTTCTCAGAATTCGACGAAACTAGTTTTGTTAAGACCGTATCGTCAATACGAAGCTAGAAAATATTTTTCTGAAATTTTTAAAGTTCGTATGCGACCCCGGTAATTTGAAATGTACGTTTAAAATTCAATATAGTGATTTAAATGTAAATTTGACGGAAACTGATCGTAACAGTCGAACTGACTTACCGGACATATCCCATCGTGTCCGGCATGGGGGTATTTGGCTAGGGGCATCAGTCGTTGGATTTGATTTGGAGGTTGGGATATGAAGATTTCTCTATAAAACAATTAAAAGAATAAAATAATAAAATATATTATAAATATCTTGACCAAAACCCTAATTCACGTTCACTTCCCTGCGCCGCTATTTCAGAAACAAAGGCCACGATTTTTCGTTTTTTGATCTTCCAAAATATTCTGATCCATGAAAGTCTACCCAAATCTTTCCACTGCGAATTGAAGAGCGTCCTGTGATTGACCTATTCAACGGTCATGATCAAAAGCAGGGGAGTATCGAGGTCGGGTTTGGGTCTCAAACCCTGTGCGTTCGAACTGAACTAGGGGGCACGTGGGGCCTTCGATCGAGCCTGGGTTCTCGGCGACGGAGGAAGACGATGGGGGCTATCGGGTGGTGGTCGCGGATGGCTCTCTGGTGGTCGGAGTTGTGGTGCGTTGGAGAGGAAGGAAGGTCGACAGTGGGTCTTCTTGCGGCAGAGGACCAGCGAAACAAAGAAGAAAGGGTCAGGGCCCTTTGATCAACAGATGGACGGCTAAGGTTAATTATACCCTAACTGTTTAGTTAATTGTCCATTCAATTGATCATTGTTTTAAAGAAAAAAAATAAATATACTTTGTTTTAAAAAGTAGAAACATATACTTTGTTTTAAAGAAAAAAATAAATATACTTTGTTTTAAAAAGTAGAAACATATACTTTGTTTTAAAGAAAAAAATAAATATACTTTGTTTTAAAAGTAAAAAAATTTGATTTTTATATATAGAACTTCGGAAGAAAAAATTGATTTTTATATATAGAACTTCGGAAGAAAAAATTGATTTTTATATATAGAACTTCGGAAGAAAAATTTGATTTTTATATATAGAACTTCGGAAGAAAAATTCGATTTTTATATATAGAATAGCGAAATAGAAATTCGATTTTTATATATAGAATAGCGAACTAAAAATTCGATTTTTATATATAGAATAGCGAACTAAAAATTCGATTTTTATATATCGAATAGCGAAGTAAAAATGTGATTTTTACGTATGTAGTGAAAGCAGCAAGGAAGGGGACAAAAAGGCGAAACGACGAAGGCTTCTGCAAAGAAAGAGTCAAGATGATTGGATAGCTATCTGTGAGAATTTCTCACCTTTCAATTTCTTTTCTAGTTATATATATATATATACTAGGATGCAGACGGTGCTTAGTAGCACCCGACACAATCGTCCACAGACCATGGACTTGTTTGTTTGACTGTTTGGTGATAGATTGCGATATTGGTTTGAATGTGATTTATGGTGTGAAAAATCGAATCGATAAATTGGTTAGGATTAGACGTGCGCCGTTATAAGGCGAAGGAGTAAGGCTAGGTTAGACTCTTACTCCAAATTTTGTGGTTTGCATAACGAATTGATTGGATTGATGTGTGAATGGCGTGGGCCTTCACTAGACCGGGGATAAGGCTAGGCCTTGTCCCGTTTCTAGTATCGTGCCGTTATGCCGCCGAAATTTTCTAAAATAAGTTAGAAAAATAAAAATAGCATTTTATTTAAAGAATGAACTGAATAGAAATTCATATGTTGGAATAAAATGTTTTATCGTTAAAAATATAATTTTTAACGTGAATGTGAATAAATAAAATATTCATTTGCAAACCAGACGGTTTGTGTATGCACACCTATTTGAAGGACATTGATTGGGACGATAAATTTTACACATCGCCCAACTGCACAAATAAAATATGCGTGTGATTGTTTGAAACCCCACACGGGTATTGGGATGAAATTTGAAGTTCACTCATCCTGATTGATTAAATATGTCGATCGATTGATTGACAGGCTGTTATAAGCGTTAGATATCTATATTTGATGCTTATACAGTGTAGTGCACTTTGGTTGATGGTTGATTATCTATCGTTGCTATTATATACATGTGTTGTATGAAAATCCATATAATTAACTTTATATGGTAATTGATTGGGCCTCATTCCAATTTGAAAAATAAAGAATATTATAAAACAAAAGTTCATGTGTTGACAGTACTCATCCATTGAGATTGGTCATGTGTTGAACGAAATATTTTGATAATAACAACTATTTTGAAAAAGAAATATTTGAAATAGAATATTTGAAAATAGAAATTTATGAAGCCGTATTGATTAGTTTTGACGCCATTTTGACGTGAACGATATTTATATCGATTTTAAAACGATTTCGAAATGAATTGAATTGAAAACGATTTCGAAATGAATTGAATTGAAAACGATTTCGAAATGAATTGAATTGAAAACGATTTCGAAATGAATTGAAAACGATTTCGAAATGAATTGAATTGAAAACGATTTCGAAATGAATTGAATTGAAAACGATTTCGAAATGAAATGAATTGAAAACGATTTCGAATTGAATTGAATTGAAAACGAATTCGAATTGAATTGAAAACGAATTGAAATGAATTCAAATTGAATTGAAATTTGAATTGAATAGAAATGAATTTTAAAACGAATTTATAAAGGAGAATTCAATTTTGATTTGAATTGAAAAGGAAGTTGAAATTGCTTTTGAAACGAATTCAAAACTATTTATATAATTCATTTTTAAATAGAAATCGACGAAATATATATTATATATATTATATATATAATATAATGGCCTGAATAGAACGCGTCGCGCCGCGGCAGTTCGTGAATTTCGACCATTTATTTCAAATGGACATTGCGGGAGATCCGACCGTCGGATTCTCCTAAAACCGGAACCGTTGGGTTCGTATCGAAAAGAGCTTTCTAACGAATATTAGAAATTTGAAATCTAACGGTTGGATTTGGAATTATGTCCAAATCAAATTTGAAAAAGGTCGCTGTAAGTGCAGTTCGATGGCCATTGTTGGAAATCGACTGTACGGGCCTTGATAAAATTATTAAAAATAGTAATAATTTGTGTAAAATCATAAGAAATGATTTGGGAAGAATTGGGATGAAAAACTCCATATTTGAAAAGATAAAAATAGATTTTTATCGAATTGAACTAGTTTTGAACTAGAATTATAATTCTATTTATTTTTAAATAAATAAATTGAATTCGAAAAGGGTTTTAAAAACAACCAAAATTTCCAATGATTGCATTGGAATGGATTTGAATCGAAATTGTCTTCGGAATATTTCGATGTTTGAATTCGTGATTATACAGATGTTGTTACGGAAATTTGAAAGATATATATTTATATCGTTATTTCCAATACGACATTTGTTAGTCGTAGAATTCGATATTGAATATAAGCCGATATATTTTCTATTCAGAGCCTTGTATTGAATATCGAATGTGATTTGGGTTTGTCGTGAATGGTGTCTTCACTAACACTGTTCTTGAACCCAGTTGAGAAAAGATTAAATCTTTTTATTTAGATTTAATGAAGCGTACCAATTAAATAATATTTAATTGGGAATAGAATTGATATTGATTTTTGGGTTTATCGTGAACAGTATTTTAAATAACACTTGTTCTTTAACCCGATAATTAATGGAATGTGATTTTGGGTTTATCGTGAACCGTGTTTTAAATGACACTGATTCTTTAACCCAGTCGAAGATTAAAACTAAGTGGAGTTTTAATGAATCTTTAATTAGATTGAAAAGATCGAAAATGGAGTACCACCAGTTTTGCTCCAGGCGATAGTTAAATCTTTAATTAGATTTGAACGTGAAATGGTAATTGAATTTACCGATAACACCGTGGTGTTAGATATGAAGTATTACCAGTTTTACTTCATGGGATGAATAGGTTGGGATTGGGAAATTAAAACCAATGATTACTTCGGTAAGGTTCGCTAATTCCGACTAGTTTGAATTGATATTCAAAAATAGATTAAAGAATAAATTCAAGGAATTTATCTTGGATAAAATTAATGGGAACCTTTCCCTATGAATGTGAAATTTAGAAACTAACTGTCGGTTAGCCAAGCAGAGTGGTTTTCTGGATATTGATCTGATGTTGGTTTCGGCCTTCGGGGTTAATATTTGGGGAATTATTCTCTTGATTAATTTACGGTTAGTGACTGATGAATTGGAATGAGGCGTATGTTGTGTTTGTGTAACACTTATTTAAAATATACGCGAGTTATTCGGAAAGACCGGGTTTATCCCATTCTGAATAACTGATACGACGATAAGTCGAAGATGAAGACGATGGTCGAAGACCGGAGGTCTTCACGTCGTTTGGATAATTACTGATGATCTTGATTGGGCTGTACACCCAAGAAGATGGAAACAGTTAGTGATCGTCCAGACGTACTTGGAGATCGATGGATATGCGGGGTACTAGGTGCCTCCGGTTTCGTTCAGACCCAGAACGGACTTGTAAATGGACTGTGTGTCTGACATTGGATTTTAGTCTGTGTGATTGATTTCTATTAAATATATATCTGTTTGGCGGCGGAGAATTTATTCTCTTGCTTAACGCCCTTCTCTGAGACGTACGAGCTCAGGGGTTATATATTGATGGATATCAAACGCATGGAGTGAATTGCCTGTGTGGCATGCCTAAGTGGCAATTGATCGAGACTTCTGTTGAAAAGCAAAGTCTTGTGGTGATGATCAAAGCACGGCCTTTGTGGCGTAGCTTTGTGTAACGTTTACTTCGCGTGTTTCACACCCGGTATGAACCAAAAACGGGAGAGGACGTCAGGGAGGGCATGCGTTTCTTTCTAGCTAGAAGTGGCGTCAGTGGTTTTACACGCCCTGACGAGTTTGACTTATGTGGTTGTTGCTGTTGCGAGGCGCCTCGGATTGATCGGTCGTTCTCGAACCGATGGAGTCATTTAGTTGGCTCGTTTACGCCCCATAGGGCGGAGAAATGCATGTTCAGGGTTTAAGTTTAATCCACATCGGTGGACTGGCCCTGAGGATCCAAGGGCCCACCTGAGTCTGGGTCCTGTGGCTCGGGCTAGAGAGTCACGAATCGGTTGAGGACTATCTTTTGCCTCGGTTCATAGACGGAAATCCAATTTCCAAATACGTGACTTTGCGATTTTGATTGTATAACCTATATATGGCGACATAGTGGTATGGGGCATTCATGCCGCCTATGATTGATACTTATGATTTGAAGTTGTTTTATACACTATGCACTTATATAGTATCAAATGATTTGTTTTAAACGTATCAAGCATTCTTTGGCTGTTATAAGGGAAAACCCTATCCTCGACTGCGTTGCATTGTGTGATGGGACCTGGGTCTTATAACAGCTTCATTTCTCTTTATTTAGCATTGCGCTGTTTGTTTTATGCACTGGTATTCTTGGGAGGAAACCCGTTCCGTGTTATACGGCGTGGTCCCTTGATTTACCTAATGATTTAAAATAAAGATTAATAACTGTTTTAGTTCTCACACCAGTCACATGACTGACCTGGAGTTTATTGTTTTAACCTAAACTCTGGGTGCCCTTATTTTGACACGGGCAGCTAGTAGTTTTGGTTTTGCAGATTTATATTCACAGGATCCTGGTTTACAGCTGGAACGATATCCGGAAAGCTTTGTATCCGTATATCTCTTCTAGTTGTGTATTGTATTATTTTCCGCTGCTTTGTGTTTAAATGTAATTTAAATCTCTGATATTTCTGTGTAATATTTATTTGTTTATACTCTGTATATTCTTGTAATCTGATGCATTGTTGTAATATACAATGAAATGTTCTTCTGTATGCGTTCTGTTTTGTCGTGTTCTCAAACGATAGGGCGTTTCGAACGGCCTGGATCGGTTTAGCGACTGGTTCGGACCGAGCGAAATTCCTTGCCGTCACAACATGCCAAGCTTCTCTTATCCTTTCCTTCACCCAGTCACCTGTCGCCTCAGTCCAACACCCCACTGCTTTGAATTTACACCGCACTACCTTCTTGACTTTACCCAATGCTCACACCCGCTACCTGAGTTAACCGCGGCCAACACACCCCTTCACGCATCTCGGCTCAGTCCATTCAAGTCCTCATCAGCTCGGATCGGTTTCCCTGTCCATTGTTGCACGCTACTTCCTTCCCATGCTGCTATTTGTTTTTGAATGTCATGCGTCTTCTGAAAAAGACATGCCACACACGCATACTCTCAGGTCAGCGCTGCAATTTTTCTAAACATGTGAAACCCACGTCGAGTGTATAGTAGATCCAAGAGTGCGGTTCTATTTCAAAAAAAATTCTTTGTGGTTTTAAATGCCATATCTCGGTTTGAAGAGAAGAAAACGGAAGGCTAGTTTGGAAAGAAAGGATAGAGGAGTAAGCGTATTTATATGCGTGAGAAGTTTGGCCATCACGAAATTTCCTTGGCAAACACGGCATAAAAACATAAGGCAATAGGATAGCTGAGTTTTTCATACGTCTATTATGTTCTTTTTAATTAGTAGGTAGCTGGAGGATAGCTGTTGTACTCGCATTGCTATTACAGTGACTTGATTTGTTTTAGGGTAGGTTAGTTAGTTTGAGCAAACTTAAGAAGGAAGGAAGTAACTTAACTGGGTGAAGGTACGTTCAGTTCTGTACTTGGTAGCATAGTAGCTGTTGATTTTCTACGTGCCACAGTGTATGCATGTTCATTTGATAACTATGTGACTGGCTTAAGCATATGCATAGCTGGGTGCTAGGACTTTTAGGATAGGCTATGGTAAATACAACATCTGGGGAAGGTTGATCTTTGTAGGCCAGGATAAAAAAGCGTATGTAAAAGAAAATTGCTAGAGTAGGCTGCTTCTAATTTCACTTCATACAACATTGTTTGGCCTAAGGTATTAATTTTGATGAGATGGCAGTGTTGTCTCAAGCAGCTAGACGATAGGCATGTGCAAATCTAGGTGGAAATGGGTTAGATGTACCTATGTATTTAATTTTACTTAAAAGTGAAGTTTTCATAAAATCTTATTCTAGTTTTAGGGTTGAATTTATTTTATACGGTTACCGTTTTCTAACGTGGACCTTTAACTTTGCACTGGTAAACACAATCTGCAAAAATTACATAAATGGACCCATGGTATAATTTGATGTTACGGTCCTAAAGAAACTAATTTCGTCAAAAACAGACTCCGTTTGCACAAATAGCGTGTTTTAATTCAAATTATAACCATCGTTTCACCTTTAAATTTCGTCAATCGACAAATTAACTCCGTTTGGCTTCAATCTCGAAATATAGCAATAATTAATTGTACGCATTCCAATAAAACTTGTCTCGTCAGAATCAGAGGTCGTTAGAAAAATCTATTTCTACTGCTTATATAATATCGATAAAATAAATAAAAATATTCCAATTTAAATGATTGAAAAATCTGGGACGTTACATTCTTCCCCCTTAAAAGAATTTCGTCCTCGAAATTACAAGCTAAGAAGAATTTCCCAAACCTAATTTTTTTTTAAATAATTATTTCTGAATTATCATCAAAACAAATTCAGACACTTAAATATTTCGAATATTTCGCCAGCAACTCCTCTGCGTGGTTCAATCAGTACAACACAACTGTCACTCCGCGCCTCAAATTCCTTAAAGAAAACCAAAATTCAATCTACCCAACTTATGGGTATAAAATCAATCACTCCAACCAATATATTAAGGTTTACCTCTTTGTCGGACAACTCAATCTTCAATTTCGAAGAAAATCAACTAACAATTCTTCGTCTATACTTCCAATTTGTGTTTCAAATCTCTGTAATCAAATCATCTCTACAGCTTTCAGGATTATGCACTTACCTCAGCTTATAATGCAAATAACAATCCGGGTTAAGTATTCAGTTCATTTCCTAACTGATTTTATTTTCAGTTCATTATACGAGAATTTAGTTTTTACTTATTTCATTCCATTTGAATTTCCACTTGAAATAATTCACTCAACCAGGTTAAGTTGCCAATTCAGTTGATTACTTGGTTTTCTAAATATTAGTCCAATTTCATTTCGTAGTTCAATTTGAATTCTAATCAAATCAAGCAACATAACCAAAAAACCAATATTACTATATTATAGAATTATATATATATATGGTTTGGGCAAAATTACTTCATTTGCCCTTTTTATAAAACAGTATCATGTCAATTACCAATTCAATTTGAACCGATTAACCAATACAATACAAAACATTTTTATATAAAATTTACAAATACGTTCTCTCGTATATACATTCAACTCAATCTAGGGTGTTACTAACCCCATCTTTATCGTATTTCGCCACAAAGCCAAGGTTACTACTCAACCAATAGCCCTGATACCACTGTAGCGACCCGAAAAATTCGATACTCGAATTTTCGACATAATTACATCCCGTGTTCAAACTCGAGTACCGAACATCCAGAAAGTTATTAGAAAGAAATTAGAGGGTGAGATAAGGAAGAAAGAAATATTAGAATAGAAGAAGAAGAAGAAGAACCAACACAACACAGAGTCTCACATCGCAGCGGAACGAAATATAATACATAAATAACTTTAGTCAAAGCTTGAAGGAATATACTTACATACATTAGAGTACAACAGACACATCTGGACAGTTATAATAACATGTCCTCATATACAACACACAGCGGAAAAAATACTAGATAATCTTATATGCCTAAACTCCTCCAGTTCGTTTCTGGACTTCACAACATTCGATAACCTGAACCTGCAAATCGGGCTAACCCGAGCATTACAAACAACGGGTCAGTCTGGTGAACCAGAGTGAGAAACCCACTAAGTTTAAATAACATCCATATTGATTTTAAAGTCAAAATCCTTTTAAAAGAAAAGGATAATAGTAAGACCAGTCCCCACATAAACATGGACGGTTTTTACCTTACTATATACCAAAACAGTTTTGAAATCATATCTTGTCTGATATTATAATAGTGTGTAAATACAGATAATAACAATCTAGTGGAACGGTTGCATCTCATGCTCCACATATATAGTATACAATCAAAACCGCGGGCGCTTTTTGGAGATTGGATTCCGACTATGACAAGGTATGGAACCACCTGCAAGTAGTATATCTCTAGAGGCGAATACACTGGGTTCAACAAGAACGTCTTATAACCCGGCCAACACATGACCGACCACTCATTTCGCTTGAGTCTATCGAATGTATATCACCAACGGTTGGGAGCTACCCACCGTTTCCCGAAAAAGGGACAGCATCGATAAATTAAGAAGCAAAAGGAATTTCTCTAGGTAGGTGATTGTACACCCTAATGGGTGCGACCCACATAGCCATGCTGCCTGCCCGATTTTTGTCATTTCCCGGTTGTGAAGCTTGAGGTTATAACATATCTTTTGGAACACTTGGCCACCATGCACTTTGGATGTCACATCGTCAAATCCTCCAGAAATCACTAATTGATTTCCACAAAAATACCCGGGCTGTTAATTCAAGAGAAGGTGTCTTCTCGCCACCATAGAAATACATTTGAGGAAATCAACAAACATGAGCCCTTTGGAAATACTCTGTCAGACATACGTCCATACAAGTTGTCCTGGGACTGGACAAACCGAAGGCACTCTCCTACTGCATCCTTGAGTTATCCTATGAATCAGTAGTGAGTAGTCCTTGTAATCCGCAGATTCCAACCACGACTGAATTACCATCAAAACCCTCTGGTTGCAAGCCAGAGAAATTTATCAAGTAACCCTTTCGCTTATGAAGATCTACGGTCTTCAATTGCTCCATCTTGATCAGCTTCGAAACTCCTTTATCATTTACGTATTTGCTGGTCGGAATGGTTTTTTGAATATAAATTCGATTCCGGTTTTCCATACCAACAATCGATTTGGCCAGATTTTGATTGTCGGTTATTTAACTATCAAAATAAACAACCATCATCCATAAAAGTAAAGCGAATTCACTAGTTTAGTACTCAGCATCAATTGGCCTTTTCAATTAAAAATAATTAACAATGATTAATTTAAAACTCTTAAATCTTTTAATACTTAGAATATAGTTTTAACTTCTTATTTCACAAACTTACATACTAGAAATTAAATCAGATATATACATATTCTCACTTTGGGTTCAATTAAAATCTACGCAAAACATTATTATGATACCTCTTTTGTTTCATTTCTCAAAAACAATAACTAACATTCTCCCTTTGAAGAAACTTATTTAAACTCATCTTGATCTCAAACATATCGTTATATTTTCACCAAATCTCCTTTCATTTCTATAACCAATTATACAGTTTATAACTTTTCAAATATAGCTTATAATATTCTTATGGAAATATTATTTTTTAAGCCTCTCAATCATCCTCGTTTCTAAACTAATATCATTCTTGGATAATCATGAAGTCGTTCAAGTTGGGGTATTTTATTTACCTCTCAGACCTTGAGTCGACAACATTCTTATCTTCGAAATGGATAGAAGTTCGTTAACGAAATCCCATTCCAATAAACACCAAACAGTTCTATTTACCATACGTTTTAGACATGGGTTTTAACTCCATCTATTTCCTTTTGAAAACGTTGTTTCAATTTCAAAATCCCGCTTTCTCAAAACATTATTGTTTCCCTATCTTTAGGCTTTTAAAATTCACTTTAACTCCCTTTAGATTACAAATCTTATTTAGACTTGTTTTGACTCTTATAACATTATTCCATTTATAACTTGCCTTCATAATTGCCAAGTTGGATTTTACAAAAATCCGACCAATGGAATTCTTAAAAGGAGTTAATATTAAATATAAATTTGTTTACAATTCAATTTAACGATACATAAGGCTTTCCACTTCATAAACTTTCATTAAAAGGATTTGGTTTCAAGATTTGTCACTTTGATTAATAATCAATTCCAATCTTTTTGAACTAATTGGTTTACTCCCACATTAACTATTATAATAGTTAATCTTCCCTTTAAGGTTATTTAAATAATAATCGATTTAAAATATTAATTAAAGATCCAATAATTAAAAATCTATCTTGGTTTAAAACAGTTGATTCAGTCTACTCAAAGCTAGGTTAATTTATTAACCAATCCCATTAGTCCTTTTCGTTAATCACTTTAAATAATTTCCATTGACAATTTAATTAAATTAAATAATCACAATTAATTGTTATTTGAAACAGTTAATTCAATCCTTAACCATTCGGTTAATTTCTGCTAATTGCTTATAAATTTCCTCAATCTACGAATCTCACTTAATATACTCCTTTTATAATTTCAAGACAAAAACAATCATTTATTTTCCTTTAATAAACCATTATTTAAATAATCTATACAAAATAGATTAAATGATCCGTTTTTGGTTATAATAAATTCTTGTAACCTTATTCGTTTCGATTTACCTAACTGTAAGTCAATGTTCATAAAATGATTCATTTTTAGGCCAACCGTTACCAATAACCTAACCAATATCATCCATTGGTTAATAACAAACAAATGTTGATCAACAATAACTCACTTCAAACTATTATGCTGGTTAAATAATTCATATAATATAATATGAATATAAACAGTCATATTTGAGGAATCTGGTTGGATCTTTCCAACCTGTCCTTCCCAACATCAAAATAGGTTACCTCAAATTCAATGCGATAATATATTTATCACGGTAAACAAAAATAATTTTTTTAACTAATAACAGTCAGCAAACAATTTATAACGTATATTAAAACATCAAATTATTTATTTAATTTGTTTATGTTATTATAAACGTAACCAACAAGGTAAGTTACCTTGTTTGGAATATAATCGTTACAATAACGATTTAATCCGGTTAAATTAAATAAACATTTAATTTAATCAATGAATATTAAAAACATTCATTATATATGCAAATAGTCACTCATTCATCAACCAGTAGCAACCATTACACACAAAATAAAATCCCGGTTTATGTAAAATATAAACGGGATAAACTGAGTGAGTTGAGCTCACCTTGTAATTCCATTTGTTGAACATTTTATTTTTAATTAAATTAAACAAATGTCTAATTTAATTAAAATCTCCATCAGCGTCCCATTTCTGTCCAAACCAGCTCCCAAATGAAGCACTCGCCATACGATTTCAGTGCCTTCGATCTCGTCAAATTCTGGCAACATATTAGAATGTTACACATTTACGTGGTTACAGTTTTAATTTACCCTATTAAACTTTGTTTAAATTTTTAACTCAATCATAATGACGTCACATATTACTTACGTTGTATATATTGGTTACTTGGGATTGGGCACAAACTCTTCTAGCTATTGTCAATATTAAATGGCCACGTTATCGGTTATGCCTATGTCTTGATCAGCCACACTAATCTATATTAGGGACGTTAAATATAATTAGGCATGATGGGTTAGATATTTATAGAACATGGTTAAGTCTACACCTTAAAACGTAAGTCAACCTGCCCACGTTATATAAACATACACAATTCTATTCGGTTAACAACTAAGCACAACTGATGTTTTGGTCATGTCATTCTATCCAGGTGCTGTAAATCTCAGTTGGCTTTTTTGTTTAAACCTGAAGTCCCATTTAGAAGAAAGTGGTTACGTATACTTGAAAGAATTTAGCACATGCAATTTTTGGTTAGGCACAAACAAAAAGGGACTAGGCATTTTCAAAACTGGTTGAGGCATATTACAGTATACCCAGGCTGCCGGCGACTGCTTCCTATTTACGGTGACCAATTTCCAGTTATGTCACTTGATCCTAAGTAATACACATGAATAAAATATGGGTCCGCGTCACATAAAGGATTAGGCAAACAAAGATTCTTGGTCATATGGATCTTTGGGTTATATAATTAAATAGTAATTAGATCATATTAAAGTTAAAATATAATGGCACATTTACCTCACCTATGTATGTTTCAACCCTTTCTGTTTCATTCCTTCGAACATATTCACGAACCATACTCCACTATTGTTGCTCCGCCCACCCACTGCCATTCACCACCATCACATGCAACTCCACCTGCCATGCTTCTCTCTTTCCTTGCGTAAACCACTGCAACACCTTGCTTCCACGTGCCAAGCTTCTCTTATCCTTTCCTTCACCCAGTCGCCCCTCACTCAGTCCGACACCCCACTGCTCTGAATTTACACCGCACTTCCTTCTTGACTTTACCCAATGCTCGAACCCACCACCTGAGTTAACCACGGCCAACACTCCCCTTCAGGTATCTTGGCTTAGTGCATTCAAGTCCTCATCAGCTCGGATCCGTTTCCCTGTCCATTGTTGCACGCTACTTACTTCCTATGCTGCTGCTGTTTGTTTTCGAATGTCATGCGTCTTCCGAAAAAGACATGCCACACACGCATACTCTCAGGTCAGTGCTGCTGTAATGACCCGAAAATCCGTAATATCAGAGTTGACTACATATATCATACATCCAACCCAAATATCACGAAAATACGAATCATTTTTTTAGAAGAAAAAGGTAGAAGAAGAACAGAAATAACAACACAGAATCTCACATCGCAGCGGAACAAAATATAATATAACATAACTTTTGAAGTACAAAATTTTAACTGTATAACATATCATTATCAGAGTACAGCACTTACAACACAGCGGAATAAAACTCTATATAACTAACACTAAAGCCTCCTACTACAAGCTCCTTCAGATAAATCTGTAAAATCCTGAACTACTTGACTGCCCGTACAAAATTTGGGCACCCAAAAGTTTAGGTAAAACAAAACAAAAAAAAACTCTGGGTCAGTCATTGGACTGGTATGAGTAAACGATTTAAAACAGTTTCAGAAACTAAATGATATCTCATAAGACCACGCCGTATAACACGGAACGGGTTTTTCCCTTATGAGAATCCAAACCACTTGATTTAACTTTAAGAATCCTTTTGAAAGAAATGATAATCTTTAAATCAAAACTTTGGTTAACTAATTCCTGTTCTACTTAGTTAATTCTATTCAATAATCAAAAATATGATTATTGTTTTAGAAATCATTTCATTTACTTCACTTGGGTTCATATTTATTTTATAACTCAAGCCTAGATTTTTCTAATGGTCATTCGGATTTTATTTCTTAAAATCCCTTTATTTATACAAATAAACCATTATGGTTTTTAAACGATTATGGCGCTGCTTTTCTAGAAATTTGATTTTGACATAATCTAGATTTTTCTCTTTCATTAGAAAACTATTATTCAACCGGTCCCAACGATTCTTGTTTCAAGGAATTCCAATTTCAATTGAGTTCGGTATACTCAATTGAAGTTCGAAACGCCAATTTACGAACTACCGTGCCGCGGCGAGTTCATTTTAATTATATTTAATATATAAACGTTTTAAACTTCGTTTATATATAAATTCCAACTCCATTAATATGTTTTAATATATTTCAAACCAATTTTCCCAACTCAACTCAATAAATTCTGATTATCTATAGTCGCTGATTTTCCTTACTCGGTTATACATTTATTTATACTTGATTTGTTATTTTAAATCCCAATTCCTTTTATAAATAAATTATAAAATTCGATATAATCGAATTCCAATTATAACTCCTTTGGATTTTCTCAATTCAGTTTAAATTCTAAATCCCGAAATATAATCAATTATTCTATTTTAAACGCGTTTTCCAATTTCACTTTTTAAATTCTTCCTTGAATTTATAATTCTAAATTATCCAATGATAATTTATTTCAGTAGATTTATAACATCGTTTGTAAATCCATCTTTCTTGTTTTATATATTAAAACAAGTTTTCCGTTTCAAATCCCATTTGAAATCCAACTCCTTTTAGATTTTGAATTCCAGAATAAAAACCCCTGTTTCCTTTTTAAAATGATTTCAACTTTCTATTTTCAAATTCTATTTTCAATTCTCTTTGAAATTTCTATATTCCAATTCTATTTTCAATTCTCCTAGAAATTTCTATATTCAAATTCTATTTGAATTTTCTATCTTCAAATTCCACTTGAATTTCTATTTGAATTTTCTATATTCAAATTCCATTCAAATTCTATTCAAATTTCTATATATTCAAATTCTATTCAAATTCTATTCAAATAAATTCGAATTAATCGAATTCAAAATCATAAATCCTTACGGATTTATTTTATATTCTGAACATCAGAATAAATTCCCTTGTTTATTTCTTAAAACGATTCCCCTATTTCTATTTTTATAAATTCACATTTGAATTTAAATATTCAAATTATCCAATGATAATTTTTCCACTTTATTTATAAACACTGTTTATAATTTCATTTCAATTATCTGATTATCCAATGAAAATCAATCTACTTTATTTATAAACACCATTTATAAATTCACTTCAATTTCTTGTATTATTTAATTTATAAACATCATTTATAAATTCAATACTTGTTTTATTTATTTGAAACAATTTAATATCATTGTTCTATTAAAATTTCAAATTCTATTTTAGAAAAATAGAATTCCCATTTTAAAACTGGAAATTTCCTTTTCACGATATTTTTAAATATCAACATTTAGGCCAAGTGGTAATTAAACACACGAACATCCAATTGTAAATTTCAGGTTTTCTAACACATCATATATGACAGTATATATGCAAACAAACAAACAAATAGATAATATATTTTTGAGGAATCCAGTTGGATCCCTCCAACCTGTTTTCCAACATCCACAGATGTTAGCCAACATAAATAATACCCATCCTGCTTCGAGGCAGGATATCGCGGTATGAAGGTCATCCACTAATATATATTTGTGGGCGCATAGGGAAATCATTTGCTAATGGTACCGCGGGCATCCGCTAATGAGATTGCGGGAACAATCCAATCACCAAACCAATATATATAAATATATAATAGTCAAGCCTTAATAACTAATACATATAAAACAACCAGGAAGCAATCAAATAAGCAACAAACAATTATTTTTAACGAATAAAAATAATTCTAAATAAAGAGTGCGTGAAATTTACTCACCGTGATTTTTATTTATTTATTTTGATCCATTCTGATTCCATTTTAGTTCCATCGCTTAGTTGACGATATGAATTTAACATTGCTCGCTCGAATCCATCAAGCCCTTTTATAGGTAAGATGCACGATTTTAGGATTAAGATGATAAATTATTAATATTTAAAAACTAAAATAAATAAATAAAATAAATTACCTTATATATCTTTTACTTAGTGCTAAACCTTTTTTGCCCAAATTGGAAAAATGTTGAACCCGCTTGTACCCTTCACCCAAAATCCACGTTGACTGCCTTCCATCCATCCTCGAGCAACTCAACCTTGTAGAACTCGACTCCTCCTTCCCAACCATGTCGCTACTCCTGTACAGCGCATACCATGGAAGGAGTGTGACATCCTCCAACATCGATAGCCATCAAACCCCGGCGGTAGCTTAAACCCCTCACTCCAAATACATAATCAAATGAACTATAAGGTCGCCACTTACTCCCCAAAACATGCAACTACCTTCAGCAATATCGTTGGCCAAACACAGTGTATGTTACAGTGATTGCTATGTCACTTATTTGCACAGAAAAATCCCAAACAAAAATCAAGGCACTTAGCAATCTCAGGGAGAAAACCGAACTCATTAACTCCAAAAAACCCCTCCAGGTACCATCGTTCGAAATCAGTACCTTCAAATTCCAGGTCTCGATCTTCACTCTGACCCCCTCACCTTCCTGAATAACTCGCGACTATCGAAACCCGACTTCCATCGCGACTTCACAACCTACATCCATCGCGGTCTCCTACCTTCACTCATCGCACCTCCCAAGTCAACCACGAACGCCACCCTGAGTTTGTCGATGAAGTCGCCATCCTCTTTTAGCCAAATCGAGACACCTATGAACCCCGTCGTACCTCGCGATGTCTTCGCATCGATCCTTGGTAGCCTTGCAGCCTTTAATCGCATTTCCCTTTTTCAAATTCTTTTTAAATGCTCGAATTGATTTTCTAAGGAATGAGATTAAGGGGAAAATGAGAAAGTGAATTTAAAAGGGAAGGTGTGGTTTTAAAGTGAACCGTGTGGCCGATTTAAACCCTTTTGTTTTAGGCTTTGGTGTTTCTTCAAGGATTAAGGAAAAACGATTAGTACACATTTATTTTATTTATATTTTTAGTTTTGAACCAGTAAAATTCTAATCAAAATAATCTGTGATACCGAACTCCATTCTGAACCCAACAACGGTCGTTCCTAGGATTATAACACTATTTTGAACACACTGGGATAGGTCACGAAGTCCAATTTGATCATCTTGAGATGATATTAATTTAAACCTATATAAATTAAATTCTAGAACAATTAATTCCCTTGATAATAAATTAATATTATTATCGTTTTATTTTAATAGAATTTTATTGGCCATCTCTGAATCGTCTCGATTCAGTATTGAATTTTGAATTCAATTATTTCTGTATTACGATAATTCGATTTATTCTAAATTAAATCGTATTTCGATATTAAATTGATAACTCAATATAAAATTTCATTTATATTGTCAACTCAATATTTAAATCCATATTAAATATTTAAAATTTGTTGACTTGAAAACCCGAGTAATTACATTCTTCCCCCTTAAAAGAATTTTGTCCCCGAAATTAGTAAGGTAGAAAAATGTTACTAACCTATTAACCTTTCAAAATCTTACTTATGTTGAACTCAACATTTTATATTTCAACAAATTTTAGTTCTACCAAAACATTTGGTTTTTCCTTCATATGGCACCCCAAATCTATTTACATGCATTTAGTCCGAATGATCTACAATTAATATATTCATATTCAATTCATATTCCATTCACATGCATTCAAGTTCATTCAAGTTGATTTTTCATTTAAATCCTTTCAAAACAAAGCTATATTATGATAAATATACTTCATAAAATATTTTTCCAAACCCCAGGATTTTAAATTCTAAATTCTGGTTTGAATATAATTCCAGTTCATCTCATTCGTATATCATGTTCTTATACAAATTATATTTGGTTATATATAACCATTCTCATTTTATAATCTCCTTTGATTATAATAATAGCAACCAACACATCCATATAATGTAATAATTTCAGAAAATTATTCCTTTTCTATCAAAATAGAATTTTGGGTAAAATTATTTCATTTATCCTCTTTAAAACATTATTATGTTGAATTTCTCTGTTCAAGTGTTTAGAAGTTCCTATCGACTTCGTGGCATCCTACGATTCGACCAAAATTCATAAACAACTCAACAGACTAGTCAACACAATATAAAACATCTTTTATATCAACTAACAAATACGCTCTCTCGTATATATACACACAACTCATTCTAGGGTACTACTGACCCTATCTCTAATGAACACATCCCACCAAGCCTAGGTATTCGCTCAACCTAAGCTCTGATACCAACTGTAATGACCCGCAAATCCGTAATATCAGAATTGACTACATATATCATACATCCAACCCAAATATCACGAAAATACGAATCATTTCTTTAGAAGAAAAAGGTAGAAGAAGAACAGAAATAACAACATAGAATCTCACATCGCAGCGGAACAAAATATAATATATCATAACTTTTGAAATACAAAATTTTAACTGTATAACATATCATTATCAGAGTACAGCACTTACAACACAACGGAATAAAACTCCATATAACTAACACTGAAGTCTCCTGCTCCAAGATCCTTCAGATAAATCTGTAAAATCTTGGACTACTTGACTGCCCGTACAAAATTTGGGCACCCAAGAGTTTAAGTAAAACAAAACATAATAAACTCTGGGTCAGTCATGGGACTGGTATGAGTAAACGATTTAAAACAGTTTCAGAAACTAAATGATATCTCATAAGACCACGCCGTATAACATGGAACGGGTTTTTCCATTATGAGAATCCAAACCACTTGATTTAAATTTAAGAATCCTTTTGAAAGAAATGATATTCTTTATATCCAAACTCTTTTGATATTATGATTGTGTCTAAATCAAATAAATAACAATCTAGTGGAACGTTTGCATCTCACGTTCCACATATATAATATACAATCAAAACCGCAAGCACTTATTGGGTAATGAATTTCCAACTATGACAAGGTACGGAACCACCTTCCAATAGCGTATCTCTAAAGGAAAATATACTGGGTTCAACAAGAACATCTTGCAATCCGGCCACACATGACCGACCACTCATTTCGCTTGAGTGTATCGAATGTACTCACCAACGGTTGGGATTATCAACCGTTTCCCAAATTGAACAACATCGAATAGAATAAGGAATTAAATGAATCTCTAGATAGGTGATAATACATCCTAATAGAAGCTACCCACATAGCCATGCTGCCTGCCCGATTTTTGTCATTTCACGAGTGTTGAGGTCTAAGGCTACGATTACTTACCTTCCGTCGATAACACAATTACTTTGAATGCCACATTATCAGATCCGTTAATCATTAGTTGGGTTTGCACAAATACATTCTGGATATTATGCTAAGGGAATAAATCCGTTGCCACCATATATATTTGTACAGTCCAACTCATTAGATCATTGGAAATACTTTGTCAGACATTCGTCCATTTACGTTCGTTCTGGGATTGAACAAAACTGTAGGCACAATTTCTATTAATCCATCTTAGGAAATTTCTACCTAGGATCAACCGAAAAGCCCTTGTACTTTTACTTCGTCTTTGATTATCTTTATAAACTCTGATTTGCAATGCTACTGTCAATATGGAGTGGTTATCAGATAATAATCCAACTGGTCTATCCATATTTACAACGATGGTCAAAAACTTCGATAGTCGGTGATTTAACTATCGAAGAAAAACAGTGTTTCGATTGTCGATGATTTAACTATCGAAGAAAATAAGTGTTTATCCAAATATCAAAAGATTACTGAGCCCTTAATTAATATTTCATTAATTAGATTACTTCTCCATTTCTTTATCAATATTTGTTAACCAAATATTTTCAACAATCATATTGGCCTTTTCTGCTATTTGGAAAACATTTCCGAATATCACCTCCTTTTATTCTCTATAGTTAGAAAATATCTTCGATTTATAATTGGAAAATATTCCAATTATTTATCTTCTTTCCGAATTCATTTAGTTCTATACTTAGGAAATATTTATTATTCTATTTCCAAAATTACACTTATTTGGATTAAAACAGATGTTGTGTAAAACATCGTTACGACAACCCAAATATTTGTATTCAACTAAATCTCTTATTCAACATTGACCTTCGAGCCTGAATCTTATTATTTATTTGTTAATAATGAAATCAATCAAGTTGGGGTATAACTACCTCTTAGACGTTGACTGAATAACATTCATAACGTTAAAATGGACATGACTACTTACTCCAATACCCTACAAACTAATTATTCCATTTTAAAATGTGTATACGTTTCTCTTTCTATTCTTTATTCTAGATTTAATTCATATATATCCTTTTTGATTATACTATTCTATTTCTAAGTTCGTTTTCCTAAGCGACTTCTATATAAATTGATACACTGATTTCTACTTATCAAATTTTCTTAAAAAAATTCTAACTCCTTAAATTTTCGGAAAAAATCGCCATAACCTCCTTTGTATCGGGAGCATCGGGAAAATTCCCAAACCGCCACACAGGCCTCTCCATTCAAAAAGAAAATCAAAATGCCAAGCAGCTAGCCGATATGGCGCATAAAATCTCATATACGAATTAAATACATACCTTTTTGTCGAGCATTATATATATATATATATATATATATATCTTCATTAACTTCATTCCATACCTATCTCATGTATATCCATATTTCTAATTCATTTCAACTTAATACACTCGTTTTAACTCAACTCGTTAATTAAATTCGTTAATTAACTCTTTGCCTATTTCACTTCTATATTTGAATATAACATGTTTCAAATATATTTCAACTTACTCATAAACTTATTGAATTCCATTTTCCAACTCAGATTTCATATTCAAATTGAATATGAAGTCACAAGTTTTTACTTATTCAAAGTCAACTTGATTCAATCATTTTAACTTAATTCATTAATCAGTTTGCTAATTAACTCTTTTGCCAATTTCACTTTGAACATGACATGTTCAAATATATTTTAACTTGTTTATACTCTAATTGAATTCTATTTTTCAATTCAAGTTCCGTATTCGATTCGAATATACATTCACAATTCCAATTCACTTTTCAAGGTCTTATTTCGATTCAAACTTTGATTAACTAATTCCTCTTCTACTTAGTTAATTCTATTCAATAATCAAAAATATGCTTATTGTTTTAGAAATTATTTCATTTACTTCACTTGGGTTCATATTATTTTATAACTCAAGCCTAGATTTTTGTAATGGTCATTCGGATTTTATTTACTTAAAATCCCTTTATTTATATAAATAAACCGTTATGGTTTTTAAACGATTATGGCGTTGCTTTTCTAGAAATTTGATTTTGACATAACTCAAAATCTTTAAGACGAAATCTAGATTTTTTTCTCTTTTATTAGAAAACTATTATTCAACCGGTCCCAACGATTCTTGTTTCAAGGAATTCCGATTTCAATTGAGTTCGGTATACTCAATTGAAGTTCGAAACGCCAATTTACAAACTACCGCGTCGCGGCGAGTTCGTTTTAATTATATTTAACATATAAACGTTTTAAACTTCGTTTATATATAGACTCCAACACCATTAATATATTTTAATATATTTCAAACCAATTTTCCCAATTCAACTCAATAAATTCTGATTATCTATAATCGCTGATTTTTCATTACTCGGTTATACATTTATTTATATTCGATTTGTTATTTTAAATCCCAATTCCTTTTATAAATAAATTATAAAATTTGATATAATCGAAGTCCAATTATAATTCCTTTGGATTTTCTCAATTCAGTTTATATTCTAAATCCTGGAATATAATTCTTTATTCTATTTTCGACGCGTTTTCCAGTTTCACTTTTTAAATTCTTCCTTGAATTTAAACTTCTAAATTATCCAATGATAATTTATTTCAGTAGATTTATAACATCATTTGTAAATCCATCTTTCTTGTTTTATATATTAAAACAAGTTTTCCATTTCAAATCCCTTTTGAAATCCAACTCCTTTCAGATTTTGAATTCCAAAATAAAAACCCCTGTTTCCTTTTTAAAATGATTTCAACTTTCTATTTTCAAATTCTATTTTCAATTCTCTTTGAAATTTTTATATTCAAATTCTATTTTCAATTCTCCTTAAAATTTCTATATTCAAATTCTACTTGAATTTTCTATTTGAATTTTCTATCTTCAAATTCCACTTGAATTTCTATTTGAATTTTCTATATTCAAATTTCATTCGAATTTCTATATTCAAATTCCATTCAAATTCTATTCAAATTTCTATATATTCAAATCCTATTCAAATTCTATTCAAATAAATTCGAATAAATCGAATTCAAAATCATAAATCCTTATGGATTTATTTTATATTATGAACATCAGAATAAATTCTCTCGTTTATTTCTTAAAACGATTCCCCCATTTCTATTTTTATAAATTCACATTTGAATTTAAATATTTAAATTATCCAATGATAATTTTTCGACTTTATTTATAAACATTGTTTATAATTTCATTTCAATTATCTGATTATCCAATGAAAATCAATCTATTTTATTTATAAACACCATTTATAAATTCACTTCAATTTCTTGTACTATTTAATTTTTAAACATCGTTTATAAATTCAATACTTGTTTTATTTATTTAAAACAAGTTAATATCTTTGTTCTATTCAAAATTCAAATTCTATTTTAGAAAAATAGAATTCCCTTTTTAAAACTGGAAATTTCCTTTTCACGATATTTTTAAATATCAACATTTAGGCCCAGTGGTAATTAAACACACGAACATCCAATTGTAAATTTCAGGTTTTCTAACACATCATATATGACAGTATATATGCAAACAAACAAACAGGTAATATATTTTTGAGGAATCCAGTTGGATCCCTCCAACCTGTTTTCCTACATCCACAGGTGTTAGCTAACATAAATAATACCCATCCTACTTCAAGACAGGATATCGCGGTATGAAGGTCATCCACTAATATATATTTGTGGGGCGCATAGGGAAATCATCTACTAATGGTACCGCGGGTATCTGCTAATGAGACTGCAGGAACAATCCAATCACCAAACCAATATATGTATATATATATATATATGTATATATATATATAATATTCAAGCCTAAATAACTAATATATATAAAACAACCCGGAAGCATTCAAACAAGCAACAAACAATTATTTTTAACGAATAAAAATAATTCTAAATAAAGTGTGAGTGAGATTTACTCACCGTGATTTTTATTTATTTATTTTGATCCATTCTGATTCCATTTTAGTTCCTTCGCTTAGTTGACGATACGAATTTAACATTACTCGCTCGATTACATCAAGCCCTTTTATAGGTAAGATGCATGATTTTAGGATTAAAATGATAAATTATTAATATTCAGAAACTAAAATAAATAAATAAAATAAATTACCTTATATATCTTTTACTTAGTGCTAAACCTTTCTTTGCCCAAATTGAAAAAATGTTGAACTCGCTTGTACCCTTCACCCAAAATCCACGTTGACTGCCTTCCGTCCATCCTCGAGCAATTCAACCTTGTAGAACTCGTCTCCTCCTTCCCAACCATGTCGCTGCTCCTGTACAGCGCATACCATGGAAGGAGTGTGACATCCTCCAACGTCGATAGCCATCAAACCCTAGCGGTAGCTCAAACCCCTCACTCCAAATACATAATCAAATGAACTACAAGGTCGCCACTTCACTCTTCGAAACATGCAACTACCTTCAGCATCATCGCTGGCCAAATACAGTGTATGTTACAGTGACTGCTATGTCACTTATTTGCATAGAAAAATCCCAAACCAAAATCACGGCACTAGCAATCTCAGGGGAAAAAACCGAACTCGTTAACTCCAAAAAAACCCTCCAAGTACCATCCTTCAACATCAGTACCTTTAAATTCCAGGTCTCGATCTTCGTTCCGACCCCCTCACCCTCTTGAATAACTCACGACTATCGAAACCCAACTTCCATCGCGACTTCACAACCTACATCCATCGCGGTCTCCTACCTTCACTCGTCGCACCTCCCAAGTTAACCACGAACGCCACCCTGAGTTTGTCGATGAAGTCGCCATCCTCTTCTACCCAAATCGAGACACCTCTGAACCCCGTCGCACCTCCGATGTCTTCGCATCGATCCTTGGTAGCCTTGAAGCCTTTAACTGCGTTTCCCCTTTTCAAATTCTTTTTAAACGCTCAAATTGATTTTCTGAGGGATGAGGTTAAGGGGAAAACGAGAAAGTGAATTTAAAAGGGTAGGTGTGGTTTTAAAGTGAACCGTGTGGCCGATTTAAACCCTTTCGTTTTAGGCTTTGGTGTTTCTTCTGGGACCAAGGAAAAAGGATTAGTACACATTTATTTTATTTATATTTTTAGTTTTGAACCAATACAATTCTAATCAAAATAATCCTTGAAAACGAACTCCATTCTGAACCCAACAACGGTCGTTCCTAGGCTTCTAACACTGTTCTGAACACACTGGGATAGGTCACGAAGTCCAATTTGATCGTGTTGAGACGATATTAATTTAAACCTATATAAATTAAATTCCAGAACAATTAATTACCTCGATAATAAATTAATATTATTATCATTTTATTGTAATAGAATTTTATTGACCATCTCTGAATCGTCTCGATTCAGTATTGAATTTTGAATTCAATTATTTCAGTATTACGTTAATTTTATTTATTCTAAATTAAATCGTATTTCGATATTAAATCGATAACTCAATATAAAATTTCATTTATATTGTCAACTCAATATTTAAATCCATATTAAATATTTAAAATTAGTTGATTGAAAACCCGGGTCATTCAGCTGCAATTTTTCTAAATATGTGAAACCCACGTCGAGTGTATAGGAGATCCAAATGTGCGGTTCTATTTAAGTTTTTTTCGTGGTTTTAAATGCCATATCTCGGTTTGAAGAGAAGAAAACGGAAGGCTAGTTTGGAAAGTAAGGATAGAGGAGTAAGAATATTTATAGGCGTGAGAAGTTTGGCCACCACGAAATTTCCTTGGTAAACACGGCATAAAAACATAAGGACATGGATAGGAGAGTTTTTCATACGTCTGTTATGTTCTTTTCAATCTGTAGGTAGCTGGAGGATAGCTGTTGTATTCACATTGCTATTACGGTGACATGATTGGTTTTAGGGTAAGTTAGCTAGTTTGAGCAAGCTTAAGAAGGAAGGAAGTAACTTAACTGGGTGAAGGTACGTTCAGTTCTGTACTTGGTAGCATGAGTAGTAGCTGTTAATTTTCTACATGCCACAGTGTATGCTTGTTCATTTGATAACTATGTGACTGGCTTAAGCATATGCATAGCTGGGTGCTAGGACTTTTAGGGTAGGCTATGCTAAATTCAACATCTGGGGAAGGTTGGTCTTTGTAGGCCAGGAGAAAAAGTGTATGTAAAAGAAAATTGCTAGGGTAGGTTGCTTCTAATTTCACTTCATACGACAATGTTTGGCCTAAGGTATTAATTTTGATGAGATGGCAGTGTTGTCTCAAGCAACTATATGATAGGCATGTGCAAATCTAGGTGGAGATGGGTTAGACGTACCTATGTATTTAATTTTACTTAAAAAGTGAAGTTTTCATAAAATTTTATTCTAGTTTTAGGGTTGAATTTATTTTATATGGTTACCGTTTTCGAACGTGGACCTTTAACTTCGCACTGATAAACACAATCTCCAAAAATTACATAAATGATCCTATGGTATAATTTGACATTACGGTCCTAATGAAACCAATTTCGTCAAAAACAGACTCCGTTTGCACAAATAGCATGTTTTAATTCAAATTATAACCATCGGTTCACCCTTAAATTTCATCAATCGACAAATTAACTTCGTTTGGCTTCAAACTGGAAATATAGCAATAATTAATTGTACGCATTCCAATAAAACTTGTTTCGTCGGAATCAGAGGTCGTTAGAAAAGAAAGCTATTTCTACCGCTTATATAATATCGATAAAATATATTAAAATATTCCAATTTAAATGACCGAAAAATCTGGGATGTTACAGATGCAAACCTACGGGTGCTCTCAGATTCGACATGTAGTGGACAGAGTAGTCGGAATTCATAGTCATAGTCCCTGATTTCGAAACCCTAAGTCTTAATGTTGGGGGTTTTTGATTCGGAGGTTAATCGAAGATTTTGTGATATGGGTTTTGTAGAGATGATCCATACGAACTCAATGGTGGTAGCAGTGGTATTTGGAAGTGATTAGATTGCCGGGATTTCATCTTAGAAGGGCGAAGAACCCTTGCGTTCGCTGACATCACGCGGGGGTAGGGCTCGACCGGAGGTTGCCGCATGGGACAGGTGGGGTGCAGTTTTCGATGTTGGTCGCGTTGGTGGTGGCCGGAGCGAGGAGGAATCGGTGGTCAAAGTTCACCGCTGATGGGTTATGTTTCGCATCGGGTTACTGTAATATGAGCGAGAAGAAGGTGGGAGAATGCTGAGGTGTCAAAATCTAATTGGGTGAGAATTTTTTTTATATTTAAATTCAAAATGATTAAAACGCTTATAACTTTTGCGTATGTACTCGGATTTGGACGCGGTTGGGTTCGTGGCGGCATGACGGACGTTTTGGCACTAATGGCTACGTTTGGAGACTGTAAATTTTTGGGCTTTGTTGGACATCCGATCCAATAAAGACCCAAAGGTGAGTGATTTTTCTAAGATGAACTGAATTGTTCCCATGTTTATTAAATTGAATTATGAAATAAGTTTGGTTGCATGGTTGTGTTGTTTGTTGATGTGTTGTGTAAAATTGACATGCAAGTGTGTTACCATGCAAATTTAAGTCAATGATTAGTTATTTAATTAAATTTAAATTTCTAGTTGGAAATTCGAACCCTGGCTAAATCCTGAAACAGTTTAATGCTGATCAGTTGAATGAAATGGTTGTGATGGATGTTTGGTTGAAATTTATTACTGAATCGATATTGACACTGTTGATGCTCCATATTTAAGTATATCGTATTGCATGTTGATTTTGATAATAAATCCCATTTACCTTGATGTTACGGGCATCTAATAAACCTGGGATTTATCGATAAAATAAATTAAGAACACAGATTGAAATGATAAATATCCGTGACCCTGATTTGGATTGAAATGATATATATATATATATCCCTAAAATATCGAAAATTAAAATCACTTGGCCATAGGATAGCAAATTATATATGGACATCGGTAGGTTAAATGATTTTTTAAATATTCGAAATTCTATTTGATGGAAATTTGATTTAAAAGAAATGTGTCGATTTGAGATAAATTGTATTCTTCCTTTAAGGATCGGAATCTTGAAGGATATTTGAAATGGACAAGGAAATTGTCCAAAAATAAATTTAAAGTTTGAATTGGAATTTTATATGGATATGGTTTGAATCTCTAAATTTAAAAGATGGGTTTGAAATGATGTTTGAAACAAGGTATTTAATTATGTAAACTCCATTTAGACTGGAGTATAGATTCAAATATTTGAAGTTCGGAAGAAAGGAACGATTATGGTATAAAGAATTTTATTATATATTTACACATTTGATTTCAAATAAATTATTCTTTCCTTAAAAATTTATTATTTAACCTTCACCTATAAACTATTTTATTATAAATAAATTTTTCCTTATAATTTATTATTCAAAATTATCTAGTAAACCTTTAATTTATGTATATACATAATATTTAAATTATTTATTTATTTTTAATTATTATATTCTATATATATTTATTTATAAAAGATTTCCTTATAAACATTTATTTTCATAAGTATTTTAGAAATTGTAAATTCTTCCGAATGGAAAATGTTTGAATTTGAATCGTTGGTTCAAATGGAGTTGAGATGAGAATTCATCCTATTTGAATATGAACTGATTTAAAATGATTTTTATACGGAAATATGAATTATATTCTTCTCGAACATAAATGGATCTCCTAAGGGATCGAAATGGATTGTAATGGGGTATATATATATATTCTATTTGGATATGAATGGATTTCAAACATAAATCGAATTGAGATAATCAAAATCCTTGATATGAAGTATATTCTACTTGAATATAAATCTATTTTGTGAAATATTATATGATTATAATATAATGAAATGAAATATATTCTAGTCTAGAATATAATCGGTTTTGGTATGATTATGATATGTTGATATGAAAATATATTCTTTTTGAATATAAATTGCATTCGAAGCAAAAAATGATATTTTGGATATAAAGTGAACCTTTGTGAAATGTAAAAGAACTGACCGATGTGGAAAATGTAAACGTTGGTTGTTAAAGAGGCCGGAGTCGACAAGTGACATATTCTCTGTCAGTGTCGATACCACTTTAACAACTATGAACGTTATGACATATCCTGAATGAAATATGATGACTTGGAGGCAATTCTGGATTGATGAAGATGAACGATGACGAAATAGACTTGGCCTTCGGGTCATAATTGAAATGACTAAAACAGGAGCTATACCGTGACTAATTGAGGTAGCACCTTTGATCGGACACACTACTCCGATACTATTTCTATGACTATGATGATGATTAGGGCCCTTTTGTGATATGGGAGTGTATTCCAACGTGGGCGGTAATGGCTGCTATGCGTTACCACCAGTCCGGAAGTGCAATTGGTAGAATCCTACCCTGGGCATTGCCTCGAGTGTCTTGTCATATTTATCCTTATCGAGCCTCATACGATTTTGATTTGTATCATACCTATGGAGTGCCATCTGATGCCATCGGTTACGGTGGGTTTACGTTACTGTAAAGACTACGGTGTAAGGGTAAAAATGTAATCCTGCTTATGCTATTTTCATTATTTATACTTTACTGAATAGAAAATACAATAATAGTGTATTATACTATGTATGTATTATTTTGACGGATCCTTGAGAGATGGAAAATCTCGTAACATCTCTTGAGTTACTGCACCCATGACACGCAAGTTATTTCGTATTTTAATTTGACTAATATGAGAATGATTTAGTGCTGATACGAGTGTTTGTTGTGTTTTCTTTTATGAAATACGCTCGGGTCAGTAGAAGTTGCAGTTAGTGAAGATTGCAATAGCTTGGAGGATGAAGACAAGGATTTGATATATATATCAATTATAAGTATGTATTTCCGCTGCATTTTTCCACTGCTTATTATGTACATCTGTATGTATTTGTAACTCTGATAATCATTGAATGTTATAACCAATGCATACATTTCAACTGCTTTTAAAACTGTACTTGTTTATTATATGTTGTCCTTCCGTTGTGAGATTCTATGAATGGTTTTTCTCTTCTTTCTTTCTTTTTCTTCTTTTCCCAATAATTACCTGTATTTGTGGGTTGTTTAGGTCGACATGTGTGGATTATTATCGATTTAAACGGTCAAAAATCCAAGTCGTTACAAATTAATTACACTAATTGCTACAACGGTCACAACAAATATATACATTTAATATGGATTACATTTACATGTACAACTCTATAAAATGAATTTCGTTCAAACGTTCAAGCATCCATTATTATATATATTTTGTTGTTTACGTAGATTCAGACGGATAATGTATATATATTATATTCATGTTTTCGTGCAGTTAACGTAGTTATTTTCTTTTATTATTATTATTATTATTATTATTATCGTTAAGTTTAATAATTTGGTTCAACTAATAACCAAGCATCTCTTTTTGTATTCAATATTTCAAGAAGGTTCCAAATCTTACATAAAGACCATCAACTACAGTTATTGTAGACTATGCATGAATATTGGAATAAAGACATTTCAAACCATAAGAAATATATATTATGCTTGTTTGGTATAGTCAATGTAAACTACACACACACACACAGATATATATATATATGTGTGTGTGTGTGTGTGTGTGTGTGTGTGAATTTACACAACTTTTCCTTTTTCAATGTTTGACATATTTCTTGTTGGCTTCAAATAATTTCCTTTTTATTTTTGAAGAGGAAAAGCAATATTTACGATAACTAACTCAAAACCCCAAAAAAATTGAGCACAAACAAATTTATATCTTTTCAATCAAAATTACATAATTTAATATTTAACACACAAGCTAGAGATCTGGGATAAAATTACGTCTTTACAGTGTTTCATGGGACTGATTTCCAGGTCCACGATGTTTTGCAATAACCATAATATAATTTCAAACATAATTGTAGGCAATACGTAAAACAATTAAGTGAGCCTACAAATAGCATTATTCAAAACCACAATTACTTTTAGGTTTTTGACAATATTCATAGGCAGGTCTGATAGGTATTATTTCAAAATTTACAATATTATAAACAGATCTGATAAATGTTAGGCAAATATTTTAAGATCTAATATAAACGAGATAATTAAGCTATTGTAACCTTGTATATAAATTTCCCACTCACCTGAAATCATCCAAATCTGAAATATGAATAATCTTTTAGGCCTACATTCCCTAAATTCTTACAGATCTACAATTACTCTGAAAAGGGGATATTTTCAAATTTGTAGACTTGCAAGAAAATAGGAAAAGAAGGGAGAATCTGATGAAGAATTGCTTAGCCATCAATTCATATCCTTTTCTGCTTGGATCTGATTATCCATTTCAAATCTATGTGATTTGTGTTTGATTAATTATATATGAATATGTTTTTGTTTCAGAAATTGATTTGAAGAGAAAGGGAAATGACAGAGCTTCGCTATTGCCTACAGATTTATGTGGAAAATAACGAGGCCGTACCCCTTTATTTATAGGAGTGGAATTGGTTATGAACCATTAGATTTGATTAAATAAACATTTGTCCGTCTATATAATGTTATATATAAAACTAAACCATCTTAACCTAGCCGTCACTAGGTGTTTCTGGTCCGAAGCGGTCGACCACTCCCCCAGGGTGTTAACCGCCCTTCGACTGATCCTCCCGGTGAGGGCTGGTTATAAATGGTAAGATATATTATATTTATTCTGTTTATTTATTTTCGTCCGTTTTTTCGTATTTCGTCCGTAACTTTTTCATACGAACTCCGTTCGTGAAACTCCAAACATGAAAGTTGACTAAAATTCTGAAACGAACGCAACGGTTAAAATTTTATGGTCAAATTCCATCGTTTGCTGAAATTCCTATTTTTTAAATCTAATTAAATAACTAATCTATTGTCAAAATTCCGGGTTGTTACATTCTTCTCTCCCTTAAAAGGAATTTCGTCCCAAAATTCTGACACCTACTTATCCTATCTTAAAAAAGCAATTTGTGTACATCCACTTTGCAACCATGTGCGCATATGCACAGTGTACATAATGCATTTCAACCACAAAATATGTACGCATAACGATTTTAAATTTGATCCTCCTACTTGTATGTATTAAATTTTCAGAACACTTTTGAAAAATGATGCAAAACATCCTAGATATACTTGCAGTTCTATATGAATGCAAATTTCGAAAATTCTTTTTCATCCATTACCCTCACACGATTACGAATAAAACTGTGAAACAGTCAATTTTGCATCCAAACCCTACCATCCAAAACGTCAACGCATCTAATCGCTTCCTATTTTATTTCTCCTAAACTAGAAAAAGAAAATCAAAGTGAAAAATTTTAACGTTCCGCTCATTTATAATTACTCCATTTCCTGTCCTACGGTGGAATACCCAAAATACTCCAAAAGTTTCCATCTATAGACTGTAAAGGAGGCTTAAAACATGCTTTTAAACAGTCTTCCCCTTGTTGTCCTTAACATTTTATCGCATCATTGGTCCTATTGCACAGCTAAAACGTGCGCACAAACCATCCAAAAATCTTCCTTATGCTATTCATGTGACCAAAAATCGAAATGTTTTACAAAAATAAGTTCCTACTCTAAAACTTCTTATATATATTTTGAAAATTTCCTTTGAATACCGTTTCACTTTTCATATATGATTCACATAAAAATCAAAATTTCGGTAAGGTGTGCTTTGCGCCATTCAAACTATCTATTTTAATGTAAAGTAGACGTTTTAAACATCCACAAACTGCCATATCCAAACTCTGAGTTTTCACGTAAACCGAAATAAAAGAAAGTGAATCAGTAAAATTTTAAATTTTAAAATGATAAAAGTTTTTTTTTCAAATTACATTTTCGAAAAGTTGCAAAAATGTATTTTGTGGAAACTTAAATGATTCAAGTCACATATTGGCCAAAAAGGAAGCCAGTCGGGCAAAAAAACGAAAACTGAAATCACAAACAGAAGAACGCAATAAATTTTAGCTTAACAAGGAACATTGATTTATTTATACCCATGACGGAAAACAACGCAAAAATGGTCCTTTGCTAAAATTTATCCAACACAGAATTCTATTATTTCCGACTCTAGGAGAATTGTTAGTGAGATAAGAAAATGAGATTTCATCTAAATGAATATGCGTGAATGACACAATTAATTTCAAACATAGAAATTTCATTAACATAAGTTGTGCGATTTCAAAGGAATCAAATACCGACCGTTACAAGCACGAATTACCACAAAGACAAGAACCAAATGATGAAAAGGGAAAATAACAAAGACGACAACAAAACAACAACACTGAAACTCCCAAAATAATGTCTATGAAAAACGAGATGTCTTGCTCCGCGACTGGTTCTCAAACCATTCATATGACCTTTGATTAATCGTATCATGGTAGCAAAAATGCTAAATCATGTTACAAACACTGCTGGTGTTGTTGGAGGTTCCCACATCACCATCCTTTGTAAAAGATAATTTGCGATGAGAAAAGAAATCTACCACAAAACTGTTTCTCATGGAAACCCATCTAATATTGTATAAAGACAAAAATTGATAAGTGAAATTACAGAAAGTAACTACATGAGACAACACACAAGAAGAACAAGTTGAATCAAATATGTTGCGGCATTAAATGATGATTACGCCATTGATCATGCTATAGATTAATTTCCGCACCCTGAGACAAATCTAGTCATAACTTCCCATCGATAATAGATGTACTAAATGGGTCACATATCTACATGAGTAGTTCGAACATAGATTCCCGAACTCAAAATCCGACGTCAAGAAAAAGAGATTTGCTAAAATCTCCAAAGCCAGTCAAACAAAAAGTCATTCAAGTCCGTGTAAAACACGGATGCCTCCAAAATCCCATAGAGATTCTCCTCAGAAAAACCATCCAAAGATGCCTTAGTATTCATCTCTGAAACGATGATCGCCTTCATCAAAATCTATTCCAACATGATATGGCAAAGGCAGATGCAGCAAAAACAACAATCATATTCTAAGATCTCGAAGCAAAGGATTGGTGCAAGTCCAACTGGCATGACAAATTTTCTTAGCCTTAAAACGGCGAGACCTTTATTCTCATTCTGATCCAACCAAATGATCTCTCCCTAAGGACAAGACATCAATGGTACAAGTAAGATCGGATATCGTAATAAGGTATTATGGACGAAGAAATGATCGGAGAGAAGAAATTGGATTTACATCTTGGAGTACTAGTGGGGCAAGATCTAAAACACAAACTAGCGCAAAAAATAAGGAGACGAGGCAATGACAAAGAAAGAGAAGAAGTATAAGAATATGGTTTAGCTAGGTGAAGAAGGAAGGACCAAAGAAAGAAGTTAAGAGAGTGATTTGGATGCAACTTTTATGGTTGAGTCCTAGGTCCAAGTTGTACCAAAAATCATCAACAGGTTGACCACTCTAGGTATAAATCTAAACAGTCAAATGTCAAATGGATTTTGCGCAAAGGTTGAACCTTGACCTTATTAGGCCGGATTAAAAATATGGATCGTCCTGCGCCATCTTCTAAGATTTTACGCGTTCCAAAAGACAATTATCCTCATCACGACGATATCAAAGACCGTAATCAAACTCTGAACCATCTCTAAAGATTCAAATTAGTCTCAACAACGATGTTGCAACCACGAAATCAACGAATGAACTTAGAACAAAAAATCAGCTAGAAATCCGAAATAAAAAATTTAAACGGATTTTATGCTTAATTAGCTGATAACAAATAAACGATTAGCTAATCAAATCCCCCATAAAACCGAACGAAGGATTTTCCTAAGCCTTTACGAAGGACAATTTAAAATTTTTAAAAATGGTTTTATTATGAACTAACGTTTTCGTATTTATGTACCTAGTTTATTACTATTATTATTTATATTCTAGTTCATATTACAAACTAAAAAACCCTTTTCGCGTTCAAAATGTCGTAACTTTAAAATCTCGAAGATTAATTGTGATGATTTCAATAAACCATCTGATATACATAAAAAGAGAAGGATACTAAAAATCATATGGGTATTAATTATTTCCAAGTTTAGTGGCATATTCCTTGTCATTTCCAATTTCTTCTTCCTACCAATCAAATTATATTTATTAAAGTCATACAAAGCCTGAACAAATTCTGAAACACGAATTGATTAATATTTTAAAACTACACCTTTGTAAAATATGTCTTTATCAAACCATTTTCCGAAACCGAAATTTCGAAGCTTTTGAAATCCATTTTTTTTAAATAGCTTTAAAATAAAATTTCCTCAAATATAAGGCCAATAACTCAAATGAACTTTCAGTAAAGGAATATCCGGAAATTTAATGAATTAACAAAACGATAAACCTCGTAATTATATTTTCGAATGGATACAACATAATAAAATGGATTTCCCATTTCAAGACCAAGAAAAGGTCTTTTGAATGGAACTATCAAACAAAACCAAAAACCAGAAATCGTGACTATCTCGTTTGTAGCTAGATTTTTGTCCAGTCTCTAAACTCGAATCAACAGAATTCACCATATGTCATCCTCATGCTCATCACAACGAAATCGTCAATGTATTGTGGGGTTAAGACAGAACGGGCTAGAAACCTGAACTCAACATATTTCAACTCTTAGTCGCTTAAAGCTCATTCTATATAAATAGGCCTACGACTAATTCATCGTCGAAATAAATTAAAGTCGAGTTTGAAAGATGAAGAAAAACAAAAAAGAAAATTGAATTACGTTCTATTACGAGTCATAATTTAACTAATTCCTTTGATCATCTAACCTATGCTCTGATACCTAATGTAAGACCCCATACTTTTCTGAGCCCAAATTTTGACAAAAATAGAAACTTGAACACATCCAAGCATGAAGCGTGTAAATCTGGTACCTACAAATCAAATAAGCATGAACATAAACAGAGTATGATAAAATAACTCACAGCAGAAACAAATAGGATAAACTAGTATTAATTCAAGTAACTACCTCTTAGAAAGTAAGTCACTTTGCCGATACCGAGCATGAGAGAGAACGAGAACCGAAAGACAAACCTAAACATTTGTGAGAACCCGACCTTCTCTAGAAACCTGGGAGGCTATAATGAGGAGGGGGTCAGAACAACAAGTTCTGGTGAACAAGAAAAGTACAACACATATTATAATATACAGATGTATCCCGTTTAGTTTAACCTAAGATATTTGCCTACCAAGGCTAGTAATTCTAACTTAACATTGAAAACATTTACGCATGAATCTAAATACTCTTCCCAAGGTAGTATTCCCAATGATGTTGATGCCGAGATGGAACATTTACACATATTTTTATGAAGTCTTTAAACTAATTATTAAACCGAGAAGTGAACTCCCAAACTACAGAATTTATTTAATCACACGTATATATGCAGCCACTTGATGCCTCACTATCGAATGATAGATAGGGTGGATTCTTTCGACTGCTTAAGACCCTAAGCGGACCTATTGGTCATCTAATACCTCTCGATGATTCACTCAACGTTATTATAAACTAGAGGACACTAGCTATAGGGTCCTACTAGTTAAGGCTTCCGTCATTCGTGCATATGAACCCATGCCCCGCATAAGGTGAGAGATGGTAACACATCGCTTAAGACCAATAGTTCCTATTGGTGGAATCTTGTAGTACCATCTAGCCGACCTTATTGGATAATCTCCTTAGACGCTTAATACATCCCGTAGGATAGGCAGCCGTATGGAACTACCATATCGGACAATTTTAAATCCAAGTTTAGGTAGGATTCACACATCATTTAACAACCCTAACTGGATGATCTATTCCCAAGTGGACTCCTCAACCCAAACCCCTAAAGACCCAAGGAAATGGACTATACACGAAGATTATTAAGCTCGTATGCAATTAGCCTTTAATGCTTTCATTTATGAGAGGTAGATTACGCGATCGCTTAGTACATTTTTATATGTGGATCTAACCACTTAAGACCATAATCCCCAAGCAGGATACGTTATTTAGTTGTTTCCATCTAGTTTCTCTTTACGGAAATACTTTACATACACAATAACTAGGCCCACAACTAATTCATCGTCGAAATAAATTTAAGTCGAGTAAGAAAGACGAAGAAAAATAGAAAAGAAGATCGAATTACGTTCTCTCACATGTCCTAATTTAATTAATTCCTCTGATCGTTTAACCTATGGTCTAATACCAAATGTAACACCCCATACTTTTCTGAGCCCAAATTTCGACCAAAATCGAAACTTGAAAACATCCAAGCATGGAGCGTGTATATCTGGTACTTGCAATAAATGAGCATGATCATAATCAGAGTATGATAAGAAAACTCACAACAGAAACAAAATAGGATAAACTAGTATTAACTCAAGTAACTACCATTTTAAAGTAAGTCACTTTGCCAATACCGAGCATGAGAGAGAATGAGAAATGAAAGCCAAACTAAAACACCTTTGAGAACCCGACCTTCTCTAGAAAACCTGGGTAGTTGTAATGAGGAGGGGGTCAGAACAACAAAATTCTGGTGAACAGGAAATGTACAACACAGATGTATCCCGTTTGGTTCAACACAAGATGTATGCCTACCAAGGTTAGTGATTCTAGCCTAACCTTGTAAATGTTTACGCACAACCTTACTACACTTCGCACAGTAATGTTCCAAGTTATGATACCAAGATAAAACATTTACACATATATTTAGGAAGCCCTTAAACCATAATGTATTGATTATTAGACCGAGAAGTGAACCCCACCACACCAATAATAGCTTTTAACAGCGTTTGAAAAACGTTGTAATAGGATATAACAAGGTTATTTGAAACGCTGTATAACGACATGCGGTCGTAGGTATAGAACTTTTAACTGCAGTAAGAAAAACGCTGTGGAAAATCCTATCTTATAGCGTTTAAGTGAGCTGTCAATAGTTTTGACAAATTTCCTTAGAGTGTTGCTGCCCTTTTCATCAGCGATTGAGAAACGCTATTATTGACTTATAACAGCATTAAAAAATCGTTGTCAAATGCATATTATTTGTGTTATACATTTTCGTCAGCATTTCATAAATGTTGTTATTAAATATTCAAAGTAATGATAGTACTAGATAAAGGCTGTTAGTAACTTTTAAGAGTAATGACAACATTGCCTTTTGCTATTTATTACACCATTCATATTGTTCAGTACTATCAAAATAATTATTCGCATACATATCAACAGCATTTAATATATATCAAACAACTAATATCAACAGCATGTTCGAACCAAATACAAAAACTACCATTTAAACACCAACTGTTAATTGTTTACATAAATTATATAACACAAAATTCAAAAACCAAGTTTACATAATTTTCATAAACAAAAATATCCTTTGAACAAAGTGGTAATATCTATAGACAATATCCATAAAGCAAGTTTGCACCAAATACTAACAAAATGGACAATCAAAAAGTTTCATATGCTTACTAATAAAGAAGAAAGTGTTGCCTTTTCTTGCACCAACGATCTTTAATTACATGCAACAAAAATAATTCTTAAGTCAATGATTTTGCTAGTAACACATAACAAGTTCTAATCTGATTGCAAATAACATACAGATTCTACTAGCAGTACATGACATGAAAAACATACGATTGATTTAATTTACCATCGATGGTTTTATTAATTGTATTAATGGCCCATTGTTTATAATAGAACTTAACTTAACTTGGCTAGATATTTATAATACTTAGTTAATTTTTGTAAGCTTGTTTAATTTTTAAAAATTTAGTTAACTTAATTAATATATTCTTATACTATATAATATTCGGTAAATTTGTCTAATTAGTTATTATTATTTATAATACTTAGTTAAATTAGTTAACTTATGAATGTTTTGTAATGTATTATTATTATGTTTATTATAAACTTAGATTATTATTATTATAAACTTGTTATTTTTTTATAAAACTTAATTAACTTAGTTAACATTTCATAATTTATAGTTTCCTATTGTACATATTTATAATGCTTAATTAATTAATTTGTAAAACATATTTACTTATCTAAAAATATAGTCAACTTTGTTAAATTATTATTAAAAAAGAGATAATTTTAATAAAACTTAGTTGACTTGGTTAATATTTACAATATATTGTTATTATTACAAACTTATCTAATCATTAGTCGTATTATTATTATAAATATGTTAATTTTTATAAAAATAAGTTTACTTTGTTAATATTTTATAATTTATTATTATCATCATCACTATTATTATTAATATAAACTTGTTAATTATTGTAAAAATTATTTAACTTAGTTAAATTTTATAATACTTAGTTAATTTTTATAAACTTAAGTATTTTCATATATCATGGACTTTTATAAAAACAATAATTTAGTTAATTTTTTATAATACTTAGTTAAAACACTAAAAAAATTATAAACAACAATAAACACAAGAAAAAAGGTAATATGGAAAATTTAATTAATTTAGTTACATTTTATATTTCTATATACTTATTTAATTTTTACAAATATTAAGTAATGCGATTAAATTTTCATAGAAGTTTCAGTTAATTTATTAAAATTATAAATCTTATTATTATCATAGAAGTTTAGTTTATATTTTTACATACTTAGTTAATTTTTATAAACTAAACTTGTTAATTTTTATAGAAACTAGTTAATTTATTTAACTTCAATAATGCTTAGCTATATTTTATAAACTTATTTAATATTTATAAACTGTAGTTAACTTAGTGTTATCATTGTAAATATAATGATAATTATAATAGTGTATAAGATATTGTTTTATTTCATATTTTTATATAATTGGTTAATTTTTATAAACTAAACTTGTTAACTTTTAAAAAACTAGATAAAATTTTATAATATTTAGCTAATTTTTATAAACTTATTTAATATTTATAAGTTTTGTTAACTTCGTACTATTAATCTTAGCTAATTTCTTAAAACTAGATTTAAGCTTCTTTTATAAAAAAAACTGCACAAATAGGAGAGATGTTCCTTAATATTTACAACCATCTAACTTTAGTAGATCAAGAAGCCCGCTAGACCAAAATTAAACTTCAAAAAATGACACTGATGTTGGTTATAGAAAATATCACTGGGCGTAAACAATAATAAACGTTACACAGTATACTCTAGTAGCAAATGAGAAGACCATGACTTGTAAACAATGTACAGATGATATTATTATGGGTCACTAATTCAGAACATAGTTTTCTCTAATTGATATAATTTAAGGTAGATGGCTAAAGAGTTGATGGTAATCTCTAAATACTCAAGAATGATGAAACTAAAAATGAAATGAATACTGAACATGAAAACAGAGTTGTAAACCTCTGTCTTCACAGAACAATTTACTGTCACCATATTTGTGGGTACTAGTGTATCATCTGATCCCGGCTTAACGTAGAAATCATCCATTGTTAAACTCTGTAGAAATAATCAATTGCAAATTAGAACCATAAATCTAAAAACTAGAATAAAATAATGAACAAGAACACCACCTATTGACAGGTCAGAAATTAAGTTACCCTTGCATCTACGACCATTAGATCAGAAATTTTCAAAAAAGATCCACTCAGATACGTTACACTATCCACTCATTTCAGCAGAATACCTATATCCATCAGATTTGCCAATTTTATGCCGATGTTGAAGCAACAACTTTATCCTCCCTTATATGGTACATGGTAGTAACACAGAAGTTATGAAGTGAGCAAATGGCACAGAAGTTATGTACAATGACTGGATGCTAGGCAAACAACTTACAAAGATAGCTACTGTGTTGCTTTAGATATCTCATTTGAGTGTATCGCTTAATTTCTCACTGTTGAAATTCATACTGTTAGAAAACTATGAACCAATGTAACGACCCAGGTTTTTGAACGATTAATTTTAAATATTTAATATCATTTTAAATATTGTGTTGGTAATATAAAAGAATTTTTATATTAGATTATCGATTAAATAATCAAAATACGATTTATTTTGATGATTATCGAAATACGAGAAGTTTGAAATAATTCAATTCGAAGATAAAACTGAACGATGATAATAGAAATTCATTGATGAAGAATTTATTTATTTTGAATTTAAAATGATTTAATATAGCTATGTTAAATATACGTTCAAAGTAAATTGTATAATCTATTTCAATGAATTCGGAATAGTGAATAACGTTGGAAACATCGGTCGTCACGGTTGAATAGTGGTTCGAGATTTTAGTTACGGGACCACGATATGTTTTAATTAAAATGAAATCAAATCAAATAAATAAATAAGTATATATTTTTATAAGCTAACCTATACACTCAGAAATTACAAAGCCGACCTATAAACTGAATCACGCAGACATCCCTTTCCTCGAGCTGAAAAATCTGCGTCTTCCTTCAATGGCAAACCAACAGTGATTTAACGGTCATGTACGATTGGTTCCCTCGCACATCTATTTATATTCGGCCTTCGATCCTCATTTCCTAAAAACCAATCTGTTGAATCCTTTTTGCCTTTTTATTCCTCTTCTACCATTTACATTTCACGAGAGCAAATCGAAAATTTGTCCACTGAAGAAAAAAAAAATATACGAATCAAAAGCATCAGCTGCTTTTGACAATAGCGATTCCATCCCGCAGAACCAGCTCGAGCTCGAGCAAACTGGTGGAGCAAGCATCGCGATTGGAGTTCAATTTAGGGTTCGTTGAGGGTACAGTTGCTGGGACGGGGCGTCAACCTTGAGAGGGGATACAACGATGTCAGGGGAGGCCGTTAACTGGTAGGGGTGCGAGGCGACGTACAAGAAGAGGGTGCGACATGATGTGTCGGGGTCAGCAAGTCTCTGGAAGGTCGGTGATGGTTGCGTAGGAAAGTTCGATGTTGGTTGTATTCACGAGTTCACTGTAGCAGAGGGAGGGCTCGATCTGATTTTATGCGGTTGTCGAATGAGGAAGGTGGATGCTCATTTCAGGAACTGGCTCGATAGGGGATGGAGTTCAACTGTCAGGTGTTGAACTGGGTGGTTTAGAAACAGTAGTGAGGGGTGATAGAGAAGGGAATGGTGATTGACAGCGATGTATTCGATGGAATGCTTCAGTGGGTTGGTGCAGTTTTTAAGGGATGATCACAGTCGTGATGGAGCTGTTTTGGGTTCGATTTCAGTGGGGTTAGATCATTGCAGTCAGCGATTGCTAGGGTGTTCAGTTGGTCGAGGCGATAAGGTGCGAACGGGATTCGGTTGAGACAATTCGAGTAGATTCATAAATACGACAACATGAATGGGATAATCAGAAAAGGGAAATCTCGGTGAGTAAATCTCACTCACCTTTAGAATTATTTTTATTTCGTTAAAAATAATTGTCTGTTGCTTGTGTGAATGTTTTCTGGTTGCTTTATATATATTAGTTATTTAGGCTATATATATATATATTGGGTTGATTGATTGGTTGGATTCCCGCAGTCTCATTAGCGGATGCCCGCAGTTTCATAGCGGATGATTACCCTATACGCCCCACGCTATGATTAGTGGATGACCTTCTATACCGCGATATTCTGCCACGAAGCAGAATGGGTATTATTTATGTGCTAACATCTGTGGATGCAGGAAAACAGGTTGGAGGAATCCAACTGGATTCCTCAAAAATATATTATCTGTTTGTTGTTTGTTTGATTTCATATATATTCATATATGATGTGTTAAAATCAAATGATTGGAAATTGATTGATTTGATTGTTAAATATCACTGGGCTTAAGTAATGATATTTAAAAATATCGTGAAAGGATATTTGAGATTTAAAAAGGAAAAATTCTATTTTTAAATAGAATTAGAGTTTTAAGTGGAAATAAAACAAGTAGTTCCTTTATAAACGAAGCTTATAAATAGTTCTTTTATAACGAAGTTATAAATGAAGCGAAAAGAATTATCATTTGATAATTCAGAAATAGAAATACACGTGTTTTGAAAATAGGATTCAAAAGGAAATTTAAATATAGAATTTGAATAATAGAAAAGGAAATGGAAATTCGAAAGTAGAATTAAAATGGAAAATCCAAAGTGGATTTGGATATAGCACTTTCAAATGGTATTTGAATATATGGAATTTGAAATAGAATTTCCAAATAGAATTTGAAATAGAATTTCAAAACAGAATTTCCAAAAGAGAATTTGAAATAGACTTTAAAAAATAGAATTTCAAAAATAGTATTGAAATTTGAATTCAAATATAATTGAAAGAGAATTTGGCTATAGAAATTCAAAAGGAATTCAAATATAGAACTTGAATTCAAAAGAATTTGAACATGGGATTGAATATAGAAATTCAAGTAGAAATTTGAATATGAGATTTCAAAATAGAATTTGAAATAAACTTTGAAAATAAGATTTCAAAGTAGAATGGGAAATGGAATTTCAACAATAGGATTTCAAATAGAAGATCCGAATGGTTTTGAAAATGGAATTTGAATTCAAGGGAATCCAAATGACTTTGAGTGAAAAATTCAAATGGCGTTGAAAATAAGTTTGAATATTAGAATTCAAATGGGATTGGAATAAAGGAAATTCAAAAATGGAATTTCAAATAAAAGAAGAATGTAATTGGAAATTTTGGGAATTTCAAATAAGAGGAATGGAATCTGAAACATTTAGAATTTCAAATAGAAATTTAAATGGTGTTGGATATTTGAATTCAAGTATGAATTTCAAGTATGAATTTGAAATGGGATTTCAAGTATGAATTTCAAATATAGAAATTCAAAAAGGAGTTGAATTTAAGTGAAAATTAAATAAAGAATTTGAAATAGAATTCGAATAAATGATTTGAAATGGAATTCGAATAAGGGATTTCAAATGGGATTTGAATACAGGATTTAAAACTACGGATTCTGAAATGTAAAAGATTCAAATGGAATTTGGAATATATATTAGAAGGGAGTTGAATTCATTTAAAGAAGTTTAAAAGGTTTATATATATATAAATATAATTAAACGAACTCGCCGCAGCGCTGCAGTTCGTAAAATAGCGATTCGAACTTCAATTGAATACACAGAACTCAATTGAAGTCGAAATTCTTTGAAACAAGAAACGTCAGGACCGATTTGATAATAGCTTTCTAATGAAGGAGAAAAATCTGAATTTCGTCGTATAGATTTTGAGTTATGTCAAAATCAAATTTTCAGAAAAGCAGCGCCAGAACCATTATAAAACCATAACGGTTTATTTAATGATATCAAAGGATTTTAAGCAAATAAAATCCGAATTTCTATTTAGAAAATTTCAGATTTGAGTTATAAAATATATGTGAACTCAGGTGGGGTAAGGAAATTGATTTTTGAAACAAAAATCAGATTTTGACTTTGAATAGAATTAACTAATTCGAATAGTAATTGGTAAATGAGATGTTGAATGGATATTGGGCTTAAAATAAGAAAATTCGATTTGAAATTTATATTCGAAATAGAAAAGAGAACTAGAATTGAAATTGAAATTCAATTTAGTTATGTACGAGTTAAACATTTTGTTTGAACATGTTATAGGCAAAATGGCCGATTTAAAGAGTAAACGGGCAAAACTGAATTCAAACGATAGGATGGTATTGAATTGAATTAGAAACAGGTGGACAGGTGTTAAACAGATATGGGATAAAGTATATGAAGATTTAAATTTATATGCTCGACAAAAGGTACATGTTTAAATTCATATATGGGTTTTATGCGCCGTATCGGCAGGCCGCTTGGCTTTTCCTTTTTCTTTTTGATTGAGGAAGATACCGGGAAGCTATTTGAAATTTCCCGATGCTCCCGATACAGGGGAGGTTATGGCGAAATTTTCCGAAAATTTAAGGAGTTAGAATATTTTTAAGAGATTTTGATAATTTGAAATCATTGTATCGACGTATTGAATTCGATAGTAAAGTGAATATAAAAATCGAATGTTGTAAACAAAAGGGGATAGAGATAAGTGATTGGAATTGTTTCCAATTGCAAATAGAGATTTTCCTAATATACAGAAAATAAAAGAAGTTAATATTTGGAAACGTTTTCCAAATGGCATAAGAGGCCGAGATGATTATTAAAATATTTGGTAAACAAATATTGATAAGGAAATGGAAAAGTGATTTAATTAATGAAATATTAATTAAAGGGCCCAGTGATTTGTTTGAGATGTTGATTGAACACTTGTTTTTATTCGATAGTTAAATCACAGACTATCGAAGTTTTTGACCATCGTTGTCAATATGGAGAGACCGGTTGGATTATTATCCGAAGAACCACTCCGTATCGGCATAAGCGTTGCGAACCAAGTATGCTGAATATATTGAAGACGGAGTAAAGTGCAAGGGCTTTTCTATTATTAGAAATTGTGCCTTCGGTTTCGTTCAGTCCCAGAACGAACGTATATGGACGAATGTCTGACAGAGTATTTCCAATGATCAAATGGGTTGGTCTGTATGAATATATATGGTTGCAACGGATTTATCCCTTAGCATAACATCCAGAATATTTGTGCAAACTCAACTAGTGATTAACGGATCTGACAATGTGGCATTCAAAGTGATTGTGTTATCAATGAATGGTAAGTAATCGTAGCCTCAGGCCTCAACAACCGGGAAAGGACAAAAATCGGGCAGGCAGCATGGCTATGTGGGTCGCACCCATTAGGGTGTATAATCACCTATCTAGAGAAATTCCTTTTGTTTCTAAATCTATCGATTCTGCCCATTCGGGAAACGGTGGTTTGAGTCCAACCGTTGGTGATATACATTCGATACACTCAAGCGAAATGAGTGGTCGGTCATGTGTGGGCCGGGTTGCAAGACGTTCTTGTTGAACCCAGGTGTATTCGCCTCTAGAGATGCACTGTCGGAAGGTGGTCCCATACCTTGTCCTGTTGGAAATCCAATCTCCAATAAGCGCCATGCGGTTTTTTTGATTTCATAAAATATATGTGGAGCGTGAGATGCAAGCGTTCTGCTATTTGGTTATTTACTTGATGTAGACATTATTATAATATCACTGGATTTGATATCAAAGTGTTTTGGGTTATAGTAAGGTAAAAACCGTCCGTGTTTATGTGTGGGCTGGTCTTACTATTACCTTTTCTTTCGAAAAGAGTTTTGAAAGTTAAACAAGTGGTTGGAGTTTACTCACACCAGTCCCATGACTGACCCAGAGTTTATTTTGTTTTGTTTTCCCTAAACTCTTGGGTGCCCAAATTTGTACGGGCAGTCAAGTGTTTCAGGCTTTTACAGATACACTTGGAGGAGCTTGAAGCAGGAGGCTTCAACGTTAGTTATTTAGAGTTACTTCCGCTGGATCAAATGTTATGTGTACTCTGATGATGGTATGTATATATGTACAAAACAGATTTGTATTTCGAAGCTTATGTTATATTATATATTTTATTCGTTCCGCTGTGAGTTTGTGATCTTCGTTTTTCTTCTATTCTAATATTTCTTTCTTTCTATTTCTCATCCTCTAACTTCTTTCTATTAATGGTTCGTATTTCTGTGTTATTTGGGTTGGACATGTGTTGTATTTAGTCAACTCAGATAGCTCGGATTTGCGGGTCGCTACAGTTGGTATCAGAGCTTAGGTTTAGCGAACACCTAGGCTTTGGCGGGGATTTACTCATTAGAGATAGGGTCAGTAGCACCCTAGAATGAGTTGAGTATATATATATGAGAGAGCGTATTTGTTAATTGATATAAAAGTTGTTTTATATTGTGTTGGTTAGTCTGTGAGTGGTTTATGAATTCTGGTCGAATCGTGGGACGCCACGACGTCGATAGGAATTTCTAAGCACTTGAACAGAAGATTGAACACGATATTGTTTTAAAGTGGGTGAATGAAATAATTTTACCCAAATTTCTATTTTGATAGAAGAAGGAATAATTATCTAGAACTATTATATTATATGGATGAGTTGGTTGTTAATATTATAATCAAATTAGAGTATAAATTTGAAATGGGTAATTATAACCAAATAAAATTTGTATAGGAATTAAATATACAAATGAGATGAATTAGAATTTAATTCAAACCAGAATTTGGAATTTTAAATCTTGGGAAGTTGAAAAATATTTTTCAAAGTATATTAAAATAATATAGATTGGTTTTAAAGGATTTGAAAGAAAATCATGGATTTTGAAATAATAAAGCACAGAACTCACTTCAGTGGCTGGGAAATAATTCTGATGATGATTGCAACATCATCAGTGTTCATTTCCGAGTTTCTAAGTGATAGGTTGCTACCTTAGAAAGTTTTGATGGAATTTGTTTGAAGGAAAACAAATTGGTTTGAATATTCAAATGTTTTGAATTTGTGATGGAAATAAATATATGTATGTATTTATGGGATTTCAAAAGAATTTGAAAGGAAAAACCCAGGGATTTGAATTCTGGAGTTTAAATTTAACTGAAGCAAGTTAAATGGATCGAGATAAATAAATTAGTGAAATTCAACTTGAAGAAGATTGAATATAATTTGAATTGGGTGAAGATCATTTAGATTGAATGTGTGAAAACCAAAAGTTTTGGTTGGAGCTAATTTGTTGAAATATGAGGAGTTGAGTTTCAACATAAGTGAATTTTTGAAAAGTAATGAGTTTGTACCATTTTTTCTACATTAGCAATTTCGAGGACGAAATTATTTTAAGGGGGGAAGAATGTAACGACCCAGGTTTTTGAACGATTAATTTTAAATATTTAATATCATTTTAAATATTGTGTTGGTAATATAAAAGAATTTTTATATTAGATTATCGATTAAATAATCAAAATACGATTTATTTTGATGATTATCGAAATACGAGAAGTTTGAAATAATTCAATTCGAAGATAAAACTGAACGATGATAATAGAAATTCATTGATGAAGAATTTATTTATTTTGAATTTAAAATGATTTAATATAGCTATGTTAAATATACGTTCAAAGTAAATTGTATAATCTATTTCAATGAATTCGGAATAGTGAATAACGTTGGAAACATCGGTCGTCACGGTTGAATAGTGGTTCGAGATTTTAGTTACGGGACCACGATATGTTTTAATTAAAATGAAATCAAATCAAATAAATAAATAAGTATATATTTTTATAAGCTAACCTATACACTCAGAAATTACAAAGCCGACCTATAAACTGAATCACGCAGACATCCCTTTCCTCGAGCTGAAAAATCTGCGTCTTCCTTCAATGGCAAACCAACAGTGATTTAACGGTCATGTACGATTGGTTCCCTCGCACATCTATTTATATTCGGCCTTCGATCCTCATTTCCTAAAAACCAATCTGTTGAATCCTTTTTGCCTTTTTATTCCTCTTCTACCATTTACATTTCACGAGAGCAAATCGAAAATTTGTCCACTGAAGAAAAAAAAATATACGAATCAAAAGCATCAGCTGCTTTTGACAATAGCGATTCCATCCCGCAGAACCAGCTCGAGCTCGAGCAAACTGGTGGAGCAAGCATCGCGATTGGAGTTCAATTTAGGGTTCGTTGAGGGTACAGTTGCTGGGACGGGGTGTCAACCTTGAGAGGGGATACAACGATGTCAGGGGAGGCCGTTAACTGGTAGGGGTGCGAGGCGACGTACAAGAAGAGGGTGCGACATGATGTGTCGGGGTCAGCAAGTCTCTGGAAGGTCGGTGATGGTTGCGTAGGAAAGTTCGATGTTGGTTGTATTCACGAGTTCACTGTAGCAGAGGGAGGGCTCGATCTGATTTTATGCGGTTGTCGAATGAGGAAGGTGGATGCTCATTTCAGGAACTGGCTCGATAGGGGATGGAGTTCAACTGTCAGGTGTTGAACTGGGTGGTTTAGAAACAGTAGTGAGGGGTGATAGAGAAGGGAATGGTGATTGACAGCGATGTATTCGATGGAATGCTTCAGTGGGTTGGTGCAGTTTTTAAGGGATGATCACAGTCGTGATGGAGCTGTTTTGGGTTCGATTTCAGTGGGGTTAGATCATTGCAGTCAGCGATTGCTAGGGTGTTCAGTTGGTCGAGGCGATAAGGTGCGAACGGGATTCGGTTGAGACAATTCGAGTAGATTCATAAATACGACAACATGAATGGGATAATCAGAAAAGGGAAATCTCGGTGAGTAAATCTCACTCACCTTTAGAATTATTTTTATTTCGTTAAAAATAATTGTCTGTTGCTTGTGTGAATGTTTTCTGGTTGCTTTATATATATTAGTTATTTAGGCTATATATATATATATTGGGTTGATTGATTGGTTGGATTCCCGCAGTCTCATTAGCGGATGCCCGCAGTTTCATAGCGGATGATTACCCTATACGCCCCACGCTATGATTAGTGGATGACCTTCTATACCGCGATATTCTGCCACGAAGCAGAATGGGTATTATTTATGTGCTAACATCTGTGGATGCAGGAAAACAGGTTGGAGGAATCCAACTGGATTCCTCAAAAATATATTATCTGTTTGTTGTTTGTTTGATTTCATATATATTCATATATGATGTGTTAAAATCAAATGATTGGAAATTGATTGATTTGATTGTTAAATATCACTGGGCTTAAGTAATGATATTTAAAAATATCGTGAAAGGATATTTGAGATTTAAAAAGGAAAAATTCTATTTTTAAATAGAATTAGAGTTTTAAGTGGAAATAAAACAAGTAGTTCCTTTATAAACGAAGCTTATAAATAGTTCTTTTATAACGAAGTTATAAATGAAGCGAAAAGAATTATCATTTGATAATTCAGAAATAGAAATACACGTGTTTTGAAAATAGGATTCAAAAGGAAATTTAAATATAGAATTTGAATAATAGAAAAGGAAATGGAAATTCGAAAGTAGAATTAAAATGGAAAATCCAAAGTGGATTTGGATATAGCACTTTCAAATGGTATTTGAATATATGGAATTTGAAATAGAATTTCCAAATAGAATTTGAAATAGAATTTCAAAACAGAATTTCCAAAAGAGAATTTGAAATAGACTTTAAAAAATAGAATTTCAAAAATAGTATTGAAATTTGAATTCAAATATAATTGAAAGAGAATTTGGCTATAGAAATTCAAAAGGAATTCAAATATAGAACTTGAATTCAAAAGAATTTGAACATGGGATTGAATATAGAAATTCAAGTAGAAATTTGAATATGAGATTTCAAAATAGAATTTGAAATAAACTTTGAAAATAAGATTTCAAAGTAGAATGGGAAATGGAATTTCAACAATAGGATTTCAAATAGAAGATCCGAATGGTTTTGAAAATGGAATTTGAATTCAAGGGAATCCAAATGACTTTGAGTGAAAAATTCAAATGGCGTTGAAAATAAGTTTGAATATTAGAATTCAAATGGGATTGGAATAAAGGAAATTCAAAAATGGAATTTCAAATAAAAGAAGAATGTAATTGGAAATTTTGGGAATTTCAAATAAGAGGAATGGAATCTGAAACATTTAGAATTTCAAATAGAAATTTAAATGGTGTTGGATATTTGAATTCAAGTATGAATTTCAAGTATGAATTTGAAATGGGATTTCAAGTATGAATTTCAAATATAGAAATTCAAAAAGGAGTTGAATTTAAGTGAAAATTAAATAAAGAATTTGAAATAGAATTCGAATAAATGATTTGAAATGGAATTCGAATAAGGGATTTCAAATGGGATTTGAATACAGGATTTAAAACTACGGATTCTGAAATGTAAAAGATTCAAATGGAATTTGGAATATATATTAGAAGGGAGTTGAATTCATTTAAAGAAGTTTAAAAGGTTTATATATATATAAATATAATTAAACGAACTCGCCGCAGCGCTGCAGTTCGTAAAATAGCGATTCGAACTTCAATTGAATACACAGAACTCAATTGAAGTCGAAATTCTTTGAAACAAGAAACGTCAGGACCGATTTGATAATAGCTTTCTAATGAAGGAGAAAAATCTGAATTTCGTCGTATAGATTTTGAGTTATGTCAAAATCAAATTTTCAGAAAAGCAGCGCCAGAACCATTATAAAACCATAACGGTTTATTTAATGATATCAAAGGATTTTAAGCAAATAAAATCCGAATTTCTATTTAGAAAATTTCAGATTTGAGTTATAAAATATATGTGAACTCAGGTGGGGTAAGGAAATTGATTTTTGAAACAAAAATCAGATTTTGACTTTGAATAGAATTAACTAATTCGAATAGTAATTGGTAAATGAGATGTTGAATGGATATTGGGCTTAAAATAAGAAAATTCGATTTGAAATTTATATTCGAAATAGAAAAGAGAACTAGAATTGAAATTGAAATTCAATTTAGTTATGTACGAGTTAAACATTTTGTTTGAACATGTTATAGGCAAAATGGCCGATTTAAAGAGTAAACGGGCAAAACTGAATTCAAACGATAGGATGGTATTGAATTGAATTAGAAACAGGTGGACAGGTGTTAAACAGATATGGGATAAAGTATATGAAGATTTAAATTTATATGCTCGACAAAAGGTACATGTTTAAATTCATATATGGGTTTTATGCGCCGTATCGGCAGGCCGCTTGGCTTTTCCTTTTTCTTTTTGATTGAGGAAGATACCGGGAAGCTATTTGAAATTTCCCGATGCTCCCGATACAGGGGAGGTTATGGCGAAATTTTCCGAAAATTTAAGGAGTTAGAATATTTTTAAGAGATTTTGATAATTTGAAATCATTGTATCGACGTATTGAATTCGATAGTAAAGTGAATATAAAAATCGAATGTTGTAAACAAAAGGGGATAGAGATAAGTGATTGGAATTGTTTCCAATTGCAAATAGAGATTTTCCTAATATACAGAAAATAAAAGAAGTTAATATTTGGAAACGTTTTCCAAATGGCATAAGAGGCCGAGATGATTATTAAAATATTTGGTAAACAAATATTGATAAGGAAATGGAAAAGTGATTTAATTAATGAAATATTAATTAAAGGGCCCAGTGATTTGTTTGAGATGTTGATTGAACACTTGTTTTTATTCGATAGTTAAATCACAGACTATCGAAGTTTTTGACCATCGTTGTCAATATGGAGAGACCGGTTGGATTATTATCCGAAGAACCACTCCGTATCGGCATAAGCGTTGCGAACCAAGTATGCTGAATATATTGAAGACGGAGTAAAGTGCAAGGGCTTTTCTATTATTAGAAATTGTGCCTTCGGTTTCGTTCAGTCCCAGAACGAACGTATATGGACGAATGTCTGACAGAGTATTTCCAATGATCAAATGGGTTGGTCTGTATGAATATATATGGTTGCAACGGATTTATCCCTTAGCATAACATCCAGAATATTTGTGCAAACTCAACTAGTGATTAACGGATCTGACAATGTGGCATTCAAAGTGATTGTGTTATCAATGAATGGTAAGTAATCGTAGCCTCAGGCCTCAACAACCGGGAAAGGACAAAAATCGGGCAGGCAGCATGGCTATGTGGGTCGCACCCATTAGGGTGTATAATCACCTATCTAGAGAAATTCCTTTTGTTTCTAAATCTATCGATTCTGCCCATTCGGGAAACGGTGGTTTGAGTCCAACCGTTGGTGATATACATTCGATACACTCAAGCGAAATGAGTGGTCGGTCATGTGTGGGCCGGGTTGCAAGACGTTCTTGTTGAACCCAGGTGTATTCGCCTCTAGAGATGCACTGTCGGAAGGTGGTCCCATACCTTGTCCTGTTGGAAATCCAATCTCCAATAAGCGCCATGCGGTTTTTTTGATTTCATAAAATATATGTGGAGCGTGAGATGCAAGCGTTCTGCTATTTGGTTATTTACTTGATGTAGACATTATTATAATATCACTGGATTTGATATCAAAGTGTTTTGGGTTATAGTAAGGTAAAAACCGTCCGTGTTTATGTGTGGGCTGGTCTTACTATTACCTTTTCTTTCGAAAAGAGTTTTGAAAGTTAAACAAGTGGTTGGAGTTTACTCACACCAGTCCCATGACTGACCCAGAGTTTATTTTGTTTTGTTTTCCCTAAACTCTTGGGTGCCCAAATTTGTACGGGCAGTCAAGTGTTTCAGGCTTTTACAGATACACTTGGAGGAGCTTGAAGCAGGAGGCTTCAACGTTAGTTATTTATAGTTACTTCCGCTGGATCAAATGTTATGTGTACTCTGATGATGGTATGTATATATGTACAAAACAGATTTGTATTTCGAAGCTTATGTTATATTATATATTTTATTCGTTCCGCTGTGAGTTTGTGATCTTCGTTTTTCTTCTATTCTAATATTTCTTTCTTTCTATTTCTCATCCTCTAACTTCTTTCTATTAATGGTTCGTATTTCTGTGTTATTTGGGTTGGACATGTGTTGTATTTAGTCAACTCAGATAGCTCGGATTTGCGGGTCGCTACAACCAACATATCTTATTGGTTTATAAGGTGTAAAATAGTGAATGTAGTGGATATGTCATATTGTTTTGTAATGTATGCCCAACTTTGACTATTTATTTTTTCCTTATAAACAGATGGACTTTATTAAACATGCTTTTTTCATTATTAACAATATTGGATAATCTACGCGTTTTCCCTTTATTAAGAGTCGGTTAAAAATGTTAACGACATTAAAAAATAAATTTAAAAATAAGGCAGCAAATATTCTAACATTTAAAGGAAGTTAGACACCAATTCACAAGGAGTTTCTCATTGCAAAAATAAAAGGGGAAAAAGAAGAAGTTGAAAAAACTACTCATGAATAGAATGTAGATGTGGCTATTTAATAAATGCACAAAATTAGGAAAGTAATTCATTTTCTATGTGCTAGAAAATTAAATTCACAGCATGGCCTACAATTCAATGTTTAAACCTAAGTAAATGGCATGATTTCTCTATATAGTGTAATGAGACTTTTCCATTTCTGGAAAAATCTTTTGCAAATTATATGATCTGCAAACTATAAATGCGATAATCTACCATCATTTAATAACTAGTGTGAATCCGTGCTACGCACACGGATATTGCTAGTAAATCATTCAGAATTGTAATATCACCATTTAATTGATTTAGCATAAATTGTTTGGCGATATTTTAATCTTTTTAGTGTTGTGGATTGTTTACTACCATATGTTGGATTGTTTGCTTTTAATATTTGTCGGTACTGAATATTCATTTTTCACTTTCTTAAAGGAACGTTAGTTAAATCAACATTCTCTTTTACTCAAATAAAAGTTCTAAGTTTGTTGTAGTTCAAGCGTCTTAGTGCTTAAGATTATTAAACTAAATTAAAGGAAAATGCACAACGACACCATATTCCCATGGAGACAAAAAAATGGGCAACTTGTGCAGAAAAAACATAAACCGCTATAGAACATGCATTACAATAAGTGTTTCAAAAGTATTAACTTCTATGCCTAGATCCGAGGATCAAAACATCAATAAAAGGAAGATACGTTCATGGATGCCTGGAAGAAAAGCGGAGTTCAGTATGTAAAGCATACGATAGTAGGACTGCATTTTTGATACATGTAGGACAAATAAATTTTTATACAAAAGGGTTCACATATGTTTCACGTAAGACATCCAAATTAGACGATTGAGAATAGCTATCATTCTATCATTCTAATTGGCATCAAAAGGCAACGAACTAATGTAATTATACAACAATTAAAAAGAAAAACAGACATTTTTTGTCATATACAACAATGAAAAGCACATAAATAGTGCAACACCCCTGATTTTCACCACATTCCAGTTTTTCTCTCTTTCCACCAATTTTATATCCTCCACTAATTTATTTAATTATAAATATATGGTTACGGTTCGAATGCAAAATGGATGCCAAGAAAAAAGGGTGCCATATAATAACCTCTCTATATAGAAAAGAGCATGCATACGTTCCATGTAAGATATCCAAATCAAACTAATGAAAACAGTTATCATTCTTATATGACATCAAAAGACAACGAACTAATATAATTATACAACAATTGAAGAAAAACAAGCATATGTCTGTGTGTGCGCGTTAAGCAGTTGACCTGATCTCTTTTCATCTTGCAGTTCCAAGCCAGGAAGGGAACAAAGGAAAAACTGGCCATCCATTGCATGCGGACCATTACTTAGTTGTATTTACCAACTATCGCTTGAACGTCATTTTTAATATATAGACCTCAAGGTTCGACATGATCTGCCAGCACTGTACAAAAACCATCGGTAGAAGAAGTGAGGTTAATTTACCAAATGTTACATTAGTGGTAGCTGCAAATTAGATAATGGTTAGCATTATGCACAAATTGAGACAAAAAAATAAACTTGGATTCAAAAATGCACCATAAGTACTCAATAAGGACACTGGGAAAACATTACACCTATAACAAATGTTCATATTGTTGCAAAAATAAAAATCAGTACTAATTGTATAGTCCGCTGCATGAAACATGGTTACATCTAGGTCTGTCAAAATTTTATGTGCTAATTTTTGATATTTCATTACTAAAACAATAGAATTCTAGAAATTCATAATGGGTGTTATTCACGAGGATAGTGAAAAGAAAATAAGTTTAAAGCTGAGTAACTTATTCATGAAAAAGGAGATGCGACCAAAATGGCACCACCATTGACTGCTAGGAATTCAAAATCAAGCATGACTCTTTGTGAAAGGATCGGATCACCCAAGATGAATAACCTCTTGAATGAAAGTAATAGATTGTGGTTTTGAAGGAAAAAGTGTTAAATTTTCTGACTGTATAAATTAAAATATACCTTTGAACGGCTAAACATATTTAGTTGGAAGTAACATTTTTACTGCTGAAAACGATAGCTTCAACAATTAACAAAAATAATAAAGTTCATTCAGTTTTGATATTCATCAATGGAAAGTGAGCATCCGAAGTTGTCAGATCAGTGCAAAAAATATATCAAAAGTATTCAAACGTAGTTATTAAAATTAAATCGAGTTAATGTTAAACGAACAACATGCATGGTCATGGTCGGTTTGTTTTATAAACCAACGGACAACTGTAAGTGAATGTGTCTACCTAAAAGCTAAGATTGTACATTTAAAGGCAGAAGGAAGCTAAATTAGTATCACATATAAGAGTCTACCTTAAAGTTTGTTGTGAGTTCATGCAAAATGATGAATGAATGCAGCAAGATATGCAAGGAAATAATAGTGAGAAACTAAATTAATCTATAGATCAAATAAACTAAGAAATAAGTCAATGTAACCAACTATAAAAAATACCATAAAAACATAAAATGGAAATGAATTTCTTTCATCGCCGCTTATATATATATATATATAGAAGATTGTAGAGTTCTTAAAGATCGTATCATTTAGGAAATGATGGTGTCATTGAAATAAACCCTCGTAAGTTACCAGTGGTCATCTCAAATCTGGTATTTGGTTTAGTTGAAGATATTATTTCCGCGATAGCTAAGATCTCGCCAAGCATAGCCAATTCTAATTTTAGCACCATAAGAGAACTTGCAAAGGTGTGACAGTCGGACATGAATGGAATGACTGACGTGCATGTCATATAGTATTGATTCATCGGCTTGATGAGTTAGATGTATCATCTAGATTCTAAACTAAGTCCTAAGTTTGTTCTTACAAATATTTTCTTCACTTATAGATTCAAAATAAGTTACTCATATATCACCTTAACCTTTCATTTAATGGAAATGAATTTACATATCTGAGAAACCGTTCATAAATGGATAAACCTATAGGCTGTGAAATGCTTTCAATTGAATGGATTGATGGGTTTTAAAATATTATGCTTGAAACATTTCATTTTCTTCAGTCGTATAACATTTAACGAAACAATGCTATTACAGTTTTAGAACTAAGAATATCACATCTTCAATATATAAAGTTTAGAACTCAATAACTTGACCCATCAGTACAACAGATTTGTGTTATTTATGCTTCTTTTCTTAGTACGAATTTGTCTATTCTCTTCAAATGTATTAAGTCTAAAAATGGTGGAGTATAACTCAAATTGACCTAAGCTTAGTTTTGAAACCTTACTTGACATTATGTAAGGACCAAGGAACATTAAAGTTTAACCTATTAACATGCATTGTGACATTGCATGTCAGTACACCTTCAAAGATAAACAAAAACATGGAAGCTCTAGCATTTTGACATGATACATTAGATTACATACATTAGAATCAAATAAGCCACAAAAGAGATTCAACTTATTCACCGTCGTCAATAGTGGTTAGGAATATTTCATGCTGTTCAAGAGAAGAAAAAAAAAATCTAATAACCATATCATTATTATTTTAAAACGAACCATAAATCTACTACTGATAATGATTTGGCATCAATGTACCCTCTAATCCCCGAAAACATTGTAATTTGCAAGATTGGTGAAGTCCACCTTCGTACTACTATCAACACATATTGCCTTGTTTTTTAGGTTGATACAAACAAATTCCATTATTAGTGATGTGACACCAAAGAACTCGAATTTATAACATATTCACATAGCTAAGCATATCAGCTGGGTAAGATTCATATTTTGAGCATTATATTCAATTTTTGTCTCATTCATAGTGTACACATATGTTTCCTCGATGGTCCACCGTTCTATACCACGTGTAAGGGTGGGTATGGCTACTAATATATATAAATATATATATATAATTGTATTACTTTTTCCTAAAACAAAACAAAGTATATATTTTATCTTTTTTTTTTCCTTGAGTCTATAATAGTTCAAACTTCTTAATTTTGTATAACATGTCCTAATCATATATTCTTTTTTCCCACCAATATATATCGACAAACACATGCCACAAACAAACAGAGTCACAAAAGTAATTTATTCGTACTACAGTAGGAAGCAGTACCAATTATATGACCATTGTTAAGCACTGATACTATTAGATATACAATCATAATAAGAAACCGGGAGGTTATAATGAATCTAATGTGAATAAGAGGAGCTAACAGGGTAGCATGAATCAGCGTACAAAATATTAATTACCATTCACTTATGTGCTAATATTTGTATGTTTTTGAAGAGACGTGACCATAAAACAAAACAAAATTACCCTGAATTGACAGAAATAGGCATTTTATTCAACAATGATAAATCTGAAATTTTGTATGCTTTATTAATATGCATATATCATTCATATACGTAATTTATCTAAAATATCTTGAAATCAGTCAAAATTATATAACCATTGCTATGTGTTACAACAATTTGCTATCATTATAAGAAGAAAGCAAGAAACTCTATAGCATTGAAAATAAAATATACTATAAAACATTTGTTGACGGAACCATAAAAAATGTTATATGTGGTGATTATAAATAGAAAATAAAATTGGAAGGTGAACTAAGATCAAAATTATTCTCAATACTAAAAACTAACATGGACCATCCCTAAAATAATAATTCACTTGTTTTCTTGGGACCTATTGCAAGATGTTTAAATATGAATAAATCATTAGAAAAGTAGTACTTACCAGTCATAACTTACCAATGCTTCTTTTTAATGCTCAAGAAAAGCAGTACTGAACGTGTACTCCCCAAATACAACCTAAAGAAGAGAGTCATTATCACAAACCACTGTAGTATAAAAACAAAGTGAGATTATGAAAACAATTTAAATTACATGTAAATAGAAAAACTTAGGTTAAATAAAATGGAAAAACCAAGAATATCGCCTGTTGATTATACAAATAACCCAAAAAAGATAGAGCCAACCCATTCATCACAATTAACACCTGTATGTTTTTTATTGTAAAATGGTAAAATGGAAGTCATAATCTGTACACTCACACGTTGATCATGCCACAGTTCTTGGCTTCGACTCATTTAGCGTAGAAGAACCTAAACTCTCTAATGTAGGAATTGAGTATACTGAATATACCATAACCTTTGATATGTGTAAAACCACATAAGATGAGAATATATATATATATATATATGAATATGTCCGTATTACAAATTAAAATTTGAATTATGGACACTTTCTGAGTTAGGTTCACAAGCAGACAAAAAAGGGAACTGTGGACACCGTTAATTAATTAAAAATATGTTCAAATGCATATTTAAACATAAATGATGTTTAAATTCATTATGAAAATCATAATAGTAAAGTAACTTCTTTTATAAGTAATTAATTTGGATTTTAAAATCATCGTATTCATTTAATTTACCTTCTTGTTTTAAATATTTCCTATAAATGAGTTTTCGTTTTAAGGCTCAAATCCATGATAACACCGAAATTTTATTTATGATAACATGTATTAGAAAATAACAATTCAACTCTTAATATCACAGTTTTAGGATAACATGTTGCTGATGATGTAATTTGAGTCATGTTATAAAAAAATATTATGCATCATAGATCACAGTTGTCGACGAAATTGAAAATAAAATTGGAAGGTGAACTAAGATCATAATTATTCTCAATGCTAAAAACTAACATGGACCATCCCTAAAAAAATAATTCACTTGATTTCTTGGGACCTATTGCAAGATGTTTAAATATGAATAAATCATTAGAAAAGTAGTACTTACCAGTCATAACTTACCAGTGCTTCTTTTTAATGCTCAAGAAAAGTAGTACTGAACGTGTACTCCCCAAATACAACCTAAAGAAGAGAGTCATTATCACAAACCACTTTAGTATGAAAACAAAGTGTGATTATGAAAACAATTTAAATTACATGTAAATAGAAAAACTTAGGTTAAATAAAATGGAAAAACCAAGAATATCGCCTGTTGATTATACAAATAACCCAAAAAAGATAGAGCCAACCCATTCGTCACAATTAACACTTGTATGTTTTTCTATTGTAAAATGGAAGTCATAATCTGTACACTCACACGTTGATCATGCCATAGTTCTTGGCTTCGATTCATTTAGCGTAGAAGAACCTAAACTCTCTAATGTAGGAATTGAGTATACTGAATATACCATAACCTTTGATATGTGTAAAACCACATAAAATGAGAATATATATATATATATATATATATATGAATATGTCCGTATTACAAATTAAAATTTGAATTATGGACACTTTTTGAGTAAAGTTCACACGCAGACAAAAAAGGGAACTGTGTACACCGTGGTTTAATTAAAAATACGTTCAAATGCATATTTAAACATAAATGATGTTTAAATTCATTATGAAAATCATAATAGTAAAGTAACTTCTTTTATAAGTAATTAATTTGGATTTTAAAATCATCGTATTCATTTAATTTACCTTCTTGTTTTAAATATTTCCTATAAATGAGCTTTCGTTTTAAGGCTCAAATCCATGATAACACCGAAATTTTATTTATGATAACATGTATTAGAAAATAACAATTCAACTCTTAATATCACAGTTTTAGGATAACATGTTGTTGATGATGTAATTTGAGTCATGTTATAAAAAAATATTATGCATCATCGATCACAGTTGTCGACGAAATTGAGATTCTTCTTACGGATCTGATATTGAGATATAAACATCTCACTTATTTATGTTAGATAATCCAATTATATATCATATAACAGTAACTAAATTACAATTCAGATGTGGCAAACTTCAAATATATCAGTTAAACTGTGGTTGTTTACCTGTGGTGTTTTGAAGTAAAGAATAATATTTCGATAAGAAGATTCTAATGTAAATACTTACAAAACAATATTACCACTATTTGATTATACAAATAACCCAAAAAAGATGATGCCAACCCATTCGTCACAATTAACATTGATATGATTTTCTATTATAAGAGGTCATAATCTGTACACTCACACTTTGATGATGCCTCAGTTCTTGGCTTTGATTCATTTGACATAAAAGAACCTAAACTCTCCAATGTAGGAATTGAGTATGCTGAATATACCATAATCTTCAATATGTGTAAAACCACATAAAATGAGAATATATATGGTTATGTCAAACCTATTAAAATTTGAATTATGGACACTTTCTGAGTTAAGTTCACAAGCAGACAAAAAACAGACCCGTGGACACCATTTTTTAATTAAAAATATGTTCAAATACATATTTAAATATTAATGATGTTTAAATTCATTATAAAAATCATAATCGTAGAAGTAACTTCTTTTATAATTAATTAATTTGGATCTTAAATCGTCGTATTCATTTAATTTATCTTCTTGTTTTGAATATTTCCTACAAATGAGCTTTCGTTTTAAGGCTCCAATTCCTGGTTACACCATGATTTTATTTATGATAACATGTATCGGAAAATAAACGGTTAATATCACAGTTTTAGGATAAGATGTTCCTAATGATGTAGTTTGAGTAATGTTATAAAAAAATTATTCAGCATCTCGAAGAAATTGAGATTCTTCTTATGGATCTGACATTGAGATATAAACATGTCATTTGTTTATGTTAGATAATCCAATTATATGTCATATAACATTAATCAAATTACATTTCATATTACAATTCGGATGTGGCATACTTCAAATATAATCAGTTAATCTGCGGTTGTTTTTCAACGTTAAGATTGTGTCTGTGGTGTTTTGAAGTTAAGCATAACATTTCAATATGAAGATTCTAATGTAAATACTTATACACAATATTAACCGGAAACTTCACATAATTTCCAAACTAACATTTAAAATCAGTAGGCACCTGAACATAATTTTGAGGCTTTGATGCATTTTAGGCTCAGGGCCCGAGGTCCCCCAAATATGAAAACCAAATCACCTGAATGATATTAAAAAGAGTCGCAAGTAAGGCCTAACAAATACTATAAGTTATATCAAAAAACTGACAACAATTAAGAAACCAATAAAATATTAATTCAATATGGAAGGAATTATTTTTAAAAAAATTTAATAGGAATGTCAAACAGTAAAATAGTATTACTCCGTTTATATTTAATATAATAATATATGAAAGCAAAGTATGGAAAATTAACATAGATATTGCAGAAACTTCACTCAACCGTGATTTCGACATGTTGTACTTGTTTGTCCAGTGTTAACCTCATGCAAAAAAAATTGAAGATTGAAGTAAATCTTGAAATACTGACCAACTTTTTCCTGATAATAAAGTTTTTATAATATCTCAAACTAATTTCAGTAAATTAAAGTTGACATTTATAAACAAATATTGAAGACTGCATTTATACCAAAATAATAGATATATGCAAAATGATTTTTAATGCATAGTAAATAAAGGAAAATTGAATAAAGACTAACTGGCATGCAATTTATATGTCAATCAAGCTTTGTAATATAGCATTACCTGCATAACTTGAAGCTTCAATATAAAAAAAACAAACTCATATTAATTTTCTTTTTCAAATTGAAGAATATAAAAGAAAATATTTAAAATAAAAATGTATAAATAACATGACCATATGAAGTTCGGAGATTTTAATTGGTAATTCATAAAGTTTACCCAAATTACATTGCAGAAATGTTACATACCCACCAATGATAAGTTGTATTGCGACAGTGCGTGCGATGATTAAGTTAATCGCCATTGCACAAATTTCTTACAAATAATTCCAGAGAAGATTGAGGATGCACTAAATAAGAGGGTAACAGAAAAATAACCAAAAAACCCAAATAGAATATGAAATTATAGCATAAAATTCTACCTGATATTTGCTGCAGAAGGAATTTAGGTTGCAATAAAGTTGCATCCGAGAGGCTCGGAGCAGCAAACGGTGATTACGATGGTCGGATGAGTCCTTCCATATCAGGTCGAATAAATAGGAACAACGTGGTAATAGGCAGAAAGGAGGATAAAAAAGGCAGTAGAAACGACATAGTTATCTGCTGCCGACGATAAGGGAGAAACCACAGGGTAAATAGATATGGAGATGGAGAATAACGGAGCTTAAAAATATTTTGGGGCCAGGGTTAGACCAAAATGAAGAAAGAGAGAGGTGATTGAGAGGGGAGATGCCATTAGATCCGGCAGCTTGGAGGCTGAATTTTTTGATACGGCGCAAGAGAAATTGTATGGGAAGGAAGGCGAGGGTGCATAAGAGAAAACACGAAAGTAAGCGTTGAAGGGGGAAAACACGAAAGAAAGGCCAAGAGCCATTAGATCAGTTTCACAGGTGGTAGCGATGTATTTTTTATTTTATGCAGAAGAGGAACTAAAACGAATGTGGGGATACGATTCAATATGAAACCCAGGCCGAACGATCTTTATCTAGGACAGATGGCATCATCCTAATTTTTAGACAAAAGTCGAACTGGAAAGACTTTGAGGGAAGATTGTGCTTTCATATAATATAACTAGTGCGAACCTGTGCTACGCACATGGGGATCACTATTTAATTTAATAATAAAACACTTTCTTTAGTTTTATATAGGAAAAGCATATCTTAAAGATTTGTAATTTTCTAGGATTAATCTTTTCTCTGAATACTATTATCAAAAGTTTATTGATAAATTTTGTTTGGTAATTCTGTATCATGGACAGTGTCAAACCTCAAGCATAACAAATCATTGTTGATGCTTAATAACTTTCAAATGTTGAAATTAGCATTCAACTTATTATATAGTGGTAATCATTATATAGTTGAGTCTGGATGTTAATTTTTATATCAAATGTATAATTTAACATGGGATATTCATATATTTAATATAAAATTTTAAATTGTTATAGATTGATCGATGATTATATTTTAAACCTCAGTAAATTAATCAATGTGTGGAATAATGCTTCAAATTTATTTAGACAAACAACATTCCCTATTTTCTTCTTCCAAATTCGGCATTATCTACTACTAATTGAGTTTTGAAGACATTAGCTACTACAAAGAAATCTATATGCATGTATCATTATATTATGAAAATAAAGTACAAAAATATGAACGTTGCACAGTCTAATTTCTTGAATAACTAAATAATATTTTCATGTTACTTAATTTATTCATAAAGAAGTTATGGTTGAATAATATGACTATTATTAAAATTCAAAATAATATAATTAGTTACTTTTATACAAAGTATTATCAAATACATTTATAAATGCACTGATATGACATCTTATTAATGATAAAAATAAGATCACTTAGCATTAGTAAAACAAAGCCAACGATGTTGTTAAAATAAAAAATTATGATATGGCTAATGCATTCATGTAACTAAAAACATAAAGTAATATCAATTATTATACACTGAAGAGCGAACTGAGTGATCTTTTATGTCCATTATTGGTTTCACCATAAAACCAAATTATACAATTATTATAATATTTGTAATCTAACCATTTCTTTGCAATTAAAATAATAATGTCTTTACTAAACAAATAAATTTCAATTGTGAATAGGTTAATGAGCTTACGCGGAAAAAGAATTCACAATATAGTTCGCAGCCTAAATTCTCAAAAACTAAATTTTGTGGTGTTAGTTTCATAATATACCTTTCTTCAATTTCCACTATACTGATTTAAATTTACACATAATTTACACACTACAGGTACAAATGCAAATAAATATACATAGCTTCCAGTTCATAAGACAATAAATTTCATCTTCCATAGAGTCCTTTATCATGAACCATCTTTGCTAGCACCATGAAAATAAAGCATAAGAAACTCTATAACAAAGCATAAATTATGTACTATCCACATAAAACTATTCATCCATCAATTAATTGATTTCAATAACAATTTCAACAACACAATAACCAAGTAGAATAAACTCATTGTTACTTGAATTGCTTCATGCATTGGTTATTTGGATGCAGATTGTAAGATATAATGAGAATATGGTATAAACAAGCTTTTGAAAGCCAATTCTAAGAAAATAAAGCAGCGTCCATGGAACTCTAATCTTAAGATGTAACATCAGATTTATTTTCAATGAACAGAGATATCATCTTATTTTTACAATCAACGTATATAAGCAAGAAAATGAGAAACCATGAACAATAATTAAAAATTACCAAATTTCTCTTTAGGATCATTAGACAGAACTAATAACCAAATATCTTCTGTTTCTCATTATCTTATCCCTTCCCAGTTGTAATATGCTCGATTTAGTAACATCTAATTCTCCATTTTGTTAGTTAAGGTGTAATATTATCTCTTTAAGCAATCAACTCTTAGAAAGACTTGATAAACCTACACTGTAACCAAACCATATACCTTCTATTTCACTACCAAAGTTATTTTAACTAAGGATGACTAAGGGAAACCATAAACATCTTGTACAAACAATAAGAATACATTAGTATGGTATTTTTATAAACATTGAGAAAGTACATAAATTATCAAAGGATTACGGGATTGATGAAAAAAATAACACTTTATGCTCCAAAAATTAATACCATTATGCCAAAATAACATACTTTAATTCCAGGTTGATCATAGATATGTGTATATCCATAATAAAATAACTAAGGAATAGAACACTAATATAAAGTATTAGAAAGCAACGTCGTATATATTGTTGATTTAAAGGTGGAATCAGAAAAAACTCGGAATAATGACAATTGAAGACATTGAACTGTATTATTAAGCCAAACGCTACCACATACAATTTCAGCTTTTGGCACATAAGCCAATCAAACTATCATCAATTTCCGTTGTCAATGTAAATCCATAAAAAATCATAGTAGTTGCCACTTTTTATAAGTAGAAAGCATTTTCTGTGAATGAAAATGTAATATCATAATTTGGGTGTGAGACATTATAGTGTAAAGCTCATATCTCAAATTTAAATTATTTTTCTATTCAAACTGATAAGTACTCATAAAACATATTCATAAAACAATATAATTGTGAAAAACGTAAAGACATCAATTATTCAATATAAGTAGCGAAAAAAATTTAACCTAGTTAGAAACGTACAATATTCTCTTGATCGTAACTTGACCATTACCTAATTAAAGCGTATGTCATATATATGCTCATAATATCATTAACTTTTGTCTCATTTCAATTTTGGATGCTTTTACAAACCAAAATTCAAAATATGGTTTTTCTAAGTAAAGATGTGAGCGATCTCCAATTACCATCTCGATAATTATATTTTTCAAGACTTTCTAGTGACTTCTGCCATGTAGCACAAAATATATTCATAACTTGTAGTGCATACTTTCATACCCATTGTAAAAAAAATCTACCTATTAGATTTTCTAGAAAGTGAAATAATTGACAGTTGTGTTATAAAAAAATGATCATTGTGAAGTAGCAATATGAAAAGCCTTAGATTTCAATTATGCAAATCAAACAATAAAATGAAAGCAGCAACGTCTAGAATTTGTCAAAAAAAGATCAAATCGAAATGAAAAACTCGTTCATACCATGGAAATCGTAAATCATCCTAAAGAAAAGGATGATGCAATATAAGCAAATGTATACATATATTATATAGCAAACTGTCATATGCATGAACCCAAAGAGTTAAGTAGCAGACTGAGTTAACAAATGACAAAAATTGAAAACAAAGCCTAAGTATATGTACATTTTTCCATCATTTTTTTCAATGTTAAATAAGCTTAAAAATAATAACCATAGATAAAAACAAAACTATATTCCGACTATTTTTCCGTCAAAGGAGAAAGCACTTCATCAACAATATAAAAGAAAATGCACATAAAATATCAAATTGATAGGGGTAGGGTTAACAATGTTACTTGTAACTCTATCATTAAATTCCTACAGTTGTGAAGTTAGCAAGTGTACTGTATTTAAGAACTCGGTCGATGATCAATAAACATTTCTTTAGGTGAAAAACATTTAAAATATCAATATAAATTAATATTCTAGTATGTTTTAACTAATTATAAAAACCGATATATAGAACTCAAGCTTCTCCATATCAACATAACACACAAAGATAATTTAATTAATATAAAAATAAATGCCAATTTTCATGTCAAACAAAATAAAAAATATATGTCTCTAAACTGTTATAAAAGGTGCAGCAAAAATCCAACGTTAGTTATCATATATATGTAACCAAGTTTACTTTTTTATTTATTCAATCCATATGTGTTCATCCTGAAATAAAAATAATTTTAATCGGTAAAATTCTAAAAAAAAACGTGTACTAACATAGTAGCAAAATCGAGGTCATGAATCAAAGCATTGACCTAAAACTTACAACTAAATTCCCTAGGATTTTTCCTTGTAAGTTTTGATATTCGCTTTGTCCAAACTTCGTCTATGTTTGGTGTATAACCCGAGATGACCTACAACAAAGCCATAATTTAGTCTACAGTTATCACTTTCCATAATTTTGAAAATTTTCTTTTGAATTTAATACACAAATGAAATTTCTTAAGGATAAAAGTTAGCATATAACAAATCCTAGGGGAAAAAATAGCAAGAGAGGTCATTTTAACGATAAAAACATAAATATTGATTTATTCAAGGAGGTAGAGTCTAAAAACGATGGAGCAAAGAGAAAAAACTTGGAAATAACGTAATGAAAAAGAAAAAAAATCAACATGCAAAAATTAGGGATGGTAGATTACTGATATTTAGAGAATTTACTGTAGGAAACGGAAGCACATTGGACCCCTATGCTGTAAGGATAATTAGAATTAGCATTCATATTGAGAGAATTTTAATTACGTAAAAGATAATATTTTAGCACTAAAGACGTAAGATATATAGTGATTAGGGTAATTGAAAATAGAAAACCAGCTGGGAATGAAGGGTTTGGAAATGAAGAGGTAGAAAGTAATGTCATTTTGAGCGCTATTCATAATTTTGAAAATTTTCTTTTGATTTTTATACACAAATGAAGTTGCTTAAGGATTAGAGTTAGCATATAACAAATCCAATGGGAACAAAAGTAGCAAGAAAGATCATCTTTAATGATAAAAACATAGATATGGATTTATTCAAGGAGGTAGTTTAAAACGATGGAGCAAAGAGGAAAAACTCAGAAATAACGTAATGAAACAAATAAATAATCAGCATGCAAAAATTAGGGATGGAAGATACCCGATATTTTGGGAATTTACTGCAGGAAAGGGAAGCACATTTGAACTCTATGCTGTAAAGATTAGAATTAGCATTCGTATCGAGAGAATTTTAATTCCCTATAAGATAATCTTTTAACACTAAAGACATAAGATATATAGTAATTAGTGTAATTGAAAACAGAAAGCAAGCTGTGACTGAAGAGTTTGGAAATGAGGAGGTAGAAAGTAATGTCCTTTTGTGCGTGACTAAAAATTTGTTCTCTCTATTAATTGAGAGACAAGTTAAAATAAGGCCGTTGTTGATTATTTACTCAAATTAATGAGGGATGGGTACTTGAGGTTGGTTTGAATAAAGAGCAAATACAGAAAGAGTCATATAGTGTGATTTATATGATTCATACAATATAATAGATATAATAGATGTATAATAGGAGATAATCAACAAAACATTCATTAGTCCATTAGACTTTGTTTAAGTAATACCTGCAATAAGAAAAATTATGAAAAATTTAAGACAATTAAACCTCCATTATGTAACGATATAATAAATGTGTATTAGGAAGATAATCAACAAAATACTCATGAGTCCATTAGAATTCTTTTAAGAATTGCATGTTATAAGTAAAAGTAATGAAAATTAAACTTTCATGACACATGACAACATGTGAGATTTTTGAGAAAACTGGAACCGAAAAGCCTTAGGATGAAGATTGAGTTTTCATATAATAAATGTGTATTAGGAAGATAATCAACAAAATATTCGTGAGTTGAGAAAACAGGAATCAAAAAGCCTCTGGAAGAAGATTGAGTTTTCATAAAATATAATAGATAACATATAGATAATGAAGAGTGCAATATTGACAGCAGTGTTAGCAAGCATATTAAAAATATTCAGGTTGATTAAACTTCAGCATTCATTGAGGAAGTTTTAAATTTTAAATGTTTGAGAGTGGGTGGAAGTTACATTATTGCAAGAAACCAAAAGTAACATATGTATGAACCCACTTTTACCACCGTTGATATATTTTTATGGATACGTGTCAGCGTAATGTTGATATAGTGATTAGGGTAGTTGAAAATAGAAAGCAAGCTGGGATTGTAAGAGCTTAGAAATGAAGAGGTAGAAAGTAATGTCCTTTTGCGTTTGGTTTGAATAAAAAGCAAATACAAAAAGATCCATATATTTTGATTTATATGATTCATACAATATAGTAGATATAATAGATGTATAATAGGATATAATCAACAAAACATTCATGAGTCCATTAGAATTCGTTTAAGAAATACCTGCAATAAGAAAAAATTATGACAAATTTAAGACAATTAAGCCTCCATTATGTAATGATATAATAAATGTGTATTAGGAGGATAATCAACAAAATATTCATGAGTCCATTAGAATTCTTTTAAGAATTGCATGTTATAAGTAAAAAAGTAATGACAATTAAGACAATTAAACTTTCGTCACACATGACAACATGTGAGATTTTTGAGAAAACTGAATTTGAAAAGACTGTGGATGAAGATTAAGTTTTCGTATAATAAATGTATATTAGGAAGATAATCAACAAAATATTCATGAGTCCATTAGAGTTCTTTTAAAAAATGCATGTTATTAGTAAAAATAATGACAATTAGGATAATTAAACTTCCGTGACATTTGACAACATGTGAGATTTTTGAGAAAACAGGAATCAAAAAGCTTCTGGAAGAAGATTGAGTTTTCATATAATATAATAGATAACATATAGATAATGAAGAGTGCAATTGACAGCAGTGTTATCAAGTATATTAAAAATATTCAGGTTGATTAAACTTCAGCATTAATTGAGGAAGTTTTAGATTTTAAATGTTTGAGAGTGGGTGGAAGTTACATTATTGCAAGAAACCAAGAGTAACATATGTATGAACCCACTTTTACCACCGTTGATATATTTTTATGGATATGTGTCAGCGTAATGTTGATATAGTGATTAGGGTAGTTGAAAATAGAAAGCAAGCTGGGATTGTAAGAGTTTAGAAATGAAGAGGTAGAAAGTAATGTCCTTTTGCGTTTGGTTTGAATAAAAAGCAAATACAAAAAGATTCATATATTGTGATTTATATGATTCATACAATATAGTAGATATAATAGATGCATAATAGGATATAATCAACAAAACATTCATGAGTCCATTAGAATTCGTTTAAGAAATACCCGCAATAAGAAAAAATTATGACAAATTTAAGATAATTAAGCCTCCATTATGTAATGATATAATAAATGTGTATTAGGAGGATAATCAACAAAATATTCATGAGTCCATTAGAATTCTTTTAAGAATTGCATGTTATAAGTAAAAAAGTAATGACAATTAAGACAATTAAACTTTCGTCACACAAGACAACATGTGAGATTTTTGAGAAAACTGAATTCGAAAAGCCTGTGGATGAAGATTAAGTTTTCGTATAATAAAAGTGTATTAGGAAGATAATCAACAAAATATTCATGAGTTCATTAGAATTCTTTTAAAAAAATGCATGTTATACGTAAAAGTAATGACAATTAAGACAATTAAACTTCCGTGACATATTACAGCATGTAAGATTTTGAGAAAACTGGAACTGAAAAGCCTCTGGATGAAGATTGAGTTTTCATATAATATAATATATAACAGATAGATACTGAAGAGTACAGTTGACAGCAACATTAGCAGGTGTATTAAAAAAAACTTTAGGTTGATTAAACTTTAGCATTCATTGAGGAAGTTTTAAATTATAAATGCATAAGAGAGGGTGGAAGTTACATTATTGCAAGAAACCAAGAGACACATATGTATAAATCCACTTTTACCGCCGTTGATATAATTTTATGGGCACGTGCCAACATAATGTTTTTTTGATGAAAACGGAACTGAAAGGTCTTTAGATGAAGATTGTGCTTTCATATAATACAATGACTGATTATATAATTTCCACTTTGATTGCGAAACGTGACTTTTTAGCATAGTTTCAATTTTTCAGATAATTTTTTATTGATATGAAATCAATACAACAGCTTTAATACATGCATAATCTAGAGGAGCATGTAAAAGAAAACACAAGGTAACAGGTGGTATCCAACAACAAAATATGTGCTTTCACTCGATAGCATGTTGCAGTTGAAAAATGTGTTAGTTCAAACGGTGTGTTTTTTACAAATATGTTTGTTAATAGAAAATAGATCTTCTATTTTTGTTTCAACTCGGGTATATTCCTCACAAAGAAACTAATATTCAGTTGGTCAATGTATGAAGTACAGATCAAAGAAAGTAAATGATGATTGTATTGTAGAAACAAAAGTATAGATGCTTCACATTTACCTATCCAGGAGGATGAATTTGATTTGAGCATTTAATGTATTGTTCTGTATATTACAATAATGCAATAGTAGAGCATGAGAATAATGGATTGACTATAGATCTAAATATATGCAAATGAAAATGGCATGCAAAGATCTTTTTTTTTTACTTAAATGAGTTGACATATAATACATTGCATTAAATGCTCTGTAAAATGGTTCAAAGATTTGTCTTCTTCATGCTGCTTTTCTAAGGTGTTATAGAACTATAGTCAACTTTACCATATCAATTACATGTCTATATGCTTGTACTAAATTTTAACAATATAGGTAATTAAATAAGATAGTATTTCGGCCAATGTTCATTACAAATATACATGCAAAAATGTGCATAAAATAGTAGAAATTTCATCATTGTCATTTTTTTGAAGTGAATGAAAATAACTATGCGGCAAAGTTTTTTGGATGCTACTTAGAAAATTGTCATCTTTTTTGTCATCTACGCAAAAAAAAAAAAAAAAAGCACTCTCACATCATGAAAAATACCTGATATGTTCGCGATAACCGATTTTTAAGCATACATTACCTTATTCGAACTAAAATTGCCAAGCCCCAAACTGTAGGAACAGCATGCCTAATTAATTTGAGATTCTTTTATTCATAATCAATCAAAATAGCATACGAATAACAAAATCATGCAAATAACAAAACATAATCTTATATTTTAGAAATTCCATAATCCAAAACTAAAATAGTTTAAGGGTGAACCATTTTGTGTACTAATGCAACTCCTTTTTAAGAATATATTTAAAATCATTGAACTCCTATTCACATCGTACATGGAACTATAACTGCTATGGAAAACTTACCAATGCTTAGTATTACATATTGCAACCATGTTTACAATTCTTTGTTGCGTTAATATCCAATGTTCAGAAAGTTAAAAAAAAGAATCAACCAACTGCATATTCGACACAAAGGATCTTAACCAAAAAATAAAACTTACGGTGTTACATAAATCGATAACTATTTTCCACTCCGATTTAGCTTTACTCTTATTCTCGACAAACTGTTCCATTGCAACTACTTGTCGTTAGTCTCATGGTCTGTTGCAACCTCACCGCTTCCTGAAGAAAAAATAATTCTTCAATTCATATTCAGATGATTCTCCTCATCACTGACCTCAAAAATCAGTTGAACTTAAAAGAACTAAAAGTACTAAAATTGTAGCTAGAATCGAAATAAAAATTGTATAGAAATTGGATTTATACGAAAAGAAAAGCATCTTCAATAATTCTTCGCTACTTCAAGATGCTACTTCAATCGACTAATTTCAGTCTGAGATCTATTCGATCTGATTTGTTTGATAAAACCAAAATTGTCAATTTTCAACTTAAGACATATTAGAGGAATGTTGGCTTTTTGGTTTCTAGGTTTTTAAATGATCTTATACAGGAATTGAGGAACTCAAGAACGTTTACATCGTTGGATTGAAGGAAAAGAGAGGTGAAGGTTTTTTTTTGTAGAATGTTGCGAACAAACATATTTAGGAGCCTATCAACCACAAATGATAAGGGTTAGCTAATATAATGCCACGATTTATTCAAATGGACACATGTGAACGTATGAAGTTTTAGGAAAAGTGGAACTGAAAAGCCTCTAGACTAAGATTGTGCTTTCAATAAGCGGTCACTGAAGAGATAAAGGAGGTTACTCTACTGTATGACGAGGATTGAAACACTGTACACGTTTCGGCTTGTGAATTTTTTGGAGAATCTGGATCTGAAAGTTCATCGGAGAAAGATTGTTCTTTCATATAATATAATAGATAGATTTGAGTCATGTTATCGATTAAGAAGTTGAATGGGTAATGGAAATAATCAAGAATGCAACTTAATACAAGGAAACCAACATTATATCAAAAATAGAAATGATGGAAAGGTGATCCGATAATACTATTATAAAAATATTGCTTCCTGGTGGACTGGGTGTATATAGCTTATCTTCTTCGTAAAGCAGAGTTTTTAGGAATTTTACTATATTTTGAGTTACATTAATCTAGATGGTGCATCTTCATTATTATAACATTAGTTGATAAAACAAATAAGAGGGAAAAAACATTTACGAACAGCATGCCAGTGCACCTCGAAGTGTATATCATTCATTTTACAACTTGTTAATGACATTATCAAGGTATTTCTTTTTTAGTCACATATGCTAGACTTATGCCGAACCTTACCTATAATGACTTTACCAATGTTAAACCTTACCTATAATGCTCATATGTTTTACCTGTAATTAGTTTGTTTAAAATAGTTTTACGTAGTTTTACTCTTATGTTAAGCTTTCCATGCTTAGTAAAATGTTATATTGATTAGATTACAATTACATTGATAATTACAAAGAAATTAATTTTGGCAAGTGTTATTCAATATAGTAAACAATGAAACTGCAATTTCCACAACCTCTCAAAACGTTATAACATAAAAAAAAGATATCAAATAAGGGTAAGAGCTACACCTACAAGGCCATGACCATATTGGATAGCTGCCAGTATATTCCTCCTTATTGCACATCATGGTACTCTTATATCCTCAAATAAAGCTATTCAGCATATACAGATCTATGCCATTATATGTAATATCGCATTTCACCAAAAGAATACCCATACAACATTTTGGCCAGTTACGAGCTCAACCAACATTACACCAAAAAAATATACATATGCTTTTTCTGTAATTTGGCCCCTTTGAACATATTCAGGTGCTAGATACCTATAAAAACATGTAAACCTCACAAATTCTGTAACCAACATATATCGTATTGGAAATACCGATATAAAATATATCTTTCAAATTCCCATAATAATATCTGTATAGTCACGAAATCCAACATCGAAATATCCCGAAGATAATTTCGATTCAACTCCAGTCCAATTCACGTATTGGGAATATTAATTATTTTTAAAATCACTTTCAAATTCAATTTATTTAGTTCAAAAATAAATTGATTTTAATTCTAGTTCAAAACTAGTTCATTTCGATAAAAATCTATTTTTATCTTTTCAAATACAGAATTTTTCAGCCCAATTTTTCCCAAATCATTTCTTATGATTTTATACAAATTATAGATATTTTTAATAATTTTATCAAGGCCCGTACAGTCGATTTCCATCAACGGCCATCGAACTGCACTTACAGCGACCTTTTTCGAATTTGATTTGAACATAATTCCAAATCCAACCGTTAGATTTCAAATTTCTAATATTCATTGGAAAGCTCTTTTCGAGACGAACCCAACGGTTCCGGTTTTAGGAGAATCCGACGGTCGGATCTCCCGCAACGTCAATTCGAAGTCAATGGTCGAAATTCACGAACTGCCGCGGCGCGGCGCGTTCTATTCAGGCCATTATATATATATAATATATATATTTCGTCGATTTCCTTTTTAAAACGTATTTTATAAATCGTTTTAAATTCGTTTTCAAAACCATTTCAACACTATATTCAATTTCAAATCGATTTGATTTCAATTCAATTCGAATTCATTTCAAATTGATTTCAATTCAATTTCAGTTCGTTTTAAATTTCATTCAAAACGATTTCAATTCGTTTTTAACTCAATTTCAATTTAATTCAATTTTAATTCATTTCTAATTGATTTGAATTCAAATTCACTTTCTATTCAATTCGAATCGAATCCATTTACTATTCGATTCGAATTCATTTCAAATTGATTTAATAAAATTTCAATTTGAATTTTTAATCTAATTTAATTTGAACTTCATTTCCATATATTAAATTTTGAAATCACTTTTCAATATTCATAATAAAACGAATGAAATCGATATAAATATCGTTCACGTCAAAATAGCGCATCTCTAATCCACACGGCTTTATATTTCAATAATTCGTTATTCTATTCAACAAATGAATATTTATTCTATTCAACACATGAATCTATATTTCTTTCAACACTCGGCTAATCTCAACACATGAGTACTGTCAACACATCAATATTTTTGTTATGTAAAATATTTTATAAACTATGGTATCTATCGTTTGATTTTAATTAGACTCCACCGTAAAGTAGATTCTAATCTTAAATATGATAAAGATGTAATTTTTATTATTTAAAATATTTTACTCAACACACGAATATTTTCAACACATGAACATCGTCAACACATGACTATTTTTATATTCAACACATGAATTTTCTTTTATAACATTCATTATTTTCCCGATTGGAATGAGGCCCAATCAATCACCATATAATGTTAATTATATGGATTCCATACAACACATGTATATAATAGCATTGAAAAATAATCAACCATCAACCAAAGTGCACTACACTGTATAAGCATCAAATATAGATATCTAACGCTTATAACAGCCTGTCAATCAATCGATCGACATCTTTAATCAATCAGGATGAGTGAACTTCAAATTTCATCCCAACACCCGTGTGGGGTTTCAAACAATCAAACACAGATTTTAGTTGTGCAGTTGGGCGATGTGTAAAATTTATCGACCCAATCGATATCAGTCAAATCAGTGTATATAAACAAATCGGCCGATTTGTTTATAAATATTTATTTATTCACTTTCACGTTAAAAATTATATTTTTAACGATAATATATTTTATTCAAAATATGAATATTATATTCGGTTCATTTATACAATAAAAATGATATTTTTATTTTACTAACATATTTTAGAAAATTTCGGCGGCATAACGGCACGATACTAGAAACGGGACGAGGCCTAGCCTTATCCCCGGTCTAGTGAAGGCCCACGCCATTCACACATCAATCAAATCCATTCCATTTCACCAAACAATTCAATTCAAACCAATTAGACTAACCAACTACACAACCAAACAATTTAACAAACAAGCCATCCATGGTCTGTGGATGACGGGTGTCGGGTGCTACTAAACACCGTCTACATCCTAGTATATATCTATATAACTAGAAAAAGAAATTGAAAGGTGAGAAGTTCTCACCAATAGCTATCCAAATTCCACAACACTTCTTTCATAGAAATCTTCCTCGTTATCGCATCTTTGTCATCTTTGTTGCCCGTAGCCACTACATATATAAAAATCACATTTTTACTTCGCTATTCAATATGAAAAAACCCAATTTTTACTTTGATGTTCAATATATAAAAATCATATTTTTACTTCGATGTTCAATATATAAAAATCATATTTTTACATCATTATTCAATATATAAAAATCGATTTTTTACTTCGACGCTATATGGATAAAAATTCTATTTTATCACGCTATTCTCTATATAAAGTTTCCGCCTTTTCAAAAATAGATCTTTCACCTTTTCTACAATAAAGATTTCGCCTTTTCTAAAATAAAGATTTCGCCTTTTCTATTTTAAAGATTCGCCTCTTCAAAAATAAAATTCTTATCTTTTCATTAGTAAACATTCAATCTTTCTTCTTTTAAAAATCAAATCTTTTCTAATTTAAAAATCACGTCTTTTCTATTTTAAAAATCACGTCTTTTCTATTTTAAAAATCACATCTTTTCTATTTTAAAAATCCTAACTTTTAAATAAATAAAAATCAGTTTTTTTCTAAGTAAAAATCGGATTTTTCTACTTATATAAAAACTGATTTTATAAATGTTAACTAATCATTTAAATTAAATAAAAGTAAAAACTTACTGTGTTTCGATTCACGGAGGAGGGGGAAGTGTAGCTGGTCGGAATGGGGTGGTACGGTGGCAGCAAGGGGTGGATGGAGTTGAGCGTGCCCTCAATCTCGTGCTCGTGGGTTTCTGGGTGTCGAACGGAGCGAGAAGGGGGTGAGGGAGGGTCGCAGGCCAGTGGTGGCGCTAGTGGGAGGCTCGCGCGGCGGAGGTCCTCCGGAGGGTGGCGTCTAGGGTGGACGAGTTTAGGGTTGGCTGATTTGGGGGTCAGCGATGGTGTGGGTTTGGGCGTCGAAGTAGTAGAAGGCGAGGAGAGTGAAGAAGGGGAGAGGCGGAGGGGAAAGTCGGGGTAGGCTGGGCCAAGGCGCGGTGGTGGGTGGCTGGCGAACGGAAGAGGTGGGTGGAGGATCGACGGGGCTGCTGCCCCTTTTTTTTATATTTTGTTTCGAATGAATTTGAGAAAAAGGGGGGGCCAGAGAGAAATAAGGGGAGGAAGGTATTTTTTTATTTTTTAATTATTTTATTTTGCAAATAGTTGACTTTTACATACGACCTCGAAACGAGGTCCACCGCCTGTCGTCCATAGCGTTCTACCCCCATTCCGAACACAATGGGATATGTATCGTAAGCTGATTCGATCATTTCAATCTGTTTTCGTTGAATTTACATTTAAATCGCTATATTGAATTTTAAACGTACATTTCAAATTACTGGGGTCACATCCTAACTCTATAAATCCCATAAAAATATTTTCTAGCTTCGTATTGACGATACGGTCCTAACAAAACTAGTTTCGTTGAATTCTGAGACTGTTTGAAAAATGGCCAATTTTCAATCGATTAAAATCAACTGAAACTGGTCAAACGCGTTTTCCTTTGCCACGCTCACATATTGATTCGAAAAATTATGAAATTTGGAATCTAGCAATAATTCGACATCACGGACCCAACAAAAGTGGTTTCGTCGAAATCCGAGGTCGTTTGCAAAATGTCTATTTTCAAGGGCCTGAATTCCATAGCAACTATTCAGAATTTTCAACTGGACATATCTTTTGATTCCCGCTATGAAATTTTGATTTTTCGGATTCGTTGGGAAGATATCATCAATCAGATCCTAATGTTTTTGGTTTCACTAAAATCCGGATTGTTTTGCACCCGGTACATTCAATTGAAGTTTGAAATCGAATTACCGAACTACCGCGCCATTTTCAATTCTATTTATAATTATATAGAAATATTTATATTCTAACGACGACGTATATAATATATACGTTGAATTATATTCAAAATAAATTTCTCGTCGATATTATTTAAAATAATTCATTTTAAATATTCAAAATTCGCTAAAATTGCCAAAATAAAAATTTTAAACTGGCCCAGATTTTCCGGGTTATTACAATCTCCCCCACTTAAAACTTTTCGTCCCCGAAAAGGAACAAAGTCGAAAGTGGTTTGACTAATCAACTCTACGTTCGTTCTGGCTTCCATTCTCCAACTTTTCAGTTTCTGAGAATTTTCAAATTCTCAAAAATTTGGCTAACACCCGGAATTTTCGAAAAATTTCGCCATAACCTCCCCTGTACCGGGAGCCACGGGAAAATCCCGAAATTGCCATATAGGCCTTCTGATCTCAAAAAGAAAAAGAAAAAGCCAAGCGGCTAGCCAATAGGCTCATAAAATCATCATCACCCAAACAAAATAGGAAATTATAGTAAACATGTACCTATTTGCCGGGCAAACAAATTTTATTCTTCGGCTCTAGCCTCCTTGCTATGACCTGTTCAATGTAAGTATATGTATATGCAAGCAAATGCGACCGATTTTCAATATAATTCAATATTTGATTTTATTAAGCTAAATGGTTCAAAATTATCAAACAAACAAACAACACAACCATCAATCAATTAGTGGATTAGAGTTTCAAATTCATAATTTTGATACATATACAAAAATCACGTTTTTGATGCCAATTCACAACAATGTATTCTAGCTATATTTTGGTTCTCACACCAGTCTAATGGAAATATATAGAAATCACACCTTCGAAATACGAACATAAATACTGATGATGTGGCCACATCATCAGAATTATCCCCGTGTGTCTAGAATGTGATTCTATATCTATCCAGTATATTAAAACTCCGAATATACGTTCATGACGCGTATACGCGAAATCTATATATACTCGATTGTCCATATTCAAAATAAATAAATAATCAAATATGCGTAAAGCGATTTAAATTTTCGAAACAAAAATTGGTTTCATTATAAAAATATACTCTTCACACTCGTTCTAGGACACTGCTGATCCTATCTCTAACGAGTCATTCTAATTGGATATTACTAATCCAATATCTGATGAATTCTTTCGTATGGTTCTAATGTGTCTTGTTCTCGAGCTCTGTAAACCAAAGCTCTGATACCAAACTGAGACGACCCGAACTTCCCCATGAAGGAAAGCACGGATAGAATTGAGGATAAGACAAAATAGAACACAAACGGAAGAACATTTCATTGTTATTACAACAATTACATCAGATACAAGAATATACAGAGTATAAATAAATAAATTACATTCAACAAATATCAGAGATTACAATAAATTACATAGCAGCGGAAAATAATACAAAGCACAACTGAAGGTGATATACGGATACAGAGCTTTCCGGATACCATTCCAGCTGTAAACCAGGACCCTGTGAATATAAATCTGCAAAACCAAAACTACTAGCTGCCCGTGTGGAAAATAGGGGCACCCGGAGTTTAGGTTAAAACAATAAACTCCAGGTCAGTCATGTGACTGGTGTGAGAACTAAAACAGTTATTTAAAACTTTGCTTTAAAAGATAGTAATTCAAGGGACCACGCCGTATAACACGGAACGGGTTTCCTCCCAATAATACTAGTGCATATAACAAAACAGCGCAATGCTTTTTGGAAAAATGAAGCTATTATAAGACCCAGGTCCCATCACACAATGCAACGCAAGCCGGAGGATAGGGTTTTCCCTTATAATAGCCAAATAATGCTTGATACGTTTAAACAAATCATTTGTTACTATTATAGGTGTATAGTGTCAAAACAATTTCAAATCATAAATATCAATCATAGGCGGCGTGGGTACCATCTATCATGTCGCCATACTAGTTCTACAATTAAAACCGCAATATCACGTATTGGAAATTGGATTTCCGTCATGAGCCGAGGCAAGGGGCAAGCTCCTCTCCGCGTTCGAGACACTCTAGCAAATGTCCCAGGACCCCACTCTGATCCTTGGATCTTCAGGGCCGGTCCTCTCTTACTTTTGAGGATTAGTTATTCCTGAACACACGTTTCCCGGTCCTTACAGACCTATATCCGAGGCGCCTCGTATCCAACAACCACACAGGTGAAAAGTATATAAATGTCAGGGCTGGTAGGTCACTGACACCACCCTAGCTAGAAAGAAACGTCGTGCTCTCCCTGCAGTCACTATCCCGTTTTTGACTCATACCGAGGTGTGAGGCTCGCGAATTCACGTTATACACAAAGCTACGCCACACAGGTCGTGCTTTGATCATCAACCACAAGACTTTGCTTTTCAACAGAAGCCCTGATCAATTGCCACTTATGCGTGCCACACTGGCAATTCACTCCATGCGACTGATGTCCGTCGATATACAACCTCTGAGCTCGTATGTCTCAGAGAAGGGCGTTAAGTAAGAGAATAAATTCTCCGCCGCCAAACAGATGTATATTTAATAGAGATCAATCCACACAGAATAAAATCCAATGTCAGACACACAATCCATTTACAAGTTCGTTCTGGGTCTGAACGAAACCGGAGGCACTTTCCTCGCATATCCATCCATCTCCAAGTACGTCTGGACGATCACCAACTGATTCCCTCATCCTGGGTGTACAGCCCAATCAATATCATCAGTAATCACCCAAACGATGTGAAGACTTCCGGTCTTCAACCATCGTCTTCATCTTCGACATCTCGTCGAATCGGTTATTCAGAATGAGTATAAACCCGGCCTTTCTGAATAACCAACGATTATGATAAACAAATTGTTACACAAACACAACAAACACCTCATTCCAATTCAGAATATTCTTTTATTCACAAAATCACATTCTTAGGGAAATGTTCCCATTAGTTTTATCCAAGATAAATTCTTCTAAATTTATTCTTTAATCCTCCTTTGGATATCATTTCAAACTAGTCGGGATTAACGAACCACACCGAAGTAATTATTTATTTTATTTCCCAATCCCAACCTATATATCCCATGGAGAAAAACTGGTGATACTCCATTCCTAACACCACGGTGTTATCGGTAAAATTAATTACCATTTCACGTTCAAATCTAATTAAAGATTTAACTATCGCTTTAGAGCAAAACTGGTGATACTCCACTCTCGATAACTTTTCAGATTTGATAATCTAAATTATCAATTCACATTTTAATCTAATTAAAGATTCATTAAAACTCCACTTAGTTTTAATCTTCTCAAAAATCAATATTCTGTCTTTAACTGGGTTAAAGAACCAATGTCTTCTAAAACACGATTCACGACAAACCCAAATCACATTTGATATTAAATACAAGGCTCTGAATAGAAAATATATCGGCTTATATTCAATATCAAATTCTGTAACCAACATATATCGTATTGGAAATACCGATATAAAATATATCTTTCAAATTCCCATAATAATATCTGTATAGTCACGAAATCCAACATCAAAATATCCCGAAGATAATTTCGATTCAACTCCAGTCCAATTCACGTATTGGGAATATTGATTATTTTTAAAATCACTTTCAAATTCAATTTATTTAGTTCAAAAATAAATTGATTTTAATTCTAGTTCAAAACTAGTTCATTTCGATAAAAATCTATTTTTATCTTTTCAAATACGGAATTTTTCAGCCCAATTTTTCCCAAATCATTTCTTATGATTTTACACAAATTATAGATATTTTTAATAATTTTATCAAGGCCCGTACAGTCGATTTCCATCAACGGCCATCGAACTGCACTTACAGCGACCTTTTTCGAATTTGATTTGAACATAATTCCAAATCCAACCGTTAGATTTCAAATTTCTAATATTCATTGGAAATCTCTTTTCGATACAAACCCAACGGTTCCGGTTTTAGGAGAATCCGATGGTCGGATCTCCCGCAACGTCAATTCGAAGTCAATGGTCGAAATTCACGAACTGCCGCGGCGCGGCGCGTTCTATTCAGGCCATTATATATATAATATATATATTTCGTCGATTTCCTTTTTAAAACGTATTTTATAAATCGTTTTAAATTCGTTTTCAAAACCATTTCAACACTATATTCAATTTCAAATCGATTTGATTTCAATTCAATTCGAATTCATTTCAAATTGATTACAATTCAATTTCAGTTCGTTTTAAATTTCATTCAAAACGATTTCAATTCGTTTTTAACTCAATTTCAATTTAATTCAATTTGAATTCATTTCTAATTGATTTGAATTCAAATTCACTTTCTATTCAATTCGAATCGAATCCATTTACTATTCGATTCGAATTCATTTCAAATTGATTTAATAAAATTTCAATTTGAATTTTTAATCTAATTTAATTTGAACTTCATTTCCATATATTAAATTTTGAAATCACTTTTCAATATTCATAATAAAACGAATGAAATCGATATAAATATCGTTCACGTCAAAATAGCGCATCTCTAATCCACACGACTTTATATTTCAATAATTCGTTATTCTATTCAACAAATGAATATTTATTCTATTCAACACATGAATCTATATTTCTTTCAACACACAGCTAATCTCAACACATGAGTACTGTCAACACATCACTATTTTTGTTATGTAAAATATTTTATAAACTATGGTATCTATCGTTTGATTTTAATTAGACTCCACCGTAAAGTAGATTCTAATCTTAAATATGATAAAGATGTAATTTTTATTATTTAAAATATTTTACTCAACACACGAATATTTTCAACACATGAACATCGTCAACACATGACTATTTTTATATTCAACACATGAATTTTCTTTTATAACATTCATTATTTTCCCGATTGGAATGAGGCCCAATCAATCACCATATAATGTTAATTATATGGATTCCATACAACACATGTATATAATAGCATTGAAAAATAATCAACCATCAACCAAAGTGCACTACACTGTATAAGCATCAAATATAGATATCTAACGCTTATAACAGCCTGTCAATCAATCGATCGACATCTTTAATCAATCAGGATGAGTGAACTTCAAATTTCATCCCAACACCCGTGTGGGGTTTCAAACAATCAAACACAGATTTTAGTTGTGCAGTTGGGCGATGTGTAAAATTTATCGACCCAATCGATATCAGTCAAATCAGTGTATATAAACAAATCGGCCGATTTGTTTATAAATATTTATTTATTCACTTTCACGTTAAAAAATATATTTTTAACGATAATATATTTTATTCAAAATATGAATATTCTATTCGGTTCATTTATACAATAAAAATGATATTTTTATTTTACTAACATATTTTAGAAAATTTCGGCGGCATAACGGCACGATACTAGAAACGGGACGAGGCCTAGCCTTATCCCCAGTCTAGTGAAGGCCCACGCCATTCACACATCAATCAAATCCATTCCATTTCACCAAACAATTCAATTCAAACCAATTAGACTAACCAACTACACAACCAAACAATTTAACAAACAAGCCATCCATGGTCTGTGGATGACGGGTGTCGGGTGCTACTAAACACTGTCTACATCCTAGTATATATCTATATAACTAGAAAAAGAAATTGAAAGGTGAGAAGTTCTCACCAATAGCTATCCAAATTCCACGACACTTCTTTCATAGAAATCTTCCTCGTTATCGCATTTTTGTCATCTTTGTTGCCCGTAGCCACTACATATATAAAAATCACATTTTTACTTCGCTATTCAATATGAAAAAACCCAATTTTTACTTTGATGTTCAATATATAAAAATCATATTTTTACTTCGATGTTCAATATATAAAAATCATATTTTTACATCGTTATTCAATATATAAAAATCGAATTTTTACTTCGACGCTATATGGATAAAAATTCTATTTTATCACGCTATTCTCTATATAAAGTTTCCGCCTTTTCAAAAATAGATCTTTCACCATTTCTACAATAAAGATTTCGCCTTTTCTAAAATAAAGATTTCGTCTTTTCTATTATAAAGATTCGCCTCTTCAAAAATAAAATTCTTATCTTTTCATTAGTAAAAATTCAATATTTCTTCTTTTAAAAATCAAATATTTTCTAATTTAAAAATCACATCTTTTCTATTTTAAAAATCACGTCTTTTCTATTTTAAAAATCACGTCTTTTCTATTTTAAAAATCCTAATTTTTAAATAAATAAAAATCAGTTTTTTTTCTAAGTAAAAATCGGATTTTTCTACTTATATAAAAACTGATTTTATAAATGTTAACTAATCATTTAAATTAAATAAAAGTAAAAACTTACTGTGTTTCGATTCACGGAGGAGGGGGAAGTGTAGCTGGTTGGAATGGGGTGGTACGGTGGCAGCAAGGGGTGGATGGAGTTGAGCGTGCCCTCAATCTCGTGCTCGTGGGTTTCTGGGTGTCGAACGGAGCGAGAAGGGGGTGGGGGAGGGTCGCAGGCCAGTGGTGGCGCTAGTGGGAGGCTCGCGCGGCGGAGGTCCTCCGGAGGGTGGCGTCTAGGGTGGACGAGTTTAGGGTTGGCTGATTTGGGGGTCAGCGATGGTGTGGGTTTGGGCGTCGAAGAAGTAGAAGGCGAGGAGAGTGAAGAAGGGGAGAGGCGGAGGGGAAAGTCGGGGTAGGCTGGGCCAAGGCGCGGTGGTGGGTGGCTGGCGAACGGAAGAGGTGGGTGGAGGATCGACGGGGCTGCTGCCCCTTTTTTTTATATTTTGTTTCGAATGAATTTGAGAAAAAGGGGGGGGGGCAGAGAGAAATAAGGGGAGGAAGGTATTTTTTATTTTTTAATTATTTTATTTTGTAAATAGTTGACTTTTACATACGACCTCGAAACGAGGTCCACCGCCTGTCGTCCATAGCGTTCTACCCCCATTCCGAACACAATGGGATATGTATCGTAAGTTGATTCGATCATTTCAATCTGTTTCCGTTGAATTTACATTTAAATCGCTATATTGAATTTTAAACGTACATTTCAAATTACCGGGGTCACATCCTAACTCTATAAATCCCATAAAAATATTTTCTAGCTTCGTATTGACGATACGGTCCTAACAAAACTAGTTTCGTTGAATTCTGAGACTGTTTGAAAAATGGCCAATTTCCAGTCGATTAAAATCAGCTGAAACTGGTCAAACGCGTTTTCCTTTGCCACGCTCACATATTGGTTCGAAAAATTATGAAATTTGGAATCTAGCAATAATTCGACATCACGGACCCAACAAAAGTGGTTTCGTCGAAATCCGAGGTCGTTTGCAAAATGTCTATTTTCAAGGGCCTGAATTCCATAGCAACTATTCAGAATTTTCAACTGGACATATCTTTTGATTCCCGCTATGAAATTGATTTTTCGGATTCGTTGGGAAGATATCATCAATTAGATCCTAATGTTTTTGGTTTCACTAAAATCCGGATTGTTTTGCACCCGGTACATTCAATTGAAGTTTGAAATCGAATTACCGAACTACCGCGCCATTTTCAATTCTATTTATAATTATATATAAATATTTATATTCTAACGACGACGTATATAATATATACGTTGAATTATATTCAAAATAAATTTCTCGTCGATATTATTTAAAATAATTCATTTTAAATATTCAAAATTCGCTAAAATTGCCAAAATAAAATTTTTAAACTGGCCCAGATTTTCCGGGTTATTACATTCACTTTTCCACTTGAATTTGATTATCCCTTTCATATCTATGTGATTTTTGTTTGATTGATTGTATATGAATATGTTTTTAATTCAGAAATTGATTTGAAGAGAAATGGCAGAGCTTCGCTGCTGCCTACAAATTTATATGGAAAAGAATGAGGCTTACCCATTTATTTATAGGAGTGGAATTGGCCATGAACTGTTAGATTTAATTAAATAAACACCCGTCCGTTTATATAATATTATAGATAAAACTAAACCATCTTAACCTAGCCGTTACTGGGCGTTTCAGGCTTGAGGCGGTCGACCGCTCTCCCATATGTGTCGACTGCTCCCCCAAGGGTGTCGATCGCCCTTTAGCTGATTCGCCCAGTGAGGGCTAGTTATAAATGGTAAAATATATTATATTTATTCTATTTATTTATTTCATTTTATTTTTTGTTTTTCGTCCATAACTTTTTCATACAGACTCCATTCGCGAAACTTCGAACATGAAAGTTGACCAAAATTTCGAGACGCACGCAACAATAAAAGTTTCATGGTCAAATTCCATCGTTTTCAAAAATTCCTATTTTTGAAATCTGATTAAATAACTAATCTATTGTCAAAATTCCAGGTTGTTACAATTATCATTTGAGTTATACTTTGTACGTAAAATTTCATTAATGCATATCGCTTGTTTTTTTTTGTTTTTTAACAATTTATCATTTATTTGTACATTGATTATCTACTAAGATATATATATTGCTTTGTATTCCATTTCAATAAATTGACATATTAACAAATATATCAACTATTTACTAACATCTATCATACATAATAGTTGTTATATGAGCTTTGTGTTTAAGCAGATCTTATAATATATAATGTTGTTGTACTCACAAAATGATTTTTTTTTTGATTCATATATTTATAGAATAATTATGAGGTTGAATTTTGTTAAACATAATTCTAAACATACATATTTCTCATGCTTCTTACTAACGTGCAAAAACCTCTAATATATATAGTTTTTTTGATGAAAATACTCTTGTATATACCATTACTTATTTTTCCCATTATGTTAAAATGCGGTAGTTTCTACCCAGTTGGTTTTAATTCTGTTTATTAATATTTGGATATCTAACTTTGTTTGCTTAAATAATTAACTCCAATCAATAAGGTTTAAGTATTTTATTTTTCAGTGACACTAAGTTTGATTGCTAATTTTCTATCAATTATGATATATAAAGGACTCATTATTACATTGTCCCTTTTATTTTCCCATATCTAGTTTGTTATTAACTCCTTCATATAATTTTACTTTCAAGTATTCTAGTCAAGTATAACACAGAGTTTGATGCTTTTGTTCGATGTTGCTTCCCTTAGCATCACTTGTCACACCTAATATACATTTGCAAAAAAAAATCAAGGCTTGTATAACCTCACATCTAATGAATTCATGAAAACTTCAAGGTCAATATATTCGTAATTTGTTCCAAGTGTAATTATTGATTTTATTTTATTCCACTGCAATTTTGTTTCCTTCAAATTGGAGCATTTGTTGATTGAGATTCTTTCTCACATAAAGAAAAAAAATCTAATTTTTGTATGCCAAACTGAGTGCCAACTTATATGATTTCTATTCACATCAAGAAGTCCTGATTTCGAAGATTATGATACATTTGGTATGCTTAGATTTATTGCTTTATAGTATTTAAATTTAAATTTTTGTTATTGTTGTTTACATAAATAATGACAGTAGATTTCTTTCATCGTATGTTTCCGCACATGTCAATACTTGAAACGTGCTTTTAGGAAGATTTATTGAAAATATATTTAAATAAGAGGTGATTTCTAACCTAATTATTTCAACATCAATTTTTTTTATTAGGGCTTTTCAATTACAAATGTGAAACTAGCATACTTTTTTAGTAGTTAAGACATCTTTTCTAAGTAATAAGATTTGATTATCGGAAAAATTTACTGACTATTAGTAAAAATAGGTAGTGTATGTTATTATTGCATTTTTCTATTATTTAACATGTAATTTGATGATCATAATCAATTTTTTTGAATTAAGAAAGTTGCAAATGTGTACCAAATAAATAAACAGCCAAGAGCATCATCTTGTTTTCTTTTTTATATATTACATATAATGATAAGTATTTAAAAATGTGTATTAAGATGTAGTGTAGAAATAAATACTCATATTGAGCTTCTATCACCTAATTCACATTTTTGACCCCAATAATCCATTATTGAGATGAATAGATTAGGAATAACCATGATGTATCCTTTTATTATTATGTTAATAAAAAAAGTCTGAAAAGGTGTAACGACCTGATTTTTCGATCCTCAGAATCGACAATATTACGTCCATGGTATTAACATGCCGAACATCTAAATGCTGGAAAACCAAATCATCGGTGGTTAAAGAAAAAGAAGATAGAATAGAATCTCACAATCATAGAGGGTAACATATAAAATATAACAAGTTTCTAAATTTGAATTTTTTTTATTTAATATACATATACAACATCAGAGTAAACAACTAATACTTAATTGGATAGTTATAATAAAACATGTCTGAACTAACTCAGCTTACATCAACAACACTAGCACGATGGAAATAGGAATTTATGGAAATACGTACTGGAATTCAGCTGCTCTCCTAAGCTCCAAGCACCTAACTACCATATCAAATATGCTCGATCTGACCCACGCATTATTGTGAAATAAGGCCCTAAACAATATGGAAAACTAGCGTGAGAGAAGTCAAGTAATTAGGAAATTTATTTCTTATTATTTGATAAACCTTTTGAAATAGAAGGTATCTCGTAAAATCATGCCGCATAAAACACGATGGGGTTTTTACCTTACGATAACTGATATATTTTATAGAAAATCTCACAATACTATAATAATGTCCGAATATAAATACTTATCAATATAATTGAAATAATTACATTAGTTAAATTCCAGTATAATTGGTATAAAAATAAAACCGTAAAAGGCTCGTGTTGGGGTTTGTATTCCATGCTATAGCTGGGCTAATAGGGTACCGCCTATCATAGTACCTCTCTAAATAAGTGCACTGAGGACCTCACCTAGATCCTCTTCCAACATGGGATCGGCCTGCCAATAAATTAATAGTACCAAATACGTTATCACCGTGATTGGGATCAACAACCATAACATAGCATATAGTAATCAAAGGATCAACTGTTCTAGATTGGCGATAAACATACCCTAATGGGGACGACCGACATAGCCTTGCTTCATATCCCATGTTTTAGTTATTACTGGTTGATGAGGCCTGGGTCTATGTTTTTACCTTCCTTCAGCATATTTCACATTGAATGTTATGCACTGGTAACCTCTATCTATACAAATTCTTTAGGAACAAAACGAACAGAAGACATTACCTTTAATACATCCATAAGATTAGTAGCAAGTAACCCTTTCATGTTAACGCTACCTTGAGTTCTCTATCTTTAATAAGTACCACATTTTTTGTTCAGCCGGAATGAAGTAGTTTCCAGATAACTTGGCCTAATCCTAGTCTATTTGAAACAACTTCCGATAATTTCCGGTAAACTCAACCTCGATTTCTTAGAAAATAAAAAGACAACGATAAGAGCGGAGTTTACCTCCTAACCATTTGTTGAGGGATTTTCATATCACTTGTCCTAGCAGAACAAAATGAGGTTCATACGAACAATGAATCATTAACAAGTATGATTGTGATGTATAACTCACGTGTTTCCCTTAGTAAATTTCCAAAGTATATTTTGGTCCAAGTTTGATATTCGATTATTTAACTATCAAATTTCACACAAGAAACAATCAAAGGTTTATTTTCCAAAATAATCACTAACCCTCTTTTAATAAATTTCTTATTAATTAAATTTCAAATCTCTGATGACCAAAACATTCACCTACTTGGCCCTCCATTATACGAATGTTTTTAAATACCAATTAAGATGGTTATTCATTTCTAATTCACCTTTAGTGGTTTACTAGAACTCAAATCACTTCAGTTATGTAACGTCCCATATTTTTACGGTATAATAATTAATTTACTTAATTATTTAAAAAGTGATTTATAAATTTAAATGGTTATTTAATTAAATAATATGGAATATTTTATTAATATTTATAATATAAAAATATATTATAATTCCGAAATAATAAAAAATAGCTGAATTCACAATACAATGTGAATTGGATCATATATAAGGTATAATACAGTTTAGAATTGAATTTGAATAACGAATATATTGTTTAAACGACGTTAGAACGTATAAATTATAATTTAATTATAATCGAGCTCGAAATGGCGCGGCAGTTCGTAATTTGGCGATTCAAACTTCAAACGAATATACAGAATCCGTTTTAAGCCGGATTTCTGTGAAACAAGAAACGTTCGGAGCTGGTGAAGTATATTTTTCTAACTGAAGAGAAAAATTGAGATTTTGTTATGTAGATTTTGATTTATGTCCAAACCAAATTTTCGAAAAGTCACTATGGAATTTCTTTATAATTTATAGCGATTTATTTATATTATAAATGGATTTTTTAATATAAATTGAATATCGATTCAACCGGGATTTGAACATCGAGTTATAAATCTAATTAGAGCTGCATGATATTTTATTGTGAATATATACAATAATATAAATCTATTTATATTTAATTTAATTATTTTTAAATATTTTAATATTTAAATGAGTTTATTTAGGGATTTAAAAAAAGCTAGTTTTGCAAACGACCTCCGTTTTCAACGAAACAAATTTTATTGGATCCGGAATATTAAATTATTGCTAGATTTCAATTGTCGTGATTTTTGGGGTCAGTGTGTGGCCGTACGTATTTTTAATGTGAAAAACACTCAGTATTTTGACTTTAAAAATACGCTGTGTGAGCATACGGACTCGAAGTTCGACGAAACCAGTTTCGTTGGGTCCGTAATGTCGAACTATAGCTGCATGCCCATTTTCATGATTTTTAGGTATCGTATGTTATCATACAAAATTTTAGATTACAAATACAAGTAAAAGTTCAATACAATTTAATATAATAATCAATATAAATTTTTTAAATCTTTCGATAAATACACCACTAACATCTCTAAACTTAATACTTCATTTCTCTGGTCAAACTTATATCCACCGTAGTTCTTCTTTTTCTTCAGTAAAATACCCACTTTGGAAAATCAAATAAATTCAAAGAAAAACCATTAAATAGAGAGATGAGTGTTTTTGAGCTCCTGACATGATTAGCTTCACATCGATACACATAAGCATGGGTTCGGATCATTTTTGGTTCGAGGGTTTCGGAACAGCAGAACTAGGGTTACGATTTTTTGGGAATTTGAAGCCTCGAATCAGGTTTTGAGTATTGTATTTTGGTTCAGGTGAGCGAACGGCACTCGCGTTCGTTCTCTGGTGGGTTTTGAAGGAGATGGCTATCACGAGTTCACTGTTCAGAGCGTGGAGCAGCTCGAAATCGCAGGTTGCAAAAAGAGACCGAGTTCCACCATTTGGGTATAGGTAGAAAGAGAATCGAACGAGATGATTTTAGGTAGTTTTATTTTGATTTATAGTCAAGTATGGAATTGGCATTGTTTTTCTGAAGTTATGGAAATGTTTTAATGGCATACTGGAGTCCGCGAGGTTAAAGATCGGACGTTAGGGCTTGAGTTCGAGTTTGGCATTTTAGGTATGTGAGTGAAGGGTTTTTGAAGAGGATGATCACCGTGTTTTCAGTTCGATTTTTAATGAATTTAGGAGGGAGGACGAGGTGTTTAAAAGTGTCAGAAATGGTGGGTCTTCCACTGGAATTCATTCGAAGGGAATACGTAGTAGGGAGGAAGGAAGTGAGCCGATTGTTATCAGTTGGGCCGGGTTTAAAAGGAAGGGGTAAGGCCGGATTTGATTTAAAATTAAGTAATCTATTTTAAATAACTGTATTACTTATAAACTGAATTTCTCAGTCATACTATATCAGAATTTCGAATGGTCAGATCCGTTGCGATCGTATGGACGAGCGCTACACCCTAGAACTGACTGAGAGTGAATTGAAGCTCGTTACAATTTATGGCCAAATAATTTGTCTGTTTGAATCAACTGACAATTATCGTTATTTACAGATGATCGTCCAATGTGAGTAAATCTCACTAACTCTGTACAGTTTATATTTTTATAAACATAATCTAGTATTGATAAATGATGATTGACTGTTGTATGTTGATTGTTTGGTTGAATTGCTGATGTATTGTTTGAAAGTATAGATAACGATTGTTAGACCAATAAGTGGTTCTAACACCCAAATTGACTAAAATTTCGATAAAATGAGATTAAAAACAGAAAAGAGACACAAGATGTATAGTGGTTCGGCGTTAGAGAGCCTACATCCACTTTATATCACTTTGTTTGATGATGAAGATGAAAATACAACATGATATTCACTCAATCTCACTCAATTTTCATATACATTCACTCAATTATACTCAAAATACACTTTGAAAGATGATTTGGATTGTTTGGGAGTGCTGGAATTCGGTTCTCAAAGATACTCAAACTCTTAGAGTGCCAAAAGATCCTTTCAAACGACCCTTGGGGGTCTATTTATAAACTTCTCCAGAATTCGGTTCGGATCGGGTACACGTGTCCACCATTCCATGACTTTCGGGATCGGATGAGTTCTGGTGTTGCCAGCACATCAACTTAGTGGCCATTGTGGGTAGAAAGTGGATGTAACTGCCCCGAATATTCAGGAGATCGTGGAGTGAAATAGCAGGGTACACTGGGATCGGTTCGGATAGGCTAGCAAATGGGGTTCGGATCGGAGCATCCCATCCGATCCGATCCGGTTTGAATTTTGCCATTCCTCACTTTGTCTCGCTTTGCTTTTCTCTTACTACACCCGATCCGATCCGATTTATAGGCAGATTATATTCTAATACTTGATCTTTTAGCTTTGTGTTGCCTAGTCCACAAAGTAGGCTAACATTTTGCCCTCTCAAAGGATGCTTCTGTTGAAGACGGAGCGTGCTTTGATGTTGTCTGAATACTAGTCCTTGAATTTGAATCGTCAAAAAGTCGTCTCTATTTGTTTGTGAAGATGCGTTACTTCATGAAGTCGTGTCTTTTATCGCTTATATATATGTCGCAGAACACACGATTTATTTTCTTCATTTCTAAACAATCTTAGTAATTCCCCTTAATGACCAGTGATTCTTCCAGGTATGCCTTTTCTTTATTTTTCTTCTGAGTTCGATTCAATTCAAATGCCGAGTTGATACATGAAACTCCCTCCGGTTCGGATTCCGATCCGAACGGCCTCTGCCCTTCGACTCATGATCACTCAAACTAATGGGCTGCAAGTGTTTTCATGGGCTTATGTTCCAGTTTGGACAGGTTCTCATTTAAATCCAACATCGCCGAAATAATGGGCCAAGCATATGTTCAAGGGTTCGGCCTCCGGTTCGAACGGAGTTAAAAGTGGGAATATTAAGGGTCATCTCATACCCTATATAAATTTGCTGCCTCACCTCATTCTTTTCTTTTTCTTTCAATTTCCATCACCTCTCCAGATATCGCCCCAGCAAGAAAACGAAACCCTAAACGCCTAAAAATCCCAAAATCCTCGTTCTAATCCCTGAATTAAAAATATAGGTAGTTTTATAATCTCAAACCATCTCGTTACAATCGTTTTTACAGTTTGGATTTGTTTTTAAATCGGTTGATTTGGGTATGGTTGCTGTTTGGATTCGACGCCATGGCCATCTCCTCCCGTGTCGTCGTCGCTGGTGGCTCCGCCACCACCTCGAGGCACTGGGAGGTTGGAGAGGGTACATGTCCCTTCCTAACTGGAGCTTTGAAAACAGGATTGGGTTTGGTTGTGATTGAGGAGGAAGAGGAAGACGAAGGACATAGGGAATCGGTTCGGGTGAGGAAGCATAGGAGATGGAGGAGAAGAAAAGAGTGAGATGTTCACGAGTCCGGATCGGGTCGGAAAAGAGGGAAGGTGAATCTTACTCCACTAGGTCGGGTCGGAGCAAAAAGCAAAAAAGGGAAACGGAGGTTACTTGACCGGATCGGGTCGGAGGGCAGAACAAAGGAGAAGGGGCGTTGGTATTCAAGCCTATCCGGTCCGCTCCAAAAACATGCTCCCGAACCGATCCGGTTGGACGTCAACTTCTGACCAAAGCACGACTTTGCCTCCGATCCGATCCCATCACGTATACTCGAACCGAACCGAAGCCACCCAACTTAAAGCACAATGCTTTGTCCAATTGGCTAAATCAATATTTGACATAACTTCCGAGTTCATGAACAGTTAGGATAGTGCCCTGCGAACATACACGAACATCAAGAACTATTTTGAACATCATTGCTTTGCCAAAACTTTGCATTACACTTTCAAGTGTTAACTTTACATCTTCTGCACATACTGCACATACTTTAGCTCACATACGTGCACAGGGGGACGCGGGCTAATTTACTCTAACTTCTGTTATTACTTCTTCGATAGTTTAGTGATCATGGCCGAAAGACATTCTTCTAGACTGACAGAAAAGAAAGAGGTCCCAGAGACATCCAGTAAAGTCACTCTTGACGACATATCTTCTTCCTCAGACCCTGAATGGGACGACGGGGGATCAGATTATGAAGTACAGGCGCATAACAGCGAAACGCCCTCTGACAGTGAAGTTTCTCTGGGCTATGAAGAGGAAGGAGGGGTTGGAGATAATCGAGCTCCTAACGAATTTGAATCTTCCATCATATTGGAATCACCTCAAGTTTCTGTTGAATCGATGATTGACAACGACAGACTTACCCGAATACGCTTAAAGCACAGGATACTGAAAAAGGATACCCTGGTGCCATCGAAGACTGGCCGTTCTCATAATCCTCCGGAGGGATTTATGGAAATCACCCGATTTATATGCATGGTTGGAGCTATTCCACCATTTTCTCCTTTTGCCGTCGACTTTCTAAGACAGATGCGGATTGCCCCCATGCAGCTGCATCCCAACTCCTACGCTTACCTGTATACCTTATATGTAGCATATGCGAGATCTTAGGCACAGAGCTCACTTTTGATGACGTTCATTTCTTTTATAGCTTCAAGCATCGGACTAGAGAAACTCCTTCTTTCTCTTACTTCGAGTCTGTCCCAAAAAGGAAAATAATTTCAGCACCGTTCAGCAGCAAGGCCGGCGATTCCAAGCTGGAATGGTTTTATATAATGCAACAGCCGGGGTGTGCTAGGAGATGAACAAAATTGAGTAGGGCACTTGTTTTCTAAATCTCAACTCTGAATGTCCACGCCACCACATTAATCCGTTTTCTTTTTGTTTGCAGTTGATAATCCAAAACAAATATCGGGTCAAGTATATTTTGATCGGATGCATCAGCTCCTCAATGGTGACCAAAAATTTCTAACTATCGACGAGGTCCTCAAGGACGAATACCTTCATCACCAAGGGCTGTTGTCTATTACCCGCAGCATAGGTCACGGGTTAGGTCCATATGTATATATCCCTCCGGTGGATGTAATTCCAGAAATGGGCGAGAGCTCGAAAGGCCCCACCATGCCACTTCGAACTTCACCTTCTCCAAGTTCGACTCAAGACGATGAGCTGGCTAACATACCTGAAAAGCGCCGAGAAGGGTACATCACCCCTGGGGATGCTATTTCTTCTGAAAAATCAGTGTCTCCTAAAGGACCGCCAGTAGACGCTTCCCAAGGAGATGCCCCGACTACTGATAACCCTATATTCCAGGGTTTGGGAGATCACCCCTTAACTGAAACTATCTACACTTCCGAGGATTTTGGCACAAATCCTTTAGTTTTTACATCTTCAGAGGAGACTACTCCTGTTAAGGCCAAATAGCCCACTCGCACTGGCTCGGCTTCAGACTCTGGTTTGTCAGAGGGGGGACACCACTTAAGATGCACTTAACACAATAGCACCCCACTTCACAACACTTACTACTTATGAGAATACTGGTTCTGAATTCCACTTACATTGTTGTGCAGGTACAATGTCTCGTGCTCACTATGACATCAGGAAACTACGCCGTAGCATGACCAGACCCCCTCATGATGTTGAGCATGATCATCGCGAAAGCCGCGGTAGGGAGGATAGAAGGCCTTATGATTCTTATCAGTTGCGGACCTCTCGCTCTCGCTCTCCCGTTCGGTCAGATCCAGAGCGATATAAGGGCTACCAAGGTCTTCCAGGAGATGACACGTTGCAGTCAAAGGACCAAATCTCTTCTCAAGAAAAACGTAGTAGGGAAAGGAGCCCGCCGAGAGATACCGACTCGCGAAGCAAACGCAAGGTTCCTGCTAAGCGGCCTAGAAAGGGTGAGAAGGCCATTGAGCCCTCCACACATAAGGATACCGAGCTGACATTCCCTGCACCTCCACCATTGGATGCTGAAACTGCATTTAAGCGGGCGTATCTGGAGGAGCAGTTTCCCGAACACTACTTTGAAAACTTGACTTTCTTACATGCTCTTGAACCTATTTCCTCGAGGTGGGCAGACGAGACCAAAGCAAAAATTGACGCAGTCGAGAAACAATATTCAGGGATGTTCAAGTATTCGCGTAACCTTTCCAGAATCATCCGAAATCTAATCACGGATACTAACTCGATGCCGAAGACCGCGGAAGATGACGCAAAGGCCTTGAAAAATTTAGGGAAAGACCTTGAGGATACACAGGCCCAACTTGCTATCGCTCAATGGGATGTTGCTAGCTTCAAGCAACAATTTGAAGATCTACAAAAACGTTATCATGACTTGCTCGAGTCCCATACTCAAGAGCGTTCGGAGCTGAAAAAGCAAGCAGAAGACGCCAAGTCAGATACTGCCAAAATGCAACTTGCTTACGCTGACCTTGAGCGAGAAAAGGCTGAGTCAGCGAAGAAAAACGCCGAATTGGAGAAGAAAAGCGCTGACTTGGCTTCCAAATTGATGGAGGCCGAGAACAGGGCTGCCCTGGCGGAGGGTAATGTTGAAAGTGTCATCAAGTCAGCCGAAGAGTCCCGCAAGCAGCTGGCAGAGGCCCAGGAGGATGTGCAGGGCTTTGGTGAATTACTGATCGAATTTTTTGCACACATAATCCGTCACCGAAACATCTCTTGGATCGATGATTATCCGACTACCTTGGTTCATGTGTGGAGCCAAATTGTTGAATGGGAGGAAGAAGAACTCAAGGTAGATTCCATCGATGAGGACAAACTCATGGAAAAATATCTAAGAGATGACGAGCCGGCAAGTCTAGCTGAGGGGCGTCGCCTGATTGCTGCTGCCATGCAGGAGGAAAAGCGGAAGGTTAAACAAAAGGACATCTTGGAGGCTGGTTCTTCTTCCACTACCGCTGAAACTTCTGAAGTAGAGGGATATTGTAACAACCCGGAAAATCTGGGCCAGTTTAAAATTTTTATTTTGGCAATTTTAGCGAATTTTGAATATTTAAAATAGATTATTTTAAATAATATCGACGAGAAATCTATTTTGAATATAATTCGAACGTATATATTATACGCGTCGTCGTTAGAATAAAAATAATTATATATAATTATAAAAGGAATTGAAAATGGCGCGGTAGTTCGATAATTCGATTTCAAACTTCAATTGAATGTACCGGGTGCAAAACAATCCGGATTTTAGTGAAACCAAAAATAATGGAATCTAATAGTGAATATCTTTCCAACGAAGTTGAGAAACTGAGATTCCACTTTATAAATGATGAGATATGTCCAGTTGAAATTTAGAAATAGTCGCTGTGGAATTTATATATATTTTAATATAATATAAGGCCCTTAAAAATAGCAATTTTGCAAACGACCTCGGATTTCGACGAAACCAGTTTTGTTGGGTCCGTGATGTTAAGTTATTGCTAGGTTTCAAATTTCATAATTTTTCGAATCAATATGTGAGCGTGGCAAAGGAAAACGCGTTTGACCAGTTTCAGTTGATTTTAATCGACTGGAAATTGGCCATTTTTCAAACGGTCTCAGAATTCGACGAAACTAGTTTTGTTAGGACCGTATCGTCAATACGAAGCTAGAAAATATTTTTCAGGAATTTTTCTAGTGAGTATGTGACCCCGGTAATTTGAAATGGACGTTTAAAATTCAATATAGTGATTTAAATGTAAATTCAAAGGAAACTGATTGTAACGATCAAATCAGCCTGCGATACATATCCCATTGTGTTCGGAATGGGGGTAAAACGCTATGGACGACAGGAGGTGGGTCTCGTTTTGATGACGTATGTAAAAGTCAACTTTTAATGATAATAAAATAATAAATAAAATAATAATAAAAAAAAAAAGAAAATCCTTCTCCCTTATATCTGCTGGCCCCCCCCCCCTCGATATTTTCTCAGAAGAAAAAAAAAACAAAAAAAAAGGAAATCGCGATCGCCCCCCCCCCCCCCGATCCAGCATCGCCGCCCTCCGCCACGACGCCATCGCCCGACCACCCCTGGCCCACCGCCCCTCCGCACTCCCTCTCCGATCCTCTCCAGACCCCGAACCTCACCAACCCGCCACCAAACCCCAAATCGATCAAGAATTCCGCCGCCCCCTTCCATCAAACCACCGCAATGACCCACCGCACCCCATGCCACCGTGGATCCCTCCACCTACACCTCAGGCCGCCGCAACCACCAGTGAACCCCCCCCCCCCCCTTCGCTGACCAAAAGAAAAAAAAAAGAAACCTGTAAGTTTTCCTTTGAAAACTGTTTTTTTCTGTTATTTGGAAACTGTTTTTTTTTTTTTTCTTTCTGATTTTTAGTTTACTGTTTTTGTTTTTCTGATTTTTAATTTTAGAAAAAAAAGTTAAAACTGAATTTTAAAAAGTTAAAACTGAATTTTAAAAAGTTAGAACTTTATTTTAAAAAAATTAAAACTGAATTTTAAAAAGTTAAAACTGTTTTTTTTTTATAAAGGCTTTAAACTGATTTTTATTTTCAGTTAAAAGAAAAAGATTCAAACTTTAAAAAAGAAAAAGATTCAAACTTTAAAAAGAAAAAGATTCAAACTTTAAATAGAAAAGGCCATACCTTTTTATGGAAAAGACGGAATTTTTATTGAGTAGGAGAAGTAAGATACGATTTTTATATTTTTAAAGCAATAAAAATATAATTTTTAAATCATAGGAATATTAAAAATATAATCTTTATACTAAAAATTCGATTTTTATATATTGAACTTTGAAATAAAAATTCGATTTTTATATATTGAACTTCGAACTAAAAATTCGATTTTTATATATTGAACTTTGAAATAAAAATTCGATTTTTATATATTGAACTTTGAAATAAAAATTCGATTTTTATATATTGAACTTTGAAATAAAAATTCGATTTTTATATATTGAACTTTGAAATAAAAATTCGATTTTTATATATTGAACTTTGAAATAAAAATTCGATTTTTATATATTGAACTTTGAAATAAAAATTCGATTTTTATATATTGAACTTCGAAATAAAAATTCGATTTTTATATATTGAATAGCGAGGTAAAAATGTGATTTTTACGTATGTAGTGAAAGCAGCAACGAAGGTGACAAAAAGGCGAAACGACAAAGACTTCTGCAAAAGAAGAGTCGAGATGGTTGGATAGCTAAAAGTGAGAATTTCTCACCTTTCAATTTATTTATTTTCTAGTTATATATATACTAGGATGCAGACGGTGCTTAGTAGCACCCGACACCCGTCCACAGACCATGGACTTGTTTGTTTGGCTGTTTGGTTATTGATTGTGATATTGGTTTGAATGTGGTTTGTGGTGTGGAAAATCGAATCGATAAATTGGTTAGGATTAGACGTGCGCCGTTATAAGGCGAAGGAGTAAGGCTAGGTTAGACACTTACTCCAAATTTTGTGGTTTGCATAATAAAATTGATATGATTGATGTGTGAATGGCGTGGGCCTTCACTAGACCGGGGATAAGGCTAGGCCTCGTCCCGTTTCTAGTATCGTGCCGTTATGCCGCCGAAATTTTCTAAAATATGTTAGAAAAATAAAAATATCATTTTATTTAAAGAATGAACTGAATAGAAATTCATATGTTGGAATAAAATGTTTTATCGTTAAAAATATAATTTTTAACGTGAAAGTGAATAAAATAGAATAGTCATTTACAAACCAGACGGTTTGTTTATGTACACCTATTTGAAGGACGTTGATTGGGTCGATAAATTTTACACATCGCCTAACTGCACAAATAAAATATGTGTTTGATTGTTTGAAACCCCACACGGGTGTTGGGATGAAATTTGAAGTTCACTCATCCTGATTGAGTAAATATGTCGATCGATTGATTGACAGGCTGTTATGAGCGTTGAATATCTATATTTGATGCTTATACAGTGTAGTGCACTTTGGTTGATGGTTGATTATTTTTCAATGCTATTATATACATGTGTTGTATGGAATCCATATAATTAACGTTATATGGTAACTGATTGGGCCTCATTCCAATTTGAAAAATAAAGAATATTTGAAAATAGAAATTTATGAAACCGTGTTGATTAGATTGACGCCATTTTGACGTGAACGATATTTATATCGATTTTATTCATTTTAAAATGAATATTGAAAAGTGATTTCGAAGTCGAATATTTCGAAATGAATGGAATTGAAAACGATTTCGAAATGAATATTGAAAAGTGATTTCGAAGTCGAATATTTCGAAATGAATGGAATTGAAAACGATTTCGAAATGAATTGAATTGAAAACGATTTCGAAATGAATTGAATTGAAAACGATTTCGAAATGAATTGAATTGAAAATGATTTCGAAATGAATTGAATTGAAAACGATTTCGAAATGAATTGAATTGAAAATGATTTCGAAATGAATTGAATTGAAAACGATTTCGAAATGAATTGAATTGAAAACGATTTCGAAATGAATTGAATTGAAAACGATTTCGAAATGAATTGAATTGAAAACGATTTCGAAATGAATTGAATTGAAAATGATTTCGAAATGAATTGAATTGAAAACGATTTCGAAATGAATTGAATTGAAAACGATTTCGAAATGAATTGAATTGAAAACGATTTCGAAATGAATTGAATTGAAAACGAATTGAAATGAATTCGAATTGAATTGAAATTTGAATTGAATAGAAATGAATTTTGAAACGAATTTATAAAGAAGAATTCAACTTCGATTTGAATTGAAATATAAGTTGAAATTGTTTTTGAAACGAATTTAAAACTATTTATATAATTCGTTTTAAATAAAAATCGACGAAATATATATTATATATATTATATATATAATATAATGGCCTGAATAGAACGCGCCGCGCCGCGGCAGTTCGCGAATTTCGACCATTTATTTCAAACGGACATTACGGGAGATCCGACCGTCGGATTCTCCTAAAATCGGAACCGTTGGGTTCGTATCGAAAAGAGCTTTCTAACGAATATTAGAAATTTGAAATCTAACGGTTGGATTTGGAATTATGTCCAAATCAAATTCGAAAAAGGTCGTTGTAAGTGCAGTTCGATGGCCATTGGTGGAAATCGACTGTACGGGCCTTGATAAAATTATTAAAAATAGTAATAATTTGTGTAAAATCATAAGAAATGATTTAGAAAGAGTTGGGATGAAAAACTCCCTATTTGAAAAGATAAAAATAGATTTTTATCGAAATGAACTAGTTTTGAACTAGAATTATAATTCTATTTATTTTTAAATAAATAAATTGAATTTGAAAAGGGTTTTGAAAATAACCAAAATTTCCAATGATTGCATTGGAGTGGATTTGAATCGAAATTGTCTTCGGAATATTTCGATGTTGGAATTCGTGATTATACAGGTGTTATGGAAATTTGAAAGATATATATTTATATCGTTATTTCCAATACGACATTTGTTAGTCGTAGAATTTGATATTGAATATAAGCCGATATATTTTCTATTCAAGAGCCTTGTATTGAATATCGAATGTGATTTGGGTTTGTCGTGAATGGTGTCTTCACTAACACTGTTCTTGAACCCAGTTGAGAAAAGATTAAATCTTTTTATTTAGATTTAATGAAGTGTACCAATTAAATAATATTTAATTGGAATTGAATTGATATTGATTTTTGGGTTTATCGTGAACAGTGTTTTAAATAACACTTGTTCTTTAACCCGATAATTAATGGGATGTGACTTTGGGTTTATCGTGAACCGTGTTTTAAATGACACTGATTCTTTAACCCAGTCACAGATTAAAACTAAGTGGAGTTTTAATGAATCTTTAATTAGATTGAAAAGATCGAGAATGGAGTATCACCAGTTTTGCTCCAGGCGATAGTTAAATCTTTAATTAGATTTGAATGTGAAATTTAGAAACTAACTGGCGGTTAGCCAAGCAGAATGGTTTTCTGGATATTGATCTGATGTTGGTTTCGGCCTTCGGGGTTAATATTTGGGGAATTATTCTCTTGATTAATTTACGGTTAGTGACTAATGAATTGGAATGAGGCGTATGTTGTGTTTGTGTAACACTTTTATAATATATACGCGAGTTATTCGGAAAGACCGGGTTTATCCCATTCTGAATAACTGACACGACGATAAGTCGAAGATGAAGACGATGGTCGAAGACCGGAGGTCTTCACGTCGTTTGGGTGATAACTGATGATCTTGATTGGGCTGTACACCCAAGAAGATGGAAACAGTTAGTGATCGTCCAGACGTACTTGGAGATCGATGGATATGCGGGGTACTAGGTGCCTCCGGTTTCGTTCAGACCCAGAACGGACTTGTAAATGGACTGTGTGTCTGACATCGGATTTCATTCTGTGTGACTGATATCGGTTGCATAAGATGGTTTGCCTGTGTGGCATGCTAAGATGCAAATGATCAAGGCTTCTGTTGAAAAGCAAAGTCTTGTGGTGATGATCAAAGCACGGCCTTTGTGGCGTAGCTTTGTGTAACGTTTACCTCGCGTGTTTCACACCAGGTATGAACCAAAAACGGGAGACGGACCTCAGGGAGGACTTGCGTTTCTTTCTAGTTAGAAGTGGCGTCAGTGGTTTTACACGCCCTGACGAGTTTGACTTATGTGGTTGTTGCTGTTGCGAGGCGCCTCGGATTGATCGGTCGTTCTCGAACCGATGGAGTCATTCGTTGGCTCATTGACACCCCAAAGGGTGGGGAAACGCAGTGTTCAGGCATTTTAATCCACATCGGTGGACCGGCCCTGACGATCCAAGGGCCCACCTGTGTCTGGGTCCTGAGACACGGACTAGAGCGTCTCGAATCGGTTGAGGATCTTGCCCCTAGCCTCGGTTCATAGAAGGAAATCCAATTTCCAAATACGTGACTTTGCGGTTTTATTTGTAAACCTATATATGGCGACATGATATATGGTACCCATGCCGCCTATGATTGATACTTATGATTTGAAGTTGTTTGACACACTATGCACTTATAGTAGTATCAAATGATTTGTTTTAAACGTATCAAGCATTCTTTGGCTGTTATAAGGGAAAACCCTATCCCCCGGCTTGCGTTTGCATTGTGTGATAGGACCTGGGTCTTATAACAGCTTCATTTTTCCTTATTTAGCATTGCGCTGTTTGTTTTATGCACTGGTATTCTTGGGAGGAAACCCGTTCCGTGTTATACGGCGTGGTCCCTTGATTTACCTGATTTAAAATAAAGATTAATAACTGTTTTAGTTCTCACACCAGTCACATGACTGACCTGGAGTTTATTGTTTTAACCTAAACTCTGGGTGCCCCTATTTTGACACGGGCAGCTAGTAGTTTCGGTTTTGCAGATTTATATTCACAGGATCCTGGTTTACAGCTGGAACGATATCCGGAAAGCTTTGTATCCGTATATCTCTTCTAGTTGTGTATTGTATTATTTTCCGCTGCTATGAATTTAAATGTAATTTAAATCTCTGATATTTCTGTGTAATATTCTTTTATACTCTGTATATTCTTGTAATCTGATGTATTGTTGTTATATACAATGAAATGTTCTTCTGTATGCGTTCTGTTGTGGTTTGTTCTCGAACTATCCGTCGCTTTCCTTTACGGGGAGGTTACGGGTCTTCACAGTTGGTATCAGAGCTTTGGTTTACAAAGCTAGAGAACCAGACACATTAGAACCCTACGAAAGAATTCATCAGGTATTGGATTAGTAATATCCAATTAGAATGACTCGTTAGAGATGGGATCAGTAGTATCCTAGAACGAGTGTGAAGAGTATATTTTTAAAATGAAAACAAATTTTTGTTTTGAAATTTAAAATCAATTATTCGTATTTGATTATTTAGTTTATATTGAGTTGGACAATCCAGTATATAAAGGTTTTGCGTATACGTCTGATCCACGTGTATTTGAAATTTTAATATATTGGATAGATATAGCAACACACTCTAGTCGCCCGAAGATGATATTGATGATAGCGATCGCATCATCAACATTTATATTCGTGTTTCGAAGGTGTGATTTCTATATATTTCCATTAGACTGGTGTGAGAACCAAAACTAATATAGTTAGAACACTTTGTTGTGAATTGGCATCAAAACATGATTTTCTTTATATGTATCAAAAGTTATGAATTTGAAATTCTAGTTCACTAATTGATTGATGTTTGTGTTGTTTGTTCATTTGTTTGCTAATTTTGAACCATTTAGCCTAATTTGATCAAATATTGAACTGTATTGAAAATTGGTCGCATTTGCTTGCATATATGTACTTATATTGAACAGGTCATAGCAAGGAGGCTAGAGCCAGAGAATAAAATTTGTTTGCCCGACAAATAGGTACATGTTTACTACATAATTTCCTGTTTTGTTTGGGTGATGATGATTTTGTGAGCCTATTGGCTAGCCGCTTGGCTTTTTCTTTTTCTTTTTGAGATCTGAAGGACCGGGAACGCTATTTGCAATTTCCCGATGCTCCCATTGCAGGGGAGGTTATGGCGAAATTTTTCAAAAATTTAGGGTGTTAGCCAAATTTTAGAAATTCTCAGAAACTAAAGAGTTGGAGAATGGAAGCCACATCGAACGTAGAGTTGAATAATCAAACCACTTTCGACTTTGTTCCTTTTCGGGGACGAAAAGTTTTAAGTGGGGGAGATTGTAACAACCCGGAAAATCTGGGCCAGTTTAAAATTTTTATTTTGGCAATTTTAGCGAATTTTGAATATTTAAAATAGATTATTTTAAATAATATCGACGAGAAATCTATTTTGAATATAATTCGAACGTATATATTATACGCGTCGTCGTTAGAATAAAAATAATTATATATAATTATAAAAGGAATTGAAAATGGCGCGGTAGTTCGATAATTCGATTTCAAACTTCAATTGAATGTACCGGGTGCAAAACAATCCGGATTTTAGTGAAACCAAAAATAATGGAATCTAATAGTGAATATCTTTCCAACGAAGTTGAGAAACTGAGATTCCACTTTATAAATGATGAGATATGTCCAGTTGAAATTTAGAAATAGTCGCTGTGGAATTTATATATATTTTAATATAATATAAGGCCCTTAAAAATAGCAATTTTGCAAACGACCTCGGATTTCGACGAAACCAGTTTTGTTGGGTCCGTGATGTTAAGTTATTGCTAGGTTTCAAATTTCATAATTTTTCGAATCAATATGTGAGCGTGGCAAAGGAAAACGCGTTTGACCAGTTTCAGTTGATTTTAATCGACTGGAAATTGGCCATTTTTCAAACGGTCTCAGAATTCGACGAAACTAGTTTTGTTAGGACCGTATCGTCAATACGAAGCTAGAAAATATTTTTCAGGAATTTTTCTAGTGAGTATGTGACCCCGGTAATTTGAAATGGACGTTTAAAATTCAATATAGTGATTTAAATGTAAATTCAAAGGAAACTGATTGTAACGATCAAATCAGCCTGCGATACATATCCCATTGTGTTCGGAATGGGGGTAAAACGCTATGGACGACAGGAGGTGGGTCTCGTTTTGATGACGTATGTAAAAGTCAACTTTTAATGATAATAAAATAATAAATAAAATAATAATAAAAAAAAAAGAAAATCCTTCTCCCTTATATCTGCTGGCCCCCCCCCTCGATATTTTCTCAGAAGAAAAAAAAAACAAAAAAAAAGGAAATCGCGATCGCCCCCCCCCCCCCCCCCCGATCCAGCATCGCCGCCCTCCGCCACGACGCCATCGCCCGACCACCCCTGGCCCACCGCCCCTCCGCACTCCCTCTCCGATCCTCTCCAGACCCCGAACCTCACCAACCCGCCACCAAACCCCAAATCGATCAAGAATTCCGCCGCCCCCTTCCATCAAACCACCGCAATGACCCACCGCACCCCATGCCACCGTGGATCCCTCCACCTACACCTCAGGCCGCCGCAACCACCAGTGAACCCCCCCCCCCCCCCCCCTTCGCTGACCAAAAGAAAAAAAAAAGAAACCTGTAAGTTTTCCTTTGAAAACTGTTTTTTTCTGTTATTTGGAAACTGTTTTTTTTTTTCTTTCTGATTTTTAGTTTACTGTTTTTGTTTTTCTGATTTTTAATTTTAGAAAAAAAAGTTAAAACTGAATTTTAAAAAGTTAAAACTGAATTTTAAAAAGTTAGAACTTTATTTTAAAAAAATTAAAACTGAATTTTAAAAAGTTAAAACTGTTTTTTTTTATAAAGGCTTTAAACTGATTTTTATTTTCAGTTAAAAGAAAAAGATTCAAACTTTAAAAAAGAAAAAGATTCAAACTTTAAAAAGAAAAAGATTCAAACTTTAAATAGAAAAGGCCATACCTTTTTATGGAAAAGACGGAATTTTTATTGAGTAGGAGAAGTAAGATACGATTTTTATATTTTTAAAGCAATAAAAATATAATTTTTAAATCATAGGAATATTAAAAATATAATCTTTATACTAAAAATTCGATTTTTATATATTGAACTTTGAAATAAAAATTCGATTTTTATATATTGAACTTCGAACTAAAAATTCGATTTTTATATATTGAACTTTGAAATAAAAATTCGATTTTTATATATTGAACTTTGAAATAAAAATTCGATTTTTATATATTGAACTTTGAAATAAAAATTCGATTTTTATATATTGAACTTTGAAATAAAAATTCGATTTTTATATATTGAACTTTGAAATAAAAATTCGATTTTTATATATTGAACTTTGAAATAAAAATTCGATTTTTATATATTGAACTTCGAAATAAAAATTCGATTTTTATATATTGAATAGCGAGGTAAAAATGTGATTTTTACGTATGTAGTGAAAGCAGCAACGAAGGTGACAAAAAGGCGAAACGACAAAGACTTCTGCAAAAGAAGAGTCGAGATGGTTGGATAGCTAAAAGTGAGAATTTCTCACCTTTCAATTTATTTATTTTCTAGTTATATATATACTAGGATGCAGACGGTGCTTAGTAGCACCCGACACCCGTCCACAGACCATGGACTTGTTTGTTTGGCTGTTTGGTTATTGATTGTGATATTGGTTTGAATGTGGTTTGTGGTGTGGAAAATCGAATCGATAAATTGGTTAGGATTAGACGTGCGCCGTTATAAGGCGAAGGAGTAAGGCTAGGTTAGACACTTACTCCAAATTTTGTGGTTTGCATAATAAAATTGATATGATTGATGTGTGAATGGCGTGGGCCTTCACTAGACCGGGGATAAGGCTAGGCCTCGTCCCGTTTCTAGTATCGTGCCGTTATGCCGCCGAAATTTTCTAAAATATGTTAGAAAAATAAAAATATCATTTTATTTAAAGAATGAACTGAATAGAAATTCATATGTTGGAATAAAATGTTTTATCGTTAAAAATATAATTTTTAACGTGAAAGTGAATAAAATAGAATAGTCATTTACAAACCAGACGGTTTGTTTATGTACACCTATTTGAAGGACGTTGATTGGGTCGATAAATTTTACACATCGCCTAACTGCACAAATAAAATATGTGTTTGATTGTTTGAAACCCCACACGGGTGTTGGGATGAAATTTGAAGTTCACTCATCCTGATTGAGTAAATATGTCGATCGATTGATTGACAGGCTGTTATGAGCGTTGAATATCTATATTTGATGCTTATACAGTGTAGTGCACTTTGGTTGATGGTTGATTATTTTTCAATGCTATTATATACATGTGTTGTATGGAATCCATATAATTAACGTTATATGGTAACTGATTGGGCCTCATTCCAATTTGAAAAATAAAGAATATTTGAAAATAGAAATTTATGAAACCGTGTTGATTAGATTGACGCCATTTTGACGTGAACGATATTTATATCGATTTTATTCATTTTAAAATGAATATTGAAAAGTGATTTCGAAGTCGAATATTTCGAAATGAATGGAATTGAAAACGATTTCGAAATGAATATTGAAAAGTGATTTCGAAGTCGAATATTTCGAAATGAATGGAATTGAAAACGATTTCGAAATGAATTGAATTGAAAACGATTTCGAAATGAATTGAATTGAAAACGATTTCGAAATGAATTGAATTGAAAATGATTTCGAAATGAATTGAATTGAAAACGATTTCGAAATGAATTGAATTGAAAATGATTTCGAAATGAATTGAATTGAAAACGATTTCGAAATGAATTGAATTGAAAACGATTTCGAAATGAATTGAATTGAAAACGATTTCGAAATGAATTGAATTGAAAACGATTTCGAAATGAATTGAATTGAAAATGATTTCGAAATGAATTGAATTGAAAACGATTTCGAAATGAATTGAATTGAAAACGATTTCGAAATGAATTGAATTGAAAACGATTTCGAAATGAATTGAATTGAAAACGAATTGAAATGAATTCGAATTGAATTGAAATTTGAATTGAATAGAAATGAATTTTGAAACGAATTTATAAAGAAGAATTCAACTTCGATTTGAATTGAAATATAAGTTGAAATTGTTTTTGAAACGAATTTAAAACTATTTATATAATTCGTTTTAAATAAAAATCGACGAAATATATATTATATATATTATATATATAATATAATGGCCTGAATAGAACGCGCCGCGCCGCGGCAGTTCGCGAATTTCGACCATTTATTTCAAACGGACATTACGGGAGATCCGACCGTCGGATTCTCCTAAAATCGGAACCGTTGGGTTCGTATCGAAAAGAGCTTTCTAACGAATATTAGAAATTTGAAATCTAACGGTTGGATTTGGAATTATGTCCAAATCAAATTCGAAAAAGGTCGTTGTAAGTGCAGTTCGATGGCCATTGGTGGAAATCGACTGTACGGGCCTTGATAAAATTATTAAAAATAGTAATAATTTGTGTAAAATCATAAGAAATGATTTAGAAAGAGTTGGGATGAAAAACTCCCTATTTGAAAAGATAAAAATAGATTTTTATCGAAATGAACTAGTTTTGAACTAGAATTATAATTCTATTTATTTTTAAATAAATAAATTGAATTTGAAAAGGGTTTTGAAAATAACCAAAATTTCCAATGATTGCATTGGAGTGGATTTGAATCGAAATTGTCTTCGGAATATTTCGATGTTGGAATTCGTGATTATACAGGTGTTATGGAAATTTGAAAGATATATATTTATATCGTTATTTCCAATACGACATTTGTTAGTCGTAGAATTTGATATTGAATATAAGCCGATATATTTTCTATTCAAGAGCCTTGTATTGAATATCGAATGTGATTTGGGTTTGTCGTGAATGGTGTCTTCACTAACACTGTTCTTGAACCCAGTTGAGAAAAGATTAAATCTTTTTATTTAGATTTAATGAAGTGTACCAATTAAATAATATTTAATTGGAATTGAATTGATATTGATTTTTGGGTTTATCGTGAACAGTGTTTTAAATAACACTTGTTCTTTAACCCGATAATTAATGGGATGTGACTTTGGGTTTATCGTGAACCGTGTTTTAAATGACACTGATTCTTTAACCCAGTCACAGATTAAAACTAAGTGGAGTTTTAATGAATCTTTAATTAGATTGAAAAGATCGAGAATGGAGTATCACCAGTTTTGCTCCAGGCGATAGTTAAATCTTTAATTAGATTTGAATGTGAAATTTAGAAACTAACTGGCGGTTAGCCAAGCAGAATGGTTTTCTGGATATTGATCTGATGTTGGTTTCGGCCTTCGGGGTTAATATTTGGGGAATTATTCTCTTGATTAATTTACGGTTAGTGACTAATGAATTGGAATGAGGCGTATGTTGTGTTTGTGTAACACTTTTATAATATATACGCGAGTTATTCGGAAAGACCGGGTTTATCCCATTCTGAATAACTGACACGACGATAAGTCGAAGATGAAGACGATGGTCGAAGACCGGAGGTCTTCACGTCGTTTGGGTGATAACTGATGATCTTGATTGGGCTGTACACCCAAGAAGATGGAAACAGTTAGTGATCGTCCAGACGTACTTGGAGATCGATGGATATGCGGGGTACTAGGTGCCTCCGGTTTCGTTCAGACCCAGAACGGACTTGTAAATGGACTGTGTGTCTGACATCGGATTTCATTCTGTGTGACTGATATCGGTTGCATAAGATGGTTTGCCTGTGTGGCATGCTAAGATGCAAATGATCAAGGCTTCTGTTGAAAAGCAAAGTCTTGTGGTGATGATCAAAGCACGGCCTTTGTGGCGTAGCTTTGTGTAACGTTTACCTCGCGTGTTTCACACCAGGTATGAACCAAAAACGGGAGACGGACCTCAGGGAGGACTTGCGTTTCTTTCTAGTTAGAAGTGGCGTCAGTGGTTTTACACGCCCTGACGAGTTTGACTTATGTGGTTGTTGCTGTTGCGAGGCGCCTCGGATTGATCGGTCGTTCTCGAACCGATGGAGTCATTCGTTGGCTCATTGACACCCCAAAGGGTGGGGAAACGCAGTGTTCAGGCATTTTAATCCACATCGGTGGACCGGCCCTGACGATCCAAGGGCCCACCTGTGTCTGGGTCCTGAGACACGGACTAGAGCGTCTCGAATCGGTTGAGGATCTTGCCCCTAGCCTCGGTTCATAGAAGGAAATCCAATTTCCAAATACGTGACTTTGCGGTTTTATTTGTAAACCTATATATGGCGACATGATATATGGTACCCATGCCGCCTATGATTGATACTTATGATTTGAAGTTGTTTGACACACTATGCACTTATAGTAGTATCAAATGATTTGTTTTAAACGTATCAAGCATTCTTTGGCTGTTATAAGGGAAAACCCTATCCCCCGGCTTGCGTTTGCATTGTGTGATAGGACCTGGGTCTTATAACAGCTTCATTTTTCCTTATTTAGCATTGCGCTGTTTGTTTTATGCACTGGTATTCTTGGGAGGAAACCCGTTCCGTGTTATACGGCGTGGTCCCTTGATTTACCTGATTTAAAATAAAGATTAATAACTGTTTTAGTTCTCACACCAGTCACATGACTGACCTGGAGTTTATTGTTTTAACCTAAACTCTGGGTGCCCCTATTTTGACACGGGCAGCTAGTAGTTTCGGTTTTGCAGATTTATATTCACAGGATCCTGGTTTACAGCTGGAACGATATCCGGAAAGCTTTGTATCCGTATATCTCTTCTAGTTGTGTATTGTATTATTTTCCGCTGCTATGTATTTAAATGTAATTTAAATCTCTGATATTTCTGTGTAATATTCTTTTATACTCTGTATATTCTTGTAATCTGATGTATTGTTGTTATATACAATGAAATGTTCTTCTGTATGCGTTCTGTTGTGGTTTGTTCTCGAACTATCCGTCGCTTTCCTTTACGGGGAGGTTACGGGTCTTCACAGATATGATCCCGAAAACCCGGCGATCGCTCAGGCATCTCTTTTATCTCCTATTCCTGAGTCGGTTTCAGAGACGGCAGCTACTCCAGTTGAGAAATCATCGGAAGGTATTTCTACCTTTTCACCCTAATTTGTCAAAGCTGTCTCCACTTTCCATCACATAGTCAGGCAATCGATGAAGGACCCTTTATTTTCTCCCGAGTTGATAACTATTACTTCTCATTCCGCAGGTGCTGAACCATCCGATAAGACAGACGTGCCTCAGGGGACCACCGCCGGAACAGAATCCGCTGAGAAAGCTGAAGGAGAGAAAGATAAGGCTGATGCCCCCCATGATGACAAGATGATAGCCGCCTTGAAAGATGATGGCAGTGGCGAGGAGCATGAGGAAGACCCTGAGGTGGCTATAGTTGGGGAATCAAGGAGCGTTGATGACATCACTTTAGCTGCACTGAAAGCCGAACAAGACAAACGTATGCAGCTTAAAGTTGAAGACCTAGACCTCGAAAGCCTTAAGCCTCTCGCAGTAGTGAATGATGGATCAAGGTTAGTTGTTAAGCTTTCGACTAGATCTATTACAGAAGAACTTGCTAAAAAATCTTCTCTTGATTCCAGCGTTCCGACTCTCGGGAAAAAATCAACCGATTCCAGCACTTCAGTGTCAGGGAGGAAAAAACCAAGGCGCATTTTAACTGATGCCGAAAAAGAGGCGAAGGATGCTCAGAAGGCTGCTAAAAAATCCAAGTCCACTTCAACGTCTAAGTGATGAAGCGTTTTGCTTTATTTTAGTATTTAATTGGCCCACAATTGTTGCAGCGAGTGTGGCCCTCGCATCTTCTTTTTCCCTGTTTTCCTGTACAAACTCATACGTTTGTAAATGAATAAAAATAATTCATTTCCTGCAATGCCTGTTAGTCGTTAGTTCAGTACTTATGTAAAAATACAAATGCATGTCCTACTAAAGTTGTGCAATGGAGTCATAGTGGAGGGGAATATGAGCGTACATGTATGCCCCCAGCCAATCTTGAAAAACTGTTCAAGATAAAATTAAAAAGTCCGAATGTTCCCGATTCTTTGACGGGGCTCACATTCCTTTCGTCATTGATGCCTGTTCTTTTCTGGCATCTTTTATACTCTCATGTCTTATATCCGGGTTAGAGTTCTTGCTGAGGCGGTCTCTCATCTGGGTGCACCTTCACGCCTCAGAGGACGTCGTCTTCCCGTCCTTTATACTCTCTCTAAATTCTTGAGAGTTAGAGTTAAGAATGTCGTCTTCCCGTTCTTTTATGTCTTATTGTACAAACAGTCATTGTGTTTGTTCCTGCATATAAGCCATCTCCAACTTTCCAGATTTTAACTTAACATCTAGTATTCCACAGTTACAATAGAATAATGGTTGAAGATATAAATAATGCAGGAAAGTTAATGGCACATGATAATTTTATAGTGGTTCGGCTAAGTCGTAGCCTACATCCACTTTATAGTCCTTTGTTCGCATCAACAGATTTTTCTAAGGCAAGTCGTGCCTTTTTACAGGGTTCATAATAATAAAAAAAAATACAACATCCTTAATTCAAATATCACATCAAGTGTTGGGCATTCCAAGCCCTAGGCACTTTTTCGCCATCTATGGTCTTAACTTGAAGGCTCCTGTCTCAAGTTTCCGTTGGATGGCGAATGGTCCTTCCCACTTTGGACCGAGATGAGGAATGGATGGAAAAACTCGCTTTAGCACCAAATCCCCTGGCTCAAAGGTTCTAAAGCGAACTTTCTTGTCATATTAGCGTGCCATCTGACGTCGATGTCTTGACGCCCGCAAGTCTGCCTCGTCCCTTTTCTCTTCGACTTCATCAAGGGACTCAAGGAGGAGTGCCCGATTCATCATCGGGTCATAATATGTCACCCTGTGAGAGGGAACTTCAAGCTCTACCGGGATTACCGCTTCTAAACCAAATGAGAGAGACAAAGGAGTATGGCCGGTAGCTGTCTTAAACGTTGTCCGATATGCCCACAAAGCCAAGGGCAATTCATCCACCCATTTTGCTTTTGCACGTTCCAACCGCTTCTTGAGGATGGACTTTATGACTTTATTTATTGCTTTTACTTGCCCATTCGACTGTGGATGGGCGACTGCATTGTACCGCTTGTCGATCTTGTATTTCTAGCAGAAATTTCTGAATTCGGCACCATCGAACTGGGTTCCATTATCGGTTATAATGGTCCTTGGAATCCCAAATCGGCATATGATATTTCTAACCACGAAACTTATCACCTTTCTCGCTGTGATTTTGGTTAAGGGCTCAGCTTCCACCCACTTCGTAAAATAGTCCACGGCAACTATTGCATACTTCGCTCCTCCTTTGGCAATCGGTAGAACTCCGATGATGTCAATTCCCCACATGGAAAACGGCCACGGACTCACCATCGACTTGAGCTGGGTTGGTGGTGCTCTGGGGATCTTGGCGAACCTCTGGCATTTGTCGCAGCGTCATGAGTAATCAGCTGCATCTTTATTAATAGTGGACCCGAAACACCCATACCGCAATACCTTTTTTGTTAAAGTCTGACCCCCGTATGATCTCCACACTCACCTTCGTGTACTTCCCTTAGTACACGCTTGATGTCGTCGTGCGCTATACATCGTAACAGGGGCATAGAAAATCCTTGCCGATAAAGGGTGTCATCTTGAAGGATGTATCTGGTAGCTTTGCGAACTATGGCTCGCCTCTCACTCTTCTTTGGCGGGAGTACTCCATTTCTAAGGAAATTCTTGATTGGGGTCATCCACGACTCCCTCTCCGGTTCTGCTTCGAAAGCTAATTCAATTTCCATTAACTCAAAGCTTGGCGATCCCAACGTCTCAATTGGAACCATTTCGGTTTCCTCCGGATTGTCGGAACTTGCCAGATTCGCTAGCCGGTCTGTCTTCTGGTTTTCAGCTCTTGGGATATGCATTATGTTATACTGTTCCAAGTTGCTCAACAGCTAGGTAATAAGTCGAGGTCCCTGGGCCACAAACTTCTTTCGCACTTGGCAGACGACTATTTTGGAATCGCAGAATATATCCAATGCCTTTATTCCGAATTCCTTAGCAAGTTTCAGCCCGGCAATCAGGGCTTCATATTCAGAGTCATTACGCTGAAAATTCTAGTCGCAAAGCATAATATAACGATCGTCCTTCAGGAGTAACTAAGACGACTCCAGCTCCGGACCTTCGGTCGTTCTTGGCTCTTAATTCCTCCTCTGATTTGACCACCTTATCATCGATCGTCTCTTCCTCCGGAATTGTGAACTCTGCTATAAAGTCAGCCAGAGCTTGCCCCCTGATCGATCTCCGCGGCTGAAAGTTCAAATCAAACTGACTTAATTCAATATTCCACTTGATCAACCGTCCTGATGCTTCGGGTCTTTGCAACACCTGTCTCAGAGGCTGATCAGTGTATATGGTTATTGGGTGAGCTTGAAAATAATGGCGAAGTTTTCGGGAGGCGATCAGAAGGCTGTAAGCAAGCTTCTCAATCCTTGGGTAGTTACGTTCTGCAGCTACCAATTTCTTACTTACGTAATATACTGGCCTTTGCACCTTGTCTTCTTCCCGGACCAAGGCGGTGCTAACGGCGTGAGCCGATACTGCTAGATAAGCAAATAGCTCTTCATGATCCACTGACTTCGACAAAATCGGTGGTCTCTCTAGTAAGTCCAATAGATTTCGAAAGGCCTCAACGCAGTCCGGAGTCCATTCAAAATTTTTCTTTCCCCTTTTTATCAAGTCAAAAAACGAGACGCATTTGTCTGTTGCTTTGGAGATAAATCTACTCAACACAGCTACTTTCCCCGCAAGACTTTGGACATCTTTGATTCTTCGTGGTTCCTCAATGTTCCTTATCGCTGCTATTTGACTGGGATTGATTTCAATCCCTCGAGAGCTCACGATGAAACCTAGAAACTTTCCAGTTGCCACCCCAAACGAGCACTTCAAAGGATTTAACTTCATCCGATACTTTCGCAGGATATCGAACATCTCTGCCAAGTCTTGCGTATGGCTAGAGGACTGTCTTGATTTGACAAGCATATCGTCCACATAAACCTCCATAGTCTTCCCTATTTGGTTATAAAACATCATGTTCACCAAGCGTTGGTAGGTAGCTCCAGGATTTTTCAATCCGAACGGCATGACCACATAGCAATACAACCCCGAATTTGTAATGAAGCTCGTGTGCTCTTGATCGGGCACATGCATGGGGATCTGATTGTATCCGGAATATGCGTCCATCAAAGAAAGAAGTTCATGTCCCGCCGTCGAATCCACAAGATGGTCTATTCTGGGGAGTGGGAAGCTATCTTTCGGGCAGGCTTTGTTCAAGTCTGAAAAATCAATACATGTCCGCCACTTTCCATTTGACTTCTTTACCAAAACAGGATTCGATATCCAGTCAGGATATGTCGAATCTCTAATAAATCCATTCTTATCTTCTCCACTTCTTCTTTTAGGGCTGCCGACCTCTCTGGGCCCAGCACACGTCTCTTTTGCTTTACAGGCGGGTGTTTTGGGTTTATACTCAGCGAATGACTCATGATGGATGGTGATATCCCACACATGTCAGCGTGGGTCCAGGCAAACACATCCAGGTTTGCCTTCAGAAAGTTAGCCAGTTCTTTGGCTCGGTGCGGATCCAACTGGGATCCAATCTTTAAAACTTTTGCTGGATCAGCTTCATCAATGGTTATATCCACTGTCGTTTCGTTAGGAGTTGCCTTTCTATCCTCAGGTTCCTCATCTTCTCTGGGATCCAGGTCTTCAGGCATTCCCTTGGGCAACTCCTTCGGGGCTGATCCCTCTAATTGCTACGCCGAACCCTCCTTTGCAGGAGGTGAAGTACTTTTAGTCTCGATGTTGAGTCCCTTCATCAGCATCTTTAATTCAGCAATATAGCAAGCTTGTCCGGAGACTTGATCTCCCCTCATTACTCCTGTTCCAACTTCAGTTGGGAACTTTAGCAATAAGCACCACGGTGCAATACAAGCCCTGAACTCTGCAAGGGCAGGCCTTCCCAAAAATGCGTTGTAGGGCGAATCTATATCTAGCATTACGAACTGAAGCATTCATACTCTTCGACGATCCCTTGTCCCAATGTTACGGGTAATTCTATATACCCCATTGGAGCTGTCGATGCCCCATTGAAGCCTCGAATCCAACCTTCACAGGGCTTCAAATCTCCAGACTCGAGTCTCATCTGATCAAATGACTTCTTAAACAAAATGTTGACAGAGCTTCCATTGTCCACTAGTACCTTATGAACCAGTGCCGGCCCAATGGTAGTGGTAATAACCAACGGATCTTCGGTAGTTGATTGGATTCCGGTGTCGTCTCTGCTACGGAACACTACATCATCGAACATTGTCTTCTGCTATTTCACAGGGGTGATATCTTCCAAATTATTACACTCGTCCACATCTATGTGCTTAACTACATTAACGTATTGGTCCATTGCTCTGAAACTGTGGATATCTGGATGGAGTCCACCTACTATGGGGTTAATGACAATCCCTTTGCCCTTTTGTTGCGCTGTAGGTTGGGGAGCAGACTGATTCTAGTTTGGGGCCTATCCTCCTTGCCCCCTATCCCTCAGGGCAGCTGTAACGACCCGGATTTTCGGCGACTTTGGTTATCGGCATAAGCACGATGTCGATAACCAAACCATCGAAAAATCCTGGTAATTAATGAAAGAAATTAGAGGGTGAGGAAAGATAAGATAGAAACTTAGAATAGAAGAAGAAGAAGAACACAACATCAGAGTAACACGAATCTCACAGCGGAACGAATAAATATATTTCATAACATAACTTTGAAATACAAATCTGTACTTGAATATACATATCATTATCAAAGTACAACACTTACAACACAGCGGAAATAACTATAGCTATATGATCCTGAAGCCTCCTGCTCCAAGCTCTTCAAGTGTATCTGTAAAATCCCGACTACTTGACTGCCCGTACAAATTTAGGCACCCAAGAGTTTAGGGAAAACAACAAAGTAAACTCCGGGTCAGTCATGGGACTGGTGTGAGTAAAACAGTTAAAAACAGTTTGAACAAGTAAACGATATCTCATAAGACCACGCCGCATAACGGAACGGGTTTTTCCCTTATGAGAATCCAAAATATCTTTATATCAAAAACCTTTTGATATTATCATAATGTCTATCAACCACAGTATATATATATAATCATCTAGCAGAAACGCTTTCATCTCACGTTCTACATATATAGTATACAATCAAAACCGCAAGCACGTATTGGGTAATGGATTTCCAACTATGACAAGGTATGGATCCACCTTTCGCTCGTGTACCTCTAGAGAGGAATACACTGGGTTCAACAAGAACATCTTGCAACCCGGCCACACATGACCGACCACTCATTTCGCTTGAGCGTATCGAATGTATATCACCAACAGTTGGGATCAGCAACCGTTTCCCGAATGGGACAGCATCAACAATAGATTTTTAGAAGTAAATGAAACTCTAGATCAGGTGATTATACACCCTACTTCGGTGCGACCGACTTAGCCATGCTGCCTGCCCGATTTCTGTCATTTACCGGATGATGAGGCTAGAAGCTACGCTTTATCATCATACCAGATTCACTTTGAATGTCACATCATCAAATCCATCAAATCACCGATTGACGTCCTCAACCATACATTATGTGTTAGCTAAAAGAAGTTTCCTTCTTCGCTTCCACTCTTGGTACAGTTGGAGAAATCAATATACGTGATCGTCTGGAAATACTCTGTCAGGCATCCGTCCATACAAGTCACCCAGGAACAGGATGATCCGAAGGCACTATTCTGTAAACAGGATAGCCCTTGCATAACACCGTCTTCAATTTCCTTTGGCATATATGATTCGCAACGCTTATGCCAATACAGAGTGGTTCTTTGGATAATAATCCAACCGGTCTCTCCATATTAACAACGTTAAAATGGTCAAAACTTCGATAGTCTATGATTTAACTATCGAATAAAAACAGGTGGGCAAACAACGATATTATTTCCAAATGGAAATTATATCGATCAAACATCATTCAACCTTTTTCTCTTTATTTCATAAATTTACTTATCTCCTGTTTCCCTATATTCAATATTTCTTATTTTCTAAATTTGGAAAATATACGTTATTAACAATGGAAAACATTTCCATTTCTTGTTTTCTTTATTAGAAAACATTTCTGGTTTCTTCTTTGGAAAACATTTCCAAAGCTTCTTCATTGGACTTAAATAGATGTTTAAACAAACCATCGCGATGCCAACTCAAACCATTTCCTTTACTGCCGAACCTTAACTATTCCTTAGTTAAAACAAAGCCAATCAAGTTGGGGTAGAACTACCTCTCAGACCTTAACTGAACAACATTTCTAACCTTGAAATAGACAAAGTTCACTTTATATCCCTTTTACTAACTTCCTTACTTAACCCTCCTTCGAATAGCTATATTCGATTGACTCTTATCAATTAACTCTATTGATTTACTCATTTCACTTACTCTTTTCGAATAAACTATATTCGAAAATTCCTTTTACTTTCTATTCGGATAACTATATTCGATTTACTCCTTTTACTTTATTCTCTAATCGATTAACTAACATCGATTAAATCTTCTTTCTTTATTCTCTAATCGATTAACTAACATCGATTAATTCCCTTTTAACTTTAACTCTAATCGATTATACTAACATCGATTAGTTCCCTTTACTTTTAACACTAATCGATTAACTAACATCGATTAACTTCTTTTTAACTTTAACACTAATCGATTAACTAACATCGATTAACTTCTTTTTAACTTTAACACTAATCGATTAACTAACATCGATTAACTTCTTTTGATAAACTACGTTTTCCGTTACAACTATTTCCTTTTTATAACGTTTACTTACCGTTACAAATATATCCTATTTATAACTTCTATTTACCGTTACAAATATTTCCTATTTATAACTTCTATTTACCGTTACAAATATTTCCTATTTATAACTTCTATTTACCGTTACAAATATTTCCTATTTATAACTTCTATTTATTCTCTAAATAAATATTCCTTTTATAAAACCGTGTTCGTTTTATAAATATTTCCTTTTATAAAATCCTGTGATTTTATAAAATTCCTTTATTTCAATATACATTGAAATACTTCTTTTTACATCCCAGGGTCTTTTATGATATTTACAATATCGAATAACAGTGATCAATATCATTCCAACACCCATAATCCATAACAGATTATATAACACATCATATATCACAATATATGAAAACAGTAAAATAAATGTTGAGGAATCCAGTTGGATTCCTCCAACTTGTTTCCCTGCATCACAGATGTTAAACAATATAGATAACATCACTTTTCAGTTCTATATGATATATTCTGTTAAACAGAATCAAATATAGAAAATTTAACTAACTGACTAGCAGTTCAATCAAACAGTCAACATACAGTATCAACCAATATCTAACAGTTCTAAAAATATAACATGAAATTATAAACTGTTCAAAGTTAGTGAGATTTACTCACATTGGCGCGTTAATCGTTAAATAACGGTTTGCGTTTATTTGACTGCGACGGACAATTTATTTCTCCATAAATTGTAACGAGCTCGGATTCGCTCCCAGTCAGCTCCATTATGTTGTCGTCGTCCATACGATCCCAATGGGCCAAACCATTCGAAATTCTGATGTCATATGGTCGAGATATTTAATTCTACAAGTCGGTATGCATAATTAAATTTAAATAAAAACTTAAATTATTTAAATATATGGCTTTACCTTAAATGATCCGGCCCATCTAAAACTACCGAACCCGCGCCTGTAACTTACCAACTATTTGAACCCTCCAGCACCTTTAAATTCCCATCCTTGTCACGTTTCTTTATTTAGTCCCCCTTTTATTTTCATTATAATATACATATGGGCCTCTACTCAGCCCAATTCCTTGTTAACCATCCCACGTCAGCACTAAACAGTGCTTCTTCTTCCTTCTGTCAAAAATGCGTGAGCTCCAGTATTTAAAACATGAGACCTCCTCCTGATAAACATCCGAACACGCAAACACTTCAAAACTTTCCACTTACGTGTTTCCATTTCCATGCAGTTCCTTTGTTTTCCCTTTGTTCACTTTCGAACTGCCATAAAGAAATAAAACTGGCCACTCCCAATCACTCCTTCGTCACCACCAACTTTCCCCAACGATCATGGTTCAGTCAGTAAACCCATACGCCACTACATTAACACCACTATCCTTACTGCAAACCTCCCTCCACACTCAACGTCATTCTCCTTTCTTCCACAAGTAAAACACCATCCCTCCTTACGTGACCGAAATGAATATTTCCCAAACACCTATGTCATTTTCCTTCCGACCTGAATGCCACCCCAAACACTCCCCTTCTCTTCACACGCACCGCACATATTCCCTCACGCCAGTGCTTCTCTTCACATCCGCATTCACGGTCCTCATGGTCCACGAAAACACCACAAGTCCACCCCCATACCACCAGTAAAGTTCACGCAACTCCACTCCATGTGTGACGTGGATAGTGCGGAAAACGGGGAGGAAACATGAGGGTTCCTAGCCGTTGAATTTTGGTGAAAGGATTTGGAGTTTGAACGAGCAGAAGATTCCAGGTTTTCATGCGTTCGTTTATACTGGGTGGCGGCTTCTTTCGTTTTACAGAGATTAGGTTTACAGGAGAATGGAATATGAATTTGTTATATAGGAGAGTTTAGAGGCTTTTGTGGGTGAAAACAATGAATCGTGGCCTTGGTTTTGGTCAGAATATAGATTAGGATATTTTGGCTTAAGTTTTAAACTTTTAACATACTTCGTTAAATGAAATTATATCCACATACGAGCATTGCGGACTGAGATAAATACACCGTTGAGATGATCTCGGTGTCACGATCCCAAAAATATAATAATACCGGTAGATTGGCTTATTCTGTGAAAACCCAAAATGTTGATTACAGGGTGCCAAATACTTCAAATAAAAGTTGCGTATTAAATTAATTAAAAATTTCTATAAAATTCTAAAAATTAAATTATCACTACGCCTCAAAAGAACCTCGTCTAAATTCACAACCGATATCTAGTTATATCGAATAAACCGATACGGTCGATAAACGATTCTACAGCGACTATTCTGAAATTTGATTTGGGCATATCTCAAAATCTACACGACGAAATCCCCATTTTTTCTCTTCTACTAGAAAGATATACTCCACCAGCTCCGTACGTTTCTTGTTTCACAGAAATCCGATTTAAAACGAATCATGTACATTCAGTTGAAGTTCGAATCGCCAAATAGCGAACTGCAGCGCCATTTCAAGCTCGTTTATAATTATATTATAAACTATACTTTCAAACTACCGTTTATATAATATATTCGTTATTCTAATTCAAATTCTGAACTGAATTAAATATCACAGATGATCCAGTTCACACCATATCGTCATTTCGGCCAATTCTGTTTATTTCAGAATTAAATATATTATTTAATTTATTATTTTAATTAAATATTCATCATTATTTAATTCCACGACCATTTAATTAACTATACCACCATTTATACAATTAAATAAATTAATCATAATACCTCTGCCAATGCGGGTCATTACAGCAGCCTTATACTCATCCAACTTACCTTCACACAACAACTTCTCAACCACATCTCTCAAGTGTCGACATTCGTTCGTTGAATGTCCGTGGGTTCAGTGAAATAAACAAAATTTTCCGGTAGTAATTTCTTTCTCTGTTGAATCTCATGGCGGTGGTTTTTTGTATTGCAAAACATTATACGTGTCCAAATAAATGTTCTCTAACGTATCATTCAACAGTGAATAATTTTCAAAGGTCTGGAACCGGGGTCTTTTTTCAGAATTACTTCCTCGGTTCATGTTTCTCCTATTACCATTCCCATTACGGTTTCTGTTGCCCCAGTTTCCATTATTATTGTTTCCATTCTTGTTTCCAACATTCACTTCGACTTTCCCAGAGCTTTCTCCAGACTGCTTTATGGCAACAATACTCTGAATAGCTTATTTTGAGGCCGCTCTGGACTTCCTCTTTCTGTTTGCCTTTGCTTCCTCCTGTCTTAACTGAATATTGGCCTTCTCAAAAAACAACTCTCTTGTGGGAGGCAGCTTCCCAGAAAGATAATCTCTAAACTATGAATCAGGATCAACTCCTTCCATTAAGGCCATCAAGATGGTAGGCTCATGAGGGTCGCTGACTTCTGTTACAGCTAAATTGAAACGGTCTAGATACGACTTCAAGGACTCACCGGCGCTTGCTTAATTCTCGATAATTCGATAACAGTCCTAGACTTTCGGGCGTCAAGTCGGAAATGATTCATAAAACGTTCACTTAGTTCTTTGAAATTCGATATCGATCGAGGAGGAAGTCGGGTAAACCATAGTAATGCTACATCTTCTAAGTAAATCGGGAAAGCCTTACACTTCACAGCATCAGGGGCAGCTGCAGCATTCATAAGCCATGCGTATCGCATCAGATGTTGTCCCGGGTCAGTTCTCTCGTTATATTTGTCCATCTGTGGCAAATTAAAACGTTGGGGGAACTGAAAGTCAAGAATGTCATCAGTAAAGGGAGTATGGCTTCGCTCAATACCATAATCTTCATTGGTGTAGTTTCGACTCTCAAACATGATCTGGCGTACCATAGCCCATACATCAGCATTGGTCAAGGGCCGTTCAGGCTCCCTAGCTCTGCTGTTCGGGTTTCCTCTGGGCTCCTGATCAGGGTACACCCTCCTTCTTCTAGCGGCTTCTGCTCTGCTTTGCCCCCTACGTTCCCGGTCGATCTCGGGAGGAAGGGGCTGAAGCATTTGTCCCTGAGTGGGGTTGGTGAGGTTAGGATCTCAAGGCAATACATGGGATCCTCGCATTGGTAATAGCATAAGCTCTATCAAGCTCGGGTCATCGGGTCCTAGCACACGAGCAGCGTCTTCGCGGGATCCCAGAGATCCGAAAGTCATTTGTTCCAAATTCTGAGGTCGTTCGAGCGGCCTTCTTTCACGGGGCCGTTCTTCCTCAGAAGAAGAAGACTGATCCATTGCAGTGTGATGAACTGGGAAAGGGGTTCTCTGCCTGCGAAGCTCGCCAATTTCCCTACTCATGATTCTCATATTCTCTTGCATCATAAGGTTGGTGCGCTCGTGGATTCTCATAGCCTCCCTAGTGCTCTCAAGCATGTCGAGAAGGCACGAAAAATCTCCTTGGGTGACAAGCGCAGTTGGATTGATCTGGTCATTGGTCCTGGTGGCTGGAGTCGGAGCATTTGGAGAGGCTCGAGTAGAGGTTCCAGCATCACCTAGAGTCGGATCGGATCAGAGCAAAGTGACCTGGCCGGATCAGTTCGGGTTGGGGGAGCGCACCTCTTCAACATCTTCTACTCGGTTCGGATCGGAGCTCTCCCTCTGCGATCAGTTCGGATATCGTGAGTCAGTCCGATCTACTCCCGAGCTTTGCCCACGAGACCTCGTCACGACCGGGTTTTGCTGATCTTCACCAACTTCGTTCCCTCGACTGGTTTGAACTTCCTTGCCTTTTCCTTTGGCCATAATTCTTCGACAATCAACCAACAAGTATTTAAAAGCGTCGGAAATTGGGGATTAACTTCTTTGAACTCAACGGTCCAAAAAGTAGAACGATAATCCAGAAAAACAGAGAATTCAAATTGTTCTCAGTGAAAGCACCAAAATGTTAGACCGATAAGTGGTTCTAACACCCAAACTGACTAAATTTTCGATAAAATGAGATCAAAAACAGAAAAGAGACACAAGATTTATAGTGGTTCGGCGTTAAAGAGCCTACATCCACTTTATATCACTTTGTTTGATGATGTAGATGAAAATACGACAAGATATTCACTCAATCTCACTCAATTTTCATATACATTCACTCAATTATACTCAAAATACACTTTGAATGATGATTTGGATTGTTTGGGAGTGCTGAAATTCGGTTCTCAAAGATACTCAAACTCTTAGAGTGCCAAAAGATCCTTTCAAACGACCCTTGGGGGTCTATTTATAGGTGGAAACTTCTCCAGAATTCGGTTCGGATCAGGTACACGTGTCCTCCATTCCATGACTTTCGGGATCGGATGAGTTCTGGTGTTGCCAACACATCAAGTTAGTGGCCATTGTGGGTAGAAAGTGGGTGTAACTGCCCCAAATATTCAGGAGATCGTGGAGTGAAATAGCAGGGTACACTGGGTTCGGTTCGGATAGGCTAGCAAATGGGGTTTGGATCGGAGCATCCCATCTGATCCGATCCGGTTTGAATTTTGCCTTTCCTCACTTTGTCTCGCTTTTCTTTTCTCTGACTACACCCGATCCGATCCGATTTGTAGGCAGATTATATTCTAATACTTGATATTTTAGCTTTGTGTTGCCTAGTCCACAAAGTAGGCTAACAACGATATATATAAATCGTTAATCAAATATTGATTCTGTTTATCAGAATATTTCATATTGAAATGAAATCGATGTTGTTTGTAGTGTTTAACATTTGTGATGCAGGGAAGCAGGTTGGAGGGATCCAACTGGATTCCTCAATATTATAATTCAGTTTGTTTTCATATATTGTGATATATGATGTGATATAAAACCTGTGATTGATTATGATGACACTGGTCATGTAATTTGCTATTTTAAATACCATATGAAATACTGGAATGTAAAAAGGAAATTTTCAAAGTGAATATTGAAAATGAAGGATTTATATAAAATGAATAGTATTATATAAAAGGATTTATATAAAATGAGTAGAATTGTATAAAATGATTTATATAAAATGAATAGAATTATATAAAAGGATTTATATAAAATGAATAGAATAGTATAAAAGGGTTTATATAAAATAAGTAGAATTATATAAATGAATTTGTATAGAATAAATAGAAATATATAAAGGGAATTATAAATGAGATTATAAATGTTGGAAATGAAATAAGATTTGTATGAATAATTCTGCAAATAAAAATATAAATAGAATTTGGGTTTGAGATATTGTTTTTAAATACGAAATCAAACTGTTTTGATTCTATAAAGAAATATTTTCCACATTCTATATGAAAATTAGATTAAAGTAAATATTTTTCTAATAAAATATTTATAAAGGAAACAGGGTTTGAAATAGGAATGTAAAATGGAGTTAAAGGAATTAGAAACTGACTAGAGATTAGTTTTGTTGAACAACTGTCCGGGTATTGATCTGATGTTGGTTTCGGCCTTCGAGATTAATACGTAGGGGGTTGTTCTCTTACTAGTTTACAGTTAGAGACTGATATATGTCAAAAGATAGTGATGCGTGAATCGGAAATGGAAACGTTTTCCAAAGTTAATAACGTATATTTTCTAAAACTAGAGAATAAGGATTTGATGAATTTATGGAAACGAGAAATTAGGAAATGAAATGATGATTGATCGATAAGATTTCCATTTGGGAATACGACCGTTGTTTGTACATAGATTTTTCTTTGATAGTTAAATCACCGACTATCGAAGTTTTTGACCATTTTTCCGTTGTTAATACGGAGAGACCGGGATCGGATATATTATCTGAAAACCACTCCGTATGACATTAGTGTTGCGAATCAAATACGATGAAGATAATTTAAGAAGGAGTTATGCAAGGGTTGTCATGTTTATAGAATAGTCCCTTCGGTATGTCCAGTCCTAGGACGACTTGTATGGAAGAATGTCTGACAGAGTATATTTAACAGATCGCGTAAGTTGATCTCTTCAAACGTATTTACGTTTGGTGGTGGAGGAATTCGTTTCTCTTAGCTGTATACCCCTGGTACATTTGAGGAAATCAATTCGTGATTTGGCGGATATGACAATGTGACATTCAAAGTGAATAAATGTGTGATCTGTCAGAGATAAGCGTGGCCTCTAGCCTCACAACCAGAAAATGGTATAAAATCGGGTAGGTTGCATGGCTAAGTGGTTAGCTGCCAAGTAGGGTGTATTGTCACCTGATCTAGAGAAATTCAATTTACTTCTATAATCTATTTCGATGTTGTCCCTTTCAGGAAACGGTTGTTGATCCCAACCGTTGGTGATAATACATTCGGTACACTCAAGCGAAATGAGTGACCGGACATGTTTAGCCTGGGTTGCAAGATGTTCTTGTTGAACCTAGTGTATTCCTCTCTAGAGATACACTGTCGAAAGGTGGTCCCATACCTTGCCAGTTGGAATTCATTACCCAATAAATGCCTGCGGTTTTTGATTATATATTATGTATGTAGAACGTGAGATGAAAGCGTTCTGCTAGATGATTATTATATTGTGGTTGATAGACACTATTATAATACCCAAAGAGTTTTGATATAAAGATTATCGTTTCTTTCAAAAAGATTTTGAAATGTTAAATCAAGTGTTTTGTATTCTCATAAAGGAAAACCCGTTCCGTGTTATACGGCGTGGTCTTTTGAGATATCGTTACTTTCCCAAACTGTTTTAAATTGTTTACTCATACCAGTCCCATGACTGACCCGGAGTTTGTTTTGTTTTCCCTAAAATCTTGGGTGCTCAAATTTGTACGAGCAGTCAAGTAGTCGGGATGTTACAGATACTTGAAGAGCTGGAGCAGGAGGCTTCAGGATTATGTAGCTATTGTTATTTCCGCTGTGTTGTAAGTGTTGTACTCTGATAACGTTACTGTATACATATACTAGTTTTGTTTCAAAGTTATGTATCTATTATATGTTGTTCGTTCCGTTGTGAGATTCGTGTTACTCTGATGTTGTATGTTCTTCTACTTCTTCTATTCTAAGTTTCTATCTTATCTATTCTCACCCTCTAATTTCTTTCATGGACTATCAGGTGTTCCCGATGCTTGGATAGTCGACATTGAGTTTATGTCAATTACTCAGGATCGCGAAAACCTGGTTCGTTACAGTGGTATCAGAGCTAAAGGTTAAGTAATTACCTTGGCTTTGTGGCGTGACTCCGTAGAGATTGGGTTAGTAATACCCTAGATTGAGTTGAGTCTATATATACGAGTGAACGTATTTTTTATTTGATATAAAAGGGTTTTATATTGTGGATATTTATTGGTTGAGTTGTTTATGAGTTCTGGTCGATTAGGTTGATCCGTTGTATCAGTAGGAGTTCCTAAACACTTAAATACGACGAACCGACACGGTATCTTTTGATAGAGGGTAAATGAAATAATTTACTCCAAATTATATTTTGATATAAAAATATGATTAATATTTGAAATATTATCGTATATTGAATGTGTTGGTTGTGATTATAATTAGATAAGATTATAATTGAAACGGTTATGTAAATAACCAATCAAAATTCATACAAGTATTACGAAGTGAATTAAATCTGAATTTAAATCAGAATTGAAATTTAAAACTCTGGAAATTTGAATAAGTGTTTGTATATGGATTTGGATTAAAAATATGAGAATTTTAAAATCCTGGGAGATTTTAAATTGTTTATAAACATTGAGAATGGTATTTTGAAATCAATTTCAAAATGGAAGTGTTTAGATATGGTTTGAAAGTGATATAGTATTGAACTCATTTCGATAGTTGGAAATTAGATTCCGATGATTATCATGACATCATCGGTGTTCATTTTCGAGTTGTAAGTGACGGATTACTACCAAAGGTTTTGTTTTTGAATTATTTTGTGGAAAGCAAGTTGTTTTGAATCCTGAAAAGGGATATCTAGTTTTAGAAAAGCTAAAATGTTTAAAATTCCCTGGGGGAGATTATTTGAATTAAAACAAATCAAAGTAGAATTTTTAAAGTCAATAGACATTGAAAATTTAATTAAAGCCAGTTAAATGGAAAATTGAATTGAAATAGGAAATATCGAATAAGATTGGATTATAAGATAGGAATATGGAATTACGTTGAAGTGACAAGTTAAGAATTGGAATCGAGAATGGAACTCGAGTTTGAAATGAAATTTGGTTTGGATATAAGCGAATAGCTGTGTTGAACAGATATTGATTGGAAATTGGTTGAGATGACGTTGGCATATGTTGAATTGATAGCAGGTGAAAGTGATAAAGTTGACATGCCCGACAAAAAGGTATAAGTTTATAATATATACGGGTTTGAGATTTTGATGAGCCGAATTGGCAAGCCGCTTGGCTGTTTGATTTTCTTTTGGGCTGAAGAAGGCCTAGAGAGGCGAGTTGGAGTTTGAGCTATTGACCAGTACAAAGGAGGTGCTGGCGAAATTTTTCGAAAAGTTAAGGAGTTAGAAATTTTTTAGGATTTTTGAAAATTTTCGTTAGTAGGAATGAATAAATATTTAATTAAAAATAAGTTAGTTCAGTTGAAATTGAAGTTAAGAAGTGAATAAATATATTTTACCTAGTTAATAGGGTTTGTTTTCAACCTTAGCAATTTCGAGGACGAAATTATTTTAAGGGGGGAAGAATGTAACGTCCCGTATTTTTACGGTATAATAATTAATTTGTTTAATTATTTGAAAAGTGATTTATAGATTTAAATGGTTATTTAATTAAATAATATGGAATATTTAATCAATATTTATAATATAAAAATATATTATAATTCCGAAATAATCAAAAATAGTTGAATTCACAATACAGTGTGAATTGGATCATATATAAGGTAGAATACAGTTTAAAATTGAATTTGAATAACGAATATATTATTTAAACGACGTTAGAACGTATAAATTATAATTTAATTATAATCGAGCTCGAAATGGCGCGGCAGTTCGTAATTTGGCGATTCGAACTTTAAACGAATATACAGAATCCGTTTTAAGCCGAATTTCTGTGAAATAAGAAACGTTTGGAGCCGTGTTTTCAGTTTGATTTTTAATGAATTTAGGAGGGAGGACGAGGTGTTTAAAAGCATCAAAAATGGTGGGTTTTACACATGAATTCGTTCGAAGGGAATACATAGGAGGGAGGAAGGAAGGAAGCGGGCCAATTGTTATAAGTTGGGACGGGTTTAAAAGGAAGGTGTAAGGCCAGATTTGATTTAAAATTAAGTAATCTATTTTAAATAACTGTATTACTTGTAAATTGAATATCTCGGTAATACTATATCAGAATTTCGAACGATCAGATCCATTAGGATCGTATGGACGAGCACTACACACTGGAACTGACTGACAGTGAATTGGAGATCGTTACAATTTATTGCAAAATAATTTGTCTGTCTGAATCAACCGACAATTATCGTTATTTAACGATGATCATCCAGTGTGAGTAAATCTCACCAACTCTGTACAGTTTATATATTTATAAATATAATCTAGTGTTCATAATTGATGATTGATTGTTGTGTGTTGATTGTTTGGTTGAATTGCTGATGTATTGTTTAAAAGTATAGGTAACGATATATATAAATTATTAATCAAATATTGATTTTGTTTATCAGAATATTTCATATTGAAATGAAATCGATGTTTGTAGTGTTTAACATCTGTGATGCAGGGAAACAGGTTGGAGGGATCCAACTGGATTCCTCAATATTATAAAACTGTTTGTTATCATATATTGTGATTGATTATGATTACACTGGTCATGTTATTTGGTATTTTAAATACCATATGAAATACTGGAATGTAAAAAGGTTATTTTCAAAGTGATTATTGAAAATGAAGGATTTATATAAAATGAATAGAATTATATAAAAGGATTTATCTAAAATGAATAGAATAGTATAAAAGGATTTATATAAAATGAATAGAATTATATAAAAGGATATATGTAAAATGAATAGTATAGTATAAAAGGGTTTATATAAAAAATAGAATTATATAAAAGGATTTGTATAGAATAAATATAATTATACAAAGGGAATTATAAATAAGATTATAAATGTTGGAAATGAAATAAGATTTGTATGAATAATTCTGCAAATAAAAATATAAATGGAATTTGGGTTTGAGATATTGTTTTTAAATACAAAATCAAACTGTTTTGATTTTATAAAGAAATATTTTTCACATTCTATTTGAAAATTAGATTAAAGTAAATATTTTGCTAATAAAATATTTATAAAGGAAATAGGGTTTGAAATAGGAATGTAAAATGGAGTTAAAGGAATTAGAAACTGACTCGAGATTAGTTAAGCTGAACAACTGTCTGGGTATTGATATGTTTCGGCCTTCTGGGTTAATACGTAGGGGGTTGTTCTCTTACTAGTTTACAGTTAGAGACTGATATATGTCAGAAGATAGTGATGCGTGAATCAGAAATGGAAACATTTTCCAAAGTTAGTAACGTATATTTTCTAAAACTAGAAAATAAGGATTTGATGATTATATGGAAACGAGAAATTGGTAAATGAAATGATGATTGATTGGTAAGATTTCCAATTGGGAATACGACCGTTGTTTGTACACAGGTTTTTCTTTGATAGTTAAATCACTGACTATCGAAGTTTTTGACCATTTTTCCGTTGTTAATACGGAGAGACCGGAATCAAATATATTATCTGAAAACCACTCTATATGACATTAGCGTTGCGAATCAAATATGATGAAGATAATTGAAGACAGAGTTATGCAAGGGCTATCCTGTTTATAGAATAGTGCCTTTCTATCCAGTCCCAGGACAACTTTTATGGAAGAATGTCTGACAGGGTATATTCAGCAGATCGCGTAAGTTGATCTCTTCAAACGTATTTACATTTGGTGGTGGAGGAATTCGTTTCTCTTAGCTGTATACACGTGGTACGTTTGAGGAAATCAATTTGTGATTTGGCGGGTATGACGTTGTGACATTCAAAGTGAATAAATGTGTGATCTGTCAGATATAAGCATGACCTCTAGCCTCACAACCAGAAAATGATATAAAATCGGGTAGGTCGCATGGCTAAGTGGTTAGCTGCCAAGTAGGGTGTATTGTCACCTGATCTAGAGAAATTCCATTTACTTCTATAATCTATTTTGATGTTGTCCCTTTTGGGAAACGGTTGCTGATCCCAACCGTTGGTGATAATACATTCGGAAAACTCAAGCGAAATGAGTGACCAGTCATGTTTAGCCTGGGTTACAAGATGTTCTTGTTGAACCCGGTGTATTCCTCTCTAGAGATACATTATCGGAAGGTGGTCCCATACCTTGCCAGTTGGAATTCATTACCCAATAAACGCCCGCGGTTTTTGATTATATATTATGTATGTGGAACATGAGATGAAAGCGTTCTGCTAGATAATTATTATATTGTGGTTGATAGACAGTATTATAATATCCAAAGAGTTTTGATACAAAGAATATCGTTTCTTTCAAAAAGATTTTGTAATGTTAAATCAAGTGTTTTGGATTCTCATAAGGGAAAATCCGTTCCGTGTTATACGGCGTGGTCTTACGAGATATCGTTACTTTCCTAAACTGTTTTAAATTGTTTACTCATACCAGTCCCATGACTGACCCAGAGTTTGTTTTGTTTTGTTTTCCCTAAACTCTTGGGTGCTCAAATTTGTACGAGCAGCCAAGCTGGGATTTTTTATTTACCTCTTAGACCTTGACTCGACATCTCCCTCATTTTCGGAATAATAAAAGTTACTATCTCAAATTCTAATTATCCAATATAACTTTTACTAAGTTGCATGTGATATTCATTACAAATTATGTTTCAAAAATTTATCTTCCCCTCAAATTTTCTTTCGACTTAATAACCACATTTTACTTCATTATTTCATTAAGTAAATTATTTTCATTATGGTTTATTTGCTTTAAATCCATCTCTCTTAAGCTTCCAAATTTTCTCGTAAAAATTCAATACCTTATACTTATTCCCTTTATAATATTTGTGACAAAACTAACTTATTAGCTTTAAACCTATTTCTAAATCCAATATTAAATTTAAAGTTGAATCTCAAGTTCATTGAATGAACTTAAACCTTGGTAGCTAATAAATTAACTATAAAAAACTATTTATCTTGAATACATTTAGTAAAATTATTCATTTAAACCTACCTCTCTATTAAAGAAATTAACATTTTTTAAAAAGACCTGTCGGTTTTTATAGTGGAACATCCACTTTTTCATTAAATAAATAAATACAAGATCCAGGAGTTAGGATGCATGCATAACTGCTAAATTGGATAACTACGCTAGTAACATAACATGGGTTGGGCATATTTCCCTACACCACTAAATACACACATACAAAAGTGCGTAGGGTGGACACTGATACACCACGCAGGGATTGCAAATTATAAGTTCAGCAAGAGTAGCTCAACGATATGACAAAATGACTTTCTACCTGCACGCAGGGAGTGAATATTACAAGTTCACAAAAGAAAAAAAAAGTTGCATGAGGCAATTGCAAGACATCTACAAACTGCACAAGTGAATTCACAACCAATTTCTAGCAATCACACAAGAGAACCAACAAACAAGACCAACGAGAGATAGCTTCAGAAAAATACAAAACCACTGCTAATAACACCAAACAAAAAACCAAAGCCTCCAAAAAATCCTACTGCATAAACGACACAAAACGACCACACACTTACCCAAGTCTCTATGCTCATAGATCATAATGCTCACCTAAAAAATAAATTCACTCCAAGCAAGGCCATCCATCGTCAGCCAAAAAAAAAGACCAAAACCCAGAACCACCAACAGATCGAACAAAAGACAAGGATAAACAATTAGGCACTAACACATTGATTTATTGATCCACAATCAAAAACCAAACCCATGAGAGTGGAGATACCTACCTTTCGATGTGTGACTGAACAAACCAGGGAAAAAGAGGAACAAGGATAAAGTAGGGTTATAACCAGTCTAGTGAAGTCGTGGAAGAAAAAGGTAAGTGTCGAGAAGGATTAAGACAGAAAGATCATTGAGGAACTCAAGTGGGCGATGGCCAGAAGAAGGGAGACACAACCATGAGCTTACGAGGGATAATTAGGGCTACAGCTAAATGAAATTGGTAAGGGAACGATGAAATTTAAGTACATTGAATACTAATACACCAAGAAGGATCGAATGTTGGCTAGATCTAGAAACGACTAATTGGAAGAGGAGGTACACACCAAGTCCACAAGGGAAAAGTTAGGGTAGTGATAAATTGTTTCGAAGGAAAATACGGGAGAGGCGAATGGAATGGAAAGAAGTGGGGAAAAAATTGAACGATGAAAAGAAGTAGATGAATAAAAGGGAGGGGAACCCTAGTCTCCATTCAAGCTTCGAAAGCTCCAATATTACGATATTTAAGCATTGCACTAAATTGTTTCACTTCTAAATCACATTTAAAAGTAATTATCAAGTCTAATCCTTGTTATCAAAATAATTATTTAGTTGAAATCAATTATTTACAATAATTAATTAACTTTGAAAATCATTAATCAATAAATTGATCTACATGAGATAATCATTTATAATAATGAAATAAACTTAGCCCCTTTTAAAATAAGATAATAATAATCATTAAAAATTATTAATTAAATGATAATTGACTATTAGTTAATAATTAAACATTTATGAATTCTTAAATAAACAATTAAATATTTATTTAACCTTTAATAAATTAAATAATAGTTAATCCTTAAATAAATAATTTAAAATTTAAATAATCATTATTTAATAATTAAATGGTAATTAAAAACCTTTACTAATAATTAAACAAATATTTAAAGCTCTTTTTAATAAATAAATAATATTTAAAATATGAATTAATTAAGTTAAATAATCATTTATACTTTAATAAATCATTAAAAAATAATTAAACTTTAATTAATTATAATAATTATCTTTAACTTCTAAATAAAACTTAAGTATATATTACACTTAAATCACCAATGCTATATGACTAGTGAATTAAAATATCATTAATAACTAAATTCTTAAATTTTAAGCCATTATTAATGAATAATTAATAACTTTAACACATAATTAATAAAATTACACTTAAATAATTAAATTAACTTTAGCCATATTAATTAATACTTAATTAATTGTTCATATCTTTGATAAGAACTTTTAAAATTTTCTAGATGAAATGTTTAATTATTAAACCACTTCCATTCAGGAACTCAAACATTAGCAATTTTCAATTTTTATGTCTAGCGATCGTATTCCATATCCAAGTGAAATCACATATCAATGTTGTATACAATATGGCTACTATACAAAGGTTTTGGCATATAATAATCAACATTCTATAGTTAAACAAATATTTGGTCCATATTGGCTGATGATGGAAGAAAAAACAAATTTAAAAAAAAAACTATTCGGTCCATATCAATCAATACTGATAATAATTAACCCGCATAATTTAAATTATCACTTAACAAGCACAAAACAAGGTTTTATTCTACTCAATAGATGCCCGTAATGATTTATAATATTTACATTAACTTGATAGTATTTTACTTAGCCAAATAAATAATATAGATTTAAGTGGTGTGATTTATACGGCGTTAATATTTAAAATAAATCTATTTATAATCTATCCATTTTAAAATGTCATAAACTTTAACTTAACCAAACGTATTGGCAGACAATACTATATTGTTGTACTAGTCAGTACGAGCAGAACGTAGTAATTCATTCATGAAACGGATACTTTACAAGCTAGATATCGTCATTTGGAAAAGTAAGCATGTACTTAATTAATTTAGCACAAGCAAATCACATAATCTCACCATAGAACTTAAATGGGATGATCCCAATTCGAAGCTCAGCTGCATCCCTCTTCTCCTTCTTCAATCTAAAAGTAAGAACTACTTAAACTCATTATCCATGCATGGTGGTACATCTATCACCACCAACCAACCACCTTACGCCACCACCAACTAACCACCTTACGCCACCACTAACACGACCAAATAATCTTCAATCATCTCCTTTACCTCATGACCACTCGCCTCCTCCTCACGATCCAAATTCGACCTCCAAACACCTATAGCCCCCCTCCGAAACTTGTAAAATTTGTATGCATTGATCTCCACCAAAATTTGGTACAAGTTATGCCTCGCCTCCCCTAACCCACTGCAATCCTTCAAGAACCCATTTGCTGCCTCGATGAAGAAAGAATCGAAACCCTAGTTTGCAAGCAAATTGCTATGGCTTAATGTAAGTGAATTACCATTGCAATTTCTATTTTTCACACTGACTTGTTTATTTGTTTTATAGTTTTTTACTTTTATTTTGCTTCCTTTTTTGTGTTCGAAATATTTTTTAATGTAATGATGGCGTTTGTCATTGTTAAATTTTGAGGAGACAAATGGTGACGCAAAATAAAAAGTGAAACAAAGGGATGCTTAATGTATAAATATAAAATGTGAATATTATAAAAATGTAATCAAGTTAATTACCAAAAGACCCATATGCCCTTTCTGTCACTTTAAGTTTCCTTTAAAAAAACAAAGCTAGTACGGTACCATTTAATGATATGTTGAGTAGTTTAGAAAGTTAAGAGTATTTTTAGTACAACTTAATACTTATTTCTTTTTCTTTGTATTTTATATCTAAATATATATTTTTAACATCAAATCATGCATATATGTTATAAAATATATGTATTTAAATATACATTTACTTATAAACATCAAACTACCTTATTTTACTTTTGTTTATTTTATTTTTTAAACAACACATTATGTCCTTTTATTTAAAATTTTAATTATTTTATTAGACATCAAATCATTCTCTTTTATTTTATAAAAATATAATTTAATAAATATTTCTATTTTAAAATTTTATCAAACATTAAATCATGATATATGTATTATAAAAATATCCTTTTAAATATTTATTTATTTATTTTATTATTAAAAATCAAATTGTACTTTGAAGTTTTTTTTTACATATAAAGAATAGATTTAAAACCTTATTATTATATAAAATAATATATAAAATAATGCATCCATTTTCTAAAACTTGTTTTTCCTGTATTTATTTCCAAATATTAGTGAACTTTTACATTTTAAAACAAAAATCAAAACTAAGATTTAAATTATAATTTCAAAAAGGCTATTTATTCATTTAGACCCTTATTTGAATAATTTAAAACAAAGTTTCTATCAGAAATATGTAGTTTTAATAGCAATTCTGTGACGACCTAGATTTTCAGACCAGTCGAAAACCCATCTGTCCAAAACAAACAACAAAGAATACCATTTTAGCACAATATTATTATATATATAATAACACTAAATGCATAGAATAATTTTTTAATAAATACCACTTATCGTAGTATTTTTCTAATTTGCAGTGGGTACTTAAATACAAGTTAAACATAAATATCATAATTCTACTATTGGGCAACTCTTATGAGATGGACATCAATATTCATTCTTACAAGTTCAATAAATATGTTATTATTATACAAAATGATTAAGCGGGAAAGATACATCAACACAAGATAAAATAGCACGTAATAAACGAAAAAAAAATTATATCATTATACCAATTGCATCACTACCGCTTGTGACTGTCCACGAACCTCTGTCTAATTTGATGAATTATTAGATATAGGATCAAGTTAACATAGTCCTTTGTAGAGACATTTAAAATCAACATTTATTTCCAAAATACTTTTTGTATCAAATAAAAGGTAAAAAAAAACTTTTGTAAATACTTATTTTTAAAGGTATCTTTGTATCTATTGCATAACATTTCTTTTAAAAGATCAAAAAACTTCTATTTTGAAAAATAATAAACTACTTTATGCAATATTCCTTCATAAACAATGGCAAACCACTTTTAAAATACACTAATATTTGTTAACAAATAACTCCAAAATGATTGATGTGAAATAGTTAAGCCTAAAGCCATATAAACACCTATTAATCTTTCAAATAGAAAAGAAAACATTTCAGAAATATGTAAAAGTGCTTTGCGACAATTAAAAGTGTTTCTAAACCATTCTGGTAAAAAATGGAAACTGTAGCAGTTTATAAATTGCTATATAGAGTTCAATTTGTAATGGTTTTAAGCTTAGAACAATTATTGTACATTTCTAAAGTGCTATAAAAATTCTAGACATGTTAATACACTTTATATATGATTAACAAAAAAGATGACATTTTTGAATGCTATACAAAATTCTGGACGTAAATAAACACTTCAAAGTTCCAGTTTTAGTTTTTGTAACGGTTAACAAGTGTTGCAAATCAAAAACATTACTAGTTTTAGATTTAAAACTCTAAACGATTTACGGCAGCACTCTGGAAATGTTATCTAATTTTTTGTAACAGCTAAAATCATTATAGTCTGAATCATTGCAAATTCTGACATTAAATTACACTTCTAGTTTAGTTATAGTTAAAAGGCATCCCAAATACTAGAAGTGTTACTAATGACTGAAACTCATATTTTTGGATACCTTTTTCATCGAAATTTTGATTCGACTTCTCCCATTAAAATAGGTTTTTACTCCAAACTGTTTGTAGTAAGTAATTTAATAACTTGAAAAGGTTGTTCTACATAATCATAAAAATCCACCAAAGTAAGACATTTAGGAAGTTCGTTTATATTGACTATCGCCATAAAACCACCTGTATTATAAGTCCTTCCCTTAACAATCCTTTGGTACAGGTTAAACTAGGTTATAAAAGTCCTTAATCATTGATCATACATATTGGTTGCTTACCAAAGCAAATGTTGGAAATGTTTTATTAACATTAGTGAATTATTAAAAATAATGGAATAAGTGTATGAATGGCTCCTATAGGTGAATAGTCCCACATCATGGGATTATATAGAAGAGGCAAGCATTTATACTTGTTTCTAAGAAATCGTGTTGGGGCCTTGGGCTCCCAATACATGCATTGTTGTGAGGAGGGAGACCATGCATCATGACCACCACACATGCGCGCGCGACCGACCGACTCGACTCGACCCGGCCCGGTTCGGTTCGGGCTCGGGCACGGGCTTGGGCTTGGGCTTTGTGGTGTAGACACTTATATTTTTTGGACCATAAAACTTAGCCTTTTTCAAACTATTTTTTTATGGAAAAGATTTCTGCAACGGTAAAAACTTTTATCCCTCAATTTTAGCGGCCCACTAATCAGCAACCCTAACCCTAATTCTCGTCCTATATATTGTCATTACTTCAGACGAGAAATAGACCGAATTTCCAATTCTCTTCTTTTCTCAACCGCCATTAAAATTCTCTTTTCAGAAATTTTCGAGCAATATTTTTACAGAAAGTGCAAATCTGCACTGATTTGTTGTGCAAGCAAATCAGTTATTGTTTTAAAGGCTATTTTATCCTAGAGGCGGCGGCGAAGGAACGAACTGGTTTGCACCTCCGACCAGATCGCCGAATCGTCTTCAAGAAAGCGACCTAGTCCGCGACTCAGCCATTGTTTCCTAATAATTTGAAGACAATCTGAAACAATGGCTTCCAACTCAACCCTAGACGATTCTGCTCCACCCTCTGCTTTCCAGAACCCTCTCGTGACTGCTGCTCCATTCAGATTTGAAGGCTTGAATTTCAAACGATGGCGTCAGAAGATGGAGCTCTTCCTCACCATCAGAAAGGTTGTGGCTGCGCTGACTACTGACAAACCGCAGCTTCCAGATAAACCTGACGAGGCTGAAGCAGCGAAAATGGCATCATGGACTGAACAGTCAAAGCAACTGCAGACCTAGACTGAACAAGATTACTTATGCAAGAACTTTATTCTGAACGGACTGAGCGATGATTTGTATGATTACTATAACTCAGATGAAAAAATAGCAAAGGAGATCTGGGAAGCAATGAAGAAGAAATATGATACAGAGGAGGCAGAGGCAAAGAAATATGCTGTGAGCCGCTACCTAAAGTACCAGATGACTGATGATAGATCGGTAGAGATGTAGTCTCATGAGCTGCAGAAAATAGCTCATGAGATCATCTCCGAAGGTATGGTCTTGGACGAACAGTTTCAAATTGCTGTTATCATTGACAAATTACCCCCAAGCTGGAAAGATTTTAAGAATGTCTTGCGACATAAGACTAAGGAATTTTCCTTAGAGAGCTTGATTACACACCTCCATATTGAGGAGGAGGCACGCAAGCAGGACTAGAAAGAAAAGGTGCTGATTGTGAATAACAACAGTACTAAGAAGACCACTCCCGCTGTTCTGAAACCAAATCAGAAATCTTTTAAGAATAAGAACAGGCGCAACAAACAGAATGGGAATCCGCAAGGAAACCCAAAAGGACAGCAGAAACCAGCCCAAAAGAATGACTCTGGACAGTTGTTTCTATGTTACAACTGTGGAAAACCAGGTCATATGGCACGTAAGTGTCGGAACAGGCCAAGCTCTGCACCGCAGGATAACCTGACCGAGGAGCCTCTTACGGCTATGATTACTGAGATTCACCTCGTTGGTGGATCAGAGGGTTGGTGGGTAGACATTGGTGCTTCTCGCCATGTCTGCTATGATCGTGGCATGTTCTCGACATACACGGCTGCTGAAAATCGGAAAGTGCTGTTGGGAGACTCTCACACCACTAGAGTTGCGGGGATTGGCAATGTGGAACTCAAGTTCACCTCTGGAAAAACTGTAATTCTGAAAGATGTTATGCACACTCCAGAAATAAGGAAGAATCTGGTCTCTGGCTTCCTCCTTAATAAGGCTGGTTTCACTCAAGTAATTAGGGCTGATTTGTACACCCTAACTTATAAGGGAACTTTTGTGGGAAAGGGTTATGCTTGTGAGGGTATGTTCAAACTGAATGTTGAATCTAATAAAGTGACTACTTCTGCTTACATGTTGTGTGATTTTAATATCTGGCATTCTAGATTATGTCATGTTAATAATCGAATAATCCGTAACATGAGCACCCTAGATATGATACCTAAAATGACAGAATCTAAACTTGATTAATGTGAATTCTGTACACAAGCTAAAATCACAAAGAAACCTCACAAATCTATTGATAGAGTTTCTGAACCCTTAGACTTGATTCATTCTGACATATGTGAACTAGATGGCACTTTGACTAGACAGGGACATCGTTATTTTATCACTTTTATTGATGACTGCTCTGATTTCACATATGTATACCTTATGAAAAATAAAAGTGATGCTTTTGACATGTTTAAAACATTCAAAATTGAGATTGAGAATCAAGCAAATAGAAAAATTAAGAGACTTCGTAGTGATAGAGGAATGGAATACAAATCTAATTCAATTCTGGACTTCTATAAACAACATGGTATAGTACATGAGAGAGCTGCACCCTATTCTCCTGAAATGAACGGTAAAGCAGAAAGGAAAAATAGGACCTTTACCGATCTAGTAGTTTCCATATTATTAAATTCTGGTGCAGCAAAACATTGGTGGGGGGATATTTTATTGACTGTATGCTATGTTCTGAATAGAATCCCCAAATCTAAGAATAAAATTTCTCCTTATGAAATTTTAAAGAACCATAAACCCAATGTCTCATACTTTAGAACTTGGGGTTGTTTAGCTTATGTTCGCATTCCAGACCCTAAGAGAATAAAATTGGCAAGTAGAGCATATGAATGTGCATTTATAGGCTATGCTATTAATAGCAAAGCATATAGATTTTATGACCTTAATGCACATAATATAATTGAATCAAATGATGCCGATTTTTATGAAACTAAATTTCCTTTTAAATTAAGGAATAGTGGGGGCACCTCAAATATGCCAATTAGAACAGAACTGAATGAAAATTCTGAAGCTGAACCTAGAAGAAGTAAAAGAGCAAGAACCATAAAAGATTTCGGTTCAGATTTTTGAGCTTTTACTATTGAGGAGGATCCCATAAACCTCCAAGAGGCCTTATCTTCTTTAGATGCCGATTTTTGGTAAGAGGCTATAAATGATGAGATGGATTCTTTAGAATCCAACAAGACTTGACACTAGGTAGATTTACCCACTGGTTGTAAATCTATAGGGTGTAAATGGGTACTTAAAAAGAAATTAAAACCTGATGGCACTATATATAAATATAAAGCACGACTAGTAGCTAAAGGATTTAAACAAAAAGAAAATATAGATTTCTTTGACACTTTTTCACCTGTAACTAGAATAACATCCATTCGGGTTTTAATCTCACTTGCTTCCATTCATAATTTACTTATACACCAAATGGATGTTAAAACTGCTTTTTTGAATGGTGAATTAGACGAAGAAATTTATATGGATCAGCCTGAAGGATTTGTTGTACATGGTCAAGAACATAAAGTATGTAAATTAGATAAATCATTATATGGTTTAAAACAAGCACCTAAACAATGGCATGAAAAATTTGATAACTTAATCATTTCAAATGGTTTTAAAGTTAATGAAAGTGACAAATGCATTTATTACAAATCTGAGAATGACATTTGCACTATTATATGCCTTTATGTAGATGACCTACTCATTTTTGGGTCAAATATTCATGCCATAAACTCAGTCGAATCCTTATTAAGTGTCAATAATTGATATGAAAGATCTAGGTGAGGCGAGTGTAATCCTTGGTATTAAGATTACTAGGTCAGAAAAGGGAATTTCTTTGGATCAATCTCATTACATTGAGAAGATACTAAAGAAATATAATTACTTTGACTGTAAACCTGCAAGTACACCATATGATCATAGTGTAAAGTTATTTAAGAACACTTGTGAAGGTGTAAGACAGTCTGATTATGCGAGCATCATTGGCAGCCTTCGGTATGCCACTGATTGTACTAGACCCGACATTGCCTATGTCGTGGGATTATTGTGCAGGTTTAACAGTAGACGTAGTATAGAGCACTGGCAAGCTATTGAAAGGGTAATGAGATACCTTAAACGAACCATGAACCTTGGATTACATTATGAAAGGTTTCCAGCTGTACTTGAAGGATATTCCGATGCAGACTGGAATACCTTATCTGATGATTCTAAAGCGACCAGTGGCTATATATTTAGCATCGCTGGAGGAGCTGTTTCTTGGAAATCCAAGAAACAGACTATTTTGGCTCAGTCTACTATGGAGTCTGAGATGATAGCACTAGCTACAGCTAGTGAAGAGGCAGCGTATTTGAGAAATCTGCTAGTTGAGATTCCCTTATGAAAAAAACCGATACCGGCTGTGTTGATACATTGCGATAGTACCGCGGCTATTGCAAAAATTCAGAACCGTTATTATAATGGTAAGAGACGACAAATATGTCGTAAGCACAGTACGGTTAGAGAACTACTTTCCACAGGTACCGTTAGAGTGGATTATGTACGTAGTGAGGAAAATTTGGCAGATCCTTTGACGAAAGGACTGTCCAGAGAGAAAGTCCATAACTCTTCTAAAAGAATGGGACTATTGCCCTTAGACTGTTGACTCACGCACAATGGTAACCCGACCTAAATGACTGGAGATCCCAAGAACTAGGTTCAATGGGTAATAACAAGTTGTGTAGTGATATGAGTTGAACATGCTATTTAATAAACCAAGAAGCATGTATTCCTGAAGTGATTAGAGGATGAGTTAATAGAAACTCTTAATGAGATCTATACTCTATGTGGAGTGGAGTACCTACCTTCAGGAGTGCTCTTGATAGACTCACCTTTGTGAATGTGGAAATGTGGCCTTTTCCTATGGAGTTGCAGGCAAAACTTCTAGAGCATTCACTAAACTAGGATAGACGTGCATGGCCATAAATGCACGGGCTTATTTGATTGCACTATAGAAAAGGTTGTGTGTGGTTTGATGTTAGGAATTGAGTTCAATACTACGTGTCACTCTAGTAAAAACTGAATCTTATTCACTATGCAAAGGTTCAAGTCGAAAGACAACTTTGTTTATGCACAATCTTTTGCTTTATAAGAAACTGCTCGAAAATATTTTTAAAAATTCAAGTGGGGGAATGTTGGAAATGTTTTATTAACATTAGTGAATTATTAAAAATAATGGAATAAGTGTATGAATGGCTCCTATGGGTGAATAGTCCCACATCATGGGATTATATAGAAGAGGCAAGCATTTATACTTGTTTCTAAGAAATCATGTTGGGGCCTTGGGCTCCCAATACATGCATTGTTGTGAGGAGGGAGACCATGCATCATGACCACCACACACGCGCGTGCGACCGACCGACTCGACTTGACCCGACCTAGCCCGGTCCGGTTCGGGCTCGGGCTCGGGCTTGGGCTCGGGCTTTGTGGTGTAGACACTTATATTTTTTGGACCATAAAACTTAGCCTTTTTCGAACCATTTTTTTATGGAAAAGATTTCTGCAATGGTAAAAACTTTTATCCCTCAATTTTAGCAGCCCACTAATCAGCAACCCTAACCCTAATTCTCGTCCTATATATTGCCATTACTTCAGACGAGAAATAGACCGAATTGCCAATTCTCTTCTTTTCTCAGCCGCCATTAAAATTCTCTTTTCAGAAATTTTCGAGCAATATTTTTATAGAAAGTGCAAATCTGCACTGATTTGTTGTGCAAGCAAATCAGTTATTGTTTTAGAGGCTGTTTTATCCTAGAGGCGGCGACGAAGAAACGAACTGGTTTGCACCTCCGACCAGATCGCTGAATCGTCTTCAAGAAAGCGACCTAGTCCACAACTCAGCCATTGTTTCCCAACAGCAAATATGATAATAATATAGCATGACAAAGGCATGCAAATATTAAGTTCAAACACAAGCATACCCGTAATTTAAAATTATTTAAATGTTGAGTATACTCAAAGTACAACGTGTTTACTTCAAGCATAGGCTTGGTAGAATAAGAATATACTTCATACCATGAACAAAAATCAAGAAAAATTTCTTCTAACTTATCACAAGGCTCACAGCCATCCATAAATTGCTCTCGGGTTTGACATGTTTTGTTCCCCTTTCAGTTTAAATCGGCGTACCAAATTTTGATATATTTTTAAATACATTAGGTAGAGGCTATGTACTAATTTTGAGAAGATTTAGAGCGGATATTTAGTTATGAATTTTGGAAATGGTCGACCTATCCTATGTTAAAGAACATAACAAATAAAAACATTTCACTTCAAAAAGGTTTTCGTCTAAGTTATTCTTTGAATCAGAAAAAGTGATATACAACAAAATTATTCATTATTGATTTATCTTTCTGTTGAAAGAAAGATGTAGGATTTATCTTAGAAGAATGAAAGTTATCGTCTTTGAAAAATGAATCAACCATTTCTAGTTTATAGAACAAAATGAATAGAACCATTCACTTCTCACTGATTTTTGCCTAAGCAAATCTTCAATTTATCAAAAGTGGTAAAAATAAAAGTTGTTCAGTAGAAAAAATATCTGTAAATTTAGAGAAAGATGTGGATATTTGGCCCTATATAATGAATGTTATGTATTAAAAACCATGAGTATGTAACTCAGGGTAACAAAAAAGAATCACTTAATTTGGTTAAATGTGTTATGAGATATGCTCGAAAGAAGCAGAAGGATTTTCTTAGTACCCCTATTTATCAAATTGTCCATGCTATTTATAATATTTTCCCATGCCTATTTGGTTTTTAACCTTAGACACGTGTCCATCATCATTCATGAAAACCTTAGGATGATGACATATGCCTCCTTAGTTATCATTTGAGGTGTACTAGAAGCTTACACCTAAGTAGCTTATGTGTTATCATTTCCTTCCATCTTAAGACACATGTCTCTTTCCTTCTCATCCTGCTAATCTCTTTCATCTTAATTAATTTATTTCCTAGAATATACTTACTTTAGTTAATCCACAGTTATGCTAAAGGAGGTTAGTAACACTTTATTTATGTGTTTGTAACATACACATGTAGTTCTAACAACTTTGAACAAGTAAAATGTCGTTTGTATATAAAATAGTTTTTGGTCACATTATCGATGTTTCTTTAACTACTTATTTTTGTAAATAAAAGTCAAAAATATGTTTTTCCTCCATTAGTTATTATTTAAAAAGGGAATAATAAGGTTATATAATCACTTTTATAAAATTAAGTCGAAGACTTATATGTTTAAATAATCTCGATATTTAAATATTTACTACCCAAAGTTTAGGACTGTAATATTCTTTTCCACATAGGAATTGTTCCCGATAAATGGTTATTAATTTAATGGAAGATAAATATTTAACAAAAGAAACTTAAAGTATCCAGGTGTGTTTTGTTTAAAAGTATACTTTCAAAATAATTTTATTAAAATGAATTTTTGTATTAGAATCTAAGGCATACCTGGATACTGTATTATTAATACTTCTTGGTGATGCAATAAGCGATGGAAGCATAAGTGGTCATGCCTTCCCAACTTCATGAAAGATAAATAAGTCAACATGTTAAGTGAGCTTCTAAAAGTTTGATAATTCCACACATCTGATCATCATTCCAATAGAATTTGCCTATATCCCTAGTTATTATACGAGTATGGTTAGGGCCTCTTATGAAGTTAAAATTTCTTCTAAGTATAGATATCTTCTTGGCCCAATAAAAGAAGTAACAAAGAAAAACTCATACAGGACTGAACCCGCCTTTTTCTCATCGATTAAAACATCAAAATCTGATAGAGTTGACCCAAAACCAGCAACTACCTAATGAAATTCGAACTCAATGATGTTTATGTATGCTATTATTAACATAGTAACTTAAACTGGAATTGCAAAATCACTTTTTTGTTCTTAATTTATGAAATGTCATTCACGCTCTAAATCGTAATATGCTTGAAGTAGAAATATAACACAATGGAAATAGAATAATGCTTGCAACATATGATCCATAAGCATGAATGATTGTTAGACATAAAACATAAAAAAGATCCAAATCATTAAAAAGTTTAGCATAAGTTAAACATATAATGCATAATTTCATAGGTAATATGTATGTAAAAAAAAGGCAAATATGGAAATTGTAAGCATTGTAGAACATATATGAACATACAGTATGGTCATTTAACATGCAAGATATTAAATAATATGATATTATCATGGCTAGATTTGAGTTTTTTAATTATTATTCTGGTTTAGAAACGTATTTAAATTTTAAGTAGAAAAACTAAGATCTCAGATGATATTTCAGTAACTCGTCTCGATCGATATATCGTTCGATATTGCAATATCTCGAGAGATATATTCAAAAGTAGATTTACAGCGAGATTTACTGTTTCATTTCGGGAGGAACCCAAAATGAGATCTTGGGCGATATTTTCTAGATCTGAAATAGTGGCAGGATCAGACCCGTCATAATTTCTTCTTATGCTAGAATCTAGGATCAAGTTCGTTCACATCCACATTGATACCTGATCTCCTTCACGAGAATGTTCACTTAATTTGGAGTAAATTCTAGGATCTTTTTTTCCTATTGCGGCATATGTCAAATCATTAGCTAAAGACAAAATCAGCTTATTGTGGTACTCATCGAAATATACTAGAGAGTAATCATGGTGTTCGCGTTATAAGGATTTTCAAGATCATCATCAACTGATTTCATTTGGAAAATATCATTTCAAAATTCAAAATGGTATTTATTCAAATGACAACTATGAATAAATCAAACAAGTTTGCAGTAGCAATTTTTATAAGATATTCTTTCATTGAAAACCAGATCTTATTCATCTAAGTGGATCCATACTACACACTCAATTTTGGACATTTTATCCTATTTCGGCTAAACAAACTCATCAAGTAAGGGTATACTCACCTTATTGCGATGCCATCAAAATGTAATGGAGAGTAATAGTAGCACTCAGATTATAATGATTTAAAAGATAACGTTACCCGACTTTTGGCCTGGCTACTAGAAGCAATCCAGACCCATACGACTTGGCCCATCACATGGTTAAACGACCAAGAATTATTGCCAAAGCATCCGGAATCAAGCCCATATGGAGTCGCTCGAGTGTAGTTCTCATGGCTCGTCGAAACTGCTCAAAATTGGTCAAGTACTTCGATATCGGTATTCGCCATTCATCACTTTTTGTATCCCCATAACCTACTCCCAGGATTGGTATTAACCTTCCTCCGTGTTTCATATCCCAACTACCCTTCATCCATTTCGTGTCCTGAATCTCCACTCCAAATTTTGTATCTCCTGCTCATGGCAATTTTCGTATCCTAAAGCTCAACTCCACCTTTAGGAATTTGTATCCCTAATACAACACTTTAGGATCGGCACAAAAGACTTTGTATCATGGGATACGAAAAACAACAAAGCTAAAGGATTCGAAGCAACCAAGAATGTCGGGATCAGTATAAGGAACTTCATGTCATAGGATACGAAAATAAAAAATCATGAGAGTTCAAAGGCCTCGAGATGGAGTAGAAATAAACTAATTTCCCAGGATACGTAGTGATCCCGGGATCGATACCGATCCCCGGATACGAAAAATGGTAGGCACGTGCCTACAGACCTACTCCCACTTGCTATATTTACCCATCATTTTTCTCTGAGAAAGGGGTTAGATTTTTGCTCCTTTGACACTTTGTGAAGAAGATATTTCCTCTTTTATTCTCAAGATTGCTCCATCACTCCGGGAAGAAGAAAACTACCTCTTTTGGACACTTTGACCTTTTGGACTGCATATGCATTTTGAGAAGGACTTAAGCTCCATTTTGAGCCTTGTTGAATATACTTTCCACCATTGTCATTGTATTCATTTGGAACAATGGTACTCACCATTTTACCTTGATTAAAAATGAATAAAAAGAGCAAAGTCTTCAAAGTGAACACAGGTTCTCGCAAATCAAACCACTATAAAATACTATATAAATTTAATTTCGTGCATAATTTCGACTCTGGATGTTTAGTTTCATTGTCTTGGGACTCATTTTGTGGTGTTGCCAACTTTTGCATATCAACATTCTGGTGCTATCATTGAGTAGGCTAAAGCCTTCATCTTTTCTATCATTCTTTTATGGAAACTTAGGAAGCACTACTTAGGCCTCCTTAGACTTACCAACAAAGTTTACCGAAATGGTAAAGAAAGGAAATTCTACTTTAACTAGGCCTTCAACTATCGATCTGGAAACCTCTCCTCAACGTTAAACTTTGGAAGGCTAACCTCTATGAATGTGGTGACTTCCTCCAATCCAAAAGCTTCGGTAATGCAAGCTCAATTCTTCAAAATGACCAAAAAGTTGGAAGAAGCCCAACGACTGCTAATGACTAGATTAAAAAGAATATTGACATGATGCAAAGGCTGCACCAGAGTACCCATAGGGGTATCACGCACCTTTAAGCCAATAAGGTCGCTCAGCTTCCTCAGTACATTTCAGGAAGCTCTTCTTTTGATATTTATCATAGCAACCGTAACGTAAGGTGAGGATTAACGACAATGGTGCTATCTTTACTATCAGAGAAGGAGCCTATCGTTCCAACCAATTTCGGTAGTCTTGATCTTGGAACTAGAGCCTAACCCTCTACGAGGCAGCCTTTGCCTATCTTTATTCAGAACTTATTGTCGAGACAGCCAGCTGCAAATCAATCTCAAGTTCCTCTTATCCAACCTCCGCAAAATCATAGAGTTGAGGTTGACGATTTACCAAAGGATGATGTTGATTTTCGTCAGAGAAGGAGCCTAAGGCCACGAACTCCTAAGGCGGACCACGGTTACTGGAATTCAGCGGAGGTAACCTTTGGTTCTCACTGTGACATGGTCTGAAGGATCATGAGAGAATCAAAGGGGTATTTCAACAACATCCGGGAAATCAGTACAAGACGTATCCCTTTCACTCCAGTTGTCCTCAATGTTGAATGACCAAGACGCTCCAATATGCCAAAGCTAACGGCCTACTAGGGGAAGACCGATCCTCGAAATTTTATGAACCATTATGAGTGACACATGGACTTCAGCCCCGCCACCGGCGTAGAAAAGTGCAAGTTCTTTCCCATCTTTCTCAAAGGTGGGGCTCTGCTTTGGTTCTCTTTGAGAAAAAGTCGTGTGACTTAGAGTAGGATCTTTCTATATGGAATTTGCAGAAGTAGATATGATACACTAACTTGTCTAATATAATAGTTATGCAAATAAATATTAAACAATAAAAGATATCATAGATAAGTAAATGTTATAAGTAAAGTGACACCAGTAACTTTATAATGGTTCGGACTTTCCGTCCTACGTCCAGCCCCAGACTCCTTTTGGAATTCTACTATCAACACTCTCTCTTCACCCGGAGGAACAGGTTCACAACAATTCGAGACCCAACAATGATTTCCCGCCCGAGCATCAATACAGGACTTTAATAAACAATAAGACTTTGACTTCTGATTGTGTTCTTGAATAATACCGAATAGCCAACGATTGAGTACACCCTTCCTATAATCTTATCCTTAAGTATATAATGTGTATATGAAAAATAAAGGAAGTATATTACTTACTGAATCAAGAGATCTGAAATAAATTCAAAGATTCAATAAGTAATTTGAATATTTGAGAGCTTTTTAGAATGAAAGAGTGCTTGAGAATATAGATCAAGAAATAGAATAGAATCAATATGAAATTGGTGATTTGATAAAAAAAAATGTGATGTATTTATTGTGGTTGAAGAGTAGTCAATGTTCATGAAGAGTTTTATTGAAAAGAAGAAACCGTTTCCTTTAGAAATTAAATGAAAACTTTCACGAAAGAAAGTGACTCTTTAGAAATATGGTTGACATTGTCGAGTCAGTCGACTGTTATAAATACCACCAGTCAACTAGTCAAAAATATAATCGTGTATATATTTGAAAAAATGATTTGAAATAGCCATTACTAGGCTTTTTGTTCCTGACTAGTCGACTGGTAGAAAATGAACCAGTCGACTGGTTCAGGGCAACAAGTCTAGTAAAGGTTGTTTAAAGCCATTTACTCATATATATATAAAGCCATTTACTCATATATATATATATATATATATGTATATATATTTGTGTTTTATGTACTTGTGTTATATAAAATGAGGATAGATTTTAACAATCATCCAACACACTAAACACACACACACACACACATATATATATATATATACACACATACATATAACTCTTCAATTTGATCTTCAATTCCTTGTTTTCGTGAATAAAAAAGTATCATGAATCAATATTCTCCCCTTTTTTTGATTGATGACAACACCTTGCGTCTTTGTTGAATTTTTATATACTCCCCCTGAATGCATGCTTGTATACATTTATCTCCACCTGAATAAAAAGCTTCTCTGTAACATTTTTTTAGTGCATATATGAAAATACTTACCATTTGCTTTCCTGCAACAAAATGTTCGCATATACTACATAAACTTCTCCCCTTTTGTCATCGATTAAAAATAATACGTAACATGCTAAAATAATAATCGAACACAAATAAGAGAACATAAGCAGATATTTCTACAAGTCTGAAAATGAAACAATTCCTAACTCCTTACGAAGTTTAATAAATGTATTTTCTAATAAGGGTTTTGTAAAGATATCCGTAATCTGATTTTCAGAATTTACAAATTTTAAATTTATAATTTGTTTTTCAATATTATCTCGTAAGAAATCATGTATAATATCAATATGTTTACCTCTAGAATGATTTACTGGATTTTTGGATAAGTTTATTTCATTGTGTTATCGCAATAAATTGTTGAATTACTCAAGTTGATATTGAAATCATTGAACGTTTGTTGCATGTGTATTACTTGAGCACAACCCAGTGCTGCAGATATATATATTCAACTTCACTTCTTGATAGTGAAACACAATTTTGTTTCTTGCTAAACCAAGATATGAGTGATTTGCCAATGAAATGGCAAGTACCACTTGTACTTTTACGATCCGTCCGTGATCCTCCGAAATCAGCATCACTATATGATACTAATTCAAAGGAAAAGTCATTTGAATAGAAAAGCCCAAAATTTTTAGTGTTGCTAAGATAATGTGACGAGAAGGAATTTCGCTCGGTCGGAACCAGTCGCTAAACCGAGCCAGACCGTTCGAAACGCCCTATCGTTTTGAGAACACGACAAATCAGAACACATACAGAAGAACATTTCAATTGGTATTACAACAATGCATCTGATTACAAGAATATACAGAGTATAAATGAATATTACACAGAAATATCAGAGATTTAAATTACATCTAAATACATCGCAGCGGAAAATAATACAATACACAACTAGAAGGAGATATACGGATACAAAGCTTTCCGGATATCGTTCCAGCTGTAAACCAGGGTCCTGTGAATATAAATCTGCAAAACCAAAACTACTAGCTGCCCGTGTCAAAATAAGGGCACCCAGAGTTTAGGTTAAAACAATAAACTCCAGGTCAGTCATGTGACTGGTGTGAGAACTAAAACAGTTATTAATCTTTATTTTAAATCATTAGGTAAATCAAGGGACCACGCCGTATAACACGGAACGGGTTTCCTCCCAAGAATACCAGTGCATAAAACAAACAGCGCAATGCTAAATAAAGAAAAATGAAGCTATTATAAGACCCAGGTCCCATCACACAATGCAACGCAGCCGAGGATAGGGTTTTCCCTTATAATAGCCAAACCATGCTTAGTACGTTTAAAACAAATCGTTTGATACTATTATAAGTGCATAGTGTATAAAACAACTTCAAATCATAAGTATCAATCATAGGCGGCATAAGCGCCCCATCCCACTATGTCACCATACTAGGTTCTACAAATAAAACCGCAAATGTCACGTATTTGGAAATTGGATTTCCGTCTATGAACCGAGGCAAAAGATAGTCCTCAACCGATTCGAGACGCTCTAGCCCGTGTCTCAGGAACAGCCGCAACTGCCCCTTGGATCGTCAGGGTCGGTCCACCGATGTGGATTATTATGCCTGAACAATACGTCTCCCCGCCCTTTGGGGCGTCAATGAGCCAACTAAATGACTCCATCGGTTCGAGAACGACCGATCAATCCGAGGCGCCTCGCAACAGCAACAACCACATAAGTCAAACTCGTCAGGGCGTGTAAAACCACTGACGCCACTTTTTAGCTAGAAGGAAACGCATGCCCTCCCTGAGGTGCGTCTCCCGTTTTTGGTTCATACCGGGTGTGAAACTCGCGAAGTAAACGTTACACAAAGCTACGCCACAAAGGCCGTGCTTTGATCATCACCACAAGACTTTGCTTTTCAACAGAAGCCTCGATCAATTGCCACTTAGGCATGCCACACAGGCAATTCACTCCATGCGTTTGATATCCATCAATATATAACCCCTGAGCTCATACGTCTCAGAGAAGGGCGTTAAGCAAGAGAATAAATTCTCCGCCGCCAAACAGATATATATTTAATAGAGATCAATCACACAGACTAAAATCCAATGTCAGACACACAGTCCATTTACAAGTCCGTTCTGGGTCTGAACGAAACCGGAGGCACCTAGTACCCCGCATATCCTTCGATCTCCAAGTACGTCTGGACGATCACCAACCGTTTCCATCTTCTTGGGTGTACAGCCCAATCAAGATCATCAGTAATCACCCAAACGACGTGAAGACCTCCGGTCTTCGACCATCGTCTTCATCTTCGACTTATCGTCGTATCAGTTATTCAGAATGGGATAAACCCGGTCTTTCCGAATAACTCGCGTATATTTTAAATAAGTGTTACGCAAACACAACATACGCCTCATTCCAATTCATCAGTCACTAACCGTAAATTAATCAAAAGAATAATTTCCCAAATATTAACCCCGAAGGCCGAAACCAACATCAGATCAATATCCAGAAAACCATTCTGCTTGGCTAGCCGACAGTTAGTTTCTAAATTTCACATTCATAGGGAAAGGTTCCCATTAATTTTATCCAAGATAAATTTCTTGAATTTATTCTTTAATCTATTTTTGAATATCGATTCAAAACTAGTCGGGATTAGCGAACCTTACCGAAGTAATCATTTGTTTTAATTTCCCAATCCCAACCTATTCATCCCATGAAGTAAAACTGGTAGTACTTCATATCTAACACCACGGTGTTATCGGTAAATTCAATTACCATTTCACGTTCAAATCTAATTAAAGATTTAACTATCGTCTGGAGCAAAACTGGTGATACTCCATTCTCGATCATTTCAATCTAATTAAAGATTCATTAAAACTCCACTTAGTTTTAATCGTTAACTGAGTTAAAGAATCAGTGTTATTTAAAACACTGTCCACGATAAACCCGAAATCACATTCCATTAATTATCGGGTTAAAGAACAAGTGTTATTTAAAACACTGTCCACGATAAACCCACAAATCAATATCAATTCAATTCCAATTAAATATTATTTAACTGGTACACTTCATTAAATCTAAATAAAAAGATTTAATCTTTTCTCAACTGGGTTCAAGAACAGTGTTAGTGAAGACACCATTCACGACAAACCCAAATCACATTTGATATTCAATATAAGGCTCTGAATAGAAAATATATCGGCTTATATTCAATATCAAATTCTACGATTAACAAATGTCGTATTGGAAATAACGATATATATATATCTTTCAATTTTCCATAACAACATCTGTATAATCACGAATTCCAACATCGAAATATTCCGAAGACAATTTCGATTCAAATCCACCCCAATGCAATCATTGGAAATTCTAGTTATTTCTAAAACCCTTTCAAATCCAATTTATTTATTTAAAAATAAATAGAATTATATTTCTAGTTCAAAACTAGTTCATTTCGATAAAAATCTATTTTTATCTTTTCAAATATGGAGTTTTTCATCCCAATTCTTTCTAAATCATTTCTTATGATTTTACATAAATTATTACTATTTTTAATAATTTTATCAAGGCCCGTACAGTCGATTTCCATCAATGGCCATCGAACTGCACTTACAGCGACCTTTTTCGAATTTGATTTGGACATAATTCCAAATCCAACCGTTAGATTTCTAATTTCTAATATTCGTTAGAAAGCTCTTTTCGATACGAACCCAACGGTTCCGGTTTTAGGAGAATCCGACGGTCGGATCTCCCATATTGTCCGTTTGAAATAAATGGTCGAAATTCACGAACTGCCGCGGCGCGGCGCGTTCTATTCAGGCCATTATATAATATATATAATATATATAATATATATATCGTCGATTTCTATTTAAAACGAATTTTATAAATCGTTTTAATTTCATTTCCAAAGCAATTTCAACTTCCATTTCAATTCAAATCAAAATTGAATTCTTCTTTATAAATTCGTTTTAAAATTCATTTCTATTCAATTCAAATTTCAGTTCAATTTGAATTCATTTCAACTCGCTTTCAATTCAATTTGAATTCGTTTTCAATTCATTTCGAAATCGTTTTCAATTCATTTCGAAATCGTTTCCAATTCATTTCATTTCGAAATCGTTTTCAATATCGTTCACGTCAAAATGGCGTCAATCTAATCAACACGGCTTCATAAATTTCTATTTTCAAATATTCTCTTTCAAATATTTCTTTTTCAAAATAGTTGTTATTATCAAAATATTTCGTTCAACACATGACCAATCTCAATGGATGAGTACTGTCAACACATGAACCTTTATTTTATATTATTCTTAGTTTTTCAAATTGGAATGAGGCCCAATCAATTACCATATAAAATTAATTATATGGATTTTCATACAACACATGTATATAATAGCATTGAAAATAATCAACCATCAACCAAAGTGCACTACACTGTATAAGCATCAAATATAGATATTCAACGCTTATAACAGCCTGTCAATCAATCGATCGACATATTTAATCAATCAGGATGAGTGAACTTCAAATTTCATCCCAACACCCGTGTGGGGTTTCAAACAATCAAACACATATTTTATTTGTGCTGTTGGGCGATGTGTAAAATTTATCGTCCCAATCAATGTCATTCAAATAGGTGTACATAAACAAACCGTCCGGTTTATAAATGAATATTTTATTTTATTCACTTCACGTTAAAAATTATATTTTTAACGATAAAACATTTTATTTCAACCTATAAATTTCTATTCAATTCATTTATTCAATAAAATGATATTTTTATTTTTCTAACTTATTTTAGAAAATTTCGGCGGCATAACGGCACGATACTAGAAACGGGACGAGGCCTAGCCTTATCCCCGGTCTAGTGAAGGCCCACGCCATTCACACATCAATCAAATTCATTCAATTCACCCAAACAACTCAATTTCAATCAAATAATCTAACTTATTTTTGCAATCAAACAAACAAGTCCATGGTCTGTGGACGATTGTGTCGGGTGCTACTAAGCATCGTCTGCATCCTAGTATATATATATATAACTAGAAAATGAAATTGAAAGGTGAGAAATTCTCACATATAGCTATCCTAGCTCCACGGCACTTCATTGATAGAAATCTTCATCGCTATCGCATCTTTGTCATCTTCGTTGCTGCTTTCACTACATATGTAAACATCACATTTTTACTTCGCTATTCAATATATAAAAATCGAATTTTTATTTCGAAGTTCAATATATAAAAATCATATTTTTACTATGCTATTCAATATATAAAAATCGAATTTTTATTTCGCTATTCAATATATAAAAAATCCCGCCTTTTCTAATATAAAAGTTCTATCTTTTCTGATGTAAAAATTCTAACTTGATTAGATAAAGATCCCGCCTTTCTACCGATAAAAATTTCGTCTTTCTATTTCATCACTATAAAAATTATATTCTTAGTCTTCCACTATAATAAAAATCTTATTTTTAATCTCTACGTATAATAAAAATCTTATTTTTATTACTTATTTATATATCACTGATTTTATAATTGCTATATTTATTTAAATATACTGATTTAACAAATATGTTTTCAACATAACCCAGAACTCAGATTTAAAATTAAAAATCGAAAACTTACTGGGCTTTTGCTGTAGAGTTCGTCTGGGTGGTTCTTGCGCTGAATCGGAGGCGGGGGCTCCTCGCTGGGGTCGAGTCGGAGGTGGTAGGGAGGGTGGCTCGCGCGGATTGGGGTGGTGGCGCCAGAAATCGAGGGGCGACGGTGGCTAGGGCTTCAGGCGGTGGAGCTTTCGAGGGTTTGGGGGGTTTCGATTTGGGGAAAGGGGTCGATGGGGAGGGTGTGACGCGATGGCGCGCTCTGGCGTAGCGCGATGGGGTGAGAAATCGAGGGGGGGCTGCGACTTCGGAGGGTGACGGCGATGAACTGGAGGCGCGACGTGGTGGGGGAGGGGTGACTGGGTCAACGGTGGGGGCTGAGCGGTTTTTTTTTTATTTGTTTTTTTTTCTAAAATGGACGGGGTATGAGGAGAGAAGGGGGGGCCAAGTGTCTATATAATTTATTTTATTATTATTTTAATTGCAAAAATGTTGACTTTTACATATGACCTCGAAACGAGGCCCACCGCCTGTCGTCCATAGCGTTTTACCCCCATTCCGAACACAATGGGATATGTATCGTAGGCTGATTCGGCTGTTACAATCAGTTTCCGCTGATTTTACATTTAAATCACTGTATTGACTTTTAAACGTACATTTCAATTTACCGGGGTCACATACTAACTAGAAAAATTCCTGAAAAATATTTTCTAGCTTCGTATTGACGATACGGTCCTAACAAAACTAGTTTCGTCGAATTCTGAGACCGTTGGAAAAATGGCCATTTTCCAGTCGATTAAAATCAACTGAAACTGGTCAAACGCGTTTTCCTTTGCCACGCTCACATATTGATTCGAAAAATTATGAAATTTGAAACCTAGCAATAACTTCACATCCCGGACCCAACAAAACTGGTTTCGTCGAAATCCGAGGTCGTTTGCAAAATGTCCATTTTTAAGGGCCTGAATTCCATAGCGACTATTCAGAATTTTCAACTGGACATATCTTTTGATTCCCGCTATGAAAATTTGATTATTCGGATTCGTTGGAAAGATATTATCAATTAGATCCCATTATTTTTGGTTTCACTAAAATCCGGATTGTTTTGCACCCGGTACATTCAATTGAAATTTGAAATCAAATTATCGAACTACCGCGCCATTTCCAATTCTATTTATAATTATAAATAAATATTTATATTCTACCGACGACGTATATAATATATACGTTCGAATTATATTCAAAATAAATTTCTCGTCGATATTATTTAAAATAATCTATTTTAAATATTCAAAATTCGCTAAAATGGCCAAAATAAAAATTTTAAACTGGCCCAGATTTTCCGGGTTATTACAATCTCCCCCACTTAAAACTTTTCGTCCCCGAAAAGGAACAAAGTCGAAAGTGGTTTGATTAATCAATTCTACTTTCAATTTGGCTTCCATTCTCCAACTTTTCAGTTTCTGAGAATTTTCCAAAATTTCAAAAATTTGGCTAACACCCTAAATTTTCGAAAAATTTCGCCATAACCTCCCCTGCACCGGGAGCATCGGGGAATTTCAAATAGCTTCCCCGGTCCTTCAGATCTCAAAAAGAAAAAGAAAAAGCCAAGCGGCTAGCCAATAGGCTCATAAAATCGTCATCACCCAAACAAAACAGTAAATTATGTGGTAAACATGTACCTATTTGTCGGGCAAACAAATTTTATTCTCTGCTCTAGCCTCCTTGCTATGACCTGTTCAATGTAAGTATATGTATATGCAAGCAAATGCGACCAAATTTCAATACAATTCATTATTTGGTTCAATTAGGCTAAATGGTTCAAAATTATCAAACAATTAAACAAACAACACAAACATCAATCCATTAGTGAATTAGAGTTTCAAATTCATAATTTTGATACATATACAAAAATCATGTTTTGATGCCAAATCACAACAAATAAATCTATCTATCTAAGTTTTGGTTCTCACACCAGTCTAATGGAAATATATAGATATCACACCTTCGTCACTCGAATATAAATTCTGATGATGATATATCAATCATCAGAATCACCCCCGGGCGACTAGAGTGTAATTTTATATCTATCCAGTATATTAAAATTTCGAATACACGCGGATCAGACGTATACGCAAAATCTATATATACTGGATTGTCCACATCAATATAAATAAATAATCAAATACGAATAATTGATTTAAATTTTCAAAACAAAATTTGTTTTCACTTTTATTTTAAAAAAATTTACTCTTCACACTCGTTCTAGGATACTACTGATCCTATCTCTAACGAGTCATTCTAATTGGATATTACTAATCCAATATCTGATGAATTCTTTCGTATGGTTCTAATGTGTCTTGTTCTCTGCTTTGTAAACCAAAGCGCTGATACCAAATGTGACGAGAAGGAATTTCGCTCGGTCGGAACCAGTCGCTAAACCGAGCCAGACCGTTCGAAACGCCCTATAGTTTTGAGAACACGACAAATCAGAACACATATAGAAGAACATTTCAATTGGTATTACAACAATGCATCTGATTACAAGAATATACAGAGTATAAATGAATATTACACAGAAATATCAGAGATTTAAATTACATCTAAATACATCGCAGCGGAAAATAATACAATACACAACTAGAAGGAGATATACGGATACAAAGCTTTCCGGATATCGTTCCAGCTGTAAACCAGGGTCCTGTGAATATAAATCTGCAAAACCAAAACTACTAGCTGCCCGTGTCAAAATAAGGGCACCCAGAGTTTAGGTTAAAACAATAAACTCCAGGTCAGTCATGTGACTGGTGTGAGAACTAAAACAGTTATTAATCTTTATTTTAAATCATTAGGTAAATCAAGGGACCACGCCGTATAACACGGAACGGGTTTCCTCCCAAGAATACCAGTGCATAAAACAAACAGCGCAATGCTAAATAAAGAAAAATGAAGCTATTATAAGACCCAGGTCCCATCACACAGTGCAACGCAGCCGAGGATAGGGTTTTCCCTTATAATAGCCAAACCATGCTTAGTACGTTTAAAACAAATCGTTTGATACTATTATAAGTGCATAGTGTATAAAACAACTTCAAATCATAAGTATCAATCATAGGCGGCATAAGCGCCCCATCCCACTATGTCACCATACTAGGTTCTACAAATAAAACCGCAAATGTCACGTATTTGGAAATTGGATTTCCGTCTATGAACCGAGGCAAAAGATAGTCCTCAACCGATTCGAGACGCTCTAGCCCGTGTCTCAGGAACAGCCGCAACTGCCCCTTGGATCGTCAGGGTCGGTCCACCGATGTGGATTATTATGCCTGAACAATACGTCTCCCCGCCCTTTGGGGCGTCAATGAGCCAACTAAATGACTCCATCGGTTCGAGAACGACCGATCAATCCGAGGCGCCTCGCAACAGCAACAACCACATAAGTCAAACTCGTCAGGGCGTGTAAAACCACTGACGCCACTTTTTAGCTAGAAGGAAACGCATGCCCTCCCTGAGGTGCGTCTCCCGTTTTTGGTTCATACCGGGTGTGAAACTCGCGAAGTAAACGTTACACAAAGCTACGCCACAAAGGCCGTGCTTTGATCATCACCACAAGACTTTGCTTTTCAACAGAAGCCTCGATCAATTGCCACTTAGGCATGCCACACAGGCAATTCACTCCATGCGTTTGATATCCATCAATATATAACCCCTGAGCTCATACGTCTCAGAGAAGGGCGTTAAGCAAGAGAATAAATTCTCCGCCGCCAAACAGATATATATTTAATAGAGATCAATCACACAGACTAAAATCCAATGTCAGACACACAGTCCATTTACAAGTCCGTTCTGGGTCTGAACGAAACCGGAGGCACCTAGTACCCCGCATATCCTTCGATCTCCAAGTACGTCTGGACGATCACCAACCGTTTCCATCTTCTTGGGTGTACAGCCCAATCAAGATCATCAGTAATCACCCAAACGACGTGAAGACCTCCGGTCTTCGACCATCGTCTTCATCTTCGACTTATCGTCGTATCAGTTATTCAGAATGGGATAAACCCGGTCTTTCCGAATAACTCGCGTATATTTTAAATAAGTGTTACGCAAACACAACATACGCCTCATTCCAATTCATCAGTCACTAACCGTAAATTAATCAAAAGAATAATTTCCCAAATATTAACCCCGAAGGCCGAAACCAACATCAGATCAATATCCAGAAAACCATTCTGCTTGGCTAGCCGACAGTTAGTTTCTAAATTTCACATTCATAGGGAAAGGTTCCCATTAATTTTATCCAAGATAAATTTCTTGAATTTATTCTTTAATCTATTTTTGAATATCGATTCAAAACTAGTCGGGATTAGCGAACCTTACCGAAGTAATCATTTGTTTTAATTTCCCAATCCCAACCTATTCATCCCATGAAGTAAAACTGGTAGTACTTCATATCTAACACCACGGTGTTATCGGTAAATTCAATTACCATTTCACGTTCAAATCTAATTAAAGATTTAACTATCGTCTGGAGCAAAACTGGTGATACTCCATTCTCGATCATTTCAATCTAATTAAAGATTCATTAAAACTCCACTTAGTTTTAATCGTTAACTGGGTTAAAGAATCAGTGTTATTTAAAACACTGTCCACGATAAACCCGAAATCACATTCCATTAATTATCGGGTTAAAGAACAAGTGTTATTTAAAACACTGTCCACGATAAACCCACAAATCAATATCAATTCAATTCCAATTAAATATTATTTAACTGGTACACTTCATTAAATCTAAATAAAAAGATTTAATCTTTTCTCAACTGGGTTCAAGAACAGTGTTAGTGAAGACACCATTCACGACAAACCCAAATCACATTTGATATTCAATATAAGGCTCTGAATAGAAAATATATCGGCTTATATTCAATATCAAATTCTACGATTAACAAATGTCGTATTGGAAATAACGATATATATATATATATATCTTTCAATTTTCCATAACAACATCTGTATAATCACGAATTCCAACATCGAAATATTCCGAAGACAATTTCGATTCAAATCCACCCCAATGCAATCATTGGAAATTCTGGTTATTTCTAAAACCCTTTCAAATCCAATTTATTTATTTAAAAATAAATAGAATTATATTTCTAGTTCAAAACTAGTTCATTTCGATAAAAATCTATTTTTATCTTTTCAAATATGGAGTTTTTCATCCCAATTCTTTCTAAATCATTTCTTATGATTTTACATAAATTATTACTATTTTTAATAATTTTATCAAGGCCCGTACAGTCGATTTCCATCAATGGCCATCGAACTGCACTTACAACGACCTTTTTCGAATTTGATTTGGACATAATTCCAAATCCAACCGTTAGATTTCTAATTTCTAATATTCGTTAGAAAGCTCTTTTCGATACGAACCCAACGGTTCCGGTTTTAGGAGAATCCGACGGTCGGATCTCCCGTAATGTCCGTTTGAAATAAATGGTCGAAATTCACGAACTACCGCGGCGCGGCGCGTTCTATTCAGGCCATTATATAATATATATAATATATATATCGTCGATTTCTATTTAAAACGAATTTTATAAATCGTTTTAATTTCATTTCCAAAGCAATTTCAACTTCCATTTCAATTCAAATCAAAATTGAATTCTTCTTTATAAATTCGTTTTAAAATTCATTTCTATTCAATTCAAATTTCAGTTCAATTTGAATTCATTTCAACTCGCTTTCAATTCAATTTGAATTCGTTTTCAATTCATTTCGAAATCGTTTTCAATTCAATTCATTTCGAAATCGTTTCCAATTCATTTCATTTCGAAATCGTTTTCAATATCGTTCACGTCAAAATGGCGTCAATCTAATCAACACGGCTTCATAAATTTCTATTTTCAAATATTCTCTTTCAAATATTTCTTTTTCAAAATAGTTGTTATTATCAAAATATTTCGTTCAACACATGACCAATCTCAATGGATGAGTACTGTCAACACATGAACCTTTATTTTATATTATTCTTAGTTTTTCAAATTGGAATGAGGCCCAATCAATTACCATATAAAATTAATTATATGGATTTTCATACAACACATGTATATAATAGCATTGAAAATAATCAACCATCAACCAAAGTGCACTACACTGTATAAGCATCAAATATAGATATTCAACGCTTATAACAGCCTGTCAATCAATCGATCGACATATTTAATCAATCAGGATGAGTGAACTTCAAATTTCATCCCAACACCCGTGTGGGGTTTCAAACAATCAAACACATATTTTATTTGTGCTGTTGGGCGATGTGTAAAATTTATCGTCCCAATCAATGTCATTCAAATAGGTGTACATAAACAAACCGTCCGGTTTATAAATGAATATTTTATTTTATTCACTTCACGTTAAAAATTATATTTTTAACGATAAAACATTTTATTTCAACCTATGAATTTCTATTCAATTCATTTATTCAATAAAATGATATTTTTATTTTTCTAACTTATTTTAGAAAATTTCGGCGGCATAACGGCACGATACTAGAAACGGGACGAGGCCTAGCCTTATCCCCGGTCTAGTGAAGGCCCACGTCATTCACACATCAATCAAATTCATTCAATTCACCCAAACAACTCAATTTCAATCAAATAATCTAACTTATTTTTGCAATCAAACAAACAAGTCCATGGTCTGTGGACGATTGTGTCGGGTGCTACTAAGCACCGTCTGCATCCTAGTATATATATATAACTAGAAAATGAAATTGAAAGGTGAGAAATTCTCACATATAGCTATCCTAGCTCCACGGCACTTCATTGATAGAAATCTTCATCGCTATCGCATCTTTGTCATCTTCGTTGCTGCTTTCACTACATATGTAAACATCACATTTTTACTTCGCTATTCAATATATAAAAATCGAATTTTTATTTCGAAGTTCAATATATAAAAATCATATTTTTACTATGCTATTCAATATATAAAAATCGAATTTTTATTTCGCTATTCAATATATAAAAAATCCCGCCTTTTCTAATATAAAAGTTCTATCTTTTCTGATGTAAAAATTCTAACTTGATTAGATAAAGATCCCGCCTTTCTACCGATAAAAATTTCGTCTTTCTATTTCATCACTATAAAAATTATATTCTTAGTCTTCCACTATAATAAAAATCTTATTTTTAATCTCTACGTATAATAAAAATCTTATTTTTATTACTTATTTATATATCACTGATTTTATAATTGCTATATTTATTTAAATATACTGATTTAACAAATATGTTTTCAACATAACCCAGAACTCAGATTTAAAATTAAAAATCGAAAACTTACTGGGCTTTTGCTGTAGAGTTCGTCTGGGTGGTTCTTGCGCTGAATCGGAGGCGGGGGCTCCTCGCTGGGGTCGAGTCGGAGGTGGTAGGGAGGGTGGCTCGCGCGGATTGGGGTGGTGGCGCCAGAAATCGAGGGGCGACGGTGGCTAGGGCTTCAGGCGGTGGAGCTTTCGAGGGTTTGGGGGGTTTCGATTTGGGGAAAGGGGTCGATGGGGAGGGTGTGACGCGATGGCGCGCTCTGGCGTAGCGCGATGGGGTGAGAAATCGAGGGGGGGCTGCGACTTCGGAGGGTGACGGCGATGAACTGGAGGCGCGACGTGGTGGGGGAGGGGTGACTGGGTCAACGGTGGGGGCTGAGCGGTTTTTTTTTATTTGTTTTTTTTTTCTAAAATGGACGGGGTATGAGGAGAGAAGGGGGGGCCAAGTGCCTATATAATTTATTTTATTATTATTTTAATTGCAAAAATGTTGACTTTTACATATGACCTCGAAACGAGGCCCACCGCCTGTCGTCCATAGCGTTTTACCCCCATTCCGAACACAATGGGATATGTATCGTAGGCTGATTCGGCTGTTACAATCAGTTTCCGCTGATTTTACATTTAAATCACTGTATTGACTTTTAAACGTACATTTCAATTTACCGGGGTCACATACTAACTAGAAAAATTCCTGAAAAATATTTTCTAGCTTCGTATTGACGATACGGTCCTAACAAAACTAGTTTCGTCGAATTCTGAGACCGTTGGAAAAATGGCCATTTTCCAGTCGATTAAAATCAACTGAAACTGGTCAAACGCGTTTTCCTTTGCCACGCTCACATATTGATTCGAAAAATTATGAAATTTGAAACCTAGCAATAACTTCACATCCCGGACCCAACAAAACTGGTTTCGTCGAAATCCGAGGTCGTTTGCAAAATGTCCATTTTTAAGGGCCTGAATTCCATAGCGACTATTCAGAATTTTCAACTGGACATATCTTTTGATTCCCGCTATGAAAATTTGATTATTCGGATTCGTTGGAAAGATATTATCAATTAGATCCCATTATTTTTGGTTTCACTAAAATCCGGATTGTTTTGCACCCGGTACATTCAATTGAAGTTTGAAATCAAATTATCGAACTACCGCGCCATTTCCAATTCTATTTATAATTATAAATAAATATTTATATTCTACCGACGACGTATATAATATATACGTTCGAATTATATTCAAAATAAATTTCTCGTCGATATTATTTAAAATAATCTATTTTAAATATTCAAAATTCGCTAAAATGGCCAAAATAAAAATTTTAAACTGGCCCAGATTTTCCGGGTTATTACAGATAATGCAATATACACTTTACTGCTCGTAAATATGATTCCTTCGGATCGGCTTTAAATCGAGCATATAAATACACACTCGTCATAACATCCTGTCTACTAGTAGTTAAATATAAGAGAGAACCTATCATAGTACGATATAATTTTTGGTCGACACTTTTACCATTTTCATCTTTTTCGAGATGAGTTGTTGTACTCATAGGTGTCGGTTTACTTGATATATTTTTCATGCCAGATCGTTTAATTAAATTATTGCAATATTTTTACTGATTTATAAAAATTCCATTTGGAAGTTGTTTGATTTGTAACCAAGAAAATACAGCAGTTCTCCCATATGAGACATTTCGAATTCGCTAGTCATTATTCTAGAAATTTTTTGACATAATTTCTCATTATTTGAGCCAAAAATAATGTCATCGACATAGATTTGAACTATTAAAATATCTTTATCATCTCTTTGTATAAAAACTGTTTGATCAACATTTCCTATTTGTAATCCTGAATTAATTAAATAATTTTTAAGATGTTCGTACCAAGCACAAGGTGCTTGATTTAATCCATATAATGCCTTTTTCAATTTGAAAACATGATCAGGATATTTTCAAGAGCGAATAGTGGTGGTTGTTCAACGTATACTCTTTCTTTTATATAACCATTTAGGAAAGCACTTTTAACATCCATTTGATATGATTTAAAGTTATGATAACATGCATATGCTAGTAAAATTCGAATTGCTTTTGATCGGGCGACTGGAGCAAACGTTTCCTCATAATCTGTACCTTCTTCTTGATTATAACATTGTGCGACAAACCTAGCTTTGTTTCTTGTAATATTATCTGATTCGTCTGCTTTATTTTTGTAAATCCATTTCGTACCGAAAATAGTTTGATCACTTGGTCTTGGAACTAATTCCCAGACTTCCTTCCGTTTAAACTGATTTAATTCTTCTTGCGTAGAAATTATCCAATTTTCATTTGTTGAAGCTTCTTTTGGGTTTTAGGTTCAATATTAGATAGGAAACATTACTTACTAGGTTTAGCTGGCTTCTTGTTCTTACATTTGAAGTTATTTCCCCAATAATATATTTAGTTGGATGATCTCGTAATATTCTTGGTGAAGATCAAACTTCATTAGTATGTACATTTTGATTGTTATACTCGGTATTATCTTGAGTTTATGTAATATTGTTATTTATATTACCATGAACAATGTTTTCATTTTCTCTATAAATTATAATATCATCATCTTGAGAAGATCTATTTTCCAAGATGTCTGAATCAAAGGAATTCTGAATAAAATTTTCATCAAAGGAAACTTGAAGTGATTCTTCTAGTTCACCAGTTCGTTTATTATAAATACGATAAGCTTTAGTTCGTTCAGAATATCCTAAAAATATTCCTTCATTGGATTTTGAATCAAATTTTCCAAGCTGATCTTTTGTATTTAAACTAAAGCATTCTGAACCAAAAACCTTAAAATATGACATATTTGGTGTCCTTCCAGTAAAAAGTTCATATGGAGTATTTTTCATAAGTGTTCGAATGGAGACATGACTCAAAACATAGCAAGACGTTGCAACTTCTTCTGCCTAGAAATGTTTTGGTAACGAACTACCATTCAACAATGTTCTAGCGCATTCTTGTAATGTTCAATTTTTCCTTTCCACGACTCCATTTTTTTGTCGAGTTCTAGGAAATGAAAAATTATGAAAAATTCCTTTCTTTTTACAATATAAATCAAACTTTCCGTTTCCAAATTCTCCTCCATGATCACTTCTTATATTTTTAATTTTCAAACTTGTGAAATTTTGAATTTGTTTTACAAATATCTTAAAGTTTTCAAACGTATCACTTTTATTTTTCAAAAATATTGTCCAAGTGTATCTTGAAAAATCATCAACTATTACAAACATATATCGACAATGGTTTATAGATTGTATTTGAGTTGGTCCAAATAAATCCATATGTAGTAATTCAAGTGGTTGTAATGTTGAAATCATCTTTTTAGATTTAAAAGAAGATTTTGTTAATTTATCAAATTAACATGCATTACAGAAATTTTCTGGTTTAAATTTTATTTTGGGTAAACCTCTTTCTAGATCATTTATAGAAATCTTGTTTATGGTTTCAAAATTCACATGACAGATTCTTTTGTGCCATAACCAAGGATTGTTTCTTTGGCTAGTAGACACATACTTGGATTATTATTAACTTCCATATTCAAGATATAAATATTTTTATCTCTTTTTCCCTCAAAAATAAGATTTTGATTAGAATCCAATTTGCAACATTTATTTTCGGAAAATGATATTTTAAAACCTTTACCGCAAAGTTGACTAACACTTAGTAAATTATATTTTAAATTTTTGACCAATAAGACATCAGAGACCAGAGGTAAATTAGATATACCGTGGTTGCTTACATCGCCTTTGCCGATGATATATCCTTCTGAATTATCTCCAAGTGTGACAGTTCCTCCATTATATTAAGTAAAATTGATCAACATTTCATTGTCTCATGTCATATCTTTTGAGCAACCACTGTTGGGTATCCATTTTCCTTCATTTTTGAGTGGGACCTGCAAAAAATATAAAAGACGTTGGTATCCACTTCCTCCGTTAGGGCCCTAAGAGTTAGGTCTTAGGTAACCAAACCCATGAGGGTTCAGTGTCTCTTATAAAAATATAATTAATATTATAATGCATAGTTTCTAAGAAATTTTTAATATAGTTATTCCTAATCAAATGATTATTTGTTTTCGGAACCCATATCTTAATATTTTTAGAAAACTTTTTCTTTGAAACAAAATCTTGTTTCTTTATACTAGGAATGATAGGTTTGCTAGATTTAGAATTTTTTAGCACTGATTTTCTGTACATATCCTAATCCTTTTTTGCTAAAAATAGGTTGAGAACTTTCTAAAATTCTAGACAAATTTTCTTTACCTTTGTTGAAATTATTAACATTTTTAGAGATATCATCTAACTTTAACTTAAGACTAGAATTATCTAGTTCGATAATTTTAATCTTAGTTTTTAAATCACGATATGTAGAGACAAATGAGTCATTCTTTTCTTTTTGAGTTTCAATCTCTTGACTCAATAGAGAAATCTAAGAAATTGTATTAGATAGAGATTCTTGAAATTTTCTAATTTCATCCTCTAAAATCTCTTTTTCATCTTTTAACAAATCTCTTTTAAATTCTGCTTTTTTCTTAATTTTGTTTGCTTGTTTATATTTTCTTCCAAAATTATTTCTAGACTTTAGAATTTTTGTATTAATTTCAACTATTTTTTCATAAGTTAAATCACTAACTCAATCTCTTTGGCCATGAAGCACACATTACCTTGTTCATTGTGGCTATCACTATCACTTTCTGAAGATGAGGTATCTGAATTATCCCATGTGATAGAGAAAGCTCATCTTTTAGATTTCTCCTTTTTGTTGTGATTTTACTTTAGCTTTAGACAAATTTTTCTGAAAATTTCTAGTTTTGTGGCAATTAAAGCACTCAACCCAGACTGGATCAACCTTATTTTCTTTTATAGAATTCTTCTTTATATTATTCATCTGACCCTTCTTATATTTCAGAAATTTTCTGAAATTTTTGGCAATAAATGCTATGACCTCTTCATTAGAATATGGTTCATCTTTTTCAGCATGAAAGGCTAGATTTTTATTATCTTGAGCACGAATCTTTTTGGCTTGCAAATTGATTTCATACGACATAAGATTACCAATCAACTCTTCAGGTTTCATAGTTGAAAGATCGCTTGCTTCTTCGATAGCCTAAACCTTTCTTTCCCATTCATCCGTCAAAGAGTTTAAAATCTTTGATACTATATACAAATCAGTATATTTTTCTCTTAAGCCTAATAATGAATGATAAATATTTTGAAACCGTGAATACATATCATTAATAGACTCATTTTCATTCATTCTAAAATTCCAAAATTGATTTTTCAGCATGTATATCTTGCTTTGTTTAATCTGCTAGTTTCTTCATGCGTTACTTTGAGTGTTCGCCAAATTTCATATGCAGTATTGCACATACAAATTCAATTAAACTCGTTTTTATCCAAGGCACAATGCAACATATTCATAGCTTTAGCATTGGTAGTAGCCTTTGCCTTTTCATTTGTGGACCATTCAGTATAAGGTGTAGTAGGTTGTATATATTCGTTTTGTGTGATATTCCAAGCATTAAAACCATTAGCTTGCATATATATTCTCATACGTGTAGCCCAATACCTATAATTCATGCCATTGAAAAATGGTGGTCGTGCAGTAGATTGGCCTTCTGTGAAACAAGCGTTTGTGCTAGTATTAATGTTATTTTCCAAAGTATTTATTCTCTGAATGTGACCTGAGTTTAAGACAATGACGATGGATGGAGTACATTGCCTCTTTTGATTTTATGATTTAGTATATCCTGGGAAAAGGGAACGTCATAGCGGGCGCGTTGTGTAGGAAGCATGCATCATTGAATGCGATTTTGGAATGGAAATAGTTAGAGTTTCTCCCTAACTTTAACTTGCAACCTCCGTCAATAGCTTCTTGTAGTTTTCTTGGAGTCATGCTTGTTAGACCCATTTTAAGAGAAAGAGTTTGGAATACGCAAGACCTTGACGAAGAAATAAGAAACTTGAAAGAGAAAGTGGGGAAGAAGGAGACCTTTCCCCATTCAGTTAGATATTCATTAAGCAATGATGGAAGTTTACTTAGGGATGGACAACTTTGCGTACCTAAGGATAAAGAGTTAAGAAAAAAAATTAGAGGAGTGCCATAGGTCAAGGATGACTATACACCCTGGTGGAGATAAAATGCATAAAGATATGAAGAGGAATCTCCGTTGGGAAGGGATGAAAATGGAGATAGCTGATTTTGTAGATGAGTGTTTAACATGCCAAAAATTAAAACGAAGCAAGGAAGACCCAAAGGATTACTGATACCCTCATAAATTCCCATGTGCAAATGGGAACATATTTACATAGATTTTATGGATGGGCTTCCAAAAAGTTGCAAGGGAAATGAGGCTGTTTGGGTTGTAGTAGACCGTTTGACCAAGAGTGCTCTTGGCCCAGTTGTATATCAGAGTAGTTAGACTACATGATATCCCATATAGAGATCCCTTATTCACGAGTGAATTTTGGAGAAGTTAACAAGCAGCATTGGGAACTGTTGGATCTAGATTAACCCTAGAGGGGGTGAATAGGGTTTATCACAGTTTTTAACTAAATTAAAAATCAAACAAGATATTAAAATAATAAACAGATCACGGAATATAGCAGAAACAGAAATGCAGAAAATAAATCACACACAGATATACCTAGCTTCGGCAAAACCCTGCCTACTGCTGCATTTCTAAGGTTTCTACTAGGTGATAGAACAGATCCCGCATACAAGACCATGTACACTTGCAAACCCTGCTCCTATTCTAACCCTACGCTCAAAACCGTAGACTGATCGATATCCACTCGATCAGATTTCCCTGTTTATAACCCCGTAATCAGAAAATCCTAGATTTACAGACTCTAGTGGACTATCAGTCACCACCCTGATTGAATCCCCTAGTATTTTACAGACACTAGAAACTGTTCAGAATTGTTTAACAAACAAACAAATACAAAACAAATTAAACACAAAAACTTCAAACCCTAGTAAATAAAGGAGTTAAAAATAAGGGGTCATCCCCTTTATAGTTGAGTTCACTTGGCCGACCCAATTATAATTCAATTAGCCCGATCTCTTTTCTTTTTGCTATGGGAAAAATAATGGAGGCTGGAAATTTGGCTAGGGTTTCTCCAATAAATCCCCAAATCGAATCGATCTCTTGATGAAATGAAGTTCTCTGATGCTCGACTTCTCTGTTGCTTTCTGCTACTTCGATTTGGAATTTGTTCGGTCGAAAACGATTGGAAAATTGTAAGTTTTCTCTGATTTGAAATTTTTGCTCTCGAGTTGATTGTAGTTTTTGATTTCTCTTTTAATTGTTGAGTGGTAATTCGATACAGCCTGTGATGAAAAATGGTGTGAATAAATATAGGGTAGAATCGAAACCCTAAAACTCTGATTTCACCATAAATGTCTTGACTGATTTTGCGGTTTCCCCTTTTGCAATTCTCGATCAAAATTGATTTTCTGAAATCATTTGTTGCCTGATTTGATTAATTCGACATTGAATGGAATGAAGCAATTATCTGGAAAATAATTTCCTGGTCCTTATTTGCTCGGCATGAATTTCTGAATTTATTGATAAAGAACTTGCAGAAAACAAGAAACAATTCGAACTAGTTTGTCATTTCAGGAAACTTCTTGTGAGATTGATAAATTGCTGTCATGCAGATTTCCTGAAAGAAAGTTTATTGATATATACTTGTCAAAAACATTGTGGTCACATTAAAACTTGCCAAACATGATTTCTTGATTGAATTTTTGCCAGTGTATTTCCGGACAGTTTCTTTCCTCTTTTGCTTGATACGGCTTTGAAGGAAAAATGTTGCCAAATACTGTGATTTCTGAATTGAATGACTTATCGAGATTTTGTTGTGGTTTCCTCATTTGAAAACATAAAAGTTGTTCACTGATTTCTTGTCCAAAAAATGGATCACTGTATTTGCTTGATTAAAAACAGTTGTCAAGTATGCAACTACATTTCTGGAAAGAGATATTGCATGTTGTTTTTCTTGTATTGCTTGATTGAGTGCTTATGAACTTTTGCCTGTTGTTCTACAAATATGATATCTTGCCAAAACCAGTTTTGTGAAATCTGATTTTCTTGATATTCACTTGTCTATGCTCAAACATGGCTGCCTCGTTTACATGTACACCATGCTAACATGATCTTGTGCACACCATGTTTGCTGTTGCCACCTTGTTGTAGCTGAATCCTTCATGCTGTTATGATCAATGTAGTTCTGAACTTGTGCACTTTCATGTTTGACCTGTTTGTGAACAAATCTTGCTCCACTCATCTGGTGCCTGCATGTTTGTATTTGTGTTTGACCTTCACCATTGTTTATGACCCATCATGTTGATGCTGTGTTGAACATGTATATGTATCACCATGCTTATTCACCATTCCTTTGTGCACCATGTTTCAGTCATGCATGCTTTATTTTTGCTGTGTCATACACCATCTATATGCTGCACTATTTCTTGACCTGTTGCCTCGACCACTTGAATGCGAAATGATCTGCCATGCTTGCTTTGAGTTTCACTTGTAATATGCTGCTTCATGATTCAAAATTGATCTGCATGGACCATTTGCTTGTGCATTCTTGCATGGCTTGGTCTGACATGAATCAACACCACAATGTTTAGCTTCCATACTTGTACTATGTTGTAGCTTTGACCATGTTGAAATCATTTGATCATTTGCTGGTTTGAGTGCTGCCTTGTCATCATTATGTTGTGTGCATTGGTATTATCTTATATGAGCTCGACCACACTTTGGCTATACTTGAGTTACATATTGCTGTTGACCCATTGCTTCATTGATGCGTTGACTTGTTTGAACTATTTGCATGCTAATTTGTGATCATATGTATACATGACTTTTGTTGTCTCGGCTATTTGATGTTGTTGTTGTTGCACTGAGACGAGATGGTCCACGTGGCTACTCCTCAGTTGCAAACTGAATTGGCGAGGCAGTGCACACGTGTATATATATATACACACGTGTGTATATGCAGCCATTCAGAAAAAAATATTCTGTCCCTGTACATATACAAACTGTCTGTCTAGACATAGATTTATCAGATCAAGTCATGAAAAATGATGAGAAACACACCAGAAAACTGAGGCAAATAAATATTTTTTTAAATTAAAAAAATTATATTCGCATGTATTCAGTTTGAATTCTATTGCAGTGTACTGTGTGTGTGTTTCATGTGTATGACAGGTATGTAGACTGGACAGACTGTGAGCTGTGAAGACAGAAGACTTAAGAACAGAGTGTCAATGTGTCTGTAACAGTGTCAAAACCAATGTGTCTATATATGAGTGTGAATATGAGTCTGTATATGAATTGTATCAGTGAAGTGTTCAAATAATGGAGTTGTAAATCTGTACTGTTCAATATTGAAATAAAATATTATTTTCAAATTAAACACTGTGTGATTATTTAAATTTCTGTATAGCCGTATTTATTTAAATATAAATATTATATTCCTGTCTGTGATAAATATATGAAACAGTATAGAACAAACACATTTATAATTATATATATTTGGTTGTTATCATCAAACAAAAAATCATATAACAAAAAATCATATAATTATATATATTTTTGAATACACAAAAAATCATATAATTGTGTATACAACTGTTATATACAACAGGAACGACCCTCAACTTAAGTACGGCTTATCACCCGCAAACCGATGACCAGACAGAAAGAGTAAATCGATCCTAGAAGACTTGCTTAGAGCTTGCGTTATCAACTTTGAAGGAGTTTGGGAGTAGCAACTACCATTTATGGAGTTTACCTACAACAATAGTTTTCAAGCGACGATTAGTATAACCCTTTTTGAAGAGCTTTCTGAGAGGACATGCAAATCGCCAACTTGTTGGTGAGAAACTACCGACAAGGTTCTTCTCAGACCAGATTTCATCCATGATTCAACGGAAAGATTTCCTTGATTAGGTAGAGAATGAAGGCAGTCCAAGACCATTGGAAATCGTATGCGGATAAGAGGAGGAGGGAACTTGAGATCAATATAGGAAACTTGGTATTCATAAAAGTTTCCCCTCTCAAGAGTACTGTTCGGTTTGGTAAGACTGGGAAGTTGGCTCCCATATTTATTGGGCATTTTTGCATCATCGAGAGGACAAGATCTTTGGCCTATCGAGTGAATCTCCCAAAACACCTATCGGGAATCCATAACGTTTTTCATGTATCACAACTGAGGAAATGCCTTCATGATTCTGCTATCAGACTCGAGCTTAGTGAAATTGGGGACATAGGAAAACTCGAGTTGGAGTCTAGGGTGTCCCGTGCCATAGCAAAGATTGTAGAGCATGAAATCAAGAGACTCCGCAATAAAACCATTCACCTCGTCCGAGTATAATGGGGAAATGATCCTGCGAAAAGCGCATTGGAGACTGAGGATAAGATGAGACAAACCTAACCTAGAGCTTTTCTCAGGTAATTTTTCCTCTAAATTATGTTTATGGATGCATTGTGGTTGCTAGATTGGATGTTAGGAAAATGGATGCAACAAAATTGCACAGCGCACTCATATAGAAATATATGCATATTATGATGTTTTGCATACATACTGCATCACTTATTTCACATACACGCTAGGATTTGAACTGACTTTAGTGAGTCTGCAGTTCATAATCACTGCAAGTCATGGATATTTATGGATGAATTAAAGATAACATGGGTGTACAACATGGATGTTTAAGGCGAGTTGTGTTTTACGCCCCTTCAAACAGATTTCGGGACGAAATCTATTTTAAGGGGGAGAATGTAGCACCCCATAAATATATACCTAAAACAAATTTATAATAATAAATAATAAAAATTAACAATAAAGTAATAATACATTAAGGGGCTGAAAAATGGAATTTTGCGGCCTCGGGAATTTGGCCACAAAAATACCATAGTTGTATCAGTGACAGAACTCCTATCAATTTTCATATATAATATGTCAGAATCCAAACCCGTATGAAAACATTACACTTAAAACAAAATGTACGTTAAATATATATGTAATAATGTTTGAAATTCAAATCATAATATTAATATATGGAATAATATATGACCAATAAATGAGTGATTGGAATATTCCATCCAATTAAATTTGTGTGTATATATAAGTATACAACATGGGACAAGAATAACACTTAGAAGGAAAGAAATAAATGGAATTAATAAATGTTATATAATAAAATCTTTCTATACCTTATATACGCTCACTGAGAGATCTGCGACCAGGAGGTCGATCGGCCCCTAGAAGGGTGTCGACCGCCCTTCTAGGTGAGTGGTAGACCGCCTGGCGCGACCAGTGCCCAGTGAGGCCTGATTCAGATAAGGTTTTGGTGTTAATTTATAAAAATAAACAACCGAGATTTAATCTTAATAATCCTACGGCTATTACACATACATACACCTATAAATGACACCCTATGTAACGATCCAGAATTTTTAACCAATTTAAAATTGGAATTTATATTACTCAATTTGAATTTAAATTTGAATTTGACATAAATATATATATGGTTAAGTATATTTAATAATTTGAATTATTATATAATAGATTTTATTTGAAATGTAAATTTAATGAATGAGAATGATTATTAATAAGTTTGGATTTATTGATACTATTTATCGTTCGATCGGATTTATCAAACCATAACATGAATTAGTAGCATTGGAATTAAGTATTGCCCTTAGTTTTTATAGCATTTAAGGGAAAATACTACCAAAAATTTACCTTCACTTCTTAAGACAAGTGTATGGACACTTATAATTTTGCATGTATGCTTTCATGCATGGGTTCCATTTGTCCCCTTATGTGTCTTTACCTCCTTACTCCTCCTTTCCTATATAAGGAGCTCTTTACTTCATTTTTTATCATCCACTTTCATTTTTCCTACCTTCCTTCTTCTTCTTAAGCTTATGCCCATTGTTTCCATTGCATAAGTCTTCCTCTTTTCCACCACCACCTTGCTGAAGTTTGTAGTCATCCTCCTCCTCCTCTTATAATATAAAGAGAGAGATTAATGTATATTATATATATATATATTGGTGAAGAAGAAGTTGCGCCGAAATACTGTCCGACGGTTCGCTTAGCTAGGCTCGCCTACCGTGAAGATTTGGAAAGATGTTAGGTAAGAACTCTTTCACCACGATTTATATATTTAACTAGTAGTTAGACTAATTTAGATATAGTGATGAATTATTAGTGGTTAATGATGATTGATGTTTGTTGTGATGGATGATGGATGCGTAGTTTAGAACATACATACTATTAAACGTTAATGTTATAACGCTTGTGCACAGTTATTATTTAGGGTGCGTTTTTTACAGGTCCCTATTAACGTTTTATATTAGGCTCAAGTCCGGTCATATACTTATTGTAAATTTAGTCCCTATTTTTCAAATGTACATAAAGAATGAAAAATAAAAAAATCATGTAAATTCGTAATTAATTAAAACAAATAATCGTGAAAAAAACCAGATCAAAAAAACATCAAAAACAACGTCAAAATAAAAAATTACATAAAAACAACGAAATGTGGTAAAATGCATCAAAAGATGCATATAATTCAATTAGTTGCATATATGTATACATTTATTTCAATTCTGCATCAAAACTGCAGTACAAATGCATACACATATGCACATATTGTAAATACATGCATCTTTACATGCATTTATTTGAAAACAACATATACACGTGCAACTTTTTCAATTTTGAATATATTTTCACATATATGCACACATATATGCAGTTATACAGAAAAAATGCATATATGTATGCAGTTATTCAACAGGCGTGCTTACTATGTGCATGTGTATTCAAAAAGTTGCACATATGTATGCAACTATAGGCAATAGCTGCACACATATATGCAACTATTTTTTTTTCTTCGTGTGGACTCCTGAGATTATTTCCAGATTTTAGAATTATTATTTTTAAATCTATGGCGCATTTTTTTTTTTTTGGGCAGAAATTGAAGAAGGCGGAACATATTCAAGCTGGAAGGCAGAAGTACCTGGAATGAAGGAGGCGCAGCTGAAAATAGGGGGCAGGATTGAAATTGAAAGTTAACAGGGATGTGGCATGTATTTCAATAAGTTTTAGAGACTTGAGCCTTATTTTCACTATTATTTATATAATTATGTTGATGATGGTTGCCATGGATGTTTTATGATGTTTGTTAATGTTGTTTCGCACACACCATGACACAACAGTTATGGTATAACATTTATGATCGGCTAATCTCCTTCATAATTGAAAAATAATAATATTATTATTGAAATTAAAGGTTAGATGTTGAGAATGACACATTTATGAATACATATATATTTATGAAGTCTCTTTAAAAATAATAATAACAATACCGGAATGTTCTAGGATGGCAGATAGGATAATGTCTAGGCTTTGGTTTAGAAAATATAGTTTACTGCTCTCCCTGACTATCCCTAACTGATCTGACGAATGGGATGGTTAATTTGAAATTATTTGAATTTAGAAATGAATTAGAATTTGGTTTATTAAGTAAAAAATTAAAGTTGAATTTTGAACCCAAAATAAATTTGGAAAGTCAGTGTAAATTACTTTAAATGATTTACATGAGTATATAATGGTTTTCTATGGTATTTTGAAGTACTGAAGAATAATTTTTATTTCGGTCAAAATAGAGTTTGTCGTACAATGGTAATTTGCGTATTTTAGTTACAAATTTTAAACACTTATAACTTTTGCAATCTAAATCGGATTTCCAAGAAATGAAAACAATTGATTTATATTAACAAGAGCTTTTAAATGACTGAAAGCAGATTTTAATTTCGGGTTATAATTTTCAAGTTATGTTTAAAACCGTTTTGGAAAAGATCGCTGTAAGAGCAGTTGTCGATCATAACTATAAACAGCTATTTTAAATGTTCTAAAAATATGGAAAATCGTAAAATCATTATAAATTATGTAAAAATGTTTTGAATTGTAAAGTTTAAGTTTTGGCTAAGATAAACGATATTTTGATCAAAATAGTTAAGATAACTGTTTTGTAACGCTTTTGTAATACTTTTGAAATGCTATTGTAATGCTTCCTTTGAAAATAATCTATTTTGAAGTTTTGAACCGTAAACTATTTTCCGAACTATAAGTAATGATTTTTGGAATGTTTTCAAAGTTTTAAAAGTATTAGAAATATTTTATATATAATTTAAATTGATATTAATATGGGTTTTCAATTTTAAATAATTGGATATGGTTGGAGATAAATCTTCGGATGTTTGATATTACTTCGGTAGATGATGACTCTTACTATTTGAGGAATTATAAAGGTAGTTCACTGTTATTCCGTTTATAGTGTGAGTTGGATACAGAGATTAATATTAAGTATAAGTGGATGGTATTTCTATCCAGATCTAATGTCAAAGAGTTGGATAAATCTTTAAATTAAGTGGGTTTCCTAATTTGATTGGAATAAGTTGGATAGAAACAATCTTTGGATATTTGATATGAAATTCTTTGGTGTAAACGTATAATATTTGAGGAATTTGGAAGATATTATTATTATATCGTTATTCCACTTATAGTATTAGTTGACTATAAGAATTAATATCGAATATAAGTGGATACAGTTTCTGTGTAACTTATGTTCAACATCGATTGATTTGGGTTTTGTCATGAATCATATCTTCAATAATATCATTCTTGAAACCCAATGAGACTGAGTTATGGAAATTCATATCGTAATTTGGGGATTTAACCAAATCTTTGATTTAAGGAAATTAAAAATAAGGAATTGGGAAGGAAGAATAATCTTATAGTTAAGATTACAGAAATGAATGTTCGGAAACCAATTTAATTGAAAACTAGGGTTGAAATGTGGGGTAAGGATTTTCAAAGGAAACTGGGTTTTTGATAACGAGTTATCAAATGGAAAATTAATTAAGGCTTTGATGCCACATTATTTTTGATTTAAAAGGTGTGTTTTAAAGGAGAAAGGTTAAATATGAGTTTTATTATACTTTGAGAATGGATTTAAAGAAGTTTAACAAAATTCAAGATGGAAGGAGATTTGATTGAAAGCCCGTGTGTTCTGTAATTGTATTTTTTAATTGCGCTTATTACTTGAAAAGACCGGGATCGAATATATGTTCGAAAACCATTCTAAGTAATAATACGACGTTATGGAGCAATTCAAGACTTGGAAAATGATGAATGAAGACCGGAATTCTTTGAATTGTTTGGATTGATTGCTGATGTCTCGGTTGAGGTGATCCCCCGATACGAGGTTATAAGTGGCATGAGGTTTGAATATATTTGGAGATTTTCGGATTGGTGTTTCGTTCAGACCCAGAAAGGACATGTATGGATTGTGTGTTTGACATTGTAATTGATTGCGTAGCATTGATCTCTGTTAAATATATATCTGCTTGGTAGCAGAGAATTTATTCTCTTGCTTAACACCCTTCTCTAAGACGTATGAGCTTAGAGGTTGTATATTAATGGAAATCAGTGATGCGTTGTGAATGGACAATGTGACATACTTAAGTTATGTTGTGAGCTATGGATGATCAAAGCATGGCATATTTAAGCGTAGCTTTGTGTATATCATGACCTCAGCAAGCCTTACTCCCCAGTAAATGGCCAAAACAGGAAGAAATGCACTAGGGTTATGGGGTGTTGTCTCCTTCTATATAAAAGGCGTATTATGGTATAGAGCCCAGGTATTAACCTATGTGGTAAAAGCATCTACTTTTGTGGTTATTGTTGGCGCACGCTCGGAAAGGTCGGTAACAACCGGGTGATGGCATACTCAGGCGTACTCTAAATGACCCAGTTAAGGGGTAACCCGACCTTGTGTTGGCATGAGGAGCATCAGTTGATCCTCGGAAATCCCTCTAGAGGTGTTCAAAATTCGGTTCGTAAGGAAGTTCCTTTGCCTGGTCATTGTTGGAAACCTAATCTCCGCTACGAGTCCGTACGATTTTGATCGTATACCATATGTCAGTATAGTATATGGTACCTATGCTGGCTAGGATTGATTCATTTATTTTCGAAAGGATTTTTCGCACTATATTATAGTATTCAAAGAGGATTTTCACATATCAAGCATTTTTGACTATCATAAGGAGAAACCTCGCCCATGTGTGCATTTGCATTATGTGTGCGCCGCGAGACCTTATGGTAGTTTCATTTTTCAAAAGTCATAGCGAATTTTTGTGCACGGAAATTCATATAGAGTAAACCCGTTCCACGTTAGCGGCGTGTTCCGTTGGATTACCCAACTTTAAAATGAATCCTAAATAACAGCTGTTTTGAGTTCTCACACCAGTCCCATGACTGACCTGGAGTTTATTGTTCTCACGCCTAAACTCTTGGTTCCCATAATTTTGCATGGGCAACCAGTAGCTTAGTTTGTAGGTTTAGCTTTCAGAGTTGGATTCAGGGTTGGAGCTAGAGCTATATTTTGGATTTTCTTAATCCGCTGAAGATTTTATTTTCACTGAGCTTATGTTGTACTCTGATGTTCCTGGTAACTCTGATGTAATATTTTGTAATGAAATGAAAAGTTCTGATATTTTTGTGCAAATATGTTAGTACCCATAACAATCCGTCTTTACGAACGGTTTAAGTTGGTTTAATTACCAGCAAGAAACAGGCAAAAAGCCGGGTCGTTACAGCCTAGACCTTAGACCAAAACCTAACCACCTTCTCCTTCTCTACCTTCACTCTACCATTGATTCGAGAAAAAAAATTGTAATAGGTTTTCTTCTTCCTCTTTTAAAGATCTATTTTTCTTTTCTAATCCATTTTTCTTATAGGATTCGAATAAGATCTAAATCTTGAATCATAAAATTTATATATATAAGAATTCTAACTATTTAATTCTTATATATATATATATTTCTAGGAATTGAAGTTCGCATCAAATAGGCAAACATCTTCAGATCCACGACATTTACATACAGTCAAATCACTGTGAGTGGAAATATAATTGTTTAGGCATATTCTACATTTGTAGATTTTTTATATGAATTAGTATACTTAGGGAGATTTGGATTAGTGATAATTTCTAATCGTAAAACCCCAAAAATCTCCTATTTTTATATATGTTTCACAGGAATTATCAATAAATGTTGGATTTGTGAATTTATTTGAGTTGCGGATGAAGAACATTTTGGGTGATTTACTTTAGTTTGATTTGATTTATCTTTTTTCCTAAAAGTGTTTGTGATGTAAAAAGTTTCAGATTCGATGTAGTTTTATTAGTTGAATAGGTATGGATTTCCATTCTAAATGGATAATTTGAATGTATTCAAATTTGAAACAAATCAAATATCAACGTTTTTATGTACAACATATGAAAGAGTAAATTAGATTAAGTAAAGGTCTATGTGTGTGCATGTATATATATATATATATATATACATGATGTAGGAAATTTACGCCTTGTTCTTGATTGATTACTTGAATTGTTCTAACAAGCTTAGTATGCAAGTTTTGATAGATATGTTGTAATTTTTTACATTACTGCTATGTTTAATTATGTCGTTATGCCATGTATTTAGCGGTCTGAAGTAGGAATCAACTTGTATGCCTCGATTGTAGACCGAATTGACAACCGTTAAAACATTCCTTCATTCATAGGAAAATTAGCGTTTATTATACGTATTATATATTCTACTTATATAGTGTAATTAACGTAATCAACGTAATAATGACATAATAAACACGATTAGAATAAGGTTAGAATTTGAAATGTCCCCATATAGATTGTTGTTTGTGTGTGTGTATAAATTGGTTTATCCATATATTAAATATGACATACAAACACAAGGTTAGTTGTTGTTTATGGTAGAAGTTTGCCCGAAACTGACTGGCAGATCCAACGACAACAAGTGAGTCTGGCTAACGTGAGAGGTTTGGGTGTCATGAGCCATTTAAACTGATACACTATGACATGAGGTTAAGCCCACTTGTAGTAGAAGTCTGCCCGGAACCACCCGACATATCCAGCATCTACAGGTAAACAATTTAATGTGAGAGGTCTAGTGTATATATATACCTATTATGTGTGTAAATAAGTAAGTTTACTATACCTTGAGAATGTCTTAAGTGGCTACATGAAGCGTACACCAGAGGGGTTTTAAATGGCTACATGCGTGCATACCCTAAACCGGTACTAAGCGGCGAGATACTACTTCTCATATTACTTGTTAGAATATATACTTAAGAACGTTGATGTATTAGAACGGGGTCTTAAGTGGCTAGGGTCCACCTTAGGGTCATAATAGATCATAAGAATCCACCCTTAATAAATATGTTAGAATGGGCCTTAAGTGACCGAGAATGTCCACCTCGTTGGTTCTCCACCCTAAATGCATAAGTGATTGATTCAGATATCCACCTCATTGGTTAAATATTTCTTTGTATATGTGTGTGCTTGTGGGTTTCATAGACATACCTTGACATATATAACCTGCCAAATCTAAGGTATGGTCTGAAGCAGATATTATTTTCAGTCACACAGGACTTTATGTTCTGACCCCTCTCCTTAATACATCCAATAGGTCAGCATGTAGGTAACGATTCAATGGATGAAGCAATGATGGAGCTTGAAGATGTCGATGGAGATATTATGCTATTATTAGTTATCATTGTTGTTTTGCTTATTGAAACTCTAGATTATGAACAATAAAGGTGTACCGTTTTAAATAAGTGTAATTGGCAATTGTTATCTGAATCTGTGGTTTTTAATAATATGGTGCATCTTGTTTTGGTATTATACTTTTACGTTCCGTTGTGTGAGATTCCATAACGCTATGTTTATCTGTTATTCGATGCAAATGTAATTCCTTATAGGAACCAACAATCCGTTTAGAGTGGCTCTAAGTTTCGTTGGGACTTTTCTAGGTCGAAATTTAGGCCCACTCTGGGCAAGTTGTTACAACTCCCTTAAATTTTATCATTAGAGAAAAACTATTCATTAACCATAATCAGTTATCGATTGCACAATGCCAAGAGAATAATCTATGACCTCGAAGGCCTAAACGAACATCAGATCAAGCACCTAGAAGTTCACCCAACTCAACGGTAAAACAATCAAGTTCCAACTTCTTTCTTTATCCCAAAATCTTATTCTTTACGCGAAAACACGCTTATCTTCTTTTAAATGATTCTTAGACTTTGCTTCCATTATCATTTGCTAGGGAAAACTCTTTTATTCAATCTTTATAATCAAATTAAATAAAGATTTCACTTTAACTTTACTTAGGAAATCATCTTTCCTTTAACTGGGTTAAAGAACAAATGTTATATTAAAACATCGTTCACGATAAACCCAAAATCATACTTTCATTCTAAATGAAATCTTCACGGAAATCATATCATCTCATCATCGATATGAGTTCCTGTATCGGATTAATATTGTAAGCAGAATAACGGCAAAACCTTTTAGATTCCTTAGATAGTATTCATTAAATCTAAATTTAAAGATTAATTCCATAAACTTCATCTTTAATTGGATTAAAGAATGATATTGTTGAAGACATCATTCACGACAAACCCTAAGCCAATTGATATCCAATATAAGATTTAAACAAAATTTACATCCACTTATATTCAACACCAATTCTCGTAATCAACGAATACTATAAGTGGAATAACGATAATAACATCTTTAAAATTCCTCAAATAGTAAACGTCTACACAACGATAACCAATACTAAATATCCGAAGATCATTTCTATCCAAATCCGTATTCTAATTAATCTTAATTAAAAAATTTCTCAAAACTCATCTTTCAAATCCAATAAACTAATGTATGGAAGTTTTTAGTTCATTTAACTTAAATTCCCAGAACGTTATTTTATCGTATTCAGCAAGTTAGGCTGAAAACACCAAAAATTGAAATATTGTTCAAAACTTTATATTTCTTTGTCAAATCACCATAAAATCAATTATTATGATTTATCATAATTTTTCCATATTTTTAATAATTTTTATATAGCCATTTCGATCGATTTCCAATTACAGTCATCGAACTGCGTTCACGGCTACATTTTCAAAATTAGATTTCAACATAACTTAAAACTTATAAGTTGAAATTCAAAACATATTCTTTCATTTGAAAACTATTATTAATAGAAAACAAATGTTTTTTGTTTCGTGCAAATCCGATTCAAATTGCATTAGATATATCTATTTGAAGTTTATGGTCGAAATTCATGAACTTTCACCGCGCAACACATCCTATTCAAACCATATTATTATTTAAAATAAAACTCATCCAATTCAGTTGGAATATATTTTTATAAATTGTTTATAAATTTATTTGAAAACGATTCCAACTTCAAATCCAATTATAACTCAAAAATGAATATTCAATATTATTATAACGTTAAGATAATAATATTTTTCAAAACATAATATTTTGAAATACGCACTTTCCTGAAATCCTTTATAAAAATGAATAAGATCATTGGAACAATCATTTCGAGTTAAAAACGTCTTTTATTTATCTAACTCGAATTCACTTTTGAATTTACTATTCAAAATCAATATTAAATTAGAACAAGTCATTTCTAATTCAAAACTCTTTCAAAACCATTTCAACCTTTTCAATAGTTGTTTGAAATCATCTATATTTCATTTCCAAATTGTTTCGGATACAAAAATCGATTTTTCATTTTCACTTCTTATTTCAGTTAAATGAATACATTTTCATTTAAAATTCCAATGGAGCTCGACTCAATCAATTCCAAAATGTTTCCATATTCGTGGTGTGAATTGTGTAAACAAATATAATAACAACCACAACAGTTATCATCCATCAAACAACAGTCATAAGATAATCGTTATAACTGTTAATGCTTAAATGTACATAAATAGTAAATAAACAAAACTGTAAATAAACCCATCAATCATGAATCATCCATAGAAACCACAAGCAATCAATATATAATCAAACAAGATTTTAATAACTATACAAGTTAAAAAGAGTTCTAATGGTGATCTTTGATCGTTTCAATAACGATCGCTTTTGAATTAAATTAAATGTGGGTTTAATTTAACTCAAAATTCCAACTAGATCCAATCTCGTCCAAATCAGTTCCATAGTGGAGTATTCTTCCTCACAATCCCAACAAATCTTGTTTCGTCCAATTATGGGTTCATATGGATGAGATACAATTGTTTAAACATAGGATAATTAATTAAATATTATAAACTTAACTATTCATCTTCTTCCACGTTCAAAAATTGTGCTCCTCCCCTATTCGTCGTTGTTGCGCTCACCAAAGCCACCGTCTGGCCGACTTGACCCCACCAGCACCACCCCCTCTCTTAGGCGTCGCCACACCGACCATGCCCCCTCGAATCGCCGCCACCACTGCGAATTCCTCCTTCGAACGGAATTCATGTCGCGCCCCTTAGCCGCCTCCATACACCTCCAATCACTATTAAATTTGGTCAGCAACACCATCTCACCACCCCACAACTTTTCTTGGTTGAAGCCTCGACCTGAATCGGCCTCGACATCATGCAAACCGAAGAAATACGTTCGCTACTCCTAATAACTATTTATCGACGATTATCTCGCCGTCGCGACCACCATAATCATTTTTAGTCCAAACTCCCAACTACAAAGTTGTATCCCTCTCTCCCCTCTTCAACTTCCTAGTTAACATCTCTGACCAACTCTCCCTCGTTTGCACACAAAACAAGATAAACCAGAACTGCCTTCCTTCGCTGTCGTGGCGATTTCCGGCCACCTTGGGTGTCTTTTGGCCACAAAATTTTAGTAGTGGGTAGCTCTCATCGAGTACCCAAACTTTCATGTTGATGACTTCCTACAATTCGTGACGGTCTGTGAGGAAAAAAATTAAAATGAGGAGGGGAACTAAATTGCAAATATGCGGATGAAATAATTAGGGATTCAGGTTTAGGAAATAAGAGTGTATTTATAGAGGAGATATTTTGGTTATATTATTATTCTATTCGATTATTATATTACTATGTGCATATCGCTATCTCCAACTGACGTTTAAAAATTCGCATGGGCACATATGAACTCCTTTCGTGGTGAAAATTGATATGCAGCTGTCATTTGTCATTAGGGTCCTAATGAAACTTGTTTCGTTGAAATCCAAGTCTGTTTACTCAAAATGCTCTAGTTCGAGTTTAAATTATTGATCTGTTCACATCTTAACTATGCACGCTCACATACTAACTCCAACTGACGCAAAATTTGAAATCTTACAATAATTTATCATTATCCTATAAAATCGGTTTCATCGAAATCTGATATTGTTTGCAAAATGGATACTTTCCATTATCTAGTTAAATCGATATAATATAATTTAATTTCAAAATAATCAAATTCTATTAAATCAAATTATTATATTTACATATATTCAAATAAAACTTCATATATCTTCAAAATAGACTATGTTGGATTATAAACTCAATACTTCCATTTTTAAGCTAAATCAATAATCAATTTATATAAAAATCCTTTTATTTTATTTAATAAATCGTTATGGCCTATAAATGATTCCATAACGACTTTCTGAAAATTTGATTTGGACAAACTCACAATCTATGAGATAAAATCTCGATCTTTCACTTTCATTAGAAAACCATAATTCAATAGATTTGAACATTTCTTGTTTCAACGAATTCTGACTTATTTGGATCCTATACAATCATTTAAAATTCAAAAAGTAATGTTACAAACTATCGCGCCACTGTGAGCTCGCTTTTAATTATATTATAAATTATATGTTCAAACATTGAATTAAATAAATTTCAAGTCGTTAATTCTTAAAATAACTCGTTTTTAAATATTTAATATTCATTAAATATTCCTTAACAGAATTTGGGTCGTTACACATTTAGTTTTTCATTGCCGCAACAAAAATATTACATCTAATAATTATGCAACAAATCATTATGCTTCTACAAAAATGAAAATTAATCATACGCAACTAATCATTACGCTTCGATAGAAATGAAATCTGATAGTTACACATCTACAAATCGAAAAAAGATCATTACATTATTCCAAATCTCAAATCATTAGTGCAAAACCAAATTTTAGCATATGATTCAAGGTCTTACAACTTGCATGTGTTGATTACAATTAGATAAAAAGATATGTTAATCCAATTTCCAATTTATATTTAATGGATTAAATATAGAATTAATAGTATAATCAACAAAGGGTACAAACTAAAATCAATTAATTTAATTAACATGTTAAATCTATTTCCACTCACCTCTGTCCTAAGCTCTAAGTTTGCCATAGGCACCTAAGCCTTCTTCTCCATGTCCTGTTGAGGCCTTTATTCTAATTGCTATATACCTCTTAATATTAATTTAGAATTTAGAATTAGGATAGAATTACGGAGAATTTGATTTGGAAAAACTAGATTTATGTTATTTTGATAGAGCTTTGTTGTAATAAGGAGGATTATGTTTTAGGTTAACCCTAATAATGTATTTATAAGGAAACTCAATGCATCCATCCCAAAGTCATCTTAACTGCTCCTTTTTTTCATTTGCACGTAAATATTAAGCGTACACGAATGAAATAATAAAAAATTACCGCCCTGCGATTTACATAGGGTTGGGTTGACCTTCCGAAGGGTTAGGCAGACAACACTTGGTCGACCTAGGCCCAGTAAGATTCGACCTAGCCTTAATAAATTTTTATATTTTATTCCTATTTTCTTTTTAGTTTTCTTAATTAGTCAAACATTTATAACTTTAAATCTCAACATATTACATATAAAAATTGTCTAGAGATTTGTTGTAGACAAGATAGTGCACGTTCTGTAACCAAGTTAGTACGTTTGTGAAAATTTTCCTCTTAGATTCATTCTTATCTTTTAATTATACTTAATATTTAATTCCAAGAAATCCCGAAGTGTTATAATTGAATTTCGATATCGCAAATGGTTGGTAAATAAGCTAAAGAAATCTGCATTCTTTTATTAATCTTGGTCTCCAATTTCCATAGATGGATAAAATGAGGAGGACCACCATAGTCATCGAATCCAAATCAAGTGTGTCATTACATAAAATATCACATCACTTAAACTGCCTTTAATAATAAAACATCATAAACAATGTGTTCCACAAGTGCCATTTGCATTAGTTAAAAATAAGACAAATCTTCCTATGCTTGTAGAAGCGAACTTAAGGGCAAAATGTTATTCGATTTTCTCACAGAGGGTAAACTTGCCCATTAGTTCAAAGCCAAACAGCTACGGCCTGCATAGCGTGGCAACGTCGACTCCAACAAAGTTATTTGTCCGTTTTCAGTGACTCAACCTCCAAAGACATGGTATCTTCGTCATCTTTTCAACTTTGGCTATGACTTTACCAAACCATGTTTGCCAAAAAGGTGACGACATCCAACGTCCCTTCATTAGACGACCATGTTACAACAAGGGAACCTAGTCTCCTGCCTCTTTCCTTGTTAACCACTTTCATAGTCGACCAACCTCTCTGTATACTCCGTTCTGCTGTTACTAGGTAATCGCTTGATAAAAACTTGTAGTCATCCTTGCATAAAAGGGTAACGACCGTTGTTTGTATTGTGCTTCCCATATGGAAAAAGCGCCACTATTGATCAACCACACTGTGCTTCATGTCGCATCATTTACACAAACACACCATTGTTCGATTCGTTAGTTAGCCTTCATCCTGATCATTCTTTTTACACGGTATCCGAGCTAGCTAAGATCAAAGTTTCTATGATCACAACAGAAACCATCTGCTGTAATCAAGATAACAAATGATAAATTTATCAATCATTGTAAATGTAGATCTCAACTAAGGTCGAATCACTTTACATCTTATTTTATTTACTTTACTTGCGCTAGCTATATTTCTCCTAAATAATGATCATTTTACGTTTTGTTATAATCTACCTCTAAACATAATTCCGAGCTTGGTTAAAAACCTAGTGAACAACACATAATTGGCAGTTGCTTACAATTGCTCATTAGTACCTAATTCAAAACGCGAAAACCTAAATCATTAGAAGATAAAGTACTAAATTATTAACCTTTCATACCTTAATCTGTACAAATTGCTAATGGATGCAAGGTGCAACTATATATATAATACCTTTAGCGTCAATTTTTGTGAACTACCAAAAACACCCCTCTAGAGACATTACCAAATGTTAATACTACTTAAAACATGATATAATAAGTAAATTTTCTTCACAAATTCAAAATCACACTCTGCGGATATTACTAAATCTTAACGTCACCTAAAAATAAAGTTTAACAAATAAGCTTTCTCTATCCGTTCAAAGTGTCCTTCTATAGATATACCCAACTTTAATGTCACTTAAAAAAAAAGTTTAATAAGTAAGTTTCATTTACAAATTCAAAATGTAACTAAAAAATATTCCCAAATCTTAACCTCATTTAAGAATAAGGTCTAACAAACAAAATTTCACTACAAATTCATTATTTATTAGTTAATAATAGAAATATAAATTCAAATAAACAAAAGTTAAGATTTTGTAGTTTAGAGATTTCAATGCAATAATATGACTAAATATTCGTATGTATAATTTCTTTAATATACTTTAAATTTATAGATAAAACAAATTATGCGCAAAACGTTTGCCATCATGGCAAGCAAAACGTGTGCAACGCTCATAAATTAGCTTGAAGTGTGACAAATAAGTAAACCATTGATCAAACACTTTGATTGCAGTCCATCTTGCCTTTAAAAGAAAAAAAATTGTTCGGCCGTACCATCTGCACTGCGAACCATTTAACTTATAAATAGACGCCGCATAGGTTAATCGTCTCGTTTCCTATTCCCTTCTTCTGGGCTACGTTTAGCACCTCATTCGTCCTGGTTCCTGGTGAGACTTTATGATCATCGCGTAATAAAAACGCACCAGTCATTCGTTACAAACAATTTATGGTAATTTCGACGTTGAATTTTCTCTTTATCCAGCTCTTTCTGATTATCGCATAGGGAGAGAGGGATATCCAGTGAGATGGGGGAGTACTTTCATGCTGACGCGGTGCCTTCTCAGGACGCGAAGAAGAATCCTGTCTATGACTCTACAGTTGATAGGAGATTCGTAAAGCAAATTTACGATAATGTTCATGGAAACATTCAGATCGATTCGGTACCTTTTTTGGTTGCAATTCGCACTTTCTTTTTGATGTAGTATTTTAACCGAACTTTGGTTGGAATTTGCACTTTCCTTTGATGTGGCGTTTTGACTGAATTTTGTAGAATATAAGGTTTGAAGTGTGTGAAAGCACGAGCAATACCTTTATTGTCTTCAAATGACCAATGGAATGTGGTTTTTAGTTTTTCTAATTAGGAACTAATTTAATTTCTTTGAGCTGAGCATGTTCAAATAGTTAATGACTATCAGGAGGCATGATTCTGCAGGATCTTCATACATTATTCTTATCTACTAGTTTTGCTGTGTCTGTGCAATGTTAAAGTGCCTCTTGAGGTTTGAGGACTATTCTAGAATTATTTTAGAGCATTGTTAATGGCACACCAAATTTAGTTAAAAAGGGGGGGGGGGGGGGGGGGGGGAGGTGGCTAAGTTTAACCATGAAATTCGACGAACGGCTGTCGAAAATGGAAAAAAATTATCTATTTTCCTCCCCTAAACTGGCATAAATATAATGATTAATTTATGATTTTGTGAAACCATATAATTTATAAAATTAGGGCACGTATATTTTAAGAAATCAATTGGAATTAGTACTTGTGAATGGAGGTTAGGGCTTGCAAATTGGATGTTTTAAAGTATCGCATTCGAGTTTGAAAATTTTGTAAAACTAATTTGGAAGAGAAGTTAATGATAGGTCCAACCGGAAGAAGAAAAGAAGTAGGGCTTGCTGGAGCTGGAGATTTTTGCAAATTTAAGAAACTTTTAGTTGTGGTGTAACGATCTTAAAAGCGACGTGTGGTATATATAATTGGATTCTGGTAGATGTGAATTTATGTAGATACAAACCAGGATGTATACAGCAACTTCCATTATTTATTGCTCTACATTTCACAATCAAATTGAACATCACGGAAACCAATCATGGAATATTATTCAACAGCGGTAAAGTGACTATTGGTTTTTGTTTATCTACGTATCCAAAGTGAAAGGTAGTTTATCTGCATATAATATGATGATTATCGGTGTTTGAATAGCAACGTACAGTTTCTGTACTGTCACAAAGTTGGAATTTATTACTCCATATGTTGATCCTATCTTAAGGTTCTCTGAATAAACTATGTATGTTTTTATATGTACAATCGGAACAGTTTTCAATCAGAACAGTTTTCAATTGGATAATTTTGTCATATATTAAATTAGATAGGAATTGAAAGTATGGTCTCATAAGTACAATTAACTGGCATGTATTAGATGGGGTCAACTTGACCACTGTATACATAAGTGCACACGGTGAAAATCACTTAAAAACTGGTAGTTTAGGGCATGTTTGCAGACAAGTTCTCAATCTAAAGTTCATGATCATTCTAATAAACTTTCTGACAAAGAAGGGGGGAAAATGGTTGAAAGTGAAATTAGAAGTAAGGTTAATGTTGATTATTTGTAATTCATTAGAAATGATATTCTGGTTAACCTTTTGACCATGAAGAAAATACCTGAAGTTTTATTTAATATTCTGGTTAACCTTTTGATTGAACTTCACACAACATTTTCACGCATACGATGAAACATCCAATTCAAGTCCACTATGTCTATATGAACAAACAACAATACATCAATACCTCCGAGCATGTTTGATCCATTTTCTGGCCCATAGCGGCGTTTTTTATTTATTGATTTTGATGATAAATCTAGTTATGAATGGAAAAGGGGTGCTTCATATCAGAAGCGACCAAGTGATAGGGTGAAGTGGGAAGGGCATAGGAAAGATCAATTGCAACAAGAGAACATACCATCTTTTTAATGTTTAAACTCAAAATAATGTAGAAAAACCAGCACTTGCATCTCACATAGTATGTAAACAAAGAATTGGTATCAGAACTTGTTCATAAGCAAAATGAAAGAATTTTTCTCATTAGATGCAAAGCAAATCCAAGCTGGACCACTCTGGTTCTTTCTCCCGTATCACTATTTTCCTCTATTCGATTCACTCGGGTGAGCACTAAATGTGTCTCCTCCCAATTTTTCTTGCCATAGCTCTAACTCTCAGTTTTAAAGGTGAAATACATATTGGATGGTTTGGTTCGATTTCCTTTGTCGTAGCTAAAACATGAAATAACAAGATAGAGTACATTTATAATTCTATATACGCCTCTCTCTCTATATATGTATGTATGTATGTATGTATGTATACATGTATATGTGTGCGCGCACGCGCGTGTGTAATATACTGAAATTTATATATTTTCATTTATAGAAAATGCAGGGTTTTACAAGATTATCGTCTAAACATGTCATATATGCATAGTTTTATAAAATGATTTTGTTTTGGTACTTTTTTTAAAAAAGGCGATTTTACATCAAAAGGTATGGTAAACTCAAGTATACGTCCATGCAAAATTCTCAAATGCATATACAAATACGTCTACAAAATTGAATTGTTTGAAAATCATCTTCTTTTCCTCCAATTCATTTAACGTTGGGTAGGTCTCTTTCTTATCGTACAAATACGTCTACAAAATTGAATTGTTTGAAAATCATCTTTTTTCCTCCAATTCATTTAACGTTGTGTAGGTCTCTTTCTTATCGTGACAATAACATGTAACAATCAGGTTTTGAAGGCGAGTCTTTTCTAACAAGACAAAAAGAGCTTGAAATAGAAGTTACTAGATACAGTTATTTTTCTTTAATTCTAGATCAGAATTAGTCACTTCAAATTACTTTAGTATGTTGTTTATTTTTAGAATACTATTTTTCATCTTTATATATATATATATATATATATATATATATATGTGTGTGTGTGTGTGTGTGCTTGTGGGGACGGCTATTAGAACACAAAATTAGACACAAAGTACAAACAAAGAGACACAAAGTCTTGACCGTTGGATCTTTTTGTCCTTGTATGGAGGGGTGGAATCCAGGGGGCGATCCAACGGTACGAATAAATTGTGTCACCAGTTGTGTCTAAATAGACTTTCCATATATATATGTATGTATATATATATATATGTGTGTGTGTATGTGTGTGTGTGTGTGTGTGTGTGTGTATATATATATATATATAGAGAGAGAGAGAGAGAGAGAGAGAGACATGTGTATGTATGGGTTCGGATCCCATGTGGATCATGGCAGTCGTTATGTTAGTTCTAAAAGTTTGCTACTTATTTATTTAAGCTCCATCTTCTTCAATTGAAGGCAATCTTATATTTCTACGGATTTTTATTTTTTTATTTTTTGAGAGAGAGAGAGAGAGAGTTTGTGTGAATTATTTTATACAATAATCCCACAAGTTGAATTTATTGATATCCATATAGCGATAAAACATGTCCTAAATTTGATTAATATTTCATTTTTGAGTCATGCTATATCAATAATACATAATTTTAGGATTTGTTTTATAATGCAACAACAGCTTTACTGTTTACAAACATCTGTTACATTTCATTGTTTTTTCTTTTCTTTTGAGTAGTATGTTTGACTGTATTGCATCGTTTCTAATGCCCGCATTATCTATTCCTTTATTGTGGTTTGCTGTGGTTATGTATGAAATGTCGTAACCTGTATTATTTCTGGTCACAGTTAATTATCAATATTTTTAGCTTTGGTACTGTATTGTAATATTTTTTTAGTTTGATAATTTCTAAAAATTCACTGGTATATATAATATGAACAGAAGGATATGTTTTCTGTAAACAAAGAATTTCACATATAACAACTCTTGTTCCATAACACTACTCTTACTTGAATTCTTAAGATAAACTATACAATTTGGGCCTGTACATATTTAGTCTTTGCATACAATGTCATGATCTAGCTTTCTGGATTTCCCTTTTTGCTTTGCAAATTTATTTGTTGTTACCATGTGCTAATCATTTTTATCTCTCCACAAATCATATATTTTATTTGTTCAGATATTTCTTGCTTCTTAGCATTACAAAAATATGTTGCTTTTTTTTTTGCATGACATGTCCATTATCTTTCATGGCAATTTTTTTAGTTTATCATACCATTTGCCTTTTCTTTTTTAGTTACTTATTTAGTCTCCAGTCGTTTGTTTATTGTATTTTTGTAGCTTATCATCCTGAATTTCTTTTTTCCTTTCAGTTCACTCATTTTATGTCCATTTCAACGTGTAATATGCTAACTAATTAGATTTCATTATGAAAAATTACAGCTCAGTCTGAAGTTCATAGACACCGAACAGTTTCAAAGGTAATTTCCCCTTGCGGGATTTATTCCCTTGAAGCTCATATTATTTAAAGCTACTCCCTGAGCTCTCTATTTTTTATTACTATTTTTATATTATCTTCACAATACTTTTTGAAATGGCAGGTTAAGGGATCTAAAGCAGCTAGGTTAGTTTCATTTGATTCCATGTATGCTAATTTTTAATATTTGAACATGGCTGTCCTAACAACAGTTTACATGGGTTTAAAATCAATTATCGGTCAGTATAAGTATTCAGTTATTTTGCCAAACTGTGCTTCTTCTCCTACAAAACATGTGTGATGCAGATTTTGGTTGCTTGTTTATCCAGTTCCACACATTTCAAACCATATGTGCATAAGAGTCGTGACAGTTATTTTTTTGTTATCGGTCAAATGACATCTATGTATTTTCTCTATCCTATGAAATTAAGCCACTATTTTTTAGTGTTGATGAACTTATTATGTACAGATGTATAAACTTATGTGATTGTTGTTTGAACCACCCCCCCCCCCCCCGGGGGGGGGCTCAAACACACACACCCAAAAAAAAAACATTTTATAAAACTGTGTTATCAATAATGCAAGTATGTCAACTTGGCTATGTAGTTAAAGCCCCGCAAAAGCACCGCCATTGCCCGTAGCGCTCTCCTGCCGCTACGCTATTTCAATTGATCGCTGATGAACAGTTGCTTCGCTTAAAGCCCCGCTATTTTCCGCTACACCTGCTAAATCAACGCTATTTAATGTAAAGAACTAATTTTAAGTCATAAGTGCCTTATATAAGATAAAAATTTGTAGTAATCCTCAAAGCTAGTATGCATAACCATGATATTCTTTGATTTTGTTATATAATATTAATTAATATTGGTTTCTTCTACGCAAATGATGTGAGAATGATAATCAATCAATTTTAATTATATTTTTTTACATCTAATTAACAATTTTCCACCTCCGCTATAGCCCCGCTATTTCCCTGCTATAGTTTTTTACACCTCTACCACTACAGAACCGCTAAGCGCTTTAACTGCACAACAACTTGGTGAAGCTTTTCTGCACCATCCAAATTACTTTACCATGAATTTTATTTGATATCGAAATCCCATTCAAAAAACATCCGGATCCTGAGTTTCCTTTTCATTGTCTATCAAATATTCGGTCATTCTTGTTTCATGCAAAATTCACGTCCATTATAGCTAACATATTTAAATCATACTTTGATTTGTATTGGGCATTAATTTTGTTTTGAGATGTTATTTTTCATTTTCATGCACGTTGTACGTGTCAAAATACTGATAAATATAAAAGCTCTGTTAATGTTATTAATTGTTGTGTGGTGAAAATAAAAATAGTTTCAGTTCTACTGATTAATGCCAAAATCAGAAGTTTAAAATCATTAGAAAAACAGATTCTTAGGTTGTGCTTGTGGGAGCTGTTTTGGAGCAATAAAGTGGTTGTTGACAAAAGTTGGAAAGAGGGCAAGGAAGTCAGGATTAATTTTGATCATTTGTAATAAACTAATAATTGTCATAATTTTATTTCATTTTATTTATGATGTTAAATATATTAATGCTATAATACAACAACTAAGCCATAAATCCCAAAATATAAATGATATAATATTTATTTTATTTTTTGGACACTTAAAAATGCCATTTAAAGTTTTGTTTTTTTGTTTTGCTTTTCAATTTTTTAATAAATGTCATAAAGGAAGATAAAATTGTTCAAATTAAGTATAAATTCCAAAAGTAGGGGCTAAGGTCAGAAGCACACTTGCATTCAGCATGGAAGCTGGATTTTCAAACTTTTTTTTTGAACTGCAACTTTGTCCTCATAGATGAAGTTGTAAACTTACGTCTTTTGGACATTAGCTTACATCTGACATAAAACCCAATGGCCAAAATGTCCATGAATAGACCTGTAGTTGTTCCGACTAGCATGGTCACCGCCTAGGATTCTGCTGTAATTAAAGTAAAAAAGTAACTACACGGTGTGATAAAGGAAATAAATTTGTGAAGATTAAGGTACATGCTTATCAAAATAAAGAAATGATTGGTGTTCCAGTTTTTAACATGGTTTGTCGTAGAAATGCAAAGAAACTACTACAAAATCATTTCAATTTAACTGTCAGTTTATATTACTAGAAAATTATAGGGACTGCAACAGAAAAACATTACAGTTTTCATAAGTTATACCTTATTTCTATGGTATCTTTATTTATCTATTCTATTTATTATTATTGCTGAGTGATACTGTGGGTAAATATACGGTCACTGAATATTTGTGGGTAAATATATTGTCAATCCTGTACGATAGCTTTGTCAAAATGCTTTGAGTGTGCTTCTTTTACTCCCACTATATCAGTATAGTTTGCATACGCTTTTTGGAATAATACACAGTTTCTTCTATACAAGCGATATGGCACGCACTTCATGCATGATTATGACACATGCTTTTTGTATGAATTGTTCAACAAATTGTATATGTTTTAAAAATTCAAATGAAAATGATTTGCGCTGACATTTAGTCATATTTTTGTTTTGTTGAAATCATGTGTAGATGATTTAAATCTTTATTTTGAAGTTGCAACATCAAATTTTTTGTTCATTTTTATTTTTATTTGTATTATCAATTAACAAAGAGCAAACTTTTAAATGAACTTTATTTGTCAATTTTTTTATTTTTAAGTGATAATAAGATTTGTAATAATTGTAGAGTAGCAATTTGGATTCGTAAAAAAAGTTTATTTGGTAGATCATATTTCTAAGTGTTACTAAAAAGGCATTGTTAATAATTCACATTGATACCAAAAAAGTGAGACTGAAAATATTACCAAAAAGGTTATTATATTTGTATTTTTTTTTTTTTTTTTTTATTTTTTTTTTTTGGATTTCGACCGTCGGACTAAAAGTTCATGATTCCAAGTCAACTATTAATAAAGATATCTCTTGATTCTACGGAATTCTGAACTTAGTCTCTTAATCGGAACCGTTAGCTATAAAAATACAGGACATTTTCCTTTTGGTTTCAGTTTAATACATCAGGTTTGATTATTAGCTGATATGAAACATCTATTAGGTCTTGCTTCTATGGTTTACCCTGGAGCTGTGCACACTCGATTTGAACATTCATTAGGTGTTTACTGGCTTGCTGGACAAACTGTTAACTACCTTCAAGCTTACCATGTAATATTCCTCGTACTTCTTTTTGCAACCTCATGTATTTAAAGTTTTCATGTATTATTGATAACCTAATTTATGTCACTAGGGTTCAGAGCTTGATATTGACCGATATGACTTGCAGACGGTGAAACTTTCGGGTAGAAGAATAAACAAACTGTTATATTGTAATTTCTGGGATTTAATATACTTATTGGTTCTTTTATTTGCTTGTAGGACTTATGCATGATGTAGGCCATGGTCCTTTCAGTCATATGTTTGAGCATGAGTTTCTTCCACGAGTTCTTCCCGGAATAAAATGGTTATTCATATTTATTTTATGTTATACGAACATGCTTTACTATGTTATTTTCTGATACATTAATTATCGTCATGGCCAGAGCAAGGGCTAAGTTTTTTGAAAAATGCAAGGCATCCCTACGCGACGCTATTGAAGGTGAGGCAGCACATTAAAATGTTGTCAAGCGCCAAGGCAGCAAGCTCAGAAATAGACCTTGGCTTAACAATCTGAACAAAATCATTGACAGCATAGGAAACATATATCAACAAATTATACGTTCTTGACCAAGATTGCGCGTCTCCTGTGACTATATCTGTTTTATTAGCAGAATGCACACTTTATGATCTGCTTTGTAAAAAATAAATTGGTTGCCTAAAAAAGTTATTCTTTCCATTTGCCAGATTGACTTTTTATTACCTTAGCAAGCTAAACTATATCCTTAATCCTTACTCTCGTATTTTGTTTTATACAGCGCTATTGCTGTTGTGAATGATAAATTTACCATTGCTATACCAATACCAAGCAATTGGTAACCAATATCAAGCTACATTAGTACACGAATGCTATCGGTATAGTTACGGTAAATTTACCATTATTAACGGTAAATGCAGTGATAAAGAAATGTCAACAAACCAATTTACTAGTTATAACAATTTTGTTTTTTCACAATTTTAATTATTCTTAACCACAAGAACTTCGAAGATTTATCATATTTTAAGCAGATGCTTGTAGTATTGTTTTGATTATATTTCTTCTTGGCTTTATTAACTTCGTAGTTTTCTTTATATATGCATTAATGGAGTTGAAATTAATAACAAAATATTTACTTTATTTATCATTTTTAAAATTTTAATATCTTTATGTATTGGTAAAGTTACCATTACCATTGACGATTTACCATTTTATAGGTATATTGAGGAACATTTAACAGGGGTAACAGTAAAATATTGATGATCATTTTTGACCTAACAATAGTACCGGCGTGATAATGAGTTTCTCGTATCGGTAGCGTTTACCATTGCTACAGCCCTACATAGCACATAAGGTACTAGGGAGGGCATGAAATCCAAATCTTAATCCACACATTGAAGTATTGAACAGTAAAATATGATTATAAAATACAGCTCTAAGAATGATTTGGACTTGTTAAACATAATCATAACCTTGCGACTTCTTTTCTCTGCGTAAACCCATTTCTGATTTTCCAGAGATGGTTGAATGTACATGTTTATGTAAGTTACGATTTGTTTTTATCTATTAATTTGACGGGCCATGCATAATTTGTAACTGATCAAAAGGGAAAAAGCAAACACGGTGTATATTATTTTTCATTCACAACAAATGTTTGCTCCATGTGAAACTATTATTTTTTGCAAATTAATTCTCTGACATCTTACTTGGCTTCTTTCTGGAATATCATACATAGATAGGTTTAATATGAGTTCTTTGTTAAGTACATGGACTTTGTTAGTAGGAGAGTAATCAGTAGTCTTTCAGCCTTCAATATCTTAATTGTCATTATCTAGTAATTCAAGATAATTGACACCAAACATTTTGTCAGCTTTTATGTCAATATTACTACACTTACAGGCTTTTCAGCATACATTTTACTTTTATCTGTAATATAGCAAGGAGGATGTATCAAGCTTTCGATTCAATCAAAATTTTGATTTGTCATTATTCAGTGACATTTTATCTGGATGTAGGTAGAGAGGCATTTGCTGCACACTCCTTTATGACTCATATTTTCTTTTTCATCCGATTCAACATTTGGGGATTGCATCTGTAGAAGACTATAGAATATTGTCTAATTGGGCACCATAGCTTTTTTAACCTTTGATGACTAAAGATTGCTCCAGAATATATATTGCCCAAATTTTATGATTTTCGTCTCTTTTTGTGGCTGTTAATTTTGATTCCATTTCTATATTTGGTGTTTAGTTATGATTTACAAATAATGCAATGATTAGGCAAATAACTTGCAATCTTAAATTTTACATGCTTTGAATGCAATAAATCATTGGACAACCAATCCTTTTGTTTTATGGTTTTGTCTTTAATTATTCCTTCAGGTCTCATGAAGACATGTCAGTACAGCTAGTTGATCATATTGTTGACGAACACCACATCGACATTGATTCAGACAGCCTTAGAAGAGTGAAAGTAAGATATGAAAAAGACAATAAGATATGTTTGGGATGTTCCTTTTAGGCATAATCCCTTGATTGTGTTTTTATTTCCTCTTATCAAATCAGAAGATGATCAGAGCTAGTAATTTGTAGTCATCATATCATAGCTTTCCTTGCATGTATACCCATATTTAATAATCATATCAGATAAATTGTAGTGGTCGTGTCATAGCTATCCTTACCTATATATTAATATCTATTATCGCATCCGGTAGATCGTAATAATAACTGTTAGTTGTAAATTTGCCATATGTTGTAGAAATTCTCAGATAGCATGCTTAGTAATTTGATACTGAAAAATATATTCGCACAAATCAATGGTGTTGGGACTCAATTCAAATTTGACCTAGCTGTTTTAAAGGCTTCGGTAGACTTCTCTTCCAATAAAAATTTTGGTCCGTGAAGTGAACATTCTGGGAACCTTTTTTCCATAGGTCGAATATATTGCATATGCCTGCGTAGACATAAAAATCAGTATTTACTTAACTTTTAACGTTCTATATAACCTATCTTGTTTCGTAGGAAATGATAACTGCCAGCACAAACAATGCATCTGCTCACGTAAGCTGTTGCTCTTGCTTTACCTTTTGTATTACAGTTCTAGTTCTTGGTAATATTTGTTCACAGAAGTCCATGCTTCCACTTCTTCAAATTCTTTTACTACTTTTGTACACAGAGCACAAAAGAGAAACGTTTCCTGTATGATATTGTTGCTAATGGACGTAATGGAATTGATGTCGACAAGTAAGGAGCCATTCTGAGTTGGTTGCAGCAATAGACATAAATGACACTTTCTATATCATGACCGCCTGTTTTTCACAGAGTTATACGATGTTCTTATTTTACAGGTTTGACTACATAAGCCGTGATACTCGAGCCTGCAATATTGGGTGCAATTTTCAATATAGAAGGTACTATTTTGAGCTGATTTTTTTTTTCCCCAGAAAAAATAGTTGTCTTGCAATTTGCTTTCCCTCTGTATGTTTGAACCTTGAAGTGCAATTTATGGGCCTTTTTATGGATATTCATATAGGAAACACAGTCGATAAATACACCAGTCAAAAGTTGACTTTATAGATTCCTTGCTTGCTATTTGGATACATAATTTTTGCCTTTTTTTTTTGTTTTTGTTTTTTTTTTTAACTATTCTGAGTTGTTTCATTTCTATTTTGTGAGACTAATTCCATAAAGTAAGCCATTAAGGAAAAGATGGTTTCATGAGACATTTGCAGTATCTCATACTATATAACTTTCCCCCTTTTTTCGTATAAAACGGTGAGAACTATGTTCTCAACCGGAATATAACCATAAATACCTTATCCACGATAACCATCCTCCATAAGTAAAAAGATTCATATTTATCCTAGCTGCAACGCTTACCCCCAAGCATCGATTAAGTGCTGCTCTCTCAGCTTCTCTTGATTCGCTAAGTTTCCTTTTAGCAAGCCGGCCCAAAGGAAAACGAAGTCGATAACAGTATTCTTGATGACCTAATATGTCTTAATTTAGAATGAAAGCACCTGTGGTTCCTTCAATTTCTAAGCAAACAGTTAAGACTAAAATGAGGTAATCAGATAGAGATAGTCAATTGGTGTCATTAAAAGCAATTTATGAGATTTTCCCAAATCTTAAGCTGATCTTCCAATTTATTCCATCATAAAAAAATTAAAGAGATCTATACAATCTTTCCAAATGTTTTTATTTAAATGATACTACAGTGAGTGAACAAGTGGTCGATAGTCTTTGGTTCTAAATAGCGTAAGCAATACAAATGAGAAACATAATCATTGTGTGATCCAAGTCTCCCTACTTTGTTTATTTACTTATGCATTAACTGCCGAATAACTTCACCCTAGCAGAAACTTAACAATTCTACAAAGCTCTGTAAAATATAACCTTCACCATGGAGTTTTGTTAAAAGTCACGTCTCCTTTATTGATATCTCCCACATTATCATTTTATCCTCCTGTATTACATGAAAGTCCACTCCAGTGTTCTTGGCTTTACTGCTATCTTTAACAACCATATACTTTGTCTGGGGAAAATGTGATATATATTTTCTGTTTTTTGTTTAATTATCCAGTTGAACATTAAACTCTTTAACTGTTCAACATCACATGCAAACAAAAATATCTTCTATTTCTGTACGAATTACTTGAACTTTGAAGTAATTAATCAATCATTAATTTGATTAAAGAAAGAATCTCAACATCCCAGTCTCAATTTCATCATTTGGATGGATGCAGTGATTTTATCCTCATTTCAATTGAAGAACATACCTCCAAAATGCTTTGATGAAAGTTTCATGGTTCCAACATAACAATGGAAAAAGTATATTAGCTGATCCAACTTCTTAGAGAACCCTTTTTCTAATCTTTATTCATTGAGTGAACACTCGCTGCCTCAATTTAAAACTAAACCGTTCCAACTATCATAACATCATTTATAATACTTAAACTTTGGAGTTTGACTAATAGTTCATGATCATTAAATTTCTCAAAATTCCAATTCCATTTTCCAAACGTGGACATGAAAATCGTTTTATAGTTCTCTAATTGAGAAGATTCTCTAGCGTAAAGAGAGAAAGGGAAGAACCTATAGCAATCGTGATAATACCAAGGTTCAAGAACTCGTCCGGCACCCCGAGATTTCGGGGTTACCGGATCGGTTTCGGTGGTTGACGGTCCGGAATCGTCCCCCAAAATGGGGATCGGATTAGGGCATAGAGAAAAAAAAGAAGAAGAATAGAATCTCGTACGCAAAAGATCGACGCAGCAGGATTAGAACAGCGAAGGCAAAGATCGAAGAAAAGAAATGGATAAACTTATCTGTAAACTTGATCGATTAGCTTCAGAGAACGATCTTCGTGAGTTATCTCTACTTCCTTTATCTGTAAACTTGATCGAACACTTCGACTTCGAGAGTGATCGATTTTATTGTTTGATTTTGTTCGATTCGTTCACTTTGAAGGCAGCGCAATTTTTTCCCCATTTCTTTTGTTTGTTTATGAAGAGTGGCTAATGGGGGTAGGAGACGTATTTTGTTTTGTTTGTTGCTGAAGAGTGGGTTAATGGGTAGGAGACGTGTTTTGGAGAGTGGGTTTGGTCATGAAAATGTGGAATACTGTCACAACATATTTGAAACTGTACGCACTTTCTGGACTGAAAGAAAAGCCAGCACACATATGTTCGAAACTGCACGCAAACAATCCATTTCATGTCCATATTTAACTGTTATTTTATTTATCATTAATAAGTTCATTAGCAAAATACAGAAAATCAAAATCTGAACCGAAACCGAAATAAAAGCGAAACTACCGAAATTTACGAAACCAACCGAAATTAACAAATTTTCATACGACCGAAACCGAGTTCTTGAACCTTGGATAATACACAACAACTCACAATCTTTATGGCTTGTAGAATCTTCCAAATATGGACATGAAAAATGTTTCAAAGTTAATTAATCGAGAAGATTCTCTAGCATAAATGTAGAAATGAAAGCTCCGACACCAGTTTGTAGAATTGAGAAGAGGAATTATTTAGATGAGGAGAAGGATACAGAACTCAATTTTCTTTTGCTTTTATAAATCAACTTTTCAATACAACACTCTTTCTTTTTTTCTCTTTTTCCTCACTCACTTTTTTTTCTCACTCCCTCTCTTTCTTTTTCTCTCTTTCACTTACAACACACAAAATGACCACCCATATTTATATAGTGGTCTACATGACCTTACAACTCCAATAGACACGACTCTTCACGAATAGACACATCATTAATTAACATGACTTTTGACTTTAACGGACACGACTCTTCATTTCAACTGACATGACTTTTGACTCTAAAGACACTACATTTTCACCTAAAAGACACTTGTCTTTTCATTTTATTATTCTCATTAAACTTGCATTTAATGTTTATCCAACAAAACTCCCCCGTAAACTTAAATGCTTTAGTCCTTTAAGGGGGTTTGTATACGTCACCGACCAAATCAGTATACGAAGGCGTTTCCTCAGCATCATTTTCAACATACTCCCTGTACTCTTCCAATGTGGTTGCACCAATGCACCTCAACTGCCCGCTAGCCAACATCAGTTTGAACAAATTGACAACATCCATACTTTCCCCAGTCCTTCTTGCTCCAAGCACCAAATGTATCTCATCAATGAACAATACCACATTCCCATCTGAATCCTCCACTTCTTTTAGCATAAATTTCGGTCTCTCCTCAGATTCTCTTCTATATTTCATACCTACCGTCAATGCTCTCATATCAAGTGCTATCAACTTAACATCCAATAAATTGCTTGGCACATCACCTTTAACCATTCTCTGTGCTAGTCCTTCTAACACAGCCGTTTTTCCAACTCTAGGCTCTCCGATCAACATTGAGTTGTTATTTTGCACTGTTTCTTCTTTGCTGTCCATTTTTCTCTCATCAACATTATCTGCAATATTCTCCATTGCAGCTACTTGCTTTTCTTCAACTTTGTTTTCAGCTTCTTTGTTTTCATTCTCTTCTTCCTCTTTTTTGATCTCCTCTTCGTCTTCTTTTTCTTCCTTAATTTCATCCTCTACATTTTCATCTACATCATCATTTTCTTTAACCATCTCTTTCTCTACTTCTTCTTCCTTCTCTTCTACTTCAGGTTTTTTGTCTTTAGCAGTTTTCTTTCCCATCAACACCGCTTTGAATCCTTCGATCTCTTCTTCATCATCTTCTTCAATTACTTCTTCGACCTCTGCCATCTCCACATCCTCGTTTGCATACACCTCTTTCAACAATTTTCATGAATCTTTCGCGGTTTTCTCTCCATTAATATGATACCATGCTTCTTTATCAATGTTCTCACTCAGCACTATAAAAGCTTGAAGATCTTTCCTTCTCAAGCTTGTGAATGCCTCACCCTCTTTCTCCGACATGTTTTTAACGTCTTTTGGCCACTCATAGTCACTCTCAACAATCTCCCATAGTCCTTTGGAGATCAACTCTTCTTTTTTTCTGTTACTCCATCTTTCATAATTTTCCTTTGTGAGAACGAACGATGAAAAAAATAAAAATACTATTGTCTCAACCTAGCTCTGATACCAATTTGTAGAAACGGAAGCTCCGACACCAGTTTGTAGAATTGGGAAGAGGAATTATTTAGATGAGGAGGAGGATACAGAACTCAATTTTCTTTTGCTTTTATAAATCAACTTTTCAATACAACACTCTTTCTTTTTTTCTCTTTTTCCTCACTAACTTTTTTTCTCAATCCCTTTCTTTCTTTTTCTCTCTTTCACTTACAACACACAAAATGACCACCCATATTTATATAGTGGTCTACACGACCTTACAACTCCAATAGACACGACTCTTCACGAATAGACACATCATTAATTAACGTGACTTTTGACTTTAACGGACACGACTCTTCATTTCAACTGACATGACTTTTGACTCTAAAGACACTATCTTTTCACCTAAAAGACACTTGACTTTTCATTTTATTATTCTCATTAAACTTGCATTTAATGTTTACCCAACAATAAAGAGAGAAAGGGAAGATCCTACAGCAAATGAGACAATACACCACAACTCACAATCCTGATAGCTTGTTGAATTCTCCTATGCAGTATTTATGAAATCGAGATAAAAATTCTTACCAGTTTTGATGCTAGCGTAACTGTCCTTTTATCTTATGAATATGGACTTTTTCCTTGGCATCAGCTGAATATTCAAGGTAACTGAAGTTATCTTGTTGGTGTAATGGATCAGTGATTGTTTGAATTTTCAAAGTAGAAGGATTGTTTTGGTGTTGAATTTCTCTTTGCAAAATTTATGAATGTGACCAAATTTGTTGTGAAAGAAGCCTATAATGTCATTTCGACATTTTTTTTAACACATAGTGACATAGTGTTTCTGGAAAGTAGATTTCGTATTCATTCTTTCATTAGTGATGGACTTGGCCTTCCGAACAGTATCCGCCTAAAATCAGTGCTCTGATATCTGGCATTAATATGGCTTGTATTTCCCTCCTTGTTTTCTTTCAATCCATCCTCCTTATCGACGACCGATCCAGATATATTAATCACTTGTTCAAATTAGGGTCACCTGACTCTATATCCTTCCAACTGTTTCCTTTGTAGATTTACACAACTGGGCATAAGTAAGGAGACAAAATCATAGATGTGGATGTATATACTATAAATTTGATTCGGGGCATGATGAGCGCAATCGTGATTAGGAACAATGACTGATAATCCTTAATAATAGTTTTAATATCTTTGGTATCGCACTATTTTTGTATAAACGTAAGCTTCCGAAAATGGCCTTTCAGATTCAAGTTACTCTCACCTCATTTAAAATTAAAATATTTATATTATATATTACTTGGTCATTCGTTCTTATGTTTTACCTAAAACTCCTCATATTTTAATTAAAGCATGGATTCTTCGTCGATTAAAATCAAGCCAATCAGTTTATAACTTTATACCTAAACTCGCTTAAGCTTTGACTAAAATTGAAATTTGGCAGCAATTAAAAAACTGATTTTCTGTATATTATGACAAAGTTGATCAGTTATTATGTTAAATACAAATTAAAGCATATACTTGAACTAATTAAACTTTATCTAAAATCGTTCTCAAAATCACGCGAAGTGCATGCCATTACGCTCGAATGAAGAACGACCATAAAATTAGTATGCATTTATCTGATAATTCAAATAATATCTAGGTATGTTTGGGTCTAAAACACGACCATCAGATGCGATCTGATTGTGATTAATAAGTGGTTGGGAAGAATGATTAGGAAAGGAAATAAACTAGGTTGAGAAAGTTGGATGGTAAAGCGGAGAAGTAAATTTTGGATATGTGAAATGCAGGATATCGATGCCATTATTAAAGAAAGTGTTTATGCGAACTCACTGGTTTCTAGTTAATAAAGTAGTTTCGTAAGTAAAATACCTTCCAAAGATACAAGTTTTGGCTGTAGATAGATGTGTATGTTTGAGTATGCAGTTATATCTCAATGATGACCATAAAATTTTGGGGGTAATTTTGGTGAATGCTTCTTATCCACACAAGTTTTGGCTGTAGATAGATGTGTATGTTTGAGTATGCAGTTATATCTCAATGATGACCATAAAATTTTGGGGGTAATTTTGGCGAATGCTTCTTATCCACACTTAAATATTAAATACTATAATTACTTACGCTGTATCATACAGTTTATGGTATTCATCCATCGGCTGTTGGAATATTCAATACATTCTTCTAGTTGTGTACAAGAATGTTTACTAAAGTTCAATATATTGTCATTCATCAGCGTATTCAGTTAATTGACTACTCGTTTCTCCTCCTACAGGTTACTTGACAGTATGCGAGTAATGGATGACGAAATATGTTATCCTGCAAAAGAATGTAAGTACATTTTGTGTAAATTAATTGACCTATATCTGCTGCTTCATCTTTTTATACATTGTGTTTGATCAGATCTCACCATTCACAAATTATTTGCAACACGAGCTGATCTTCACCGAACTGTATATACTCATGCAAAAGTAAAGGTAAACAGCTTGGAGTTCATGACTGTAGGGTTATTTTTACCAAGGTTTTCAAAACGGGAAAATTGTAAGCCGTAATGTTCAGATTCTAAATTGAAAATGGATTTGAACTGTAAATCGTAGATTTATATTTATTTATTTATATATAGTTATTAAATGACATTGAGCATGTAAAAGCGTAAATTTTTCTCTATTATAGTCGTGTGTGTATTTAAAATTGATTTTGATGCTTGAGTTTCTGCAATTAAATCTACACCATAATTTTCTCCCTTGACATTGTTTTATATTATTATTATTATTATTATTTCAGACCGAGGTATAATTTTAATTGTAGATTCAAGTGGATGTCTTGAAATTTTCTGCCTTAACATGGATTAAATGATTTTTTTTCAATTGTGGGTTTAATTTGGTATTGAATCAACATTTGTATATCGAATCATAACGGCAGAGTCTCAATTTGAAATATGATTGAAATTGTAATATTTTAAGAGCCTGTTTGGTTTGTACCCTGAATTTTGTGTTTTGCTTTTTAAATATATCTCAAAGCCGTGATAGTGGAGGGGTGGGAAATCTATAACCATTACAACAAAGGAAAGAAGAGGAAGGGATAGCATAGTTGGCTTATTCTTTTGTAGTTCTCAATAGACGATAAAAAAAGAGCAGTTTCTTTTATATGTTGAAACTAATTTCTAAACTGACCGTTTTTTCAAAAAAGTTTTCAAAAGTACATAGCCAAATGCATTTTAATTATTATGAAAAATCAAAATTGAAAGCTATTAATCAAACACGGCCTAGGATTGTCAACAACAATGTTTTTTACCACTCGTTTTCACTTGCCAATAAAGAACTTCATGCTCTTTTTTATAATGACCTTTATTTGTTACTTGTTCAGGCTGTAGAGCTCATGGTTGTAGATGCACTTGTTAATGCAAATGATCATCTTGCCATTTCTTCCCACATTTGCAACCCAGCCGAGTACTGGAAGGTTGTATAATGGCTGTTTACATTATATCGGGTTCATCTTTATATTTTAGCATTCTTGAAGAAGTAATTGTTTTCTGTTTTCCCTTTCAGCTGGATGATACAATACTCAAAATTATTGAAACGTCTTCTGACCCGGGCCTTAAGGAATCTAGAGATATCATCCAAAGGATTCGTAGGAGGGAACTGTATCAGGTTACCTCTGAAGGCCTGATTTCATGGGCATAGCACTTCCTCTCTTTACATTATGTATCGTCGACATCCATTTGGGTATTTGGAAACTCGGTCGACATGTTTTTTATGGTCATATAGGCTGTTATTGTCTGTATCACGAAACGCGATAAGGTGGGAGGGAGGGATGGGGAGAAAAACAAAATGGGGATGGGTTGTGTGTGTGTGTGGGGGGGGGGGGGGGGGGGTTGTGCTTATTAATTTCATCGAAGATGCTTAATGATTTACCATAAGCTATTAACCTTGTGCAAGGGGGAGCTCTTTTTTTTCCTTCCTTTTTTTTGCAGTCTTTCATCAACGACGCTGAATGGTTTAAAAATTGAGATTTTTTATATATATATATATATTATTACCATTACCATTATCGTAATAAAAGATATTAAAGCTATAATAGGGGGAAGAGTATTTATGGTCAATTTCAGTGAACATGGTTAAACAGTAGAAACCGAAGAGTTTAGATATTAGTTGTATGAATTCCCACAGAGTATTTAAGAAATACTGTTCTAACCGATATTCTGATATATAAGCATTGGATCTTTTTTCTGTTCCTTTTTGGATATTGTTATTCAGTAAATGTAACTGTTACAGAGGGGCCATACATCAATTGATGAATCATGGTCCTAGGTCTAGAATCTTACATACCAAGTAAATTGATATAAAGTGTATTTAGATACAAAATGGTGACACAAATCTAGACATAAACAATCTCAACCACTAGATCTTTCCCTGAATTCCACCTTCCACATAAAGATAAACAAATCCTACATTCTAGAGTTTGTGTCTCTAATTTTGTGTCTCAGTAGCCGCTCCCTTTTGTTAAATAGTGAACAAAGCAAATTAATTTAGGTGTTACAGATGGAATTTACCAATGCCAAAATGAGATGCATTATATTCATTATGTTCTGTTTCAGTATTTTGGCATCTTAGACTTGACATCTATATGCAGTTCTGTAACGAGTTTGCTGTTCCCAGAGACCAAGTTGAATATTTCCATAACATAACTGCCAAAGACATTATTTGTTCCCAGGTTTACAATTCATCCTTAGTATTGTTAATTGTTGATGACCATTATAATTGGTATCATACTTCCAACATCATGCAATTCTAACAAGTGAAAATTTTCATGACTCTAAGAAAGCTTGTGGGGTAACATTGAAGGAAGAAGATGTTGCAGTTAGCAATGTTCGAATTGATTTGACTCGTGGAAAAGATAACCCGCTTGACCGGTAGTGCATGTAATTTTGTGTTTAGAAAAATATGCTATTATTTATATCAAAGTTGCACTTACACGCCAATGAATAACCTTTTGCAAATTCGCTATATCAAAAAATGATTGGATTTACCTATATTTAAAGGAAGATTTACCCATTTATGTCACTTTTCTAGAACAAAACACATATTTAAATCACTTTTTGAACTATTTTCAACACCATTTTTCGTACGATATTTGGAAGTGTTAGTTCAAAATTTCAGTTTCTTCTAAGTAAAAAATATGACATTATTAGTTTTCAAATTTGTTCATGTTTAATTTATTTTGGCAAAGGGGTCAAAATGTGTAAAAAGTCAGTAGTTGGGCTGGCTAGTTTTTGGGGCTGTGCATTCACAAACAAACAAAACCGTTCTTGACTGTTGTGAGTGCAACTTTGTATATGTGCATCAACATGTGCATTATGTGCGCATTGCGTTCCTTCATGATTCGTACTGATGTCTCTATTTGTCTCTGTGTGCAATTCTCCAGGATCAATTTCTTTCAGGTATTTTTTTATTTATAAATATTTTATATGGTATTTGAAAGAAGTGGATGGATTATGTGAACTTTTAATCTAATTCAGCTATTAACTGGAAAACTACAATGAATTATAAACACTTTATAGGAGTTATTTTTAGGTTTCTTTATACAAATACATGTTAAAATTAGCTATTAGCTGGCATTCTTTGTTATAACAGTTTATTGGGCATGTATTGGTGATGGTGCAAACCATCATGCTAGGACTGTGATGCCAGTCTATGATTAAGCTGAAATTGTTATGCACCAAAAAAACATAACAATTGCTTTGGCCATTGGCTGGTTATTTGATATCATTTGCAACCTTATCTTCAGGATTATGCCAGCACGAAAAAATTCCCCATCTCAGATGACCGTGTTAGTCTCCTCTTACCTTCTTGTTATCAAGACAGGATTGTTAGAGTATATTCCAAGAAACCTGAATTGGTGCGTATACATTGCTTATTGTGTATGCATCGCTTTATTCTTTTTCAGTTTTCATCTATATGTACGCATGAATTGTTTAACAAGTCTTATTATTTACACCTCATAGCAGCGATGTTATCGGCACCCTTTTGTCAAATTCTTTTATTTTATAATTTGGTATTTGCAACTTATTGTAATGAATTACGCAGGTGGGGGCAATATCCGAGGCTTTTGAGAATTTACAGCTGAAAATGTATGGAATCAAGGCACAAGTTCATGATACACCTGAGAAGAAGCGTAGGAAGACTTAATCAGTTACCAAATCTTATAGTTTAACATACTGCAGTGCCTGTCATTTCTACCATGACAAATTACATAGTTAACATCCCTTGTACAAAAGGAAGTTATGTAAAACCACATATCTCAGTATGATTTTTTTTGCACTATATTTTATAGTATTACGAAAATTTGGGCTTTGAAACGTAAATGTATTGAAAATACAACGTTTTATATTTTGAATATAGAAGTTCATCACGGTACGCCAACTGGTTATCTTAAAAATATTTATGTTTGGTATCCATTGAAATTCATGTCAAAAGTAGGAAATAAAGATGTTAACAAATGTACGATTTGTAACCTTAATGGATCCTGACTCTGAAAGTTGCTACTGAGAATTATGAACAATGAATTATAGAAATGAAAAGATGGTGAATTGGATTTGAAAATTGAAATGAACGAAGAGGAGAAAACCATAACGGTGACTGCAGACAAATCCACCGCAACCCTCATATCTCTCCATCTGATCAAGACCAATTCAACATAACTCCATTGATTCAGATGAGCAAGGCAATTTGGCAAGACCATAAATGTAGTAAAATATTGCAAGCAGGGAGACGGGTTCAATGGCTAATGGTAGATCAGGCTGGGCATACCCAAGCCAAAATGGACATCCACACCGAACGCATTTGGTGTGAAAACGAACAAAATAATTAGGATTTTTGTAGTACCGGGTATGAAAGATTTTCATAGTAATTGTTTTAACCATCAATGATTGCAACAGTTTTGATTGTTTTGACCATCAATTTTAAGGGTTTTAAAATTAATTAATCGGAGTGTAATTGTTTTATTTTTTAAATAATCTTAAAGCATCATAATTTGATGGATTAAGATTTACCACTAAATTTACACTACATCAATTTGATATAAGCAAGAATACCAAATATATGTATGGGATAGGTTCAACAGCACCTCCAAACAGTGCAACACCTTGAAAGCCCCTCAACAACAATCAAGCATTTCGCACTCTCTCTCATTCCACTCATTCTCTCTCATTCCACTAACATATTCAAACATAAATGTGTGACTATGGTTCGGATGCAAATGGATGGCTGAAATTCAGGGGGACTCCTTGATCCTATACATACATATATATATATATATATATGTATGTATGTATGTATAAGGAAAGACTATTTTGACACAAGATTTAGACCCAATTGGTGACACAATGAACTTACACCATTATGTCATCCCATGAATTCCACTACTTCATGCAAAGACAAATTAGTCTAACGGTTAAGATTGTGTGTCCTTTAATTTATGTCTAATTTTGCGTACACACACGAGCGTTCAATGACACTCCAAAAATGAAGCACCTCAATAGTCCCCTGTGAGAAGCGTCCGGAGCACCCCTGTTTTGCAGCACTTCTACCCTACCGTTAGCTACACCAATTCAAATCCAACGAGATTTTGTAGATGTTCAATCCACATATATACTATCATCTATCCAAAGTTTGAGCTCATTCCGACATTCGTAGATATATATATATATATATATATATATATATATATATAATGTTTAAATTTAACGGTTTGAATAAATGTCTGAACGGTGAATAATTGAGCTAAGATTTTGAAAATGTTATGAATGTCAGAACAAACTCAAATTTTGGATTGATAATAATATATATGTTGATTGAACATCTACAAAATCTCGTTGAATTTGGATTAGTGTAGCTCATGGTGGGGGTGTGTGTGTGTGTATAAAACAGAAGTCTGCAGCATTAGTCCAACGGATAAGGATTTGTGTCGAGGTAACAACTAGGGCTGTCAATTTCCTACCCGACCCGTGACCCGACCCGAAACCCGCACGGAAATTAGCAGGTTAACCCGACCCGTTTAGTTAGTGGATCATTTTTGGGTCAACCCGAATTTGACCCGTTTATAAACGGGTGGGTTTAGGGTTGACCCGCTAACCCGATTTTGACCCGCCAAACCCGATTATATATTGTATCTCTTCCATGCTGTTAGTCTTTTATGTATGCAGTAATCAGTATGCTCGTATATGTAAGCTATTATATTTTACTAATTTATTCCTATATGTTGTAAGTTATATTTTACTTATAACAACTGTATCTCTTCCATACCGGTAGTCTTTAATTTATGCAGTATGGGAATATATACTTATATATAGAAAACGATTTTTGAATATGGGGATTTCATGCTTTATATATGTGTTGTCTGTTGGCGACTTTGCAACTTGTTGCATGTTGGTGATTATATAACAGTGTGCATGTTGATGATTTGGCTCTTTTGTTGCTTATATTAGTAGGCAATATCTATCAATGGGTCAAACAGGTAAACCCGACCCAACACGACCTGACACGACCATTTAGTTAAACAGGTTACGCGGGTCGGGTCGAGTCAACCCGTTTATAAACGGGTCGGGTTAGGATTGGGAAAATATGACCCGTTTAATAAACGGGTTGACCAGACCCGTTTATAAATCAACCCGAACCCGACTTGACCCAACCCGAACCCGACCCGACACGATCCATTGACAGCCCTAGTAACAACGATGCGAGTTCGAAATTCGAAATGACATGCTAAGAGGTCTACCATGTGCATATGCTATGATAAATCACTTAGGTGGTACCTGCGGACAAGGCTAGGTGCATTAGAAGGGTTTTGCGGCTCCGGTCGGTTTCCCATTGAAAAAAAATTCAAAAAATATATATATTATATATAAGCAGAAGCTGTGAAAACACCTAAAATACATAGTAATCTACTACCAGTTAAAACGAATAAAAAACAAACTCCTCAACTGAGCCAGAGAACGTGAAGAGATGCGATTGCAAGTTCATCCAAATTTGTTCAGTTCTCTTTGGTTATTTAAGGCCACTCAAATTTCGTTGCTTATTCTACGTTAAGTCACAAATACTTAAATTATATAAGATGTATCTGAAAACCACAAGGTGATTTTCGTATGACAAGAAGGAATGGTTACCTAATTAACTTCGGAGAAGGGGACGGGGAAAGAATATTTAATAACAGGTTGTATTTTACTTTTTAAGAGACAAAAATTGAGGATGATAGCAAATGCAAACCGAGCATTGATAGAGATATCAGATATCTTAAAAAGTTTCCCTGCACCTATCAAAATATGATGCAGCGCAATTATCCAACCTATTTACCTTACTTACAATCTGAGTTGGGTCTAACCTATTTGTGAATTTTTGTTATACTAATCATAAAAGGCTCATCTGTTTTAAAAGGATTATAAACGAGTAACTTATTTATCAGTTCAACTCTATTATGCAGGAACTATATTTTTTTTCTTTTGGCAAGACAAAACCACTATTTTTTGTTTAAACTCCATTAACGTTTTTAGAATTACTCGGAAATAGACGAGAGTTCAATCGGTGAACTTGGATCTAAGTTACAGACAACATGAAACACGCAAATTATTCACCTTGTAAAGTTGTAGCTCTTCACCTTGTAAAGTTGTAGCTCTTCATTCAACGGTTATACGTATAAAATAATATGCTACATTCTCATATTTTAATTCCTTTATGTGAAACGCTATTTTTGATTAAACTACGGTAGATTCTTCGAATTGCTTCGAAATCGGTCGAGGCTTCGATCGATGAACTCCCAGTTAAATTACAGACAGAGCAAAACACTTGAATATTTTATCTTGTAAACGAGTGTTATAGTCCTCTATGACGATCAACTATTGTACTTATAAAATAATATGTTACATTCTCATATTTGAATCATGCTTAGGCACGAAGTCGCTATTTTTTTTTGTCCAGACTATTCTAACCTCTTCAACTATCTCAGAAGCGGGTGAGAGTTCGACTGAAAAACTTCCATCTAAATTACAGACCGTATGGCACTTAGGTATTTCGCCTTATGAATGAACGTTGTATTTCTCCATGATGACAATTGTTGTACTTATAAAACAAAAGACTTCATTATTATATTTGAATTTCGCCTAAGTGTAAAACAATTATTTTTTTATTTAGATTGCAGTAACTTCTTCATATTGCCTCTGAATGGGGCGAAGTTTCCACTGATGAACTCTCATCTAAGTTACATAGTATGGAACACACAAACATTTATCTTGTGAACGAGCGTTATGTTTTCCATGGCGACTAACGTTTTTACTTAGATAATAACAGACTACATTTCCATATTAAAACTTCACATAGACACGAAGACACGAGTTTTATGATTTAAACTGCATTACCTTCTTCATACTGCCTCAGAACTGGGCAGGGCTTCGATCAATGAACTTCCATCAAAATTTCAGATGGTATGGAGCACTTAGATACTTCGCTTGGTGAATGAACGCTGCAATTCTTCATGGTGACTAATTACTTTACTTAAAAATTAGTATGTTACATTCTCATATTTGAACTCTATCTAGACATGAAGTCGCTAATTTTTCTGCTCAGGCTATAACAACTTCTTCATACTACTTCAGAATAAGGAGAGACTTCGACTGATGAGCTCTCACTTTAATTACAGACAACATGCAATACTTGAATAATTCATCTTGTGATTACATGTTGTAGTTCTCCGTGGTGATAATGCTTGTACTTTACAAATTTATGCATTTAGATGGATAACCCACTTACTAAGTGGGTTAAGTCAGATGGACTGTCATATTAAGCGAGTCAAAATGAATGGATAACAAAAGGGTTGAATCAAATTTTAGTGGACATACAGAGGATCTTAACTTACACTTTTGACACCTATATGTTTCCTTCTCACATTGGATCAAATGGCAGAAAGAAAAACATATGTTAAAGGTGTACTTGTTGACGTTGACAACGGTTTTAAGTTAAAGAAATTCAAATTAAAGATAACAAAGATGCCGTATATTAGAAAAGGATACCCTAACTTGTTTTAAAATTCTTGAATTTGGAGGATAGCTTTGTAGTGTAAAACAGGTGGATTCAAAAAAAAAAAAAAAAAAAAAAAAAAATCATTAAACGTGCACAAAAATACAATCAGTTTTGTGTTACTATGAACAAATGTGAAAACTATATTAAAGTATACTTAAGATAAATTGATTTCTATTTGATTGAAATTATTTTATTATGTAAATTAAATTGTAATATATGAGTATTAATATATTCAATATATATGTATTACATTAATTTCATGTGAACATTAACAATGTGGTAACATATACGTAGATATAATACATAGCGCATGGGCAAATACACATACACATACATACATATATGAGTTGACTATTTGACAAAAACTAAAATACGGACACAATAAACCTAGATTTTTTATCCTAAAACGGAAGGTGAAATTCACAAGTATATCTAACCATTAAGATATCTTGTCTCGTCCTTTATGTCTATATATTTTGTTTAAATAGAGTTTGTTATACACACACACTCACACGCGCGTGCGCGTGCACACACACACACACACACACAATATATGTACTTATATTGTAACAACCCCAAAATTCAAAGTTTGAATATTTGAACTTTTTAAATATTAAACTGAAGAAATTTGAAATTTAATGATCTGAGTTAAATTTATATGACGATTTGAATATAAAATGAACTTGAAATTCTGAATCTTGAATATAATATGAAATTAAATTGATTTGAAGTTTAATAACAGTTCTAATTGAATTAGAATGATAATAACAAATTATTATCGATCGGTTTGAGTGTTTGGAAGTTGATTATTATTTACTCAATTTCGTTAACATGTGAAAATAGTCGTTTTTCAAATGATTTCGAAAATCAAAGGAACTAGTTTTATCAAATCTTGAATGGTTTATTATTGTAAGATTTTGCGGGTTATCGATCGGTTTGAGTGTTTGGAAGTTGATTATTATTTACTCAATTTCGTTAACATGTGAAAATAGCCATTTTTCAAACGATTTCGAAAATCAAAGGAACTAGTTTTATCGAATCTGGAACGGTTTATTATTGTAAGATTTCACGGGTTGACCCCTATCTGCCTTGCTGTTGTCGTTTCGATGTCTTCATTATTTGGGACTGAGATGTTGGTGATGATGGTTTTGATGACAACAACATATTTTAACTATTATTGTTATAAAATATATACTAATACTATTCTCTAGAATATATATATATATATATATATATGAAATATATGCAGGTACTGATTATTAAAGATTGTAAAGTTTAAAGGTTCAAGAGTTCAAGTTAGAAGACTCATGAGTAATAAGAGTTCAAGAGTTCAGAAAATAAAAGTTAATAAAGTTTGGATTTCTTGTTAAAACTCTGAAATAGCACTAAATCCTTATTTCAATCTTTCAAGCTATATTTAATGTTCTTATCTTATTTTCAAACTGATTTCAAAATTATTTCCTTATTTTAAATATATATTTCTAAGTTTTTAAATTTATTTTAACTCATGATTTCAAAATATATTTTTTATTTCTTAAAATAATTTAACTCATAATTCAAATATTTCTTATTTATATGGTTGTCATATTAAGTTTGAAAATAGTAACAAGTTACTTAAGTTTTTAATTTCCTTTGCTTATATTTATATCTTAAGTTTTAAAGTATTTCTTATATACTTATTCATAGTTATATATACATATGTTTTATATAGTTTAAAAATCATTCTAATATATATTTTTAAACCATTTTTATATATGTTTTTAATATATATTTTTTACTTCAAAATATTCCATTTTTATATATAGGAAAATAGTTTGTCTTTATTCAAGAATCACTAGAATTTATTTAATTATCTCATGCCTTGATTTGAAAATTCAATTTTCAAAAATTTTAAAGGCATGTCGACATGGGTAACCCCCCATGTCAACATGGTGACCTTTGGATTTCAAATTCAAAATTTGAAAAGTTATGTCTTTTGATTTAAAAAATATTCTGAATGATTTGACGGTTGGGAGACTGCAAATAGGCTTCCAGAAACGAATTTGTTAACATAATTTATTATCTTCTTCCTCTTTTATCCTCTCTCCATAAAGTTCTTAATTTCTAAAATTCTATACTTATACTCTGCCAAATTCCAAAGAGAATCATATCACACTTCTTCTATTTTGATTCTTTATCACCCTCTCTCAAATATTCAAGTGCTACTCAAGAGTTATAGGCTTTATATAATCAAAGATCACAAGATCAAGTTTTATTGAGTCTATCCACCAAAACCGATACTGAAAAAAAATGCGGTTATAGCCCGTTCAAATCGACTAGGAGTGACTGCAGCCCATAAATTAGTTATGTGATTTTGTAGCCTAGTTAATTCAAGAGAGCGCCCTATGATTCAAAAAAAAAATCATTAAATATACATAGAAATATAATCAGTTTTGTGCTATTATGAACAAATGTGAAAACTATATTAAAGTATACTTAATATAAATTGAATTTTGTTTGATTAAAATTATTTTATTATGTAAAATAAATTGTAATATATGAGTATTAATATATTCAATATATGTATTACATTAATTTCATGTGAACATTAACAATGTGGTAATATATACATAGATATAATACATATCGTGTGGACAAATACATACATACATACATACATACATACATACACACACACATACATATATGAGTTGACTATTTGACAAAAATAAAATAAGATCAAGGACATAATGAACCTACAACATTTGATTTTTTATCCTAAAATGGAAGGTGAAATTCACAAGGTTTATCTAACCGTTAAGATATCTTGTTTCATCCTTTATGTATATATATTATGTTTAAATAGATTTTGTTATACACATTTATGCATACATACATACACACACATTATATATATGTATGTGTGTATATTGTAACAACCCCAAAATTCAAAGTTTGAATATTTAAAAATTTTAACATTAAACTGAAGGAATTTAAAATTTAACGATCGAAATTAAATTTATATAACGATTTGAATATAGAACGAACTTGAAACTCTGAATCTTGAATTTAATATGAAATTAAACTGATTTGAACTGAATAACAATTCTAATTGAATTAGAATGATAATAAGAAACTATTATCGATAGATTTGAGTGTTTGGAAGTCAATTATTATTTACTCGATTTGGTTTACATGTGAAAACAACCGCTTTTCAAACGATTTCGTAAATCGATGAAACTAGTTTTATCGAATCTGGAATGGTTTATTATTGTAAGATTACGCTGGTTGACCCTTATATGCCTTGATGTTATCATTTCGATGTCTTCACTACAGGGACTAACATGTTGGTGATGATGGTTTGGATGACAACAACCTTGTTTTAACTATTATTATTTTTAAATATATACTAACATTATTCTCTAAAATATATATACAGGAAATGTATATAGGTATTGATTATTGAAGACTGTACAGTTTAAAAATTCGAGATTTTAAAGAAGAATAGTTCAAGATAAAATACTCATGAGTAACAAGAGTTCAAGAAATAGAAAATAATAGAGTCTAGATTTCTTGTTAAAACTCTGAAATAGCACTAAATCCTTATTTCAATTTTTCTCACTATTTTTAATATTCTTATCTTATTTGCAAACTGATTTCAAAATTACTTCCTTATTTCAAATCTATATTTATGAGTTTTTAAATTTATTTTAACTCTTGATTTTAAAATATATCTTTTATTTCTTAAAATAGTTTAACTCTTAATTCAAATGTTTGTTATATTAAGTTTGAATATAGTTACTTAGGGATGAGCAATATTCGGTTATAACCAAATTAACCGACTGAACTGGTTTATTTCGGTTTTAAAACTAAATTAGTTTGAATTCGATTTGTAAAATATTTTTTTCTCGTTATCGGTTTAACCGAATTAACCGCACTTTTATTGTATTATCTAATTTTATGTTATTATCACATTTTAAATAATATGTTTAGTGGTAAAATACAAAAACATTTGTTAAAGATAAATCAAATTTTATTGTAAATGTAAAATTTCTCCAAACATAAATTTATGATTTTCTTTGGGTGAATTAATCATTTGAACAATAAGATATCCTTCAAGTTAGGTTAAATCGGTTACCGACCGAATTAACCGAAATTTTTTCGGTTTTGTTTGGTTTGGTTTTAAAAAAGTGAAAATAAGCCAAACATCCCTAAAACTTTCATAATATAAGCGGCATCCTCCCCATCTTTTAAATTCAAAGTGGGTCCTTATTTCTGGACTTATGTGTTTTTCACCAAATAAAACGCGTTGCCAAATTTAAAAAAAAAAAAAATCTAAAATCTGCAAATATTCCCAGAAGACCACAGAAAAAAAACTTGCATACATGTATGCAAGTAAACCCAATAGTTGCACACATGTAAGCAACTATTCATGAAGCAGTTTACACTGAAAATCTACATGAATACTTGCATGTATGTATGCAAGTATTATAAATACTTGCATATATGTACGCAAGTAAAAACGAACTGATATTCATGCCCGCAGATTGTTGTACACATGCGTACAAGTATTCTGAATACCCGCATACATATATGCAAATAAATATGAACTGATTTGCGTGCCTACGAATTATAGCATACTTGTATGCAAGAATTCTGTATTACTTGCATGCGTGTATGTAAAAAAGCTAACCCAGATGCATGAGTAAACTAGTTGCACAGATGTATGCAAGAAATTCAAATATTAGCATATTGTTATGCAACGAACTGTTGTTTAGCTGTTTTTATGTATTTTTTGTTTTTAGTGCTTTTTCGGCTGCATTTTTTACGTTTACATGTTTTAATTAAATACGAATTTACATGATTTTTTATTCTCATTTATTTTTTTGACCTATTTTCGAAAAATAGGTGTCTAATTTACAATAAGTTTAGGATCAGATATGAGCCTAATTTTAAAACTTAAAAGGGACCTGAGCCAAATGCACCCTTTAAAAAAATTTCATTTCTAATTTGGCTTGAACTTTTTACCTCAAAACCAACCGAACCGACCGAACGCTTACCCCTATAGTTACTTAATTTTCTAATTTCCTTTACTTATATTTATATCTTAAGTTTTAAAGTATTTCTTATATATTTATTCGTGGTTATATATATATATGTTTTATATAGTTTTAAAATCATTCTTATATATGTCTTTAACCATTTTTATATATGTTTTTAATATATATTTTTTACTTCAGAATATTCTATTTATATATATAGGAAAATAGTTTGTTTTAATTCAAGAATCACCAGAATTTATTTAATTATCACATGCCTTAATTTGAAAATTCAATTTTCATAATTTTCAAAGGCATGTCGATAAGGGTAACCCCACATGTCGACATGGTGATTGCTGGATTTCAAATTCAAATTTTGAAAAGTTGTGTCTTTTGATTTAAAAAATATTCTAAAAAGGATTTGGCTATTGCGAGACTATAAATAGGCTTCCAGGAACGCATATTTTAACATAATTGTTTATCTTCTTCCTCTTTTATCTTCTCCCCATTAAAGTTCTTAATTTCTTAAATTATAAAATTATACTCTTCATGATTTCAAAGAGAATCACATCAAACTTCTTCTATTTTGATTCTCTATCACACTTTCTTAAAGGTTCAACCGCTACTCAAGAGTTATAGGCTTTATGTAATCAAAAATCGCAAGATCAAGTTTTATCGAGTCTATCTACCAAAACTGATACTGAAAATGGTGTGGTTGTAGCCCATTCAAATCAACTGGGTGTGATTGTAGTCTACAATCAATTAGGGGACCTTATAGTCTGGTTAAATCAAGGGAGTGCCCAGTGCTCGGAAGCAGGTGGTGGTGGACCTCGTGGACATTGCAATCGAGGACTGTAATTGAAGATTATTATTTAAAAGAAATCCTTTAACCCGGAGTTATGTGAAACTGGATGTAGGGTAACTTTGAACAAGTATAAAATTATGGTGTGTTCTTTCCTTTTACTGCCTTTTATTTATTATTATCGGCATCTGTGTTTGATCCAGTGATTATCACTTATCTATGATTTGCATTTCATTTTGAATAATTTAAATAGACTTCAAGAAATTTATAAAGTCCATAAAACACTATTCACCCCCCTCTAGTGCTTTGTTTCCCTTAAGATCCTTAATCTGGATTCCCAAACATTCACAGTTGTTAACTTGGATGATTAGTGGAAGCGACTTCAATGCTCCGTGCTTTGGGCCTTTTCTTGTAGTACGAAATTGGAAGCGTGATTTTATTATGACTCTTAGATAAGTGCTCTTTTTTATGGCCTTCAATTTGTTTGATCTAGAGGGAAGGCTGGTGCTTACACTGGGAAAAATGCCTTCGAAGGTCCTTTTCCTTTAGAACTCCAAACTATTGATCTTTCTAGGATGAAGCTCCACTTATGCAGTAGGAATTATCTTCAAGATCATAAGGTGAGAACCTAATCGAAGGGTGTTTTGGTTCGAAGATCATGAACTATCTCTTTTTCTAGCTTGTTTAAGGCTGCTTCTTTATTGTGATAAAAATAGCGGTTCCCTTTGACACTATAAAAGCGCTTTTCCTTGCTGAAAGGGACCTTTTGTGGGTTTTTTCCTTTGTAAGTATAACATGGATAGAGTGCCTTTGGTTGCTTCTTAAAATCTTTTTTCTAGACATCCCTTCACTGTTGCATTGTTATCACTGCTGCTATGATGATTTTCTAGTACTGACATTTGTCCTTCCCCTCCCTAAGTGAAAGGGTGTTCTTGACTACCTTCTCCATGTCGCTTTTTAATATTCATATTTGGACGATTAGATTTAATTTAACATTTTCTTTTGTTTTGACTTTTATAAATAGCTTGTTCTTTTCATTTTCTGCATTTACCTTCATTTTTAAAGGAATATTCAGGCATAGGAATCAAGATTTTCAAAAGTTTCAAATCCATCTAATATATTCCAATCATGCTTAAGGTTAGCATTTACTTCTAATTTCAATTTCAATTTCATAATCAATCACTAGTTTATAATTTTTAGGGTTTTGAAATCTGTGATCTTCATTTTGAAATTGACTATCTTTATAATCTATTTGAAAATCTTGCAAGCACACTTTAAATTCTTATGTGTCGAACCAAGATTAGGCTCGATTTCAGATTTTGATATGTTTTTTTCCCCAAAATTTGTAATGTTTTTTTTGTTTATTTGAATGAATTTTGGGATCGAGACACTATTCATTCAATCTCAGTTAGAACTGACATTCTCAATTCTTCAAGATCAATGAGTTTAACCTGAAATTCGTAGTATGATAAAACAGGGTGCAGTAACCTAGAAACAATAAATTAATTCGAATTTAGAACTCCATTCGACCTTTTCAAAAACCAGTTACACACTTTTATTACAAAGGAGGCCTTATTTTAAGGTTTCGATAACATGAAATGATTGATGAAGGTATCCAAAGGGCTTCGATATGGGTGAAAGATATTCCAATCTTGATAAGTATTCTATTGGTTTTGATCCTATCGAAGATCGTCTAATTTTCTATTTCTTTTTCTTCAAAAGTATGGAATCAGTCAGGAGGTGTGCACTTATTGCTTACCTCCTAACATTCGGTTCACTCGAAGGGAACTGGAACTATACTTTAATTCGTTTTTAAAGATTCATATTGCTTAAACATTAATGGGATTGTATCACCTAGCAGTATAATGGTTGATAAGAAAATGATAATAAAGAAATCAGGTCTCTAGTGCACCTTCTTCCCCCAAACTGAATGGGGTGTCGAAGAAAACTGCCACTACTTTGAAACACTATCACTACATAAGAGGAAATTGATAAAATTTTGATGGATTTTGGTATAATAAAGTTGAGGCTATTCGGTTTGCGGAATACACTATAGGCAACCCTCCTGAAGGGTTATTTTCTTACGCCACCATTCATGTTTGGCATGGGGCTTCTTCCCATTCCTAGGTTTGTTTCTTGATTTGTCAAACATCTTAAAATTGTTCCAATCGAGCTGTCAACCAATGCATAAACAATCATCCCCTTTGAGGGATGCCTCGCACCGGCCAATGTGGCAATGACGAGGGACTCAATCCTTTTTTCAGCTCGACTCCTTTTGGGTTTCTCACGAGCTATTGGGAGGGTTTCCATGCCCTTAGTTGTACGATGATTTCTTAGGAGAAAGATCTTGTTCTCTATTCCTTTATGGTTGAGAAATACGGCCCCAAGTGTTCTGAGTTCCACGTCCTTGGAATAATATCGTCGTTGGGTCTGCATAGCCGATATGTGTCGGGTATGACTTCTTGATGGCTTGTATTTGGTTGAGGCTAGCTTCAATTCCTTGCTCGCTTACAACATATCCCAGAAACTTCCTTGATTGAACTTCGAAGGAACACTTTTGAGGGTTTAGCTTCATCTGGTAACTTCTCAAGACACCAAACATTTCTTCCAGATCCTTTAGGTGGTCCTCTGTTTTGGTGGATTTCACTAGCGTGGCATCCATATATACCTCCATATTGCGCCCTATCTGCTCTCAGAACATCCAATTTACAAGCCTTTGGTATGTTGCCCCTGCATTTCTCAAACCGAAGGGAATTACTTTACAACAAAATGTCCCCCAGTCGGTGATGAAGCTTATGTGTTCCTCGTCGGGTTGGTGCATCAGAATTTGGTTGTACCCCGAATAAGCGTCCATAAGAGAAAGTATCTTGTGTCCACTCGTGGCACCAACCAACTGATCGATTTGCGGGAGAGGGTAACAATATTTCGGACAAGCTTTGTTTAAATCTGTGTAATCAACACACGTTCTCCACTTTCCTTTGGACTTCTTCAGGAGCACGGGATTGGCTAACCATTTCGGGTAATGGACCTCTAGAATAAACCTGTCAGTCTCCAACCTTTTGACTTCCTCCTTCAAGGCATCTATCCGGTCTTGATTATATTGTCTCCTCTTTTGTTGGACCAGGGTTACCGAAGGGTCGATGTTTAAGGCATGGCTCATAATTGAAGGATCGATACCAACCATGTCTGAATGGGTCTAGGCAAAAACATCTTTGTTGAGCTGGAGGAAACGGAATAAGTCGCTTCGGAGAGGTATGTTAGCCTCTTCCCTATGTTGATGACCTTCGATCTATCTTTCGGGTAAACGTTTACTTCTTCTGCTTTTTCTATTGGTTTTATCCTTTCAATATCTCCTCTAGAGTCTAAATATGTGATAATTTCTCCTTCTTCAGTTTCACCTCAATGGACCATTTCCTCTTCCTTTTCAAAGAAGCGTACCTATCATTAGTGCGTTTGTCAGTCTTATTTATTTCTACCTTGACTTCAAATGAGGGATGTAAGAATCCCTTATCTGAAGGCATAAAAACAGTAGAAGAATCAAAATATGAAGAATACACCCTTTTGTATTTTTCGACCATTGCGAAGTACAACTCTTGGAGCTAAACTGTCCTCCCCGGATGATACCCCATCCATGTTTGGTTAAAAATTTTAACATGTGATATTTGGAAGAAACGAAGGCATCCATCTCCTCTAAAGCTGGTCGTCCGAAGAAGGCATTGTAATAGGACGACTGATCAATCACGATGCAGAGAGTTTCGAAAGTCCTGTGAAGAGGGGACAACCCTACTTGAACCAAAAGGTTGATTTGACCCACTGAGATTGACCCTTTATTGCTGAACCCGAAAATTGGTTCGTTGTTAGGCTCCAGCTTCTTTTCGGAAATTCTCATCTAGTCGAAGGCGTGCTTGAAAATGACACTGACAGTGCTTTCGGTATCCACCAATATTTTAGAAACGACTGAAAGCCCTATCTGCACCGTTATCATGAAGGGGTCGTTATGGGGGTGACATACCCCTTTCTTAATTTCTTCCGGGGAGGCCATGAGGTTATGCATTTTGAGGGCATAACGCGCGCTCTTCAATGATGGTTCTTCTTGGATGGAAAAGATTCCCTTAAAGTCTTCCTTCACGTATTGGTTTCCAGCCTTCGGACAACTTCCGGCAGGGTATGGTCCCCCATGGATCACATTTATTCGGTTTACGGCAAGCCCCAAATCTAAACTATTCTCCCTCGTAGCGACTCCTATCGTGTTTACCAAAACCTTCTGCTGTCCTCCTTCACGTTGAGCTGGTGCTGCTTTATTTGAAACAAACTCCTTCAGGTGTCCTTCTCGGATTAATTTCCGGATAATTCCGTCCAATACCATGCACTCGTCTATCTTGTGCCCGTTGGTTTTATGGAACTCGCAGTACTTACCGCCGACATGAGGTTCGGGGCAATTTTTAGCTTTGAACGAGACGGGGAAGTTATTGACCCTTTCTTTTGCAACAGCATACACATACGAGATGGGCTTGTTTAAGGCAACTGATTTGGTGTTAGAGTCTTCCCACCTCGACCTCCTCTGATTCCATTTCGGGAGCTTTCGTCCAAAGTTCGGCTTTCCTCCTTCCCCTCGAGGCCCAAACTTCCTCTTCGTGAAGTACAGTTTATCCATGCGGATAAACTTGTCGGTTTGGAAGTGGAAATCTTGCAAGTCTTTCCAGTTGTGGATATATAACTCCTTCCAGAAGGAGGTGTTCTCAATCAATCATGAGTGTACGACGATCATCTTGTCGCAGTCATTCATATCCTTAGCCTTTAAGGCTTCGATGTTGAACCTTTTCAGATAGTCCTCTAGAGATTCCCCTTGTCTCTGTTTGATGTTGTCGATGACCGTATAGTCTACGGTTGGATCTTTGCAAATGTAGAACTGCGTAGAGAATTCGTAGGAGAATTGTTTCCACGAGTAGATGGTGTTTTCTCAATACTGGCGATACCACTTCGCCGGAGCCCCTTGGAAGGTCACCGAAAAGAGGTAGCACCTGACGACTCCGGAAGCGTTGTAAAGATCCATCTGGTTGTCGCAAGCCATCAAATGATCGTCGAGGTCAGTTGTTCCCAGATATTTTATGGTGGGAACTTTGACTCTTGACGGTATTATGTTATTCATAATCTTATCGATGAACGGTGCCACTCTTTCGTTGTCATTAACCTTGTCATCCTGGGTTCTCTTCCCCTTCCTTCCCAGCAGGTCCTTGATGGTTTTTTGAGTGACATCTCGGATGTAAGCTTCCATGTTGTCGTAGTTTTCCCTTTTGGGATAATAGCCCTTAGAAGTGGAGCTCCTAGACTATTCCTTCTCGCACTGATTCCCTTTATGATATACTCCCGTCTGATGGGACTTCTTTTTCTTGGAAGAAGTAGCCTGAGGATTCCCTTTTGCTTCTGACTGTTGAACAGGAGCCTTCCTTTTTGGAGATTGATTCGTCTCTCTTTGACTAGATCTAGTGAGCCTTGAGGATTTTTGTCCCTGTACATCGTTGACTTGAGCCTGCATTTCTTGAAGTTGCTTTTCCAAGACCGAGATTCTTGCGACATTATCTTCCATGGCGTTTGAGTCTGGTGGTTGTTGTGGATCAGGCGCGGCTCCTTTCTAGTTATTATTCGGGTTGAGCGCTGGGCCCTCATTTCCTTCGAGGGTGTCGTTGGGATCTAGCTCTTTGTTTTGTTCTTTCAGTTCCTTCGTCTTCATTATTTTCTGCCATGGAACAATAAATTCACCTAGTTAGCTTAAACAAATTAACTACAAGGTCGGAGGTTCAAGCCCTCCTTCTAGTGCCAAAATGTTAACGACATTTTTCGTCAACACCCGGAGTACAGTATATAATGTATCCATTCATAAAATTTGCCGTGATTATGACTCAGAGTCCTCAGGATATAATCCTGGATCTGGGATTGATAAGCCTCTAAGTCAAGACAGCGACACTGTGTATTCCATTAAGAAGAAAACAGGTTAACTTTTCCCTTAAGTTCATGGACGAGGGCGTCGCAACATTCATTAACTCTGATGATCCTCTCGTGCCAGATCTTTCCAAGGAGGGGTCTGGATTACGACAAGGATTGGGTTAGGAATTCGTATGCGATTTCATCACATCAATGTTTGGGAAGCGTTAGGCTCAGCATAAGAGTATGGATTAATCATGGCGACCCCTCACTACACCAGAAAAGCTCATTTGTCACGCTTATAACCGTGAGAAATGAAATTCCTCACGGTTATAACCGTTTTCCCAACATGCATTGGTGATTTTTATCATGCATATAATCACGGATATAACAGTTGTAAATACTCACGGCTATTGTCACGGTTATAAACGTGATATTATTATATATAGTAACGGTTATAACCGTTATGTTATTTTATTTACTAACGGTTGTAGGCGTTGTTATATTTTAAGTTATAACGGTAATAAACGTGAAATTTTTTATTTAGTAACGGTAATAAATGTTATATTTGTTGGTTTGTTAACGGTTATAACCATTATATTATATTACTATCTAACGGTTTTAAAGTTGCTGCTACCAAAATTATAATGGTTATAACTGTTAGAAACTACACATAGTATGGTTACTAAAAAAAAGACCTATATTTCATATTAAATATACATGAATCAAATATTCAGTACTAGTGTTGGCTACATATATAATAACAGCATTAAAACAACAAATGACATGTAGAACATACCAAGTTTAAAATAGCATACATAACAAATTTATAATACCAAGTGTTATACACCGTCATTAACACACATAATAAGTTTAAAAACAATATTCAACATATTTCGTCTAAATTCAGTCTAAACACAAACACTACTAATCATGTGAGTAGCAAAATAACTTCAATCATCTACCAAATTAACTTCAATCCTACCATTATCCGCACAACTTTAATTGTACCTATAGAAAAGCAGAATAAAACATCACGTGAGTAGCAAAATACAATAGAACAGTACTACAAATGTTGGTTGAATATAATAATAAAAGCTTGAAATTTCCAAAGTGTAGGAAAAAGACAACTGTAAGATAATAGAAAAATAGGAGGTTACACTAAACTACATTCATACTTTCATCGTTGTATTCAAGGCATAAAAACATTGACTTCAGCTAAGGATGTGAATTGAATTTTTTGGGTGAGTGAGCAAATTAATGTGAGTGATATACACAATTGTAATATTTACTATGCATAAAGTGGTAGTGTACTGTTCTGCGAAGGAACTGCCTAACAAACCTAAGCTTCAAACAATCATGAAAATAAACTCAAATAAAAGATAATCAAATGTTGAAGCAAGAAAATGATCATGATTTCAGGCAAAAAGCAAGTAACGGCCTCAGCTATATAAAAGCAAGAAAATGATCATTGTGCCCCCGCCAATAAAAGTTCCTAGCTACGCCACTGCCTAGGTCTTTCCCTGGCATTCGACATATCTAACATGGATTCAATAGAGAAAGGGTATACTTACATTATTTGTTTACTGTCCTTATACTTCTTATTTTTGTTCACTGTTTTTTCTCTTCCAATTTTTTTCTTCAGCTTATATGTTTTTATTTCCAGTTTTGATATGAAAATTTAATCAACTCATTACCCTTTACTATATGATGTAACTTAAGTGCTACTGCTTTATTTTTAATCTAAAATCTTACAGTCTTCTTCTTGGTAGTCAATGATTCATATCGTACTTCGATCTAACATGATACTAAAAATTACACATGTAACACAGTAAAACAAATGACTATTTGAAGTAACATAGAAACTTAACATTATGCACAACAGCAGCAGCATTGGAAAAAGTAAAATAAATAAACTGAACAAGGTTTCTTAGTGCCAAGAGGTATCAATCGATGTATCCAATCTGGTAAAGACATTAATCTATACCTGCATATAACAATGTGGTTTTTATATCTAAGATAATAATTTTTAATAATGGACGGTGAAATTAGGAACTGTTTTTGGCAGAGTTTCATGGGGTTCAGGTGAAGGCGTCGGTTGAGTTTTGTCGGCGTCGATGGTCCGAGGAAGGCGGGCGAAGCAGTTTTATGTTTTTGATGGTATTTTTGGGTTCGGGTTTTGAATCATTGATTGCATGGGAGGTAGAAAGTCGAGTTGGCTGGAAAGTGGCGTGGAGGTGCTCGGATGGATGGGGAGATTAATGGTGGGGGTGGCAGGCGATCTGATGATCGGAGTTGGCCGCGGAAGTTTATCTCTAAAACAACCTGCTGTGTGTTTTTTCCAGTTTTAATAATAGACGGTGAGCTTCAGCGAGGAGGCGACGCATGCTCAGAGTAGTGGGTCAGTGACATTACTGGGCGGCATCGAGACTGGTTGGCAATGGAGCGATGGCTCAATGGTGGTCGGAGCGTGTGCACACGTGTACAGTGCACGGTGTGCACTGGTGAAGGAAACAGTGTTTATAACTAGAAAAAAAAGGAAAAAAATGGATAAGGGAAGTAATAAACAAATTGAAGAAAAAGAGAAGATAGTAGAAAATGGTAAGCAAGTCGTGTGTGGTGATAGGTGACCTGAGAGAAACGGTGAAAGTTTGAAAACATCGAGGCGGTGGTACAAACTGCGTCAAGTCAGCGAAGCAAATGGCCGGAGGCTGCCAGGCAAGGGTGGCTCTCCGATGGTCCAAGGTAGCATGCACGTGTACATGGGGTAGTGCACAGGGAAAGCAGTGTGTTCTTTGCTTGGCAGTTTAAGTGAAGCTGAGCGCAGAAGTGATTAAGGAGCTGGGCATGTTATGTCCGTAAATTGGTCTGTGGAAAGGCATCTTGAGGTTGGAGTCACTGGCTATGAGTCTATGACCAAAATGGAGATGCCATTAAAGTAGAGGCCACAGGTTGGCAAGCGCGTATATTACAACATGAGTGCGATTACCTTGATGAAACCATTTGTGTCGATAAGTTTGTACCCAAGACATTCAGAACTGTTGAAAATCTTGACATGCCTTTACTAGATGGGTCTCCTAATCTTGGTTTCCGTTAATGATTTGTAAATTTCTGTGGCCTTGGCGAGTTATATCAGATTAGGTTGGGTCAGTTCAACTAAAGTTTAAGAAAGAAAAAATGTATAAAACTTAAGGAAGAGCAGAAAAGGGATTAAAAGATTAAAGCAGTAGCAGCTTGGAAGGGAAAGGAAAGAGACCACATTTATGTTTGATGGCTTCAAATATAATCTAACAATCAACTAGTTTCTCATAAAGAAACCACTTTTAGGTCCAGTTTTATAGCACGGATTATGTCTTGAGGGTACCGGCTTTGCTGGTAAAGTGATCATAGTATTTTTAATTTATTCACTTGAAATACTTTTGTAACCGATCATGCTTGGAAGTTTAATATATGTTGAATTTAAAAGAAAATTCATCAAGATATCATTAGATGCACATACGTATCGATCATATATGTTAACAGATTTTAATTGCCAAAAGGGAGTTCACCCACTGTTCTTATGTTTGTTTTCTTTACTTCAGTTTTTAGTTTCCAGGTTTATACTAGCTAAATTCAATACATTTAAAACAACATATGCCATTATACATATGTTTATATGCTACTATGTACAAACATAAAGAGTTTTAGGGAAGTTATACTCGCATATTTTGTTCAGTGGTTTATGCATACCAGGTTCTGGTATAACACATTTCCAAGTTTCAATTAACTACACATTCAGGGTACTTATATACGTATCGATCTGTATCGATCTGAATATTTTATAGGGCCTGATCAATATACGTATTTGGTTTCCGCCCTTTAAGCTATTCAGTAGTGGCTTTCTAAACCAAGGTTTTCATCCTTTAAGCTATTCTAGTTTAGCAAAAAGTCTTGACAATAAAGAGCCTGATGCACTATTTTCGACTGTTTTTGCCGACAATTCGATGAAAAATGGTTCTGAAATCGGAGACTTTGACTGTGTTTGAATTGTACGGCGTATGGCATATCTAACTATAATATTCAAAGGTCCAAAGTTTTGACAATATGTCAGTATGATATTCTATCATTATTATTATTATGTCTATAATAACCATTAATTAGGACAGAAAGGATTGTAAAATCCTGACAACTAGGATTACCTAATAAAAATTGGTTCTTGTAGTGACAGTGACATAAAAAGAGCTAGTTCATTTAGGTAGAATAGACTATATATTGTCTACAAAAAAAATCAAAGAAACAAAAAATATTATCTAGGGTCATTATAGAGACACTCACCAAGAAAATCACTCATATCAAGTCCAATTTCCAATTTTCCAGCTAATTCAATCGAATCTGTTCTGATAAAACATAAAAAGTTATATAAAGTACCAACAAAACGCTAAACAGTACCAACAAAATACTAAAAATAGCAAAAAAATATTAAAATGAAATTACAGAATTTTACTGATAACGTAGACGATACTCGGGCCAAATCACAAAACCTTCGTCAACTAGCTCGGACAGCGTATAATGACCATTTTGTGGTGCATCAAAAAGTGAAGCATCTAAATCGAGAACATCCTCCACCCAAACAACTTGTTCTCCTTCAACCACCTTTCTACCATGGCACATCTTCTACGTCCCTATATGTCCTCTCGCTACTTCCATCGAACCTGGTCCTAATATCGTTACCGATTGTTTTTCTCCCGTGGGCGATACTGTCACTTTATCTAATGGAGCACTTTTGCTAGATATCGAATTATTGAGATTTTGCTTGGTATTGGAAGTATCAACCGGTGTTGGTGTCGTCGCATTTCCTCCAAATTGATTTACAAGAAACGCCATGCATTGTTTCAAATCAATGATAGCCAAACTCATTGTTTTTATCTTTGTCTGCATTTCCTCTCGCCATTTCTGATTCACATTCTCTCGATAATTGACTATTGCCTTTGAAGCTTGCATGAGTTTTACTTGTTTTGCATTAGACGTAGAGCTAATAGCACGACAATAACTTCTCCTACCATCATCTCCAAAAACTTCGGCGATGGGAACTCTTTCAAAATCTTCTAAGCCTCTTATACCATCACCTCCATTAACACTAGATTTTGACTTTTGTCTTTCTTCAGCTGCTTCTATCAATGCCTACATATTTTATAAGCATATATAGTAACACTAGATTCTTGTTGCATAAACTATTGAACCCATTACATAATAGAATAGAAATCATGTTAGTTTTCACTCAGCTGACCTATATGATTTGTGAGGAAAATAAATAAAAAGTGTACAAGGTCAGTTTTGAGAGTTCGCTTCTTATGTGCTTGTGTGCAAACTGGTTTTTATATTATGAATGGAAATTCATTTGTTTGTATTGTCGTCAGGACAGTGCACAAACCCATTTTGTCCTAAGTGATCAAATGAAAGATGCATTATTAGATGATATATACGCTCCTAATCGCAGCAAGTGTGATGCACAGCTGAACAATGCACTTAAAATAAAAATAAAAATAAAATGGCCTATCACCAATATTATTTTGCAAATTTTCATGTTTCGAGAACCGTTTTGAGAATGACTGTTTAGCTAAATATCAAAACAGGATATGAAGCATAGGTACTAAATTGATGTCAAACCGAAGGAGAAAACTAATTTATGACAAGAATTATCGCGGCTTGTCTATCTTAATTCAAGGATAATACATGTATATCAATGAATTAAACTTAGGGGTTATCTACCAGTCACTAGTTTGCATACATGACAACAAATAATATTAGCTCATGGACAAACATGTTATAAATTCATAGATATATGCTATATTATCAAAAAGAAAAAAATAATAGAGGACACACATATGAATCCTCCCAACACAAATCTAATTCAAATTTGTAAAGGACATGCATATAGTAACTGATGGACAGTAGTTTATTGACATACAAAGCTAACAATAAATTGAGTAGGTTTCACTGTATCTCAGCATATTACAGAGTCGGTTCTGACCCAGTGCCAACCGTGCGCACGCACAGGGCATCAAAACACAGGGGCATCCAAATTCTGTCGCATACAGTAATGTAACAAACACCGAAAAATTACGTGTAAAGAAAACAATTATAAGATACATCTCTATAGTCGGTGGCAGTTTGAGGGTTGGGTTGCGGTATAAGGAAAGTAGGTTATGGTAGATGTGGATCTCGGTGTGGTGTTTTGTGTGAGGACAAAGACTGATGAGGTAGTTTGTTGGCAATCGCAAATACGCGATGGTTGGGGTAAGATATAGGCGATCGGCGGCTGCTGATTTATTGCAAATTTGGGTCTGGCTTTTTGCCGATTTAGGTAGGATTTGAGAGTGAAGAATTAGTCATGGGTCTGGATTGATTGCAGATTTGGATCTAAGGGATGAGCTTTGTCAGATTCAAGTGGGTGATGGCGATAGTGTTTTGATTTTGTGGATAGGGCATTGATCTACGACTGGCTTATGTGTTTATGATGAGATGAGGGAGAGGCAGAAAACGAAGAGGAGGAAACAGGAAAGAGGAAGCAATTTCCAACGAAGTTAAGACAAACAGGTGAGAATAATATTTTAAGGGTAGGCAAATTCTATTTCAACCCACCATTTTAGGTAGTAGCCCTCCAAATCATGAAATAATCAGTAAACCCACAAATTTAGTTAGTAGCCCTCCGTTCTTTAAAAAAAACCAAAAATACCCTTCCACGTAGGGGAACTACGTGGTTTTTCATTGTACCTCGTAGTTGCCCTACGTGGTTCATCAAAGTACCACGTAGATGATCTCCGTGGTTCATTCATGGACCACGTAGACATACTACGACGTACACCAAAAAACCACGTAATGCAACTACGAGGTGTTCAAAAAACTGAAAAAAAAATATAACAGTAAAAGGGCGGTTTGGTCATCGTATTTTTTTGATAAAATGGGGGGCTACTAACTAATTTCGTGGGTTGAAATAGAATTTGCCTTAAGGGTATGAAACCTGTAACGGCTGGAAATTTCCGACTCCTCGAGAGTCGGAAATTCCGAGACGTTAGTGAAAGAATTTAGAAGGTGAGAAAGAAAAGATAGAACTAATAGAATAGAAGAAGAAGAAGAACATCAGAATCATCAGAGTAACACGAATCTCACAGCGGAACGAATAACATATAATATATAACATAGCCTTGAAGTAAACAGTTATATATATACAATAGCATTTATCAAAGTACAACACTTACAACACAGCGGAAATAACTATAGCTATAGAATCTTGCAGCCTCCTGCTCCAAGCTCTCCAAGTATATCTGTAAATCCCGACTACTTGACTGCCCGTACAAATTTAGGCACCCAAGAGTTTAGGGAAAACAACAAAGTAAACTCCGGGTCAGTCATGGGACTGGTATAAGTAAAACAGTTTAAAACAATTGAACAGGTATATGATATCTCATAAGACCACGCCGTGAATACGGAATGGGTTTTTCCTTATGAGTATCTAAACAACTTTGACAAGCAATATCATTGTGATATTAAAATAATGTCTAAGTACAAATAGGTATCAATCTAGCAGAAACGCTTGCATCTCACGTTCTACATACATAGTATAAAATCATAAACCGCAGGGCGCTTATCGGAGAATGGATTCCAACAGACACGGTATGGGAGCACCTTATGATCAGTGTACTCTAGAGGTGATACACTGCAGGTTCAACAAGAACGTCTTGCAACCCGGCCACACATGACCGCTCACTCATTTAGCTTGAGTGTCGCGAATATATTGCCACCACGGTTATAGGCCATCAAACCGTCATCCGAAGATACAGAATCAAAAAGAAGTATAAATATGGATATTCACTAGATCGGTGACAATACACCCTGCTTGGGGATGACCCAACTAGCCATGCTGCCTAGCCCAACTTTTGTTACTTCCTGGTGTGAGGCTAGAAGCTACGTCTATCTTTAGAACATCTGATCACCATTCACTTTGAATGCCACATCGTCATACCCGCCAAATCACAAATTGACTTATCCAAAAATAACACGGGTATACAGCTAAGAGAAACGAATTCCTCCGCCACCAAACGTGAATACGTTTGAACAGATCAACTTACGCGATCCATTGGATATACTCTGTCAGACCTTCTTCCATATACGTTGTCCTGGGACTGGACAAACCGAAGGCACTATTCAGTATATCCATCTTAGTCACTGTTATCTAAGACTTATACAACAGCCCTTGCACTTTACTCCGTCTTCAATTTATCTTTGGCATATATTGCTCGCAACGCTTATGCCAATACAGAGTGGTTCTTTGGATAATAATCCAACCGGTCTCTCCATATTAACAACGTTAAAATGGTAAAAACTTTGATAGTCTGTGATTCAACTATCAAATGAAAACATGTCGGTGTTCAAACAACGATCTTATTTCCAAATGGAAATTCGATCGATCAATCATCATATGTTCATATTTCCTTATTTCATATATTTAGAAAATATATGTTATTAATCATTGGAAAACATTTCCATAGTTATTTTCACATCACTATTATTTCGCAACTATCAGTCCCTAACTGTAACTAGTATGAGAACAATTCTCTAAGTATCAATACGGAAGGTCGAAACCAACATCAGATCGTCACTTAGAAAACCGTTCAACTTACCCTCTCCAGTCAGTTTCTGAATTTGCTTAACTCTATTTCTTAAATTCTTATCATGAAAACATTTCATTTTCTATGTTTAGAAAACATATCTGACTATATTTGGAAAACGTTTCCAAAACTCATTTACGGATTTCCAATGAACGTTGTATAAAACATCGTTTCGCTTAATCCATTTATCGCTTATTCCTTAGCTTTATTCCTAACCAACCTTTTAGATCGAACCACAACTATTCCTTTGTCAATTCTGAAGTCAACCAAGTTGGGGTATAGTTACCTCTCAGACCTTAATTGAACAACGTCCTTTACTGTGAAATAGATGAAGTTCGTCACTCACTTTTTCCAATCATCTGTTTACGCAAATTCTCGGATTCAGGTTACGAATCCACTTCTTATATGACAGCGTTTGATTATAACTATAACGTTATAATTCCTACTTCTGAAATATCAAATCTTAATTATAACTTTATCTCCTAACTCGAATAATTTAACAGACACCTAATTTCTAAATCAATAACTAAATCTTGATTTAAACCCCGGAAAGTAAATAGTACTTTCCCGAATTCGCTAAAATCGAATTCGACGTATAACTTTCTTTCGAGTAATCTCTATGTGATTAACTCTTCTTCGAATAACCTATATTCGATTATCTCTCTTCGAATAACTCATATTCGAAATCTCTCTCTTTCGAATAATCAATATTCGATCTCTTTCTTTCGAATATGCTGTATTCGAAAATCTCCTTTCGATTTACTAATCGATAACTCCTTTCGATCAAACTAAAATCGATAACTCTTTTAACTCTATTCGAATACTAATATTCGACTAACTCCTTTGGATCGACTCATTTGATTAACTCCTTCGAATAACTAATTCGAATAACTTACCTTCGAATAACCAATATTCGATTTACTCTAACTCGATTAACTTAATTCTAATCGATTTACTCCATTTCGATTCAACTTAATTCAAATCGATTAACTTATCTCAAATTGATTAACTCCTTTTATTAACGTTTATTCATTTCAAAAGATTTCCTTTTTACAACGTTTATCCATTGATAAAGATTTACTTTTTACAACGTTTATCCATTTATAAAGGTTTACTTTTAGTAACGGTTCTTCACTTTATAAATGTCCTTTTAATAACGTTTCTACTTCTCTATATAAGTCCAGACTCATATATATTCCATTTATCAACGATAAATAATTTATTTAATTTATAAAACGTTATTTATAAATTAATCTACTTCAATTTATCTGTTTAAAACAGATTTCCTATTTAATATCTCATTTAAATCTATATCGTGTTATACCGTGTGCGAAGCACGTGTTTAAATCTATCCTTGTAAAATTCTATTTATTTTCCGAACAAGTGTTCCTTTATTTATTCCCTAAATAAATATTCCTTTATTCCATTTATTTATAATCTAAATAAATGTTCCTTTATTTATTTCCTAAATAAATAAATGTTTTTCATTTTATAAAATCCTATCGATTTTATAAATAAGATTTATTTTCAATATAAACATTGAAAATTCCCTTTTTACATTCTAGTATCACCTACGGTGTTTAATGTGTCGTATAACAATGATCGGTATCATTCAAACATATGAAATCAATAACAGATTTCATAACACATCATATATCACAATATATGAAAAACGGTAAAATAAATGTTGAGGAATCCAGTCGGATTCCTCCAACCTGTTTCCCTGCATCCACAGATGTTACACAATAAAATATACATCAATTTCATTCCAACATGAAATATACTGATGAACTGAATCAATATTTGATTGTCGTTTATATATATAACTATATCTATGTTTCAATCAAATCTATTTAACAGTCCAAACTATCAATACACAGCAATCAAATCATTTAACACAGTTTATATAAAAATATAAACTGAGGAGAGTTAGTGAGTTTTACTCACATTGGCGCGTTAATCGTTAAATAACGGTTTGCGTCGGTCGATTAAACCAGACGTTCAACTTGCTTTAAATGATTCCAGACTAGTTGCGTTGTGTAGCTGCGATCCTATGATCCTCGACTGTACGGTCCAAACCGACATTCCACTTAATTCGGTAGGTTGATCATCACTTCTTCATGCTCACTATAAACCGCTTCCTGTTAAAAACGTTGCCGACAACTAAAACACTCCCCACGTTGCATGAACACCTTGTGCTTACCCAGCATGCACTTCACGTGGCTTCTTCTAAGTACCCATCTTCCGTTCGAAAACCATCCACCCAAAACAGTTGCGTTCTTCCATCCTTGCGTTCCATTCTACTTTGGTACTGTCTTCTTCTCAAACCCGCTGTCTCCAGGCATCCAGACATACACGGCGCCATTTCCCCAGACCTGGACGTCCTGTAGCTTCACCAAATATGAATACACCATGCAGCCTTCTTTTGAATCACGTCCAAGCCCATGCGAATCTTGCTACAACATATCACTTCCTCATGCCAATGCAAACCATCCAGTTCACGTCGCATAGGTCGGTCCGCTTTCTGTATATACCCTGAATAACCCAGACTAAACCGCATGTTCATGTAACACAAGGACAGACACGCCATCCCACATCATTTACACTCCAAACTCCCTTCTCCTACTGCCGTTTGCCAAACCGAGCCCAACGTCGGTTTCCTCTACTACCGCTCTTTCACAAGGAATCAACGCACCAGTCCCCACTTGTATGTTCGAATGCACTGGTTCCAGCGATGGTTCCATTTAAATGCTGTTGGCGTTGGGACTCACGGCCGTGGTACTTGGAGTCTGAAGCAAGAAGAGGAGTAAAGAAGTTTGGTGCTGTTTTTATGTGTCGAGATCTGATTTGTTTTAAATGTGGTTGTTGCCATTAAAGGCATCGGATATAGATTTGCTGAAGAGGAATACACGAGAGGAGGTAGGGTGTATATATATATGTAGAATCCTTGGTATATAGAAATAGTACATGGTGGCTGATACAAAACCACGTAGGTCTGCAGTTCCTTTCTTGGCTCTGAAATCTTCACGTATATTCTTCACGTGTTCATAAAGGGATCAAGGAATCCATATAGTAGTATAATAGTAGGCACGTTCTCTTATACTCAAAATACTAGCGTATGGTGTGTGTTTACCACTCATCCGGTTTTATTCATTGAAGCCTGCGTGGTAGCTTGATAGCTTGGAATTCTTTAAGGCTTAAGAGATCAATTTAATATATATATATATAAAGTAAAATGCGATATCGGCTACGCATAATTCTATTTATTTACGACCGCTACGGACGAAAATAGAAATGTGATCGTGGTAATCGATGTGCCACGATCCCAAAAATATAATAATACCGGTAGATTAACTCATATTGTGAAACCCCAAAATGTTGATTTCAGGGTGCGAAGTACTTCAAATAAAAAGTTGCTTATTTATTTACTTAAAAATTACAGTAAAATTCTAAAAATTAAATTATCACTACTTCCCAAAAGATCCTTGTCTAAATTCAACCCCGATATTCAAATATATTGCAATAACCGTTATGGCCGATAAACGATTCTATAGCGACTATTCTGAAATTTGATTTGGACATATCACAAAATCTACCCGACGAAATCCTGATTTTCCTCTTCCACTAGAAAGATATACTCCACCAGCTCCACACATTTCTTGTTTGACATAAATCCGATTTAAAACGAACCCTGTACATTCAGTTGAAGTTCGAATCGCCAATTTACGAACTGCAGCGCCATTTCAAGCTCGTTTATAATTATAATTATAAATTATAAGTTCAAACGTTTTACTTTAAGTTATCGATATCGCCAAATCGATATATAAATAATTAAATAAATTAATTATTCGACAGCTAACAAAACGCGCCATTACAGACTTCCCCCCTTAAAATAATTTCGTCCTCGAAATTGCTAAGCTAGGAAAATGCTACCAACTTTACTAACTAGATTCAAATATCTTTTAGTTTACTTCTCAACTCCAGTTTCAACTGAACCATTAAATTTTCAATTAAATTATTAATTCATTCTGGCTAACTGAATTTCCATAGATCATGAGAGTGTTCTAACGCCTGGGATTTTCGAAAAATTTCGCCATAACCTCCTTTGTACGGCTCAATATGTCAAACCACAACTCGCCTCTCTAGGCCTCCTCCAATCCAAAAGAAAATCAAACAGCCAAGCGGCTTGCCAATTCAGCTCATAAAATCCAAACTCATATATAATATAAACTTGTAACTTTTTGTCGGTCGTATCATTATATCCTTTTGATCTGCTACCACTTCAACATATACCAATGTTATCCATTCCAATTGATCTCCAATCAGTTCATATCCTCAAATCCAAATCGAATTTCATTCGAACTCTAATTATCAAATTCCAAATTATTGACTTATCAATTTGGTTCCATTCTAGATTATCTCTAATCCAATTCAATTTTATTTAACTCGGTTCAAGTTAAATTTCAATTTATTTTTACCATCTCATTTTATTTAACTTCATTAGTTAAATTTTAATTTATTTTTACCATCTCATTTTATTTAACTTCATTAGTTAAATTTTAATTCCAGAACTTAAGTTCCTAGGTTTCTTTCAAATCAATTTGAAATCATAATGCCAATTCAAAACCTTTGAATTTCTAAACAACTTGTTTTCTCAAAACAATTCAAAAACAAAACCTTTGGTAGTAATCTGTCACTTAGAACTCGAAAATGAACACTGATGATGTCTAGATTCATCATCAGAATCTATTTTCCAGCTATCTATGTGAGTTCAATACTATATCATTTTCAATTTGAAAAACATTTTCAAAATCTCCCAGGAACTTAAAATTTCCTTATTTTAAATTCCAAATTCTGATTTAAATTCATATTTAATTCAAACTATTTCATATATTACATTCATATGAATCCTGATTGGTCATTTATAACCATTTCACCCTTTTATAATCTTATTCGATTATAATAACAACCAACACAATCAATATACTATAATAATTTCAAGATATATATTTCTTCTATAAACAAATATATTTTGGGAAAAATTATTTCATTTACCCTCTTTCAAAACATACCATGACGGTTCATCGTATTCGGGTGTTTAGTAACCCTTATCGATACAGTGGATCAACTGATCGACCAGAATTCATAAGCCACTCAACCAATGAGTCTCCACAATATAAAACCATTTTATATTGAATAACAATTACGCACTCATATATATACACTCAACTCAATCTAGGATATTTCTAATCCCATCTCTATCGAGTTATGCCACAGAGCCAAGGTAATCACTTAACCTGGCTCTGATACCAACTGTAACGGCTGGAAATTTCCGACTCCTCGAGAGTCGGAAATTCCGAGACGTTAGTGAAAGAATTTAGAAGGTGAGAAAGAAAAGATAGAACTAATAGAATAGAAGAAGAAGAAGAACATCAGAATCATCAGAGTAACACGAATCTCACAGCGGAACGAATAACATATAATATATAACATAGCCTTGAAGTAAACAGTTATATATATACAATAGCATTTATCAAAGTACAACACTTACAACACAGCGGAAATAACTATAGCTATAGAATCTTGCAGCCTCCTGCTCCAAGCTCTCCAAGTATATCTGTAAATTTCGACTACTTGACTGCCCGTACAAATTTAGGCACCCAAGAGTTTAGGGAAAACAACAAAGTAAACTCCGGGTCAGTCATGGGACTGGTATGAGTAAAACAGTTTAAAACAATTGAACAGGTATATGATATCTCATAAGACCACGCCGTGAATACGGAATGGGTTTTTCCTTATGAGTATCTAAACAACTTTGACAAGCAATATCATTGTGATATTAAAATAATGTCTAAGTACAAATAGGTATCAATCTAGCAGAAACGCTTGCATCTCACGTTCTACATACATAGTATAAAATCATAAACCGCAGGGCGCTTATCGGAGAATGGATTCCAACAGACACGGTATGGGAGCATCTTATGATCAGTGTACTCTAGAGGTGATACACTGCAGGTTCAACAAGAACGTCTTGCAACCCGGCCACACATGACCGCTCACTCATTTAGCTTGAGTGTCGCGAATATATTGCCACCACGGTTATAGGCCATCAAACCGTCATCCGAAGATACAGAATCAAAAAGAAGTATAAATATGGATATTCACTAGATCGGTGACAATACACCCTGCTTGGGGATGACCCAACCAGCCATGCTGCCTAGCCCAACTTTTGTTACTTCCTGGTGTGAGGCTAGAAGCTACGTCTATCTTCAGAACATCTGATCACCATTCACTTTGAATGCCACATCGTCATACCCGCCAAATCACAAATTGACTTATCCAAAAATAACACGGGTATACAGCTAAGAGAAACGAATTCCTCCGCCACCAAACGTGAATACGTTTGAACAGATCAACTTACGCGATCCATTGGATATACTCTGTCAGACCTTCTTCCATATACGTTGTCCTGGGACTGGACAAACCGAAGGCACTATTCAGTATATCCATCTTAGTCACTGTTATCTAAGACTTATACAACAGCCCTTGCACTTTACTCCATCTTCAATTTATCTTTGGCATATATTGCTCGCAACGCTTATGCCAATACAGAGTGGTTCTTTGGATAATAATCCAACCGGTCTCTCCATATTAACAACGTTAAAATGGTAAAAACTTTGATAGTCTGTGATTCAACTATCAAATGAAAACATGTCGGTGTACAAACAACGATCTTATTTCCAAATGGAAATTCGATCGATCAATCATCATATGTTCATATTTCCTTATTTCATATATTTAGAAAATATATGTTATTAATCATTGGAAAACATTTCCATAGTTATTTTCACATCACTATTATTTCGCAACTATCAGTCCCTAACTGTAACTAGTATGAGAACAATTCTCTAAGTATCAATACGGAAGGTCGAAACCAACATCAGATCGTCACTTAGAAAACCGTTTAACTTACCCTCTCCAGTCAGTTTCTGAATTTGCTTAACTCTATTTCTTAAATTCTTATCATGAAAACATTTCATTTTCTATGTTTAGAAAACATATCTGACTATATTTGGAAAACGTTTCCAAAACTCATTTACGGATTTCCAATGAACGTTGTATAAAACATCGTTTCGCTTAATCCATTTATCGCTTATTCCTTAGCTTTATTCCTAACCAACCTTTTAGATCGAACCACAACTATTCCTTTGTCAATTCTGAAGTCAACCAAGTTGGGGTATAGTTACCTCTCAGACCTTAATTGAACAACGTCCTTTACTGTGAAATAGATGAAGTTCGTCACTCACTTTTTCCAATCATCTGTTTACGCAAATTCTCGGATTCAGGTTACGAATCCACTTCTTATATGACAGCGTTTGATTATAACTATAACGTTATAATTCCTACTTCTGAAATATCAAATCTTAATTATAACTTTATCTCCTAACTCGAATAATTTAACAGACACCTTATTTCTAAATCAATAACTAAATCTTGATTTAAACCCCGGAAAGTAAATAGTACTTTCCCGAATTCGCTAAAATCGAATTCGACGTATAACTTTCTTTCGAGTAATCTCTATGTGATTAACTCTTCTTCGAATAACCTATATTCGATTATCTCTCTTCGAATAACTCATATTCGAAATCTCTCTCTTTCGAATAATCAATATTCGATCTCTTTCTTTCGAATATGCTGTATTCGAAAATCTCCTTTCGATTTACTAATCGATAACTCCTTTCGATCAAACTAAAATCGATAACTCTTTTAACTCTATTCGAATACTAATATTCGACTAACTCCTTTGGATCGACTCATTTGATTAACTCCTTCGAATAACTAATTCGAAAAACTTACCTTCGAATAACCAATATTCGATTTACTCTAACTCGATTAACTTAATTCTAATCGATTTACTCCATTTCGATTCAACTTAATTCAAATCGACTAACTTAACTCAAATTGATTAACTCCTTTTATTAACGTTTATTCATTTCAAAAGATTTCCTTTTTACAACGTTTATCCATTGATAAAGATTTACTTTTTACAACGTTTATCCATTTATAAAGGTTTACTTTTAGTAACGGTTCTTCACTTTATAAATGTCCTTTTTATAACGTTTCTACTTCTCTATATAAGTCCAGACTCATATATATTCCATTTATCAACGATAAATAATTTATTTAATTTATAAAACGTTATTTATAAATTAATCTACTTCAATTTATCTGTTTAAAACAGATTTCCTATTTAATATCTCATTTAAATCTATATCGTGTTATACCGTGTGCGAAGCACGTGTTTAAATCTATCCTTGTAAAATTCTATTTATTTTCCGAACAAGTGTTCCTTTATTTATTCCCTAAATAAATATTCCTTTATTCCATTTATTTATAATCTAAATAAATGTTCCTTTATTTATTTTCTAAATAAATAAATGTTTTTCATTTTATAAAATCCTATCGATTTTATAAATAAGATTTATTTTCAATATAAACATTGAAAATTCCCTTTTTACATTCTAGTATCACCTACGGTGTTTAATGTGTCGTATAACAATGATCGGTATCATTCAAACATATGAAATCAATAACAGATTTCATAACACATCATATATCACAATATATGAAAAACGGTAAAATAAATGTTGAGGAATCCAGTCGGATTCCTCCAACCTGTTTCCCTGCATCCACGGATGTTACACAATAAAATATACATCAATTTCATTCCAACATGAAATATACTGATGAACTGAATCAATATTTGATTGTCGTTTATATATATATAACTATATCTATGTTTCAATCAAATCTATTTAACAGTCCAAACTATCAATACACAGCAATCAAATCATTTAACACAGTTTATATAAAAATATAAACTGAGGAGAGTTAGTGAGTTTTACTCACATTGGCGCGTTAATCGTTAAATAACGGTTTGCGTCGGTCGATTAAACCAGACGTTCAACTTGCTTTAAATGATTCCAGACTAGTTGCGTTGTGTAGCTGCGATCCTTTGATCCTCGACTGTACGGTCCAAACCGACATTCCACTTAATTCGGTAGGTTGATCATCACTTCTTCATGCTCACTATAAACCGCTTCCTGTTAAAAACGTTGCCGACAACTAAAACACTCCCCACGTTGCATGAACACCTTGTGCTTACCCAGCATGCACTTCACGTGGCTTCTTCTAAGTACCCATCTTCCGTTCGAAAACCATCCACCCAAAACAGTTGCGTTCTTCCATCCTTGCGTTCCATTCTACTTTGGTACTGTCTTCTTCTCAAACCCGCTGTCTCCAGGCATCCAGACATACACGGCGCCATTTCCCCAGACCTGGACGTCCTGTAGCTTCACCAAATATGAATACACCATGCAGCCTTCTTTTGAATCACGTCCAAGCCCATGCGAATCTTGCTACAACATATCACTTCCTCATGCCAATGCAAACCATCCAGTTCACGTCGCATAGGTCGGTCCGCTTTCTGTATATACCCTGAATAACCCAGACTAAACCGCATGTTCATGTAACACAAGGACAGACACGCCATCCCACATCATTTAGACTCCAAACTCCCTTCTCCTACTGCCGTTTGCCAAACCGAGCCCAATGTCGGTTTCCTCTACTACCGCTCTTTCACAAGGAATCAACGCACCAGTCCCCACTTGTATGTTCGAATGCACTGGTTCCAGCGATGGTTCCATTTAAATGCTGTTGGCGTTGGGACTCACGGCCATGGTACTTGGAGTCTGAAGCAAGAAGAGGAGTAAAGAAGTTTGGTGCTGTTTTTATGTGTCGAGATCTGATTTGTTTTAAATGTGGTTGTTGCCATTAAAGGCATCGGATATAGATTTGCTGAAGAGGAATACACGAGAGGAGGTAGGGTGTATATATATATGTAGAATCCTTGGTATATAGAAATAGTACATGGTGGCTGATACAAAACCACGTAGGTCTGCAGTTCCTTTCTTGGCTCTGAAATCTTCACGTATATTCTTCACGTGTTCATAAAGGGATCAAGGAATCCATATAGTAGTATAATAGTAGGCACGTTCTCTTATACTCAAAATACTAGCGTATGGTGTGTGTTTACCACTCATCCGGTTTTATTCATTGAAGCCTGCGTGGTAGCTTGATAGCTTGGAATTCTTTAAGGCTTAAGAAATCAATTTAATATATATATATATATATATAAAGTAAAATGCGATATCGGCTACGCATAATTCTATTTATTTACGACCGCTACGGACGAAAATAGAAATGTGATCGTGGTAATCGATGTGCCACGATCCCAAAAATATAATAATACCGGTAGATTAACTCATATTGTGAAACCCCAAAATGTTGATTTCAGGGTGCGAAGTACTTCAAATAAAAAGTTGCTTATTTATTTACTTAAAAATTACAGTAAAATTCTAAAAATTAAATTATCACTACTTCCCAAAAGAACCTTGTCTAAATTCAACCCCGATATTCAAATATATTGCAATAACCGTTATGGCCGATAAACGATTCTATAGCGACTATTCTGAAATTTGATTTGGACATATCACAAAATCTACCCAACGAAATCCTGATTTTCCTCTTCCACTGGAAAGATATACTCCACCAGCTCCACACATTTCTTGTTTGACATAAATCCGATTTAAAACAAACCCTGTACATTCAGTTGAAGTTCGAATCGCCAATTTACGAACTGCAGCGCCATTTCAAGCTCGTTTATAATTATAATTATAAATTCAAACGTTTTACTTTAAGTTATCGATATCGCCAAATCGATATATAAATAATTAAATAAATTAATTATTCGACAGCTAACAAAACGCGCCATTACAAAACCTTACTTTACTAAAATGACATTGTTTAATTGAAGTAGAATGTTATTAGATTTTGAACAAGATTTTTACCTTTTAAAATGTGATTAACTATAATTTGTTAATTTGTAATGCTTAAATTGCCAGTATAGACTAATATAAATAGAATGTCAATTAATTTTGATTAGATATTTTATCCTTAAAATGTGATTAATCGATTATGTTAATTTGTTATATTTATATTTGAGATAATTTTTTTAATGAATTGTATTATCGATTTCCTATTAGGAATATAAAGAGGGAAACGGGTTTAGCTACAAATGAATAGGGATTTTAATATTGTTGTTAAAAAAATTTATGCTTAAATTACAATTAAGTGAAAAATTACAATTTGGTGTCGAGAATGAATTTAGCCACTAATTTATGCCCACTTAAGCTTAGAAATTGATTTTATAAATCGAATTAAATTGACTAGTAGTCAAATATTGTTGCCAAATATTGTGATTTAATCTTAGCGTAAAAATAAACTTTGTTTTGCATGAAGCATGCTGTTGATTATGAAAACTAAGATTTGATTACTATTTTGGAAATTACTACATAAATAACAATTATATTTAATATAGTTGAGCAATTTTCTATAGCATGGGGCATCATTTAAAAATACGCACTGGGCATTATAGACTTCATGACCGGCTCTGAGCACAAATAATGTATTGCAAATAAAATTAGTGCAGCAAAAACAGAATAACATTCACATAATCAAAGTAAGGGAAAATGACATATGATATGCAATAGAATATGAGTATGGGGATTGTGTCACGCATGTCAATGCAACTCATTATTCTATGTTTCCATTTTCAACCTGCAAATTTTAAAAACACAACCATAGGTAATTATGACTCAACAAGCTTATGAGCTCACTAATATAAGTGACTAAAGGCCATGTTCTCCGCTATTGTACTTGTACATATCGAAACTATTTCAATTTTTTCAATAAAGATGTTCTTATCATATACAAAGATATACAATCATTATATTTCATTATAATTGTGTTCAAGCAGGGGCATGGTTTATGCCCTAGTTTTAAAGACCGAACCGGACCTCCGGTCCAACCTTAAAAACCGTGAACCTCAGCCCAACAAGGCCCGGAAATCATTTGGGCCGCTTTTGCCAGTAGCCGCAGCGAACCGCGGTCTAGCCGAAGAAAACCCGGTTCACATGAAAGCTTTAAACCAAACCATTGAAATGTTTATTAATATTGTATTAAATTTATACTGCAGACCCTACGTTTTAGGCCTAGGCAGTGGAAAGAAAATGACTCAAACCCACCATGCTTTGTTTAGCATCAGGGACTGCATTTTATAGGGAAACTTTTTGCTATATTTTTCATTGTGCTGGGATGTGGGACAATTACTTGTTAATTTTTGTTCCAGGTGAGCTCATTCGCTGCATTTGGATCTTATAAACTGGGCATATCTGTAGATACCAATAACACCAACAATTTACACGGTTTTTACGGTTCGACCGGTCGGACCTTCAAAACCCTCGACCACGGAGCATTACGGTCCAACGGTCGGTTCGGTCTTTAAAACTATGGTTTATGCTAGTGGTGGTGATATCGCTTTCTGAGGTATCATTATAATTTGGACTGAAGCAGTTGAATTAGGAATCTTATCCAAAACTAGTTTCTTAAACCATCTTCCTTTTATTACTATTTTTTAATTGAGTTTCAATAACCCAAGCGATGGCCTATTTGACTATGATTTCATCGTTTGATTTACCATTCCCCCAACAACGAAGAGATAGAAATAGCAATAAACTACCAAACAACGACATAAACTGAAAATGTAGGATTCAAACTAAATTTGTTATCTTGCCTTAATTTGCCAAATTAACAGAATTTGTTCAACCATCCGCCGTAACAACCCTACACTTCTAAAAACTCAGAGATTACTTCTAAAAATCATTATTCCCAGGGGCGATTGTGATAGTATAATCCATTCAATGAATTTTGATGGTTAAAGAGAAATCATGTTTTAAAGACGGTCTATTGTAAATTAGAGATAACTCACCAAGCTTGACGAAAAACACCGAAACCATTTTTAAGATAAACTAGATAGAAAATATAACAACTTTCGTATTGTGGTTATCTTAAAGGAAAAAAAGATAACTCTCACCAAGCTGCCTTCTTTGAGCACAACAGCAAAAAATACCGTATTACAAAACGTTCATCATCAAACAGAATTTTTATGTGTTGTTTCTGTTCTACTAAGTGGATTTTATTTGGAATTTTATAAAAATTAGTCTTCCAAGGTTCGAAGCCAGTCGCGATCCACAAGAAAGCACCCAACATTACTGACAAAAATGATGAAATGGTTTACTAGAGTAGGCATAGTGGCATGGGTACTGAAATTCTTAAAAAGGGCATTGTTGTTACTTGGTAGCAGTATAAACTCTCGCTAGCTCAGGTATTACTATGACACTGTCTGTTATAACATCATGAGTGCAAAGTAGAGTCCCTACTGAAGAGGCGCATAATGGAGACTGATATGGACAAAAAAGCTCACGAGCTCAACTGCTCAGTACAACTCTCGCTGGTTACCAGTGAAAAGTATCAGATAGTACAAAAATCCAAAGCAAGACGGCCATACCAAATATGAAAATAACTATGAAGCGTGGGAGGGTGTTTAGGGTCAAACCTAATGGTAAAATTTATAGAGATCTTACTCAAATTTTGTGCAGGATGGTCAATGATGTTTGATACAGGAACTTGCAATATTGTCTATCTATTTCGAAAAGAGGCAGACTTATTTTTATTTGTTGCTTTGTTTCAAGCACTTCTCTATGTATTACTGTCTGTTATAACATCATGAGTGCATCTAGATTACACATGATTTTTGCTGAAAACATCTCCTGTTGGGAAACAATGGCTGAGTCGCGGACCAGGTCGCTCTCTTGAAAACGATTCGGCGATCTGTTCGGTGGTGCAAAACCAGTTCGTACTCTCGCCGCCGCCTCCACGATAAAACAGCCTTGTAGAACAGTAACTGATTTGCTTGCACAACAAATCAGTGCAGATTTGCACTTTCGAAATAAATAACTGCTCGAAAATTTCTGTAAGAATATTTTAATGGCGGAGGAGAAAAAAAATATTTTTTTCTGTACTAATCTCGTCTACAACTGAAGATAATATATAGACGGGGATTAGGGTTAATCGAAAATACTGGGCAGTAGGAGAAAATAGGATCTGCTGAAATACCGGATCAAAAGTTTATCGCTTCATGATAAAGTCGGCTCAGAAATATTTTTCATAAAAACGATTTGAAAAGGTCAAGGTTTTCTGGTCCAAAAATATAAGTGTCTACACCACATAGCCAAGTCCAAGCCCAAGCCCGAACCGGGCCGGGCCGGGTCGGGTCGAGTCGGTCGGTCGCGTGCGTGTGTGGTGTTCATGATGCATGGTCTCCCTCCTCACAACAAAGCATGCATTGGGAGCCCAAGGCCCCAACATGACTTCTTAGAAACAAGTATAAATACTTGCATCTTTCTTATAATCCCATGATGTGGGACTATTCACATATAGGAGTCATCATACACTTATTTCTATATTTTAAATAATTCACATAAATTTCCAACAATCCCCCACTTGAATTTTTTAAAATATTATCGAGCAGTTTCTAAAAACATAAGACTGTGCATAAACAAAGGTGTCATCCGACTTGAACCTTTGCATAGTGAGTAAGATTCAGTTTTTACTAGAGTGACATGTAGTCTTGAACTCTATTCCTGACATCAAACCACACACAACCTTTTCTATAGTGCAATCAAATAAGCCTGTGCGTTTATGGCCATGCACGTCTACCCCAGTTTAGTGAACGCTCTAGAATTTCTACCCAAAACTCCATAGGAAACGACCACATTTCCACATTCACACAGGTGAGTCTATCAAGAGTACTCCTGAAGGTAGGTACTTCACTCCAAATAGAGTATAGATCTCATTAAGAGTTTCTATTAACTCATCCTCTAATCACTTCAGGAATACATGCTTCTTAGTTTATTAAATAGAATGTTCTACTTCTGTCACTACACAACTTGTTTTTACCCATTGAACCTATTTCTTGGGATCTCCAGTCATTTAGGTTGGGTTACCATTGTGCGTGATTCCACAATCTCAAGGCAATAGTCCCATTCTTTTAGAATTATTAAGGACTTTCTTTCTGGTCAGTCCTTTCGTCAAAGGATCTGCCAAATTATCATCACTTCATATGCGATGTCCTCTAACAATACTGTGCATACGACTGTCATTTCTTACCGTTGTATTATCGGTTCTGTTTTTCTTTCAATAGTCGTCAAATCTTTCATCACTATATATGTGATGTTCTTTTACAGTATTGTGCATACGACGTCGTTTTCTACCGTTGTTATAATGGTTCTATACTTTTTTGTAATAGCCGCAGAACTATCACAATCAATTACACCACTGGTGTTTATCTTTCCCGTATAGGGATCTCAACTAGCAGATTTCTTTAGTTCTCTGCTTCTTCACTAGCTATGGCTAGTGCTCTTATCTCAGTCACCATAGTATACTGAGTCTAGATATTCTGTTTCTTAGATGTCCAAGAAACCGTTCTTCCAGCAATGCTAAATATATAGCCACTGGTCGCAATAGAATCATCAGATAAAATATTCCAGTCAGCATCGGAATATCCTTCAAGTACAGCTTGAAACTTTTCATAATGTAATCCAAGGTTCATGGTTCGTTTAAGGTATCTCATGACCCTTTCAATAGCATGTCAGTGCTCTATACTGGGTCTACTGGTAAATCTGCATAATAATCCCACGACATAGTCAATGTCGAGTCTAGTACATTCAGTGGCATACCGAAGGCTGCCAATGATGCTCGCAAAATCAGATTGTCTTACACCTTCATCAGTGTTCTTAAATAACTTTATACTGAGACCATATGGTGTATATGCAGGTTTACAGTCAAAATAATTGTATTTCTTTAGAGTATTCTCATTTTAATGAGATTGATCCAAAGGAAATCCCCTTTTTACCCAGTAATCTTAATACCAAGGATTACACTCACCTCACCTAGATCTTTCGTATCAAAAATTGGCATTTAATAAGGATTTGACTGAGTTTATGGCATGAATGTTTGACCCAAAGATGAGTAGGTCATCTACATAAAGGCATATAATAGTGCAAATGTCATTCTCAGATTTGTAATAAATGCATTTGTCACTTTCATTAACTTTAAAACCATGTGAAATGATTAAAGTTATCAATTTTTTTTTATGTCATTGTTATGTGTTTGTTTTAAACCATATAGTGGTTTATCAAATTTGCATACTTTATGTTCTTGACTATGTACTACGAATCCTTCAGGCTGGTCCATATGAATTTCTTCTTCTAATTCACCGTTCAAAAATGCGGTTTTAACATCCATTTGGTGTATTAATAAATTATGAATGGAAGCAAGTGAGATTAATACCCGGATGGATGTTATTCTAGTAACAGGTGAAAAAGTGTCGAAGAAATCTATATTTTCTTTTTCTCTAAAACCTTTAGCTACTAGTCGTGCTTAATATTTATCAATAGTACCATCAGGTTTTAGCTTTCTTTTTAAGTACTCATTTACAGCCTATAAATTTACAACCAGAGGATAAATATGTCAAATGCCAAGTCTTATTGGATTTCAAAGAATCCATCTCATTATTTATAGCCTCTCGCCAAAAATCGGCATCTAAAGAAGATAAGGCCTCTTGGAGGTTTAAGGGATCCTCCTCTATAGTAAAATCACAAAAATTCGAACCAAATTCGTTTACGGTTCTTGCTCTTTTACTTCTTGTAGGTTCAACTTCAGAACTTTTATTAAGTTCTGTTCTAATAGGCGTACTTGATGTGCCCCCACTATTCCTCAATTTAAAAAGAAAATTCGTTTCATAAAAATTGGCATCATTTGATTCAAATTATATTATGTATATGTAGGTCATAAATTCTGTATGCTTTTCTATTAACAACATAGCTTATAAATACACATTCGTATGATTTACTTGCCAATTTTATTCTCTTAGGGTCTGGAATGCGAACATATGCTAAGCAACCCCAAGTTCTAAAGTATGACATACTGGATTTATATTTCTCTAAAATTTCATAAGGCGAAATTTTATTCTTAAATTTGGGGATTCTATTCAGAACATAACATACAGTCTATAAAATATCCCCCCACTAATGTTTTGCTGCACCAAAATTTAATAAAATGACAATTACTAATTCGGTAAAGGTCCTATATTTTTTTTTAAGCTTTACCTTCCATTTCAGGTGAAAATGGTGCAGTTCTCTTATGTACAATATATCACATAAAAAATCCAGAATAGAATTTGATTCATATTCTGTTCCTCTATCACTATGTAGTCTCTTAATTTTCCTATTTGCTTGATTTCAATTTTGAATGTTTCAAACATATCAAATGCATCACATCTTTAAGAATCAATGTTTTTCCAATTATATGTTTTATTTTCATATTACCAGTCTCTACAGCTTAAGTGGTGCGAGAATCTCACAACACACTTTCTGATCGTCAGCAACCGTGTATATTGTGAATATATCACGATCATAGCAAACATGGCGTGAAACACCAATGTCTACCCACCAACCTCTGATTCACCAATAAGGCGAATCTTAGTAATCATAGCCATAAGAGGCTCCTCAGTCAGGTTATCCTGCTGTGCAGGGCCTGACCTGTTCCAATACATTCGTGTCATATGATCTGGTTTTCTACAGTTGTATTATAGAATAACTGTCCAGAATCATTCATTTGGGTTGATTGCTGCTGTCATTTATGGTTTCCTTGCGGATTCCATTCTGTTATTTACTGGTCGGTTGTTGATGCTTACTATTTTTTAGAGATGTTCATATGTTTGAGAATTTATATTTTCTCATAGGAAAATATTCATAAACTCAGAGACTAACATAAATTATCCACATGTATGCAACAAAGGTGTTCTATATTCTATCTTTTCACTTGTATGCATATAAACTATGTCAATATATTTGATGCAAAAAACCTATTCATCCAATTAATGTCAATTCTTAAGGACATTATCAAATAACATACACATTCTATTAATGTCAAATTTTTAGTGACATTTCCCAATATTATATGTGTTCTATTAATGTCAATTTTAATGACATTTCCATATAATCATATGCATTTCAAATGTATTGACCAATTATTTATTTTGGCCACTTCTTATCTTCCCTAAAAAAATATTTAAATAAATCGAGAGATTTATGCACCATAATACAGTCTGAACATCGCAATTCATGCATTTCTACTTACTCAACCTCGTGGTCATCACTTGAGTGTGTAATTACATTTAACCATGTATATGTGCTTCGACATCCATAACCAATTTAATCAGCATTGACAAAGCACATTACTGTATAAGTTATCATACTTCAAACGTCACATGGAGCAAAAGAATCGATAAAAAATTAAAACCATACCAGGCATTAAGTTGCAAGTAGGAAACAAGTTCTGAAGCTTTACTTCTCTTTATGACCGCGCATCGGCTCTCTCAACTCAACTATCTCATCTTCACCGTACATGTCGGTCTTTCATCATCACCCTTTCCATTCATAGAATATTCCTCAACGGGATCAACATCATCTACTATGTGCTTTCTTTTGGGTGGTAATTTACCGGGTATATATTTGATATGAGCAAGCTTTGCTAGAAGTGCTGATCCTGTTAATCGTGTTAGAGGTTCATTATTCTCTATGGACTTATACCACCCATGCTTCAATGCCCTATACGGATGACCAATCTTCAAAAATCTTCTATACTTCGTATAAACAATCTTATTACCGATGTGCTCTGATTCTGTCTCCGTAGCACAAACATGACATGCTTTATAACCATGTATTACACAACCAGATAAATTACCAAGGGCGGGTAGATCGTGAATTCCCCATAACAATATTGCTCTAAGAGTGAAATACTCCTTTGTATTCGTGTCAAATGCAAGCACTCCTTCTGTCCATAATTGCTTCAACTCATCCATAAGATGTTCCAAATACATATCAATATCTTGACTTGGTGCTTTTGGTCCAGGAATTAACAAGCACAACGTTTGAAATTCAGGTTTCATGCATAATGATGGCGGTAAGTTATAAGGAACTGTATAAACAGGCCAACAACTATAACTGCTTGATTGGGTTGTACTAGGATTGAACCCGTCGATGGCAATACCAAGCTAAACATTTCGTCCATTTCTACTAAACTCCGACCACTATTCTTCAATGATCTCCATTCAGCCAAGTCTATAGGATGACGCATGCGATTCCAACAAGGCTTTGCTTCACTATGCCATAACATTTTTTGAGCTATCCATGGTATAGTGTACAATCTTGTTAATCTATGAGCTAATGGAAAATATTTCAAAACTTTTTGAGGTTGTTTTGTAATTTTTTCCACTTCTCCTTGCTTTTTAGTTTTAAGTCTTGAAATGTGACAACGAGGACATTCTGCTGCATTACTGTGCTCTTTCCAAAACAATATGCAATCATTTTTACATGCATGTATGCACTCTGCTTTCATTCCCAAATCCTAATATTTCCTTTATTGTTGGGTACTTCTTTGGTATTGTATTTTCCTTTGGAAGCCACTGTTTCAATCGTTTCAATAACTCGGTCATACTATTTCCTGACCAATTAAATTCTTTTTCAAATTGTGAAGCTTTATCATGACACTTAACGTTGTTAGACCGTCTTCACAAGAAGGGTATAATTTTTCATTTTCTCTTCTTTTGTACTCCTGATCTTTTTCCAATTGTTACCATCACTTATCCCTTCTATGCCATATGCATCATCAACGAGATTTCCAAATGTGTCTCCTATATGGTTTTCCTCTCGAAATTGGTTAGAATTTCAAGCCTCGTGATTGGCATGCCGTGTAGGATTGAGCACCATGTATTGTCGCTTCTCTCACCATGAAAAACTCATTCATCGTATGTTTGATCCATACCATAAACGATCAAGTGTTTCTCTACTAATTTAAATTGCAACTTTTTTGAATTTCTACACTTTATGCAAGGACAACTGCATGGTTTGAAGTCGGGTGGTGAATTAGACTTTGCGAATTCAATGAAATTTCTAACTCCTTGTATGTAATCAATATTATTTTGATGTCGAATTCTAATCCATTCTTTCGACTTTGGATTCATCTCTAGCACGAAACTTTATTTGTCCACTGACAAGACATGAAAATACAACTCGGAAGAGTTAGGTAAAAATAATTGGAAGCGCACTTGTAAATATAATAGGGGATATAATCAAACATTTAATGGTATAAGAATAATTTATCTCAATAGGAATTAAACATTGAAATTCTACATTTAAACAAATAATTTGGTACCATATTCAACATGTAATTGTTAACCAGAAAACAGTCATTCTTTTTCCAATAAGATATTAAACCTGCAGCGTACAAATAGGCTCATATGTGTGTTTCAAATTAATAAACTGTAAAATTTCAAACTGCTCGGATTCATTCAAACCAACTCAATGTTGGAAGTTCTTAAAAATTATTTAAAATTATGTCACTACAAAGACGAGTCCAATAGAAACATCAGATAGTAAACTTATATATGTGTGTGTGTGTGTGTGTTTCATGTGTGGAGTAGATATATCTAGTTAATGGTCCGGAGGTATAGTAAGCCTTTTTCAAGAACAACAACGAAAATAACGAATAAAAGCTTGATATGCCTAGACCTCAACATACAGTTTTTAGCATAATAAAACACAACAATAGACACTATGAATCAAACACTGTGAAATTTGTGGCTTGAAAATATTAACGAAAATGAATAAGACAAGTGAAAGTTATACTTGGTGTATATGATGTCTGGCGTCCTACTTTATTATTAAGTCATTTTTAGACCTATAATAAAAATATCAAACGAATTTTAGAAACCACTTAAAGATATAAGAATATTACAAGTTTACAGCTTCCATAAGTATATTGCAAGTTTACATCTTCCCAGCAACGGCAAACCAATGTTTTTCCTAAAAAATGATACTACTTTTTCCTTAACTGAAACAAAATTCTTAATGGTACTCTGGACATCTGATAGTTTCTTGCAACTAAAACACAGGAATGTGCTTTTTGAATCAAATGCTTGTAATTTTTTGTCTTCTCGAAGTCTAAGCACAGTCGTGTATGTACTAACTACTACTCATAGGTGGATTGGCTTTTTTTTCTTTTTCTTATTAAGAGTAAATCAAATGTAGGCTCCCTAATTTCTGACCAGTGAAATGAATAACCACGCTCGAGTGAGAATAGGAGTGCACGAAGATAACATAATGCTCGTTTTTTCATATAAATATGAAACAAAGTGAAAAAAGGAAAGATATGTTATAATAATGACCAAAACAAATCTTCTTGAAGTGCATTTCATTGTCTCACATGACTGGAGTCCGAAGTCGACAAGATGTTTGTAGTCTTGCCTCCGGCGAGGGACTAATTTGAGATCGGATTGATAAATCAAACACTTTCAAGACTTGAGTCCAACAATACTAGGTTTACATTAGACTTTGTCAGTGTGGTCAAGGCTTAAAAAACTGCACTTAAAAATTGCACTCAACAAAAACTGCCTTAAAAAACTGCACTAAAAAAATACTGCATTTGTTCCAAAAAAAATTCTCATTTGTTTAAAAAAAAAACAGCATTTGTTTTATATAAAAAAAAAAAAACTGCACTGCACTTGTTTTATAAAAAAAACTGTACTGGTTTTTTTAAGAAAAAACTGCCCTTGACTGTCAGAAAAGCCCTAGGCGAGCGCCTTGACTACACTGGACTTTGTCACATGTAACATGTATTTTGTTCTATTCAGTCAAAGAGTTATATGTCAACTAATTAATGTCAATTAGACATCAGTAATAAAGGCATTTTTTAATCCCAAACATTATTACATAAAACGATGAGAGTGGAAGAAAAATAACAAAGAACGCATATTTTTTATCAATCAGTATATTTTACTGATTATTCATTAATATATGGTTGGAAATATATGAGTATTAAGTATATTAAAATGATACAATTTGACTTTTTCTAATTACATAAATGGTCAGTCGGTAAAATGGTGTGATGAAATGAAACTCTAACAGAAAAATCTCTAGTATGATCATACTTTGGTATTTCCTATTTAAAGTTTGGCTGGATGATATTTTTAGATGGATGAAACACAAATATTAAATGCCAAAAACTCATTTTTGCGGAGGTTGGCTCAAAATCTTTTCTATTTGATCAGCTTTCTTACTTCATTATTAGACGCAATAGTACATATACAATGAAGCACAATATTGAATGTTTTGGAAACACCTGATGATTCATAACCTTGCATGATAGATCATACACACCTGATGATTCATAATCAGATATGTATGAAAATCTTCCAAAAAAGCTTCAGATTTGTAAGTCCTAAACTCAAATATTTTTGTTACTTGGAAAATTTGTAGTGCCTAACTAAGTTAACTATTCTCTTATTAATCTTTTATTTTTTTTCTTATACAAAGAAAAATTCATATTATAATACAATCTTTCTCCCCTCTACTATGAATCCACCAACAATCAATAGCTACAAAAGCAAAATTCCAATGAAGGTTCCACAAAGCATACATATTCAATACTTTGCACCACAAATAAGTTAAAGACTGATTTCCTTTTATCAAAACAGTACCACATATGATCATTTCTAAGTAGTTTAAATATCATTTTACCACTAACTACCATAAATAAATCCAAGTTCCAGCGATTTTATGTCAGTTATAGCCAAGGCAAGGGTATTAACCCAAATTCACATACGATTCTGGTGCAACTACAGTGATTTCTAGTGCAATACGATGCAAACAATGAAAGCACAAATAAAACAATTGATTCATACAAAATAAACCTAAAACATTGGAACATACAAAATAAACCTAAAACGTTGAAACCAACATTGAAACACCAAACTAAGCGCAGCAGAACAAGATTTAATAAGGAAAAAATTCTATATAAAATCTATAAGGGAGGGGCATCCACAACTATGTGTGATAAGCTTTCCAGGACAATTCATATAGGATGCATGCAAAAAATCTATAAAGGAGGGACATCCACAACTATTTCTACCATGAATGGATTGTTACCAAAATGTATATGTCGAGCATGTTTCTATATAAAATAAGATGTCTAAAAGACATGGAAGATTATGTATATCTATGCTGGTATACTTCATAGCGTACTAAGCTATGTTGGTATATTCAGACCGTTAATTACAGATGACTTGACAAGGAACGATAGTACATAGGGTATAATTTTTAAAGCATAAGTCTGTTTAGTTTTCCCAAATACACATAAGAGATAGTGGTTTCAACTTTCAGTTACATGACATTAAAAACTACGCCATCTGCATACTCATTTTCTTAATATGCAATTAGATATGTCTATCCAATTGAATTAAGCCTAATACATAGGCTTTTGGAAATTGGGAGCTGAGACATGCTCCCAGATACTAACACAAGCATGTATACAATCATATATAAATTTTAATTAAGAGAATATCTATGTTTCACATAAACACAGGCCTGTCATATCATGACACTTGACCTATCAAGCATCAGTAGCCAAACCACATTTTTGCTTATTTTAAGGATGCAGATCAAATATCTAAAGTAGGAGATCAAATATCTAAAGTAGGAAGAAGCCTATTAACTTATTATTTGACTTACATTGGTAAAACATGTATATAAAATCAAACATATTGTTACTTGTACTGTATCAAATCATTCTGCAAAAATTTAAAACAAAAACAATCTTTCTCTTCACAGAATTAATCCTCAAACTTTGTTCTGAATCTTTCATTCTGTTACTGTTTGATAACGCACTTTAATCCTTTAAATAAATTAGTTGTCTATAGTCTATACGCTGTTACCTTTACCTCTACAAAGGCAGCAATCGTTTTCATAAGCATACTCTAAGCAAAGTTTTGCTTCCAGTATGAGTATCTATAAAAAAAGATAAATATTGGGGACTATTGATATCCAGTTTGCTTCGAAATTTGTACCTCGGCGATCCATGTATTCATTAAATCAAGTACCCAAAATGATTTTGCATATTTCTATCACGAGATCTAAACCTAAAATTATTATATTTAAACAACGAAAACCAATTCCAATGCCATACCTTGCCACAGCAGAACCGCGATTCCACCACCAAACGAGAAGATCCAAATTTAGCCGCAGCCGATTTTGCGACAACAAAAACCTAATCGCTGAAAAGGGATTTCTTACATTGTGTGGTTTGTTTCGTGTAATCTGAAAAGCGTAATGAACTAGATAATACGGAAAGTGTGCGTTTTTTAGAGGTCCCTATTAAGTTTCAAAATATAAAAAAAAACCGGTCATAAACTTATTGTAAATTTAGTCCCTATTTTTCGAAAATTCATAAAAAAAATATAAAAAAATCACGATAATTCGTATTTAAATTAAACATGTACTCGCCCAAAAATTCAGATCATAATAAAATCAAAACATGCATCAAAATCAAAAAAATACAGAAAACAACGAAAAATGCAGTAATTTGCATCAAATCATGCACATATTTGGAATACTTGCATTCATCTGTGCAAGTATTTCTCTGTTATATTTTTACATGCAATACTTGCATACATGTGTGCAAGTATTTAAAATAGTTGCATACATGTATGCAAGTTTCTGCACACATTTTATTTTCACATGTAAATACTTGCATACACGTGTGCAAGTATTTCAAATAGTTGCACACATGTATGCAAGTTTCTGCATACATTTTCAACTAAAACAGCTTCAGAAATACTTGCATACATGTATGCAACTATTGGCAAAAGTTGCATACATGTATGCAACTATTTGCAAGTTTTAAATTCACACCACATCCCTGTAATGTTTTCTCTGTAAACCCGCCCCCTATTTTAGCTGCCGCCTGGAATCTTCCGCCTGCCAATTTCCATACCTCCGCCTCTTTCGTTTTCTGTCCAAATTTTCAAGCGCTATCACTTAAAAAAAAAATTCTAAAATCTATAAATATTCTCGGAAGTCGACAGAAATATAAAAAAAAAGTTGCATAAATGTATGCAACTTTTACGAATAGTTGCATACATTTATGCAACTATTCGAATACACATGCATATATTTATGCACGCCTGTTTGAAAAATTGCATACATGTATGCAGTTTTTCTATATAACTGCATACATGTGTGCATATATGTCAAAATATATGCAAACGTGAATAAGTTGCACGTAGGTATGCAGTTTTTAAATAAATGCATCAGCAGATGCATGTTTTAACAATATGTGCATACATGTATGCATTTATACTGCAGTTTTGACGCAGATTTGAAATAAATGCATACATGTATGCAACTAATCGATTTATATGCATGTTTTGATGCAATTTACTGCATTTCGTTGATTTTCTGTATTTCATGATTTCGACGTTGTTTTTAATGTTTTTTGGATCTGATTTTTTTCACGATTAATTGTTTTAATTAAATACGAATTTACATGGTTTTTTAATATTTTTTTTGTATTTTTTTGATGAATTTTCGAAAAATAGGGACTAAATTTACAATAAGTTTATGACCGGATGTGAGCCTAATTAAGTTTCGTTTTAGGGATGTGTGCCTAATATTCACATACGGAAATGACCATTTTTCCCAGCTAGCTGAATGAAGTCACGGTATTAAGCGTAAGTACATGCAATTACGGTTAGTAGCTGTATAAAATAACGGAATTAACCGTTAGTACATCCAATAATGGTTATAACCGTTAGCTTTTAATCACATTAATAACTGTGACAATGATCGCGAAATAAGTTGACAAACGAGCCTGTTTGATGTAGTGCCTTAAGGTGAGGAGAAGGGGACTTTGTGTTTCCACAAAACCCATTTTCTCCGCTTCCGGAGTGCCATGGTTGATCTCCTCATCAGAAAGGTTAGTGTTAACTCCCTATTTCATCATTATGATACTACAGATTATCAAATCGCAAAATGTATGGGACTCGGAATCCTCCAATAGAATGTAGATATATTACAAGAATTGATGGTTGGCTCCCCTTGAGAAGGAAGGAACTAAATTGAGAAATAAAAAGTTCTTCCTCTTTTACGGAGTTTTGGGGTCCTATTTATAGAGAATCCATGGTCTTCCTATCAATAGGGTGTTGGGCCTGAATGATTCCTATCGGCCGCTATTTCTCTGGGTCCCAGGCATCTGGCTGTCGGTCCTCCTCAAGGCGCCGGTTGCAGTCTTCGAAGCGAGGGTTCCGGGTGGGGCCTCCCCTTGATGTATTGGAGTTTGTCGCCTAGACGGATTGCGGAGGTGTTTCGAGTTTCTCAGTGGATGCCTCCAAGTGTCGGTCCTTGGTCATAGGCTTTCGGATGTAGGCTTTCAGCTTTATCGCGGGTACCTGGAGGGGCTCGCCCTCATTACGTACGTGTACGTCTACCGATTTAGAACCTTTGATGGTTCATGTACTAGGCGGGTTAGTACCAATAGCCTGTATCCTTGCTTGAGTCTCGGTTTAGCCTTCCGGATAGGCTTTCTGGAAGATAGCTTTCGAGAAGATAGCATTCGGTGATACCCATGTTACTTACAAAGGTAACCCTTTTCATCTCTTATGGAGTCGTTCTTCAGGGGTTGGTTACAGATCACCTTTATGCTCCGATCTGATACTCTTCATTTTCTTTAATGTGTTGGTGTCCATTGGTTGATTCTTGGCGTGTACACCCTGTCAGATGAACCTTTGCTGATGTCTGGTAGGTTTCGTGTTCCTTTTCTTTGGAGGGGGTATCGGTCTAGGTTGCTCTCGAATTCTTTATTCCTTCCTTGTATTCGTTTGGCATCCCTTCACCGTCGTCTCGTGCCAAGATCATTTTGGCAGTAACACTAAATATAAGATGTTTTACTTGTTTGCACAATAATTAAAGAATCAATTAATCGTGCTTGAATTCGTACTCAAAATAAGTCCCTCTTAAATTAGCTTCTTTTTGTGTGTATTTATTGGTTGAAACATGAATAAATACATAAAAGGTCACATCATTTATTGTGAATAACAAGTAAAGAGGGTATTAAAACCTTAAACGTCTTATATTTTAAAACAAACCAAACTTCTTAAAACATCTTATATTTAGAAACGGAGGGAGTATTAATTAGACATAGAGCATATGATCCTAAATGCTTTAGATTCATATTTCTTCAAAAGTTAACGTTAAAAATGCAGGAAGTATTTCCATAAAAATTTACATCAGTAAAAGGCCTATGGATCTAAAAACGAATGAAAAGAGAACTATTTTATTTTTTCTAGTGAAGGGTCCAAATAAGGGAACCCGATAATAAACATTTCCAATGTTCAGTCTGAAAACCTCACATTCACATGCTTGGGAATTCCGTATTTAACGTCAAATTGAATCTGGAGATTTAGGTTTATTGTTATATAAAGTAAACAAGAAATTCAACAATTGAAAAAAAAAAAAAAAAAAGTCGGCCGTATTCACATGCATCATTTGTTTTTGAAGCCATTATCACTAACAATGTTATAACCATCCTCTTACCGAATTCATTACAATGATGATTAACTTGATACCTGCAATTCCTTGAGGGGTTTTTTTTTTTTTTTTTTTTTTTTTTTTTTTTTAATGAATGGGTGGAGCAAGAGATATAAGTCAGACATGAAGTCTGATCAAGATGAGTATGCAAAAGTCTCAAAGCAAATTTACTCACTGTCACAATGTTGACAAGACTTCTGTTATACGACCGAATCTTGACGTTTTGGAACTGAAAACAAAATTTGATTATCAAATATTTTGAGACCAGCAGGGGTGGGGGAGCAACAAAAGACGGACTTATGTGTCAACACTACTAAGAAAATAGGGATTATAGTATGAGCGGAATGAAGGTTGAATCTGACTAGAAATTGTATTTTTTATTTATTTATAAGCAAAATCAATCCTGTTTTGGTTCTCAGACTCCTAATTACTAATATGGGTATTGTTGATGTCAAGAAAATTGCACAACACCCAAAAAGAGGTAATGTAGCGAATAAAAATGAAGAATTATAAATGAAAACGGAAATAAATGCAATCACACATAAATTTATAGTGGCTCGGCGTTAACGAGACTACGTCAACTTTGTAATCTCTTAATTATATGTAAATTTGGAGTGCACATGATTATTTTACGGCTAAAATCCAAGTACAACGGCAAGAGATTGACTAGAAGTTCTTTTTTAAAACTTTGGAGGGCTATTCATATATGCTACAGTTCTTAGGTCGATTAGGACATGTGGCAACCATCCCGGGACTATAGCAATGTTTGAAGTAGTCTTCTTCACATGTGAAAAGGCCTGGTCCGACTAGATATGGACATGTGGCAACTGTTCTAGAATTCCAAGAGTGGAATAGGCGGTCAAATCGGAGCACGAGCGGGTCTTTTGGAGGATATTCAGGCATAGGAGCGGGTCGGGCTCGACATAGTTGAACCGGGAGTTGTTCGATCTGGGGTTGTATCATCTAGCTAGCTTCTGAGGGTTACACTGAGCCAAACTTCCTACCGCTGCTTCTTCGTGTTGTATGGTGGGACCGACACCGACTCGGGGATGGATGGAGAAGGGCGAAAGCCTTCTGATGAGTGTTTGTCTTGAATTTCTAGTATGTGTGTGGGTCTTGACGGTCTTGTCAAAAGGTTGGTCAACAGCTATGATCTGATAACATAGATCAAGGGGTGGACGTCTTTGGTTTCCTTTAGAAGTGAATGTAGTCTTTCTATTGTATATTGCACGAAATTTCTTTTATTTTTGTAACTTTGTTGTGTATCCTGACAAGATCATGTATTGCCAGCTACGATTTTTTAAACTTGGAAGTGAAATAAAAAAATGATGTAATTAATCATGAGAAAAGTGAGCTGTGCTATTTTTATCTAGACTTCCAAAATAACGTAGGCTCATATTCCGCGTAAACTATGTACTACAAAGCTCATGGTTATAGAGGGACAATTTCATAAACTACGCATAACACAAGTGGTTATGGATATTTGTTTGGTAAGTCGAGGTTGTTGGGTGCTAGTCATGTAAATTAGGCTAATTTGCATCATTTATTGCATTGGATTTATTGCGATACATGACTTGATTTCCTTACAGTTAATGTAACTACTAGTATTTAATTTTTACGGTAAAAGCATACTGATTTATATCTCACGAACAATTGAAGGAATAAAGTCATATGAATGATGCATGCAAAATCACAAATGATACTTTGAAGTTTCACTGTGAGCTCTTCTTTGGATGTCACAACTCTGCATTATTTTTACAACTACCTAATTCATAGTTGTTTGTGTTAATTATTTCTGTTTCTTCTCGACTATGGAACAGGAAACACCCTAACTCACAAAAATAAATCAAAGGGGTCATCAAATCATTATCATTTAACTTTAGGTATGATTAGTTTGATACAAACGACATAATTAAGAAACAAAAATAAAATTTATCCGATTTATCTTATTTTGGAATAAATTTCAATAAAGAATAAGATTTAACATCCGAAATAATTTCCAATTTGAAAAAAGTTTTGAACCCGTTTGTTTTTTATTTTTTGAATTGGGCTGAAAACAATACAAAACAGTTTTAAAAATGATTATTTAAAAAAATGAGTTTTACAAAATGGCAAAACGAACAAGTTCCCCTTATTTTCCAAAATTGAAATTGAAATGGATAACCAAATAGCCCCTCAGATTCTTAAAGGCAGCATTTACACATGGCAAATCTGTATCGAATGTACTGGTGGAGAGTTCTCAACTACATCAGGCGCCACCATTGGTATTTGAAGAGTCAAACGAAAAGTCATGTTATGTTTCGTTCATGGACTAAACATTATATGAAGTTCTAATGCACTCACATGTGGAGTTTACAAAAGAATTTTGGAAAATGCGTAGCATGGTAGCATTGAAGAATACGTGACTTAGTGTTTTGTCTTTATTAGGCTCCTGTTCTTGAAAAATGCAAAAAAAGGACCGCAAAATTTACAGTGAAAATCACCGAATTTGAAATCATGCAACAGGGAAAAAGCGCAATTCACAAAAGAAAACTGATCCATCGTTTCCTGTAAGTGTCGCATTTTCGGACATTTCAATTCCGGTTGTTCTAGCTTTTTGGCCTGTTCTTTTTGGACCAAATGGTAGTATGCTATTTTTGTTCCACACTTCAGAACCGGTTTTTATAAGTAAATAAAATATTTATTCAATAAATAAAACAAATATACCCTATTTGAAATAGCCTTCCCTTTTACTAATAATTCTACCTAATATCAGATTTTACTTTGTTTGCCTTTTCAATTTCAACCTTCAATCCAAAAAAGAAATCCACACAATCTGAAAATAAAAAGTATACATACAAATTAATAAAAAAAAAAAAATCCATGTTTGTGAAATAACAAAAACAGAACTCAATTCCCTCTACCACCCCAGTGGTTTAGGATTTAAAAACTTAAAACGAAGCAATGCAAATCCTCAAGGCACATTCGGATTGAAACATACTTAATTTAAGCTAAAAGGTGGCTTATTTAAGTTAACAAAATAGCAATGTTAAGCAACTAAAAAAAAACTGTAAACTGCATTGATAAGAGAGCATTGTCAATAGCTCCATAATAAGCTTATAATGGCATATGCCTAAGTTTCCGATTTATGTACAACTTGATTTGGTAAATTAAATATTTACATTCAATATGGGAGGGACCCGTTACTGCTTTTCCTTGGAAGCATCCGCAAATGCAGTAGCTTTGCATATTGGGCATGCATTTTTTATCTGTAACCAGCTCTTAATGCAGCTTACATGGAAATCATGTCGGCAGGTCAAACTTGCTAACTGATCTTGATTCTTGTATTCTTCCTGTAACATGCACAATGAAAATCAATTTACTGTTGTTTTTATGTCCATGTGCTACATGTTACTTACCAAACATATCACGCATTTTTCCTCTTCATCGCGGTCGTTGACTTTTGTGGTGTAACAGTATGTTGTTTTTTCTAAACAATCTGATATGTTTTCATCAGATAATCCTGTGTTCACATGTCCGATCCTTTCCTCCAAAGCAAGCAATTCCTACAACATAACCAGAAAATTGATCAGGAACGGATCATTTTAAGGGCTTTGGCTATCATATGAGAAACCTTTTCTTTCATATAAAGGCCTTCTGCTTATAAGTCAAAAAGCAGTGGCAATACCAGTCTACCCGTAAAAGTGAAACTATCTAAAACTTGATTCCAAAACAAGAACTTAACTTTTAAACATCCAAACTGGTTCACATTTAGAGAGTTTTTCTTCAAGCAACAATATTCTATTATATATTTACTATAGAAGCAGCATATTTCAACATTTACCATTATGCCAGTCAACGCATATCCAAGAAACATAATAAAATTCTAAAATTAGTTGCATTTTGTAGCCACAGATAAACCAGTACAAGAAATAAATATAAGAGAAATGAAAAGAGAAAACAAAAATCACCTCATAGCTCATGTTGTCTATGTCTAACCTCATGTCCCTGTGTTGATCAAACAAATTCCTTGAATAGTAGAATGCTGATTGCTCTATCATCGCGGAGCCCTGGGTGTATATATAAGTTAGTCCAGCTGTGATTATTACTCAGAGCTTTAAAAAAAGGGATGTTTTACTCATTTTGATCACATATTAAAATACGCTTCACTTTTGAAATAATTTTAGAAAACATACCACTTTCCATGTTTGTACTGAGTTGTCCCAAATAACAACAAAATTCTTTTACTACAAAAATGTGCCTGCACTCAACACTTCTATTTTTGTATTAAATAAAAAACTGTATGGTGCATTTGAAATAGTATCGGTATTTAAGAATTATAATAAATCCAGGCATAAAGTGGCCACCGTTATGCTACATAGGCACAGAGTGATGTTTTTGTAAAAAGTATTAGAGCATCTCTAGCAAAGTGCTTGATTTCCAGAGGAGAAAGCAAAAACAAAATGTCATAAATCCTCACTCGCCCAGTAGCAAGTGGAGCGTTTTTTGTTTTTTACTTATTAGACCCTATAAACAGGAGTTAGAAACCCGTTTATAGGGTTTAGACTCTTTTTTTTTTTTTAAGTTTTCCTGCTGTAAATGGCAATCAGATTACAGTTTGTCGCATAGACGACATATAAAAATGTCTTTAACCTATAAACGAGAATCTGTTTCCCGTTTGTAGATCAACACTTCAAAAAAAAAAAAAAAAAGGGGGGGGGGGGGGGGGGAGCCCCCGTTTTAGTTTGGTCCTTGCGCTCTAACTTAGGGATGGCAATGGGGCGGGGCGGGCACGGGTAGTACGACCCCATCACCCGCCCCGTTGGGTGATTTTTTGCCCCGTGCCCGCCCCATACCCACGCGGGTACCCGTTAAACGGGTTTTAAACGGGTTGCGGATAATGACGGGTATTCGTGGGTATCCATTATATTTATTCAAATTGTTTTTTAGTCGTTTATTGAAATTATTCAAAAGTACATTTGGTAAAAAAACAAATTAGACCAATGTTCAAATGCTACCTTCAAAATACCAATACATATTTAAACCAACATCCAGAAAAGAAGAGTCAACAACAGAAGTATCCATCAAAATATCAACAGCAATTTATAAATTGTTGAGTAAAAGCATGCACACAAATACCGAACAGCCAACAATAATGTGTTTTTTGAATTGACTATTGATAATAAAACACATTCAATACGGGCACGGGTACCCACGGACATGGATATCTTACTATCCGTACCCGCCCCATTAATTAACAGATAATAAAAATACCCATTTATTTTACCCACGGATACCCATTTAACTATCCGTTTCATATCCATGACGGATTTTACCCGCGGATAACCGCGGGTACGGATTTTTTTGCCATCCCTACTCTAACTGCTACTGTTAGAGTGTGGGGAACAAAATAAAATCAGGATTTCCTCCATTTAGAGCATTTCGGCACTGCTAGAAATGCTCTTAGCTTGTCTAAAAAATGGAACAATAACTTCCTACACACAACGTTACTTACCTCAGATTCCCATCTCGAACTGCGAGCGTTATCTTCGATGTAACCTCCATGAAACCGACTATTCAGACCACGTGATCTCCCATTTCTATAGCTGCTTCTTCCCGTGATATGAAGTGATCTAGAATGTCTACATGGTTCCATTCTTGAGGGCCCGCCACTCTGTAGTGAAGCGGTAGAAAATCCAGTCGACGTCTCAGTTGAACTAGAGAAATATGGATATGATCTTGGATTGTAGTTATTACTGTTGTTAGGTGCCGGTCGTGATATAGGATCATGATAAGTATCACGTACAGAACTTGTGTTTCTTCGTTCAATGATGTTTGGGTTGAATGGACTGTTGTTCATGGTAGAATTGTGCACTGGATTGGATCTTGAAACAGGCAGGGTTCCTTCATAGTTGAATCTATGATCTGTCCAATGTATTAAAAAGCTATATAACAATCCCTTCTTACTTTTGAAATTAGATACTCAGGTAGAAGTAAAGTGTTAGATAGCATATAGCATGGGAGCAAACTTATGTTCACCGGTTTAAGGCACACACTTCAAAAGATTCAAACATAAAACCTCATGGACAAAAGCATGAGCGTCCAAATACTAGGACAATGCAACATTCAAACGTATTTTCCACTTTTTCACGTCAAAATTGCTTTCTATAGATCTACTTTTAAAAAACAAAACAGTTACGTGTTCATACTTTGATGGGTCAATTAGATGTGTTTGTTTTGTACACACCTAAACCTCTAACTTCTAACCAATGTAGCACACCCTTCTATTCAGTGCTTATTTTATTGTATTTTTTTAATTAAGTGCTTATGGTGATAATATAATATACTACGAGCCAATTGAAGTCCATCAAGAGCTATGAAGATTAGAATATGTGATCTTATAGACCGTAGCCAGAGCATCGCCACAAGGTAGTGTTGGACCACTTAATTCTTTTATACACAGCGGGAAACACTATTGATTTTACCACATTGTTGAAAAAATGAATAAAGATCTGAGTACAAAAGCATTTCCCATATTTACAAACATGATTTTGGCCCTTGAAAGGAAAAAGTTGAGAATGCTTACAATTATGCAAAGTGTTAAGATAAACCAAGGTTATTCTTATTTATATAACACTTACTTTATTTTACTTCTATTGTCAAATAGTCGATTAGATTAATCGCTTTAAAAAAGCCATAAAATTTATTATTGCTGATATTTGCATAAATCATTGCTAAGTTTGTTGAACTTATCATTGTGGAAATTTATATCTGTCCCTTATTTTCAAGTTTGATAGGCGAGAACCTTTCTCAAAAACAAGTTCTAGATACTTCCATAAAATTATTTTTGACAATTTTCTTTTTCAAAAATAAATAAATTTGAAATTAAATACATGTTTCACGCACGCACGCGCGCATACACACACACATACACACACACGCAGCCAGACCAAAATTAAAAATAGATGTGTCCCTTTAAAACTTGCTTTTGAGGAGGGACAGTTGTGTACTCGAAACTACAAAAGGATATTTTACAAAAGCACTCCTTACTAATATTAGTTATTCCATAGCTTAAAATATTGCTGATAAATTGATTCGCAGGAAATTTTACATCTTGCATGATATTTGGGCTGCTGTAATTTAACATGTTCGTACTTTATTTCATTTCGGAAATTGAGGTTCATTACAAACAAAAAGGAAACAAATTCCCATTTATCCGCTAAAAATACCATTATACAATTGAAGGACTTTCTGGAATATAAAATGACTATAACTGCACCAGAAATTAAAATAACGAATTTGAGCGTTCATTCACAAAATTGTAGCCAAACCTTACATGTCGTAACATCTCTACTATTAATATCCAAAAACGAAGGACCAAAATACAACATACTGTACAAATGCTCTTAAATAAACACAAGAAACAAACATTAAAATTGATAATTACCTCCTTGAGGGGCCATGGCCATTGTGGTACTTGGAACATGCGTCAAATACCCTTCTGCGTGAAAATGATTAGGCATATTGCTTGATGATGAAGCAATATGTGGATTAAAATGACGACTTCTCACATTTCTTTGAGTTTCGTCTCTAACAATCATATGATTATTGTCCGGATCCAATGGGTTGTATTGATGCATCATCATGGGCTTGTGTTCTAATGGATTAGAAGAACTTCCTGCACTATAACATCCATTACAGTTTACTCCATTATATGCCAGCGGGATATCTGGAGTTTTCCTTTTGAACCCAGATGTTCGGGTTTCACTTTGTGGATGCATCATGCTACTACCAGGCAGAGCCCCACAGGGGTACTGATCTGGAGTGTAGTGACTCGAGGTGGCTACTGATGGAAGATGAAAATATGGGTCATGTGGAGGTCGTATTGCATAGTTTGGAAAATTGGTTGAAGGATATGCTGGTCTCAATACTGCAGTGCTTCTTGCATTATTATCTGTCAGACAAGCATTGGTTAAATTAATGACTGGTCCTCCAATTAAGAAATAGTATAATGATGAATTGTTACCTGAAGTCAAGTGAGTATCAGGATGAGGATAGTTCCAGTGTTGTTCATCATCAGTTATTGGTGTTTGAGACCCTGGAAACAAATTTCTCTGAGACATACTAGGTTTTCACACTTTCGGCAAAATGACACGATCTGCTCAGAAGGACCACAAGCGGACCAAATATCAGAAACATACAACTCGAAATAAATAGGCAATCTATTTTTTGTTGCTAGCAAAAAAGAAATGAATTCTTAGAAGTCAGAGAGAACACAGGCAAGTCTCGATTTTACTGATTTCAGGAACACTAACTTAGCACAAGGCACCAACAACAAAATCAAACCAAAAAAATGCCCCCTAGATAATAATATTAATTTATAAACGAAATCAAAGGCTTCTGAATGTTATAATTCTGACATTCATGTTTGCTTCTTGAATTATATTTACTGTTCAAATCAAGACGTCAATATTTTGTCTCTAGAAACCTACATACAAGCTTTAGTCAATTATTCACTAAATACAAAATTATGAATATATGCTTACTATATCAATTAACAGTTATGAATAATAAAACTAGCATAGATCGCTGAAAATCATCTCCTGGTTTTACTGGATTAAGATCATACTCTAGTGGAATGCCAGAATAAAGACGCAATCGATTATACAGGCCACCACATTTTGAAATTAAAATATATCTACTTCGCAAAGATGCACCAGATGTGGTAGCCCACACAAAAGAATCCCTGTTCTCAATGGTTGACTTTATGAACACAACAGACTGGTGTACTCTTAGTACTTCAGGCATCCCCATCCCTGAGTCATGATCTAGATCCTACATACATTACTTATCCACATGACATTTTCTTCAGCAGTCATGTTCATTTCAATTAATTTAAGCATTCAAAGCTTCCATCTTCACAGTTGCAACATCTGCATACATTCAATAAACGCGATCAAACTATCATGGGAAATAATTCCTTCCCCATGTCTGAAATTGAGACCACCCATATTGTCTGGAATATCTCTTCCACAATATTATCCTTATAGCATTGATGCTGGTGTATCTTTGCATTAGCCAAACAGTATAGTTTGCAGCAGACTTAAGATGGTCAGTTGCCTATTTTTCACAATTTAGATCCAGATGTACACTCCGGCAAGGTTTCAAATCTTGGATTTCAGAGAAATTCTCCGGCTGAAATGCAAAAGATTTAAAACTCTGATACTTAAACAAGCCATTGAATCTCAGATTTCGGTTTAAATACCGGATTTCTATCTCGGATAAGATGAAGGAATTTAACACCTTGCACTCGAGTTATAGAAAGCATACATTAGAACCCTAAAACTAAACTCAACATAACTAGGATGTCTAAATTCCTAGTTAACTTATATAATGAAAAATTGAAAACTAACCTGTTTTGCTATCTATAATAACTTAAGCTGATTGATGAATCTAGAAAGACTACCAACACGCATGAAACATTCCAACCTAACAAGGTGGCATCTTTAGAAACGTAATAGACATCAACTAATCGTGAGAAATAAACACATCAAACTAGCAACATAGTTCATATATTAATCTTCCTTCACATGGCATAAAATAGACAAGACCCTTGCAACCCAAGCTGCTTTCAATATTGCACATGGCATGGTAGCCAAAACCTGAGATGGAAGCAAGATAAGCCTCAGCCTGAGCAGAAATAATAAAAGATAAATCAGACAGTAAGGGTTTCTAAAATAGTCATAATACGAAGATGGGTCTTACCAAAGTCTGAAAGCTAGTAGCAAAAAGGCAGACGCCTACTTACAATGCATGGTTGCGCCCTGTGGGCATTGCAGCTATATCCAATGGGAATCCAGTAAATATTCAACACACTAACCAATGATACAGATGTAGCTACAATGCTTTCCAATGAGGAAAAATCTCGCTTCGAGCCAGTAATCACAATTTTGAAGCGAAAAAAATTATTTCACTTGTTAGTTAATCTCATATTCACGTTGAAAGGTGGAAAATACAAGAATCCAATGTATATATGAATGCATATCCATATACATACATAAGTCTATATATGCATGTTGCATGAGCACGTGAACGTGCTTGTGTATTTATGTAATGTCCATGTTCCAATGTCTAAATTTGTTCAAAATTGTCTGTGTAATGTTTTCGTACGTTGTATTCATTACTCATGTTTATTGTCATGATTTAGTGTAGGTGCTAATTTTTCAAGAAATTAAAAGCTTAACATCATTTTAAAAAGCATTTTTATTAACAGAATCAAATCAATTTCTATTAATAGACTCAAATCGTTGGATCAAAAAATTATTATGGAAGTAGGAAAAAAGGCAGAGAAAAAAGACATGTTAGAACAAAGATAATAACTCACCCGAGTCACTCATCAAAACTTCAGAATAAAAAAATTACTTGGAAATACAATCATATATTATGAAAAACTAGATATCAAATATAAAAAAGTTTATATATATATATATATATATATATGTATATATATAGGCGAGCGTTCAATGACACCCCAAATAGTGCAGCACCCCTAAATGCCCCCTGATTTCCACCACATATCCCGTTTCTCTCTCCCTCCACTCATTCTCTGATATCAAATATAAAAAAGGTGTGTATATATATATATATATATATATATATATATATATATATATATATATATATATATATATATAGCGAGCGTTCAATGACACCCCAAATAGTGCAGCACCCCTAAATGCCCTCTGATTTCCACCACATATCCCGTTTCTCTCTCCCTCCACTCATTCTCTCACCTCCCACTCACTTATTCTAATATAAATGATTGGTTTATATGGAGGGGCAAACGGGGTGCTCACTATTTGGGGTGTCATTGAACGCTCCTTATATATATATATATATATATATATATATATATATATATATATAAGAGAGAGAGAGAGGAACATTCCGAGGCACTCCTATTTTGTAGCACCCCTACTCATTCGTGGGTTACACCAATCCAAATCCAACAAAAAATTGTTGATGTTCAATCCACATATATATAATCATCTATCCAAAATTTGAGTTCATTCCACATTCCTATCAATTTTAAAATTTTAGCTCAATCATTCACCGTTCAGGCATTTATTCGGGCCGTTAAATTTAAACATCAAATATATTACTCTACGAATGTCGGAACGAGGTCAAATTTTGGATAGACGATAATATATATGTGGATTGAACATCTACAAATTCTTGTTGGATTTGGATTGGTGTAGCTCACAAAGAGGTATATAAAAGAAAGTCTAAATGAACACAAAATGTTGACAAAAAATTAAACACACAAAATCTGAACCATTAGATCTCCTAAATTCCACCTTCCACATAAAGACAAACATAGTTTGTAGTCCAGATTTTGTGTACATAAATTTGTGTCAAATTTTGTGTCTCAATAGCTGCTCATATATATATATATATATATATATATATATATATATATATATATATATATATATAAGGGTTCCGCTACACCTCTTAGTGGAAAGAGAGAGAATGAGTAGTAGAGATTATGGAGGAGAGTTCACGTCCAATATAAGAGGTGTAGTGGAACTCTCCTCATATATATATGTATGTATGTATATGTATATATATATATATATATATATATTGTAATTATTCAATCCACATATAGATGAACATTTATATAAGGTTTGGACCCATTTTGATATATGTAGCGTCTTCAAAAATTTTACTCAATTACTAGACATTCAAACATTCATTTGAACTGTCAGGCCCAGTCCTTGCCGTAGGCAAGGGATACATTTTCCTAGGGCAACAACTTGCGTCGGGGCAACAAACCAAAGGGAAAAAAAAACATATCCTCTTCTCAAAACTGCAAGGCGATCAACCGATCCACGTCCACAAATTCGATCGTCGTTTCATTGTCGCAGCTCAACTCGGCTTCGCTCAGCCCTCCCGCTTCGTCACACCCACCTCGTTCTAGTGTCCATCTCCAACTCGTCATTTTCCCTAATTCATAATTGCCAAATTTTGTGAGTTTACATTTATGTACTATTGATTGTTTTTTGAATACGATTTTGAATGGTTTGTTACTTTACTGAACAATAAATTAGAAATAATTGGTCCTTAAAATATCCTTTAGTTTACTGTAGTTTCTTTTGGGCATCAGTTTTTTGTTGAATTATTGAACGAGACTTAGTTTTTAAGTTTATTGATAGTGAAATGGTAAATTAGGAACAATTGATCTTCAGGTGGTTTTATTTAGATATTAGTTTATTGTTTTTTTTATATACAAATCCTAAGCTAAGTGAGTTTATTTAAGAGAAACTTATTAAAAAGCCTTAATTTCAAGATTAATTTTCCAATTTGTCACTATAGTAGTTCATTTATGATTGCATAAGAATTGGTTGTTAAATATTAATTTGCTTTATGCGATTTGATATAGTTACTAACTAGCTTGTTAACAGTAGATGGTTAAAATAATAGATTTTGTCTGTAAATAACCGACGGAGTCATTATTAAAATCATTTAAGTTATTGTATTATATTGTTATGCAACTAAAACATAAATAATACACAATTAAAAGAAATTATTTTATGAGCTTCTACAATTAAAAGAAATTCTAACATCGAAAGTCACTACATAATTTGGTATTCTTAATTTCTTTAAATCTTGTCGAGATGCAAGTGGATTTTCAATGCTTGGGTTGTTTACCAAATTCTATTGACTATTCCAATTCTATTGACTATTCCAGATACGGTTGCTACAGCAGAAAGAAGCTTTATAAAATTGAAATTAATTAAAAACTATCTACAAACAACCATGCCATAGAAGAGAACAAGTGGATTAACGATGATTTCAATTGAGAATGAGTACTTCGATATGCTTAATTATGAAGAGATAATAGACAAGTTCACTTGAAAAACTGCAAGTTGTTTCCGTCAATGTATATTCATGTATTTTCATATCAACTGGACATTTTAAAAAATAAATTGGTATGTAGTCTGAATGATTTGTCTAGCATTTTGTAACTAACATTAGCTTTTGTAATAGAATTTGCATTTTGTTTCGTGCATTCAAACCACTGTTGATTGCTAAATTTTGGGGCAACAAAAACAATTTCTTTTTGTATTTGACTACAATATCGAATGTGTTTAGGCCGGTCTCGTGAACTGTTAAATTTTAATTTTAAACATATTGTGATATAAATACCGAAATGAGCCTAAATTTTATAGATGATCATTTATTTGTGGATTGAACACCTACAAAACTTTATTACTTTTGAAATGGTGTAGCTCATGATACGATAAGAGTACTAAAGTGAATGACAGATATGCCATAGAGGGCTCTTCATACACACACACATATACACACACATATGCATACACATGTGTGTACACACGTGTATATGCGCGCACACAATGTGTATCATATGTGTTTTGTTTCTTTATGCATTATGTGCCATATGTATGTTCATACATGCCTTGTTTCTTTATAAATTCACGCATCTAATTCCATGTATAAGGTGCTAACCATTCAACATCATTTTTCAAGGAAAAACATAAATCAATCGCCATTGGATGACAATAATATTAGGTTGATGGACAAGAGATGTAAAGTAGAACAAAGAGGACAGGTTTTACGGAGGAAAATTACTCCAAGTCACTGATCAGATTTTTGAAGATGAAATGAAACTGTACATTTAAATGCAGCACTGAATACCAAATACAAGAGTACAATTTAAAGTTGAATGCATATGTGTATATATAACATACATATATATTGTCTCTGTCCCCATGTCCAAATTTGCAAGTCATGCGTACGTATGTGCGTTTGTGTCTATAATTAATGTTAAGGGAGCAAACAAGCAGATACCATCCCACATGATTTTATGTTCAATTTATAATGCTGATGCAACAGGACTAAGATTCCCATAATTGTTAAACATGGAGAAGATAGCAAGTGATGGATAAATAATACACAAGACAAATGGGTGACGAACACAGTTAAGGACGCGTATGAGCAAGGAAGATTATGATTATGCTGACTGAGTTTTCGAAGCAAAACTGTGCATTGGAGGTGACCTGAATAATTAAAAAAAATTGGATTCACATGAAGAAAACAAGCACACTGCCACCTATAACATTCTGCAAGGCACGATGTTTGAAAAATGAGATTGGGCAGAAAGGGCGGACAAGGATATCAAATCAAAAATGCAAAAAGTTTCCTTGCAGTTAATGTAAACAAATATTATAAATCAAGCCAGAATAAGCTTGATTCATACTAATCATTTTGCACGCTATTCTTTAGCATAGAACTTAGGCTGAATTGTGCCTAGGTGAATTCATTGCAGCCGGCATGGAAAATCCGGCATGAAAGCTATGTTGTAACGGTTCTCAGAGTTCTGGCAACATAACAAACACAGAATATTTGTTTCATCTTCTAGTGAAATGTTTAATCAATATCAGATCTTGTATGTATTATAATTCTAGATTAAATTATTATTTAAGATCTTCAAAAAATTTTGCACTAGCAAGTTTGTACCAACTGTTTTTGAAGAACTTTAAACTAATAACTTAATCAAGAATTATACTGCGAATGACATTAGATATAGACCATATATACTAAAAGAAAATAAAGACTATTATAAATACAAAACATGAACTATTAACTCACTAGCATTTTCAAAAAATTCTGATGCAAAGAAAACAGCAGGAAACTAGTTATGGAATACAAAAGTCCACATGACTAAGTATTTTTGTTTCAAATGAGTTAAACAAAAACTTTTATCTTCATTAAAACTGTAGAGTGCGCTTCCAACCAAAATCAATAGCCACATGGATAAACTTATTTCAGGCCTACGCTAATGTAAATCATCTTTACATTATTCTTGTCATCATGGAGATACGAAACAAACTCTACGTAGATTCTGGAAGAAAAAGAACGATGATGACCGTGTATGACTAAGTCGGAAATGAATCAACAGAAAAGTTGGATTAAGGACATTGTGTGGCCTAAATAAACGGGAAACAAGCAGTGAAGTAAGCTAAAGTTCTATGCACTGTTGTGTGACAACAATAACCAACGCAAAATGACAAAACAATAACCAACACACAAACTTCAGCATACTGGAATGCTTTTTACCTTGTTGTTGTATTGTCTGTTTCAAACGTATTACCAAGACAACTTATGGGAAGCTGAACTAAACCGCATGGGCGGACAGAAGAAAAATAAAATTAAGCTCTAAGATACATGAGTAGTTCAGGTGGAGGTTTGATGTGGTGATGGGTTAAAGAAAGAGTAAACAGCACCAAAGTTACAAAATCGTAAATGCTGCCGATTGATTGGTAAAAAAATCAAAAAAATTGGGTTTATTTAAGCAGAATTTTCAACATGCAGTTCATGTGAATCGTAATTCTATCCTCTCCGCGGAAAATCATCTGCTGAAAAAGTCGGCGTCTTTATAGTTTGCAATGAAGATAAATCTCAACTGCAACATGGAACTTTCCAACAAATAGATACCGTCCACTTTTAGGCTGGTGAGTACAATAGAACTAACGAATGAATACATGCACATATATTACTATTTATTAGCTACTGAAACACTATTTTATGATTAAGGTAGGTTTTGTTTGTTTTTTTGTCAATATATATGGCTTCATCCAAATTTTTGCACCATTAAGCATAGATCATGCAAACTGCAAAATCACTTTACCAAACATAAAATTTCAAATAATTTTAGGTTTTAGACTACATAAATTTAAAGAATGACAAAGTTAAGAATCTATGATAAGTCAAATGACAAAACATTGTTCTTGGGAAAAAAAATTACAACACCTGATCTTTTTTTTTTCCCTTTTCAATAACTGTATTTCATGATACACTTCTGGAAAGATATGTTCCCAAGGCACTAAAATGATGCTATTGGAATGTAGAATGCGTGTCAGAAAGTCTGGACTAAAAAAAATCTGAGTGCCAAGCCAATTGGTGAAGTGGCAAAAACATGTTAGTACTAATAAATTGTCCTGTTACTTGTCACTAGATAGCCACAGTACATGATATACTCTTTGCAAGCATATGGAGAGTTCTCTACAGAAGCTCAGCTTTATTAAATATAATCCTCCAATAAACTTTATCCCTTCCTTTGTTTTTTTCCTATAATCTTTAATTTCAGATTTTTTTTTCCTTTTTTTCTTTTACAAGAATGCCAAATATAGGAAAGCCTCCAACGACAAGTACAAACCCAGACCTATGACAACAACATACAATACACTAAAGTGGTGCATTCATCTCCTCTTAAGTTCTGCCAATTTTCTCAATCATTAGCCCCTACAAACACCGAGTACTACAAAAGATACCAGTGTAGCTAACCTTCTATTCTTCTGCCATAAAATCAAGTTATCAAGCTAAAGGATCATCATGTAGTCAAGAGTTATATTCTGGCCACCAGAGGGCATATAAGCCTTTTTGATTCCAGTCTAGCAGACACTAAATCACCCTAACATGGACTGTATATTTGCCAAAGGGTCTAGACTCTCTTTTATTTGAGTAGAAACTCCATCACATGATTCAAAGGGCACACAGTGCGTCAAAGATTTTAGTTTAAATGTCCTATCATTCATAGTGCTGACAGCTGAGTATAGAATAAGGATTTCTCCCAATAAAATAGCACTCGGACCTTGAGTACATACATATAGTTTGTAGTACTTAACTTCAATCAAGGAAGAAAATTAGTATGATTTGGGCAATTTGTGGGACTCCTCATAAATTAAAGCCTCCGTTTCCTTGAACACTACAGATTTTGGCCAGGGAGATCAATTAAGTTCCTGCAACATCATTTAAAATTAAGTTTGAAACTAGGAAATGGGAAATTTCCAACTACCTATTAATATTGAATCATTTCTATTTATCGTGGATAATAATCATCATATAAAGGGAAGATAAAAGAAACCTTGAAGTATAGGAAAGCGTAAGAAGCTAGATTTTTTCACACAAAAATAGAAGCAAGATAGAACTGGAGATATAACCCAAACTAAGGTTAATGAAAGAAAAATAAAATTACACCATTACTAAGTGAAAGACAAATTCCTTGTTGGCAAAAACCTAAATTGGGATCCAGCAGATCTATCAACAAAACCTCACCTGATTGAACATGCCAAATACAAGCCAAAATGTAAACCCTTGTTTACCAATATGTGGATAATGAAAAAAAATAAAATAAAGGATATAATGACCTGCATGATAATGATGATTGTCTAATCCTGTAAATGTTAAGCATGTTATAGAAACAAAAGAAGATGAGATGGATATAAAACACAAGCAGTCAGAATAATAATGCCAGTAACACCTTAAAATGAGTGGTATTAAGGATGGAAAAATAAAAAAATGTTCATATAAGTAAAGCTTGTGAAACATTAGAAGTAACGGAAACAGCCATGCCCATATTACCTAAAGGTTCCAGAAAATTAATCACAAGGGAAAAAATTCCAGGGGAATATCATAGTTCATATAACTTAAACGTCGGATATTGTATCAAAATATATGATATGTTCAAAACACTGTGAGAAAGAAAAATAGGCATGCCTAGTTTATTTTAAATGCTTCAAAAAGTTGATAGAAGTGAGAACAATCCAGTAAACTATCATTTAAAGCTTTAGATTTAACAGCCCGACAGTCAACAACATCTTAATATTATCGTTATGATCAGGTTGAAAAAGAAAGGATAGCTTATCAAAATGTAAAATAAGAAACAATTCCCTTCCAAATGGTACTCTCTGTAGCAGTACAACCTTTCGAAAATGCAAATAACCAAAGTTCCTATGGAGGAAATACACACACCATCACTTAAAGAAGGGAAAAGAACTCTAAAGCTAACGATTACAGAGGAATAATCAAACAATTTACACTCAAATTCACCCAAACCAAAGTTTATGTTCAAAGCGAGGAGAAGTAAAAGTTATCATTATATCCGAATGCTAAGATCATTATGATCTGAATGCTAAGATAAACCAGCAAGAAAAAAAATAACATAATTTCATTATTATTTTCCCTTACTTCCCATTGACATTCGTACGTTTTGTGATTGTGGTATTACGGATATTTAGTCATGCCAAAGGAAGATCGACATCGCAGACTGAAGCAAAACCACCAACCAACCATACGACAAGCATAGTAAAAGCAAGCAGTTTCATAGTGATTGCAAGCAGTCTAACATTAGACATGAATCTAGTTACTCAACAAATTATAACATTGGACCGACCTCCTTAATAGCACAAAAAGATCAATCTAGTCTAAACTATGCCTATGTCAAATCTCAATAAATAAATAAATTATTTTGGTCTACAGTTATCCAAAGTCTAGCAACAACCCATGCTCGACCAACGTCCCGATTACGTGAACAACTACTGACAATCAATTACGCAAGGTAGGTGTTAAAATTGGGTCAAGATAAAAATAATTATAACATTTCCATTGTACAAGCAATTAACAAACTAACACATAGCATATAATATCAAATAAAATTAAAAACATTCATCAGAGAGTCAGAAGTCGCATCAAATTAAGTATACGTGATAGATGACCGATTTTCAAATTCAATTCGCGAATTAAGTTCGCCAAACAATCAGATCTGTATTAATCTCTGATGTCAATCATAAATCAGGGACAAGCTCGAAATTATGCGATCAAAATGAAAGGACGTCGGTACCTTCCAATCTCCGACGATCAGATTATCGAATCAGAAGGAATTCCATTCACGTAATCTTCTTCGATTACGTTTAAAATATAGGATCTTACAGAAATTTGGGGGAATATCAGAAGAAACTGTGCATAAGAAGGAACCGCCAGCGTTTTCTTATGTTATTTTGGTTAGATTACGTTTGTTCACACCTATAGCGCTCTTTATATAACGGAGAAAGTGTGCGATTTGGAAGTTCCTAATTTTAAACCGTAGACAGCAAATGTGTTTCAAATTCAATCGGCACACGAAATTCAATAGGCACACGATTAACATAATAAGTCATATAAAAAAGTGGGAGGCCCAAAATCTAAGTATGAAAACAGGTGCGAAATTGATCTAATGGTACAAATTTCAAGTCACCTAGAATACAAAGGCCAAAAAAAAAAAAAAAAAGAGACAAATCTACCTTTAACAACAACTATCTTAAATCTAACCGCATAAAACCCGTAACCAAAAATCGAAAGCAACAAACCACCAGAAGGGAAATCTCGTTCCCTACTCTACTTTCTTCTCATGGTGCAAACAAAAACAACAAAGCGGAAATTGACCTTAATGTAATGGCGAATATTGTGGAATGGTTAGTTCAATGTTCTGATTTTGGTTTTTTTTCTTTTTCTTTCTAAATCGAACGATTTTGTGAAGATAAAAAATACGATGGTGTGTTGTCGTGACTTACAGTGAAAAAACGATCTCATTTTGTCGAGGAAGCAGTGACCATCTGCAGATTTATTTAATTATTTTAAAGGAAAAAATGAATAAAACAATGATGTCGAATTATATTATTAATTCGCAACCAATAATAAAAAAAAATTGTCATTCACCTCTTTGTTAATGGTGGCCTCTCAAGTAAATCCCTCTTCTTCTTCCACCTCCTTCGCCTTTGACATCGCCTTCCCTCCCCTACCCTCCCGTTCATCTCCGCCTATTCCCCCCGATCCACCACCTCCAATTGCAAACTCATCTTATGATAAACCCTCTTATTTGAATTTCATATCTAATCCTTCAGATCTGCAGCCTACCCCTATTAGATCTGCAAATCCTTCATCATCTGACGTCTCCTTTCCGGCGTTCACTAAGAAAGACTACGCATCCCTTTTTAATTCACTCCCTCGCAACGCAGGAGCCTATCAGCTCAAACACTTCGACATTCCTAGGGATGACATTCCACAGCAAATTCCAGAGTCAGTCAGATCTGAAGGTATGCAATACTAGAGAAATTTTTTGGTGGGCTTTTTCCTAAATGGTAATTCTTCATACTCCATGGTGGTAAATTTCTTAAAATTAGATGGGGAAGTTAGTATTAGATGGATGGTATGCACTATTTTTTCAAATTCTCCAATGATTCAGATATGGAATTTTTTTTGAAATCTGATCCTATTTTCATTAAAGGACGTATGTTCATCATAACTAAATGAGATCCAACAATAGGAAATTCACAGGAGCAGATCAAAAAAGTTCTGGTTTGGATTCATTTTTATTGTATTCCGACAATTATTTGGACTTTATTGGGTATAAATTGGTTAGCTTGTCATGTCGGGAGATTAATATACTTTGAGACTAGCACAGAAAAGCTTTAAATATTTAGGTATGCAAAAGCATTAATTGAGATTTCCTCAAATTTTGATCTTCCTGATAAGATAGTGGTAGGAGGTTTAGGTAAAGATTGCCCTTCAGTTAAATTATCATATGATTGGAGACCCAAAATATGCACTGTTTGTAGGGTATTTGGTCATACAACTAGCAGTTGTGAGTTTAATATCCATGCAGAAGATAAACATGATAAGCATGTCGAGGATCTTATTGATCATCATCGGCAATTTAATAGGAAAGATACTACTAATGCTAATCAACGTAATTGGAAATCTGCTAATACAAAAAATGTTAAGTATTGGAGAAAGAAAGAGGTTCAGAATAGTAGTAAGGCAATTGAAAAAGATGTGGCAAATGTTAATGATAATCCCTTTAATGTTCTGGAATCAGAAGCAAATGGTAACAATAGTCATGAAACTGCTGATGTGAATAATGTTAATAATGGTAATGATGTTGATCATATAGATGTTAACACGGATAATGTCCTTGAAGCTGCATTAGATTCTAATACACCAGAAAGAAATAATATTGATAAAGAGGTTTTTAATAATGTGATCAACAACGTTGCTCAGTTTGCTAAAGACGCAGCTCTACAGGGTAACATATTAGAAGGCCATAGCAACGAAACTGTGCAAACACCAAAGTCTTTATCTGGTAATACCACTTCAAGTTCTTCAGACTCCTCACCAGACTTATCTAGGCAAATACCTCCATTTCTCATGTCGATAAAGGTTTGAAGCTTACTCCGTCAGCTCGTAATCCTTCACGGTCACCGGTCTCTCCTTATGTTAACTTGAAGCCTCCTCAAGATCTTACTTTACCTCCTCCAATGGTCACCGATTGTGGTTTAGCTTTTCCACAAGTTAATACCTCTTTAGCTTCTCTATCTTTTGCAATTCCTATGAGATCTCTTCCTTTTTCATCTAAACCCAAGAAGCTAAAAGGAAAATTCTGGGACGACTTTGATTTAGATGATGGTAACGACTTCTTTCCAGATGATGTGATGTCGTTTACCAACAAGATGAAACGACATACCAGGAAGAATCCTGGTCCCATGTTTGATCCTGTCTTAAATTGAGTCTCAAGTCACTGGACTCTTTGTTAGTGACAGATTTACACAGTTATTGGTAAACTGTGACGAGAATCTTACTGGGCATGCGGTTTGGAATTGGTTTATGGGGATGATTCAGTGAATTATATTGCCTGTTTCTTTCTTTGCAATTTGGATATAGGAATTTTCTGCTTGGTGCTGCTGTTGTGATTCTCATGTGACGTAGTATCTTCACCTTGATATGAATAATGTTGCAATAAGTATGCTTCATGTTTATTTTTGTAATCAGTTTTTGTTGGGAAACAATGGCTGAGTCGCGGACTAGGTCGCTTTCTTGAAGACGATTCGGCGATCTGGTCGAAGGTGCAAACCAGTTCGTTCCTTCGCCGCCGCCTTTAGGATAAAACAGCCTCCAAAACAATAACTGATTTGCTTGCACAACAAATCAGTGCAGATTTGCACTTTCTGAATTAAAATACTGCTCGAGAATTTATGGGAGAAAGAAAAATTTTAATGGCGGCTGAGAGAAAAAGAGAAATTGTGATTCGGTAGGTATTCTCGTCTGAAGTTAATGACAATATATAGGACGAGAATTAGGGTTAGGGTTACTGATTAGTGGGCCGCTAAAATTGAGGGATAAGAGTTTTTACCGTTGCAGAAATCTTTTCCATAAAAAACGGTTCGAAAAAGGCTAAATTTTATGGTCCAAAAAATATAAGTGTCTACACCACAAAGCCCAAGCCCAAGACCGAACCGGACCGAGCCGGGTCGGGTCGAGTCGAGTCGGTCGGTCGTGCGCGCGTGTGTGGTGGTCATGATGCATGGTCTCCCTCCTCACAACAAAGCATGTATTGGGAGCCCAAGGCCCCAACATGATTTCTTAGAAACAAGTATAAATGCTTGCCTTTTCTATATAATCCCATGATGTGGGACTATTCTCCCATAGGAGCCATTCATACACTTATTCCATTATTTTTAATAATTTACTAATGTTATAAAACATTTCCAACAATCCCCCACTTGAATTTTTAAAAATATTTTCGAGTAGTTTCTTAAAAACATAAGATTGTGCATAAAAAAGGTGTCTTTCGACTTGAACCTTTGCATAGTGAATAAGATTCAGTTTTTACTAGAGTGACACGTAGTCTTGAACTCTATTCCTGACATCAAACCACACACAACCTTTTCTATAGTGCAATCAAATAAGCCCGTACATTTATGGCCATGCACGTCTATCCTAGTTTAGTGAATGCTCTAGAAGTTTTGCCCGCAACTCCATAGGAAACAGCTACATTTCCACATTCACAAAGGTGAGTCTATCAAGAGCACTCCTAAAGGTAGGTACTCCACTCCACATAGAGTATAGATCTCATTAAGAGTTTTTATTAACTCATCCTCTAATCACTTCAGGAATACATGCTTCTTGGTTTATTAAATAGCATGTTCAACTCATATCACTACACAACTTGTTATTACCCATTGAACCTAGTTCTTGGGATCTCCAGTCATTTAGGTCGGGTTACCATTGTGCGTGACTCTACAATCTAAGGGCAATAGTCCCATTCTTTTAGAAGAGTTATGGACTTTCTCTCTGGACAGTCCTTTCGTCAAAGGATCTGCCAAATTTTCCTCACTACGTACGTAATCCACTCTAACGGTACCTGTGGAAAGTAGTTCTCTAACCGTACTGTGCTTACGACGTATTTGTCGTCTCTTACCGTTATAATAACGGTTCTGAACTTTTGCAATAGCCGCGGTACTATCGCAATGTATCAACACAGCCGGTATCGGTTTTTCCCATAAGGGAATCTCAGCTAGCAGATTTCTCAAATACTCTGCCTCTTCACTAGTTATAGTTAGTGCTATCATCTCAGACTCCATAGTAGACTGAGCCAAAATAGTCTGTTTCTTGGATTTCCAAGAAACAGCTCCTCCAGCGATGCTAAATATATAGCCACTGGTCGCTTTAGAGTCTTCAGATAAGGTATTCCAGTCTGCATCGGAATATCCTTCAAGTACAGCTGGAAACCTTTCATAATGTAATCCAAGGTTCATGGTTCGTTTAAGGTATCTCATTACCCTTTCAATAGCTTGCCAGTGCTCTATACTAGGTCTACTGGTAAACCTGCACAATAATCCCACGACATAGGCAATGTCGGGTCTAGTACAATCAGTGGCATACCGAAGGTTGCCAATGATGCTCGCATAATCAGACTGTCTTACACCTTCACCAGTGTTCTTAAATAACTTTACATTGTGATCATATGGTGTACTTGCAGGTTTACAGTCAAAATAATTATATTTCTTTAGTATCTTCTCAATGTAATGAGATTGATCCAAAGAAATTCCCTTTTCTAGACCTAGTAATCTTAATACCAAGGATTACACTCGCCTCACCTAGATCTTTCATATCAAAATTGACACTTAATAAGGATTTGACTGAGTTTATGGCATGAATATTTGACCCAAAAATGAGTAGGTCATCTACATAAAGGCATATAATAGTGCAAATGTCATTCTCAGATTTGTAATAAATGCATTTGTCACTTTCATTAACTTTAAAACCATTTGAAATGATTAAGTTATCAAATTTTTCATGCCATTGTTTAGGTGCTTGTTTTAAACCATATAATGATTTATCTAATTTACATACTTTATGTTCTTGACCATGTACTACAAATCCTTCGGGCTGGTCCATATAAATTTCTTCGTCTAATTCACCGTTCAAAAAAGCAGTTTTAACATCCATTTGGTGTATAAGTAAATTATGAATGGAAGCAAGTGAGATTAAAACCCGAATGGATGTTATTCTAGTTACAGGTGAAAAAGTGTCAAAGAAATCTATATTTTCTTTTTGTTTAAAACCTTTAGCTACTAGTCGTGCTTTATATTTATCTATAGTGCCATCAGGTTTTAATTTCTTTTTAAGTACCCATTTACAGCCTATAGATTTACAACCAGGGGGTAAATCTACCAAGTGCCAAGTCTTGTTGGATTGTAAAGAATTCATCTCATCATTTCTAGCCTTTTGCCAAAAATCGGCATCTAAAGAAGATAAGGCCTCTTGGAGGTTTATGGGATCCTCCTCAATAGTAAAAGCACAAAAATCTGAACCGAAGTCTTTTATGGTTCTTGCTCTTTTACTTCTTCTAGGTTCAGCTTCAGAATTTTCATTAAGTTCTGTTCTAATTGGCATATTTGAAGTGCCCCCACTATTCCTTAATTTAAAAGGAAATTTAGTTTCATAAAAATCGGCATCCTTTGATTCAATTATATTATGTGCATTAAGGTCATAAAATCTATATGTTTTGCTATTAATAGCATAGCCTATAAATGCACATTCATATGCTCTACTTGCCAATTTTATTCTCTTATGGTCTGGAATGCGAACATAAGCTAAACAACCCCAAGTTCTAAAGTATGAGACATTGGGTTTATGATTCTTTAAAATTTCATAAGGAGAAATTTTATTCTTAGATTTGGGGATTCTATTCAGAACATAGCATACAGTCAATAAAATATCCCCCCACCAATGTTTTGCTGCACCAGAATTTAATAATATGGCAACTACTAGTTCGGTAAAGGTCCTATTTTTCCTTTCTTCTTTACCGTTCATTTCAGGAGAATAGGGTGCAGTTCTCTCATGTACTATACCATGTTGTTTATAGAAGTCCAGAATTGAATTAGATTCATATTCTGTTCCTCTATCACTACGAAGTCTCTAAATTTTTCTATTTGTTTGATTTTCAATCTCAGTTTTGAATGTTTTAAACATATCAAAAGCATCACTTTTATTTTTCATAAGGTATACATATGTGAAATCAGAGCAGTCATCAATAAAAGTGATAAAATAACGATGTCCCTGTCTAGTCAAAGTGCCATCTAGTTCACATATGTCAGAATGAATCAAGTCTAAGGGTTCATAAACTCTATCAACAGATTTATGAGGTTTCTTTGTGATTTTAGCTTGTGTATAGAATTCACATTTATCAAGTTCAGATTCTGTCATTTTAGGTATCATATCTAGGGTGCTCATGTTACGGATTATTCGATTATTAACATGACATAATCTAGAATGCCAGATATTAAAATCACACAACATGTAAGCAGAAGTAGTCACTTTATTAGATTCAACATTCAGTTTAAACATACCCTCACAAGCATAACCCTTTCCTACAAAAGTTCCCTTATAACTTAGGGTGTACAAATCAGCCCCAATTACTTGAGTGAAACCAGCCTTATTAAGGAGGAAGCCAGAGACCAGATTCTTCCTTATTTCTGGAGTGTGCATAACATCTTTCAGAATTACAGTTTTTTCAGAGGTGAACTTGAGTTCCACATTGCCAATCCCCGCAACTCTAGTGGTGTGAGAATCACCCAACAGCACTTTCTGATTTTCAGCAGCCGTGTATGTCGAGAACATGCCACGATCATAGCAGACATGGCGAGAAGCACCAGTGTCTACCCACTAACCCTCTGATCCACCAACAAGGTGAATCTCAGTAATCATAGCCGTAAGAGGCTCCTCAGTCAGGTTAGCCTGCGGTGCAGAGCTCGGCCTGTTCCGACACTTACGTGCCATATGACCTGGTTTTCCACAATTGTAACCTAGAAACAACTGTCCAGAGTCATTCTTTTGGGCTGGTTTCTGTTGTCCTTTTGGGTTTCCTTGCGGATTCCCATTCTGTTTGTTGCGCCTGTTCTGATTCTTAAAAGATTTCTGATTTGGTTTCAGAACAGCGGGTGTGGTCTTCTTAGTACTGTTGTTATTCACAATCAGCACCTATTCTTTCTGGTCCTGCTTGCGTGCCTCCTCCTCAATACGGAGGCGTGTAATCAAGCTCTCTAAGGAAAATTCCTTAGTCTTATGTCGCAAGACATTCTTAAAATCTTTCCATCTTCGGGGTAATTTGTCAATGATAACAGCAATTTGAAATTGTTCGTCCAAGACCATACCTTCGGAGATGATCTCATGAGCTATTTTATGCAGCTTATGAGACTGCATCTCTACCGATCTATCATCAGTCATCTGGTACTTTAGGTAGCGGCTCACAACATATTTCTTTGCCCATGCCTCCTCTGTATCATATTTCTTTTTCAGTGCTTCCCTGATCTCCTTTGCTGTCTTTTCATCCGAGTTATAGTAATCATACAGATCATCGCTCAGTCCGTTCAGAATAAATTTTTTGCATAAGTAATCCTGTTCAGTCCAGGTCTGCAGTTGCTTTGACTATTCAGTCCATGATGCCATTTTCGCCGCATCAGCCTCGTCAGGTTTATCTGGAAGCTGCGGTTTGTTAGTAGTCAGCGCAGCCACAACCTTTCTGATGGTGAGGAAGAACTCCATCTTCTGACGCCATCGTTTGAAATGAAAGCCTTCAAATCTGAATGGAGCAGCAGTCACGAGAGGGTTCTGGAAAGCAGAGGGTGGAGCAAAATCGTCTAGGGTTGAGTTGGAAGCCATTGTTTCAGATCGTCTTCAAATTGTTGGGAAACAATGGCTGAGTCACGGACTAGGTCGCTTTCTTGAAGACGATTCGGCGATCTGGTCGGAGGTGCAAACCAGTTCGTTCCTTCGCCGCCGCCTTTAGGATAAAACAGCCTCTAAAACAATAACTGATTTGCTTGCACAACAAATCAGTGCAGATTTGCACTTTCTGAATTAAAATACTGCTTGAGAATTTCTGGGAGAAAGAAAATTTTTAATGGCGGCTAAGAGAAAAAGAGAAATTGTGATTCGGTAGGTATTCTCGTCTGAAGCTAATGACAATATATAGGACGAGAATTAGGGTTAGGGTTACTGATTAGTGGGCCGCTAAAATTGAGGGATAAGAGTTTTTACCATTGCAGAAATCTTTTCCATAAAAAACGGTTCGAAAAAGGCTAATTTTTATGGTCCAAAAAATATAAGTGTCTACACCACAAAGCCCAAGCCCAAGCCCGAGCCCGAACCGAACCGGACCGGGCCGGGTCGGGTCGAGTCGAATCGGTTGGTCGCGCGCGCGTGTGTGGTGGTCATGATGCATGGTCTCCCTCCTCACAACAAAGCATGTATTGGGAGCCCAAGGCCCCAACATGATTTCTTAGAAACAAGTATAAATGCTTGCCTCTTCTATATAATCCCATGATGTGGGACTATTCTCCCATAGGAGCCATTCATACACTTATTCCATTATTTTTAATAATTCACTAATGTTATAAAACATTTCCAACAGTTATTGTAAGTTCAAGGCTAGACATTTAAGAGTCTGTATTGCTTTTGCATTTTAAGTCGATGTAACTCTTGTTTTTGTGAATAATAAAATTTTCACTTGCCTTTCAAAAAAAAAAAGTGATGTCGTGCCCAGTTGAATTTCCACATTTTCATGAGGTCGTTCTATCTCCAATTGTTAGACAAAAAATTGGCACTAACACTCAGTTGATTAAAATTAGTAGAGAATAATGAAGAATAATAATCTAAAAATAGATAACAAAGCAATCAACACACAGAATTTATAGTGATTCGGCATTAACGAGCCTACGTCCACTTTATAGTTCTTTGATTGAGTAATAAATTACAAATACAAAGTTGATAATCATTCAATCTCACAAATACAATCAATAATCTCTTAGAATTTGTAGAATTATACTCAATAATCTAGAGTACAATTTGAATAAGTAGGAGAAATATTGATAATGGTAGAACTTAGGTGTGTAGAGTGCCAAAAGATCCCTCGAAAGGTGTAACACCCCACCCAAGACCCACATTAACAAAGAGAATTACATAGTAATCCCGTCTGCTAATGCGGAGAATAGGGCTGGTTAGGGGCGACTAACTATAACTTAGTCTCAACTATCTATTGAACACGTCGACAAATGCTATCTATTTTTTCTCTCAACATAAGTGGGTCGACATATTCAATAAATATTTAATACAAAGCTATAGGTGGCTATGGATCTATTAAAACAAAACACTATTACTAAATGAATAACTCATCACAGAACAGTGTAGATATACAAAATTTTACATATACAATGATACATCTCAATACAGTACTAGAGTGGTATAATGACCACTCAATATACATGGAGTAAAGAATATACAATTTGATAATGTCTCATAAGAGAGCTGACAATCCCAAGTAAATGACTTGATCCCAAAAGGAAGCATCATGTAACCGCTACAACCAAAAGGGAGAATAATACCTGAAACAAACTCGGTCTAACCCGAGTGAAAACACACCGGTCAGGCTGGCTAAACTTATCAGAAAAATTAGCTATAGTGTCTTCTTAATTATTTATACCTCTTTTCTTTAGTATAAATGTAGAAACATCTTATATCTATCACTAAACTCATTATAAACAAATCTCATGATAATTTATACCTCATTACATCGGTATAAATATAAGTACATCTTGCATCCATTGTTAAAACTCATTTTAAAAGAATTACCAAAATTTATACCACATCTCATCGGTATAAATATAAATATATCTGAAATCCAACATTAAAATTCATCATAAAAGAATCTCCAAAAATTATAACTCATCTCATCGGTACAATTATAAATATATCTCAAATCCATTTTAATAGAACCCGGAAGGAGTCCGAAACATCATATTAGAAACCATCATAAGACATGCATATAAATAAGCTTTTTCTTACATATGGCAATAATAAATTATCATCATCGAAATGGTGAAATCGAAACATCAAGAAATACATCATGATGAAGTTGTTATAAATTCGTTTATTGAAATATTTTATCCTGAAACAAATACGTTTCATCTTCCTTTCGGAGAAATGGAGATTTCCACTGACAAAGTTGTGCACATGATTAGACTCCCAACAAATGGAGGAACCGTGATAGGTCCACTTGGTAGTTCTAGGTAAATTACTTATCATGATGTGTATCAGTTGATGAATTAGTGTTTCGGGATTGATAAACCAAACGTCATTCTTATTTTGGGTCATGAGAAGAAGATAAGATTGGAATGGTAAAGGAAAAAATTTCAAGGCTCCAAAGAGTCGGACAGTGACGAACGCACGAGACATAGTGCGATAACGTATTTGTTGTACACGGTCAGTTGTTTAATTTGTTGTGATAAGTCTGGGAATAAAGTATATGTGCATTTTCTATAATGTCTTCAGAATTTAAATGAAGTGCGTACTTATTCTTAGACCACTGCTTGCTTGAGTTGGTTGTTGCATAATTTAGGCGAAACACGAAAAGATGTCCATCAAATGACTGGCCGTATGACCTTACTTCAAGTAAGTGTACACGTTTCCATAAATTTTACACCTAACTTATATTCAATATTTTATATATAAACATATATTATCTTGTTATAGGTTTGGATATTCAAGCACTTCCCATGTCTTAGGCGTCATAATAGATGTGTTGGTGCGGTTGAAGGTGATGTAAGAGTTGCTTTCTACTTTGCAAAGAAAATCGGTATGAACTTATCCCCTGATTTGGTTGTTGTCAGGGAGAGGATAAATGATATGCAAAACTATGATGTGATTTGAGATTGTTTTAAGGGAAAAAGGTTTTGTATCGGTTTCAACAATGTTCGTTAAATAATGGTCATATTATTTGCTTTAAAAAAGTAGAACTGTATCTCTCGCAAATGTTTTCACAACAATTTGATTACGTTTAGCCTATCCCGATCACTCCATTTACTTTGAACAAAAAGAAATTTAAGTCATCTTCTCGAGGATTCAAGGCTACATTCAATAATTTATGTGATTTTGGTTGGAGTGAATGACAAAATCATTTGCATAATAAGGATTTCATTTCACGAGAAGCTAAGCATCCATGGGATTATGATATACAATATATGAAATAGAACAAAAAAAAATCTTCTCATCCGTTTGTGGCTAATCCGAATAAAAGAATTATGAAGCCGATGAATGCTAGTGACAATAACTCACTTCTTGTTCACATTGTAAGTGCCTTGTTGTCATTTCGTTATTTGATTGCATAAATTACTTGTATTGACACCTTGATTTTTCCTTTATAAAATGACGACTTCGACACATTGTTGGTTTCATAAAACTTGTGCTCCTAGTGAGTCGCTGACTGAAGTGTTAGAAAAGGTTGAACGGATATAGGAAGCTGAATCGTTGGAAATTTATGGAGAGATTATAGTGGAAGAAGAAAAAATTGTGCATGTACGAGGAAGAAATCCAACTGTTGTTTGAGGGAAAGGATATAATAAGAAGAAAACCATGCATAAGAAAAAGTAGACATGGTTTATACATTTTGGTATGTTGGTATGTTTGCGGTATTTAGGTGAAATGTGACAAATCTGGTATTAAAAGTGTCTGGTGAAATGTCTTTTTTGTGGTAATTTGGTGTTGAATATAATTGTAAAATATGACAAATATGATATTGAACTCTGTGAAATGTAGAAGGTATGTTGGTATGTTTGACAAATCTATTTGTGAAATGTTGATTATGTGTTTGTGAAATGTAGAATGATATAATTTCGTGTTTCTGAAATGCAGATTGTATGATTGCAAATGTGTTTCTGAAATGTAGATTGTATGATTGTAAATGGCCAAAGATGATTGTGTTTACTATGTAAAAACGGTGACCCAAGGCCGAAAACTTTCAGGCAAGCCTCAAAATGTGCAGGCGACAGGGTTTATCGTCTTGGTTAAGTTTAAATTGTGTCCTAAGGCAGAATTTTTTTTGATTAAGCATTCAAAATCTACAAACGGTGGTATTTTTTTCATTTTTACTATGATAATATGGTGGTACATGGCCGAAATGTTTTGAGTTAAGGATTTAACCTGAAAACGGTGGTATATCAACGTATTTCTTCTACAAAAACGTCCATGGGAGGCTGAATAGTGTAACTTTGATTAAAAGCAACTATATAATATAAATATATGTAATCAATAAATGACAAATGCCCTTAAGTGAACCTCCACATTCAATGGTTATTGAATCTCTTGACTTTTCCAATGACATTATGCACTTAACTGAACCTATTACCCTTATAAATATTATATTGGCAGCAAGGATTTCTAGTAAATTGAAAGGAAGAAAAATTCAAGTTTCATTTGGAGAAGAATTCCTAACAACCATATATAATATACATATACTTCAATGGTTGTTGAATCTCTTGACTTTTTCCAAATGACATTTTGCACCATGATTCATATTCATACGTAACATCAGCTAGAAAATTTCATAAAACTTGAAAGGACACGAATAACTAGGAAATATAATCATATGGATTTTAACTACTTGTATTTTGCTCAATAATTCTAAAGAAGGATAGCTCATGAGCTTTAGATACAAACCTTACAAAGTAGCATTAAATTAAATGATGTTCAATTTGTGTCCCTAGAATAATACTTCCAGATATTGTTATTTACTAACACACAAACATTATATGTGTATGCATGTTGGTTGTTTGTTATTGATATACGGAGTTGATTCATTTTCTGTAACATACAAACTTAACACGTTCATATTGAACTTGCAAATACATATTGAACTCGCACACATATTAAACTTGCAAATATTTCAAGCTTACGAAACGTATATATATACATATGCCGAGGAGTAAACTAATCAAATTTAATATATATGCATGTATATGTATATGTATATGTATATGTATATATAAGGAACTTTAACATAATCCAATTTAATAGCAGTCAAAAAATAAAAATGTATTGTCAATTATAACATCTTATAAATTCAAAAAAGCAGCTAAACTATACAAGTATCGTATGGCTAACATAATCTAATCTACTGCCACTACTGTCGGAGCTTCCTTATTTGAATCAACCATTTCCATATATTTATCAATTCTGTCTTGGTACTGTCTAATCCAATCACTTGCGTTGATATTGAATATCTGCTTGAAATACGAACATTGTGAAGTCGGAGGTAAAGGAGAGTCAGGTCTGAGTTGGATGCTAAAAAAATAACAATTATCAAAAAAAGCCATGACCACCATCCCCTTCTGATCCACTTGATTAAGTCGAACCGTTGTGGGGACATAAGTGCAACTGGCAAACTTGTTCAACAACACAATAACTGTACCAAAAGTTTCTATAGTAATAAATCCAAATTTTGACATTTGCATCCATTCATTTTCTGTAATATAAGTCTTCGACTGTATCCTGCTTTTAACTTCCTCAAATCCACAAACATCCCATGTCGCCTTGTACATTTCATTATTAACCTCTAAGTTGTTAATCATGGCCTCACTTACATACTTGCAAGGATTATCAGGTCTTTTACTATGTAACTTTAATTGGTTTACGACGACCCACTAGCCACAATTTCCATCAGACGACATATCATCTAACTCAGTTATGTAAGGCTGCATTATCTCAGGTGTCGCATCAAATGATTAGCATTGATACGAGGGTTCCAATTTTTTGTATTTGTCATATTATGCTTTTTAAATGATCGCGCGAAGAAGGATTTGGACCACATGATAAAGAAGCTTCAACATGCATGAAAAAAGAAGGATCTCGTTTTGTTGACTTATCTTTTGTTCTTTGTTTTGTAGAAGGTCTACCTTTCCTTAGCGCAGCAACTAGCGGTTCTAAGGTTTTTGTTATTGGTGGAAAAGCTAATAATTTCAATTCACTTTGCAACACAACTCACTCATTATTTGGTGCACTCTCTATCTATTTTGAAGTGATTTAATTCCAGGTAGCTCATGAAACCTAATAGTTGAATGGTGTACAGTAGGAGGTGTCCAAGTTAATTGTTTTCAAAATGCGTCTAAGGGGGATAAAACAGTATGTTAGTTTGAACTCAACAATTATATGCAAACAAGGTAAGCCATTAACTTTCCATAGAATGCATTCACAACTTTCAATAGTTGAACCAACCTGACAAACAACGCTTAATTCATGTAGTAGCAAATCCAAAGCTTTATGCAGTACAAATCCATTGAATTCTTTGAACATTGGCTCTTGATGGGAACGATGCATTGATCTTGTAGCACTTGAATCAAATGCATGTTCGATTGCAACTATTTCATTTTCTGCGCACAAATGTGCATTCATCCAACACTATACAAAACTACTAGCTGGAGAATCAAAATATTTGAATGATATTTTTCTCTGTAAAGACTCCTAACACATTCAAGACCCTAAATATATGACTCCATGTGTAACGATCCAGAATTTTTAACCAATTTAAAATTGGAATTTTTATTACTTAATTTGAATTTGGCATACATATATATGGTTTAGAATATTTAATAATTTTGATAAGTTATATGATAGATTTTGCTTGAATTACAAATGAGAATGGTTATTAATAAGTTTGGATTTATTGATACTATTTGTCGTTTAATTGAATTTGTCAAACCATAACATGAATTAGTAGCGTTAGAACTAAGTGTTGTCCTTAGTTTTCATGGCATTTTAAAGGAAATGCTACCAAAAGATCACTTTCCCTCCTTAAGACAAGTGTAAGGACACTTGTATTTTTGCATGTCTCCTTTCATGCATGTTTTACACTTGCCCTCTTATGTGTCATTAGCTCCTTAACCCTCCATTCCTATATAAGGAGGCCTTTCCTCCATTTTTTAACCATTCCACTCCATTTTCTTCTTTTCATCTTCTTCTTAAAGCTTATGGCCATGGTTTACATGGCATAAGTCTTCTTCTTTTTCACCACCACCTTGCCGAAGTTCGTCTTCCTCCTCCTCCTCCTCTTATAATATATAGAGAGAAAAAGATTAGTATATATTATATAATATATATATTTTGATGAAGTAGATGGTGCACTGAAATACTGTCTGATGGTTCGCTCAACTAGGCTCGCCTACTATGAAGATTTGGAATGCTATTAGGTGAGAACTCTTTATAACCACAATTTATAAATTTAATTAGTGGTTAGACTAATTTAAATATAGTGATGAATTATTAGTGGTTAACGGTGATTGATGTATGTTGTGATGGATGATGGATGCATAGTTTAGACCACACACACTATTAAGTGTTAGTGTTATAACGCTTGTGCACAGTTATGATTTATTTAATTATGTTGATGATGGTTGCTATGGATGTTTAAATGGTTGTTAATGTTGTTTTGCACACATTATGACACAACAATTATGGTATCATATTGGTGATCGACAAATCTCCTTCATAATTAGAAGCAATATCATTATTGAATTTGAAGGTTAATAATTTGGAAAAACCATATGTATGAATTCATATATATTGACAAAGTCCTTTAAATGAATAAACAAATATCGGAACATTCTAGGATGACAGAGAGGATAATGTCTATGCTTGGGTTTGGAAATAAAGTTTCCTGCTCTCCCTGGCTATCCCTAACTGATCCGACGAATGAGATGGTTAATTTGTAGTTATTTGGATTTAGAAATGAATTGGAATTTGATTTATTAAGTAAAAAATAATAAAAGTTGAATTTTAGATCTAAAATAATTTGGAAAGTAAATTTAAATGATTTTAAAAGGGATATAATGGTTTTCTAAGATATTTTGAAGTATCGTAGAATAATGGTTATTATGGTCAAAATAGAGCTTGTCGCATAACGACAATTTACGTATTCTAGATGCAAACTTTAAACACTTATAACTTTTGCAATCTAAATCGGATTTCCATAAAATAAAAAATGTTTGATTTCCATTAACAAAGACTTTCAAATGAGTGAAAGTAGATTTTAAGTTCGAGTTATAATTTTCATGTTACGTTTGAAACCGTTTTGGAAAAAGGTCGATGTAAGAACAATTGTTGACCATAACTATAAACAGCTATTTTTAAATGTTTTAAAAATATGGAAAAAAAATTGTAAAATCATTACAAATTATGAAAAGGTGTTTTGAATTGTAAGGTTTAAGTTTTGGCTAAGATAAACAATATTTTGATCAAAATAGTTAAGATAACTGTTTTGTAATGCTTTTGTAACACTTTTGAAATGCTATTGTAATGCTTTCTTCGAAAACAATCTATTTTGAAGTTTTAACCAGTAAATTATCTTCCGAACTATAAGTAATGATTTGTGGAATGTTTTCAAAGGTTTAAAAGTATTGGAAAAAAATTAGATGGAATTTAAATTGATTTATTTAATATTAAAATGGGGTTTTCCAATTTTAAATAATTGGATATGGTTGGAGATAAATCTTCGGAGGTTTGATATTAATTCGGTAGATGATGACTCTTACTATTTGAGGAATTTAAAAGGTAGTTCACCATTATTCCGTTTATAGTGTGAGTTGGATATCGAGATTAATATTAAGTATAAGTTGATGGTATTTCTATCCAGATGTAATGTTAAAGAGTTGGATAAATCTTTTAATTAAGCTATGGGTTTCCCAATTTGATTGGGATAAGTTGGATAGAAATAATCTTCGGATATTTGATATGAAATTCTTTAGTGTAAACGTATACTATTTGAGGAATTTGGAAGATATTATTATATCATTATTCCACTTATAATATTCGTTGATTATGAGAATTGATATCGAATATAAGTAGATACAATTTCTGTGTAACTTATGTTCAATATCGATTGATTTGGGTTTTGTCGTGAATCATATCTTTAACAATATCATCCTTGAAGCCCAATGAGATTGAGTTGTGGAAATTCATATCGTAAATTGGGATTCAATCAAACCTTTGATTTGAGAAAATTAAAAATAAGAAATTAGGAACCAAGTATAATCTTTTAGTTAAGATTAAAGAATTGAATGTTGGAAAATCGATTTAATTCGAAACTATGGTTGAAATATGGATTAAAGGATTTTCAAAGGAAACTAGGTTTTGATAACGAGTTATCAAATGGAAAATTAATTAAGGCTTTGAGGCTAAATTATCTTTGATTTAAGGGATGTGTTGTAAAAGAGAAAGGTTAAATATGGATTTTGTTATAATTTGAGAATGGATTTAAAGAAGCTTAATTTAATAAAATCCAAGATGAAATGAGATTTGGTTAAAAGCCTGTGTGTTCCGTAATTGTATTTTTTTAAAATTGCTCTTATTATTTGGAAAGACCGGGATCGGATGTGTGTCCGAAAACCATTCCATGTAATAATACGACATTGTGGAGCAATTGAAGATATTGAAGACAATATTGAAGACCGGGGCCTTTCATATCGTAAGGATGACTTGCTGAATGTCTCAAATGGGTAGCTCCCATTTGCAGATGGATTTTATATCAGCCAAGTGGCAAGAAGCCCAAACGTATGTAAAGGAATTCCGGATTTATGGTTTCGTTCAGACCCAGAACAGACTTGTATGGATTGTGTGTCTGACATTGTAATTGACTGCATAGCACTGATCTCTGTTAAATATATATCTGTTTGGTGGCGGAGAATTTATTCTCTTGCTTAACACCCTTCTCTAAGACGTATGAGCTTAGAAGTTATATATCGATAGAAATCAGTGTTGCGTTGTAAATGGACAATGTGGCATACATAAGTTATGTGATGAGCTATGGATGATCAAAGCATGGCTTATTTAAGTGTAGCTTTGTGTATATCGGGACCTCGACAAGCCTCACACTCCGGTAAATGGCCAAAACAGGAAGAAATGCAGCAGGGTTATGGGGTGTTGTCTCCTTCTAGATAAATGGTGTACTATGGTATGAAGCCCAGTTATTAACCTATGTAGTAAAAGTATCTACTTTTGTGGTTGTTGGCGCGCGCTCGGGAAGGTCGATAACGACCGGGAGATGACATATTCAGGCGTACTCTAAGTTACCTAGTTAAGGGGTAACCCGGCCTTGTGTTGGCATGAGGAGCATCACTGTTGATCCTCGGACATCCCTCTAGAGGTGTTCAAAATTCAGTTCGGAAGGAAGCTCCTTTGCCTGGTCATTGTTGGAAACCCAATCTCCGCTACGAGCCCGTACGCTTTCAATTGTATACCATATGTCAGTATAGTACATGGTACCTATGTTGGCTAGGATTAATACATTTACCTTCGAAATTGTTTTCGCACTATATTATAGTATTGAAAGAGGATTTTCACGTATCAAGCATTTTTGACTGCATTAGGAGAAACCTCGCCCACGTGTGCGTTTGCATTGTGTGTGTGCCAAGAGACCTTATGTTAGTTTCATTTTTCAAAAAATCATTGCGAATTTCTATGCACTGGTGTTCACATGGAGTAAACCCATTTCGCATTAGCGGCGTGGTCCGGTGAATTACGTAACTTTTAAATAAACCCTAAAAACAACTATTTTGAGTTCTCACACCAGTCCCATGACTGACCTGGAGTTTATTGTTCGCACAACCAAAACTCTGGATGCCCATAATTTTTACACGGGCAGCCTAGTAGTTTGGTTAGCAGATTTAGCCTTGGAGTTAGTTGGAGCAGGATTCTGGTTTTAGCTAGAGCTATTATGTCTTGGAGCATTCATATTCTTCTGCTAAGTTTAGTATCTTTTTTGCTGTGTAACCGATGTACTCTGATGTACCTCTTGTAACTCTGATGTAATATTATTTTAATGATAATGGAAAAGTTCATTTTATTTTGTGCAAATGTGTAAGTGCCCTTAACAATCCGTCTTTATGAACGATTTAAGTTGGTTTAATTACCAGCGGAAACTAGGCAAAAAGCTAGGTCGTTACAACGTGATATCAGAGCTTTGGTTTATACAAAGCAATGGTGTACTACACATTTGAACAAAAGGGAAGACTCGTCAGAGTTATATATCTCGTCAGAGATAGGGTTAGTAATGCCCTATAATGAGATTTTGGAGTATTAAATTTGAGAGAGCGAATTTGAAAATATGAAATGAGTTTTGAAAAGTTATATTTTAAGAAAAAAACATATTTTGAAAGTATATGGTTAATTATAACCTGAATACTTAATTAAACGATTAAGGTTAAGTTTATATTTTGTGCTTATTATTACACATAAAGTACTTCTTATGGCATGGTAATTAAGCCCCTTCCACTGATCAGGAAAATGATTCGAGTACAAATGCCTTTTTGATTTAATGTCACAATTGGGTAACGTTTTGAAATATCGATAAACTTGGGTCAAATTTGTTAAGGTAACTAATCAATATGGTTAGAAATTAAAAATTAGAATTTGAGTATCGTATTCGATGTTGAGGTTGGACTATCGAGTATAAGAAGATTTGGATATACGCATAGCTAACGTATATACGAAGTATTAAGTATACTAGATAGACATAGAATCACACTCTAGTCGCTTGAAGATGATTCTGTTGATGACTACAGCATCATCAGTATATATTTTCGAGTTTCGAAAGTGGGATGACTATATGATTCCGATTAAAACATCAATATATACTTAAACCCATTTAGATAAGTGTTTGAAATTGTTTGATAAATTGATGTGAACTTAAATAGAAAAGTGAAAATTTGATTGGGTTATAAGAATTATACCAGGTAAACTTGTTAGTAAGGGATAAGCCAGTAAAGAGTTTTGGGAAAGTGCATTTGTGATACATATATATATATATATATAAAAGAAAAGAGGTTTTGTAAAGATGTATAATTTGAAAAATCAAATCAAAATTTTGAGTAAGAATTGGCAGTTACTTTGGAATTGATTTTGTAAGAATATATTTTGAATCTAAGGAAAAAGATCTTTGAAAATTAAAAACTTGAGCACGGACATCTTGTGATTGGGATTGCTCAGTTGATTAAAAGACGTTTATGTAAAGTTGTAATTTATATAAGCAATCCAAATATAGAAAAATACTTTGGGAAATGATTTAAAGGATAAGTTGGAATTAATCAATCAGGATATCTGATAATTAGTCCTCCCCAACTGATTAAATTTAAAATCCAAATATCTTGAGAATTCAGTTTCACAATATGACTATAAGATATTTGACGATATTTTGGTTAAGGACTACATTGGTTAAAGCTGTTTCTCTAAAATTTGAAGGAAATAAGTTTCATAACCTTAAATTGGAATAATTAACGAGGATATCCAAAATTAAACAACTTAAGGAACTAAAATCTGGAGTTATCGGCGATTTTGGACAGTCGATAAGTTCTAAAATATATTGCGGTCATAAAAGGAACTGTTTAAGTAAGCATGAGTACCTTGTGAATTAAGTTTCACAATTTGATTAGAGGATATTTGGCAAGCGGGAATAGTAAGAAGAAATTACCTAAACTGAAACATGTAGACAAGCTGAGTTCGGAGATGATCAAGTTTTTCGTGTAACGAATAATATTAAATTTTGGAAACTGAAAAGGATGAGGCCGTACTACTTAAATATAATTATCCCTTTCAAATCTCTATGATTAATGTTAGATTGATTGTATATGAATATATTTTTAATTCAGAAATTGATTTGAAGAGAAAGGGAAATGGCAGAGCTTCGCTGGTACCAATAGATTTGTGTGGAAAAGAATGAGGCCGTACCCCTTTATTTGTAGGAGTAGAATTGGCCATGAACTGTTATATTTGATTAAATAAATATACGTCTGTTTATATAATATTATATATAAAACTAAACCATCTTAACCTAGCCGTCACTGAGCACTTCAGATCCGAAGTGGTCAACTGCTCCCACAGGGGTGTCGAGCGCCCTTCGCTTAATTCGCCCATTGGGGGCTGGTTATAAATGGTAAGATATATTATATTTATTCTGTTTATTTATTTCCGTCCGTTTTTCGTATTTTATTCGTAACTTTTTATACAGACTCCGTTCGTGAATGTTACCACCAAAATTCAACGCTGAAACAGGCTAACGATGAAGGGGTATCGAACCATCACTGTAACAACCCGAATTCTGATAGACCGATTTTTTTTCTAAATTCTAATCTATTGAAACCCATGTTGGTTTGTCTGGTATCCAGCAGAAAAGATAGAGATAATAAACATATCAGGGCTCAGAAAACATCTCATAGCGGAGTGGAATAAAATATAATATAATCAAAATATAGCCTTACCCAGATAATAATACTGCCTAACCACTATCCAAAGCTATCTTATCTCTGCCACAAATCTAACTTGCGAGTATGTTATGAGGAGGGGGTCAGAACACAAATTCTAGTGACTGGATTTAAACTACACATTTTGGATAACCTTACGTATACCGTTTAGTTATATTGTCTTCTTTATGAGGTTACTTAGGTTAACAACACTAAAGGCTCACACACACGTCGTACCCGTCTACTCCTCGGTAAATTAACCAAATATAGTATATATGTAGTTACCACCAATATTAAGGTACAACCCATGGTACCCCACTCGCACGGTATTCGCCGTAACGCCATAGAAATATACGCAGTCCCTCATCCTAGGCCGGAGCGACGTATGGATCTCTATATAACAACGTTATGTTCCACATAGAACTGCCACCGCCATGCTACGTAAGTGTACGGACTGCCACCTATGAACCATTCGATCAAATCAGATACCATCACAAAGTAATGCCCTAGAGTCTATGATACACCACCCAGAGCAAATATGCATGTATCTAGACTTTCTCACATACGTATCGTTAATCATACTCGATGCCACAACCACGATGATACACCATCCAGAAACGGTATGCATATATCTGCATGTATTATCTACTACGAACTGAGTTCCATAACAGGGCTATATCAGATACACGGAACTCGGTCGGGAGCCTTTTCAGATATCAGTATACATAGATGCTACGGTCTACATTTTCACAGTGGCTATGGTCCCACCCGATCCCTCCTCAACTAATGAAAGACAAACAGAATTGAGAGCTAGTGACGTGGCGCAGAAAAGAAACAACCAATAAATCCTAATTAGCCTATCCCTCACCCAAAGCCTTGATAGTATGAGGTCGATGGCCTATTGATTTAGCTCTCCATCTTTCCGCATCACGCTGACTATCGATAACCGGTACCCGACGATTACTATCAATCAGATGGTTAGACCCGCCTAGGGCAAACAGATGAGATGGTCGTAACCTGCCTAATCACAAGGCAACAGGTTCGTTGAATCACCTATGCCACCCTACAGTCTTCTGACTACCCCCTATTGTGGTAGTCAATGTATACTCACCGGGTAGTAAAGCGCAGACCTAAACTCTGCGAGCATAGCCCAAACACTGTCACCGCACAGAGAACTACCAGGAGTACCCTCCACGTCCCAGGAAGCCGCGTGATTCCCTTTCCAATCCTTCAAAGCCAGCAGAATATCAGCAGAACAATAGACAGAACAGGCACAATAATCAGATGTGCTCCTCTTGTTGCCCAATGGCATTACGATGATATATCTCGTTGGGTTATTCACCTTCAAACGTATAGACTGGTCCAAACTCCTCAGGTTAACGTGTTATTAGACCCTATGTCTAACCGTTTAATTACGCACTTGCTCTACCTCATCAGATTTCTAGTTAACTTGGTCATTTCAAATCATACTAACTTCTTATTCAAGTTACCAAGTTCCTCTTGCTTATTAATTTCAGTTATATAACTTAACCCATTTAAGTTCATTAATAAGCCTTTAACATGTTCTTATTATCAGCAGATTTCAGATTTTCAGATAAGATGTTCTTTTTATCAGTAGAATTTAGATTCTCAGGTTTACAGATATCATGTTCTTCTTATCAGTAGGATTTAGACTCTTAGGTTTTTAGATTACTTAATTTATAATTAAGTACAACTTATTGCATTTCATAAGTTTTCCCTTCTTTTCTCTACTTATTACAAACAACATATTTCAGGTTTCTAGATTTACTGATTACTTAATTTATAATTAAGTACAACTTATCTTATTACATAAGTTACCTTATCTTCTCTCTCGTTTATTATAACTTAAGTTATAATTTCCACTTGTCCCTAGGACAAGCCTACCTATTATCTTCCTTTTTCCCATTTTAGGTTTATTTATAATAGGTTATTATCATTCCCCGTTCATTCCAATGCTTTTACTATTGTAACTTTCCTTCGTTTCCATTAATTACAACAAATGTCATTTATTTCTTTCCAGTCATATACATATATATATATATATATATATATATATGTTTATGCACCAGACCTCTCACATTAGGCTGACCACTTGTGGATGCTAGATTTGCCGGACGGTTCGGGCAGACTTCTACCACAAGTTGGACTTAACCTTGTGTTTATCACCGTTATATGTATGTTCACGCACCAGACCCCTCACATTAAATTAACCACCTTTGGATGCTGGATTTGCCAGGCGGTTCCGGGCAGACTTCTACCACAAATTGAATTTAACCTCGTGTCCAAGTGCGGTTACAATTTTTCTATTTACTGCAAATTTATGCATATTCATTTTTCCTAATTTTACTATAATTCTTATTTATATTATTTTTGGCATAATAATGTTCTTAACAAATGTTCATTGTAAATTTCATAATTACAGTGTCCACAGAAATTCCCAATTCAGACATGTGATTAATGGAAATAAGCTTTTATATAACGCCAACAGATTAAACAGGTTAAGTATTATAGGTTAACAGGTTCATATAACCCCAACAGGTTAAACATATTTACTTAACCCCACAAATTCAATAGGTTTACTTAACCCCATAGGTTTAACAGATTCCACAGGTTACTTACAGTTTCATTAACATGTTCCACTTAATCTTGAATCAAGCCTACAGATTTATATGTTCATAGTACAACCCCAAATTTCCAGTCATATTCCATAATACTAATTTCAACAGATTTCAACAGGTTTACAGTTTACAGATTAATCATTTCAACAGATTATAGCAGGTTAAACATTTCAGCATATTTATTATACATATTAACGGGTAATGCAAAACGATAAATATACCATTATCAAAAAGGCATAACTTAAATCCGCTCACCTAATTGCTTTCCAATTCATGAATCTGGTCCATACCTGGCATTCCATGGCTCTCCTAACTGGATCTAGAATCTAAGTAACCATGGATTCACAATTCTCAGACTAAAAGAAAAAGGAGAAAAGAAGAGAAATTTAAATTAAGTAAATCAAAGAAATTACCTTACTTCGAACAGAATTCTAAACATCCTTTTTTTAAATATACATTCTTTTCCTTCAGATCTTGAATCATAATTTCCTAATACTAATTATTCTGTTTTTTGAAGAGGTATGAGGAGGAAAAAGAATGACAAAGTCTAGACAACCTCTCAGAAAATTTGAGATTTAGGCTAGGCTCTGCTAGCCTATTTATAGGTGTTCAAGATCTTATTGTACACGCAGCACTGAGTCAGCAACGAATGTGGTTAGAAAAACAGTCCAAATTCATCAAGTGAATCTGCCCGGATCAGGGATGGGTCGACCTGCATTCACCCCTGGGTCGACCCTAGGGTCGACCCACTTGGGTCCAACGAGCAGAAATAAGGCGCAGTTGTTTATTTATTAACGTTTGATTAAATGTCGATTAATTTCTTGTTATACCTCCTTTGATTTATTTACAAATAAACTCTTTATATGTATACAGAACTTCTAATGCTCATTTTACACGTATATATATGCGCACAACTTTTATTTCATTTTCAAAATTCAAACGACGTTATGTCGTTATTTAATTCTTACCAAATTTCTTTGATTGCAGCCTTGTTTTTAACTTCTTTCTTGTGTGTGTGTATATATATATTTGCACATATATATATGCATATACTTACATATCCATATTACATATATTTTTGTTTTTCCTTATATGTATAATTTTACTTATATGTGCATATATACCTATTTTCTTCTTAAAACATGTATTATTTTAGCTTTTCACCTAAAACAAAAATATGGCGCCGGCGGGAATCAAACTCGCGCCACTCTCTTAAAAGTCACATGCTATTACCAACTGGACTACATAAGCTTTTGTTAACAAGACTAAAACAATGGTGGTCATTTTTCTTTTACCTTATTTTGATATTTGTTACAATATTTCATTTAAAAGTATCTCTTTCATCTCAAATCAGTTTTCTGCAATCTATAGGTCTAAATTCACCAGAAAATCGCCTTGGATGCAATGATGCTAATCATGTGACCAAATTCTAGAAGCTCTTCAAATTTTATTTTATTTTACTTAATTAAAAATGAGGGGTGTTACAATCACCAGCTTAAGGGAATGATTCGAGAGCATAAATCTGATACTAGAGAAAAACCGAAAGCATAAGAGAAACAATGGTGACAATAGACAACTGTCACCATCCTGGAGGGGGGGGGGGAGCTTAGAACCGACATGGAAAAGGGACACCGACAGGGTAGTTCCAAAGAAGGAGACAATTAATGTGAAATCAATTCCAAAAGTCAATCACCTCAAACCGAAAGCAAATAAGAAAGTGCTACATCACATGATCTGAGACCAAAGACCTGGCAAGGAACAAAGAAAAGCAAAGGTAGTCGAAAGGGCTATCGACATTAATTCACTTAACGTCGATACAGAAAAAGATAAATGACTATAAAGGAACAAAATGCCAAAACATAAGCATATCGAAGGCCGACTACGGGGCTTAAAGCTTGCTGGCTAATTAGAAGCGACTTCTACAGGGAGTACACGTAAAGTACCCTTCCGGAATACCAAAAATCCACCGCAGAGATTCACCGAGAGCAGGCCAAAATCATTGAGGAAAAGATCTATCCACACTAACATGCTTAATGTCGATAGAAGAAGGGTAACGACTTTAAGAAGATGAGCGTTCTAGTCTTGAAGGCAAACATCGCGATGACTTGTAGATAAGACCAGAAGCTTATCTCTGAAAGCCGAAGGCTATATCCGATGCTATCAATACCAACAGGCTTGGTGTCGATATGGAAGGTTAAGACAAGTTCGAAGGGAAGCTCCAAGAACCGGAACCTTCTTTCCGAAAGCTAAGTCCGATACACTAAAGGCTATGTTATATCTCTCAACAACAACCGAGGCCCACGCAACCGGAACAGAAAGGTGAAATGCGGCCGACACACAGCTGGTGCACCCGAAAGAGGACTTTGCTGACCCAATGTCAAAAGGGGTTCCGATTTGTTTATAAATAAGACCTCAAGAGTCACAATTTGGGGGTTGAATTCTCGTTTCCCAATCTTGTATTCTTTTCTTAGAGAGTAAACCCTAATTTCCAAATCAATTTGGCGATTTACTTTGTAAACACTTATGTACACAAATCAATGAGCAATAAAGAGGGAATCAACACTTAGCATAATTTCTATGAGTTGTTTATCTACTTTCTTTACATGTTACCTTGTGCTTCTTACACGACAAAGGTTCCCTACACGGGTCTAAACCCTTCCTTCAGATTATCAAGAAACCCTTTCCTACAAACTATTTATCTTTCTATCTTGTGTTGTGCTTAGGGAATCCTATCCCAAGGTGACAGTTGGTTGTTAAGTCTCATAAGCGTGATACTCACCCTGTAATGGCCCGAAAATCCATACCAATTTGAGCTGACTAATATCCTACACATTCAACTCAAAGTGCATGAAAGTTCAGATCATTAATAGAAAAAAATTTGAGGATGAGATAGAAAAGATAGAACTAATAGAATGGGAGAATAAGAAGAACACAACCGAACAGAATCAGAGTGAAAACGAAACTTACAGCGGAACGAATAAATTTTATTATAACATAACTTTGAAATACAAATCTGAATTTGTACTTACATATTATATCAGAGTATAACTCGTATACATCACAGCGGAAATAATCTCTAAATGACTAGCGGTGAAGCTTCCTACTTCGAGTTCCTCCAAGTGAATCTGCAAAGCCTGAATACTTGACTGCCCGTACAAATTTGGGCACCCGAGAGTTTAGGGAAAACACAAACAAAATAAACTCTGGGTAAGTCATGGGACTGGTGTGAGTAAATTCCAACCATATTGTTTAACTTTAAAAATCCTTTTGAACGAAAAAGATAATAGTAAGACCAGCCCATACATAAACATGGACAATTTTTACCTTACTATAACCCAAAATATTTTGATATCAAAATCGCATGATATTATAATAATGTCTAATCAAATAAATAACAAAATAACAGAACGCTTGCATCTCACGCTCCATATATATATAGTATAAAATCAAAAATCGCAGAGCGCTTATTGTAGATTGGATTCCAACAGACAAGGTATGGAAGCACCTCCCGATCAGTGTACTCTAGAGGGTATACACTGGGGGTTCAACAAGAACGTCTTGCAACTCGGCCACACATGACTGACCACTCATTTAGCTTGAGTGCATCGAATATATTGCCACCCACGGTTGTTGGCCATCCAACCATCATCCAAAGATACAGAATCGAAAAGAAGAACAAATATGAATATTTCTAGATCGGTGATAATACACCTTGCTTGGGTATGACCCAACTAGCCATGCTGCCTAGCCCAACTTTTGTTACTTCCTGGTTGTGAGGCTAGAGGCTACGTCTATCTTTAGAATATCTGATCACCATTCACTTTGAAATGCCACATCGTCAAACCCGTCAACTCACTAATCGATTCCCAAACATATCATGGGTATAAAAAGCTAAGAGGAACGAATTACTCCGCCACTAGACTTAATACCTTTAAGAGATCAATTATACGTGATTTGTTAGGTGTACTCTATTAGACACTCATTCATACAAGTTGTCCTGGGACTGGACAAACAGAAAGCACCATTCTGGAACAGGACGACCCTTGCATTTCACTCTGTCTTCATTTTTCTCCAGCATAATATAATTCGCAGCTCTTATGCCTATACAGAGTGGTTTTCAGATAATATATCCAACCGGTCTCTCTGTATTAACAACGACGGTCAAAACACTTTGATAGTCGGTTATTTAATTATCAAAGTAAAAACAAACATTCATTTAAATGTACAACTAAACATCACACAACCACAGCCCTTTTTATTTAACATTCATTCTTATTATTCAAGTTTCTATATCTTACCAGATATTTCTCAAACCCGTTATTAGCCTTTTCACACTTCTTTATTTTCTGCACTTGGATATTATACCCTATCTACATTGGAAAAATATTTCCAATTTCATTATAATTCATTTACACTTCTTCGGGGAAAAACATAGTGAATTTCCAACCTTTCTACGGAGCAGTGTTATATATAGTAATCACATTTAAGCTTGGTTAACAACGTTAATTTATCGTTACAGTAAAAACTTGCAATGCGCTGTAATATTCCCCTTATAACAAATCTCGACATAACAGTCACGCTTAAACCTAGTTAACAACGTTATTTTATCGTTATCGTTTATTTATTAAATCAACATAACGTTGAATTTCCATTCAACATGGTTCAAACAGTGCATATATAAAACAAGCAGTACATATAAATGTTGAGGAATCCAGTTGGGTTCCTCCAACCGGTTTCCTGCAGCCATCGACGTCAGTCAACACAATTAACACTAATTTCATACAAGGGAAAAATTTAATCGATGGAATCAGTATCCAACCAATGATGTGTATATATACGACGATATTCAACCAATTTAATTATAATTTACCTAATCAATCATCACACAGCATTCAACCATTATTTTAAAATATAATTATAATATTTTAAAATAAAGCAGAGTTAGTGAAATTACTCACTTTGCGCATTAACCGTTAAATAATGATTTGCGTCAGTTGATTAAACCGGGCTTTCAATTCTTCCATAATTCATGATGAGCCGCAAATCGCTTCCACTAGCTTTGTCCATAACGCGTGTCTATACCGACCCAACGCAATCGACGCCACCCAGTTTCTTCTGTTTAAGTCGGTCAACGGATTCAACCGCCATTATCACACTGTATATTCTCTACCTTCCACAATGAGATCCCGCTTCAGTTTCCCAGCTTGCGGATGTACTACCCTACATGCGTTTGAACATATGCAATTAGTCCACCATTTTCATTTACTTAGGCCATCCCATTTGAAAAGAACGCATGCAATCCTCTGTTGGTATTAAAACATTCACCTTCCATTTGAAAACACCTCTCCATTTAGTTATCACCAGTTCATGAAGCCTTCCCAAGCCATGCACGTGACCTTTCCAAGGCCAGTACTCCTCTAACATGCAAATATACTTATCACTTCTTTCCTATATTTTCCATGCACCACCCTCCTGTACATAACGCCCCATATTTCGCTCCATTTCTTCACAACATGACTCCCTGAAATCGTAACCAGAAACCTCAGCAGATCCTCCTCTAAAGTACTACACAGTACACGCCTTCACTTAGTGCAGTACCTACCTTTCCCTCATGTCCCAACTTTCCCTTTTGGTTCCTCCTGCTCACAGTTTGCCTCTCCCCCCAAAACAGTACATTTCCGTGCTGACAGTCCAATTTATATTAAATCATACTTGCTCCTACCAACAGACACCCAACACCGGTATTTTCTCCGTCAACATTTAAGACCATCATCCCCTTTTCAATGTTGCATGCGCAGGTTTTCAAACACCCCTTCATCAGCTTTGAACCCAATGCAGGTTCGCGTCCTTCCTTGAACCCGTTAAAACGCAACACCTCATTCACCAACCACTAAACCTAAGAAAACACCAAACCTCCCCTTGCAACTAGCCTCATCTTGTACTACTCCTTGGTCACAACTCCCCACCAGAAATGAAATGTCAAACTCGACAAGGAACGAACTTACGTGAAGATTGCTTTAGTGAGCCCAACAATATTTGTTTTATAACTTACAACTAAAAGAGAACTTGAATTTATTTTGATTCATATTTTCGCCATTCCAAATGTTTTTAACTGAGTTCCTGAAGCAAAGGAAGGATGAGACCGTGTATTTATAAGCGAGAGCTTCATGTGTCTTCCATCTGTAGTTTCATAGTTTGATTCACCTTTAAGTAATGGCGTCATGGTAAAAGCGAGAAAAGACATGGTAGGTTTTAGGATATAGGTACTGTGCGTGATGCGTGAGTATGGTCTTTATCATTTCTTAGTTGGTAAAGAACAAACAGATATTTATATGTATGTACTTTCTTATCAGTTTTAGAGTAGGCCATGATACGAAGTTACTTATCTGGGTGATTTCATCATACATAGCTTATTAAATTACTTAGGAAAAGGTACGGGTTTGTGACGTGAAGGCATGTATGTCTGCATTGTAGGAGTATGGTTCATTAAATGGAACGTGATGTTTGTCGTACTTTTCTAGCAAATTGTTATATACTAAGAGATTTGCTTTCGCTTCATTAAATCCTGCCATGTATTTTCATTTCATTAGGTTGCTGTTCCTACTCCCTTAGGTCCGCCAACGACATGTCCATTTGCTTCACTGGTAAGTAATATAATAGCATAGGTCTGAGTATACAGCTTGCTGATTTGAAGTTTATACACGGCATATATTATATAGCATTTCACTTATTTACGGACCGCTATGGACAAAAATAAAAATACCATCGTGTCCAGTGTGGTGCCATGATCCCAAAAATATAAAAATATCGGTTGGTTAACTTATATTGTGAAACCCCAAAATATTGATATAGGGTGCAAAATACTCCAAATAAAAAGTTGCGTATTTAATTAATTAAAAATTACAGTAAAATTCTAAAAATTAAATTATCACTACGTCTCAAAAGAATCTTGTCTAAATTCGAATCCGATATTTAAATATATTCAAATAACTGTTATGGCCAAAAACGAATATACTGCTGCTTTTCTGTATATTTAATTTTTACATAACTTACAATATATAATGCGGAATTTCGATTTTTCACTTCCATTAGAAAAATACAGTTCAACAGATTCCAACGTTTCTTATTTCGATGAAATCAGGTTTATAACGAGTCCTGTATACTCAGTTGAAGTTCAGAATGTTAAATTACGAACTGCAGCGTCGTTATGAGCTCGATTATATTTAATATATATTTTTATACGCTCAACTTCATTTTAATTGATATATAAATCCTCTTATATTATGAATTTAATATTTAAACTGATTTAAATATTCAAGTTCAAACCGATAAAAATGCGGGACGTTACATTCCTTCTCCCTTAAAAGAATTTCGTCTCCGAAATTACTAAGGTAGGGAAAATGCTACAATCCATATTATAACCAGGTTAAAAATATTTTATTTAATTTCTTAAATTCAGTTTTAACAGAACTGATTAATTCTAATTAAAATATTAATTTCTTTCTTATTAACAAAATAATTTCAGAAATTCTGAAAATTTCCTAACAGCTTAAATTTTCGGAGAATTTCATCAGTATCTCCTCTGCATGGCTCATTCGGTACTACTACAACTTGCCTCTCTGGGCTTTCTCCAATTCAACAGAAAATCAAACAGCCAAGCGGCTTTCCAATAATAGCTCATAAATCTCATACTCGAATATAATGTAAACTTGTACCTTTTTGTTGGCATTTAACTCTATCTCTGCCATTTGCTGTCACTTTAACATATATCCAAGCATCCTTGGTTGATCTCCAATCAATTCTTTCTCCAATCCAATCATTCACTTATGTCCAAACCAAATTCCATTTCAGACTCTAGTTTTGATCTCAACTCCAATTTCTTATCCGATAATTTAATTTCATCACCACGTTAAGTTCCATTCCCAATTCTTATTTCACAACTTCAATTACTTCATCAAGTTATATTCTATTCCAATACGATTTCCACTTAACCGGCTCCAATTCAACTTTATAAGTTAAATTTTAGATTTCAGAATTTAAATTCCTGGGATTTTTTTCTTTTCAAATCAGTTTGAAATCATATATATTTACGTACAATAATAGAAATTCAAAACATTTGAATTTTTATCAACTCGTTTTCTCAAATAATTCAAAACAAAATCTTTGGTAGTAATCCATCACTTAGAACCTCGAAAATGAACACCGATGATGTCCGGATCATCATCGGAATTATTTTCCAGTCATCGAAGTGAGTTCAATACTATATTGCTTTCAAAATTCATTTTTAAACACTTTATTTTGAATTTACATCAAAATATTCCTTCAAAATGCTTGGAAAAACAATTTTAAATTCCCAGGATTTAAAATTCCATATATTAAATCCAAATTTATTTATAATCTTTTTCCAAATTACCAGAGTTTAAATTCCAAATATGATTTAAATTCATATTTAGTTCATCTGAATTTGTATATTAAACTTATATAATATTTCGATTGGTTATTTACATAACCAACTCAATTATGATCTTATACGATTATAATAATGATCACACATCCCATATATTATAATAATAATATCTGGATATATACTTCTTTTTATATCAAAATATATCTTCAGGTAAAATTATTTTATTTACCCACTTTTAAAACAATACTGTGTCGAATTACTCTGTTCAAGAGTTTAGAAACACCTATCGACACAGTTTGCATTATTGTTTCGATCAGAATTTATAAACCACTCGACTGACCAATCAACACAATATAAACAGTTTTTATAATAATTTACAAATACACGCTCATATATATACACTCAAACTCAATCTAGGGTATTACTAACCCCATCTCTATTGAGTTACGTCACAGAGCCAAGGTAATCACTTAACCTTCAGCTCTGATACCAACTGTAATGGCGCGATGCAGTGGGCTAACCTCTCGTCATGGCTTACAAAGGTACCCCAGCACCTTGTTTTACGGTCAGCCTCTCGACTCGACCGACCCATATTGTCGGGACATGTGGGGGTAAGAGTCTCCCGTTTGCCACCAAACCGTGAAGCGAGAACCCCCTATCATGCGTACCAAGCACACAGCAAGCAATAAGGACTTGTGTGAGTAAATTCCAACCGTATTTTTTAACTTTAAAAATCCTTTTGAAATAAAAAGATAATAGTAAGACCAGCCACGGTTGTTGGCCATCCAACCATCATCCAAAGATATAGAATCGAAAAGAAGAACAAATATGAATATTTCTAGATCGGTGATAATACACCTTGCTTGGGTATGACCCAACTAGCCATGCTGCCTAGCCCAACTTTTGTTACTTCCTGGTTGTGAGGCTAGAGGCTACGTTTATCTTCAGAACATCTGATCACCATTCACTTTGAATGCCCCATCGTCAAACCTGTTAATTCACTAATCGATTCCCAAACATATCACGGGTATAAAAAGCTAAGAGGAACGAATTCCTCTGCCACCAAACGAAATACTTTTAAGAGATCAACTATACGTGATTTGTTAGGTATACTCTGTCAGACATTCGTTCATACAAGTTGTCCTGGGACTGGACAAACATAAAGCATCATTCTGGAATAGGACGACCCTTGCATTTCACTCCGTCTTCAATTTTCTGTAGCATAATATAATTCACAGCGCTTATGCCTATACGGAGTGGTTTCAGATAATATATCCAACCGTTCTCTCCGTATTGACAACAATTGTCAAAACACTTCGATAGTCGGTTATTTAACTATCGAAGTAAAAACAAACGTTCATTTAAATGTACAACTAAACATCACACAACCATGGCCCTTTTTATTTAACATTCATTCTTATTATTCAAGTTTCTATATCTTACCGGTTATTTTTCAAATCCTTTATTAGCCTTTTCACACTTCTTTATTTTCTGCACTTGGATATTATACCCTATCTACATTGGAAAAATATTTCCAATTTCATTATAATTCATTTACACTTCTTCGGGGAAAAACATAGTGAATTTCCAACCATTCTACGGAATAGTGTTATATATAATAATCACGTTTAAGCTTGGTTAACAACATTAATTTATCGTCACTACAAGAAAACCGACCTCTAATAGCATCCATATACAGCGTTGCCGCAAATCTTCGTTCTAGCATCGAGCCACACTGGGATATTGAACGCTATACGGTAAACAGAATATTTTTTCAACGCTGTACAGCCAAAAAAAGGAGGGAAATAGTAATTTTACGCGGGAAACAATACGCTCTATTAGCAAATTCCGCTTTTTATTTCTTCCCCCTTCCCCTATTTTCACTTCATCAGTTCTGTGAAGCCAATCCAACCACTCGCGTCATCAACATTCACGCAGCCATTCGACAAACTGTCCTTGTTGCCGATCCCAATCCTGTGCTAACGTCGATCCCAATACTTCGCCAGCGTCAATCAATCCAATTGTTCATGTTTTCGATATTCGTGGAGCCACTCATCGAAACCCTAACTATCGTCGGTCCCAATCCTATGCTAACATAGATCCCAATTCTTAAACGAGGAGCAGTAATTTAAACTTCGTACAACCCTAGATCTTCTCCTTTCCAATTCGTACTGCCGTGAGAGGTACTGCAGTATTAGTATCATTTTTCACTGCTTATGATTCATCATCTATTTATTAATTTCTTGTTTCACCTATTTACAGATGATTACACTACCTAGTCATGCTACTGTGACACCTATATCCTTATGTTTCAAGCTAATTGAATAGTCAAGATTTTAAGGTAATTGACTTAAACTCATTTTCTTTGTTTGTGTAGAAAATATAAGTAGTCGAAATATAATTTATACGACTAAAGGACACTTTGAGCTTAAGTTTTGAAGGCAAAATAGGTACCAACTCCTTTTCATATATTTAATATGCATGAATTAGTTCTGCATGTGGTAGGCCATTTGATTTGCTATAACCGAGCTTGTTGATAAAGCTCTCAGAAATATTCATAGAAAGTATATCTACATAGTATACATGAAACAAAAATAACATTAACATAAAATCAATAAAATAAAATTTAAATGGCAAATATAAATGTAATAGGCGAGTATTTAATATGGTAATGACAGTTTCGTGTTAATATGGTAATGATAGTTTCATGTTTCCAGCTTCCTTTCTTTTGCACGGATAACATATAGTAGGTATAGTATATGTAAATATATTATTACTTGCTATATATTCATTATAATTTATACCATGGCTCATTATAGTAAGTATAGTATCCCTTATGACTTAAATATTTTCTTTTTCCATTATTGATCCATAACTTGTGGTACTCATTGTTTTACTTGGAAACGGTGCAAGTATAGAATTCTATGAATGAAATCAACAAACGTATTGTAAAACTGAGTGATGTACTTGTGGTTTGAAAACCACTTCTTTTATCTAAAACCAATTATACTATCATCCATGTTATATAATATTTTGATAGTTTTGTTTAGGTTTTTCCTCACAAAGATATGAATTTTTTTGCCCATTAAATGAGTAGAATAACTCTGGTATAATATTAATTGTAATATTGGAAACAATTCATTCAACATTTTATTATATCTGGTTGCATCATAGATCTAAACTATGCTAATATGAGCTATTATCATTATACAGTGAATATTGACCTTAAACGATAGTGGAGGCAAAGGCAAAGGGTAAATAAGGAATGATGAAACTTTTGATTTATTTTATCTTTATTGTTTGACAGCTGCATTTTGTTTAGTTATTAATATTTCAAATTTTACTAGATAAAATTTATGTATTTTATTTAGTTGAAAATTGGGATAAGGACAAACATGTGAAGAGCGGTTCTAGTTCATGTGGAAGGTCATTACTTCATGTGGGGAGCTGTCTATTTTGCCTATAGTGCTAAAATAATTTGTTGATTAGTTGGAGGGGATGCCCTTTTATGATGGCAGCCTGGTTGCCAAACTGGGAATAAACACTGAGGCAGTAGGTAAGTCGAACAAGGGACGAGCTTAAGATATTAATGTGATATTTTATGCTAGGATAAGATGTATTTGTAATTTGGATCAACATCTTACTAGCTGTGAATTTTTTATGTATAAAAGATGATGCAAGTGCGATTATTCTACAAGACGAAAACATGGATATGTTATATGGCATGAATTGAAATATGTATAAATGTTTGCATGTTCATAATTCAATTCATGTCCAGATGCAGACATTTAGATAAAACCCATTTAGATTAAACTATCATGACCCTCTTATATCCTTTGAAAATTTATGTTTAGTATGATGTTAGTTATGCTGTATATGTGACTTTTGACTACATCTTTGCTCACTTAGTAGTTACAGTAATAAGGAGTTGACATTGATAATTTTAGCTTGAAGAAAAAAATTATTAACCAGTGAAACTAAAAAAATATAGTAATATTTTTTCTATCACCGTTTCTTTGGATAACAGAAAATCTGGCGGCGAGCCACTTGTTAGACATCGGCAAACTGAGATAGCAAAGTAGGTTCAAATTCTTACTTGGATCTTTTTTTTGTTTTCCCAGTTTGGATTCGGTTATATGATATTTACTTTGAAGTAATTTGCAAATTTGGATCAGATAGTTGTAATTTTACCAACCTTCATTTTTTTCCTTTCTTTTTGATAAATCAAACAACAGTCAATTTTATTTGTTTGATGAATACTGGTTTAATTAATTGTAGAAACACGAAATCCATTTTATTCTATTTATTCGTTTATGGCATAGTAATTTGTTTGCAATGCTTTTCACTTACATGTGGATTTGCGACATGGTAATTGGGTTCAATTTTGGTTTCAAATGGGGTTCTCAGTAGGAGGGCCAAGTATTTAGGTGTCATTTTCAGTATGGGGTCACCGCTTGTAGTTTTTTGTATATTTCATTTTGAGGGCTGACCGAACTTTTTAACCCCTTACATCTAAAATGGAGTCTTTTATCAATGCCCAAAGATTGTACATTTCAGTTTTTATCTTAAAGTAAATATATTCCTTACCTCTCTCCTAGAGCTCGATATGGTTGATTTTGGCATATATATATATATATATATATATATATATATATATATATCCTCTGCATATTGTATGAATTATTTTCTCGAAGTACATCAATCTACAAATACAAGGACCATTGATATAATAGGGAAATAAGTTTAAGATATTTATACCATGAACATACATATTTAATAAATGAAGAGGCCAGAAAACCAGTTTATGATTTTTATGTCAAATTTCATTTTAATTTTTTATGCAATTGTGAATTTGACTACTTACTTAAAGCATTTAAAGAATTTCAATGCATTTTCTTCTTATCGTTCATGGTTATCCTTTAATTTTAAGTTCAATATATCTTTCTAAAGTCAATATGGTTATCCTTTACCTGATACATTTTTTTCATACGTCATGGAAATGTTAGTTTAATATTTTCTACAACTACTCTACCTCCGTTAGTTGAGCAATTTGGTAATAGAATTGTACATGATTTAATTTGTATGGTGCAATTTTTTTGATACATGTTTCAATTAAAGTACCAATAATCTACTGTAAACAATCTGTAAAGGAGTCTGGAACAATCAACTATAAACAACAATCCACTTACGAAGATAAAATCAAATAAGGATCCAAAATTAGTTTTCAGTTTTAAATAATGGCAGGTACCCGCGGTAATTAATGCAAGTTATTGACTAATAAAAATGTAAGTTTATTCAAATGGGTTAGATACTGTACTAACGTATAAATGTAGTAATAAGTGCAAAGGCTAGCGCAAAGTACTGTGTTTCACTAGTAGGAGTAGAAATATAAGTTTATTCAAATGGATCAAAAATAAAAATGTAGATGTATATTAATGCAGTATAATCCTTAGAAATTGAAAATATTTATAATGTCAAATACTATGCACATGCACTTTTGCCAAATAATCGTTATTATATAAGTTTTTTAGTATATATATTTTGGAGGACTACCTAGAAAGTTTGTGAAATGAACAAAATGATATTATTTGTATTGAATTTAGTTCAGTTTTTTAACTATCTATGTATGAGAACAACTTTTGACTAACATCAAAGTGCTATTTTATATCATTTTCTCAATACATTAATGTATTCTTGTTGAATGGGGTTATGCATTTATTGACTGCATTTATATTAAAATTTCAGCTTAGGTTCCATCATATTGGATCATTTTCTCAATACGTTAAAATGTTAGTTTCACTTCACTCTGTGCATTTATGGAACAATAAGATTAAATTCTTAATTGTGTTTGCATATTGTGTGGCTTTCATGGCTGTTTAATGTGAATTTAATAAAAACATCTATATGTTATCCCTTGATGATCTAGTTGGTTCATCTTCTTATTGATATATGATCTGCTTAGTACATGATTGCATAGTATTTAAACATGGCCTTTTTGACAACTGTTTTGTAGAAGCATGTAAAAACAAATTTTATGTGTTTTGTAACATCAAATGGTTACATCCTATATTACTGTATTCAGGAAACTGATATGATAAAGTAGAACTTTGTGTTATCAATTGTATGATCCAATGTTATTGGATGCATGAATAATTGGCTGGTGACAGGAACTAAAAAGTTCTACCACTTTCACTCCATTTGTGATTGTAACAACAAATTAGATGATAACTAAAGAAAAGTTCCACAGTAATTCTAACTTTCACATTGACGTTTTATCCCTATTTATATGGTTTCTTTATTGGACCTAAAAAGCTGTCTAATTTTTTTTTAATATTGCAGCCTTTGATCATTTAAAACATCAAATAAATTCTATGATCAATTTTTTTTTACTCATATGCTTGGTTCTTTTTATTCACACACCTTATTTGGCTCAATGGTATAATGAATATTTCCATCAATGTATTACGTATCAAAATTCTTGTATTCTCTCAATAGTTATATTATTGTTTTTTTATTAGACCCAAGGCATTTGGAATAAGGTGTCCCTATTTTGTTGAGGTTGCATGCTCTGGGTATGAAATTCATTGTTGCTGAAGAAACAGGTTTGTAATCTGTGATATTTTTTTAAACTATTTCTGGAACAAACTATTTTTTGATTAGTTTTTCAATAAAATTAGTTTCTACCAATTAACTTGATCTAAGTTGACTGTCCAGTTACAATTTCATCATCAGCCGGCAATTCACTGTAATTAAATGGACATCATCAGTTCGCTTTTGACTGTACAGTAGTTCGAACAAAAGTTGAACCATCAAACCGTTCTTAGAATTACTTGCATGTTATGTTTCCAAAACTAGCTTATCTGGTTATGCACTAAATCTCAATCATCGGCCTCATATGTCAGCATAACAAAACCCAACAACAAGCATACACTGTTTTAGAAATGAGAGTAGGTTCATAATTAAATTTACATAAAGAAGGGAAAAAAAACCATTGCTATTTGTTGCTGCAAAGCAGCAAGTGGAAATTTTGTAAGGGATTTAGTCTAACATGATGAATTTTATTATGTGACACTAAAAAAAAAACAGTGCATTTTTTTATTTCATATATTGATTTTAACAGTCTTCATCACTTCCAAGAGGCTCCTTTTTATTTTCAACATGCTCCGTTGTCTTGAGAAATCAAAGCATTGGCATGTCTTGTACTGCGCTGTTTATATGTCATCATAAAATCTGTAATTTGCATATGCACACCTGTGTTTGTTTAATTCTGAACCTAGGTTTATTTCATGCTCCCATTAGATTTGCTAGTCAATATATGGTGTTTTCCTAGTTGATTTGTGGTGTTTTACATTATGATTATTTAGTGTGAATGTCTTAAATTATCATTTAGATTTGAGGTGTTTTCTAGTTGATTATGATTATTCCCTGAATGATCTATATTGGACTGCAAGAATGATTTTAGTATGAACAAGCAACTGTTCGTTTAAATAAATCACACTGGTTAATATTACCAACTAGTTAATTTATTTTTTGTCTTGTAATTGTAGAATCCGGAATCATTTCCCAGCTGAGAGGGGAAGACTTGCATATGATTTAGAGGAAAGAGAACTAAAACTGGTTCGCCCTACCATCTAAAGTGAGTTTGAATTATAGGCTAATGCTGCTGACATATCTGAAATTGTAAAATGTTCGCTAGCCTAATCAATTACAGATGTAATATATTATCTATACTGAACACCAAAATTAATTTCGTGTCTTGATTACTAGTAGTCTAACATTTGTCTACCCACATGCTAAATTAGTGTTTTGTCTACACACATGCTAAATTAGTATTTGACACATACAGTAATGAATCTGGTTATGCACAGGGTATCAAATTGGGATTGTATGGCCAATATGCATAATAGACATGATAATCTCACCATACTATTGAAAAAAAATGAGGGAAAGAAGTTTTTATCTATATCATTTGCAAAACTGATTCACATCTTCCTCTTTAAAAATAATAGTAATCAGTTTGTACTTGTTTATAGTTTAATTAATGCAGTCGCATCCAAAAGAAAGATACTTTAAATATTGATAATTGTTTGACTGGTGGAATTCACAGTCCTTAAGCACACCATATTCAAATCAATTTTGATGAGTATTGCTGTTTCCTTGTACCAAAAAACCTGTAAAAAAATCAGTTTTGCTAGTAATATTGATAATTTGTTTCCCAAAGGATTCATCTTTCAAATGTATCTTACATTTAGCGTTAAATCCTTTAAGCCAGCACAAAGAACTGCACTAATGAATCGTATAACTGTTCCTAGTATATATATATATATATGTGTGTGTGTGTGTGTGTGTGTGTGTATAACTCACTCACACTTATATGCAGAATGCAGGAACAATGTCTTTTTTATATCCAATCTGCTAGTAAAAAGAAATTTATTGAAAATAAAAGAGATGAAATAAACAAACCGATATGTACAGGAGTGAGGATATTTGATGGAACAAGAAGATCATTGTCCATTCAAGAGAGAAGCAGCAAATCACATATAGGTTACTCTTTTAGTTATATCACTTTAGTGCTTTACATTTTGAATGACATTGTGTTATCTGGGGGAAATTGGTATATTACTTAAGTAATGTTTCTCAGAAATTAGCATGTGCAGCAGAATCTAAAGTCCCCAAATTTAGAATCAGTGCACTTACTAGTAAGCCTAAAATCACATTGTTATTAACATAAGAATTGTTATTCTATAAAAAAATAGCATAATCGCATTCTAAATTCATACCCTTTGTGGAGGTAAGCACCCATAGACTTCCTATTATCTCCATTTGTATGCTGATTAGTCTAATGAGGATACATCATGATATTTCTTTAAATTTGATAATTACGCAGTATGTACGCATCCGGGCCTCCTTTTGTTTTTCTTCAACATTCTTACTAACCTTAGCCGCAATCTCTAAACGTGTGACGCTGTTTAGATTTTAGGAGCCTCTTTTGAAGTGCACATATTTTCCAAACGACTGGTCTGGTCCCAAGGCAAGGCGTGCAAGACAGTGATGTAAGGAAAGTGATATGGCAAGGGCAACTGTTGGCGGTGGTGATATTTTTCGTGTATTATGAAGGTTTTTTTTTGATATATTGATAATTTTAATTGAGTATTTGATTTGGTGGTTGTTGTATCGTTTGTTCAATAAGACAATATTAGTTCAAGTATCTACAAAGTGCCTTCTTTTTCATTGATCAGATCTGGGGCCGCTAGGATGTGAATACTTTGTTGGGACAAAAGACAATCCCAACATAATACAATGCAATAAGGCATAATTTCATAATCATTTTTCATGGACTATTGTCCTTAACATGTGTGTATTGATAACAATTTTCTAGATTCAACATGTATAAACAGCGACTTCACCTTTCTATATTTATCCTTTTTGAGTATTATTCTTCTATATCGACAAGTTGGTCTATTTCATTTGATGCTATCACACAATTTTCTTTGTCTTTTTTCTCTCCTTCGTCTTCTATTCCAGCAATGCCATCATATTCTTCTCTGTCTTCTTCTACTTGTACATGAACATGCTTTTCTTGCCCTTCAAATTCAAATATATCATCGGTTCTGTCTAAAACCTCTGATGCTTAATTTTTTAACCAGAGCATCTTCTTCTTTGCTGAGTTTGCCACCTCACCAGGATGAGTCACCATCAGTGCATTACATGCCACACCTTCCATAACAACAACCACCACGATCACCATTCTATGACTCTAGCAATCAAATAACCTTCTCAGGTTACGGCCCACAGTCCGACTTGCTGCATATCCTTATAACGGTGGCTCCTATTCACACTACAGTAAGCAGCAGTTGCCATTCCCAAACTCTCCTCCATTGCCTAGGACTAGCAGCAGCAACACTGCTGGTGGTAACTACTCTAGACTGCCAACTGCTAAAATATTACCATATGTGCAGGATCAATTGGATCGCGCTCTAGTTCTGGATTAAAGTTCCAGTAGATAACATGGTGGAGAAAATGGCGACAATGGGGTTCTCAAAGAAGCAGGTGAGAGCGGCAGTTACGAAACTGACTGTGAATGGACAGTTGATCGATTTGAATATGGTGCTTGCCATTACGATGAATGTTTAATATTATAATTATTTACTTATTTGTTTATGATGATTTTTTTTGGGTTCCCAGGCAAACATGGCCATGAATGTGAAAAATTATGCAATCATTATGCCTAATGCAAGTTTAGAGGAAAATTGAATATCGCTGGCTACTGCTGGTTCAGGTAATGTGGGATTTTTTTTATTTTTATTTGTTACAATGTATAATTTGAACATAAAAATGTGCAGTTTAGTTTTTTTGTTAAATCACATCAATGCAAATTTGGTGAGAGGAGGTTTTTAGGTCGATACTTTGTGTTAAAATATTTAAAACCAAGGATGAAGCTGTAGAGCTGCAAATGATAACCAGTAAGCTTATTACCCTTTATTAGTAAGTTATTGTAATTTTAATGGTATAAACTCCTTAATATTTAAATTCTTGTCTTCATATGGCTTAGATGGTGTTGTGATATCAAATGATAAGGAGCGATGTAAGCGTATAACTGAGGTTTGTAATTACCTTTTAATGCAAAAAGGGCATTACTGCATAAATTGGTAAATAATACGTTAGCAGTAATTTCAGTTTATGACAAAATTATGTTTTATTTACTTGATGAATTTTTTTGTCTTGTAACACCGAATTGAATACGGGATGATTATGCTGTGAGATGCTTTCATAATTATGAATTAACAAGTTTAAGTGATTTTAAATTCAACTTAAAGTGGTAATTATGTTGGTGCTGCTGCCTGCTGCTTACAAAAATCACACTCTAATGATTTGTTAAAATGACAAATCTAATTTATACCTAATTAGTATGAAAATAGGGAAGAATCTATTACAAAAAGTGAAGGTAAAGTGTAATACTAAAGTGTAGAGAAAGTAAAGCACACAGAAATGTATGTGGTTCATATTTCAAAAAATCCTATGTTCATGTGATAAATCTTTACTAACGATTTTCCTATGTTAATATCACATCGATCAGTAATTCCCTAATTTGACATTAGTCCCCGACCATTAGATCTTTCCATATGCCACTAATCATGCAGGTCGATGATTTGTGCATAAAGTGATAGTATGGATGATCGTAAGGACAAATTCATTAGGTTGGAACATTTGACTAAAGGTGGGAATTTTTAATTTGAAGTTCGACAGAAAATTTGTGCTGTGACATTTATTTTATGTCCTAGTCATTTTTTTCTTCTCTTTTAGGTTCCTTTTACTTTGAAAATATATGATATAACAATTACTAACACCTTCTCCTTTAGTTTGACATTAGCAGGACCACAATTGTTGATGACTAAAAGAAAATATCAAAAGCAAAGCAAGATTAAATCTACCATTTGTCCAATTTGCAAGTAACTTGCTGATGCGGAATTGTACATATTAACATGGAAAAGTTGGTTAAACAATGTATGAAATATTAAGTTTGAGCATGTGAAGAGCTGTTGGAATGATGCGTACGTAGTATTAAGTTTTGGTATATGAAAAGTTATTTGAATGATATGTATGAAATATTGTGTTATAATTTATTGTTTGAAAAATATGTTGTGTGCGCATATATATATATATATATATATATATATATATATATGTATGTATATAGTGTATGTATATGAAAAATGCTGAAATGATAATAAATAAAATATATAAATTAATATTACAGGCAATAGCGTTTTATAAACGCTATTGATTATAAAACGCTATAGAAACACACAATGGGAGCGCTACAGTATAACTAAATAAACGCTATATGAACATAGATAAAACGCAATAGTAAGTATCTGATGGTATATTCTATAACGTTTTCTGTTGGATAGCAAATATAAAACGCTATAGAAAGTAAGTATCTGATAGTATATTATATAGCGTTTTTGTTGGATAGCAAACATAAAACGCTATAAAAAAAATACTTTTCATAGCGTTTTTGTTTATGCTATTCAAAGTTGAAGGTCTAGCATAGCATGTCGTTACATGGCGTTCTCTGAAAACGCTATACTAGGATACAATAGCGTTTTTCAAACGCTATGAAAAGCCCATATTGTTGTAGTGCGTTATAGTAAAAACTTGCAATGCGTTGTAATATTCCCCTTATAACAAATCTCGACATAACAGTCACGCTTAAACCTAGTTAACAACGTTATTTTATCGTTATCGTTTATTTATTAAATCAACATAACGTTGAATTTCCATTCAACATGGTTCAAACAGTGCATATATAAAACAAGCAGTACATATAAATATTGAGGAATCCGGTTAGGTTCCTCCAACCGGTTTCCTGCAGCCACCAATGTTAGTCAACACAATTAACACTAATTTCATACTAGGGAAAAATTTAATCGATGGAACTAGTATCCAACCAATGATGTTTATATATACGACGATATTCAAACAATTTAATTATAATTTACCTAATCAATCATCACATAACATTCAACCATTATTATAAAATATAATTATAATATTTTAAAATAAAGCAGAGCCGGTGAATTTACTCACTTTGCGCATTAACCGTTAAATAACGATTTGCGTCAGTTGATTAAACCGAGCGTTCAATTCTACCATAATTCATGATGAGCCGCAGATCGCTTCCACTAGCTTTGTTGCATAACGCACGTCTATACCGACTCAACGCATCGACACCATCCAATTTCTTCTGTTTAAGTCGGTCAACGGATTCAACCGCATTATCACACTGTATATTCTCCACCTTCCACAATGAGATCTCACTTCAGTTTCATAGCTTGCGGGTGTACTACCCTACATGCGTTTGAACATATGCAATTAGTCCACCATTTTCATTTACTTAGGCCATCCCTTTTGAAAAGAACGCATGCAATCCTCTGTTGGTATTAAAACATTCACCTTCCATTTGAAAACACCTCCCCATTTAGTTATCACAAGCTCATGAAGCCTTCCAAAGCCATGCACGTGACCTCTCCAAGGTCAGTGCTCCTCTAACATGCAAATATACTTATCACTTCTTTCCTATATTTTCCATGCACCACCCTCCTGTACATAACGCCCCATATTTCATTCCATTTCTTCACAACATGACTCCCTGAAACCGTAACCAGAAACCTCAGCAGATCCTCCTCCAAAGTACTACACAGTACACGCCTTCACTTAGCATAGTACCTACCTTTCCCTCATGTCCCAACTTTCCCTTTTCGTTCCTCCTGCTCACGGTTTGCCTCTCCCCCCCAAAACAGTACATTTCCGTGCTGACAGTCCAATTTATATTAAATCATGCTTGATCCTACCAACAGACACCCAACACCAGTATTTTCTCCGCCAACATTTAAGACCATCATCCCTTTTTCAATGTTGCATGCGCAGGTTTTCAAACACGCCTTCATCAACTTTGAACCCAATGCAAGTTCGCGTCCTTCCTTGAACCCGTTAAAACGCAACACCTCATTCACCAACCACTAAACCCAAGAAAATGCCAAACCTCCCCTTGCAACTAGCCTCATCTTGTACTACTCCTTCATCGCAACTCCCCACCAGAAATGAAATGTCGAACTCGACAAGGAACGAACTTACGTGAAGCTTGCTTTAGTGAGCCCAACAATATTTGTTTTAGAACTTACAATTAAAAGAGAACTTGAATTTATTTTGATTCGTATTTTCGCCATTCCAAATGTTTTTAAATGAGTTCCTGAAGCAAAGGAAGGATGAGGCCATGTATTTATAAGCGAGAGCTTCATGTGTCTTCCATCTGAAGTTTCATAGTTTGATTCACCTTTAAGTAATGGCGTCATGGTAAAAATGATAAAAGACATGGTAGGTTTTAGGATATAGGTACTGTGCGTGATGCATGAGTATGGTCTTTACCCTTTCTTAGTTGGTAAGGAACAAACATATATTTATATGTTTGTACTTTCTTATTAGTTTTAGAGTAGGCCATGATATGAAGTTACTTAGCTGGGTGATTTCATCATACATAGCTTATTAAATTACTTAGGAAAAGGTATGGGTTTGTGACGTGAAGGCATGTATGTCTGCATTGTAGGAGTATGGTTCATTAAATGGAACGTGATGTTTGCCGTACTTTTCCAGCAAATGTTTATATACTAAGAGATTTGCTTTCACTTCATTAAATCCTGCCATGTATTTTCATTTCATTAGGTTGTTGTTCCTACTCCCTTAGGTCCGCCAACGTCATGTGCATTTGCTTCGCTGGTAAGTAATATAATAGCATAGGTCTAAGTATACTGCTTGTTGATTTGAAGTTTATACACGACATATATTACACAACATTTCGCTTAATTACGTACCGCTATGGACAAAAAAAATACCATCGTGTCCAGCGTGGTGTCATGATCCCAAAAATATAAACTTATTGGTAGGTTAACTCATATTGTGAAACCCCAAGATATAGATATAGGGTGCAAAATACTCCAAATAAAAAGTTTCTTATTTAATTAATTAAAAATTACAGTAAACTTTTAAAAATTAAGTTATCACTACGTCTCAAAAGAATCTTTTCTAAATTCGAATCCGATATTTAAATATATTCAAATAACCGTTATGGCCAAAAACCAATATACTACTGCTTATCTGAATATTTAATTTGGACATAACTTACAATATATAATCCGAAATTTCAATTTTTAACTTCCATTAGAAAAATATAGTTCAACAGATTCCAACATTTCTTATTTCGAGTCCTGTATACTCAGTTGAAGTTCAGAACGTTAAATTACGAACTACAGCGTCGTTATGAGCTCGATTATATTTAATATATATTTTTATACGCTCAACTTCGTTTTAATTGATATATAAATCCTCTTATATTTCGAATTTGATATTTAAACTGATTTAAATATTCAAGTTCAAACCGATAAAAATGCGGGACGTTACACACCCCTTGAGGGTAGAGTAACTAATCTTTGAGCTTAAGACCTTGATATTTAGGAAACGGTGAACTAACTCAAGCTTGTAGGAACAAAATAATGTCATTTTTCCTTTTAGTTCCATCTCCATAAACCTATCTCTGGTGTTGACCAAAAATATCGTTAACATTTCGGCGCTAGAGGGTGGTGTCGAACCTCTGACCTTGTGGTTAACCTAATCCCGTATCTAACCGTGTTGTTCCATCCTGGATTGGACTAAGCTTTGAAGAAGAAGATCCCATGAATAGAAGGTCTCTACGAGTAAATACTGAGTGTCCCATGGTTACATCAAGTGTTAATGAACCATGGACTATCGAATGGCAAAGGAACAAACTGAAAGCCTTGCATATCCAAAATAAGTAAAGCCTTAAGATCCTAACCATTGGAGCATCAACCCTTTCCATTTAGGACCAACTCCAATTTTTCCCTAGGAGAGTCTACGTCAAAGGAGTGCAATTCATTTATCCATATAAAGAAATTCATTCAAGCACAAATCGAGGGAACGATATTTGGGCAAAGAGTTGAGAAAGAGTTCCATCACCTCACCCCAGGAGAGTTTAAGAAGGTTACACCTCTATCTCAAGACATAGCTAAAAGGAAATTTAAAGAGAACGAAAAGACAACGGAATTAGGTAACAAAAGATTTAAGTCCCAATGTCGAAAGAAAGCCTTTGAATCAAGATTTCTAAAAGGATGTGAGCTTACTACATCGATTGAGAATATCTACTTCCTTACTAAGCATGAGTTAGATTTTTGGCCATCATTAAAGAAGAAACCCAAGAACGAAGCCTAGCTAGGAGGGCTTTATTGCTACTATCGTATAATGAATGGGCATGAAACCAATCATTACAGAGTCTAAGAAGAAATGATCATCAACTTTTTCAGTCAAAGAAAACTACACCGATATGTAAAGAAGACATACTCAACTACAACAACAAATTCTTTGAGTAATGAATGCCTACATTACTAAGGGTACGTAAACCCTCTCAAAATTTGGAATAACTCGAAAAGGGACAAATTGCAAATGGATAAAAAAAAAACTTGTCATCGCCAAGAGGGTCGGGGCAAGGCATCCCTCAAAGAGAGGTGATGTGTATGTCTTTATCCGTGCCCAAGTTGGGAAGGGCCAGGTTAAAGCATCAAAAGCTTTAGCCTCCGATCCACACTAGAAAATGGTCGGGATGGAGCATCAATTTATCACGCCCTACCTCTGCTCGCAGAAGAGTACACCATGCCTCTGCTATGAATGAAGCGTGTCCTACCTATGCTCGTAGAAGAGCACGTCCTACCTCTTCTTATGTTCCGTGTTACTCATAGAAGGAAACACCAACCCTTATCATTGCCTAAGATTACCAGGATAAGGCACACTTTGGAGGGATTGGAGTGTAAGCCTCTATCATCGCTATGATGGCTAGGGTAGAGCATCAAAAGAGTAAGCCTTAGTTCCGCATCTACGATGGACAGGTTCAAGCATCTAAGCCCTTATCATCGCCTATGATGGTTGGGGTAAGGCGCCTCCTAGAGGGAGGTCAGGTAAGTCCTTGGGCTCTGCTTGAGAATAAGCTAGCCAAGCGCACCAGATGCACATGCCCAGAGAGTGGCCAATGAAGCACGTACGTCCTCTGCTTTGATAATCAAAAGCCATGTGAGTGGCTCACAAAGTACGTACATCCTTTGCTTCATAAATCAAACCCAAACGGGGTAACAAAACTAATTTCCAGAAGCAGATTTCTAGTCTTCTATTCTTAATACCTGAATCTAGGTCATTCCGGGATTTCTATTATCACCAGAAGAAATTTTCTGGTCTTTTGACAAATACCTGAATCAGGGTTGGTTTGGGACATCTATTAACTGCCAAGAAATGAACTTCTGGCCTTCAGTCAAATATCTTAGCCCGGAGCAGGGTTCAAAGCTTCTTATTGTTACCAGAAGAAGTATTCTAGACATCTTATCTTAATAGCCTAATCTGGGTTACGAGGGCTTCAGTTTTTGCTCCTGGAAAAAGGCTTACAAACCAGGATACAGTTGGGAATCCTAAATCTGCTATCTGAAAGCTTCAAACGAAGATAGTAATCTTGCATCTTGCTCATGGAGATTTTCTAAACTTATTGCATACAAATTGCTATTATCTACGTGAGATACTAGCAAAAATCACATATCAGGTAATGCACACACAATTTACAAAATTATTTACAAAGACTATTTCATGGATTATCCGAATACGTAAATATAAACATTATAATTAAACATACGATCAAGTATCTTGCTCTTCTTTATCCTCAGGTAAAAGGGGATTATTATCATGATGAATAGCGATGCTTAGAAGCTCGTTAAGATTGCGAAACTTTTTACTAATATCATTAAGGTTGTCTGAAGGTTTGATTTGAAGTTTCAAAGCACTATCACAAGCTCTACACATAGCCCTTAGAGACTTATTATCTTATTCTAAATCGGAGTTCCTCACGCATAAATCATGTCTTTCCCCTTGTAAATGCCCAATCTAAGAAACGTAAATGATCGATGTGACGAAGAATATCCTCTTTAGGCTTTGTATCATAAATACCTTTCATCTCAGCTATCACTCTAATACACCACTCGGAGATGAAAGATGCATCTAACTCCTGAGGGGGTTCTTCAAATAGAAACACTTTTGAGAAGTTGAAGCCTTGTACTCAGCCACAATTTTAGAAGACTTAGACATTGTTATGATAGGAATGTTTTTGAGGGAATATTCCCACGTCTTACAACTTGCATTAGAATTATCTAATTCAATTTCCAAGTTAGCTACTCGATGACACAATCCTCTTCGCTCATCCTCAAAATCAATAGATGGTTTCGTATTTATATGTTTCTTTGATAAATCTACTCTTTTCCACTCACCAACCTTTCAAAGTATCCACCTTTTCATTCAAATGCTTGATCGTCAAGTTTTGATGTAGAATCACTCTCTCTCCTAGGAGGCAGAAGATCCCTCTTTAAGCATGCCACTTTTCTCTACCTTTATTAATACTTCATCCCTGGTTGGGGAAATTTCATGTTGATCTACCTATTCATAAAGATAAGAAGTAGTTACGCATAAGTTTTTTTCTCACAAAAGCAAACAGAAAATGGTATTACATTTCTCAAGAAAAGTCTTACATGAACTTTACTCAAAACCAGTTTTTAATTGTTTTGATAGACATATGAACCAAAAAGAGTTACAAGGATTTATACTTACTTATCAGTACTGTTACTACCAAAATTAACTCCGAGACTAGCTGACAATGAAGGGGTGTCAGAAGAACATTAGCACATGAAAGTCTTCCGAAAGCAGGAAGTCGAATAATATGTAGAACCACAAATCGGAAAGAGTGATCAGAAAGAAGAAAAAGCCAGCACCCTCCCGGAGGGAAGGTGCCTAAAGTCTATAGAATATCGACAAGGTACGTTGGGTCCATCCGACATGACCTATCCGGCAAGAAGACCCATGACAAAAGGCCATCTAAGTCAGACACTAAGAAAGAAGAAGACATGAGCTCCACTCCTCAAAACCCGAAGGGGTTATCAGTGTTAACCGGCTCAACACCGATACGCCAGAAGGCATCGAAGGCACCAGACAAGAAGCACGCAAGGATCGCCCGATTCCTACTTCCGAAAACAACTGTCGCACAGGTATCGAAAGGCCGTGCTAAGAGACAATAGAAACATCACCGGAAGCCACCTTCTGGAAAACCAGACTGACCCAAAAGCTCCATCGGAAGGCTAACCAGGACCCAAACGGGGATACAAGCTACCCGTACTAATCGACCTAGTACAGGAACCAACAACGGTTTCGAACCGGCAGCTCTCTACATACATCACGAGGGAAAGATCCTCTAAGTATCCGCCAGAAAGCCGAAATCCTACATCCAGAAGCTTACGTCCGGAAGCCTACATCCACGAGCTACTACCAGGAGTTCAAATGTTGTTCGAAAGCCACCTCATTGACAAGCCCATAGCTATCTCAAAGGAGCCCGATTGACCGGGACTCTCACTTTGAAGACTATAATTAACACTACAAGGACAGTTGGAAGCTAAACATTCGAGACCAAGGAAAAAGCGGCCGATAAAGGCCCATGCGGGCCCAATAACCTAACAGCAGAAGGGGCTACAAATCCTCTATAAATAAGACCCCAGGGGTCACTTTGAAGAGGGGAATTTTCGGATTCTTAAACTTTCTACTCAGGAGAAAAAACCTATTTCTTGAGCAAACGGGAGACTCTGAATCAAATTCTTGTATTCTTCTTCTATATTCCCTTGCACTAAGATAGTTCTATAAAAAAATTCGATCTTGTTCCTGTATTCAAAGTGAAAAGATTAATAAAGAGCAAACCTACATCTATGGTGTATTCTGTGAATTTATCATGATTTTTCTTAATTGCTACTATTACAATTTACTATTGGCTTCCTATGTATGCATGGACTTTTATCCAAATCTCTACCGATGATCGGAAGAAACATATCGTTCTATCGACGTACATCCTTCTAGTAAGCTTAGGTCCCATCTACGGGTCTTGATTCCTCTGTGAGATTGGTCCGGATGCTCAAAGACATTGACCTGACTCAAATTCGTGAAGAGTAAACAACCTATCTCTCCCTTAGATCCATTTCCAGAAACCTGTTCTCCGACGTTGATGAAAAATATCAGTAACATTTTGGCGCTAAAAGTAGCGCTTGAACCTCCGATCCTATGGTTAACCCTACCACATATCTTATTGCATTGTTCCATCCTGGATTGGACTAAAGCTTTGGAGAAACAAATTTATGAGTAAGAGGCCTCAGCAAAAGCCTTCAGGATCTCAAATGGATAGGTTGAAAATCACTGATCCTGAAGTAATAGGAAAGCAAAGATTAAGAGCAGAAGCCCTGCGGGGAATAAAGCGGAAAAGAAATATGGAACCACACGCTTGCAACACTTGGGATAATAGCCTTTCCCACGTAGGACAAACATTAACACCCCCTCCAAGTGGTTCTACATCAGAGGATACTAGCGTTTTCTCTCTCCTAGAGAAAGCTCTCTACAAGAATATTAGAAGAACAACATTTGAGCAAGAAACAAAATAATTTTGACCACTTCACCCACAAATGGTCCGAAGAGATAACATCCCAATATAAATGTGCTCTGGGAAGCAGGAACAGAGATTTAGGAAAGACATCGGGCTTGGGCCACAAGAGGCTTAGCTCTCAGCGACAAGAGAAGAAGTTAACAACAAGGCTACTTAGGGAATATTATTTTACTACCTCGATGGAGAATATCTATTTCCTAACCAAACATGAACTCAACTATTGGACATCTGTGAAGAAAAAGCCCAAATACGAAAGGAGGATGGGAGGACCCTATTGTCATTACCACATGAGAAATGGACATGACACCAATCGCTGCAGAATCCTTGAGGAAAGAATCATCAAAATCGCCAGTCAAGGCCAATTATGAGAATTTATAATAAGACCAGTTTAGGTTCAATAAGAATCCTTAGGAAAAGGATTTTCAAAAACGACTAGGGTTATGGAAAACCCTCCATTCAAATCTTAAAGAAACCCAACAGGGGTCAAGCTGAAAAAGGATCAAATTGGCATCCCTCGAAGGGGGATGTATGTTAGTCTTTCTCCATGCCCAAATCAGAGGGGGCTAGGTTAAAGCATCAAAATCACAAGCCTCCATTTTACACCAAAAATGGTCGTGGTGGTGCATCTAACATTATCACGATCTACCTCTGCTCGTAGAAGAGTATGCCCTGCCTCTTCTGGAACTAAGCACGTCCTATCTCTGCTCGCAGAAGAGCACGTCCTACCTCTGCTTATGTTCCGCGCTACCCGCAGAAGGGAATGCCAACCGCTATCACCACCTACGATAGTCAGGATAGGGCACCCCTTGGAGGGGGTGGCTTGTAAGTCTCTATCAGTACCTATGATGGTCATTATAGAGCGTCAAAAGAGTAAACCTTAGTTCTGTTCCTACAATGGCCCCGTATAAGGTTCTAAGACCTTATCGAAACCTATGATGGTCGGGATAAGGCGCCTCCTAGAGGGAGGATGGGTAAGTCCTTGGGACCTGCTTGTGGATAAGCTAGCCAAGCGCACCAAACGCACAGGCCCAGAGAGTGGCCAACAAAGCACATACATCCTCTGCTTTAACACCGAAAGCCCATGGAGTGGCTTAGGAAGCACATACAACCTCTGCTTCACAAATCAAATACCGGAAGGGGCCCCTTCCGGTCTTCCATCTATTGATACCCGAATCTGGGTCGATTCAGCTCCTCACAATACTGGAAGGGGTTTCTGGTCTTTAATCCAAAAATACTGGATGAGGTTCCGGTCTTCCATCTATTTAATACTGGAAGGAGATTCCCAGACTTCAGTCTTTAATTACCCAAATGAAAAGTTGGTTTGGGACTTCTATTTAATACCAGAAGGGGATTCCCGGTCTTCAGTCTTAAATTACCCGAATAAAAAGTGGTCCGAGACTTCTGTTTAACATCGAAAGGGGTTTCTTGGTCTTTAATTTTTAGCCGCCCGAACAAGGTTTGTCTCGGGATTTCTATCCAATGCCGAAAGAGGAGTTCCGGTCATCAATCCTTAAATCTCCCGAACAAAGAACGGTTCGAGACTTCTACTAATGCTGAAAGGAAGTCTCTGGTTTACAGTCTTTAATACCCGAATTTGGGTTGATTCAGTTCCTCACAAATATTGGAAAAACACCTGCCTCATCTCAATGCTAAGCCCAGGTGCCAGTAGTAACCGATTGTGTGGTTTCAGTTTCATCACAACATCCAGATATGGACTGGTTCAAGTTTTCAGAGTTGAACGAGAAAAAATTAGTCAGACCTCTACCCAACTCTAATCTGGTTTGGAGGCATATTTCCACCAGTATTAGGTGCGAACCAGTGACCCTCTCGCTTTCTTAGGAAAGTATTTTTAATTTATGCATACATCAGTCGGGTATATCGAATTTTTTCACTAATACACGAAACAAAAACGAAACACTATAGGCGTTTCATATCTAATGCACCATAATACTAATAACCCTACTGAGAACATAGGAGCTCTACTAAAATCTATAGGGTAAATCCTTAACAAGGTGTGCCGGAGGCATGCACCTTTTCATGGCGTAACCATAGCTAAAGGAAAATGTTTACGCTTAAAAACACAGTTGTGTGTTAAGTAATACTTCTATTTCATAACACCGTCACTATGGAATATTATATTTGACTGACAAAATGTCGAATACTTCATATCTTGTATAATCATTTACAAGGGAATTTGTAAGACAAAAACATATTTATCGTAAAAACCTTTCATGTTGGCATTAACATGTCTATGCCACCTAGCGGCAAGAGAATGATCCATCCCAAGGGGAAAGTTCCTCATCTCAAGCCCATAAGATTTGCTCAACCTGGCGACGCCCAGTTGTGGAATCTCAGACATAGTCCTGCCAGGTGATCTTAGAACATAAACATGTATTTTAACCTAATTTCCATGTTTTAAACATAAACAACCCGTAAGCAGATGGGCGACATAAAATTTTGTAATCCCATTAGGCAACGATCTTGATTGCAAAGATCGATGCCAATGGATTAAATTACCCCCTATTATGAATTATCTGTCTATACGCATCTTGTTTCTAAGAACCCCGATAATGAACAGGAAGGGGGTACGACTTATTAGAGGTTGCCATTAGTCGTCGTTCCAAACAATCATAGTGAGTATAACCTTGTATTGGGACCATCAATCCCTAATTCAGAGCATAATTCAAATCAATGATCGGGATTGGGGTTTGAGCTGGTAAACTTACTACTAGTTAGATCTGAGATCCTAGGAAATAGTGCAAATAATTTCGATGAACAGTAACCTTGCTTGAGTAAAATGCTATGCAGGAAAAGAGAGAAAAGTAGAAGAAGATCCCCTTTTTTGGGAAAGGGAGACTTGCTTTCCCTCTCTGTCGTACACCTAAAATCGGATTGACGAACAGGATTCATCCTAAGAAAGCAAAAAATATTGGCCAAAAATGACGTCCGCTTCATCTTCATCTTCCATGTTCTTTAATGGCGTCAGAGAATTTGTCCGGTCTGCCTCAAACTTTATACAAACTAATTTGAAACTTCTACGTGCAAATAAAGCCATCGATAATTCTCACGTGCCTCCGTTAAAAGAATTGTAACAACCCTATTGTTAATTACCTAGTTAATTGAGTTTAGTTAGGGATAGATAATTTTAATTGTGATTTGTGAAAAAAAAAATATTTAACTAAAAAGGACTAGAGTATATCTTGGGTTTGTTTATAAAAATTTCTATGTGAAATCCAATTGGAGAGTAGAGTTTTAAAGTGTAAGAAAATAAATAGAAAGAACATCAACTCATTTAACTAAAACTCGGGCTTGGGCCTAATTAAAACTCGACCCAGTAGTGCAAATAAGGGAAAGTTACTCTACTTAACTTATTTTTGAATGAACCGCACGTCCATTTTGTTCCAACCAACAAACAATAAGAAGTCTCTCAAAAACTAAGAAAAACCCTAGCTTCACAAATCCTCAATTTCATGTCTTGAATGAAAGGGCTTTTGGTTAGATCTTTCAGGAATCAAAAAAATGTAAGCTCCTATACCTTTAGTGAACCAATTAGGCTTGTAATTTCAGATTTTATCTTTGATTATATGATTTCAAACATGATAGGTAATGATATTTCTTGTTATACTTGTGTTTTGATAGATCTGAAAATTTAAAACCTCTTTAGTAGAAAATTCGAATTTTATTCATATGGAGTTGAAAAATTCCCAAATTTTACGATGATCTTTCTGACATATTGCAGCAACTCTCTACCAATTTTCATGGATTTTTATTAAGGTTTGATATGTTAAACATGGTGATTTTCGAGTAACTTTTCTATAAAATCTGGACAGAAAAACGTAGGTTGATTTAAAAATCATAACTAATTGTCGAAAATTCATAAAATCGTGAAATTTGGTTAAGTCATTCCCAACACATCTGATCATCTTCAATAAAAATTTCACTGAAAACTATTAATGTTTGTTATGTTAAATGTACTCTGCTCCAGAGATAAAAATCTGGACTGTTTTTGGTTACTTCACTTGAGGTTAATATTTCTAGCTATGAAGCTCTTTGGATTATATGGTGAGTTGTTCGGCTCACACCTGCTATCTCTAAATAGTTTTCTACATGCTACAAATTTTATCTTAGATATGGTTGGTTTATAATTGATTGGGTTGCAATATGATTTTGTATGCAAGTGGTTGTTTGATTTTGTGTGCTGGAAATTTTGGTGATAATATCACTGTTGTAAAACAGTGATAACTTGTAGTTAAAATATCCAAATTAACTCAATCTTTTTGCAGTTGAAAGATATTTCAATTTGCTACAACTTTCATTTATGGTGCCTCTTGTGATTTTGGAGTTTAGATGGCGAAAAACTCTTTTGTTTGTCGTTGGTCTGTCATTGAGAAATTTTGTCAATACTTAAACATAGAAAATTGTTTTGGTCATAACTTTTGAGTCGCTTATCGAAATTGAATAATTTTTTATGTTTTGGAAAGCTAAGAGTTTTTACTATAATGGTTGGATTAAATTTTGTTAAATTATATGACTAAAAAAACTGAAATTGCAATTTAAAACTAAGAGCTTTAATATGAACTTTTGGAAATAATAAAATATTTTTGTGAACAACTAAGTGTTTTAAACAATGGAATTCAAAAGAGATAATAGTTTTGATAATCTTAATTCTATAGTCTGCAATGAGCAAATTTTCGACTTAATGTTACCGATTATTTTATATGCTCTTGTGAAACATTTTGTCGAAAATGGTATATTCCAATGAATAGAATGTTGAAGTGGAATTTACTAATTCTTGACCGAATACTAGAACCCAACTGAGTAGTATGGGATGCTCGAGTTAGATTCTTGTAATCAATTTTGAGATAGTAATTAACAATTTATAGTTGTATTCTTTTATGGTATGCGATAAGTGGTCTCAAGATGCATACAAGAATATAAATCAGGTTTTCGGGTATATCCATAATAAGTGAAATTTACTAATTCTCAGTAAATACTTGTGTTTCACTAGATGGTATGGGATGTCTATGTTAAACTTTAGTGGTACTGTGGGTGATAGTATTTAGCACTTAAGTGTCCACTTTCTTTTGTTTTGCAGCAGAGGCTGTTAGATCCTTAAGAAGGTTACTTCTGGATTTCTTTCAAACTTGTAAATGTAAAAAGATTGAGAAATTCATTATTTTAAAAGACTGGGCTTTTATACCACTTTTATTAGTAAAGATTTAAATAAAATAATAATTAATATGGAATAGTGATGTCATGGTTGCCATTATCTTTACGATTGTCGAGGTTTTGTTTCTCGGATTATTGAGACCAGATGATTCCTCGATCCCTTAGATCGAGCACGTGAAACTACAATTTACATGATAATATGTTGATGGTTCCTCATAACTCGGCCTCGTTAATGGCGACTGGAGAAAATCTCTCCATCTTTCATCATGCGTGAGTGCTTTCATTCTTTTATCTTCCTCATCTGATTTCTTACTATCGTCTTTACTTCATCAACCTTCAACGTTAATTTCGTTGATATTCCTTTTGACTTCCATCTGTTTTTCATTTGATTTCTTTGTAATCTCATTTTTGGTTCAGATATGTTACTCGCGAATGGACTATTTCCAAAATCTGTCCTATAATGAGATGCAACTACAATTAAATTGCAGAATACTTCAGAAACCTTCAACGAATTCTCGTTGATATTACTTCAGTTTTCCATCCCTTTTTCACACTTACAGTCAGATCCGAAAATTTTAATTTACTCTTTAATCCCTAATTTGAGCTTCGATTTACATTTTTCACGCCAGATTCATTTTGACCAGGTCTATTATTCCTAATTCTACAATCGTGGAAGGCTTATCCCAGAGTTGCCCTAGGCATCTATGCATAGAAGGTGATCCACAGTCGAATTAAATATGGCGAAATGCTGGAGAACAAGACATCCGGAGAATTAGGATCTGACATTGTCGGCGCAAGTGTTAAATCACTTCTGATTCTTCATAACCGTTTCTGCAGTTCTTTTAATGTTTTTGAGATCTAGTATGTTTGGATCTGATAATTAGAACATTTGCGTGTGGGTTTTTGGGATCAGATTTTCTTCGATCTGAAGTCATTTAGGAATAATCGGTTTAATTGGAGATCTGGTATATGGTTTTAGTGAAGCAGTTGTTCTTCATAGTATAATTCTCAGATTGTTCATGGTGGTGAGATGATAAATTCCATAGATTAAACGTTTTATATACTCAGTTATTTTTACTGGATCTATTATAGTAAAGAGGGGACACCGTGTTATGGTGATCTTCTGTCTCTTTACTTCTACAGAAAATTTTCATCCATAGCCTTGTATTCAATTCAATAACCTGACTGTTCGACCGAGGTAATTTTTGGTTCCTAGTTAGCATCAATGGGCAGAGATTGTTTTTATAGTTATTAGGCTTTCCAGTTATGAAATCCACATATTAAGTGCGGAATTGTATATATTTTGGGAATTCATTTGATTGAGCTCATGGAATTTATTACAGAAGGTTGCTTCCGCTCTGTTTTATTTTGAATGTCTTCTATGGAAATTTAGCAAAACATGAAGGAGGTATGGAAGAATGCACATATATGTTCAGATCTGGTAATATGGTTGCCATTACGAAAGTGCTAATGAGAATTGAAGATGGGCTTTCAGAATCAGCCTGTGAAGAACAACGTGCTACCTTTTGATGCTATTTTGATATATATATATATATATATATTATGGGTTAATATTCGGTGAATAAGCGGAGTCTTGGGCTCGCAAGAGGTGCTGAGAGTTTGCATGCTATGGTGGGACAATGGCCATATCTTGGGTCATTTATGTTAGTTAGGTTTCCTTTTACATGTATTTTCTGTTTGTTTTGCTGTTTGGTTTATGTTCTATAGGTTAGTATCTAACCTTTTTCTTTGTACTGTTTTTCTAGTAAATAATAAAGTGAATTAATTTTCAAAAAAAGAAAAAAGTTTATGGTTCCTCAATCCCTTAGATTGAGAAGTGATTCTTTAGTCTCGGTAATCATAGAAATGGATTGTTATTGCTTGTTTTCTTGTGTTCCTCAATCAAGTCGATTGAGTATGAGTTCATCGATCCTAGTGATCGTGTATGAGTTCCTCGATCCTAGTGACCGTGCATGGATTCCCGATCATTGGTATCAGATCACTATGAGGGAAACCACCAGGCCTTGAGACCATCTAGGATTTTAATGTATGTATGTTTGTTTGATATGTTGATTCCTTGTCCTTCCTTAGTTATTTAACTAAGAAGTAGTTCCTTGATCAGGCCGGTCATAAATGAGTTGTGGGCTTGTCATGTATATGATGTGAACTTGTGATAGAGATTAAAACCATTCTTGGAAACCAAGCATACATCATTGTGAAACAATGAATTATAGTTACTATCACTTCATGTTGAGCTAAATCCTATTTATATGTTTATATATATAAGGATATCACTTTTCTAATATATTTAGAGATAGACTGATCCGGATTTTTGTGTTATCGGGTCAGACCGGGATTTTCAGGTTAAAAAGATTTTCTGACTTTTGGACTGGTGAGCTGGCCATGGATAGACATTTTTGAGATCCTTAGTTTATCTTTTATAAGATATCCACCTGAAGTAATATGTGATGTATCTGATAAGATAGTGACGTATTTTGTAATGTGTAAAATGTAAAGTTGGAAGTATATTTGTGGATAAACTCTATGTATGGCATGTTGTATACTTTTCTACCGTGATCTATGATTGTTAGGTGTATGATATATTGTTCTGATTATGTGGAATCGATGTGTTTATTACTTTATGTTAATACTGAACACGTTAAACTCAGATCAGACATTAAGTAAAAAAAGGTATATGTGACGTGTCAGTGTTAGTATAAAGATATATTCACATTCGATCGTCCCTATTGAGCTGTATTCTCCGGATTAGCAGACAACATTACTTATAATGTTCTTTGCTAAACTGGGCATAAGGGGTTGTTACAGTTTGGTATCAGAGCAGCGGTCAGAACAATATTACATATGAAATCGTGGATCCAAGACCTAGTGAGACTTTGCTTTGGAGGGTATGTAGGTGGTTTACATGGACTATCCACATAGAGATAGAAGTATAGAATAGTTTTGGGAATAGGGCATTTATTATTTATTTTACTAAGGTTGACACATTTAATGTAATATTAGAATTGGATGCGCAGGAATAGTATTATGGCTGAAGGAGGACCTAGGATAGATGTGGGAGAAACTAGTGGTCCTAATGTTGGGGGGAGGGTATTTTTAACTCTAGAACAAATAGCTGAAATGATTAGGACAGTACAGACTCAGGCTGTCGGTGCCCAACCCGCTTGATGCGAATTTGCTCGGTTCTGTCAGGATTTTGTGTGGTTAGGAGGAAAACCTTTTATGGGTACTGAGCTAATTAATGTGGTACAAGCATGGATAAAGAGTAGTGAGAAAATATTTACAAGCCTTGGACTTACAAATGAGCAAAAAATTAGATTTGTTTGTAGTCAGTTGCATGGTAAAGCATTAGACTGGTATGATTAAATGGAAGCAAAAGTTGCAGAGACACCACTTTCTTGGGCCAATTCAGACAAAGATTCGAATTGAAGTTTATCCCAGAAGCAGGAAAAGAAGCCATGACGAGACGCTTTATAGATCTTAACCAGGGTCAAATGTCTGTTGCAGAGTATGCAGCTGCTTTTGAGTGATTATCCAAATGTGGTCTTGAATTTATTGATACCCCAAGAAAGAAAAATCGGAAATTTATTCAGGGATTATGCAAACCCTTGAGAAAAGTGTAACACCCCACCTCTGTTAAGGTCACTCACAAAGGGAACGCCTTAACTTCGGTGGAGCATTTTTGGTACAAGATGCAGAAAAATTACAAGACAGACAAATAAAGCAGCGGAAAATAAATAACCTTTATTGATTAAAAACAGCTTGTACAAAGATTGTTTGAGAACACCAATACTTATTACAACAAAGCATCTGTCTTGTTTAAAATAAAGAAGCATAAACTGACAATGATATTCCCCAATAAAGCATGAGCCAGCCATAGTAGTAGAAAATGGTGTTCAAAGCAATGCATCAAAGAATCTTCATGCTCGGAAAGAGTAACGGTCCAAAATGAGCTGAGCTATTCCCTCCTTGGCTACCTGGGGGAGCGGGGGAGGGAACGGAAGAAAAGAGGTGAAAGCAAACTAGGTCAGACATAAAGCCTGGTAAGCTCAGTGATTCTTAGCATTTAAACGAGGAAAAGGGTCATGACAGGAATAAACTAAATATAAGACTAAACCATAGTAACAAGATAACATGGGATAAGCATGGGATATGATATGGCAAGAATAAACTGAATGTTCTGATAAACTTGATATACCGATAACTGAATATACTGATAAACTAAATGCACTTCTACTTCTTCTCTGCTTCGCGACTACTCTGTTATACTGATTTCTATATCTCTGCACTACTTAACTAGTGTCCAAACTAGTAATATATATAAAATGATCATATGATAACGTGATCCCAATCCCCGTAATTGTGGTTGCCTTCAGGTGTACATCTATTATGGGGATTCCATTTATTACCTAGGTCGAATCTAGGGTTTACTATCGAGCGCTTCCTAGATTCAACCAGGTTTTACGCTACCCAGGGCCACTGGGGTTTATGCTACCTATTGAACGCTTCTCGGATTCAGGGTTTATGCGACCTATGTCCAACTAGGGATTATGCTACATATCGAACGTTGCTCCCTAGGCTAGGACACACTACCCAGAGCGGTATATGTTCCTAGACTTTCCCCACGTATGTGTCGTGAATCATTATCAATGTCTAGATGCACATGTCCTCTATATGTGCGACCCGAGTATAGATTGTCTAACTTTGTATTGGGTCTACAGATTCACGAAACGGGTTTGTTAAATTCATCTGTCCAATTGGTTTAACCCTATCCACCCAACACATTTTAGACGTCATATTTATCTCAGATTGGTATTAATTAAATAATAATGCACAGACCTCTCACATTAGGTCGGTAGCTTGTGGCCGCTGGATATGCCGGGCGGTTCTGGGCAGACTTCTGCCACAAGCCAGACCTAACCTCGTGTCTAAGCATATTTTAATTATGCTTACGACCTCCTCAATGCGAAAGTTACCATATTTGGTAAAAAGTTTTTGAAAACTATTTTCAAAAATGGATTTTTGGGTATTGGCATTAAAGGCTATAATTTGGAATAATTCATATTTTATATCATGATTTGGGGCTTTTAGAGAATATTCTGTACTGTGCAAAGTTTAACTAAAAATTTGGGCATATGTTGTATTATGAATTATGACCATGATTTGGGCATGTAAGTTTACGCTTAATTTATGATTAGGCAAGATATGTAAATAGAATTTTAAGAAATTTAAATCTGCTAAATCTACTATCTGCTAAATCTGTTATCTGTTCTGCCAATCTGTTGAATTGCCTAATCTGCTAAATCTGTTGAATTGCCTAATCTGCTAATCTATTGAATCGCCTAATCTGCTAGATCTGTTATCTGTTGAATTGCCTAATCTGTTGAAAGATAAATAATTGTAATTTGGGTATGAAAATCCGTAGGCTCGATCTAAGATTGAGTAAAACATGGAAATTTGATTAATCTGCTGTAACCTGTAAAGAAGTTTAATCTGTTAAATGGACATAATTAGTCTTATATCTGTATAATCTATATTGGAATAAATTGGCTATGACACGAGGTTAGACTCTGTTTGCGGTAGAAGCCTGCCCGGAACCTACCGGCTTAACCAAAAACTGCAAATTGTCAGTCTAATGTGAGAGGTCGTAGACATAACTAAAACATGCTTAGACACGAGGTTAGGTCTGGCTTATGGCAAAAGTCTTCCCGGAACCGCCCGGCACATCCAGCGGCCACAAGCTACAAACCTAATGTGAGAGGTCTATGCATTAATATTTAATTAATGCAAATTTAAGAGAAATGTGGTGTCTGAAAACGTGTTAGGTGGATAGGGTTAAACCAACTGGACTGATGAATCTAAAAAACCCGTTTCGTGAATCTATAGGCCCAATACAAAGTTAGACAATCTGTAAGTCTGTTAAATCCGTACATCTGATCTGTTAATCTGAAAACTTGTTAACTTGACTGTCTGATCTGTGAACTAGTAATCTGAACTCTGTCTGAAACTTGTAAACAAGTTAATCTGAAATCTGTTAGTCTGGGGACACAAGGTTAGGAGGGGAAATACTTGTGTCATCTGTTGTTTGGGACCCATATTAGTCAGTAACCCTTTCTGGTATCAAAACTTTGACCCCACACTATGTAGGGGTCCGGGCACGCTTACTGAAATAATTATAAGCGGTTCATTCTGATAATGGCGAGGGGTGTTGATGGCGCGTTCCGACCGGGTCATGTGCGTGCATGGATCTGGTCTGCTCTGAGGATGTAAGACACCGTGACATCTGTAAATAGGTCTGTGCCAATAGGTTGCCACTTTAGGGAGTGATACACCCTACTGTGGGGCCGACACAGGGTATTTATGTATTAGGGAGCCGATCGCTTGGGGGTAGGACTTAGGGTACACTTAGTTATGTCTGTTTCTGTGGGTGGTAACACCTGTCTGTTTCTGCGTGGTACCGTCTGTTAGGGTGGTAAAGGCCCATTACTAGTGTACTCCAAATTCTAACATTTTTTTTCCGTAAGGATTATTTTGTTTCTGTCTCTGATTCCGTTTCCGATTCTATTTTCGTACCTTCTGTCTATTGGGGTGGTAAAGGCCCATTAGTTGGGTGGTAAAGGCCCATTATTAGTATTCTGCTTCTGTACCTTCTGTCTGTTCGGGTGGTAAAGGCCCATTACTAGCATTCTGTTTCTGTAGAGATTATTCTGTTTCCATTTCTGTTTCAGTTTAGACATTAGGGTAACACCTAATCCTGTTATACTAGTATTAGTGCAGAGAAGTGAAATGCTTAGCTTAGCCTATATCATTCTGTTTTTTCTGTTAACCTGCTATTCCTGTTACGGTTATCTCTCATCCAATTTTATTTACATGTCATGACACTATTATTTGTTTATATGCTGAAAGTCACTGGACTCACCAGACTTATGTCTGACCTAGTTTGTTTCGCCTCTTTTCCTTCCGTTTCCCCCCTCCCCCCCTCCCCCAGGTTTTCAGGATGGAAACATAGGAGCTTGATTCAGATTCTCTTTGCTTGAAGTGTTTGAAGTATTGCTAGGCTTTGGCTCTATCTTTCCATGGCAGTTTATATTGGGGATTATGGCTTTAAAAACTATGCATTCTGAAGGCTTTTGTACAAGACCGATATTTATGTACTTGAATTCCGATATTGTGATTTTGAAAGATGTAACCAAACTTATTTTTGTTTCTGTTAAAATAAAGTTATAAAATTTTCAAGTACTACTTTATCTGTCTTGTAAATTTCTGTTCTGTCTACTAAAAACGCTCCACCAAAGTTAAGGCATTCCCTTTTGTGAGTGACCTTAACGGAGGTGGGGTGTTACACTTGGTATCAGAGCTCACGAATCCGGTCAGAAAGGCGTCCAGGTGCAAAAAAATGGATCTGTCTCCAGATCTGGAAAAGGGGGGGGGGGGGGGGAGGAGGAACCGCTGCAGCTGGGGGAAAAGGGGCGTCTACTGGGCCCACATCATTAGCCCTAGCTTCTAGGTACCTCCTGAACCAGCCAGGTATCGGTACGCCCTCCGAAAGGTTAAGATCCCCAGACATGCTGAAATGAAAGAAAAGGAAAGATTCAAAACAAAGGATAGAAAGAAAGGCATATGACTTTGGGGATTATGTTTTTCAAAATAAACACTACTTTTGAAAATACTTACTTTTTAAACCTTTTTAAACTTTTGATAGGGGTTAAGTTAATTTGGACACTTAACCAACTTAACATGTTAACAAGGCAAGATTTGTGGGGGTTAAGCAACCGAGGAAACACTTAACCATTATAACATGTTAACTAGGCAAGTGGGTAAGGTTAAGTAAATGTTTAATATGCTAACTAGACTAGATGGTGGGGTTATGTAAACTTAGAACACTTAGCCATTATAGCATGATGAATAAACAGGGTTAAGTTAATTAGATACACTTAACCAGTATAACCTGATAAACGAGTAAGGTTAAGGAACACTTAACCAATTTGACATGATATATGGGTAGGTTAAGTCAACGTGAACTACTGGATAACACTTAACCAATTTAACATGACAAGTGGATGGGTTAAGTTAACTTGAATTGACTGATGACACATAACCAAATTAACATGTTAACAAGACAAGAAGGGTGGGGTTAAGTAATTGAGAAAACACTTAGCTCATTCAACATGTTAACTAGACAAGATTGAAAGGGGTTAAGTTAATTTGGACACTTAACCAACTTAACATGTTAACAAGGCAAGATTTGTGGGGGTTAAGTAGCTAAGGAAACACTTAACCATTATAACATGTTAACTAGACAAGTGGGTAAGGTTAAGTAAATGTTTAATATGCTAACTAGACTAGATGGTGGGGTTAAGTAAACATAGAACACTTAGCCGTTATAGCATGATGAATAAACATGGTTAAGTTAATGAGAGACACTTAACCAGTATAACCTGATAAACGAGTAAGGTTAAGGAACACTTAACCAATTTGACATGATATATGGGTAGGTTAAGTCAACGTGAACTACTGGATAACACTTAACCAATTTAACATGACAAGTGAATGGGTAAATTTAACTTGAATTGACTGATGACACTTGACCAACCCAACATGACGAGAAAGAGAACTAAGTAGTAAACCTTAGTTAAGAGAACTATGTAGTAAACCTTAGTCAAGAAAGCCATGTAGAACACGAGAAGGAGAGAATGTCCGTCTGATCATGAAGAAGGCTCCAACGAACTGGGGAACGAAGCACATGGCTTGGAGGGGACGTGAGGGTACTCTTGGTTTCCCTCTGTGAGGCTGTAGATGATCCTCCTGGGCTCACATAGGTTAAGGTCTACGTTAGAAGAGCCAAGGGTATGCCTTGGTTGCAATAATAAGGCAACCTAAAGACTAGGATGGACCAGCGTGATTCGGCGGTACCAGTTTTTGCCCTGTGATAGCAACTCGTCGTCTACCTACCATCTTAAGTCAGTCGAGATACATGAAGCGGAAAGGCGGAGAACTCCAACAGACCATATACTTGCTATCTAGTTATGCGTGAGGTTGGCCCATAGGTTTGTGGGGACATAGAGAGGCCTGCGTACAGTTCTCATTCTTGATTTTCTTGGGTGCCTTTCATTTGTTAGTTGAGGGAGGGGTCTAGTGGAACCGTAGCCACTGTAAAAGAAGACCTTAGCATCTGCAATCGGCAGATATCTGAAAGCTGCCGACCGAGTTCTGTGTTTCTTGACTAGCCCTGCCATGGGACTCAGGTCGCACATATAGAGGACATGTGCATCTAGACATCGATAACGATTCACGACACATACGTGAGGAAAGTCTAGGAACATATACCGCTTTGGGTAGTGTGTCTTAGCCTAGGGGGCATCGTTCGATAGTTAGCATAATCCCTAGTTGGACCTAGGTCGCATAAACCCTGAATCCGAGAAGCGTTCAATAGGTAGCATAAACCCCAGTGGCCCTGGGTAGCGTAAACCCTGGTTGATTCTAGGAAGCGCTCGATAGTAAACCCTAGATTAGATCTAGGTAATAAATGGAATCCCTATAATAGATGTCCACCTGAAGGCAACCACAATTACGGGGATTGGGATCACGTTATCATATGATCATTTTATATAGATTACTAATTTGGACACTAGTTAGGTAGTGCCGAGATATAGAGATCAGTATAACAGGGTAGTCGCGAAGCAGAGAAGGAATAGAAGTGCATTCAGTTTTTCAATATATCCAGTTTATCAGTACATTCAGTTTATTCTTGCCATATCATATCCCATGTTATCCGGTTACTATGGTTTAGTCTTATATTTAGTTTATTCATGTCATGACCCTTTTCCTTGTTTAAATGCTAAGAATCACTGAGCTTACCAGGCTTTATGTCTGACCTAGTTTGCTTTCGCCTCTTTTCTTCTGTTCCCCCCCCCCAAGGTAGCCGGGGGGGGGGGGGAATAGCTCAGCTCATTTTGGACCGTTACTCTTTCCGAGCATGAAGATTCTTTAATGCATTGCTTTGAACTCCATTTTCTACTGCTATGGCTGGCTCATGCTTTATTGGGAATTATCATTGTCAGTTTATGCTTCTTTATTTAAACAAGACAGATGCTTTGTTGTAATAAGTATTAGTGTTGTAAAACATTCTTTGTACAATCTGTTTTTAATCAATAATGGTTATTTATTTTCCGCTGCTTTATTTGTCTGTCTTGTAATTTTTCTGCATCTTGTACCAAAAATGCTCCACCGAAGTTAAGGCATTCCCTTTGTGAGTGACCTTAACAGAGGTGGGGTGTTACACTTGGTATCAGAGCTGAAGGTTACCGGATCAGAAAAGATTTGAAAAATTATTTTCAAACGGTTTTAAAAGAAGCATTTTCAAAATAAAAGTTTTGGTTTAAAGGCATATTCCCCAAAGCCATATGCACTATCTTTTGATCCTCTATTTGAATCCTTGTTTCCTTCTTTCCTGTGTCTCTGGGGCTCCTGGCTTTCTGGGAGGTAACCTCATTGCGACATGGTTCCGTAGGCTTGATGAGACTACGACACTTGTCAAAGGGCAAATAAGCGCCTAACTTCCACCTGTAGCCGTAATTTTCTTTCGAGCTTTGAAGGATTCTCCGTCCGATGGAGGCAGCTTTCGAGAGACATGTCAACAAGTTACACAAGGATGGCAAAGTTGAGAATGAGGGAGTTCTGGCTAAGGAGCACAACACAAGGATGAAGAACCCATGGATATGGAATTGGTTCACAAAGGAGGGGAGGAAATAATAGTAAAACCTAAAACGAGAGGAAGTATCTTTATTTTGGTATAACGGGTCGTATAGTTAAGGGTAAGGGAAAGAGCAAAGGACAGGATTTTCCGGAAGGCAAGTGCATTCTCCCACCGCCAGCATACCTGAGAGAGAGGCAGTAAAATTTCTATTGATAGAGTTTTTTCCCTTTGATCATCCTGTTAGTACTCCTTCTGATTTTAGCACTTCACATTCGTATATATCTGCTTCCATAGTTGAGTCTCTATACCCTAGATATTGTATAGTAGCGGATCCCATTATAGTCTCAAATCCAATTGCTGGTTCGACTCATTTATCATTGATTTGTGAGGATTTGAGAAGAGCTATATTAATGCTTATGTTTTGGTTTCATGGGCTGTGGGTTGATTCTAGGCATGGATTGGTTAGCTAGTAATTGTGAAACGAGGGTAGTTAGACTTTCGACTTGCCTCAGGAATACCCTCGAGATTTCGTGCGATCCTAAGGGATCAGTTTGTCTTAGCTACCTAGAATCACTTTATCTATCTATCGACGATTTTCGATCCGTTGGAGTAGTCCATGAGTGCGCAAGATGTTTTGATTAGGGTAGGGGTTTTCCCCCTAAAACTCGAGACAGACTTCGCATATATATAGATGACACTACAAAGCCAGTTATGCGATCAACGATAATTTTGGAGCAAGATTGGTGAGGATAGCCAGAGTCGGTAAAGTGCTCAATTGTTTGGTTGTTTTGTTAGTATCATCTAACATAGATCGTCCAAATTCAGAGGAGGTATCACTTGGGTGCTTGTCTGATATTGGTTTAGGCCTTTGAGGCTTGTACTTGAGGGATGTCGAGTTCGACTAGGATGGTTTGCGTGAGAAATAAATGGTTGGGACTGGCACCCTAAGTTAGACTAACCTTAAAAGAGGTAAAAAGCACATAGTAACCATCAACTTTAGACCCTCAGATTTGCAACATGATGGATAAGCTAAGTTGAGGAGAGACCTCTAATCATCTTAGGATATACACTTGGTATCATGGTTAACATCTGTTTATCTTGGAAGGGTAGTTCGACTATATTGGATACCCTCTAGCACAGTAAGTGACCAAGGTCCTATCTTTACTAGTGAGTTGTGGAAATGGAGGTCAAGAAGTTTCGCAATCGTGATGTTAAATTAGATAATGTACAGTATCGTGAAACTCGAGAAGATGCGACTTCGAAGACTGAAGACTAGATACACGCATCATACCCTTTTGAGGGTATATCCTTGATCTCTTTTTCTAGGAATGTTATGCATTCTTGTTTCTATCTTTCTAGGTATATTCTCTAGATCATATCTTCGATCCTTAGGTAGAAGCCAATGTATGTAAACATGTGTTTGAAACATGTTATGATTAGTGGTTGCAAGTGGTTGCTCGTGGATGCATTTACACAAACTAGGCACTAGATTGGCTCAGTCACCTTTTCATATTGCATATGGATCCAAGTGTGTAAGTTTGTATATGGATTGAAATTTGATGTGTTATCAAATGGATGTTGCATATGGATGAATGAATATGCACACATATAATATTTACATGACTAGGGATGCTTGCATACATATTGGATGCATGGCACTCTCATGATTCGCATTTAGGAGGTCAACTGAATCAGTGGACCGCCTGATCTTTTGCATTAGTATTGGACATATACACACACTTTTGCATATGTTCATTTTGCATTAGAAACCTTTTTAGGACAGTGAATGCTAGTGGATGATGGTCGAGTAGATGGGTGATTGGATGTTAGGACACATTCTTCTCGACTTAAAGATTTCGGGGACGAAATCCTTTAAGGAGGGAAGAATGTAACACCCCGTATTTTCGGTGGACATGAAAGTAACAAATCAAAGTATAATTAATTTGTAAAAGAAGAATTAAGGGAAATGGGTTGCGCCATTGCGTTCGTCTTGGAATTCTGCTTGAGATAGAGTCCGAGTTTGCGTAAGTTGGACTCCGTATGAAGAAGTTATGGCCTTCAGAAGTTTCAGAATATATAAAACAGCTCGAAACTGAATTCAAAAATTCAAAACAGAACCCAGAAGCGGGCTGGGCGGGAAATTTCCTGCCCAGGACCCAGGTCAACCTGGGGGGTCGACCTTAGTGTTGACCTCCCCCCTATAGGTCGACCTGGGGGTCGACCTAGTGGTCGACCTGGGCCTGTTTTGCCAGATCTGGACTGCAACGATTTTAACCTATTCTGGACGGACCAGATGGCTTCTAGGGCGATCTAATGGCTCTAAAACACTCTCTACACCTATAAAAGAGTGCTTAGACCTAAGGTTTATCCACACAAATTCTTTGAGGCGTCTGTATGTTGTTTCTCTCTATTCTGGCCTCCACTATTAAAATAAATCTTATTCTCTACTAAAACAAGTTATAGTTCTTCAAATTGGAGATTCAAATCAAGTTAAAGCGTCAAGAAGGGAATCAAAGGCTAATTCAATGGCTTCAAGCAACGTCACGCGAATCATAACAAATCGCCACAACGCTATCTTATTATCCTTTTCTAAACCGATCACTGTAAGTTCGGTTATTCTTTGGATTTGAACGTGTAATTGGAATCGTGAATGTAATAAATCAAAATATAGAACTATGCCTATTTGCAAGTTAATTATCTTTGATTCATGCTTATGTCAAATCTAAAGTTATCTATGCCTTTTGGATCTGATTCACGACTATGACTATGAGACTTTTGCCTAAGACTATGACTATGAAACTATTGCCTATGACTATGACTATGACTATGAGACTTTTGCCTAAGACAATGACCATGAAACTGTTGCCTATGAAATTATTGCCTATGACTATGATTCGTGACTATGATACTGTTTCCCACGACTATGATTCATAACTATGAGACTATTGCCTATGACATTGATTAAGAAATTATTGTGATTAGTCGCCCACGACTATTGTGGTTAATTGCCTATAACTATTGTAGTTAGTTGCTTATGCCTATTCCCATTGTTACAATTAACCAATCATGTTGTACCTTGAACTGGAATTATGTTGGACCAAATCACCTATGCCTATTCCCTTGATTATGTTGGATCTCATATTTAGTGTGTAACTTGGCTAGTTTATTCTTATTCACTATTATGTACATCGAACCTGTTGGAGCCATTATTTTTACATGCCTATTCTTTTATATCAATTCTTGTGCTTATCCCCTATTCCTTTTGTTAGTGCCATTTCATGAGTACTTAGAAAACTTGTGAAATCATGTTATACGTACGATTATGATGCAGGGATTGGGCATAGCTTAATTAAGTTAATTTAGCATAATCTAAATTGGCTATAATAGTGAATAAATTACATGCATATTAGACTTGGGCATAAATTGATAAATTTTAATTTGCCGCAAAGTATGTAATTAGCATGTAAACCAAGTTTTGGACATAAACGATAAACTAGAATATTAAATCTAGTTTTGACATGAACTGTAAATTGGAATATTAATCTAGATTGGGCATGAACTGTAAAAGGGGAATATTAAATCTAAATTGTTATAAGCTGCAAGTTGGGCTAATTGATAGGTAAATCAAGTTATATTGGTCATAGAATATAAGTATGTTAATTGGCATGACAAATGAATATGATCTAGGATAAATTGATTTATGGAAAATTTACATAAATAGTAAATATGTAAATTAGAGAAGAGGAAAATGCCTAACCCGAGGTTAGATTGAGTTGTGGTGTAAAACTGCCTGGAACCGCCCGGCACATCCAGTAACCACAAAAATACCTGTCTAATGTGAGTGGTTGGTGCTTTAATTAATTAATTAAAGCTCATGAACAATCAAGCTAGAAATGGCGAGGTTAAGTAATTAAGGAAACACTTAACCAACTTAACATGTTAACAAGGCAAGAAGGGTGGGGTTAAGTAATTGAGAAAACACTTAGCCAATTCAACATGTTAACAAGAAAAGATTGATATGGGTTAAGTTAATTTGTACACTTAACCAACTTAGCATGTTAACAAGGCAAGATTTGTGGGGGTTAAGTAACTAAGGAAACACTTAACCATTATAACATGTTAACTAGACAAGTGGGTAAGGTTAAGTAAATGTTTAATATGCTAACTAGACTAGGTGGTGGGGTTAAGTAAACTTAGAACACTTAGCCGTTATAACATGATGAATAAACAGGGTTAAGTTAATGAGAGACACTTAACCAGTATAACCTGATAAACGAGTAAGGTTAAGGAACACTTAACCAATTTGACATGATATATGGGTAGGTTAAGTCAACTTGAACTACTGGATAACACTTAACCAATTTTACATGACAAGTGAATGGGTTAAGTTAACTTGAATTGACTGATGACACTTAACCAATCCAACATGACGAGAAAGAGAACTAAGTATTAAACCTTAGTTAAGAGAACTAAGTAGTAAACCTTAGTCAAGAAAGCCACGTAGAACACGAGAAGGAGCGAACGTCCGTCTGATCATGAAGAAGGCTCCAACGAACTGGGGTACGAAGCACGCGGCTTGGAGGGGACATGAGGGTACTCTTGGTATCCCTCTGTGAGGCTGCAGATGATCCTCCTGGGCTCATAGAGGTTAATATCTGCGTTAGAAGAGCCAAGGGTATGCCTTGGTTGCAATAATAAGGCAACCTAAAGACTAGGATGGACCAGCATGATTCGACGAGACCAGTTTTTTCCTTGTGATAGCAACTCGTCGTCTACCTACCATCTTAAGTCAGTCGAGATACGTGAAGCGGAAAAGCGGAGAACTCCAACAGACCATATACTTGCTATCTAGTTATGGGTGAGGTTGGCCCATAGGTTTGTGGGGGCATAGAGGGGCCTGCGTACAATTCTCATTCTTGATTTTCTAGGGTGCCCTTCATTTGTTAGTTGAGGGAGGGGTCTAGTGGGACCATAGCCACTATAAAAGTAGACCTTAGCATCTGCAATCGACATATATATGAAAGCTCCCGACCGAGTTCCGTGTTTCTTGACTAGCCCTGCCACGGGACTCGGGTTGCACATATAGAGGACATGTGCATCTAGACATCGATAACGATTCATGAAACATACGTGGGGAAAGTCTAGGAACATATACCGCTCTGGTTAGTGTGTCCTAGCCTGGGGGGCATCGTTTGATAGGTAGCATAATCCCTAATTGGACCTAGGTCGCATAAACCCTGAATCCGAGTAGCGTTCAATAGGTAGCATAAACCCCAGTGGCCCTGGGTAGCGTAAACCGTGGTTGAATCTAGGAAGCGCTCGATAGTAAACCCTAGATTAGATCTAGGTAATAAATGGAATCCCCATTATAGATGTACACCTGAAGGCAACCACAATTACGGGGATTGGGATCACGTTATCATATGATCATTTTATATCGATTACTAGTTTGGAAACTAGTTAGGTAGTGCAGAGATATAGAAATCAGTAAAACAGGGTAGTCGCGAACCAGAGAAAGAGTAGAAGTGCATTCAATTTATCAATATATTCAGTTTATCAGTATATCCAGTTTATCAGTACATTCAGTTTATTCTTGCCATATCATATCCCATGCTTATCCCATGTTATCTTGTTACTATGGTTTTGTCTTATATTTAGTTTATTCATGTCATGACCCTTTTCCTTGTTTAAATGCTAAGAATCACTGAGCTTACCAGGCTTTATGTCTGACCTAGTTTGCTTTTGCCTCTTTTCTTCTATTTCCCATCAGGTAGTCAGGGAGGGAATAACTCAGCTCATTTTGGACCGTTACTCTTTCCGAGCATGAAGATTCTTTGATGCATTGCTTTGAACTCCATTTTCTACTGCTATGGCTAGCTCATGCTTTACTGGGGAATATCATTGTCAGTTTATGCTTCTTTATTTTAAACAAGACAGATGCTTTGTTGTAATAAGTATTGGTGTTGTGAAACAGTCTTTGTACAAGCTGTTATTAATCAATAAAGGTTATTTATTTTCCACTGCTTTATTTGTCTGTCTTGTAATTTTTTTGCATCTTGTACCAAAAATGCTCCACCGAAGTTAAGGCATTCCCTTTGTGAGTGACCTTAACAGAGGTCGGGTGTTACAAAAAGCCTTATTGCTCCAACTTGATATACCTTTTGAATCTTTGGTGAATTCCGCATTCCGGTTGGAAGAAGAGGAGGAAATTAATGAACAAATGGAAACTAATGAGAAGAAGATGAAAAGTTTTAATCAAAAGGGAAATAGACAAAATGAGCAAAAGAATTCTGAGTCAAAAGGTAAAAAGAAGAAGCAAGAGGAGTCTAGTTCTGCAACTATACCTAAGAATCAAGTGACATGCTTTAACTGTGGGATCAAGGGCCACTATTCAAATGAATGTCGTAAGCCTCGAGTTCTTCTCCGGTAGGAGTTTGTTTCTTTTGCAAGAAGGAAAGGCACTTGATAGCTAATTGTCCATTTAGGAAATTAAAGGAAAAAGGAAAGGCTGCTAGCGCTTCTGGAGCACCGACCCAGTAAGGTAAAAATTATAAGATAAGATAATACTTTTCTTCTTTTGTTTGGTTTCCAAATGTTTAGTTAAGGGTAAATTGTCTGCTTTCACTTGACTGCTTCCTGGTGTTGGATGTTAGAAATTGTTTTTCTTGTTTATACTTGTTAAACATTGGATGCATGGCTGCTAGACATAATAGAATAATACCCAAAAAAATTTTTTACTTAACCCATCATGTTGAATTATTTGGTCGTTGTTTAAGGATTTTGGTCAATACATGGGACGCCATGTTATCGATAGAGGTTCCTGAACTTCAAACGTGATATTTTGACAGAAGGAAAAGAATGATGAAATGTTTTGAGTTAAAATAAATTGGAATAATATTTTTCCATGAAACATTTATGTGAAATGGATGAGCTTGGGAAGACATTATTGGTGGCTTATGCAATCAACATTGTTGTTATGAAGTGAATCATAATGATTCATAGTTTAATACTATTTCTGGTATTAGAAGAACTTTAAATTTATAAATTTGAGAATCAGAAAAAAAAATATTGGGATTGGATTCAAAATATTAAGTTTTGAAAACCAAAAGTGAAAGAAAAACCTATTTTGTGAACTGTTAAGAGTGTGAATGGAACAATATAAGTAAAGATGAAATGGATTTCTAAATAAGTTGAAATTTAATCCTAATAGTTACAAAGAATAAAATCTTGATAGTAAGGGAATGAAGTTGTTTTAAGTTAGTAATTTGAAGAAGTTTTAATCAGAATTAAATGTTGTCAAGTAAGTAAATGAGATTTTTATTGTATTAAATCGTGGTTAAAACAGAAATTTTTATAGGTTATTTCACTTAAAAAATTGCGAGGATGCAAATTTTTTAAGGGGAGGAGTATGTAACAACCGTGTTGTTAATTACCTAGTTAATTGAGTTTAATTAGGGATAGATAATTTTAATTGAGATTTGTGAAAAAAAAAATATTTAACTAAACAGGATTAGAGTATATCTTGGGTTTGTTTATAAAAATTTCTATGTGAAATCCAATTGGAGAGTAGAGTTTTAAAGTGTAAGAAAATAAATAGAAAGAACATCAATTCATTTAATTAAAACTTGGGCTTGGGCCTAATTATAACTCAACCCGTTAGTGAAAATAAGGGAAAGTTACTATACTTAACTTATTTCTGAATGAGAGATCAAATCCTCTATGCCTAGAATTCTCCATTCCCCTGTACCCAACCAATCAAAGCCTCTGATTTTCACATTTTTGCAATTCAATTAGAGATAACAAAAAGGGCTTAATTGCAAAACCTGGAAATCAGGGGGTCCTGATTGGTTTGGAACATAGGGTAGAGGGTTTTGGGTATAGATGATTTTCTTTGTCTGAATGAATCATACGTTCATTTTGTTCCAATGAGCAAACGATAGGAAGTTTCTCAAAAACTAAGAAAAACCCTTGCTTCACAAATCCTCAATTTCATGTCTTGAATGAAAGGGATTTTGGTTAGATCTTTCAGGAATCAAAAGAAGGTAAGCTCCTATACCTATAGTGAACCAATTAGGGCTTGTAATTTCAGATTTTATCTTTGATTATATGATTTCAAACATGATAGGTAATGATATTTCTTGTTATACTTGTGTTTTGATAGATCAGAAAATTTAAACCCTCTATAGTAGAAAAATTCTAATTTTATTCATATTGAGTTGAAAAATTCCCAAATTTTACTATGTTCTTTCTGACATATTGCAGCAACTCTCTACCAATTTTCATGGATTTTTATTAAGATTTGATATGTTAAACATTGTGATTTTCGAGTAACTTTTCTATAAAATATGGACAGAAAAACGTAGGTTGATTTAAAAATCGTAACTAATTGTAGAAAATTCATAAAATCGTGAAATTTGGATATGTTGTTCCCAACACATCTAAGCATCTTCAGTCAAAAGTTCGCTGAAAAATATTAATGTTTGTTATGTTAAATTTACTCTGTTCCAGGGATAAAAATTTGGACTGTTTTTGGCTACTTCATTTGAGGTTAATGTTTCTAGCTATGAAGCTCTTTGGATTATAAGGTGAGTTTTTCGACTCACACATTCTATCTCTAAATAGTGTGTTGCATGCTAAAATTTTTAGCTTAGATATGGTTGGTTTTATAATTGAATGGTTTGCAATATGGTTGTGGATGCAAGTGGTTGTTTGATTTTGTGTGCTGGAAATTTTGGTGATAATATCACTGTTGTAAAACAGTGATAACTTGTAGTTAAAATATCCAAATTAACTCTATCTTTTTGTAGTTGAAAGATATTTCAATTTGCTACAACTTTCATTTTCCTCTTGTGATTTTGGAGTTTAAATGGCGAAAAAATCTTGTTATTTCTCTTACCTCCATGAAGCATAATCCAGGAGAATCGGTCAAAGCTTTCCTCAAAAGATTTAAGGATGCTGTATCCGAAGTAGGAAATCCCAAGCCCCATATGATCTTAATGTATCTAATCGGTGCCATAGACGAGAATAACAAATTTGGTAAATGGATTAAAATGAAAGAGCCAACTACATTTGAGAAATTCTATAAAAATGTCGAGGAATACATGAGATTGGATAATAATCATGAGCCTCTTTGGATCGTTGATGCAAACCAACCTCTTGAAGCTCCCAAAACGCTCTTACCCAGTACAATCAGAAAATAACCAGAGTCCAAAAAAGAGGAAGCAATGGGAAAGAAAATCAAGATGGCCATAAGCCTCGCTTTTCCAATCCATCAGAGCTGGCGCCTTTAAATGACACTCCATAAAACATCTTTGCTGCAACTAAAGACATCGAAGATTATCCAATACCAAAACAACAGAAAGTAAGTGGTGAGCAAGCAAACTCTAGAAAGTTCTGCCAGTTCCATAATCAGCCAAGCCACAATACCAACGAGTGTAGGCATCTAAGGTTACTGATCGAAGAGCTAATTAGGAAGAATCGTCTGCAGCAATATGTGAAAAATCCACAATCCTCAAATGCTGTTCCAATTCCCCAGGGCCAGGGGGCAACAAGAAATGAAGCTCTTGTTCAGACCATGCCAAGGCTTATCATCAACTAATGACCATTGATTGTGCTTCAATTTCAATGGTTCAGACTAAACGATCAACATCGCCACCGCTTTGCTTCATGCTCTATTTCCTGCTTTAGTTCATACTTTACTTCGTGTTTTACTTTCTATTGTATTCAAAACTTCTTGTAAAACAATCTGTAATAATCTACAGATGATGCACTGAACATTAGCTCTATGACTAGGAGCATATCTGTTTGAATGAATTTCTAGCTTGCAAAATTTTATGTCAAATCAAAACTTATTTAAAAGATGATTTCATATTGTAGGCCATCTGTCGAGCCCTTGTCCCTATCACATCGTGACCCCAATAATGCTAGTTCAAGTGCCAAATGCTATAAATATCAACATACACAAAATGCAAAAATAGAAAAGCATCGCCTTGAAAAGTGAATGGGAAAAGTCGCAAAGATTCAAACAACGAACAAGCGCCACGACGAATAAACAAGAATGTTGTGACTTTCATCAAAGTGGCACTCCCCTAAATGAGAGTATCAAAGCTTCAGTTCCTAATCTGAGATAGCCCGCCAAATCGAGCATCTGACAAAGGAATTGGGACAAACCTGATGTTAGAAGTACCAACATCTGGCCGGAAGGACTGGCAAACATGCTGGATGGACCAGCACCAAGTCGGAAGGACTGACAAACCTGATGTTGGAAGTACCAACATCAGGCCGAAAGGACCAACAAACATGCTGGAAGGACTAGCACCAGGTCGGAAGGACCAACAAACCTAATGTTGGAAGTACCAACATTAGGCCGGAAGGATCGATAAACATGCTGGAAGGACCAGCACCAAGTCGGAAGGACCGACAAACCTGATGTTAGAAGTACCAACATCAGGCTGGAAAGATCGGCAAACGAGCTGGAAAGACCAGCACAAACCAAAGTTCTCTCTAGGGGCACCCAATTGATCGTCAGAATCAGGATGTACCTGATGCGATAATGACAAACATTGGGTTCTAACCAAAATCCTATCCGGGGGCACCCAATTGATCGGTAGTATTAGGAAGTACCTGGTCCGATAATGACAAACATTGGGGTTCCAAAAAAAGTTCTCTCCAGGGGCACCCAATCAATCATCTGTATCAAGAAGTACTTGATCCGATCACGACAAGCATCAGGGTTTTAACCAAAGTCCTTTCTTGGGGCATTCGTTCTAAAATTACCGGCGCTTGGATTAATCCGTATAATTGAGTGACCAAAATCTCCAATAGATGAATTAACCAAGCTGGACTGTTGACGGAATTTAGACATTAACCAATTAACTTGCGTAGTGTCTGAAAATCCCAGACATGGCAAGTGTTGAATTTTAGCCCAAGCAGGGGCATGAAACCCAAAGTACTTCCCATGGAAGAAGACTAATAACAACTTCTTAAACAAGGGGCACGAATATCAAAGCTTCTCAAAAAGGAAGCAGAAAATGAATCACAAATACTCATTTCCCAAATGAGGAATGTCGTGTACCATCATATAAGATCATAAAATTCATTATAAAGGTGTAACTTGGAATCTGCAATCCATATACATATCGATTAGAGGAACGCAAGCACCGTTGCGAATTTAAATTTCGAATACCATATTTATGCAAGCAATGTTTAATGAATCTTAAACTGTTAAGCAAAATAGTTCCACATAGGTATGTCATTCAATTTACTATAAATCGTTCTTTAATGATTAACTAACCTGTTATTGATGTGGACGATCAATAACAACGTATAAGTCCAAAATCGTACAAGTGCTTGTTTTCACTATAGAACAGGTACTAAGAAACATATGAATCCAATCAACAAAGTACAAAACTTGGATCGTTCAGAATCAACTAGTTAAAGCATTGAAGCATGATTTACCATAGCAAATAAAAAGCTATAACTGAATTCCAACGCAGACCATGTCGACAATGTTCAGTTCAAAGCCCGTGTTCTTCGCTAGTAAAAAATACAAGCTTCGAGGGACAAATGTTAACCCCATTGTGAAAACGCAGTTCAAAATAATGGAGTATTTACGAACGTCAACATGCGGCTACATTTAGCCCGTGACATTCGTTTATCCCGCGGCTTCATTTGGTTCGTGGCATCGTTTAGCCCGCGCCTCACGTGGCTCATCCGCATCATTGGACCACTAGCTCATTAAACAAGACACAGCAGTTAAAAGTAAAACCGCATAATCATTTCAACGACCTAAAACAGACCCTACTGTCATCTTAGCTCAATTGGCTCCATGCTAGAGCGTTTCAGTCAAGATAAAAGTTAATACATTAACATCTCCAGCTCGCTGGCAACCTTAACTCACTACTAGCTTTAGCTCGTCACTTTTAGGTCGTAAACTTGGTTGGCTCATACTGCTTCAAAGAAACTAGCTCGTGTCCTCTCCTTTAGGCTGCGAGCACGGGTTTAGGTTGCTGGCATAGCTTTGGATCGTGGTCTCGACTAGCTTGCGCTCCAATTAGCACGCTGCTCCATTTAGACCGCAACATCTTTAGCCCACAATTCAGGGTATTATTCAGGTCGTGACTCACATCTTTAGCTCGTTGCTAGCTTCAGCTCGCCTGCATCCTTAGGTCGTGGCATCCTTAGCTCGCGGATAGCTCTTAAGTCGTTCATGACTTAAGGATGCATGGCAAGATGATGAATAGAATGAGTTTGGGTACGTTTGGCTCGCTCATACTGTATACCATATGTCCAGGTTAATGCACTTTCACCATGTCGTGAGTTAAAGCATGGCATTCCAATATAATACATCGGATCATGCCTAACATGGTTCTAAAATAGTTCATGATCATTAGGACATGCAACGAAATGATGTGTAGAAAGCTCATCAGCATAGGTCATGTAAGGTGTGGAGCAAGTGCTACGTGGGTTCATAACATAATATGCAACGAACATTTCTTACGTACCTAATATATAAACCGTTGGATCTATCCAGATGCCACGAGGATTGTGGTACTTAAAAGCCATATTGGACCATGGAGGAAAGTCGAGTCGTAATTCTCGATAAGACATACGGCATAAGACCAAGCTATCCTTGCATAGTGAAATCAAGTCTTGTGAAATCATGCCGCAAGCTCAAGTAAGGACGTTCACCATCCATGCTAGGTCGTGTGAACCTTTGGATCGTTCCAAAAATTAGTTCATTGGGCATATTTCAGAGCTTGGGTCGTTGGAGGCCATTTAGATCGTTTACGTACTGTGAACTCAGATCATTAACTCCATCCAGGCTTTAGGTCGTTGCCGCATGATAGCATATTTGCTTCATGAAAGAACAAGCTGAAACAATTATTAATGGCAATTAAGCCATATGAACATACATAGAAGTTTAAGTCGTTCCAGTATTGTGGCTTAGCTCGTGCATGTGACACCAGCTGTTGCTAGGTTGTTTTCCTTTAGGTCATTCCAGAGAGTTGGTATAAGCACAATGTCCAAATATATTTAGGTCGCTGAACATGTTTCAAGCATATTAGGTCGCGACTTTCATTTAGACCACTGGGCATCTTTAGGTCATGACTATCTCTTAGGCCGTGAAACATGTTTAAGCCATTGGACCTAATACACATATATTTACCACACTGCCACTCTATCCAAACACTACCTATAGATACCCCATTTCACCACTATTTTAGGGGGATCCAATTTCACTCCTACCACGAAGTGCCGCCAAATTTGAAGCTCTCCTATAACTTCATTAATGGCTTCCATGGATCAAACAACTTTTCTCCAACATCATATGGAATAAATCTCATTCAAGCTACATTAGAAATCTCTCCAACACATTTTAAGCAATCTCTAATCTTCTCCAATCCTCTCTAAATTTGGATCTAAAACAAAATTCCTATCAAATCATGGAAGAGCCTCAGAGTGCCTAAGTGACTGAAGATTCATACATCCACCATCACAAAACTAGAGATCTCTCTAATTCCTTTTACGTTTCAAGTGTAATTTAGATCCTAGAAAGAGAGAAAAGTGAGAAATGAATGTAGAGAGAGAATTCATGTATGATGTAAAATGAAATATCTTAATGAGAAATGATTGAAAAGTGGACGTAGATCCATTTTAGATTGAACCACTATAAAAATTCCTTTGTCTTCATTTTATGCTCTTTATTTTGTGATTACGCGGTTCCATATTCTAATCTTACCGAATTGGTGAAGTGCAATTTTTGCATCTTTGGTGTTGAAGTCGATTTTCGGTTTTAAAACATATCTTAAGGTGGAAGTAGGAGTTCCATCTCCAATGTATATTCCATCGCTGATAAGGCTTTTTACCAGGACTTCTTATCGCGAAATTGAAGTTAACAAATTTTCAGGAAGTCCAAATGATCCTTCTAAACCAGCCAATTTTAAGAATTGGGTGTTTAGGAAGGATAGGGACGGTTTTCTGAAGGTTTGGAAACCAAAGAGAAAGATGAAGGTTGCTGGTAGTTCTAGTGTTGGTGGGGCATCTTCTTCAAATCCGTTTGCGGCCCTTTCAGATCTCAATGAGGGAGAGGAGGAACAGTTAGACGAAGATGAAGAGGAAGTGTCCAGTCCTAAAGATGGTGATGAGGGGATTGATGCTATTGATGTGGTGCTTGAAAACGTGAGTATTAATGACAACGTTGGGATATATACTCCAAATACTCTGGATACTCAAGTGAAAATGGAGGTGCATGCTTCTGTTATTAGACATGAAGGAGTGGTTGGCTCTGCTGGAATGGCTGTAAAGTACAGCAAGGACAAGAAGGTAGCTGGCTCTTCTGGTGTGACACTTTTGAGGCGCAGTTCTAGGAGGAACTATGGCCTTGATCACCCTCTGGAAGGAGTTGATCGTTGGGAGTACACTGATTTGCTGAATTGTAGTTTTGGCGGCAACACGCAAAGTAGACGGATGATGTAGTTTGATTTGCTTTACTGTTTTCTTTAGTTTACATGGGATTTATTTGTCTCTTGCGTGAGCACTGTTTGTATACATTGATGTTTTATTTTGGACTGTACCGAATGTAACAATCTGTTTTGGCTGCTGCATATATTTAAGTATGGCATGAAGCTTTGTTGAGCTTCACTACCTTTTGGCTCAAAAAATAATAATAATAAAGAATTTGCATTCAGAATTCAGGGTTAATCTAGACCACACAAAGTGAGGCCAATCAACGCCTCGATCGTGGGAGATCAAAAGACATAGAAATGATACTTCAAAAAAGGACAAAGAGTTTGACTTGGAAAGTCGAAAATACCCCTTTACTGGGGGGCGCAAATGTTACAACCAAAATTAACTCCAAGACTAGCTGACAGTGAAGAGGTATCGGAAGAACATTAGCACAGAAAAGTCTTCCGAAATTAGGAAGCCGAGTAATATGAAGAACCGCAAATCGGAAAGAGCGATCTATTCGGCAGGAAGACCCGTGACAAAAGGCCATCAAAGTCAGAAACTAACAAAGAAGAAGACATGAGCTCCACTCCTCAAAACCCGAAGGGGTTATCAGTGTTAACCTGCTCAACACCGAGCATCGAAGGCACCAAACCAGAAGGACGCAAGCATCGTCCGGAACCTACTTCCGAAAACAACTGTCGCACAGGTATTGAAAGGCCGCGATAAGAGACAACAGAAACATCACTGAAAGCCACCTTCCGGAAATCCAGACTGACCCAAAAGCTCCATCGGAAGGCTAACCAGGACCCAAGCGGAGATATAAGCTACCTGTACTAATCTACCTAGTACAGGAACCAGCAACGGTTTCGAACTGGAAGCTCTCTACATACACCATGAGGGAAAGCACCTCTAAGTATCCGCGAGAAAGCCCGAAGCCTACATCCAGAAGCTTACGTCCAGAAGCCTACATCCACGAGCTGCTACCAGGAGTTCAAATGTCGTTCGAAAGCCACCTCATCAACAAGCCTATAGCTATCTCAAAGGAGCACAATTGAATGAGACTCTCACTTTGAAGACTATAATTAACACCACAAGGACAACCGGAAGCTAAATATTCGAGACCAAGGAAAAAGAGGCCGACAAAGGCCTGTACAGACCCAATAACCTAACAGCAGAAGGGGCTCCAAATCCTCTATAAATAAGACCCCAGGGTTCACACTGAAGAGGGGGATTTTCCGGATTCTTAAACTTTCTACTCTGGAGAAAAAACCTAGTTCTTGAGAAAACGGGAGACTTTGAATCGAATTCTTGTATTCTCCTTCTATATTCCCTAAGCACTAAGATAGATCGATAAATTTCTTCGATCATGTTCCTGTATTCAAAGTGAAAAGATTAATAAAGAGAAAATCTACATCCATGGTGTTTTCTATGAGTTTATCATGATTTTTCTTAATTGCTACCATTACAATTTACTATTGGTTTCCTATGTATGCATGGACTTTTATCCAAATCTCTACCAATGATCGGAAGAAACATACCCGTCTATCGACATACATCCTTCCAGCAAGCTTAGGTCCCATCTACAGGTTTCGATTCCTCTGTGAGATCGGTCCGGATGCTCAAAGACATTGACCTGACTCAAACTCGTGAAGAGTAAACAACCTATCTCTCCCTTAGATCCATTTCCAGGAGCCTGTTCTTTGGTGTTGAAGAAAAATATCGTTAACAAGTACATTCATTGCTTATATATCATCTCAGCATGTTCAATCCTAAGTCTTTTTAAAATCATCTCACGACCTTCACCCAAAAATATAAAGAGGAGATGACGGTATTTCATATAAGTTCTCTTAAGCTCTCTTAGAAGTCTTTCTTCCAAGTACGTGTGATGACATTATTAAAAATTCCTTTTTCAATCTAGATATAGAATGTAACAAATCCTCATGAAAAACAAGGTTTTACCATAAAATAAATAGAAAAATTAGCAGCCATGAACAACAATAGGATTACCAACATGCATAACAACAAGTTTACAAATACTTCTCCCATTCATACAAAATTGACCTCTTAAATAACTCAGTAATAAACCTATTCTTGTTTTACTTATGCTTTTCTGGGGGAGGGTCCCTAGGGATTTAAAGAACCCTTGGATGATTCCAACATGCCCCTAGGTGTGGGTCAGTTCAAAACTCATCTAGATAATACCTGTGGAGGCGACGTATCAAACCCCCACTAAGATCCCCTAGAAAAGAAAAGTCTACTGTGATGTACCGCTTATAGATCTCATACAAGAAATTCACTAGAATATCCCTATCCTCAATCAGCATCCAGGATAGAGTCATTGGCTCCTTATTTTCCTCCAAAATGGTTTTCCTGTGCTTTCGTGCTTCTTGAGCCTGGGTGCAGCTTCATGCTCTTTGTAAAAACATAAGTCTATAAGCACTTTTGTAAAGATCACAATATTTTTGTGACAAGATGTTATATGGAAGCAACGTTTCCAACGCTATAACAACGTTTTCCTTATTGTCGTTAACATTTTTATCGCATCTCGGTCCTATTGCACAACTAAAAGTGCACATAAAACATCCAAACATCTTCCATACACCTTTCATGTGACCAAAAATCAAAAAAATTCATAAAAATAGATTTCTGCTTAAAAATTTTCTTGTGTTTATTTTGAAAATTACCTTTTAATACCACTTTACTTTTCATATGAGATTCGTATGAAAATTAGAATTTCGGTAACGTGCACTTTGTGCTATTCAGATCGTCTACCTTAATGTAAAATAGACGTTTAAATATGCACAATTTGCCGTACCTAAATTTTGCGTTTTTGCACAAACTGAAATAAAAGAAAGTAAATTAGTTATTTCTTTTCCAAACATTGTTTTCCAAAATCTCCAAATTGTATTTTGCGAAAATTTAAACAATTCAAGGCACATGTTGGCGAGAAAGGAAGTCAGTCATGCCAAAAATGCAAAATCTGAAATCACATACAAAAGACCAGAAATAAATTTTAGCTTTAATAAGGAACAACGATTTATTTATTTGTATACCCGTGACGAAAACAATGCAAAATCGATCCTTTGCTAAAATTTATTCAACATAGAATTTTATTCTTTCCAGCTCTAGGACAACTGTTAGTTTAGATAAGAAAAACGAGATTTCATTCAACCAGGTATACGTGAATGACATTAACATCTTCAAACATAGAAATATCATTAACCTTAGTCGTGGGATTTAAGCAACACTAACATGTACAAGCACGAATCATCACAAAGCCAAGAACCCAATGCAGGAAAGGGAAAACAACAAGGACAACGACAAAACAACATAAAAACTCCCAAAACAATGGTTATAAACAATGAGATGTCATTGCTCCGCGGCTGGAGCTCAAACTAATATCTATGATCTTTAATAACCATATCTTGGTAGAAAAATGCTCTATCTCATGTTACAAACACTGATGGTGTTGTTGGAGGTTTCCATATCACCATCTCTAAGAGAGAATTTTGCGATGAGAAAAGAAACCTACCACAAAATTGCTTCTCATGGAAATCCACCTAATACTGTCTGAAGATAAAATGGATAGGCGAAATTACGGAAAGTAACTCCATGAGACAACACCCAAGAACACAAGCTGAATCAAATATGATGCGGCACCAAATGATGGTTACACCACTGATTAAACAAAGGATTAATTTCTGCATCATGAGACAAATCTAGTTATAACTTCCATTTATATATCGATGTGCTAAATGGGTCACACGTCTACATGGGCAGCTCGAATATAGATTCCCAAATACATATGTCGACATCAAGAAAAGAGACTTGCTGCAAAATCTCCAAAGTCGGTCAAACAAAAGATCATACAAGTCCACGTAAGACACTGATTCCTGTAAAATCTCATGGAGATCCTCCTTAGAAAAACCATTCAAAGATAGTTTAATCTTCCTCTCCGCAATTACTATTGCCTTCCAAAAGACCTATCCCTAATCAAGGTATAACAAAGGCACATGCAGCTCAAACAACAAATTCTATTCTAAGATCTCGAAGCAAATGGCCATTGCAAGTCCAATTCCTTCAAAAAAATTCATAGCCTAAAGTGGTGAGACATTATTTTGCTCATTCCGATCCAACCAAATGATCTCTACCTAAGGATGAGACCTAAATGGTGTGAGTAAGATCGAATATTGCAACTAGGTATTATAGGCCAAGATATGGTCGGAGAGAAGAAATTAGATCTTGCAGTATTAATGAGGCAAGGTCTAATGTGCAAACTAGCGCGGGAAAATAGGATACAAGGCTGAAACAAAGAAAGAGAAGAAGGATAGAGATACGGTTCGGCTAGACGAGGAAGAAAGGACGAAAGAAGGGAGTTAAAGGGGTAATTTGGACGTAACTTTTACGGTTGAGTCCTGAGTTCAAGTTCAACAAAACCCACCAACTAGTTGACCACTCTTGCATAACGCTAGATGGTCAACTATTAAATGGCTTTGGGAAAAGATCGAATCTTGACCATATTAGGGTGGATTAAAACACTAATCGTCCCACGTTATCGTTTAAGATTTGATGCTATATGAAAATTAATTATCCTCATCACCGCAATATTTAAAGACCATAGTTAAACTTTGAACCAACTCCAAGGATTTATAGTCTCAACAACGATGTTGCAACTGCACAACGAACGAACTTAAAAAAGGAAATCAGCTAGAAATCCAAAATAGAATAAAAATGGATTTTCCCTTTATTGGCTGACATAAAACTAAGTGATTCAAAATCAAATACCCTAAAAATCTGGACAAAGGATTTTTCTTAGCCTTTTCAAAAAATATTAAAAACTCTTTCAAAAATGTAATTTATTATAAACTAACGGTTTTGTATTTATATACCAAATTTATTATTATTGTTGTTATTATTATTTATATTCCAGCTTATATTACAAAATGAAAACCTTTTCGTGTTCAAAGATGTTGGAGCTTTAAAATCTTAAGGATTAATTGTGGTAATTTCAATAAATTATCCAATATATATAGGAAGAGGTATACTAAAAATCACAAGAAATGGATATTTATTATTCTAAAGTTTAGTGGCATATTCCTTGTCATTTCTAACTCCATCTCTCCTACCAATCAGATATTTATTAAAATTACACAATGGCCTTACTAATTTTTGAAACACGAATAGATTAAAATTTAAAAACCATATCTTCATAAAATTAGGCCTTTATAAAACCATTTTCTGAAATCGTATTTCAAAACTTTTCAAAATCCATTTTTAGTTTTCCAAATAGTTTTAAAACAAAATTTCCTTGAATACAAGGCCAAGAACTCAATTGAACATTTCAACAAAGGTAGATTCAGAAATTCAACGAAGTAACGAATAAATATACCACGCAATTATATTTCCGAAATGGGTATGACATAACATTATGGACTTTTTCCATTTTAGATCGAGTAATGGTCTTAACCGGAACTACTAAACAAAACCAGAAACCAGAAAAGTGACTATCTCGGTTGTAGCTAGCTTTTTATATATATTACTATTCTGGTCTCCCAACTCAAATCAACGGAATTTACCTTGTGCCGTCCTAATGCTCATCACAACGAGATTGCCAACATACTACGGTGTAAGACAGAATTGGATAGAAACCCGAACTCAACATATTTCAACTCTTAGTCGATTTAAAGCCCATATTATATAATTAGGCCCACAACTAATTCATTATTGAAATAAATTAAAGTCGATTAAGAAAGAAGAAGAAAAAAAGAAAAAAAATCGAGCTACATTCTGTCACGAGTCCTGATTTAACTAATTCCTCTGATCGTTTAATCTGTGCTCTGATGCCAAATGTAACACCCCACACTTTTCTGCCCCCAAAATTCGACAAAAATCGAAACTCAAACACATCCAAGCATGGAGCATGTAAATCTGGTACCTGCAAATAAATGAGCATGAGCATAATCAGAGTACAATAAGATAACTCGCAATGGAAATAAAATAGGATAAACTAGTATTAACTCTAGTAACTACCTTTTTCAAAGTAAGTCACTTTGCCAATACCGAGCATGAGAGAGAACGAGAACCGAAAGCCAAACTAAAACACCTGTGAGAACCTAACCTTCTCTAGAAAATCTGGGTGGTTGTAATGAGGAAGGGGGGGTCAGAACAACAAGATTCCGGTGAACAGGAAATGTACAAAATAGATTATAATACACATATGTGTCCCGTTTGTTTCAACCCAAGATGTATGCCACCAAGGTTAGTGATTCTAGCCTAACTTTGTAGATGCTTACACATGACTCTACATCTCTTTCCTAAAGTAGTATTCCAAGGTATAATACCAAGATAGAACGTTTATGCATATATTTAGGAAGCCCTTTTAGATTATAATTTAATTGATTATTAGACCGAGATGTGAACTCCCGCCCCCCAATTGCAGAGTTCTTACATACACATATACCTTTCCATCAACTTACCCTTTATTATTTTCTGCCTCACTATCAATGATAGATGTGGTGGATTCTCCCGATCACTTAAGACCCTAGGCGGACTTATTGGTCGACGGACTTATTGGTCACTTAATACCTTTCGATGACTTGTTCCATAATCTTATAAACTAGAGGGCACTATCTACGGGCCCTACTAGTTTAGGCTTCCGTCATTCACGCATATACTCTTGCCCTACATAAGGTAAGAGATTGTATTTTATCGCTCGTTACACCTCTAGCTGACTTTATTAGATAACCCCCTTAGTCGTTTACTACTTCCCGTAGGGTAGGTAGCCATATTTGACTTTTTAGTTTCTAGGTTTGGGTAGACAATACACACACATAACATTTAAGACCCCTATACTGAAAGACCTATCCCCAGGTGGACTCTTCAACACCAGTCGCTTAAGACCCGGGAAGCGGACTACATGCGAAGATTATTAGGTTCATGCCCCATTAGCCCTTAATATATTTCCAAATTAGGAGAAAGTGGGCTACGTTATTGCACCCTTTCTGTTTATTTTCTCTCTACATGATTTATTATCATCACGGGTTCTTGTGGTTAATAATATTTTTACATTATTAACCTACTAAATCCAACTCTACTTTTAGTTATAAGTTCTATATTCATTAATATAAATAAGGAAGGTTATTTCCTCTTTTACTTAGGATACATATTTAATTACTTCTGTAATTGGACTTAGTATTTATGCAACAATCAACATCCATTAATCCCCTTATGACACTCATTTTCTTTTATTTCTAAGTTTATTGCCCTTTATGACCATAAGGTTTATATTTTCCTAAGGGAACCATTTATCTTTCCCCGAAGTATCTATTTGTTGTATCCCAACAAACAATTACTATTCTTATTCATTTTTTATTTATTTATTGGTTGACTGTTATATATGTACTTATGCACCAGGCCTCTCACATTAAGTTGGGTACTTGTGGATGCTGGATTTTCCGGTCGGTACCAAACAGACTTCTACCATAAGTTAAACTTAACCTCATGCCTTGGTACATTTATATTTATGCATTAGACCCCTCACATTAAGCTAACTACCAATGGTTGCTGGATTTGTCGGTCGGTTCCGGAGAGGCTTATACTACAAGTTGAGCTTAACCTTGTGTCTAAATGCGGTTATAATTCAAATTTACTAATTTGTGGTTTACAACATTTATCCTAATTAATTTAGTAATTGTAACCATTATCCTATTATATTTACTTTCCTTAATCAAAATTGGTTACAATTGGTATTTATTGATTTGCGGTCCTAGTTATAACAATTAATTATATTGATTGCTACAAATGGTCACCACAAATATATTAATTCAATATGAATTATATTTACATATATAATTCCATAATTGAATATCATTCAAACATTCAATACAATGTATATTTTTTACCATTTTTTGCTGATTTGGATGGATAATATGTATATTTATATTTTTATGTTTTCGCCCGGTTGACGAAGTTATCATATTGTTATTATTATTCTAAATTTAATGAATTGGTAAAGTGAATAACCAAACATTCCTTTTTGCATTCAATCTTGCCAAAAGTTTTCAATCTTACAAAAATACCTTTAGCCGTAATCATTGTAAATTATGCCTATTTAGTGGAATTGGCAAATTTCAAAATCACAAGAAATATATGTAAATATATAATTTGGAATAGTTGATGCAAATTACATACATATGTATATGTGTACATTTGCACCACTTTTCCCTTTTTTTATCTTTTTACCACGCCTCTTGTGATTTCAAAATGACGCCTTTTTATTAAAAAGGAAAAACGACACACTTATAACAATTAAGCCAAAACCCAACAATATTGAATACAAACAGACATGTTTGTTTTAACAATACAATTACATAATTTACCGATCGAATCTTTTTACCTAAATTCACATAATTTATTATTCAATACTGAACTAGAGATCTGAAATGTAACTACATCTAAATGGTGTTTACATGGGAATGATTTCCAAATCTATAGTGCTTTTCAATAGTTGCAATATATTTTCAACATAACTGTAGGAATAAGTGTAAACAAGTTTAAGAATCCTACAATTAATATTATGCATAACCACAATTTACAATTCAACAGTTTTGACAATTTTTATAATCAGATCTGATAGGTGCTAATTCAATTATAATCATATTATAAGTAGATCTGATGAAATAGGCATATAAACTTGAGATCTAATACAAATGAGATAAATACGTTATTATAAATGTATTTATGAATTTCCCACTCACCTGCAAACATCCAAATCCAAAGTTTGAACCATTTTGGCCTACAATTTCCCACATTCTTATAAATCTACAATTCATCTGAAAAGGGGAAAATTCTAGATCTGTAGAGATGTAAGAAAATAGGAAGAGAGGGGAGAATCTATTGCTAAGCACTAATTTGCATTCTTTTCCATTGGATTTGATAATCCTCTAAATCTTATGTGATTGGGATTTGATTTACTGTGTATGAATATATTTTTATTTAAGAAATTAGGTTTGGAGAAGGAGGAAAATGGAAGAGCTCCGCTGCTATTACAGCTTTTTGTGGAAAAGAATGAGGTCTTACCCCTTTATTTATAGGATTAGAATTGGCCTTGAACCATTGGATTCGTGTTAATTTATATTTGTCCATTCGTTTCATTTATATTACAAACTAAACTTAAAAAACTAGCTGTCACTTGCCCAGGTTGGCTAGTTAAATAAGTATATTATTTTTATTATTTTTGTAACAACCTGACTTTTTACGTCGAAATTATATGTGAATTTAAATAAAATAAAATAAATGAATTTAAATTTTGTCTGTAGCAATTTGTTAATAGATTTTATGAATTAAATTAGATTAAATTGTTTGCAGCATTAAATAATCTTATTTTATATATAACTGAAGTAAATCAGGCGGCTGCTAAATGCAACAAAATTGTTATTGTTTTATCGTCATAGGTAGGAATTGTGAATCGTTTGTAATGTGAATTAAATTAATTTAATTATTATAGATTTCAATTAGAATACATATGAAATTAGTTGTAAAAAATTAAGACATAGATATTCTTTACATATAGAATAAGGCCCAAACCACCCAAGCCCAAAGCCTATTAGACAAACCTCCTTTTCACATCTTTCTGGAGGAGCCTCCTTCCTTACCATTGACAGCGATTCCCCTTTTTATTTTCAATCCCCATCTTCTTTTGATTCACAGAAAAAAAAATATCATGCTCACACACGATGAAGGGGGCCGACGATTAATCTGGCGAGTGGAGGACGAGGCGCCGCTCGACCAAGAGCCAGACGCGACTTTGGTTCGCGAAGAAGAAAAAAAATCGCGATAAGTCTTGGTTTGCTGGAGAGTGCCACCATCGACAAAGAGATGGATGAGGGGCGTAGATGATCGCCATGGTTTGAGCTGACGTGATGGTGATGGAGAGCAGCCACAATGATAAGAGCCGCTGATTTGGATTTTGATGCGTTGTTCGATGAGTTTCCCCTCACTCACATCTATGTTTTCTTCCATAATAGTTATTTATATTTTCATGTTATTGTTTGAATTGGATTGTTTTGCTTGTATGATTGAATTGGCTGCGTGTTTGAATTACATGTTGTGTTATTGATCATTTGGTTACAAGGATTGATGTAGTGTTGATTGCATGTTTGTTTGTAGAGGGGATGTTTTCCATTTTATAGTTGAACTACATATATATATATATATAAATTGTTCAATTTGACAATTGATTAATTGTGTAATTTTAAATAAGTTGCGGAAGTTCATATATAAATATTCATTTATATAAACAATAATAACACGACGTTTTGGAATATAAATTTTAAATTTTAGTACAGCATGTAACTTTAAATATTATTTTATTGTTTGAATTAGGAATAGATTGAATATAAAAAATAGGTATACATAAGTTATTTGCTTTTAAGCAAATAATGGCGTTTTTAATTTATATTATAACATCATATTTTATTGAGTTTATATCTTTTAATTAAACGTCTTCATTTAGAATACTCCTATTTGGTTTGCTTGACTACTTAACGAATTATATATCTATTCTAAATAAGTCGCTTGAGAAGTTCTTGTTTTTATGGTAATATGAAATAATGTTAGATAGTAATTGAGATGTTATTGTGTGTACTTTGTTACATATTATGCTTTTATAGATTTATACCAATTTGTAATGAATATTTATATATTTCAACTATCTGAATTATCTTTTTGGTAATATTTTTATTTAAGCCTCGTTTATGAGTTATGTTGAAATTTCATGTACCCCATAAATCATACTTTAGTTCTTCCATCATTTGTTTAATTCTTGTTTTTCCAAGTTCTTGTATGATTTTTTATATTATGAATAATTCACTTTTAATTTAATTTGATGATTTGTATGTGATACAGTGATGACATTTTTATATGATTTATGATATTTACATTCTATGTAACGAGAAATTTGAATAAACGGTTTGGTGAAACCGACTGGTATGGGACTTTCGGTGTCGCCTTTCTGGTTATTCATTGGACTTGTTATATAGAGTATCAAAGGATAAGTGTAGTGTGCGAGCGCTAAATAAACAGATTTGTAAACGATGGTATACGAAATTGGTTAATTTCCTATTTTGTCTGATTGAAGCTATTGAGTTGGTGTTGTGATTCATGAGATTTTTGGGTTTTTCCATGGTGGAGCTAACTAGCGGGTAGTAAACCAGTGGTGGAAATGTATGGTATAAGACACACAGTTACCGCTAGTTGGGTTATTGATTGTTAGTCTGTAACACATAATTTTTTTTGAGCTAGTACCTGCTTGGGGGGGGGGGGGGGGAGCTAGACTCGGGGGAAGTCTCATATACGTATTCACTTGGCCGGGGGGTGGGGGGGCTAAGTTATATTCGACCGGGAGGGTCGTAGTGTTAGGTGTCGAAATACGTATATAGTACTTGACTAAGCTCGGGGGGAGCTTATTAGCACGTGCAAAACTATGTTGTTTCGGATTTAAATTATCGCTTTGATAAGCTTGTTGTTTTGGATCCATTTTATGATGCCATTGTTGAATTTGTGGCTTTCGTTGTCATTCAATGCTTTGGATCCAATTTATGATGATATTACTGAGATTTCATTATTTGTTGTTAGAGATATTGAATTTCAAATGTTTTCACTTTTATTGTTGGCGTTGATTTATATGTATAGCCTTTGAGCTATAATATTAACTTGACATTTATAATTTTGTGCTTCATTGAGCTATCGTGTGATTGTGATATTTTGACAATTTCATAATGCGTTATAACTCTTGAATGAGATTCATTTGAATATGATTATTATGTCATTTGCATATGTTCATATATGGTAATGCTTCCATAATATTTAGCTATGAGGCATGAATCATTAATGTCGATATTTGAGTGAACCTAATGGTTAGGTTTATGTTTTGGATGATATTTTGAGTTTAAAGCACCCAAACATTTTATATTAACTATAATGGATTTAAACATAGACTGATCCCTTTATTATCTATATAATGCTCGGGTCAGACCAAGACATTACAGGTGCAGGGACCTTGAGACCAGCTTGTATTCACTGTTTTTAGAGGAGTATAGTAATCTAGTGAATTATTTATTATCCTGTATTGAATAAAATGATGTATATATTTTGGTGTGTAATAAGTTAGTGTATATGAAATGTTATATATTATACATTATATTTATCGATGCGATTGACTATGTGATCTCTGTATTCATGTATATTCTGTATTGTTCTGTCCTGGAGGCACATGTGTAATTGTTTTGTAACGACATTAAGTACGTAAGAGTAAGTGACATTTCATAAATTTTAATACGTACTAGTGTTAGTCCAAGAGAATTTGCACGTGTATGTCCCTATAGCCTCATTCTCCGTATTATCTGACGGTATTACTTAGTAATACTCTTGGGTAATATGGGTATAGAGGTGGGGCGTTACAATTTGGTATCAGAGCGGAGGTTAGAGCAATGCATTATATATACATATATATAAGGGATACGAGTCTAGACCTTAGAATTGATTTAGAGTCCCTATTCCCATGGGTGCGCGATAGATTTTATTATAAATTGTATGATTATAGAAATATACGATGATTACTACGATAATCATCGGAGGACGTATTTGTTAGTTTTCTATTATATAGTAAAATATTGATCTGCTTCCCCCACAAATTCAATATTTAATTTTACTTGGGATTTAAATGATTGTGTGCATGGTTAAGAAATAAGAAGTTGTGCAGCTGAAATTAATATATAAATTTCCACTGAAGGCATTGCTTGTTTGTTATTTAATTGCTGATTGTTTAATAATTGTTATAAATGAGAGTAGAATTAATGTAAAAGCGAGTTAGAAATAATTATTAAATTCAATCAAATAAATTGATTACGACAATAACAGTAATAATGATGAAGCAAATTGTTAAACGAATATACCAATAACTTAATGGTTAAAGGAATTAGTCTTGAGTTGATTTGTCTGTTGGGTAATTTAAGAATTTTGGTCGATACGTCTAATCAACGTTATCGATAAGGATTCCTAAATACTGGTGCGAGACAATTCGACACAACAATATAAGAAAGAATCAAAATAAATAAGCGAAAAAAAAGAAGTCAACCCTTGAAATATATATATATATATATATATATATATATATATATATATATATATATATATATATATACACACACACACACACACGCACACACGTGCATGTAATGTTGTGTTTTTCATTGTTGAGTGTTAGTTACTTTTGCACATTAACCTTTTCATAGTTGTGAAATAAGTGATGGAAAACCATAAAAAGTTACAATTGCTAATTATAAAAAATGTACCTATATTATAATATTTATAAGTTTTATAATATAACTTAAGTTTAGCGTGTAAGTTATGATGAATACATTGAAAATGGGTATGACAATATATTAAGTCTGAATACATTGAAAATGGTAGAAGTTCAATTTTTGGACTTCGTAGTTTAAGTCTGACAATGCACGTGTTTGAAAATTCATATTTGTGGATAATTGTTGTGTAGTTATACTCTCATTATTATCAAGTGCACAATTAGAATCCCCTGCTACTAGCCACAGGAAGGATATGTTCTAAGGATGCAACACTAACTTTATGCATCTTCCTTTTTGTTTTACTGGTATCATTTTAGACTTCCAAATTTGTTTCCATTATTTTTCCGTAGTTCTTAATTTACTATTTTTATTTCAACGCCTGCATAGTTATGACAGTTTGATAATTTGATCATGCACTAAAATGTGCTGTAATTTTTTTCTAATTGTTTTAAATATCTTTAGAGTTCGTTAATGGCACTGAATTGTATAATTGTTTTATACATGAAGACATAAATAGGTCTATGTTAGTGTTGAATTAATATTGTACAATATACTATTTATTTTTATTTTTATTTGTTTCCATGATGTATTTAAGATTATCTAAGTAGTGGAAGGCTTTTATGATATTTCGTACTCGGTACTCCATTTCGTAGTGGTATGCAATGGCGAGATGCGAGTTTTTAAAAGGAGGGGTTGATGAGAGGTTTGTAGGAGATGAAGGTTAAGGGATATGGTTGTGCTGCTAGTTTCCGGCAAGTAGGAGGGGAAATTTCCGGTTGATGGTTAAGTTGTAAGCTACTGTTCAAATAGGTTGGATTTGCTTTAGGATTTGTCTGTGGGTTGCTTCAAGTATGTAATGGTGGTAGTAGATGGTTCGCGTTATGCAGAGATTAGATAGTGTATGAATGGCGAGGAAAGGGAGGTTGATCAAATGTGGTTGATGAGTTAGTGGAGTTTTATCTATACTGTTAGTGCAATATCTATGGAGAAAGGATGAAGATGTGTTAATGTAAATGGACTGAAGCAAGACCAGTAGGCGGGTAGGACTGCACATAGTTGCTATTGTAATGCAAAACAGAATGTAAAGTATAAACAGAAGTGCACAAAAACAATTGTAAATAGAGACACACAATGAAATGGAAAATTTATGAAATGAAATCGTAATGCTCACTATTATTTTTCACAGAATGATTAAATGAAGACTAAAATGACTCAAAATCAACCTAGGCAGTAACGGAAAAGAAGAATCGAGTTCGACATATAAGAGCATAACAGCGAAAAAAAACTCAACTTCAGTCCGAGCTCTATGCTTTGCTAAATGATCCTATACTCCCCGATGTGCCCAAGCAGCCATCACTTTCTGATGTTGATACCCTAATATGCCTGGAATTGGGCAGTGCGATGAAGATTACTGTTGTTAGAATGGACAATGCAACATTCGATGTTGCAGTGTTGAATGCTGCTACTGTTAAAAACTTGAACGCTGCAATTAAGAAGAAAACAGATGCCACAGAGCAGGGAAAGTTAGGTCATCGACATATATCATGGTATTATTTGCTTATCAGTCATTATGATACCATCAATAATCATTACTCAAGCCTAGCGTATCATTTTGAGTGCATAATTATATAATAGTGTGTTAGCCTCTTTATTTGTACATTGCCAATAACTTTAAAATAAATTTGATATAATTCAGTGTTATTTGGGTCTTATTTTAACATCGATTATGGTGTTTCAACCCGAAAACGTGGAAGTCATTTTTATTGAATTGTTTAGAGTCGTTGAATGACAGATCCCGGTGAATTTCAGACTCCCCCATAAATTTCTCTCCGTTCATTCTCAAATCCTACTTTTTCCACCGTTTTTTTCTCCAGTCACTCTAGCATGATCCTTTTAACATATAAAGGGACATGTGATGTGACTTGCCGGAAGCAACTGACTATATTGCCAAGTATCTTGCTTATAAAAGGCTTCTGTTGGAAGCATCTCATGATCGTAGGTTGCAGAGAAAGCTGTCCTCAGACAATGCTCAAATATATAATATATTTATTTCTGTGCTTGCTCTTTTCTTGAAGTTGATTATACATATAATCACTTTTGATTAGTTTGAAAAAAATGCACTGATGCTATTCAAAATCCCATTAGTGTTGAAAAAAAAGAGAGTGCTATGGTTCACCGTACACTAATATTTTGGAGATCCGAATGCCTTTTTTGGAAAGCCAATGTGCATGTTACGTCAATTTGCTTTTATTGTCATGTGTAATTTAAAGTTTTTGGTAACTCAAACTTTCTCTTTTCTTTTCAATGTGGTAGAAATAAAAATTTAATCTATGTTGCCTTGAAATTAAGTGGTTATGCGCATGTACCTTTACCATATGAGACTAACACTTGCATTTAAGTTAGGTATGCACTATTCAGGTAGCTTATGGAGCGCTAAGTAGCGAAGATTGCTTGCTTCGCTCGCATGAAAATATTGTAAATTGCTTAAAATGCTAATTAAAAGGTATGTTTTCGAATTAATATTATGAAAGGTGGTATGTTGTGTTGTTGCCTTATTTCCCCGTGTTTCGGGATGCCCCGTGTTGGGATGCCTCTTCGTTTATATTGTATTCAGATTTTTCGAAACATTCTCTGTACAAAGGAGATACTGTCGAAATTTTCCAAAAATTTTGAAAGTTAAATTTTTTTTCATAAATAATTTGTAAAATGTGCTAGGCGTTAATACTTATTTTTCAGCACTCATTATATTAACTTACGATAAAATGAATAGATCTTAAAAGCTACGTAGGAACTTTGGTTGATGTATATGCTGAAAGATAGAATATGAGTTGTTAATCATTTTGGTATTAGAAATTGCGAGGACGCAATTTTGTTAAGGAGGGAAGTATGTAACAACTCGACTTTCTACGTCGAAATTATATGTGAATTTAAATAAAATAAAATGAATGAATTTAAATTTTGTATGTAGCAATTTGTTAATAGAACTAATGAATTAAATTATATTAGATTGTTTGCAGCATTAAATAATCTTATATATATAATTGAAGTAAATCAGGTGGCCGCTGAATGCAACAAAATTGATATTGTTTTATCGTCACCGGTAGGATTTGTGAATCATTTGTAATATGAATTAAATTAATTTAATTAGCATAAATTTCAATTAAAATACATATGAAATTAGTTGTAAACGAATTAAGATATAGATATTCTTTATATATAGAATAAGGCCCAAACCACCCAAGCCCAAAGCCTATTATACAAACCTCCTTCTCACATCTTTCTGGAGAAGCCTCCTTCCTTACCATTGACAGCCGATTCCCCTTTTTATTATCAATGCCTATCTGCTTTTGATTCACGAAAAAAAAAAAAAAATCGTGCTCATGCACGATGAAGGGGGCTCGACGATTGATCTGGCGAGTGGAGGACGAGGTGCCGCTCGACCAAGAGCCGGACGCGACTTTGGTTCGCGAAGAAGAAGAAAAAATCGCAATGAGGCTAGGTTTGCTAGAGAGTGCCATCATCGAGAAAATGATGGATGAGGGGCGCATATGATCGCCATGGTTTGAGCCGACGTGATAGTGATGGAGAGCAGCGACAACGATAAGAGCCGCTGATTTGGATTTTGATGCGTTGTTCGGTGAGTTTCCCCTCACTCATATCTATGTTTTCTTCCATAATAGTTATTTACATTTTCATGTTATTGTTTGAATTGGATTGTTTTGCTTGGATGATTGAATTGTTTGTGTTTGAATTACCTGTTGTGCTATTGATCATTTGGTTACATGGATTGATGTAGTGTTGGTTGCATGTTTGTTTGTAGAGGGGATGTTGTCCATTTTATAATTGAACTATATATATATATATATATATATATATATATATATATATATATATTGTTCAATTTGACAATTGATTAATTGTGTAATTTTAAATAAGTTGCGGAAGTTCGTATATAAATATATATTTATATAAACAATAATAATACGACGTTTTGGAATATAAATTATAAATTTTAGTAAAGCATGTAACTTTAAATATTATTTTATCATTTGAATTTGGAATAGATTGAATATAAAAAATATATATACATATGTTATTTGCTTTTAAGCAAATAATGGCATTTTTAATTTGTATTATAACATCGTATTTTATTGAGTTTATATCTTTTAATTAAATGTTTTCATTTAGAATAGTCCTATTTGGTTTGCTTGACTACTAAACAAATTATATATTTATTCTAAATAAGTCGCTTGAGAAGTTCTTGTTTTTATGGTAATATGAAATAATGTTAGATAATAATTGAGATGTTATTGTGATGCATTTATAGATTTATACCAATTTGTAATGAATATTTATATATTTCAACTATTTGAATTATCATTTTGGTAATATTTTTATTTAAGCCTTGTTTGTGAGTTTTATTGAAATTTCGTGTACCCCTTCAATCATACCTTAGTTCTTCCATCATTTGTTTAATTCATATTTTTCCAAGTTCTTGTATGAATTTTTATATTATGAATAATTCACTGTTAATTTAATTTGATTGATGATTTTTATGTGATACAGTGATGACATTTTTATATGATTTATGATATTTACATTCTATTTAACGAGAAATTTGAATAAACGGTTTGGTGAAACCAACTGGTATGGGACTTTCGGTGTCGCCTTTCTGGTTATTCACTGGACTTGTTATATAGAGTATTAAAGGATAAGTGTAGTATGCGAGAACTAAATAAACAAATTTGTAAATGGTGGTATACGAAAGTGGTTAATTTCCTATTCGTCTGATTGAAGCTATTGAGTTGGTGTTGTGGTTTATGAAATTTTTGGATTTTTCCATGGTGGAGCTGACTAGCGGGTAGTAAACCAGTAGTGGAAATGTATGGTATGGGACATATAGTTACCGCTACTTGGGTTACTGATTGTGAATCTATAACACAATTTTTTTTGAGCCAGTACTCGCTTCAGCGGGAAGCTAGACTCTGTGGGAGTCTCATATACGTATTCACTTGGTCGGGGGGCTTAGTTATACTCGACCGGGAGAGTCGTAGTGTTAGGTGTCTAAATACGTATATAGTACTTGGCTAAGCTCGGGGGGAGCTTATTAGCACGTGCAAGACTATGTTGTTTCGAATTTGAATTATCGCTTTGATAAGCTTGTTGTTTTGGATCCATTTTATGATACCATTGTTGAATTGTGGCTTTCGTTGTCATTCGATGCTTTGGATCCAATTTATGATGATATTACCTGGATTTCTTTATTTGTTGCTAGAGATGTTAAATTTCAAATGTTTTCACTTTTATTGTTGGCGTTGATTTATATATATAGCCTCTGAGCTATAATGTTAACTTGACATTTACAATTTTGTGCTTCATTGAGCTGTCGTGTGATTGTGATATTTTGACAATTTCATAATGCATTATAACTCTTGGATGAGATTCATTTGAATATGATTATTATGTCGTTTGTATATGTTCGTATATGGTAATGCTTCCATAATATTTAGCCATGAGGCATGAATCATTAATGTCGATATTTGAGTGAACCTATTGATTAGGTTTATGTCTTGGATGATATTTCAAGTTTAGAGCACCCAAACATTTTATATTAACTGTAATGGATTTAAACATAGACTGGTCCGTTTATTATCTATATAATACTCCGGTCAGATCGAGACATTATAGGTGCAGGGACCGTGAGACCATCTTGTATTCACTGTTTTTAGAGGAGTATAGTAATCTAGTGAATTATTTATTACCATGTATTGATTAAAATGATGTACATATTTTGGTGTGTAATAAGTTAGTGTATATGGAATGTTATATATTATACATTATATTTATCGATGCGATTGACTCTATGATCTTTGTATTCATGTATATTCTGCATTGTTCTTTCCGGGAGGCATATGTGTAATTGTTTTGTACCGACATTGAGTACGTAAGAGTAAGTGACATTTCAGAAATTTTAATACGCACCAGTGTTAGTCCAAGAGAATTTGCACATGTGTGCCCCTACAACCTCATTCTCCATATTATCTGACAGTATTACTTAGTAATACTCTTGGATAATATGGGTATAGCGGTGGTGCGTTACAATTTTGGTTTATTTATTTTCCATCTATTTTCGTATTTCGTTCGTAACTTTTCATACGGACACCGTTCATGAAACTTCAAACATGAAAGTTGACTAGAATTTCAAGACGAACGCATAGGTTAAAGTTTTGTGGTCAAATTCCATCATTTATAGAAATTCCTATTTTTGAAATTCTAGTAATTATTTCTTATTGTCAAAATTCAGGGTTTTTTCAAGAAAAGTTAGAATTTTGACATGGAAAGTCGAAATTACCCTTCACCGGGGGGAAAATGTTACTGCCAAAATTCAACACCGAAACAGGCTATCAATGAAGGGGTATCGAACCATCACCAGCTTAAGGGAATGATTCGAGAGCATAAAACCCGACTTTAGAGAAAAACCGAAAACATAAGAGAAACAACGATTACAATAGAAACTGTCACCATCCTGGAGGGGGAGAGCTTAGAACCAGCAAGGAAAAGTGACACCGACAGGGTAGTTTCAAAGCAGGAGACAATTAATATGAAATCAATTCCGGAAGTCAATCACCTCAAACCGGAAGCAAATAAGAAAGAAAGAGCTATAGCACATGAGCCGAGACTAATGACCTGACGAGGAACAGTGCAAAGCAAAAGGAGCCAAACGGGCTATCAACATTAATTCACTTAATGACACTACAGAAAAAGACAATAAAAGTACAATAGGCCAAAACAGAAGCATTCCGAGGGCCGACTATGGGGTTCAGAGCTTGCTGGCTACTTAGAAGCAACTTCAACAGGGAGTACACCTAAAGCACCCTTCCGGAATACCGAAGTCCACCCTAGAGGTTCACTGAGAGCAGGCCAAAGTCATTGAGAAAAAGAGCTATCCACACTAACATGCTTAATGTCGATACCGAAAGGGTTGATGGCTCTAGGAACATGAGCGTTCAAGGCACAAAGGCAAACATTGTGAAGACTTGTAGACAAGACCAAAAGCTTATCTCCGAAAGCCTGAGGCTATACTAAATTCTATCAATACCAACAGGCTTGGTGTCGATACGGAAGTTAAAAACAACTTCAAAGGGAGGCTCCAAGGGTGGAACCTTCTTTTTTAAAAGCTAAGAACGATACACTAAAGGCTATGTTATATCTCTCAACAACAACCGAGACCCAAGCAACCGGAACCGAAAGGTGAAAAGAGGCCGACACACAGCTGCTGCACCCAAAAAGGCTGTAACACCCCGAATTTTCTGTTAACAGTAAATTAACAAATTAAAGTATAATTAATTCTAAATGAATGAATTAAGGGAAACGGGTTACGCCATTGCGTTCGTCTCGGAATTCTGCTTTAAATAGAGTCCAAGTTTGCATAAATCGGACTCCGTACGAAGGAGTTATGACCTCCGGAAGTTTCAGAATTCGATTTAAAATTCAAACAGCCCGAAAACAAGTTCAAAATTCAAACAGCCCGAAAACAAGTTCAAAATTCAAAACTGGACCAGAACTGGGCTGGGCGGGAATTTTCCTGCCCCGGACCCAGGTCGACTTGGGGGTCAACCTGGGAGTCGACCTGGGTACCCAGGTCTACTATGTAGTCGACCTAGGGGTCGACCTATAGGTCGACCTGCTTGGTCGACCTGACCTGCTTGGTCTGGTCCTGGCTTAGTTTCTGGGGCTTGGCTATGTCACTAGGGTTGATTTGTCACTTTCTGATTGGCTTCCCTTGAGACGAATGGCCTTGATTAACTCTAGCCTCATCGACGACTCTAATTAGTCTGAAATTATATATAAACAACCTTAGCCTCCAACCTAAATTCACACAAATAAAATAGAGCTTGAGCCGTTATGCTGTTGGAAGGAAGCCATGAGTAGCCTCCACTTAAAGAAAGCTTAGAGACGAGCAAAACTAAAGTAAACACAAGATTCAAACAACGTTTATCTACCCAAAGGAAAGCATTGCAAATTCAGAACTCAGAATCCAAAATTCAAGTTCGTCGTTTGTTGTAAGTATAGTGATTTTTCCGATGGGAATAAAATTAAGATTTGATTCAATGTAAAATGGAAATGGAATTGTGCTATTTTATAACGACGATGTTAATTCATATCTATGTGTTGCAATGATTGTATTGTGAATGGTATTGGATGTTTGTGATATAATTGACTTAATGTTGGATCCATTAGAATGTTTGTGGATTAATCTAGTTGATGTTGGATCTATTCAAATTCACATACAAATTATTTGGTTCATATCTACACCTATATGTTTATGTGATTATATAGGTTGTATGTGATTAAGATCTCATGTATATACTTTATGCTAAACCTATATTCCTAAATGATTAAGTTCATATACATGCTCATATATTTATACAAAAGTTGCAAGTTCATATTTGGATCCATGCCAAAATCCACTTTAATACATGTTTCATGTTATAATTGGACATATGATTGGATCTAGTTCACACATGTGATAAAATTATACATACTTTATGGACATGTCATATTCTTGTCATATGCTAGTGATGTTTGATGTTATGCCTAGATCTAAACATGTTTAGGCTTATGTTGTCTAAATTATATGCTAATTCATGTGAAACCTATTTAGTTAGATCCCCATTTCAATGCAAGTTCACATATATGTAAGTTGATTTAGTCTATGTTGCAAGTTCACATATATGTAAGTTGATTTAGCCTATCACATATATGTAAGTTGATTTAGCCCATGTTGCAAATTCACATATATGTAAGTTGATTTCATCTATGTTGCAAATTCACATATATGTATGTTGATTTAGCCTATGTTGCAAGTTCACACCTATGATGTTCATATTGACTATGCCGATAATGCCAAGTTTACACCTATGTCATGTTTACGTTAATGAATTTCTTTATGCCAATTTTGTGTACGCTAAATTAGGCTAAGTTTTTAGCCTAATATTATATGTTAAAAATCATGCGGTCGAAAAATTGGGCTAAGATTGTTAGCCTAATATTTAGACGAGGTAACGTTGGAAAAAATTGGTAATTATAGTAAACTTGACATAAATTGGTGAAAATATATGTATTGGCATGTTTGGCACATGCCAATAATTGGTGGCACTTAAATGGTATAAAATTCTTATACCAAAAATGATGAACTTGGAAAGTGGGCCACAATATTTAATTTTTAACAGATTTACATATAACAAGTAATAGAGACAAATATGTAAATTTAGAAAATACGAGTATGCTTAACCCGAGGTTGGATTGAGTTGTGATGTAAACGTGCCCGGACCCACCCGGCTGTCCAGTAATCACAACAATACCTATTCAATGTGAGAGGTTAAGCATTGAGCCCAATAAGGACCCGAGGTTAGACTGAGTTACGGTGTAAACCTACCCAGAACCGACCGGCACATCAGTAACCATAATAATACCTGTCTAATGTGAGTGGTCGGTGCTTTAAAAAAAGCTAAGGACAGACAAGTCAGGATCGTAGGGTTAAGTTAACTAAAACACTTAACCAATTCAACATGTTAATTAAACTGATGGGTGGGTTAGGTAAATATATACACTTAACCACTTAACATGTTTGACTAGAAAACCCTAGTAACGGGGACTCATTTCAGCAGTAACCCAATTAGGTATCATGGTACCCTGAAACTAGGCAGGGTGGGGCACGATTACTGGGTTGATTGTAAGCGGTCAAAAGCGACGGCGGTTGGTGTAGTAGTGTGGGTTCTAACGGAGTGCGGGCGTGCAAACACTTCGGAGCAGACAAACAGGGCACTGGGCACCAGTAATATAACCTAAGCATTCTAGGATTGTGTCGGGCCGCCACCATGGGACTTGATACACCCCATGGTGGGACCAGCATAGGTATCTACAATCATTGGGGGCCGTATGACACATATGATTTTGCGAGTAGGAGCCGATCTTTAGAAAGGGGATCACTTCACCCCGATCATGGGATGCCAGTTGAGACAATGCAAGTAGGTGCAGAGATATAGTGTGGGGTGCGATAGTATATTCGGTTCAAACTGCTTTATCTTAGTTTATGATACTTTCCTATTTCCAGTTTATACCTATCATGCCCTTTTTCTTATTCTCATACAAAAGAGTCACTAGACTTACCAGGCTTTATGTCTGACTCTATTTTTCTTTCGTCTTCTTTTCTTCCGTTTCCCCCTCCCCCACCCCCCAGGTCCACAGGGAGGAAACAACCCAGCTTAGTCAAACTCTTTGCAAGCTTCAAGATAGTAGATGTATGGTTTGGACTCTCTTTCCTTGGCTATGACTTTTGGACACGTTCTATGGGGATTTATGCAGCTTTTATTATGTTTTATGCTTCTTTATTTAATAATCAAGACAGAAATGATGATGTAATGTTTTGGAAGTTATTATAAGGCAATTATGGAAATGTTTTGTATGAACACATATTTATGAAATGAAAGTCTGTTTGTTTTCCGCTGCTTATACCTATGTGTTTATATCTGTCTTGTGTTTTATCTGTGACTTTTACTTATAAACCTCCACCGAAGTTAACGCATTCCCTTTGTGAGTGACCTTAATGGAGGTGGGGTGTTTCACTTGGTATCAGAGCAAAGATTTACCAGATTAGATAAAGGTTTTTGAAACTATTTTCAAAAAGAAGTTTAAAGAAGCATATTTTTTCAAGGAAAAGCATTGTTTTTAAAAGGCATAGTCCCCCAAAGCCATAAGCACTATCTCTCTATCCTTTTGTCTTGAATACTTTCCTTTTTTGTTCCAGCTTGTCTGGAGATCTTAAACTTCCATAAGGAGTACCGATACCTAGCAGGTTCCGAAGGTACCTAGAGGCTAGGGCCAATGGTGCGGGCCCAGCAGACATTCCTCCTCCCATAGTGGCAGTGGTTCCTCCTCCTCCTCCTCCTCGTGGAAATACTTTCGCTAAGACGTGTAGAGACTTCAAGGCAATGGGTGGAAAGGACTTTTATGGAACTGAATCCTTTGTGGTTGCAAGGAACTGGCTGAAGGAGACCGAAGATTTGTTCGTCATCTTCGAAGTTGACGACAGGCAAAAGATACAGCTAGCAGTGTGGTTGCTTAAAGATGAAGCTTCCTATTGGTGGGAAGTTACCCATGCTGAGAGGCCAGTGGAAACTTGGGAAGATTTCAGGATGAGGTTTGAGATGAAATTCTTCTCCCAAGCTGAAAGAAGCCTGTAGATGGAGAAGTTCCTAACTCTTAAACAAAGGAGTATGACGATCAGGGAGTGCGTCAATCAATTTAATCAACTGGCCAGATTTGGGCTGGATTAAGTAAACACCCAACATAAGAAGGCCCTTCACTTCGTCAAAGGTCTGAATGAGCCTCTACACAGCCTTGCTATAACCCATATACCCATGAGAGCGACTTATGAAAGCTTGGTGGGCATGGCGCTGCTACATGAGGAAGATAAAGACGAGAAAGGGGCAAAAGCAGAAGTGCCTCAAGACAAGAAGGGGGAAGGGTCACAGAACAAGAAGGCTGATTCAAAGAAAGGCGGGAAGAACAACAAACCTCGTGAAAAAAGAAAGTGTAATTTCTGTGGCATCGTTGGACATATAGTGAAAGGCTGCTGAAAGAAGAAGGCGAAGATGAATGGTGGCTGTTTCCATTGCAGCGAGACTGGACACATGGCTAACGATTGCCCAAAGAAGCGGGGGCAGGGACAGAGAACTGGATCCACTTCAGGGGGACAGGTTCACACGCTGGTGGCACCTCCGCAGGAACGAGGTAGAAATATTTCTGTAGAAAGCTTAGTTTATCTCTATGATCTTCGAGTTCGCACTCTCTTTGATTCTGGTGCATCACACTCCTTTATTTCATCTGCTTTAGTAGAATCTCTGCACCTAGACACTAATATGGTAGAAGTTCCCTTGGTTGTTTCAAATCCAATTAGTGGCTCAGCTTATTTGTCAATGGTTTGTTTGGATTCGAAAATCTTTATTCTAAGTGTTGAGTTTAGATGTAGTGCCTTTGTTTTGGGCTTCTCGGGATATGAACTGATCTTAGGCATGGACTGGTTATCCAGTAATGGTGCCATTCTTGATTGTGAGAAAAGAGTGGTTAGACTCTTGACTCGGCTCGGTAACACTCTAGAAATTTCTTGTAATCCCTTGAATGTTATTATGCTTAGTTATCTAGAGTCGCTTGATGCTTCTGTTGAGAAATTGCAATCGGTTAGAGTGGTCCATGAATATCCGGATGTCTTTGAGGAGGTGAAGGGCTTACCTCCGAGGCGGAAAATAGACTTCCGCATATATCTTGTTGATAATGCGAAGCCCGTAGCTTTACCTGTCAGGCACATGGCTCCAAAGGAGAGAAAGGAGCTCAGTAAGCAAGTTACGGAGCTTCTCGAGAAGGGGTTTATAAGGCGGAGTATCTCGGAATGGGATACTCCAGTGGTGTTCGCCACCAAAGCAGATGGCTCACTACGTCTTTGTGTGGACTATAGGGAGCTAAACAAGCTGACTAAGAAGAATAGACACCCGCTTCCCAGAATAGACGATTTGTTTGATCAGCTTGTAGGTGTGTCGGTCTTATTCCAACTTGATCTGGCTATTGGGTTCCATCATCTAAGGGTAGCTGAAGATAGCATTGATAAGATGACGTTCAGAACCCCAGACGGTTTCTTCGAGTGGCTTGTCATGCCTTTCGGCTTGACAAACGCACCCGCTTATTTCGTAGACCTAATGAGCAGGGTGTTCAGAGAATTCCTCAATAAGTTCATGGTGGTCTTCGTAGACGATATTTTGATCTTCTCAAAGAATGAGGAAGAACATGCTCAGCATTTGAAGGAGATCATGGAAAATCTTCGAGTTCATCAGCTAAAAGCCAAATTCTCCAAGTGCCACTTTTGGAGAGAGGAAGTAAGGTTTCTTGGACATGTAGTGTCCAAAGAGGGGTTAGCTGTGGACCCCGCGAAAGTGGTGGCAGTGCAAGATTGGAAGACACCAAGAAATGCAGCCGAAGTCCGAAGCTTTCTTGGGCTAGCCGGTTTTTACCAAAAGTTCATTAGAGATTTCGCGAAAATCTCAGCTCCACGCAAAAGGCTAACAAAGAAGAATCTAGCGTTCGCTTGGGATTTGTATTGTGTTATTGCTTTCCAACGCTTAAAAGGGCTCTTACAACAGCCCCAGTTCTGACTTTGCCTGATGGAAGCAAGATGTTCACAGTATACACGGATGCTTGTGGTACGGGACTAGGCGTTGTTCTGATGCAAGAAGGGAAGGTAGTAGCTTATGGTGGAAGACAATTGAAAGTTCAAGAAAAGAACTACCCAACCCACAATCTTGAGTTGACCGCCATCGTCTTTGCGCTTAAGTCTTGGCGCCATTATCTCCTAGGTGAGAAGTTCGAATTGTATACTGATCATAAATCGTTGAAGTGTCTTTTCTCGCAGAAAGATCATAACTTGAGGCAGCAAAGGTGGATGGAGTTCCTTGCCTCGTATGATTTTGAGATTTCTTATACTCCTGGCAAGGGCAACGTAGTAGCAGACGCCTTGAGTAGAAAGAAGATGACCTTAAGCCCTCTCTTTGTAGAAAGGCAAAGCTTGGAGTATATAGCCAGTTTTGACTTTAGGCCCTCCTCTGATTTTGTACCTAGTTTGTTAGCATCACTAGAAGTACAGCCCACTCTTTTAGACTCAATAGGGGGCCGCACAACGTGAAGACCCGCAGCTTGTGGATGTGATGAAGACCCGCAGCTTGTGGATGTGATTGATAAATTAATTAGGGGCCAAACTTCCAGTCACCTCAATAGGTACTCCATCGATGATAAGGGTTGGCTAAGGCGGGATGGAAGACTATGCATCCCACAAGCAGGGGATTTAGTAAAAATGGTTCTCGAGGAAGCACACCATTCCAAGATGATAATACACCCAAGTGGGGACAAGATGTACAAGGACGTGGCAGATTTCGTTTCTAAGTGCTTGATATGCCAACAGGTCAAGGCAGAACAAAAGAAGCCTGGAGGACTACTTCATCCTCTAGAAGTCCCGCAATGGAAGTGGGATAGCATTTCAATGGACTTCATTGATGGGTTGCCTAAGTCAAAAAGGGGCAATACTAGCATTTGGGTAATAGTGGACAGGCTCACAAAAAGCGCCCACTTTATACCTATCAAGAGTAGAAGGACTGCCTCGTCTCTAGCTTCTCTTTATCTCAAGTAAATAGTTCGACTCCATGGAATACCCTCCAGCATAGTGAGTGACCGAGATTCTATCTTTACAATCGAATTTTGGCGGAGTCTGCAAGAAGTTGTAGGCACACAGTTATGCTTGAGCATGGCCTATCACCCCCAAACTGATGGTAAGACGAAAAGGGTGAACATAGTATTAGAAGATCTTCTGAGACTGTGCGTTCTTGACTTTGGAGGAACATGGGAGGATCATCTTCCTTTAGTGGAATTCGCCTACAACAACAGCTACCAATCCACCATTGGCGTGGCGCCCTTCGAGGCTTTGTATGGAAGACCGTGCCGATCACCAACTTGTTGGTGGGAGTCTACAGATAAGCTTATACTTGGGCCAAACATGATTAGAGAGACTTCAGAAATAGTGGACTTGATACAAAGGAGAATGAAGACTGCCCAAGATAGACAGAAATCCTACGCAGACAAAAGAAGGACCGATCTTGAGTTTGAGGTTGGGGACAGGGTTTTCCTTAAGGTATCTCCCTTAAGGAACGTCGTTCGCTTTGGATCCGCAGGAAAGCTAGCACCAAGATTTGTAGGACTGTTCCCTATCATCGAGAAGATTGGGAAGATGGCTTATAGAGTAGAGCTGCCCAGAAGGTTGGCTGGAATTCACAATGTCTTTCACGTTTCTCATCTCCGAAAATGTTTACATGAATCTGCGGAAGTGGTGGAGCCAGTCATTCTAGAAGAAGCCGAAGTGGAATGCGAAGCAACTGTGAGGAGAGTTCCAACCCGCATAATAGGAACTGAAGTGAAAAAGCTACGCAACCGCGAAGTCAGGCTTATCAAAGTTCAGTGAGAACATAATGCGTGTGGCCTACCCTTTTCTTTTTGAGGGTACATCTTTGATTTCTCTTTTCCTTAAGTTGTGCTTGTATCTATCTTTTTAGGTATATCTCCTCGATATTATCCTTTATCCTTAGGTAGAAACCCCTTTGGATGTAAACATGTAATTGAAACATGTTATGGTTGATGGCTGCAAGTGGTTGCAAGTGGTTGCTAGTGGTTGCTCGTGGATGCATATACACACACAACCTAGGTTTTAGATCGGCGGCTCAGTCACTTCATATTGCATATGCAAATATGTATTCATATTTTTATGTGGTTGAAACTTGATATGTTGTCATATGGATGTCGCATTGGTATGAATGATTGCGCACTCATGTAGAATTATGAGTAGGGAATTTTTTTGCATACATAATGGATTCATGACACTTACATGATTCGCATTAAGGAGGTCAACTGAATCAGTAGACCGCCTAATTTTTGCATTAGATAAGGACATATACACACATTATGCATATGATCATGAAGCATTAGAAGTCTTTTAATTACAATGGATGTCAGTGTTTGTTGGTTGAGTATATGGACGATTGGATGTTAGGATATACGTTCTTCTAGACCTGAAGATTTCGGGGACGAAATCCTTTAAGGAGGGGAGAATGTAACACCCCGAATTTTCTGTTAACAGTAAATTAACAAATTAAAGTATAATTAATTATAAATTATAGAATTAAGGGAAACGGGTTACACCATTGCGTTCGTCTCAGAATTCTTCTTGAAATAGAGCCCGAGTTTGCGTAAATCGGACTCCGTATGAAGGAGTTATGACCTCCGAAAGTTTCAGAATTCGATTTAAAATTCAAACAGTCCGAAAACAAGTTCAAAATTCAAAACTGGACCAGAACAGGGCTGGGCGGGAACTTTCCCGCCCAGGACCCAGGTCGACCTGCGAATCGACCTGGGTACCCAGGTCGACTATGTATTCGACCTATGGGTCGACCTATAGGTCGAACTGCTTGGTCGACTTGACCTGCTTGGTCTGGTCCTGGCTCGGTTTCTAGGTCTTGGCTGTGTCACTAGGGCTGATTTGTCACTTTCTGATTGGCTTCTATTGAGACAGATGGCCTTGATTAACTCTAGCCTCACCGACGGCTCTAATTAGTTTGAAATTCTATATAAACAACCTTAGCCTCCAACCTAAATTCACACAAATAAAATAGAACTAGAGCCGTCATGCTGCTGGAAGGAAGCCAAGAGTAGCCTCCACTTGAAGAAAGCTTAGAGACGAGCAAAACTAAAGTAAAAACAAGATTCAAACAATGTTTATCTACCCAAAGGAAAGTATTGCAAATTCAGAACTCAGAATCTAGAATTCAAGTTCGTCGTTTGTTGTAAGTGTAGTGATTTTTCCGATGGGAATAAAATTAAGATTTGATTCGATGTAAAATGGAAATGGAATTGTGCTATTGTATAACGACGATGTTAATTCATATCTATGTGTTGCAATGATTGTGTTGTGAATGGTATTGGATGTTTGTGATATAATTGACTTAATGTTGGATCCATTAGAATGTTTGTGGATTAATCTAGTTGATGTTGGATCTATTCAAATTCACAGACAAGTTATTTGGTTCATATCTACACATATATGTTTATGTGATTATATAGGTTGTATGTGATTAAGATCTCATGTATTTACTTTATGCTAAACCTCTATGCCTAAATGATTAAATTCACATACATGCTCATATGTTTATACAAAAGTTGCAAGTTCATAATTGGATCCATGCCAAAATCCACTTTAATACATGTTTCATGTTATAATTGGACATATGATTGGATCTAGTTCACACATGTGATAAAATTATACATACTTTGTGGACATGTCATATTCTTGTCATATGCTAGTGATGTTCGATGTTATGCCAAGATTTAAACATGTTTAGGCTTATGTTGTCTAAATCATATGCTACTTCATGTGACACCTATTAAGACTCGTAACTTCCCTGTGAAGGAAAGAACGAATTGCTTTGAGAACAACACCCATCAGAACGCAAACAGAAGAACATTTCATTGTTTATTACAACAATTCCATCAGAATACAAGAATAGTACAGAGTATGAATAAATATTACATAGAAAATATCAGAGATTACAATACATTACATAGCAGCGGAAAATAATACAATACACAACTAGAAGTAATACACGAATACTGAGCTTTCCGAGTATCGTTCCAGCTATAAATCAGGATCCTGTGAATATAAATCTGCAAAACCAAACTACTAGCTGCCCGTGTCAAACTAAGGGCAACCAGAGTTTAGGTTAAAACAATAAATTCCAGGTCAGTCAAGGGACTGGTGTGAGAACTAAAACAGTTATTAATCTTTATTTTAGAGTTAGGTAAATCAAGGGACCAAGTCGTATAACACGGAATGAGTTTCCTCCTAAGAACACCAGTGCATAAAACAATAGCGCAATTCTAAGTAAAGAAAAATGAAGCTATTATAAGACCCAAGTCCCATTACACAGTGCAACACAAGCCGGAGGATAGGGTTTTACCTTACAATAGCCAAAGCATGCTTGATACGCTAAATTTCATCTTTTACTACTATAAGTGTATAGTGTCAAAACAATTTCAATCATAAGTATCAATCATAGACGGCATAAGTGCCCTATCCCGCTATGTCGCCATATATAGGTTCTACAATCAAAACCGCAAAGTCACGTATTGGAAGTTGGATTTACATATGTGAACCGAGGCAAAATATAGTCCTCTACCGATTCGAAACGCTCTAGCCCGTGTCTCAGAACCCAGACTCAGGTAGGCCCTTGGATCGTCAGGGTCGGTCCACCGATGTGGATTAAAATGCCTGAACACTGCGTTTCCCCACCCTTTGGGGTGTCAATGACTCAAATGACTCCATCGGTCCCGGATCGACCGATATATCCGAGGCGCCTCGCAACAGCAACAACCACATAAGTCAAACTCGTTAGGGCGTGTAAAACCACTAACGCCACTTCTAGCTAGAAGGAAACGCGTACCCTCCCTGATGTCCTCTACCGTTTCTGGTTCACAACCGGGGTGTGAGGCTCGCGAATCAACGTTGCACAAAGCTATGCCACACAGACGGTGCTTTGATCATCAACCACAAGACTTTGCTTTTCAACAGAAGCCTTGATCAATTTTCCACTTAGGCATGCCACACAGGCAATTCACTCCATGCGATTGGTATCCATCAATATATAACCCCTGAGCTCATACGTCTCAGAGAAGGGCGTTAAGCAAGAGAATAAATTCTCCGCCGCCAAATAGATATATATATTTAATAGAAATCAATCACACAGGATAAAATCCAATGTCAGACACACAGTCCCTTTACAAGTCCGTTCTGGGTCTGAACGAAACCGGAGGCACCTTGTACCTCGCATATCCATCGATCTCCAAGTACGTCTGGACGATCACTAACTGATTCCCTCCTCTTGGGTGTACGACCCAATCAAGATCATCAGTAATTATCCAAACGACGTGAAGACCTCCGGTCGTCAACCACCGTCTTCATCTTCGACTCATCGTCGAATACGTTATTCAGAATGGGATAAACCCGGTCTTTCTGAATAACTGGCGTATATAATAAACAAGTGTTACACAAATACAACATACGCCTCATTCCAATTCAGAATATTCTTTTATTCAAATATTCTTATACTTTGGGAAAGGTTCCCATTAATTTTATCAAAGATAAATTCTTTAAATTTATCTTTAATCTCCTTTTGAATATCAATTCAAATTAGTCGGGATTAGCGAACCACACCGAAGTAATCATTTTTTTATTTCCCAATCCCAACCTATTCATCCCATGTAGTGAAACTGGTAATACTTCATATCTAACACCACGGTGTTATCAGTAAATTCAATTACCATTTCACGTTCAAATCTAATTAAAGACTCAACTATCGCCTGGAGCAAAACTGGTGATACTTTATTCTCGATAATTTCAATCTAATTAAAGATTCATTAAAACTCCAGTTGGTTTTAATCTTCCCAAAAATCAATATCAACGATTATTTAACTTGGGAAATCACATCCTGTCTTTAACCGGATTAAAGAACTAATGTCATTTAAAACACGGTTCACGATAAACCCAAAATAACATTCCATTAATTATCGGGTTAAAGAACAAGTGTTATTTAAAACACTGTTCACGATAAACCCAAAAATCAATACCAATTCAATTCCAATTAAATATTATTTAATTGGTACACTTCATTAAATCTAAATAAAAATATTTAATCTTTTTCTCAACTGGGCTTAAGAGCAGTGTTAATGAAGACACCATTCACGACAAACCCAAATCACATTTGATATTAAATACAAGGCTCTGAAGAGAAAATATATCGGCTTACATTCAATATCAAATTCTACGACCAATAAATATCGTATTGGAAATAATGATATAAATATATCTTTCAAATTCCCATAACAATATTTGTTTCATCACGAAATCCAACATCGAAATATTCCAAAGACAATTTCAATTCAAATCCATTCCAATTCAATTATTGGAAATTCTGGTTACTTTTAAAACCATTTTAAATCCACTTTATTTAGTTTAAAAATAAATAGAATTATAATTCTAGTTCAAAACTAGTTCATTTCGATAAAAATCTATTTTTATCTTTTCAAATATGGATTTTTTCATTCTAATTCTTCCCAAATCATTTCTTATGATTCTATACAAACTACTACTATTTTTAATAATTTTATCAAGGCCTGTGTAGTCGATTTCCATCAACGGCCATCGAACTGCACTTACAACGACCTTTTCCAAATTTGATTTGGACATAATTCCAAATCCAACTGTTAGATTTCAAATTTCTAATATTCGTTAGAAAGATCTTTTAGATAGGAATCCAACGGTTCCGGTTTTAGGAGAATCCGACGGTCGGATCTCCCGTAATATCCATTCGAAGTCAATGGTTGAAATTCGCGAACTGCCGTGGCGCGACGCGTTCTATTCAGACCATTCTATATATATAATATATGTATTATATATATTTTGTCGATTTCCTTTCAAAACGTATTTTATAAATTGTTTTAAATTCGTTTTCAAAACGATTTCAACTTCATATTCAATTTCTAATCAAAATTGAATATTCCATATCATTAATCTATAAATGATAATATTTTCGAAACGTTATATTTTGAAATCACTTCCTCTTCTATATTCATTTTAAAAGATAATATAATCGATATAAATATCGTTCACGTCAAAACGGCGCATATCTAACCAACACGGCTTTATATATTCCAGTAACTTCATTATTCTATTCAACAGGGGAATATTTATTTTTCTGTTCCACACATGAATATTTATTTTTCTATCAACACATGAATATTTATTTCTATTCAACACATGAATTTATATTTCTATTCAACACATGAATATATATTTCTATTCAACACATGGATTCATATTTCTATTCAATACATGAATATTTATTCTATTAAACACATGAATATATATATTTCTATTCGACACATGAATATTTATTTCTTATTTTCCAAATTGGAATGTGGTCCAATCAATTACCATATAACGTTAATTATATGGATTTCCTACAACACATGTATATAACAGCAACAATAAATCATCAACCATCATCCAGAGTGCACCACACAACTGCATAAGTATTAAATATAAATAATTAACGCTTACACAGTCTGTCAATCCATCGATTGACATACAACTAAACAATCGAGAGTAGTGTACGTCAAATCTCATCCCAATACCCATGTGGGGTTTCAAATCAACAAACACAGATTTAATTTGTGCAGCTGGGCGATGTGTAAAATTTATTGTCCCAATCAATATCAGTCAAATCGATGTACATAAACAAATCATTCGATTTTTAAATAAATGAATATATATTTTATTTCAACACATGAATATATATTTTATTTCAACACATGAAATTATTTTATTTCAACACATGAAATTATTTTGTTTCAACACATGAAATTATTTTTCTTTCAACACATGAATATATACTTTTCACATCACAATCAATAGTCAAATTTCACAACACAAACAATCACACAAGTCGTCCATGGTCTGTGGACAACGGGTATCGGGTGCTGCTAAGCACCGTCTGCATCCTAGTATATATTTCAACTAGAAAATAAATTAAAAGTGATGAGTTCTCACGGATTCGAGATCCACTCTGCCAGTCTTTAATTCTGAACGGTTCAGATTTGGATTTGTTCTCCATCAGTCCCATCGCAATTCTTTCACGCTGTTCATAGTAAAAATCATATTTTTATCGCTTCATTTTAATAAATAAAAATCATATTTTTATTTCTACTTCATATATTTTTACAACGCTCCTTTCTATATAAAAATTATATTTTTATACCTCTACTTCTTATATAAAGATCGAATTTTCATTCCGCTACAACATATACAAAAATCACATTTTTATCGCTACTTCATATATGTAAAAATCGAATTTTTATCGCTAACTCATATATATATATATATATATATATAAATCACTTCTTTATATTCGCTACTTCATTATAAAAAAATCACTTCTTTGTAATATTAAAAATCACTTCTTTTTCTAAAGTAAAATCAATTCTTTTCTAAAGTAAAAATCAATTCTTTTCTATGCTAACTTCATATAAAGACCATATTTTTACTTCTCTAACTTCGTAAATAAAATCGTATTTTTATAAATTCCTTTTTCATTATAAAAATCATATTTTTCCTTGTTTAAACATCTAAACCTTTTTTTTCTTAACTAAATAAAAATCAGTTTTTATGACAAATAAAAAAAATAGTTATTTAAACAAATAAAAATCAGTTATTTAGACAAATAAAAATTAGTTATTTAGACAAATCAAAATCATAAAAACTCACCTATGTAAATTCGCTGCTTTTAACTGGAGGAGGGGGGTTCTTCGCGGTGGGTTAGGGTTGGGGTATGGCTGGAGGTTGTGGTGACTCAGTAGGGGATGCGGCGGTTTTATGGGGGTTTTGGGGCTTCACGTAGCCGAAGAGAGGGGGCGAGAGGGGGAGTCGAGGTCGGAGGGGGAACGATGCTGGTGGGGTGGGCGGAGCAGCGCGCGGCGGTGGCGTGGGGACAGGCGGCGCGGATCGGGTGGGAGGAAGCTCCGTTGTTTTTTTCTTTCGTCTCGATCTGAAAACTGATGGGAGAAAGGGGGGTTTGAGGGGCGTTGACCGGGTTTGATGAGAAAGGGTGTGAGGGTATTTATTAATATATATTATTTTATTATTTTTAATTACGAAAAGGTAACTTTTTAATACGAACTCGAAAGCAAGCCCACCGACTGTCGCCCCTAGCGTAATACCCCCATTCCGAACACAATGGGATATGTTTCACATGCCAATTCGATTGTTACGATCAGTTTTCGTTCAAATTACAATATAAAGCAATATACATTTAATTTAAACGTACATTTCAATTTACCGGGGCCATATACGGACTCTAAAAATTCCAAAAAAATTTATTTCTGCCTTCGTATTGACGATACTGTCCTAACAAAACTAATTTCGTTAAATTCTGAGACCGTTTAAAAAATGGTCATTTTCTGGTCGATCAAAATTAACTGAAACTGTTCAAACACGTTTAACTTTGCTACACTCACATATTGATTCAGAAAATTACGAATTTTGAAACCTAGCAATAATTTGACATCCCGGATCCAACAAAAGTGGTTTCATCGAAGCGAAGGTCGTTTGCAAAATTTCTATTTTTAAGGGCCTTTATGTATATTAATATATATATAAATTCCACAGTGACTTTTCTGAATTTTAAACTGGACATGTCTTTCAACTGCTAAAGAGAAATCTCAGTTTCTTAACTTCATTAAAAAGATATCATTAAACAGATTCAAATATTTCTTGTTTTGATCAATTCTGATTTATTTTGAATCCTGTACATTCGTTTGAAATTCGAAATCGAATTTTCGAACTGCCGCGCCATTTCAGGCTCGTATTATAATTAAAATAAATTTATTCGTTTTTACTTCGTCGAAAATAAATTTTCCGTCGTTATTACTTAAAATAATTCATTTTAAATATTCAAAATTCACTAAATTCGCCAAAATAAAAATTTTAATTTGGCTTAGAATTTTCGGGTAGTTATAATCTCCCCAACTTAAAATCTTTTCGTCCTCGAAAAGGAACGAAGGTGAAAATTGTTTTATAATCAACTCAACTTTCATTATGGCTTAAGTTATTCAACTTTTCAGTTTCTAAGAACTTTCAATTTTTTCAAAAATTTGGCTAACACCCTAAATTTTCAAAAAAATTCGCCATAACCTCCCTCCCCTGCACCGGGAGCATCGGGAAAATCCCCAAACCGCCACACAGCCCCTCTCATCTCAAAAAGAAAAAGAAACAGCCAAGCATCTAGCCAATCGGCTCATAAAATCATCGAAAACCCAAGAAATACAATAAACATGTACCTATTTGTAGGGCAAACAATTTTATTCTTCTGCTCTAGCCTCCTTGCTATGACCTGTTCAATGTAAGTACACGTATATGCATGCAAATGCGACTAATTTTCAATACAATTCAATATTTGATACAATTTGGCTAAAGGTTCACCATTTTAATTAATCAACCAATGATCAAAAACACAATCAGCAATCAATTAGTTGATTATCTTTTCAAATTCATAACTTGGACATATAATCAAAAAATCAGATTTTTGATGCTAAATCACAACAATAAGCCCTATCTAGTTTTGGTTCTCATACCGGTCAATAGGAAATATATAAATATCACACCTTCGAAACTCGAACACTAATTCTGATGATGTAGCTACAATCATCAGAATCATCTCCGGGCGACTAGAGTGTGACTTTATACCTATCCAGTATATTAAAACTTCGAATACACGCGGATCAGACGTATACACAAAATCTTTATATACTGGATTGCCCAAATCACTAAAAATAAATATTCAAATACGTTGAATAAGGTTTAAATTTTCAAAACAAAATTTGTTTTCATTTTAAAAATATACTCTTTCACACTCTCGTTCTAGGATACTACTGATCCCATCTCTTACGAGTCATTCTCATTGGATATTACTAATCCAATCTCTGATGAATTCTTTCATTTGGTTCTAATGTGTCTTGTTCTCCGAGCTCTGTAAACCAAAGCTCTGATACCAACTGTTAAGACCGTAACTTCCCCGTGAAGGAAAGAACGAATTGCTTTGAGAACAACACACATCGGAACACAAACAGAAGAACATTTCATTGTTTATTACAACAATTCCATCAGAATACAAGAATATTACGGAGTATGAATAAATATTACACAGAAAATATCAGAGATTACAATACATTACATAGCAGCGGAAAATAATACAATACACAACTAGAAGTAATACACGAATACTGAGCTTTCCGAGTATCGTTCCAGCTATAAATCAGGATCCTGTGAATATAAATCTGCAAAACCAAACTACTAGCCGCCCGTGTCAAAATAAGGGCACCCAGAGTTTAGGTTAAAACAATAAACTCCAGGTTAGTCATGGGAATGGTGTGAGGACTAAAACAGTAATTAAAATTTATTTTAGAGTTCGGTAAATCGAGGGACCACGCCTTATAACATGGAACGGGTTTCCTCCCAAGAACACCAGTGCATAAAACAATAGCGCAATGCTAAGTAAAGAAAAATGAAGCTATTATAAGACCCAGGTCCCATCACATAATGCAACACAAGCCGGAGGATAAGGTTTTACCTTATAATAGCCAAAGCATGCTTGATACGCTAAATTTCATCTTTTATTACTATAAGTGTATAGTGTCAAAAAAATTTCAATCATAAGTATCAATCATAGACGACATAAGTGCCCCATCCCACTATGTCGCCATATATAGGTTCTACAATCAAAACCGCAAAGTCATGTATTGGAAGTTGGATTTCCATCTGTGAACGGAGGCAAAAGATAGTCCTTTACCAATTCGAGACGCTCTAGCCCGTGTCTCAGGACCCAGACTCAGGTGGGTGCTTGGATCGTCAGGGCCGGTCCACCGATGTGGATTAAAATGCCTGAACACTGCATTTCCCTACCCTTTGGGGTGTCAATGACTCCAATGACTCCATCGGTACCGGATCGACCGATATATCCGAGGCGCCTCGCAACAACAACAACCACATAAGTCAAACTCGTCAGGGCGTGTAAAACCACTGACGCCACTTTTAGCTAGAAGGAAACGCATGCCCTCCCTGGTGTCCTCTCCCGTTTCTGGTTCACAATCGGGGTGTGAAGCTTGAACCAACGTTACACAAAGCTATGCCACACAGGCGGTGCTCTGATCATCAACCACAAGACTTTGCTTTTCAACAGAAGCCTTGATCAATTTTCCACTTAGGCATGCCACATAGGTAATTCACTCCATGCGATTGATATCCATCAATATATAACCCCTGAGCTCATACGTCTCAGAGAAGGGCGTTAAGCAAGAGAATAAATTCTCCGCCGCCAAACAGATATATATTTAATAGAAATCAATCACACAGGATAAAATCCAATGTCAGACACACAGTCCATTTACAAGTCCGTTCTGGGTCTGAACGAAACCGGAGGCACCTTGTACCTCACATATCCATCGATCTCCAAGTACGTCTGGACGATCACTAACTGATTCCCTCCTCTTGGGTGTACGACCCAATCAAGATCATCAGTAATTATCCAAACGACATGAAGGCCTCCGGTCTTCAACCACTGTCTTCATCTTCGACTCATCGTCGAATCAGTTATTCAGAAAGGGATAAACCCGATCTTTCTTAATAACTCGCGTATATAATAAACAAGTGTTACACAAACACAACATACGCCTCATTCCAATTTAGAATATTCTTTTATTCAAATATTCTTATACTTTGGGAAAGGTTCCCATTAATTTTATCAAAGATAAATTCTTTAAATTTATCTTTAATCTCCTTTTGAATATCAATTCAAATTAGTCGGGATTAGCGAACCACACCGAAGTAATCATTTATTTTATTTCCCAATCCCAACCTATTCATCCCATGAAGTAAAAGTGGTAATACTTCATATCTAACACCACGGTGTTATCGGTAAATTCAATTACCATTTCACGTTCAAAACTAATTAAAGACTCAACTATCGCCAGGAGCAAAACTGGTGATACTCCATTCTCTATAATTTCAATCTAATTAAAGATTCATTAAAACTCCACTTGGTTATAATCTTCCCAAAAATCAATATCAATGATTATTTAACTTGGGAAATCACATCCTGTCTTTAACTAGGTTAAAGAACTAATGTCATTTAAAACACGGTCCACGATAAACCCAAAATCACATTCCATTAATTATCGGGTTAAAGAACAAGTGTTATTTAAAACACTGTTCATGATAAACCCAAAAGTCAATACCAATTCAATTCCAGTTAAATATTATTTAATTAGTACACTTCATTAAATCTAAATAAAAAGATTTAATCTTTTTCTCAACTGGGCTTAAGAGCAGTGTTAATGAAGACACCATTCACGACAAACCCAAATCACATTTGATATTAAATACAAGGCTCTGAAGAGAAGATATATCGGCTTATATTCAATATCAAATTCTACGACCAACAAATATCGTATTGGAAATAACGATATAAATATATCTTTCAAATTCCCATAACAATATCTGTTTCATCACGAAACCCAACATCGAAATATTCCAAAGACAATTTCGATTCAAATCCATTCCAATTCAATTATTGGAAATTCTGGTTACTTTTAAAACCATTTCAAATCCACTTTATTTATTTTAAAAATAAATAAATATAACTATAATTCTAGTTCAAAACTAGTTCATTTCGTTAAAAATCTATTTTTATCTTTTCAAATATGGAGTTTTTCATCCCAATTCTTCCCAAATCATTTTTTATGATTTTACACAAATTATTACTATTTTTAATAATTTTATCAAGGCCTGTACAGTCGATTTCCATCAACGACCATCGAACTGCACTTACAACGATCTTTTCCAAATTTGATTTGGACATAATTCCAAATCCAACTGTTAGATTTCAAATTTCTAGTATTCGTTAGAAAGCTCTTTTCGATACGAACCCAAGGTTCCGGTTTTAGGAGAATCCGACGGTCGGATCTCCCGTAATATCCATTCGAAGTCAATGGTCGAAATCCGCGAACTGCCACGGCGCGACGCGTTCTATTCAGGCCATTCTATATATATAATATATGTATTATATATATTTCATCGATTTCCTTTCAAAACGTATTTTATAAATCGTTTTAAATTCGTTTTCAAAACGATTTCAACTTCATATTCAATTTCTAATCAAAATTGAATATTCCATATCATTAATCTATGAATGATAATATTTTCAAAACGATATATTTTGAAATCACTTCCTCTTCTATATTCATTTTAAAAGCGAATATAATCGATATAAATATCGTTCACGCCAAAACGGCGCATATCTAACGAACACGGCTTTATATATTCTTATAACTTCGTTATTGTTCAACAAATGAATATTTATTTTTCCATTCCACACATGAATATTTATTTTTCTATTCAACACATGAATATTTATTTCTATTCAATACATGAATTTATATTTCTATTCAACACATGAATATATATTTCTATTCAACACATGAATATATATTTCTATTCAACACATGGATTCATATTTCTATTCAACACATGAATATTTATTCTATTAAACACATGAATATATATATTTCTATTCGACACATGAATATTTATTTCTTACGACACATGAATATTTATTTCTTATTTTCCAAATTGGAATGTGGCCCAATCAATTACCATATAACGTTAATTATATGGATTTCCTACAACACATGTATATAACAACAACGATAAATCATCAACCATCATCCAGAGTGCACCATACAACTGCATAAGCATTAAATATAAATAATTAACGCTTACACAGTCTGTCAATCCATCAATTGACATACAACTAAACAATCGAGAGTAGTGTACGTCAAATCTCATCCTAATACCCGTGTGGGGTTTCAAATCAACAAACACAGATTTCATTTGTGCAGTTGGGCGATGTGTAAAATTTATCGTCCCAATCAATACCAGTCAAATCGGTGTACATAAACAAATCGTTCGATTTGTAAATGAATATATATTTTATTTCAATACATGTATATATATATTTATTTCAACACATGAAATTATTTTATTTCAACACATGAAATTATTTTTCTTTCAACACATGAATATATACTTTTCACATCACAATCAACAGTCAAATTACACAACACAAACAATCACACAAGTTGTCCATGGTCTGTGGGCAACGGGTGTCGGGTGCTGCTAAGCACCGACTGCATCCTAGTATATATTTCAACTAGAAAATAAATTAAAAGTGAGGAGTTCTCACCGATTCGAGATCCACTCCGCCAGTCTTTAATTCTGAACGGTTCAGATTTGGATTTGTTCTCCATCAGTCCCATCGCAATTCCTTTCACGCTGTTCATAGTAAAAATCATATTTTTATCGCTTCATTTTAATAAATAAAAATCATATTTTTATTTCTACTTCATATATTTTTACAACGCTCCTTTCTATATAAAACTTATATTTTTATACCTCTACTTCTTATATAAAGATCGAATTTTTATTTCGCTGCAACATATATAAAAATCACATTTTTATCGCTACTTCATATATGTAAAAATCGAAATTTTATCGCTACCTCATATATATATAAAATTCATTTCTTTATATTCGCTACTTCATTATAAAAAAATCACTTCTTTGTAATGTTAAAAATCACTTCTTTTTCTAAAGTAAAATCAATTCTTTTCTAAAGTAAAAATCAATTCTTTTCTACGCTAACTTCATATAAAGACCATATTTTTACTTCTCTAACTTCATAAATAAAATCGTATTTTTATAAATTCCTTTTTCATTATAAAAATCACATTTTTCCTTGTTTAAACATCTAAACCTTTTTTTCTTAACTAAATAAAAATCAGTTTTTATGACAAATAAAAAAATCAATTATTTAGACAAATAAAATCAGTTATTTAGACAAATAAAAATCAGTTATTTAGACAAATAAAAATAAGTTATTTAGACGAATCAAAATCATAAAAACTCACCTATGTAAAATCCCTGCTTTTAACTGGAGGAGGGGGGTTCTTCGCGGTGGGTTAGGGTCGGGGTGTAGCTGGAGGTTGCGGTGACTCAGCAGGGGACGCAGCGGTTTTATAGGGCTTTTGGGGCTTCACGTGGCCGGAGAGAGGGGGCGAGAGGGGGAGTCGAGGTCGGAGGGGGAAGCGATGCTGGTGGGGTGGGCGGAGCAGCGCGCGGCGGTGGCGTGAGGACAGGCAGCGCGGATCGGGTGGGAGGAAGCGCCGTTGTTTTTTTTCTTTTGTCTCGATCTGAAAACTGATGGGAGAGAGGGGGGTTTGAGGGGCGTTGACCGGGTTTGATGAGAGAGGGTGTGAGGGTATTTATTAATATATATTATTTTATTATTTTTAATTACAAAAAGGTAACTTTTTAATACGAACTCGTAATCAAGCCCACCGACTGTCGCCCCTAGCATAATACCCCCATTCTGAACACAATGGGATATGTTTCACAAGCCAAAGCCAAAGCCAATTCGATTGTTACGATCAGTTTTCATTCAAATTACAATATAAATCAATATATATTTAATTTAAACGTACATTTCAATTTACCGGGGACACATACGGACTATAAAAATTCCAGAAAAATTATTTCTGCCTTCATATTGACGATATGGTCATAACAAAATTAATTTTGTTAAATTCTGAGACCGTTTGAAAAATGGTCATTTTCTGGTCGGTCGAAATTAATTGAAACTGTTCTAACACGTTTAACTTCGCCACGCTCACATATTGATTCAGAAAATTACGAATTTTGAAATCTAGCAATAATTTGACATCCCGGATCCAAAAAAAGTGGTTTCGTCGAAAACGAAGGTCATTTGCAAAATTTCTATTTTTAAGGGCCTTCATATATATTAAAATATATATAAATTCCACAACGACTTTTCTGAATTTTAAACTGGACATATCTTTCCACTTCTAAAGCGAAATCTCAGTTTCTTAACTTCGTTAGAAAGATATCATTAAATAGATTCAAATATTTCTTGTTTCGATCAATTCTGATTTATTTTGAATCTTGTACATTCGTTTGAAATTCAAAATCAAATTTTCGAACTGCCACGCCATTTCAGGCTTGTATTATAACTAAAATAAATTTATTCGTTTTCACTTCGACGAAAATAAATTTTCCGTCGTTATTACTTAAAATAATTCATTCTAAATATTCAAAATTCACTAAATTCGCTAAAATAAAAATTTTAAATTAGCTCAGAATTTCCTGGTTGTTACAACACCTATTTAGTTAGATCCCTATTTCAATGCAAGTTCACATATATGTAAGTTGATTTAGCCTATGTTGCAAGTTCACATATATGTAAGTTGATTTAGCCTTTGTTGCAAATTCACATATATGTAAGTTGATTTAGCCTATGTTGCAAATTCACATATATGTAAGTTGATTTAGCCTATGTTGCAAATTCACATATATGTAAGTTGATTTAGTCTATGTTGCAAATTCACATATATGTATGTTGATTTAGCCTATGTTGCAAGTTCACACCTAAGATGTTCATATTGACTATGCCGATAATGCCAAGTTTACACCTATGTCATGTTTACGTTAATGAATTTCTTTATGCCAATTTTGTGTACGCTAAATTAGGCTAAGTTTTTAGCTTAATATTATATGTTAAAAATCATACGGACGAAAAATTAGGCTAAGATTGTTAGCCTAATATTTAGATGGGGTAACGTTGGGAAAAATTGGTAATTATAGGAAACTTGACATAAATCGGTGAAAATATATGTATTGGCATGTTTGGCACATGCCAATAATTGGTGGCACTTAAATGGTATAAAATTTTTATACCAAAAATGATGAACTTGGAAAGTGGGCCACAATATTTAATTGTTAACAAATTTACATATAACAAGTAATAGAGACAAATATGTAAATTTAGAAAATACGAGTATGCTTAACCTGAGGTTGGATTGAGTTATGATGTAAACCTTCCCGGACCCGCCTGGTTGTCCAGTAATCACAACAATACCTATCCAATGTGAGAGGTTAAGCATTGAGCCCAATAAGGACCCGAGGTTAGACCGAGTTACGGTGTAAACCTTCCCGGAACCGACCGGCACATCCAGTAACCGTAACAATACTTATCTAATGTGAGTGGTCGGTGCTTTAAAAAAAGCTAAGGACAAACAAGTCAAGATGGTAGGGTTAAGTTAACTAAAACACTTAACCAATTCAACATGTTAATTAAACTGATGGGTGGGTTAGGTAAATACAGACACTTAACCATATAACATGTTTGACTCGAAAACCCTAGTAACGGGGGCCCATTTCAGCAGTAACCCAATTAGGTATCATGGTACCCTGAAACTAGGCAGGGTAGGGCACGATTACTGGGTTGATTGTAAGAGGTCAAAAGCGACGGCGGTTGGTGCAGCATTCTACTTATAAACGGCGGTTTGTTTTCCGCTGATTGTACATATGTGTTTATATATATCTTGTGTTTTATCTGTGACTTCTACTTATAAACCTTCACCGAAGTTAAGGCATTCCCTTTGTGAGTGACCTTAATGGAGGTGGGGTGTTTCAAAGGCCTTTGCTGACCCAATTTCAAAAGGGGTCCCGATTTGGTCGTGAATAAGACCCTAAAGGTCATAATTTGGGGGCTGAATTCTCATTTCTCAATCTCGTATTCTTTTCTTAGAGAGTAAACCCTAATTTCCAAATCAATTTGGGGATTTACTTTGTAAACATTTATGTACACGAATCAATGAGCAATAAATAGAGAATCGACACTTAGCATAATTTTATGAGTTGTTTATCTACTTCCTTTACATGCTACCTTGTGCTTCTTACACGACAAAGGTTCCCTACACGAGTCTAAACCCTTTCTTAAGAATATTGAGAAACCCTTTCCTATAAACCATTTAGCTTTCTATCTTGTGTTGTGCTTAGGGAATCTTTATCCCATGGTAATTATTGGTTGTTAAGTCTCATAAGCATGATACTCACCCTTTTAGGGCAGAGTAACTAATCTTTGAGCTTTAGACCTTGATATTTATGAAATGGTGAACTAACTCAAGATTGTAGGAACTAAATAATCCCGTTTTCCCCCCTTAGGTCATGTTACTATCATAATTATCACCGAGACAGGCTAACAGTGAAGAGGTATCAGACCATCACAGGCATAGAAGAAAAATGCATATGCAAACACGTGGCACTGGATAAAGCCGAGAGCATAAGGTTGTATCCGGAAGGGTAAGCAACCGACACCATCATCAAAGAAAAACCTTGGATCCGATATGAAAAAAGAATACCGATAGGGTAGTTCCGGCATAAAGGATAACCGATAAGAAGTCATCCAAAGTCGAAAGCAAAAGAAGAGAAAGTCCAAGAATTCTACAACCCGAGACTCGGAAGGATGAATCAACATTAACTTGCTTAACGCCGTACACTAAGAGACCAGAGCAGCAATGGTACATGGTTCAAAACATAAGGAAATTGTCCGAGAACCAGCTACCGAGACCCCATTTGGCTGGTCACCGAGAGGCCACTTTAGTAAACAACAAGTAAAGTGCTGGAAGCACCCTTCTGGAAAGCCAAAGCACATTTTGAGGATCTACCGAAAGGCAAGTCAGAGCCTCAAAGAGAGTCAAGTTATCCACACTAATCTACTTACTGTTGATACCGACAGGATTGGCGGATCCGTAACCATACACTCGAAGCAACACAGAGGAAAACATCAGGAAAGATTAACAACAGGACCGAAAGCTCATGATCGGAAGCCTAAATCCTTTCCTAAAGATATTCATACCAATAGGCTTGGTACTGATATAAGGAAGGAAGAGACAACGTTAAGACCGAAGTCATCCTTCCGAGAGCCGAAACCGGCACCCTAAATGTAATAAACAAAGCCAAAAGAGCGACCGAAGCCAAAGCAACTAGAATCATAGGAAAAAGCGGCCAACAGGGGCTTCTATTGGTCCAATGACAAAAGGGGCCCCGATTTGTCTATAAATAAGACCCCAAGGGTCTCATTTTTTAGACTGAATTTTCATTTCTCGATCTTGTTCTCTCTCTCTCAAGAGAAAACCCTAATTTCTAAATCGAATTGGGGATTTCTTCAAATCTTGTAATATATCCGCAATAAATAAAAAGGAGAAGTCTGGGACTTAAACGCTTCTCGATTTGATAATAATATTGTGTTTTTGATGATTAGTCAGGGAATTAACACTAACTTTTCTTATGAAAGAGTTAACCACGGCCCCTTCGTAGGAGCGAAAGTCCTAGATAAAACCAAGGCTTTTCTCTTTTCGAAAGGTCATTATGTGACTTAACTCTTTCGTAGTAAGCCTAATGAAACCCAACCTTAGAAGAGAGAACGCGGTAAGCTTATGGCCTTGATAACATATGCAACCAAGGCCCTTTTGCGCTGGTTCGATGTGAAAGTATCATATAAATCAATAAGCGCTATGACATGTAAAATAACCCGAGCGTTGTGAGGCATTAGCCTGTTTCCTCATATCACAATGTATATTATTTTATCCTGAATCTAAAGGTGATTGTTCCATAATATGCCATCCTCATTTAACTTGTGAAGCCTTTCTCCCAAGGTTATTACTGACTTTGTAGTCTCGTAAGCGCGATGCATACCTCTTAAGGGAATAGTAACTAATCTTCGGCTTAAGATATTAATGCCTAGGAATGGCAGAGCTTGTTAAGATTATCAATTCAAGATCGGATCTCAATGACCTTTAGACTGGTTTTCCATTAAACTGCAAAGCATATGCATTGTCGATCCTAGTTCGGGTGTTGACGAAAATATTGCTAGCATTTTGGTGCTAGAAGGAGGGATTGAACCTCTGACTTCATATTTTCCCTATTGAAAATTATTTTGGTAAACTTATTGCTCCATGGCAAGAGAAGATAATATCAAAAAATTGGAGGTATGGAATAAGGAACCTACTCCTAATGCAATCCTTGAATGAAACGTGGATCCAATGTTCAATCTAAACAATAATGAAGAAGGAACAACTTCCAACCCGGTGCAACCACCAAACCCAAATGCAATGGAGGAAAATGCTATTAAGATCATGGTTCTAGGGAAATAGATCCAGGAAATGCAAGCTCAAATGAACGCTAATCAAGCACAAATATCTTCAATGCTCAGCAACTCCAGCCAAAGGGAGGTAGATGAGTCTTTGAAGAGAAAGGCTCTCATCCAACACTCTGAAGCAAAAGAAAAGCTCAAAGCAACTTCCCCTAAAAAGAAAAGATCCCTTTTGACCATAGATAAATCATCAAGGAAGTCAATGTGACCACGAGAAGTCTGGGATCTCTACTTCTAAACGTTATGATCCTAAAAGGATGAATTATGACAACACAAACGCTTATCTCAAAGACGTCGCTAGAAAAACCGTCAAGGACCTATTGGAGAGCAAAGGGAAAAGAACTCAGGATGATAAGGTTAATGATAATGAAAGAGTAAGTTGTTTCACCGACGAGATCATGAGCACTATGGTACCATCAAGGGTGAAGGTTCCAAATATAAAGTACCTCGGGACTACTGACCTTGATGATTATCTAATGGCTTTCGATAGCCAAATGGACCTCTATAATATTTCTGGGCCATCAAATGTCGACTTTTTCCAGTAACCCTTTAGGGAGAAGCGGCTAAATGGTATCATCAATACAGCGAAAGTACCATCTACTCATTGAAAGAGTCCACCTATGAGTTTTTCGCACAATTTTGCATATGTAAGGATCCGACAGTTGACTACACAGTTATTGCTAATATCAAGCAGAGGTAAGGAGAGTCCCTAGGAGATTACTTGAAAAGGTTCAACGTAGAAGCATTAAAGGAAAAATATATGAATGACCATGTCAGGTTAATTGCTACACATTCAGGGTTGATTGAGAATACCCCCTTTTGGAAGGAACTTTATATTCACATATGTAAAGACCTACAGGACTTCCACTTTCAAGCTGACAAGTGCATCCGTATGGATGAATTGCACTTAACAAAGAAGAAGTTAGGGCCTCGAGGGGAAGGAGGAAAGTCAGGCTTCGGTAGAAAGCCTCAAGGTGGTAGGTTTAGTTTAGATGGAAATCAGAAAAGACTAAGATGGGAGGACTCTAATTCCAACTCAGTCGCTTTAAACAAGCCCATCTCCTTTGTGTTCGTTGTGGCAAAATAAAGGGTCAATAACTTCTCTGTCTCGTTTAAAGCCAAGAATTACCCTGAACCCCATGCTGGCTGAAAGTATTGTGAGTATCACAAAACAAAAGAACATAAAATTGTTGACTGCAAGGTTTTGGATGGGATTATTCAAAAGCTTATCCGCGAGGGATATCTGAAATAGTTTGTTCTAAACAAGCCATTTTCTGCCCAGCATACGAATGGACAACAAAAGGTTTTATCCAACGCATTAGAATCCACTGTGGAGGAAGGTCATCTAGACTTGGGTCCCTCAATAAACTGAATCAATCCATGGTGGACCGCACCTTGCTGAAAATTGCTCAGTAGCCAGGAATTGATACCTAAAGGGGGCTCGCGAAGGGATATTCTCCATCCAAGAAGAACCATCATTGAAGAACGCCTGTTACACTCTCAGGATGCACAACCTAGTGATTTCTCCGCACGAGATGAATAAAGGGGTTTGTCATCCACAAAATGACCCTCTCTTGATAACATATTAGATTGGGCTCTCTGTTGTAGCCAAGATCCTTGTCGATACTGGAAGTGCAATCAATGTCATCTTTAAACATGCTTTTTATTAGATGGGAATCTCTAAGGAGAAGTTAGAACCAAGCAATGAGCCATCTTTAGCTTCAATAACAAGGGATCAACTCCAGTTGGACAGATCAACCTCCTGGTCCAAGTTAGGTTGTCTCCGCTCCACCGAACCTTTAAAACTCTTTTTGTTGTGATCGACAAACCATCCAACTACATGCCTTCTTTGGTCAACCTACTCTAGAGGAAATGGATGCTTTTGTCTCTTCCAAATACTTATGCTAAAGTTCTTGACAAAACAGGGATGGGGTACCATCAGGGGAGAATAATTTAGTTATCGTGAATTGTATTTATGCAATAGTTGACAAATACAAAAGGGAGCATTCTTTGTACTTTGATTCCTCTACTATTTTTCAACCTTCGGATGATGGATTCTTACATCAAACGTTCAAAGCTAAAATGAAAATCAGTAAAACTAACAAGCATACAAATGGTAGGTACACCTCTTTGAGACGAAGAAGGAAGAGAGTTAATGACATAAATTTGGCAGAAGAAGAGGAAATTGTAACAGATTTGGATTCTAGAGGGGACATTGAAAGGATAAAACCAATAGAAAATTTGGAGAAAGTAACCTTTGATCAAAAGGATGAGGCCAAAGTTATCAAGATAGGGAAAAGGTTGGCAGAACCCTTGAGGAGTGACCTAGTTCGATTCTTGCAGCTCAACAAGGATATTTTTTCTTGGACTCATTCAGACATGGTTGGAATCAACCCTTCTATCACGAGCCATGCCCTAAACATCAACCCTTCTGTAATCCCAGTTCGACAAAAGAAGAGAAAATACAATAGAGACCGGTCAGAGGCTTTAAAAGAGGAAGTCAACAGGTTAGAAACAAACGGGTTCATCCTAGAAGTTTTTAATCTCAATTGGCTAGCCAACCCTGTTTTGGTAAAGAACTCCAACGGAAAGTAGAGGACTTGCATTGATTATACAGACTTGAACAAAGCTTGCCCAAAGGATTGCTAACCTCTCCTACAAATATACCAGTTGGTTGATGAAACATGTGGTCATAGGATATTATCCCTTATGGATGCTTACTCCGGGTATAATCAAATCCCCATGCACAAACCTGACAAAGAACATACAAGCTTTATCACTGACTAGGGAACGTTTTGTTATAGAGTAATGCCCTTTGGATTGAAAAATGCTGGACCAACATACCAAAGGCTAGTTAACATAATGTTCCAAGAGCAGATATGGCGCAACATGGAAGTATACGCAGATGATATGCTGGTAAAGTTCGTCAAAGTAAAGAGCCTCCTGGAGGACCTTGAGGAGATGTTTAACGTCTTGAAAGGTTACCAAATGAAGTTAAACCCACAAAATTATTCTTTTATGGTCCAATTCGGAAAGTTCCTAGGATACGTGGTAAGCGAGCATGACATTGAGGCTTGCCTTGACCAAATCCAAGCCATGAAGGATACAGAAGAACCCAAAACAAGCAAAGAAGTCATGAGCTTAAATGGGAAGGTGGCAGCCCGTAGTAGGTTCATTTCCAAGCCACTGACAAATGCGTCCATTTCTTTGATGTTATAAAGAAAAATAACTTTGAGTGGAATGAAGAATGTAGAAAATCTTTTCGAAAATTAAAAGATCACATGGTAAAACCTCGGTTTTATCCACCCTTGAGAAAGGAGAAGATTTATACCTATATATGGTCATTTCAAAATATGCGGTAAATTCAGTCCTTATATGAGAAAGTGATGGAACTCAACATCCAATCTATTATGTTAGTAGAAGGTTAAAAGAGGCAGAAACCTGATATCCTGTAACGGAAAAATTAACGTATTGCCTAACACTTACAGCACGAAAGCTCAATGTTATTTCCAAGCACGTCCCACTAAAGTTTTAACTAATTTTCCACTTAAGCAAGTTTTTAACAAGCCAGAAACCTCAGGAAGGTTAGTGAAATGGGGAATCGAGCTTATCCAATATGATATTGTGTTTCAACCTTGAGCAGTGGTCAAAGGTAAAGCTCTCGCAGATTTTGTGAACGAGTGCACAAGCTTCATTACAGAACAGTTAACCAAGAAAAATTACCTAAAGGTTAAGTGGAAATTATTTGTAGATGGGGCTTCAAACGAACAAGGAGCGGAGGCAGGATACATCATAGTTACCCCTAATGGGCACCACTTGCATTATGTGATGAAGTTAGGATTTGCAGATACCAACAATGTGGCCGAATATGAATCAATGATGGAAGGATTGTTGAAAATACCTCGAATAAAGATCTTTAGCAACTCAAAATGAATGGTAATTCAGATTAAGTAGACCTACCAAACCAAAGATGCCTGGCTGGCCCTATATGTAAAAAGGATACTATAGTTGCTTTCTCAGTTTGAGGACTTATCAATACATCAAATCCCAAGGGGGAGAACATCCAAGCCGATTCACTAGCCAAACTGGCCAACTCCCAAGGAACACCCCAAACTCAAATAATCCCTGTAGTATACTAAGAAAGACCCAGCATTGAGAATGAAGAGCCTGAAACAGGAAAATAATTGTTGGTCCTAGCTATATCCCAAGCTTCTAAAAAGGAGGATGAAATGGATAAGGAGGTTAATTATGATAAGGAACCTTTTCCAATAGAAAAGAATTATCATTACGAAAATTCCTGGATGGCTCCTATAGAGGATTACCACCTAAACAGAGTTCTACCCCTTAGTAGGAAAGATGCAAGGAAGATAAAACACCAAGCCCCTACGTTTGTGATTACAAATGGGATGCTCTCTAAGAAAGGGTACTCACTTCCCTATATAAGATGCGTAAGCCTTGAGAACGAGCTTAATTTGTCGAAAGAAGCACGTGAAGGTTGTGCAAGGACCATTCCAATGGATTAAGCTAGCCAAGATGGTCATGCAACAAGGAAATTACTAGCCATAGATGGTTAACTAAGCAATTGAATATGTCAAGAAATGCGAAAAATGTCAAAGGTATTCTAAGTTACCCCGGCTACCTCCTAGTGAACTAACCACTATCTCAAGCCCTTGACCATTCGATGTATGAGGGATGGATCTGATTGGACCATCGCCAGTCTCCAAGGGTGGAGCCAGGTATACTGTGGCAGCTATCGATTACTTCACTAAGTGGGTGGAAGCAGAACCCCTTCCAACAATCACATCTAAGAAGGTGTTGAGATTTGTGATAAAGAATATTGTCACCCATTTTAGGATTCCTTACAAGATCATCTCAGACAATGGAACATAACTCGAAAGAGAGGAATTCACTCGAATTTTGTGATAAGAATGGAATTATCAAAAGATTTTTCTCAGTAGCAGATCCAAGGGCAAATGGAGCCGTCGAAGCTGCAAACAAAATCATAAAGACAATTCTCAAGAAACGACTAAATCAAGCCAAAGGAAATTGGGCAGAAGAATTACCCTTAGTGTCTGCCAAGATGACAACATGACATACTCTATTTTATTTGACATATGGGTATGAGCCGTGCTTCCAATTGAAGTTGAAATCCCTTCACATAGAAGGATAGCCTACGCATTTGATCCTAATCAAGAGTTAAGGAAAGAATCCTTGGACCTAATACAAGGATTAAGAGATGAAGCTACAATTAGAACAGCTGAATACCAAAGGAAATCACAAATTACTACAACTTAAGGGTTAAAACTAGAACCTTCACAAAAGGAGTTTTGTTCTTACAAAGGGTAATGGCCAATACAAAGAACCCATCGGATGGTCTTCTTTACCCAAATTGGGAGGGACCATTAGTCATTCATCAAGAAGTCATGCCTAGGACATATTGACTTTGCAAACCAAATGGCGACCTCGTTCCAAGAACGTGAAACTCGGAACACTTAAAATCCTACTTCTCAATGGTAAATGAATAGAGAAAGGTCTCCTCCAAGAATACTCACACAACTAAGGGTATGGAAACCCTCTCAAAAGTTCAAAGTAACCCGAGGTGGGTCAAATCACAAACATATTAAAAAAAACTTTGGCACCTCCAAGTTGGCTAGGGAAAGGCACCCCTCAAAGGGGGTGATGTGTAAGCCTTTCTCCGCATCCAAGTCAGAAAGAGCCATGTTAAAGCATAAAAAGCATAACATTATGATCCACATCAGAAATGGTCGAGACAGAGCATCTAATTAACACCCCTGCCTCTGCTCGCAGAAGAGTAACCCCTGCCTCTGCTGCGAAATATGCACGTCCTACCTCTGCTCGTAGAAGAGCACGTCCTACCTCTGCTTATGTTCTACGTTACCTAGGGCTGTTATGGTAACGGTAAATTTACCATTACCAAACCATTACCAGTCAATCGGTAACAATTTTTGATTGAAATCGGTATACCAGTTTAAACGGTATGGTACCGGTAAATTTACTAGTTTTAATGGTAAATTATCGGTAACGTTTCTTCAATACCAACGGTAACGGTAATTTTACCAGTTAATTCAAAACATAAGTATACTCATCTGATATGCTTTATTACATGCGTTTTAAACCAAAAAAATTATTATATTTATTTTAATAATTAGGTGAAATAATTCCAAGTATACTTATTTTCTTTCTCATTTATGTTTTTTATAAAATAACACTACATATAGTATACTATAGATGCACTATATACAAAAAATATGTCAAGATATAAAGTTTGATAGAAAAACGGTAATTTACCATTACTAGTGTAACGGTTACCAGATTATCGGTATACCAGTCATCGGTATACCAGTCGATCGGTAACGGTAACGGTAAGCAATTCTGACTTACCAGTAAAAACGGTACGGTAACGGTATTTGCTAAATGGTAACGGTAACCATTACCATAACAGCCGTAACGTTACCTGTAGAAAGGAACGCAAACCCTTATCATCGCCTACGATGGTCGGGATAAGGCACAACTTGGAGGAGGCTGGAGTTTAAGCCTCTATCACCGCCTACAATGTCCAGGATAGAGCGTCAAAAATTAAGCCTCAATTCGCATCTACAATAGCCCAGTTTAAGTGTCTAAGACCTTATCGTCGCCTACAATGGTCAGGATAAGGCGCCTCTTGGAGGGAGGTCAGGTAAGACCTTGGGCCCTACTTGTGGATAAGCTAGCCAAGCGCACTGGATGCACACGCCCAGAGAGTGGCAAAAAAAGCACGTACATCCTTTGCTTTGACAATAAAGGCCCAAAGAGTGGCCACCAAAGCATGTACATCCTATGCTTTGACAATAAAGGCCCAAAGAGTGGCCAACAAAGCATGTACATCCTATGCTTTGACAATAAAAGCCCAAAGAGTGGCTCAAGAATCACATACATCCTTTGGTTCCTAAATCAAACCGAAAAGAAGTAATGAAACTAAATACCAGAAAAAGGTTTCTGGTCTTTAATATTTAATACTCGAATAAGGTTTGCTTCAGGCTTCTATTAATACCAAAAGTGGGTTTCTGGTCTTCGATTTTTAATATCTGAATAAGGGTCGGCTCAGAATTCCTATTAATACCAGAAATGGGTTTCTAATCTTCAATATATTGTACCTAAATAAGGGTTGGACCAAAACTTTCCTTCCTTTCTGAAAGACGGTGTTAAGAGCATCTCATTATGGAATTCAATATTGATGGTAATATCCGTTTACGGTCGGCAAACAAGAAGTTCCCTAAAATTCTTCTTTATTTTCCAATAGAATATAAAGCGTAAATGAATATTGAACCAAAGATACGGGTCTAATACATTGTTAGGGCTCAATCCTGAACAACGCCTTATTCGATGCATATACCATTAACTATAGGAACTCTATGAATACTAACGCAAAATATCAATTGTTGAAGTTTATAAAGGAAAATTCAGAAAGGAAGTTTGACTTGGAAAATCGAAAATACCCCTTCACTAGGGGGGAAATGTTACTATCACAATTAGCACCAAGACAGGCTAACAGTAAATGGGTATCAGGCCGTAACAAGCATAGAATAATAATCCGTAAGCAAAGACCAGGCACATGATAAAACCGAGAGCATAAGGATGTACCCAGAAGGACAAAGAACCAACACCATCATCAAACAAAAACCTCGGATCCGATATGAAGAAAGAATACCGTTATGCTAGTTCCGGCATAAAGGATAACCGATAGGAAGTCATCCAATATCGGAATCAAAAGAAGAGAAAGAACAAGAATTCTACAACCCAAGACCCGGAAGGACGAAAGGGCTGTTGGTATTAACTTGCTTAATGCAGATACACTGTAACATACTGACTTTTTCATACCCTTTGAGCTGAATATTTACAACTCGAGTCCAACCAAAATTGCACAGAAAAACAGATATTCAATAAAAAGAAATTAGAGGGTGAGATAAGAAAGAAAGAAATATTAGAAAAGAAGAAGAAGAAATAACACCTCATAGAGTCTCAAATTGCAACGGAATAAAATGTAATATAGAAATAAATCTTTACTGAAAACTCAAAAAGTACTTACAATCATCAGAGTACATCAAGACATCTGGACAATTTTAACAAACTGTCCCATATATAGTACACAGCGGAATAAACACCGTACAACATCATACGTCAGATCTCTTCCATCTCGTTTCCTTACAACATCCGATGACCTAAACCTGTACAACCCGGTCTAACCCGAGCATTTCAAATAACGGGTCAGTCTGGTGAACCAGAGTGAGAAACCCACTAAGTTTATATAACATCCATATCGATTATAAAGTTAAAAATCCTTTTGACAGAAAAGGATAATAGTAAGACCAGCCCACACATAAATACAGATGGTTTTTACCTTACTATAACCCAAAACATTTTTGAAATCATATATATCTTCTGATATTATAATAGTGTCTAAATACAAATAAATAGCAATCTAGCGGAACGCTTGCATCTCACGCTCCATATATATAGTATACAGTCAAAACCGCGGGCGCTTATTGGAGATTGAATTCGTCTATGACAAAGTATGGAACCACCTTCCGATAGTGTATATCTAGAGGGAAATACACTTGGTTCTACAAGAACGTCTTACAACCCGACCCATACATGACCGACCACTCATTTCGCTTGAGTATCGAATGTATATCACCAACGATTGGGTGCGACCCACCGTTTCCCGAAAAGGGACAACACTGAAATAAATTAAAGAAGGAAATGGATTTCCTCTAGATAGGTGATTATACGTCCTAATGGGAGTGACCCACATAGCCATGCCACCTGCCCGATTTTTGTCATTTCCTAGTTGATGAGGCTTGAGGTTAAATTACCTTTTCAGATCAGCACATCAAACTTTGAGTGCCACATCCTCAGATCTGTTAAATCACTAATTGACGTCCTCAAAAATACAATGGGCACGTTTGAAGAAATCAATGTACGTGACCAACTGGAAATACTTTGTCAGACACTCATCCATACAAGTCATCTAGGAATAGGATAAACCGAAGGCACCCTCCGACTGCATCCTAGGAATCACCCAAAGAATCAGTAGCGAGAAGTCCTTGCAATCTAGAAAATCTCAACCACGACTGAATCACAGTTTAAAAACCTCTGGTAGCTAGCCAGAGAAATTCAATAACAATCCTTCTGTTTATGAAGATCCACAGTCTTCAATGCTCCACAACCATCTTCTGATATCTTCAAAGTTTTTCGTATTTTCTGGTCGGAATGGTTTTCAAATATAAATTCGATCCCGATCTTTCCTCACCAACAATCGATTTAGCCAGATTTTTGATAGTCAGTGATTTAACTTTCAAAATAAACAACCATCATCCATATAAAAATAAAGTGGATTCATTGGTTTAGTATACAAGACCACTTGGCCCCTTTAGTTAAATAGTTGTTAATTAAATTTCTAAATTTTCCAATGTTTGGAATATCGCCCTTTCACTTCTTATTTTAAATCAAATTATTTAACTTATAACACTTCAAAATACAGCTTATAATATTCCTCATGGAAATATTAACTTAATTCTCTCGATTACCCTCGTTTCTAAACTAATATCATTCTTGGATAATCATGAAATCGTTCAAGTTAGGGTATTTTGTCCACCTCTCAGACCTTGAGATGACAACATTCTTATCTTAAGAATAGATAAAAGCTTATAAGCGAAATCTCATTCAAATAATATCCCAACACTTCTGTTTATTTTAATATCCCTTTTAATAACCACGTGTCTTAGTTTTATTCAAACAAACTCCTTTCACATTAAAAATATTCGTCTCTAGATCTTTATCGTCAGGTTCTTAATTTTATAACCAAGTTCAAGCCATTAAGGTTTCTGTTCGCTTTCAACTCACATTAAATCTTGTCCAAAAACTTTACATTTTTATAAAATTCCTCCCAGGGAGTAAATAAAAATTCTAACTCATATAAATATGAGTAAAACTTATTAAATATCCCTTTTAATTATAAATAAGTTTTTCTCAACTAATTCCCTTTATTGCCATGTCCATTTCACATTGGTCTCTTTCAAACATTACTCATTTTAAAAGTTATTATTATTATTCTTAAATAGAAATCTCGACCCGATATATCAAAAACATATTGGTTTCCTTTGAAACACTCTTGTATATTGAAATCTTGTCAATCGAGTCACTTTATAAATTCATATTCGTAGTATACTTTCAAAATCCCATTTACAGTTTAACTCATTATTAATTATCTAACATCCTTTACATCAAATGGTTTACTTCATTACCAGCTATAAATAAAATAATTAATATTTCTTATAAGGTTATTTTAAAATGATACTTAACTTCAATAAATAAAAATCTAATAATAGTTCTTATTAATCAAATCTCGTTCAAGTAGTCGATTTAGTTATTTCAAACAAGGTTACTTTGTTAACCAATTCCACTTAGTTACTTACTTAAATTAATAAATAAAATTAATTTAAATAATTTTATTTTATTCCATTAATAATCTAATAAAATTTAATAATGTCATTTATTGGAAACAATTAATTCAGCTCTTACCCATTTTGTTAATTTCTGCTCACTTGTTTACAAAACTCATTATTCTACGAATCTCGCTTTAATATACATGTTTATAATTACAAGATAAAAATAATTATTTATTTCCTTTGATAACTTCATTAAATTTTTTTTTTATATAAAATAGATTTCAAAACCTGTCTTTAGTTATAAAACAATTTTATAACTTCCTTTCAGGTTATTTACCTGATGGTAAATCAATCTCTATAAAATGATTCATTTACAGGCCATCTATCGATAATTACTCAACCAATATCACCCATTGGTTAATATCAAAAAAGTGTTGAATTTGAATTCAGCAATCAACAATCAATCAGATTGATTAAACAGTTGATATAAATAAACAAAATATTTGAGGAATCCGTTTGGATCCCTCCAACCTATCCTTCACTGCATCAAAATGGGTTATCTCAAATTCAATACAACGGTATATTATCGCGGTAAACATAAATAAACAGTTTAATAAAAATCATCAAGCAATTAACAACATCCAATCAAGCACCCAATTATTTAATACGTTTATATTATTATAAACGAAACCAACAGGGTAAGTTACCTTGTCTGGAATCTAATCGTTAAAATAATGATTTTAATTTGATTAAATTAAACAAACACTTAATTTAATCCATGAATATTAAAATATTCAGCACACATGCAAACAATCATTAAATCACCAACCATTGCACACAAAATAAAAACCCGATTTATACAAAATATAAACGGGATAAAATAGTTTGATTTGAACTCACCTTGATTCCCATTCGTTGGCAAAACTGTTCGTTTTACAAGCTTCCAGCTGCGTTCATTTCCGTCCGTTTCAATTTCAAAATGTTATGCTCGTCGGCAGGGTTTCACGCTCCTTGTTTGGTCCGCATCTATGTACGTATGACACAGTTATAAATTTGATACATCATTCGCCTATTTAAACAACACTACTAATATCTTCAAAATAATGATTATCTTAATTTTCCATTACGTTAATTAATCTGATTAGGCACGTTACGTATTAATAACTAAATATATACGTCACTAACCAATTATTTAGTTACGTTAATATAACATGATTAGGCAAAATAAAATATGAATTAGGCACACTAAACGTAGTAAAAATCGGCTCTTGTACTAACTGAATTGATCAGGAATTTGTGAAAAAAATGATGCCATTAAATATCAGCCTAGGTTTATAATTCAGCCCATGTATATAACACCCTAAATAATACTAACCGTTAATTATACCCTTAGTTTGTCACCATTTATAATTATATCCCACGATAAACCACGTGTACACTTAATTGGGCACAATTCTTCTAGTGTTGTCACATGGTCATGTTCTAAAAATCGACACCTTATAAAATTTGGCGAAAGTAATTTTATATGTACTTACCTTAATACTCAGTTACGTTTAAACCAACTTGCTTAAGACTGTTTAACATGATTAGGCGCTTTAAACTGTATTAAGCAGATTTAGTTTCCTTTGTTAGTATAAATAATAAATATAGATTCGGAAAAACGTTACCTGTTTGGCATATTATAGAACTACATTTTCAGGCATGAAAATTGGCTTCAGCATTTTCATTTAACTCACTGGTCTCTTCAGTTCGTGGTTATATCATAATATCTTTATATATATTAACCTAAGATTAGGGAATTTAAATCAAGTTTATACATGTTATAATTTATCAGGAACGATAAAACACTATACCTCTTTCTTCCTTTATGTTTTCCATGCCGCATATTACTTTTGTCTTCTCCTTCTGTTACACTACTTCGGAAATAAGAACTACCATCGTGCTGTTGATTTCCCACCCAATGCATGCTCCTTCTGACTTGATCCCACATACCCCTTCTCTCCACTTCTTTCATTTTTGGCGTGCACCACATTATCTTCTTCCTCCCACCAAGTACCCAATCTGTTACCAAAACTTTTCTATGCCAGAAGATGGTTTCTTTCAAACAAGTCCTTCCCCATTTCCACATATTCGTGTTTACTGCTCACATTATTATTATTTTTCCTTTCTTTTTTTCTTTTAATATGATATAACATACGAAAGTCCACATCTCCCCTACTACAAACACTCCCCCCCTCCCCGGTAAAACCTTGTAACACCACACCTCCGTTAAGGTCACTCACAAAGAGAATGCATTAACTTCAATGGAGCGTCATAAGTGTATAGAACAGATAAATTACAAAATGGACAAAATTTAAACAGCAGAAAATAAATAAAACTTTACTTTATTGATAAAACAACAACTTGGTAAAATAGCTTGTACGAAGATTGTTTTCCAGCACCAATACCCATTACAACAAAGTGTCTGTCTTGTTTAACAAAATAAAGAAGCATGAAATGACAATGATATTCCCCAATAAAGCATGAGCCAGGCATAGCTGTGGAAAGGAGAGTCCAAAGCAATACATCGTCTATCTTCGAGCTTGGAAAGAAAACTGAACTAAGTGATAATATTACCTCCCTGTAAATAGGGTAGGGGGGACGGAAGAAAAGAGAGCGAAACAAAACGGAGTCATACATAAAGCCTAGTAAGTCCAGTGACTTTCAGCAATGTAATTAGGTAAAAACATCATGACATGAATAAATTGGATACTAGTCATAACCATGATAATAAGCATAGCAAGACAACAAATGATGATCGTTAGATATGACAAGGTAAGATACATTGAATGCGCTTTGGTTCTTTCTCCGATTTCCTATTTTCTTTGCACCACCCAACTATCATCCTAACTAGTGTCTTTTATAGAACGATTCGTATTCCCTACTACTGTCCCAACTAGTATCATGTGAAAAAGGATCTGTATCCTGTAACACCCCGTATTTCCTGTGGATATTAAAGTAACGAATTAAAGAATACTTAATTTTAAAAGTGAGAATTAAGGTAAATGGGTTACACCATTGCGTTCGTCTTGGAATTTTATTTGAGACAGAGTCCTAGTTTGCGTAAATCGGACTCCGTATGAAGAAGTTATAGAGTTCAGAAGATTTCATGTTTAAACAGAAAATATAAATAATAATTAAACATCTCAAACCATGTTCAAAATTCGAAATTCAAACAGAATAGGCTGAGCAGGAAAAATTCCCACTCATGGTTCGACCCCCCCAAGGGGAATCGACATAGGTGTCGACCCCCCTATAGGGGTGTTGACATAGGTGTCGACCCCCCTATAGGGGAGTCGACCCCTGTTGGCCCAGATCTGGCCAATGACGTGTTTCGCCACGTGTCGCTTTCTGATTCGTTGTGTGACGTGGTACTCTGCTACGGATGATTCTGATGACTTCTAGACTGATCTGAAGGCTCTAAATCTCCTTTTACACCTATAAAAAGACCCTAAGCCTATTGTTTTCTACACACGAATTCATAAGCGTCTATATTCTGCTAAAACCACCTAGCATCCACCTTAATCAATCAAATTAGAGCTTTCAAGTTAACAATCAAAGTCTACATCAAAGGAATAACTAATCAAATTCAGAAATCAGATCCCAGAATTCAAGATCGTCCTGTAATCTGTAAATTCATGTTATTTTCAGAAATAAAATTTAATAGTGATTCTGACATTGTAATAAATCTGAATCTGAGATTATGCCTATTTCTATTTGTCTTTCTATATCCATTGGATCTATCTCATTGATATTATTATGTCCATTCTTTATCTCTTCTTTCCTTCTTCCCTTTTTGTTTTTATAGCCAGGCCACTGCGAGCCTGAGCCAATCTCATAAGAGATGAACATACGTTGGGAAAAAAATTGGACATAATATATGATTTGGACATGGCCAACGCTAAAATTGGGAAAAATATTAAATTATGTATAATTGGGCATAACTGATTTGTAACTGATTTAAGGACATAACACATGTTGTATTTAAAACATAAAGTGTATCGAACATATGACTTGAGATTTGAGGCATAAAGTATATTGGACATATGACTTGGGGTTTAGGGCGTAAATTGAACTGTAAACATGTAAGGCATAGTACATGCTGTGGTTTAAGACCAAAAAGTTGGGGCATATTATATATGATAGTTTATGACTTAGAAGAAGGAGATTATTGTGTATAGTGATATATGGCTTAGGCATGAAAACCTATAGTAAGATAGTGATAACTGTTAAGTCTGAACACGCCTAAATTGGGATTTTAGGTAATTGGAATGCACTATAATTAAAAGCTATAATTTGGCATAGTTTGTATTGTGAATCATGATTGGGGGTTTTTGGAGAATATTTTGTACGGTGCAATATGATTAAACCTTAAGGCATGCGTTATGTAACGACCCGTGTTTTGGCACTCGAATATGTAATTTAATTTATTTAATTTAAATATTATATTTGGAATATCGATGGAATTAATATCTAATTCGCTATTTAAACAAAGTTCGAAGTTATATATTTATATAATTATAAATAGAGCTTGGAAATAGCGCTGCAGTTTGAAAATTCGAGTTCGAACTTCAACTGAGAGTACAGGATCCGATATGAATTGGATTTCTATGAAACAAGAAAAGGGTGGAGCTGATGGAGTATATCTTTTTAGTGGAAGAGAAAAATCAGGATTTCGTCATGTAGATTTTGAGATATGTCCAAATCAAATTTTTGAATAGTCGCTATAGAATCGTTTATCGACCGTATCGGTTTATTCGATATAACTAGAGATCGGGTTTGAATTTAGACAAGGTCCTTTTGGGAAGTAGCGATAATTTAATTTTTAGAATTTTACTGAAATTTTTAATTAATTTAATAAGCAACTTTTTATTTGGAGTATGTGGCACCCTGTATCGACATTTCGGGATTTCACAATATGAGTCCATCTACCGGTATTATTACATTTTTGGGACCAGAGCACATCACTCATTTAAATGGTATTTTTGCTTCTGTCCATAACAGTCCCTACGTGAACAGAATATTTCATAGTGGGGTACGCTATGTTTTTAACTTAAAACAAACTAAACTGAATGGTTAACTGGTCAAACGGACTCAGAATTCAACGAAACAAGTTTCATACGAAACCTTAGGAAGAGATCTAATGAAACGTCAAGGCCTCATATTTTTAGGATTTTTTCTGGAATTGTTAGGAATTATTGCTCGGTGTTTTTCATCGATATTTTCTAAGGGATTTTCGCAAACGATGTCGGAATTCGACGAAACCTGTCCCATTGGGTTCGGAATATTTTTTTATGCTAGGATTACCTATTTGTTTGTCAAAAATGGAGGGTTTTTGTTGGAAATTTGACATATTTCTCATTGCAAAGTTTGGAATAATAAAATATTATTAAAAACAAGGACACTTCTTTATATAAGGCACCAACGCATTGTATTTGTGCCGTATGATATTCCTTGCACGCCAACCCTATCCCCTTGCTTTTCTTTTCAGTATCATATGTACTTTTATTTTATTTTTTATTTTCTTGTCTGCTAATTTTTCACCCTTGCCGACCAAGTATTCTTGGATGAAATGACACCCCAATGCCGTGCTACCCTAAGCTAACTGAGAGACGTCCATCTTATCTACCCTTTCTTGCCACCCAAACTTCCTGACTCTATAAATAAGCTTTCTCATTTCCCTTTTCTGAGACACAAAAGCAAGAACAGTAGTTTAAAAGAAAATTCGAGAGCTGGATGTAAATATATACACACACTTTCCTTTACAAAATCTGAATGAGTAAACACAGCATTGTGGAGTATTATTCTCTTGCATGGGAATGGTGGGAAGGAGATGGACAGGAGCTGTAGCAGTGTCGAAGGAGGGAAACGATAGTGGGATGGTTTTAGCGCTAAGGATTTAAATGAGAACAAACTAGTATCTTGAATACGTGAGCAAATGGGGTTTGTGCGGGTCACTGAGTGGTCGGAGGGGATGTGTAGTTGAGGAGTGGCGAAGGAAGTAGCAAGCGAGATGGGGAAGGTACATGTGGTGAAAGGGGGAGCGCCGGTTCTCTGACATAGGGCGGATCTCGGTGAGCTAAGGGGTTGGGGGCATGCTGGTGATGATGACGGAGGAGGTGCTGTTCGCTTGGGGTCGGCAGTGTCAGGGTATGGTGACAGGTAAGATTCAAGGATGATGAACAGTGTTTTAAGTACAATATTTTTCGTGTACGTAGTTGTGCCTAAACCCATACGTAAGTATGCCTAATCTATAAGTAAATTTGCCTAACACAGTTTCTAGCGTGGCCGACTTTTGTGGTATTATATATATACAGGAGTATATATCATGCCAAATCCATTATGAGGCCAAAGTTTGTAAAGCAACGTATACTATGCCTATGTATCATTCAGGGGTATATAAGTTTAGTATATGGTTCGAAACAGAATAGTTAAGAAGTCGGAACCTCTTTTTAGTGCCTAAGTATTAGTGCACATATTCTTAGTTAAAGTCTGTGTCCCAAATCACTGTTAATCACGTCTGTTCCTGTTGTTGACTATAACATATTCAACATATAGTAACTAAAGAGTGGAAAAGGTACAGTCTAGGAAAATTTCAATGTGACCTACTGAAGTTGAACGCCACCAAATAAATATGTTACTAAAATTAGCACTAGCGGTGTTATGGAAATATTTTGGAACATGACCAAGTAAAGTATACAACCGGTAGAAGATATATACACTATGCGAGATAGAGTTTAAATAACATATTAGTAGTGAATAGTATATTATTTAGGTTTTATTTATATAAAACTATAAGGTAAATATCGTATTGAATTACATCTTGGTTATAATGTAACAGAATGGAACCGTGTCAACGAACGAAATGTTTCGGAGCTGGTTTGGATAAAGCGGGACGTAAGGTGAGTTAAACTCACTCAGTTACCCTTTTTATATTTTATATAAATTGGGTATTTTTATTTTGTGTGCTCTGCTTGCCAATGGTTGACTGTTTTGCTAGTTATCTGCTTATTTGTTGATTTAACAAATGAAATTAAACTGTGTTTAATTTCAGTGGAATACCAAATCGTTATTTTTAACGATTGGTTCCAATAAAGGTGACTCACCTTGGTTGGTCATGTTTATTTATAAACATGTTTAAATGGTTGAATTGTTTGAATTGCTTATGGTTGATGTTAAATGGTCGTTATTTAATTTATCAGTTAAACAAAACTGAACCGTCTGATTTGAGAAAAACCATTTGAATACAGGGAAGAACAGGTTGGGGGGATCCAACCGGATTCCTCAAATGTAGTATTTATTTTCATATGATCATATATGAACTGATCTGTTTGTGTGATTGATTTGATGGTTGATTATTGACTGGATATTCAACATCTGTTTGGTTTAAACCAATGAGCGATATTGGTTAAGTGTTTGGCAGAGTATGGCCTTTAAAAATCAATCGGGTTACAGATATTGATTCACCGTCAGGTGAATCGATAGAGATGCAGTTATAAAATTTATTTTATAAATAGAAATAGAATTTTGAAATATACTATTTTGAATAAAAGTTATATAAAGAGAAATAAATGAATAGTTTACTTATTTAAGACTTTGATTTATTATTAAGTGATTTTAGAAAGTTAATCAGATTGATAAGTACGGAAATAAGAAATAAGCCGAATGGTTTAGCTTGGGTAATTATTTGATCAAGCGAAATGAGGAGTTCATGAATAGGTTTTATTTTAAACCTAAGTTTTATAACGAAGTTATAAAAGGAATTTTAAGCGAGAATGGGAGATTGAATTAAATATTACTTAATCATTTGAATTAAGTCGAAGGAGATTTCGACAAAAGGTTTAAGATAAACCAAAACATATAAATAAGTTTCAAAGTGTTAAGACGTTAATTTTACATTAACGTTATTTGAAAACGAGATCTAGTAAAAAGGAGAATTTTAAATGAGATTTCAAAATGGGAAATTGAATATAGTTATTCGAGATAGAATTAGCCAAACATAATTATTCGGCTGAGTTGCCAATTCGTACGACTGCTAGCGAAATTCGCAGGGCTGCAGATAGCCTACGGCGGTCGGATGTTTCCTGAGGGAATCAGGCGTAACCATTGTGATCGCTGCGATCTAGGGTCAAGCGAATGGATTTAGGTCAAGTATTAGTTAATCAACTAGAGTTAATCGATTAGAGTTAAATCGAATTAGAAGTATTCAAATATCGTATTTTTGAATATTTGAAGGAGTTAGAAGTTTTAATTTAACAAAAGTAAATCAGTTTAATTAAAGGCCAAGTGATGTGGAATACTGAACCAGTGAACTCATTGGAGTGTCATGTTTGAAAACACTAGGTATTTTGATAGTTAAAACACCGACTATCAAATAGGTCCAATGCGACTGTTGGTACGGAAAGTCCGGGATCGAATGTATATTCGAAAACCATTCCGACCAACAAATACGTGAAGATGTCAGAAGATGGTCGAGATGGTGCTGAGAAGACCGTTGATTTTCATAAACGGAAGAACCACTAATATTCTCTGCCTGGCAAGCCGAGATAAGCTGTGATTCTGTCGTAGTTGGAATCTACGGGTTGCAAGGACTTCTCGCTACTGATCCATGGGGTGATTCTTATATTGGATGCAGTAGGAGAGTACCTTCGGTTCATCCTGTTCCTGGATGACTTGTATGGACGGATGTCTGACAGAGTATTTCCAAAGGGTCACGTACGTTGATTTCTTCAAACGTACGATAGTTGTTGGCGGGGAGTTGCCGTTCTCTTAGCTTAACTGCTAGAGTATTTTTGTGGATGTCAATTAGTGATATCTGATGGATTTGACGATGTGGCATTCAAAGTGAATGGTGACCAGATGTTCAAAGATAAGTTCTGACCTCAAGCCTCATCAACCGGGAAATGACAAAAATCGGGCAGGTAGCATGGCTATGTGGGTCGCTCCCATTAGGGTGTATGATCACCTATCTAGAGGAAATCCTATTTGCTTCTTAAATCTATGTTTCGATGCTGTCCCTTGTCGGGAGACGGTTGCTGATCCCAACCGTCGGTGGTATACATTCGATACACTCAAGCGAAATGAGTGGTCGGTCATGTGAGGGCCGGGTTACAAGAAGTTCTTGTTGAACCCAGTGTATTCGTCTCTAGAGATACACTATCGGAAGGTGGACCCATACCTTGTCAAGTTGGAATCCAATCTCCAATAAGCGCCTGCGGGTTTTGATTGTATACTATATATGTGGAGCGTGAGATGCAAGCGTTCCACTAGATTGTTATTTACTTGTATTTAGACATTATTATAATATCAGAACAAGATATTGGTTTCAAAACTGTTTGGGTTATCGTAAGGTAAAAACCGTCCGTGTTTATGTGTGGATTTGGCCTTACAATTATCCTTTTCTTTTGAAAAGATTTTGAACTTTAAAATCATGATTGGATGATTTACCCTTAAACTGTGCGAGTTTATCTCACTCTGGTTCACCAGACTGACCCGGTGTTTTGTAAATGCTCGGGTTAGCCCGGAGTGTACAGGTTCAGGTTAGCGACTGCTATGAAGAGACGAGCTGGAAGAATCCAGACGTATGATATTACTACTATTCCGCTGTGTGTTGTATATGGGAACAGGCTATTATAACTGTCCCATGGTATGATGTACTCTGATACTGTAAGTATTTTCAAAGCTCTCAATAAAGATTTATTTCTGTATTATATTTTGTTCCGCTGCGATGTGAGACTCTGTGTTGTGGTGTTTCTTCTTCTTCTTCTATTCAATATTTCTACCTTATCTATTCTCACCCTCTGACTTCTTTCTATTAATGATCTGGAATGTTCGATGTCTGAATGGTCAACATGATAGTTCGATGTTGATTTTCGGAGTCGAAAATCCCGGTTCGTTACAGTGGTATCAGAGCTGTTGGTTAAGTAAGTACCTTGGCTCTGTGGCGTGACTCAGTAGAGATGGGGTTAGTAATACCCTAGATTGAGTTTGAGTGTATATATATACGAGTGGACGTATTTGTATATTTTAAAAAAAAAATTGTTTTATATTGTGGAGATTAATTGGTTGAGTTGTCTATGAGTTCTGATCGATCAGTTTGATCCACTGTATCGATAGGGGTTTATAAACACTCGAATACGATGGGTCGTCACGATATGTTTTAAAAGAGGGTAAGTGAAATTTTTTTTACCCAAATTATATTTTGGATATAAAGAAAATATATGTATTGAAATATTATAGTATATTGGATGTGTTGATTGATTTATAATAGAAATGGTTATGAAATAACCAATCAGAATTCATATGGATATAATATATGGAATCAAATGAATTAAATCTGAAATTAAAATCAGAATTTGAATTAAAATTCCCAAAAGTGGGAAAGGAATTTGCAAATGAATTTGCATTGAATATATGAGAATTTTAAAATCCTGGGAGATTTTAAATTTGTTTTACGAGCACTGTGTTTGGTATTTTGAAATAGATTTCAAAATGAAAATATTTAAATACGATTTTGATAAGTGATATAGTATTGAACTCACTTCGATGGCTGGGGAATAACTCTGAGGATGCTGGCCACATCATCAGTGTTCATTCTCGAATTCTAAGTGACGGATTACTACAAAAAAAAAAATCTTGTTTTGAACTGCTTTGAGAAAAAACGAGTTGTTTGAATCCTGGAAAGAAATATTTGATTTTTGAAAGGAGATGAACTGTTTAAAAACTCCCAGGGAGATTGTTTGAACAAGAACAAAATTTAGTAGAAATTGGGAAAGAAAATATGAATTGAATTGAAACCAATTAACTGGAAACTGGATCGGAATATAATATAGAATCAGATTTTGAATTGTGAGACAGGAATTTGAAATGGTGTTGGACTGGTAAGTTAAGAGTTGAAATTGATAATGGATGGAAATTGAGTTAAGAATGGGATCTGGCTCGGACGCGTGAAGGATTTGGTTTTGAGGATAAAAGTGGAATTTTGTTTGGGATTGCATTTCTATATGCTGATAGGGTAGCAGATGGAAAGAATATAATGATATGCCCGACAAAAAGGTACACATTTATTTTTATATTGGTTTGGAGATTTATGAGCCTATTGGGCAAGCCGCTTGGCTGTTTATTTTCTTTTGGATTGGAGAAGGCCTAGAAAGGCGAGGTATAGTTGTACCGATTTAGCCGTACAACAGAGGTGCTGGCGAAATTTTTCGGAAATTTAAAGTGTTAGAAAATTTTCGATATTTTTGAAAATATTTATTTACAGTATTGAATTGGTTTCTAATTTAATATAAAATTAGATTTGAAATTAATGAGTTTATAACGTTCTTTCTTACCTTAGCAATTTTGAGGACGAAATTATTTTAAGGGGGGAAGAATGTAACGACCCGTGTTTTGGCACTCGAATATGTAATTTAATTTATTTAATTTAAATATTATATTTGGAATATCGATGGAATTAATATCTAATTCGCTATTTAAACAAAGTTCGAAGTTATATATTTATATAATTATAAATAGAGCTTGGAAATAGCGCTGCAGTTTGAAAATTCGAGTTCGAACTTCAACTGAGAGTACAGGATCCGATATGAATTGGATTTCTATGAAACAAGAAACGGGTGGAGCTGATGGAGTATATTTTTTTAGTGGAAGAGAAAAATCAGGATTTCGTCATGTAGATTTTGAGATATGTCCAAATCAAATTTTTGAATAGTCGCTATAGAATCGTTTATCGACCGTATCGGTTTATTCGATATAACTAGAGATCGGGTTTGAATTTAGACAAGGTCCTTTTGGGAAGTAGCGATAATTTAATTTTTAGAATTTTACTAAATTTTTTAATTAATTTAATAAGCAACTTTTTATTTGGAGTATGTGGCACCCTGTATCGACATTTCGGGATTTCACAATATGAGTCCATCTACCGGTATTATTACATTTTTGGGACCAGAGCACATCACTCATTTAAATGGTATTTTTGCTTCTGTCCATAACAGTCCCTACGTGAACAGAATATTTCATAGTGGGGTACGCTATGTTTTTAACTTAAAAAAAACTAAACTGAATGGTTAACTGGTCAAACGGACTCAGAATTCAACGAAACAAGTTTCATACGAAACCTTAGGAAGAGATCTAATGAAACGTCAAGGCCTCATATTTTTAGGATTTTTCTGGAATTGTTAGGAATTATAGCTCGGTGTTTTTCATCGATATTTTCTAAGGGATTTTCGCAAACGATGTCGGAATTCGACGAAACCTGTCCCATTGGGTTCGGAATATTTTTTTATGCTAGGATTACCTATTTGTTTGTCAAAAATGGAGGGTTTTTGTTGGAAATTTGACATATTTCTCATTGCAAAGTTTGGAATAATAAAATATTATTAAAAACAAGGACACTTCTTTATATAAGGCACCAACGCATTGTATTTGTACCGTATGATATTCCTTGCACGCCAACCCAATCCCCTTGCTTTTCTTTTCAGTATCATATGTACTTTTATTTTATTTTTTATTTTCTTGTCTGCTAATTTTTCACCCTTGCCGACCAAGTATTCTTGGATGAAATGACACCCCAATGTCGTGCTACCCTAAGCTAACTGAGAGACGTCCATCTTATCTACCCTTTCTTGCCACCCAAACTTCCTGACTCTATAAATAAGCTTTCTCATTTCCCTTTTCTGAGACACAAAAGCAAGAACAGTAGTTTAAAAGAAAATTCGAGAGCTGGATGTAAATATATACACACACTTTCCTTTACAAAATCTGAATGAGTAAACACAGCATTGTGGAGTATTATTCTCTTGCATGGGAACGGTGGGAAGGAGATGGACAGGAGCTGTAGCAGTGTCGAAGGAGGGAAACGATAGTGGGATGGTTTTAGCGCTAAGGATTTAAATGAGAACAAACTAGTATCTTGAATACGTGAGCAAATGGGGTCTGTGCGGGTCACTGAGTGGTCGGAGGGGATGTGTAGTTGAGGAGTGGCGAAGGAAGTAGCAAGCGAGATGGGGAAGGTACATGTGGTGAAAGGGGGAGCGCCGGTTCTCTGACATAGGGCGGATCTCGGTGAGCTAAGGGGTTGGGGGCATGCTGGTGATGATGACGGAGGAGGTGCTGTTCGCTTGGGGTCGGCAGTGTCAGGGTATGGTGACAGGTAAGATTCAAGGATGATGAACAGTGTTTTAAGTACAATATTTTTCGTGTACGTAGTTGTGCCTAAACCCATACGTAAGTATGCCTAATCTATAAGTAAATTTGCCTAACACAGTTTCTAGCGTGGCCGACTTTTGTGGTATTATATATATACAGGAGTATATATCATGCCAAATCCATTATGAGGCCAACGTTTGTAAAGCAACGTATACTATGCCTATGTATCATTCAGGGGTATATAAGTTTAGTATATGGTTCGAAACAGAATAGTTAAGAAGTCGGAACCTCTTTTTAGTGCCTAAGTATTAGTGCACATATTCTTAGTTAAAGTCTGTGTCCCAAATCACTGTTAATCACGTCTGTTCCTGTTGTTGACTATAACATATTCAACATATAGTAACTAAAGAGTGGAAAAGGTACAGTCTAGGAAAATTTCAATGTGACCTACTGAAGTTGAACGCCACCAAATAAATATGTTACTAAAATTAGCACTAGCGGTGTTATGGAAATATTTTGGAACATGACCAAGTAAAGTATACAACCGGTAGAAGATATATACACTATGCGAGATAGAGTTTAAATAACATATTAGTAGTGAATAGTATATTATTTAGGTTTTATTTATATAAAACTATAAGGTAAATATCGTATCGAATTACATCTTGGTTATAATGTAACAGAATGGAACCGTGTCAACGAACGAAATGTTTCGGAGATGGTTTGGATAAAGCGGGACGTAAGGTGAGTTAAACTCACTCAGTTACCCTTTTTATATTTTATATAAATTGGGTATTTTTATTTTGTGTGCTCTGCTTGCCAATGGTTGACTGTTTTGCTAGTTATCTGCTTATTTGTTGATTTAACTAATGAAATTAAACTGTGTTTAATTTCAGTGGAATACCAAATCGTTATTTTTAACGATTGGTTCCAATAAAGGTGACTCACCTTGGTTGGTCATGTTTATTTATAAACATGTTTAAATGGTTGAATTGTTTGAATTGCTTATGGTTGATGTTAAATGGTCGTTATTTAATTTATCAGTTAAACAAAACTGAACCGTCTGATTTGAGAAAAACCATTTGAATACAGGGAAGAACAGGTTGGGGGGATCCAACCGGATTCATCAAATGTAGTATTTATTTTCATATGATCATATATGAACTGATCTGTTTGTGTGATTGATTTGATGGTTGATTATTGACTGGATATTCAACATCTGTTTGGTTTAAACCAATGAGCGATATTGGTTAAGTGTTTGGCAGAGTATGGCCTTTAAAAATCAATCGGGTTACAGATATTGATTCACCGTCAGGTGAATCGATAGAGATGCAGTTATAAAATTTATTTTATAAATAGAAATAGAATTTTGAAATATACTATTTTGAATAAAAGTTATATAAAGAGAAATAAATGAATAGTTTACTTATTTAAGACTTTGATTTATTATTAAGTGATTTTAGAAAGTTAATCAGATTGATAAGTACGGAAATAAGAAATAAGCCGAATGGTTTAGCTTGGGTAATTATTTGATCAAGCGAAATGAGGAGTTCATGAATAGGTTTTATTTTAAACCTAAGTTTTATAACGAAGTTATAAAAGGAATTTTAAGCGAGAATGGGAGATTGAATTAAATATTACTTAATCATTTGAATTAAGTCGAAGGAGATTTCGACAAAAGGTTTAAGATAAACCAAAACATATAAATAAGTTTCAAAGTGTTAAGACGTTAATTTTACATTAACGTTATTTGAAAACGAGATCTAGTAAAAAGGAGAATTTTAAATGAGATTTCAAAATGGGAAATTGAATATAGTTATTCGAGATAGAATTAGCCAAACATAATTATTCGGCTGAGTTGCCAATTCGTACGACTGCTAGCGAAATTCGCAGGGCTGCAGATAGCCTACGGCGGTCGGATGTTTCCTGAGGGAATCAGGCGTAACCATTGTGATCGCTGCGATCTAGGGTCAAGCGAATGGATTTAGGTCAAGTATTAGTTAATCAATTAGAGTTAATCGATTAGAGTTAAATCGAATTAGAAGTATTCAAATATCATATTTTTGAATATTTGAAGGAGTTAGAAGTTTTAATTTAACAAAAGTAAATCAGTTTAATTAAAGGCCAAGTGATGTGGAATACTGAACCAGTGAACTCATTGGAGTGTCATGTTTGAAAACACTAGGTATTTTGATAGTTAAAACACCGACTATCAAATAGGTCCAATGCGACTGTTGGTACGGAAAGTCCGGGATCGAATGTATATTCGAAAACCATTCCGACCAACAAATACGTGAAGATGTCAGAAGATGGTCGAGATGGTGCTGAGAAGACCGTTGATTTTCATAAACGGAAGAACCACTAATATTCTCTGCCTGGCAAGCCGAGATAAGCTGTGATTCTGTCGTAGTTGGAATCTATGGGTTGCAAGGACTTCTCGCTACTGATCCATGGGGTGATTCTTATATTGGATGCAGTAGGAGAGTACCTTCGGTTCATCCTGTTCCTGGATGACTTGTATGGACGGATGTCTGACAGAGTATTTCCAAAGGGTCACGTACGTTGATTTCTTCAAACGTACGATAGTTGTTGGCGGGGAGTTGCCGTTCTCTTAGCTTAACTGCTAGAGTATTTTTGTGGATGTCAATTAGTGATATCTGATGGATTTGACGATGTGGCATTCAAAGTGAATGGTGACCAGATGTTCAAAGATAAGTTCTGACCTCAAGCCTCATCAACCGGGAAATGACAAAAATCGGGCAGGTAGCATGGCTATGTGGGTCGCTCCCATTAGGGTGTATGATCACCTATCTAGAGGAAATCCTATTTGCTTCTTAAATCTATGTTTCGATGCTGTCCCTTGTCGGGAGACGGTTGCTGATCCCAACCGTCGGTGGTATACATTCGATACACTCAAGCGAAATGAGTGGTCGGTCATGTGAGGGCCGGGTTACAAGAAGTTCTTGTTGAACCCAGTGTATTCGTCTCTAGAGATACACTATCGGAAGGTGGACCCATACCTTGTCAAGTTGGAATCTAATCTCCAATAAGCGCCTGCGGGTTTTGATTGTATACTATATATGTGGAGCGTGAGATGCAAGCGTTCCACTAGATTGTTATTTACTTGTATTTAGACATTATTATAATATCAGAACAAGATATTGGTTTCAAAACTGTTTGGGTTATCGTAAGGTAAAAACCGTCCGTGTTTATGTGTGGATTTAGTCTTACGATTATCCTTTTCTTTTGAAAAGATTTTGAACTTTAAAATCATGATTGGATGATTTACCCTTAAACTGTGCGAGTTTATCTCACTCTGGTTCACCAGACTGACCCGGTGTTTTGTAAATGCTCGGGTTAGCCCGGAGTGTACAGGTTCAGGTTAGCGACTGCTATGAAGAGACGAGCTGGAAGAATCCAGACGTATGATATTACTACTATTCCGCTGTGTGTTGTATATGGGAACAGGCTATTATAACTGTCCCATGGTATGATGTACTCTGATACTGTAAGTATTTTCAAAGCTCTCAATAAAGATTTATTTCTGTATTATATTTTGTTCCGCTGCGATGTGAGACTCTGTGTTGTGGTGTTTCTTCTTCTTCTTCAATTCAATATTTCTACCTTATCTATTCTCACCCTCTGACTTCTTTCTATTAATGATCTGGAATGTTCGATGTCTGAATGGTCAACATGATAGTTCGATGTTGATTTTCGGAGTCGAAAATCCCGGTTCGTTACACGTTATATTGTGATTTTAAGGGCATGACTATTATTGCAAATTTGGGAAAATTAGGTGTAACCTATTTTGAGTAATAACTTGAATTTGAATTTGTGGGGCATAACTTGCAATTAGCTTTGTTGGGTATAACTTGAGAATTGGAAAATGACTAGTTTTGTGAATTTTGGATGATTAGCATATAAAATCTAGACTTGGACATGTACGATAAATATGCTAAAAGATAAACATGCCTAACCCGAGGTTAGATTAAGTTGTAGTGTTAAACTGTCCGGAACCGCCTGGCACATCCAGTAACCGCAACTACACAGATCTAATGTGAGAGGTTAGCGCATTTAGCCCAAAACCCGAGGTTAGAATGAGTTTGCGGTAGAAGTCTGCCCGGAACCGCCCAGCACATCCAGCAATCGCAAACAACAGTTCTAATGTGAGAGGTTGGGGCATTAATAAATTAATTAATGTCAATAAATAGACATGCTAAAAATGGTAAGGTTAAGTAAAATTTAGAACACTTAATCGTTATAACATGTTAATTAGACAAGGAGGTGGGGTTAAGTCATTTTAGAACACTTAACCATCATAACATGTTAATTAGACAACTAGCAGGGTTAAGTTAACCAGTACAACATGATGAATGAGAAGGGTTAAGTTAATAACACTTAACCAATATGACATGATGAATGAGTAGGGTTAAGTTAATTAGAAACACTTAACCAATATGACATGATGAATGAGTAGGGTTAAGTTAATAAGAAACACTTAACCAATATGACATGATGAATGGGTAGGGTTAAGTTAAACAAGAGAGCAAAACTTAACCAATATAACAGGATGCGTGGAAGGGTTAAGTTAACACAAGAAGGCAACACTTAACCAATTTTACATGACAAGTGGGTAGGTTAAGTTAACTTGAATTGATTGATGACACTTAACCAATACATCATGATGAACGCGTGGGGTTAAGTCAATAAGAAACACTTAACCAATGTAACATGATGAACGAATGGGGTTAAGTTAATGGGAAATACTTAACCAATATGACGTGATGAATGAACGGGGTTAAGTTAATAGGAAACACTTAACCAATCCAACATGACGAGTGAGAAGGGTTAATAAGAAAACACTTAACCTACATGACATGATGAGTAGGTGGATTAAGTTAACATGAATGGACAAAACTTAACCATTAAATAAACATACTTGAAACAGTGAGAAGGGTTAAGTACATATCGGGTTGGTGGGTAATATTAGTAAATATAGGCCTACAAACATAATCATTAAATAAACATTTTTGAATCAGTGGGAGGGTTAAGTACATATCGGATTGGTGGGTAATATTAGTAAATATAGGCCCACAACTTAATCAGTAAGAAACCCTAGTAACGAGGACCCATTTCAGCAGTAACCCACATAGATGTATCAAGGTACCCTGAAACTAGGCAGGGTGGGGCACGATTACTGGGCTGATTATAAGCGGTCAAAATAGCGGCAGGGGGTACGTCAGTGTAGGTTCCTGACGGATTACGGACGTGCACGTACTCCAGAGTGGGAAAATCAGGCAATGGGTACCAGTAGTTATACACTGTGCATCTTGAATCATGTCGGGTTGCTATTATAAGGATTGATACATCTTATGGTGGGACCAGCACAGGGTATCTACACGCAAGAGAGGGTCGATTGACACATACATAAGGAAAATTAATACGAGTCAGGAGCCGATCGATAGGGTAGTAAGGGTACATCTAACATCTTCATGGCAATAAGGCTGATTGAGGTAAGATCCTCATACTAGATGTGCACCTGAAGGCTACCATAATTGCGGGGACTGGGATTACGTTGTAACATTATCATTTTACACAAATTACTAGTTGGGACACTAGTTAGGCGGTGCAGAGATATAGAAATCAGAATAACAAGGTAGTAGCGAAGCAGAGACAGAGTATAAGTGTATTCAGTTTATCTTGCCTTATCATATCTTATACAAATCTTACGTTATCTTATTAGCCGTGTTATCACGGTAGTGTATTTTATTCAGTTTATTCATGTGATGATGCTTTTGCCTATTTACATGCTGAAAGTCATTGGACTTACCAGACTTATGTCTGACCTAGTTTGTTTTGCCTCTTTTCTTCCGTTTCCCACCCCAGGTACACAGGGAGGAAATATTACCTCTTAGGTCAGTTTCCTTTCCAAGCTCGAAGATAGTCGATGTATTGTTGTGGACTCTCTCTTCCATTGTTGTGGCTAGTTCATGCTTTATTGGGGAATATCATTGTTATTTTTATGCTTCTTTTATACATGGAAGTTTTTAAATCAAGATAGAAGTTCTATGTATTACTTTTAAGTATGATTGAGACAATTGTTGTAAAAGCTTGACTGAACCACATTATTTATAAAATGACTTTATTTTCCGCTGCTTTATTTGTCTGTCTTGTAATTTATCTGCATCTTTTACCTAAAACGCTCCACCAAAGTAAAGGCATTCCCTTTGTGAGTGACCTTAACGGAGGTGGGGTGTTTCATATCCCCAACTAGTGTCCCAACTAGTATCCTATGTTATATAATAAGGTGATCCCAACCCCGCAATTATGGTAGCCTTTAGGTGCACATCTAGTATGAGGATCTTACCTCAATCAGCCTAATTGCCATGAAGATGTTAGATGTACCCTTACTACCCTATCGATCGACTCCCTACTTGTATTAATTTTTCCTTGTGTCATTCAACCTCGTTTATATGTATTTATTACTTGTGTTATTCGGCCCCGCGTGTATGTAGATACCTGTGCTGGCCCATTATGGGATGTATCAATTCCATGATGGCAACCCGACACAATTCAAGATGCACATTGTATACTACTAATGCCCAGTGCTTGATTTTCCACTCTGGAGCACGTGCATGCCCATACTCCGTCGGAACTACACTGTTGCACCACCCGCCGCTATTTTGACCTCTTATAATCAACCCAGTAATCGTGCCCCACCCTGCCTAGCTCAGGGTACCACGATACATCTATATGGGATACTGCTGAAATGAGTCCCCATTACTAGGGTTTCCTAATCAACATGTTATAATGGTTAAGTGTTCTCAATTTAACTTAACCCCACCCATTTGCTTAATTAACATGTTGTACTAGTTAAGTGTTACCTATTCATATATTACTTAACCTTTTCACTGATTCACGCAGGTTTATTTAACGGTTAAGTTTGTGGGCCTATATATACTAATATTACCCACTTACCCATGATTTACTAAACCTTTTCCCCTTATCAAATCCATATGTATTATTGGTCAAGCTTGCCTTAACCCTATCCATTTTGTTCATGTAATATTGGTTAAGTTGTCTTCTTGTCCATGTTAAATTAACCCACCCACCTAACATGTCATATTGGCTAAGTGTTTCTTATTAACTTAACCCTTCCCATTCATCATGTTTTATTGGTTAAGTGTTTCCTATTAACTTAACCCTGTTCATTCATCATGTTATATTGGTTAAGTGTTTCCCATTAACTTAACCCCACTCGTTCACCGTGTTATATTGGTTAAGTGTTGCCCTCTTGTGTTAACTTAACCCTACCACTTGTCATGTTACATTAGTTAAGTGTTGCCCTCTTGTGTTAGTTAACCCTACCATTCTTAGCATGTCCGTTCATTAGCATTTATTCAATTATTAATGCCTCAACCTCTCACATTAGAACTATTATTTGTGGTTGCTGGATGCGCCGGGCGGTTCAGGACAGACGTCTACCGCAAACTCGTTCTAACCTCTGGTTTTGGGCTTAATGCGCTAACTTCTCACATTTGATCAATATTGTTACGGTCACTGGATGTGCCGGGCGGTTCCGGGCAGTCTTACACCGCAACTCAATCTAACCTCGGGTTAGGCACGTTCATCTTTTAGCCAATTTACATATTTACCATTCATGTCCAGGTCTAGATTTTATATGCTAATCATTCAAAATTTTACCAAACTAGTCATGTTCTAATTCTCAAGTTATGCCCAACCAAGCCAATTGCAAGTTATTCCCCACAAATTCAATTACAAGTTATTGCTCAAAATAGGTTACACCTAATCTTCCTAAATTTGCAATAACAGTCATGCCCCAAAATCACAATATACATTATGTTTGGCGTTCCAAATCAATAGTTATGCCCAATCTAGTTTTAATATTCCATTTTTTCCCAAGTTTGCAACAATAACAATTATGCCCCAAATCACAAGTCACAAATTATGCTCCACCATTACCAAATAGATTATTCCCCAATATAAATTACACCAAACTAGGTTATACCCAAATATTCCCCGTATTCCAAATCGTTCGTATTTCACGATTTCAGCCTAGGTTCAAAGGTAACCCAGGTTCAAAAAAGAAAAAGGAAATAGGGGAAGAGAGAGAGAAGGAGCATAAAATAAGAATAGACATAAAATAGGCATGTAACAACAGACCTAATACAAGAAATTTAGATCCAACGAAGATAGATTCTTAAATAAGCTGATATAATCATTATCGCAGGCATAGGAATAACATCATGAGCCAAAAAGGATTATATATTCGATGTTCAATAAAGATGGGCATGATTGAATCGATATAATAACTTCTTAGGCATGAGAAATCATAGATTCAATAGAAAGATAGGGGTAAATCTAAAAAGATTGTCTCATCATCAAGCATAGACTTAGATCCATTTTACTACATGCTAAGATTACTATTGGGTGTTTAAATCTGAAAATAACATGAACTTACAGAAAAAGGAAGGATCTTGTATTCTGGGATCCGATTTCTGAATTTGAAAAGCTATCCTTTGATGTAGACGTTTGATTTGAAGTTCTCCTAATCGATTACTGGTTTGGATTTGATTTTCTAGTTTGGATAAGATGAAAGAGGCTTAGGCTAGCTTGTAGATGAACATCATGATGATGCCATAGTTTTAGGGTTATGAGGTTAGGGTCTAGGTTTAGCTACGTATATATAGATGTATAGGATTAATTCTAGCCTTTAGATTATTCTAGGAGTAATCAGAGCCATCAAACCAAAGAGATGTGTCATCCAGCCAACCATAGCATGACACTTAAGCCCTAATACCTCAGAAATTAGTCATTGGCTAATCAGGGAAGGCCACATCCGCTCAGAGCTACAAAAATTCGTCATAGGAAGTAGATCTCAAAGGGGTCGACTCCCTATAGGGGGGTCGACACCTATATCGACACCCCTATAGGGGGTCGACACCTATATCGACTCCCCCTTGGAGGGGGGACGACACCCTGAGCAGGAAATTTCCTGCTCATCCTGTTCTATCTGAATTTTGAATTTTGAACTGGTTTTTGATTTTAATTATTATTTATATTTATTTTCTGCTTAAACTTGAAATCTTCTAACCTCCATAACTTCTTCATACGGAGTCCGATTCACGCAAACTCGGACTCTATCTCAAGCAGAATTCCGAGACGAACGCAATGGCGCAACCCGTTTACTTAATTACCACATTTAAAATTAAATGTTCTTAGATTTTTTAATTTTAATATTCATAGAAAATACGGCGCGTTACAAACCTTCTTCACCGTACTGCTCTTCGGCGTTACCGAGCATGCCACGTTCTTCCATACGAACCCACACCGGAACATTCTATTCCTCCCCCGTTTCCCATGCATACATCGCCTTGCCATTTCTTCCCACCTCCCCATACATCCTCACGTTTTCCACCTTCTTCCTTGTTATTCCTGTTTTTTCTAACCCTCTTAAACATCCCTACGTCCTTACCCTTTTTTCTATTTCCATGCAGCCATACTTTCTCCCCTACCCTTATCTACGTTACTCCCTCCTCCAGTCTCGCTTCTTCAGACCTGGACACACCCCTCACCTCACGTATGAAAAACCCTATGCACCCATTTCAACGCCTAGTTGTGCCTCGACTACCCAAAATCCTCGTCCATCCAGAACCCCATTCCGTGCTATCTCTTGTTCAACACTGGAGCCATCGTTCTAGCTTGTGGAGTTTTGAATTTTAGTTTGAGAGTTTCGGTTTACATGGCTTGCGTGTTTGATTTAAGCAGAGAGAGGGGTGGTTTTTGTTTTAATACATTAATGGAGGTTTTTGCGGTTAAATTGCTAAAGGAAACAAAAGAACTGCATTGCTATATATAGCAGAGAAACTGTAAGATAGGAACGACGCCTCTTCGAAGTGCATCGCAGGTCGGTTGTGCTAGACATGCTACTTTGATTTGCCGCTGAAAAGAATGGGTAGGGAGAGAAAAATTCATAGGGTGGCTGAGGTTTTGTTTCTATTTTGGCTTATAGAAGTGACGGCTTGGTGGTGTTTAGGTGTTTAGCTCGGCTTGAGACAGTGTTTGATTTCGAACAGAAGGGACGGAAAGGTGATCATTTTATATTTGCAGAATATAACAAAGGAACCGACATATAATATAATTTGGAAATATTTTTGTCTGTTGAAAGGAATATGTGCACGTGAAGAACGAAATTTTAGTACATACGTATATATATATATTTTCTTTATTTTGATATGGTTGACTTTAGCGGTTAATAATCCTAACGGTATTTACCATCACTTATGTTGAACGTTTAATATTCACACCGATATATACAAACTTCAAAATTATTGAAAATGGACGTCATGATATAATTTAACGTTATGGTCCTAATGAAACTAATTTCATTGAAGATGGACTCCGTTTGCAAAAACAGTGCTATTTAGTTTCCAATCTATCCATCGGCTCACCCTTAAATTTCGCCTACCGACAAAAAAACTCCGTTTTGCTCCGAATTCGAAATATAGCGATAATCAGCTATACGTTTTCCAATAAAACTTGTTTCTTCGAAAACGGAGATCGTTTGAGAATAAAACTATTTCTAAGGCCTATAAAATATCGATAAATTAAATTCAAACTAATTCTATTTTTTTTTAAAAAAAATGAATTATTATTATCATGTATTCCAATATGACATATCTTCAAAATAAACCAATATATAATTTAAACTCAATATTATATAAAAATGGTATCCAAATATATAGAAATTCCATTATATTTATAAACTAAATTATTATAATTTTTTAACGATTCCATAGCGATTATTCGAAAATTTAAATTGGACTTAACTTGAAATCGATAATATGAAATCTCCAATTTTCTCTTACATTGGAAATTTATAATCAAATTGATTCAGACGGTTCTTGTTTCACAGAATTCCGACTTATATTGGATCCAGTATACTCAATTGAAGTTCAAATAGTAAATTTTGAACTACCGCGACTTTTCGAGCTAGTTTTAATTATATTATAAATTTATACGTTCAAACTCTGTTTTAAATAAATACATTCGATATAAAATCCACTTATATTACCAAATTAATATTTGAAACGGCTTTAAATATTCATAAATAAATGTTCAAAAATCTGGGATGTTACATTCTTCCCCTCTTAAAAGAATTTCATCCTCGAAATTACAAGGTAGGAAGAATGCTCCAAACCAAATTATTTTCAAAATAATTATTTTTGAATTATAATCAAAAAAATTCAAACTCTTAAAATTTTCGAAAATTCTGCTAGCACCTCCGCTACACGGCTCGATCACAACAACCACAAAGGCCACTCTGGGCTCAACTTCTCCCAAAAGAAAACCAAAGGTCAAATGGCTACCCAACTCAGGGGTATAAAAACAATCATTCCAATCAATATATTAAGGTTTACCTATTTATCCGGCAACTCAATTCCAAACTCCAATTTTAAAGCAAACCAACTAACTGCTTTTCGTCTTCCAATATGTATAACCAAATCAACTTCGTGGCCTTCTGCAATCTGCACTTAACTCAATTTACAACACAAATAACAAATACATGTTCAACTAATTCAATTTCCACTTCACAACCAGTTTTATCTCCTTGCTTCTAATTAATTCTATTTCTTACTGATCCGCTTGATAATTTTATTCGACCAATCCAACATCCAAATAACAAACAACCAAATCACTTGAATTATTTTCAACATGGATGCATACGGGTCTGCATTCACTTTGGTTTAACAAGTATCAATCAATTAATATCCGATTGATTTCCATTATTATCCATTTTGATTTCCAAATCCCAAATTTATCTTATTCCATTTAAATTCCATCTTAAATTAATTCTACTTTACCAGATTAAATTTCAATTTCATATCAAATTCAATTGGCTGATTGATTTCTGACTAGTTCAATTCCATTTCACACTTCAATTTGAATTTCAACCATATCAAGCAAAACAACTAAACAACCAACTATAGAAAAACTATTTCCTTTTTCTATAAAAATATAATTTAGGCAAAATTATTTCATTTACCCTCTTTATAAAATAATATCATGTCAATTGCTAGTTCAATTTGGTTTCCTAGTACTTGAGCCGATCAATTGGCACAATACAAAACATTTTTATAAAAATCTACAAATACGATCTCTCGTATATATACTCAAACTCAATTTAGGGTGTTACTAAACCCATCTTTATCGAGTTATGCCACAAATCCAAGGGTACTATTCAACCTTATGATCTGATACCACTGTAACATACTGACTTTTCCTTACCCTTCGAGCTGACTATTTACAAATCGAATCCAACCCAAATTGCATAGAAAAGCAGATATTCAATAAAAAGAAACTAGAGGGTGAGATACGAAAGAAAGAAATATTAAAAAAAAAAGAACCAACACCTCATAGAGTCTCACATCGCGGCGGAATAAAACGTAATACAGAAATAAATCTTTATTGAAAAATCAAAAAGTACTTACAATCATTAGAGAACATCAAGACATCTGGATAGTTATAACAACCTATCCTCATATATAGTACACAGCGAAATAAACACCATACAACAACATATGTCGGATCTCTTCTAGCTCGTTTCCTTTCAGCATCCGATGACCTGAACCTGTACAACCCGGTCTACCCTGAGCATTTCAAATACCGGGTCAGTCTGGTGAACCAGAGTGAGAAACCCACTAAGTTTATATAACATCCATATCGATTTTACAAAATCCTTTTAAAAGAAAAGGATAATAGTAAGACCAGCCCACACATAAATACAGACGGTTTTTACCTTACTATAACCTAAAAAAATTTTGAAATCATATATATCTTCTGATATTATAATAGTGTCCAAATACAAATAAATAGTAATGTAGCGGAACGCTTGCATCTCACGCTCCACATATATAGTATACAATCAAAGCCACGGGTGCTTATTGGAGATCGAATTCCGACCATGACAAGGTATGGAGCCACCTTCCGATAGTTTATCTGTAAAGGGGAACACACTGGGTTCAACAAGAACGTCTTGCAACCCGGCCCACACATGACCGACCACTCATTTCGCTTGAGTGTAACGAATGTGTATCACCAACGGTTGGGTGCGACCCACCGTTTCCCGAAAAGGGACAGCATTGAAATAGATTAAAGAAGGAAATGGATTTCCTCTAGATAGGTGATTATACATCCTAACAGAAGCGACCCACATAGCCATGTTTCCTGCCCGATTATACATCCTAACGGAAGCGACCCACATCAAACTTTGAATGCTACATCGTCAGATCCATCAAATTACTAATTGACGTCCTCAAAAATACAATGGGCACGTTTGAAGAAATCAATGTACGTGACCAATTGGAAATACTCTATCAAACACTCGTCCATACAAGTCATCCAGGAACAGGATGAACCGACGGCACCCTTCTACTGCATCCTAGAAATCACCCAAAGGATTAGTAGCGAGAATTACTTGCAATTCGCAAAATGTCAACAGCAACCGAATCACAGTTTAAAAACCTCTGGTAGCTAGCCAGAGAAATTCAACAACAATCCTTCCTCTTATGAAGATCCACGGTCTTCAATGCTCCATTTCAACCATCTTCTGATATCTTCAACTTTTTTTTGTATTTGTTGGTCGGAATGGTTTTCAAATATAAATTCGATCACGGTCTTTCCGTACCAACAATCGATTTGGCTAGTTTTTTGATAGTCTGTGATTTAACTATCAAAATAAACAACCGTCATCCATATAAAAATAAAGTGGATTCATTGTTTCAGTATACAACATCACTTGGCCTCTTTAGTAAATAGTTGTTAATTAAATTTCTAAATTATCCAACGTTTGGAACATCGCCCTTTCGCTGCTTATTTTCAATCAAACTATTTAACTTATAACTGTTCAAAATATAGCTTATACTATTCCTCAAGGAAATATTAACTTAACTCCCTCAATTACCCTCGTTTCTAAACTAATATCATTCTTGGATAATCATGAAGTCGTTCAAGTTGGGGTATTTTGTCTACCTCTCAGACCTTGAGATGACAACATTCTTGTCTTCAGAATAGATAGAAGCTTATAAACGAAATCTCATTCAAATAATATCCCAGCACTTCTATTTATTTTAAGATCCCTTTTAAATAACCACATATCTTAGTTTTATTCAAACAAATTCCTATCACATTAAATATATTCATCTCTAGGTCTTTATCTTCAAGTTCTTACTTTTATAACCAAGTTCAAGCCACTAAGGTTTCTGTTCGCTATCAACTCACATTAAATCTTGTTTAAAACTTTCCATTTTTATAAAATTCCTCCCAGGGAGTAAATAAAAATTCTAACTCATATAAATATGAGTAAAACTTATTAAGTATCCCTTTTAATTATAAATAAGGTTTTTCTCAACTAATTCCCTTTATCGCCATGTCCATTTCACATTGGTCTTTTTCAAGCATTATTCATTCTAAAAGTTAATATTATTCTTAAATAGAAATCTCGACTCGATATATTAAAAATATCTTGGTTTCCTTTGAAATACTCTTGTATATTCAAATCTTGTCAATCGAGCTACTTTATAAATTCATATTCATACTATACATTCAAAATCCCGTTTACAATTTAACTCATTGTTAATTGTCTAACATCCCTTAGATCAAATGGTTTACTTCATTACCAACTATAAGTAAAGTAATTAATATTTCTTAAAAGGTTATTTTGAATTGATACTTAACTTCAATAATTAAAAATCTAATAATAGTTCTTATTAATCAAATCTCGTTCAAGTAGTCGATTTGGATATTTCAAATAAGGTTACTTTGTTAACCAATTCTACTTAGTTACTCCTTAAATTGATAAATAAAATTAATTTAAATAATTTTATTTTATTACTTTAATAATGTAATTAAATTTAATAATCTCATTTATTGGAAATAATTAATTCAGCTCTTAACCATTTTGTTAATTTTGCTCATTTTTTTACAAAACTCGGTATTCTATGAATCTCGCTTTAATATACACGTTTATAATTACAAGATAAAAATAATTATTTATTTCCTTTGTTAACTACAAATAAAAAAATCTATATAAAATAGATTTCAAAACCTGTCTTTAGTTATAAAACAATTTTATAACTACCTTTCTGTTTATTTACCTGATGGTAAATCAATCTCTATAAAATGATTCATTTATGGGCCATCTGGCAATAATTACTCAACCAATGTCACCCATTGGTTAATATCAAACAAGTGTTGAATTTGAATTCAACAATCAACAATCAATCGGATTGATTAAACAGTTCATATAAATAAACAAAATATTTGAGGAATTCGGTTGGATCCCTCCAATCTGTCCTTCCCTACATCAAAATGGGTTATCTCAAATTCAATATGACGGTATATTTACTGCCATAAACATAAATAAACAATCTAATAAAAATCATCAAGCAATTAACAACGTCCAATCAAGCACCTAATTATTTAATGCGTTCATATTATTATAAACGAAACCAACAAGGTAAGTTACCTTGTTTGGAATCTAATCGTTAAAATAATGATTTTAATCCGATTAAATTAAACAAATGCTTAATTTAATCTATGAATATTAAAATATTCAGAACACATACAAACAATCATTAAATCACCAACCACTACACGCAAAATAAAAACCTGATTTATACAAAATATAAACGGGATAAATTGAATGAGTTGAACTCACCTTGATTCCCATTCGTTGGCAAAACTGTTCGTTTTAAAAGCTTCCAGCTGCGTTCATCTCCGTCCGTTTCAACTTCAAAATGTTATGCTCGTCGACAGGGTTTCATGCTCCTTGTTTGGTCCGATTCTGTGTACGTATGTCACAGTTATAAATTTAATATATCATTCGCCTATTTAAATAACACTACTGATATCTTCAAAATAAAGATTATCTTAAGTTTCCATTACATTAACTAATCTGATTAGGCACGTTATGTATTAATAACTAAATATATACACCACTAACCAAATATTTAGTTACGTTAATATGACATGATTAGGCAAAATAAAATATGAATTAGGCACACTAAACATAGTAAAATCTCAACTCTTATGCAAACTGAATTGATCAGGCATTTGTGAAAAAAATGACGCCATTAAATGTCAGCCTAAGTTTATAATTCAGCTCATGTATATAACACCCTAAATAATACTAACCATTAAATGTACCTTTAGTTTGTCACCCTTTATAATTATAACCCATGATAATCAACATGCACGCTTGATTGGGCACAATTCTTCTAGTGTTGTCACATGGTCATGTTCTAAAAATCGGCACCTTATAAAAGTTGATGAAAGTAATTTTATATATACTTACCTTAATACTCAGTTACATTTAACCAACTTTCTTAAGACTGTTTAACATAATTAGGTGCTTTAAACTGGATTAAGCAGATTTCTGTATAAATAATATATATAGATTAGGAAAAGCGTAACCTGTTTGGCACATTATAAAACAAGGCATGAAAATTGGCTTTAGTATTTTAATTTAACTCACTGGTCTCGTCAGTTCGTGGTTTTATCATAATATCTTTATATATATTAACCTAATACTAGGGAATTTAAATCAAGTTTAGACATGTTATAATTTACCAGGCACGATAAAACACTGTACCTCTTTCTTCCTTTATGTTTTCCATGCCACGTATTACTTTCGTTTTCTCCTTCTGTTACACTGCTTCGGAAATAAGAACTACCACCGTGTTGTTGATCTCCCTTCCAATGCATGCTCCTTCTTACTTGATCCCACATATCCCTTCTCTCCACTTCTTTCATTTTTGGCGTGCACCACATTATCTGCTTCCTCCCACCGAGTACCCAACCCGTAACAAAAAAATTTCCATGCCAGAAGATTACCGCTTTCAAACAAGTATTTCCCCATTTCCACATACTTGTGTTTACTACTCACATTATTATTATTATTCTTTCTTTTTATCTTTTAATATGATATAACATACGAAAGTCCATGTCTCTCCTACTACAAACACCCCCCCTCCCCGTAAAACCTTCTTCACCGTACCGCTCTTCGGCATCACCGAGCACGCCACGTTCTTCCATACGAACACACACCGGAATATTCTGATCCTCCCATTTCTCCCACGCATAAATCACCTCGCCATTTCTCCCCACCTCCTCATACATCGTCACGTTTTCCACCTTCTTCCTTATAATTCCTGTTTCTCCTACCCTTCTCAAACATCCTCACGTCCTTACCCTTTTTTCTATTTCCATGCAGCGATACTTTCTTCCCTACCCTTATCTACATTACTCCCTCCTCCAATCCCGCTTCTTCAGCCCAGGATGCACCCCTCACCTCACGTATGAAGAACCCCATGCACCCATTTCAACGCCTAGCTAGCTATGCCTCGACTACCCAAAATCCTCGGTCATCCAGGACCCCATTCCATGCTATCTCTTGTTCACCATTGGAGCCATCATTCTAGCTTGTGGAGTTTCGAATTTTAGTTTAAGAGTTTCTTTTTACATGGCTTGCGTGTTTGATTTAAGCAGAGAGAGGGGTGGTTTTTGTTTTGATGCATTAATGGTGGTTTTTGCGGTTAAATTACTGGAGGAAACAAAAGAATTGCACTGTTATATATAGAAGAGAAACTGGAAGATAAGAATGATGTCTCTTCGAAGTATGTCGTATGTCGGCTGAACGTAGCTTAGGTCGGCTGTGCTAGACATGCTACTTTGATTTGCCGAGTGAAAAGAATGGGTAGGGAGAGAAACATTTATAGGGTGGCTGAGGTTTTGTTTCTATTTTGGCTTATAGAAGTGATGGCTTGGTCGTGTTTAGGCGTTTAGGTCGGCTTAACACCGTGTTTGATTTCAAATAGAAGGGATGGAAAAGTGATCATTTTATATTTGCAGAATATAACAAAGGAACTGACATATAATATAATTTGGAAATATTTTTGTCTGTTGAAAGGAATATGTGCACGTGAATAAGAAACTGTAGTACATACGTATATTTTGTTTTTTTTTTTTGCTTTATTTTGATACGGTTAACTTTAGCGGTTAATAATCCTAACGATATTTACCGTCATTGGCGTTGAACGTTTAATATTCACACCGATATATACAAGCTTCAAAATTAACGAAAATGGACGTCATGACATAATTTAACATTATGGTACTAATGAAGCTAATTTCGTTGAAAACGAACTCCATTTGCAAAAAAGGTGCTATTTAGTTTCCATTTTATCCATCGGCTCACCCATAAATTTCGCCTACCGACAAATAAACTCCGTTTGGCTCCGAATTCGAAATATAGCAATAATCAGCTATACGTTTTCCAATAAAACTTGTTTCTTCAAAAATGGAGATCGTCTGAGAATAAAACTATTTCTAAGGCCTATAAAATATCGATAAATTAAATTCAGACCAATTCTATTTTTAAAAAAATAATGAATTATTATTATCATATATACCAATATTACATATCTACAAAATAAATCAATATATAATTTAAACTCAATATTATATAAAAATGGTATTCAAATATATAGAAATTCCTTTATATTTATAAATTAAATCGTTATAATTTATTAACAATTCCATAGCGACTATTCGAAAATTTGAATTGGACATAACTTGAACTCTATAATATGAAATCTCCATTTTTCTCTTTCATTGGAAAATTATAATCAAATCGATTCAGACGATTCTTGTTTCACAGAATTCCAACTTATATTGGATCCAGTATATTCAATTGAAGTTCAAATAGTAAATTACGAACTACCGCGACTTTTCAAGCTAGTTTTAGTTATATTATAAATTTATACGTTCAAACTCTATTTTAAATAAATAAATTCGATATAAAATCCACTTATATTACCAAATTAATATTTAAAATGGCTTTAAATATTCGTAAATAATTGTTCAAAAATCTGGGATGTTACATACACTAAGAGACGAGAGAATCAAAGGCACTGGGTTCAAAACATAAGGAAATTGTTCGAGAACTAGCTACCGAGACCCTAGATGGATCTTTAGTGAGAGGCCACATTAGCAAACAAGTAAAGAATCGGAAGAATCTTTCTAGGAAGTCGAAGCACACTTCGGGGATTTACCGAAACTCAAGTCAGAGCCTCGAAGAGAGTCAAGTTATCCACACTAATCTACGTGGTCTTGATACCGGTAGGGGTGGCGGATCCATAACTATAAACTTGAAGCAACACAAAGGCAAACATCAAGAAAGATTAAGAACATGACTAAAAGCTCATGACTGGAAGCCTAAAGCCTTTCCTAAAGCTATCCATACCGACAGGCTTGATGCTGATACAAGGAAGGAAGAGACAACTTTAAATGAAAAGTTCCAAAGAACGAAGGCATCCTTCCGAGAGTCGAAATTGGCATCCTAAAAGTAATAAATAAAGCCAAAAGAGCGCCGAGAGCCAGAGCAACTGGAGCCGAAGGGAAAAGTGGCCGATAAGGGCTTCTGTTGGTCCAATGACAAAAGGGACCCCAATTTGTTTGTAAATAATACCCCAAGGGTCTCATTTTTGGGACTGAATTTTCATTTCTCAATATTATTCTCTTTCTCTCAAGGGCAAACCCTAATTTGTAAATAAAATTGGGGATTTCTTCAAATCATGTAATCTATCAGCAATAAATAAAAAGGAGAAGTCTGAGACTTAAACATTTCTCGATTTGATAATCAGATTGTGTTTGTGATGATTAGTCAAGGAGTTAACACTAACTTTTCTTATGAAAGAGTTAACCATGACCCCTTCGTAGGAGGGAAAGTCCTGGATAAAACCAAGGCTTTTCTCTTTTCTAACGGTCATTATGTGACTTAGCTCTTTCATAGTAATCATAATGCAACCTAACCTCGGAAGAGAGCACGCTGTAAGCTTGTGGCCTTGATAATGGATGCAACCAAAGTCGTTTTGGGCTGGTTCATTGCGGAAGTACCATATAAGTCAATAAGCGCTATGGCATGTAAAACAACCCAAGCATTGTGAGGCATTAGCCTATCTCCTCAAAGCACATTATGTATTATTTTATCCTGAATCTAGTGGTGATTATTGCATAAGATGTTATCCTTATTTAACTTGTGAAGCCTTTCTCCCAAGGTTATTACAGACGCTATAGTCTCGTAAGCGTGATGCTCACCCCTTGAGGGAAGAGTAACTAATCTTCAGACTTAAGGTCTTTAATGCCTAGGAAATGGTGGAGCTTGTTAAGCTTATCAATCCAAGATCGCATCTCAATGACCTTTAAATTGTTTTTCCATTAAACTGCTGAGCATATGCATTGTCAATCCTAGTTCGGGTGTTGACGAAAAATATCATTATCGGGTCCGTCTCTTAGATCTATCTCTAGTGTTGACGAAAAATATCATCAACTGTAAAACTCTAAATATGAAAGTTGACCAAAATTTTAAGACGAACGCCACGATTAATTTTCATGTTTAAATTCCATCGTTTGCAGAAATTACTATTTTTGAAATCTAATTAAATAACTAATCTATTATCAAAATTTCTAGTTTTACAATCATACCCATTAGGTTATATCATCGCCGGATCTAGAGAAATCATTGTCCCGTTTTGTATGCTTCAGAATGGTATGGTTGTTGATCCCAATCGTGATGGTGATATATTCAGTACGCTCAAGTTGAATGAGTGGCCAGTTCTGCGTGGCTGGGTTGTAAGGTGTTCTTGTCGAGCCCAGTGTTTTTATCTCTAGATGAATACTAATCGGGAGGTAGTTCCTTACCATGTCATAGTATAGAATCAATTATCCAATAAAAGCCCATGGTTTTGAATTGTACTCGAGTATGTTGGATATGAGACGCAAGCGTTCCTGCTATTTTACATTTATTTTCTATACACACTATTATAATATCAAATGATTTTGGTAAAAATGTTTTAGTTATCTTAAGGTAAAAAGTCGTCGTATTTACGGGTGACAAGTTCTTACGAGATACTTCTGATTTCGAAAAGAATTTTTGAAAGATAATAATTATGTTTTTTGGAGTTCACTCACACCAGTCTCATGAAAGACCCGGAGTTTATTTTGTTTTATTTTTCAAAAACTCTTGAGTGCCCAAATTTGTATGCGCAGACAAGTAGTTTAGGTTCTTACGAATGCAACTGGAGGGGCTTAGAGCAAGTGGGTTCATCGTTAGTTATTATTTATTTCTACTGTACCAGATATATGTTTACTCTAATAATGGTATGTATATTATAGTTACAGTTATTGTTTGAAGATATGTTAAGATATATTATATTTTATTCCGCCGCGATGTGAGATTCTCTTTTGTATTTCAGTTCTTCTTCTATCTTTTTTCTTCTTTACTCCTAACAATTCGGTATTTCCAGCACTTGAATACGCAACATGCTATACAATGATAGTATAAATGTCAATTTTCGAGGGTCGAAAATCCATTTTGTTACACCTTCTTCTATTCTTCTCCCACTCCACTTGTCTTATCAACTCCATGTTCAACTCTCTTACCCGCACCTTCTCTGGATCCTCCAACCATTGTTTCTCCATTATAATTTTCCATGTCATGTTATAGCCCGAGTAGATTTATTTTGGATGCAAATTTTGTAACAATCCACCTGAAACGGGCCTAAATCTCGACGTAGAAAATGCCGATCAAAATTTAGAGTCACTTTAAATATATTGTTGTTTTCAATAAGAAATAAAATTGATAGAGACAAACTGCAACAAGATCAGAGCTCACAGAGGAATGGACAAAATATAATAATGAATAAGATGTATCATATCACAAAACCAGAATAATGCCGACATACATCACAATGATAATGCCATAAATATTGAGTCAAAGGTACATCATCATAATAACTATCATACAATAAGATAGTAATAAAATAATATAACTACCAATGTTAACAAATCCATCATCACCAAGCTTGCACATCGGGACCATCTTAGCTAACCTGTGCTGTTAAGAGGGGGGGGGGGTCAAAACAACAGTTCTAGTAAATACAATTTTAGGCTTAAACCATTTTACTTACACTTGGATAGTATAAAAATATTCAAGGGTATGTCTATGTGGTAATACATACAGATAAGAATATTTGTCTATTAATCTCTATATACTGGAAAAAGGCGGACCATACATTCAATATTACCGTATATAAATTAAGGGATAGATTCCCACATTCACTTACTACTTAATGGCGGACCCGATCACTTAAAACCTAATTCGGAGTATACATAAATAATCACAAATATAGAGTGAGAGGTGGTATGCAGCCACTTAAGACTGGGTAGGCAAGCGACAACTCGACCGTTTAATACCTCTCAATGACATAGCTCTATCTAACTATCTGGATGGCACTAATGGTGAACTCCTACCCATCGAGTACTTCTCTTAGATGTCATATGAACTCTTAATACATATCCTTAAATAGACCCTCACTATAGTCACCTAGAAGAAGTCAACAACTTCCAGATAATTATGTATCACACTTCAAGACCATGTAATAACTCAATAGAAGCTAAATCATATGATCACTCGATACTCAGTTAAAAACAATTAGAGTGAAGGATGGCCTATTGACCATTTACTACCTAATAAGAGCGTACTCTTAAGGATAACTCATTAGAAAAGGGGCAATGTCCTACCACTTAATACCCCTAAAAGAAGGATTAACCACTTAATACATTTTTTGAGGTAGGCCTATCCCAATGTACAATGGCTCATGACACTAAACGTCTCACATTTACTCACCTTCTTTTAGCTGTTGGTAGCAGAATTGTCCGAGCATACTTCTACTACAAGGAGGGGTTAAGCTCGTGTCCTCTTGTCATTTAATAATAAGTAAAGGCCATTAATACACACACATAGAAAAACATACAAATTCCTAGTGGGAATATTTAAATTCGAAATCTTAATTTAAAATGGTAAATACAAATCTATGAACGTAGACTACGATATAATAAATATTAATAAACACGGGTCAAATAAGCGCTCACAAAAAAATGCATTTATTGTGTGAAATATCTACATACACACGAGATTATAGATTAGAAGTCATATTCCCTACAATTCATACCATGTCACAAAAACTCTAATAAAATAGGATTTACAAATTAAGTAGGGCAACAACAATAATTTGAAATCCTAAGTCTGGGTTACTTCAGTAAACGAAGGGCTTAATTATAAATAACACATGTATATTTTCGTTTTAGTCTAATTTCTTCTCCATTCTATTTTTATGTAAACTTTATACAACAATAAGGATCTAGGTTTCATGTAGCTTATGACACTCAAATCCTCAATTTCACGGATAAAACATAAATTTAACTATATATAGTTTACTATACCTTAAACCTATTATTTTATAAATTCAGTTTTTGAAGTGGAAGCGGAAACTAGAACAAAGTTCCCTTACATTCACATCGGCACCCCCAAAACCCATACAAAACAACATAGACCAGCATTTCCGTTTATTTAAAGATTTGACGAGTTTTATAATGGTTTCCGCTATACCCAAATCTCTTAGGCATACACAATCCAAATTTCTAAACTAAACAAGATGCAGGGAAAAGGAAAACTATGGAGATCCTGCTCACTGTCCACAAAGGACAAAGTGGTGTTCAACCTTAGTTGAAATCCTCCTTTGCGTTGTTGTCACCTGAAAAAATTCCCAGTCTTCTCTTTTTATGTTTACATATGTATAAAAATCAAGAAGGAATAATATACGTACATAAAAGTTAGATCCAAAATTACTTAAATAAAATAGAAGAAGGCTTATAGGAGAAAGAGAAACTAACCTTTCCTAAAACTGGATTTAAGAATGGAGAAGAATGAACGAAAATAGCCACTGAATAATATGAGTTGTGAGTATGAGTTTAGAGCCATATTTATAGATGTGAAAGAGTATAGGAACCGTTTAGATTTAAATAATAAAATCTAAAGCATTCACAATATAAGAACCTAAAGGAAATTTCCTAAAAATCGTAGCCGTCACCACCCATTTGCTCACGAAGCGATCGACCTCCCCTCTTTAGGATAGTAGACTTGGCGATCAACCCCTACATAGGTAGGAGGTCTTGGTCCTTCCTTATTCTAGGCATTGTGAATTTAACTCACATGTTTTTCTTTTATTGGTACCTAATGTCAATTAATTTGTGAGTTATCTCTTTTATCATATCCCCTTCTTATCTACGGATATATACACATAATTTGAATTAGAATTTGGAACATTCTTTTTTGCTTATCCATATATTCCATTTCAAACGTTAGTTAGTATAAATTCTAATTTAAATACTCAAACATATTTATTTTACATTCAAAACTTGTTATACTGATGTATTTTTATACATATTCTATTTTTAGCAAATTAAATAGGAAACGAATCAGAATCTCGCCATAAACACAATGATATAACTTTCATAGCCAAATTCCATATGTATTAAATACCCACCTTTTAACATATTATTATTATCTTAGTTTTATATACCTATTTAGAATATATTTTTTGGGGTGTTATAAACTTTGTTTATTTACTAAAAGTTGATGGAGATATAATGCAACACATCTGCATTTGAAAAAGAATTAAAAATGATATTGTTTATTTCTATTTCTTTTCAAGATATAGAAAAATTTATGGATTCTACTTTAATGCAACCTATCTTCATTACAAGAATTTTTGTTTTACATGCGCTTGTATTATTTGTATTTAATTACATATTTCAGTATCATGTATGTAACGACCCGCATTCTACGCATCATAGGATCGTGGAATATTTATTTATTTCACATACGAAGTCGTATGGTCATGTAACTTTGGGAGACGATTATTGGGGTCATTTCCCATGTTCATGATTTTTGTCGATTTTTAAATGACCGTTTTGCCACTAGTTGGTACTGTTTTGGCCATAACTTTTGATTGGAAAGGAATTTTGACCTGAAACCCCTTCCATTGGCTTTGAATGATGGTTTCTCTTTCCGTAGAGTGGTTACATTAGCCTCACGGACTTACCGTTTGGGAGATATGGCTGAAACAAGGTTTAGAAGGTGAAAAACAGCTTAACTGGGCCAAACCGGATGATTAACAACTAGGCCCAATGGGGGATTTCGGGTTTAGAGGTATTTGAGGGCTGCTGGGGTTTAGAAAACGTTTTTTCATTCATTTTCCAGCCGCCACAAACCTCCTTTGAGCTCGAGCCATAGCCTTCACCTTCTAATTTCATCCCAAATCGTCTCTAATCACTTTCTAATCGAAGATTAAGCAAAATTACATCAAATCAAGGGAAGGTAGCACCAAATCAGAGAGAGAGCTGCTGGAACACATAGGGATTGGATCCAAATCAGAGATTATTTCAGATCTAAAGTTTGTTTGTGGCTAAGGTGAGTGATTTGCATTGTTTTTCACTAATTATGGTAATTAGCGAATATTAGCGAAATTATGGCTCAGAAAAATCTAGAAAAATTACTAAAATTCTAAAACACCATTTTATGCCTTTGATATGAATTCGGGTTAATTTCGACTAATTTTGCAAATCTCGGAATTTGGGGGATTAAGGGGTGATTAGTGATAATTAGCGAATTTATGCATGATTAAAATCTGAAAAAATATTCATAAATTCTGAAATATTGTTTTAGACCTGTGTTAGAAAATTTGGCTAATTTGAATATGTTTTGCTAATTATATGCTTAAACATGATTAAGAGGGATTAAGGGAAAACATGGGGTTTTTGGCTATGTTTGATCCGTTTTAACATACCATATTGTTGTTTCGCTGTTTGTGGATGGTTGTATATGTTGCTATGACTGTATGGTATGCTTTGTGATTGAATAGAATAGTTAGAATGATCGAAAATGCCGTCGAATGGCGTAAACAACTCGCTAGACAAAGTGCAGGAATTGCAGACTGGGACCGGATCGGATCCCCTTTATCCGAACCGAACCACTCTCCACGATCAGACCCGATCCGCTTGTGATGATGGAGACCGACCCGATCCGCCTGGAAGCTTGTGAACAGGTGGCCAAGGAGGTGCAACTCGCGAACCGAACCGTCCGTGGAGTATTCTTCTCCGACCCGAACCCGATGGCATCCCCCGATCCGACCAGAGGAGGACAACATGCACTTGCACGCTCCGACCCGATCCACTTCAGAAGCCACGAACCGATGGTGCGACCCGATCCGATGGAGCTGGAGCGCCACGAGCTAGAAGGAGCACGACCCGATCCGTATGGCGCGACTCGATCCGATGGAGGGAGCACGACCGACCCGATCCGAGATGCTTGGACTTGAAGTGAAGACCATGATCCGACCCGAGCGAGGGTGATGACCACGATCTGAAGCAAGGTGAAGTGAAGACCTACCCGGATGAAGATGATGACTAAAACCCGAGATGCAAAGGTAGTCCAAATGGAAGTTAGAGCTCAGGATCTAGATGGGAACCAATGAGTTCACTTCGTGATTGGGCTTTGCCGCGGGACGTGTGCAAAGGGGTTGTCGGTATTCATAACTTTGGTTCACCACTGAAAGATGGATGGTGGGCTTGTAGTGATAGTTACACGGGATTGGATTCCGTCATGGCCAAAAGTATTAGGTAACCAAAGTAGTGGATATCGTATGCTTTACGCACTGAGTGAGGGATGTGAGGATGATTGCTATGCTTGATTGTTTGACACCACTATGACATGCACACCCCCACCCCCGTATCTCTTACACAGTATGTTAGTGGCACCTTAGAGTATTGTACAGTATGTAGTGCTAAGTCTTTGGTTGCAGGTCCAGGTTCAGGTATGATTGGATTATACCTGTTATTATTCTGTTTAGATGCTTATCGCTCATACCAGGATTTATGTCTGACCCAGAGTTTTATGTCTCCTCTTATTACACTAGGTGCTCACACGAGCAGACTAGAGACAGGTTAGCTGGTGGTGCGCGAGTAGCTGATCTGGAGATGAGCATGAGGCTTCCACGTATGATATATAGATATTCTCCCTGTGTCGCTGGTGGTCGCTACTTGGGCATTAGTAGTGTACCTCCTTTACCTTGCTTTTGCTTTTGAGACAGTCTGAAAAGTTGTAATAATGTTGGCTTTGGATCACAAGCTGTATTTGGATTTTCCGCTGCTATGTTAGTTTATTTTCAGCTTATGCACTGTCTCACCTGTTTTATGTAAAGTATGTTGTTATTATATTTTATCCTATGCGCCGTGAGACATTCTACAGGTTCCTTGATTAGCTCATTCCTCATTCTCTTCTTTCTTTTCTTTTGATGACCGTTCCGTGCTAACTGGACATGTGTACAGCGCACCTTTGGAGAAAATGTCGGTTGGTGCGGGGCGGGCCTTCACACTTGGTATCAGAGCTCTAGGTTGCGTAGTTAACCTAGGGAAAGACACTAGGGAGAGATAGTACGTATATGAGAGCGCGTATTTGTGATTACTTTGGTTTTCAAAAGCTATATATATATATATACTATTAGTAGTATAAGAATGAAGTCGTACTGCACTAGCACCACTATGGGGTCGTTAATCGTTTCCCCTTTTATAGATTAACGATGAGCCGATATCCTAGAGGTGCTGGTAGAGGGACCAACCATGGGAATGCTCCTGACATGAGGACAATGTTCACTAACTTCATGAGGGATATGCTTAGGGATGTTCAAGGGGCAGTTCCCGATCCCGGAAATGATGGTGGTCCAGTAGTGCAAGCGCCTAGGGTCGATTTCGCTAAGTTGTACAAGGATTACACTAACCTTGGTGGGAAGCCGTTCCACGGAGCGGAGTCGGCCACAGATGTTCAGGATTGGTTGGATAGCTGTGATCGTATCTTCGACGACTTGAGTCTTGAGGATGCGATGAAGAGAAGGCTAGCGTCTCGTCAACTGCAAGGGCGAGCGATGAATTGGTGGAATGCCATTAGAACAGCTACTCCAGAAGATCAAGTTACTTGGAATCAGTTTAAGACTCGCTTTTGTGAAAAGTTTATTCCAGTTGCTCATAAATCAGAACTGTTCCGGAAGTTCTTGGAGCTTAAGCAGAACGGTAGAGCAGTCTCAGAGTATATCGCTGAATTCGACACTTTATCGAAATATGGATGTTCCCTTATCGATACCGTCGAAAAGAAGAACGAGAAGTTCATAACTGGCTTGGATGGGTACTTGGGGAAAGACTTATAAACCATATCGATGAGACGTTCGAGTCTATTGTAGGGAAGGCATTAAGGTCAGAGAGCCTTTTCCCTAAGTCGAAGGCCGAAGTTTGCTACGGCATCTGCAGAGGAGCCAAAGCCGCAAGCAGGTGGTGAAGGCAAGAAGAATTCTCAGAACAAGAGGAAGCAGAACCCGACCAAGGATGGTCAGAATAAGAAAAATAAGAAAGATGGCGAATGCTTTAGTTGTGGCAAGAAGGGCCACTACGCCAGAGATTGTCGAGAAAAGCCTGGGGAGAGGTAGTGCTTTAACTGCGGCCAGGCGGGACATCACAAGGATGATTGCCCACAACCTCCTAGGGAGAAGCAGATTGTGAAAGCGTATGCTATCAACGCTGTTCCTTCTTCGTCGAATGCTCCAACTGCGGCGCAGAAGGAAAAAGGTGTCGTTATTCGAGGTATGCTTTCTATTTAAGATGTTTTGATCGGGTTTTGTTTGACAAACCTGAGTTAGTCGATAGACCTTTAGTTGTGACGAACCCGATTGGTGGTTCGTCTAGTTTTGGCATGATTGGTTAATGTGGTCTTATCGAGTCATGGATGTATGTTTCCTTGTGATTGCTTTGTTTTGGGCTTTACTGGGTTTAGCATTATTGTGGGGAGTCGATCTACTCCAAAGGAATAGGGTGGTATTAGGTACCTACCTAGTAAGGGCGATAGTAACTGGAGTTAAGGAAGCTAAGAAGTTATCGTTGTAATAAGTTCTAGTTGTCTCTAGGAGGCAAATGAGTACTCCAGTGCTAGATTGTTTTGCTAGTATCACCTCATGTGGATTGTCCGAACTCGGAGGAGATGTTCCTTGGGTGCTTGTCTGATATTGGTTTAGGCCTTTGGGGCTTGTGCTTGGGGAATGTCGATTTCGACTAGGATGGATTGCGTGAGGGGTAAATAGTTGTTGTGATTTTTCATTGGATGATATCTTGGTTTACTCGAGGAGTGATGGGCAGACGGAACATGATAAGACTGTTCAATGGTATAGACTGCCCAGAGTTAGACTCGATAGGGTTATGAGATTGCTCGAGTGGGACTCGTGAAAGATGCAAAGTAATAGATTGTTTAGGACCCTATGTTGATGTTCTCTATTGGATAGTAGAACTTTGAAGGAATAGGATGTGGTCATTGATCATGGAAGATACAATGAAGATTAGAGCGATTCAAGTTGGACTTGAACTCGTAAAAGAAAATAGGTGTTCGTTGATCTTGGAGATGCAACGGATAGGGAGACGACTCACGTTGGACTAGAGTTTGTCGGCACTCAAGACTGGGTCTGAGTTATAGATTGACTCGAGTTGTACTCGAGAAGGCTGCAAGGAATTGGATTCAGCTCGAGTTGGACTCGAGAGGGCAGCAAGATAATGGATAGACTTGGGTTGGACTCAAGTATTTTAGGAGGACTAAAAGCAGGGGTATATAGGGACGCCCGTTACCTTGAATCCGTTAGACGTGGTCTAGTTATCCCTGGAGGATAAACGTACTTTGGACGTACGATAGTCCGATTGGAGGCTGGGCTTCCATTAGTTTAATTATCCTTAGAGGATAAATGTACGTTGGACGTACGGTAGTCCGATTGGAGGCTGGGCTTCCATTAGTTTAATTATCCTTGGAGGATAAACGTACGTTGGACGTACGGTAGTCCGATTGGAGGCTGGGCTTCCATTAGGTTAATTATCCTTGGAGGATAAACGTACGTTGGACGTACGGTAGTCCGATTGGAGGCTGGGCTTCCATTAGTTTAATTATCCTTGGAGGATAAACGTACGTTGGACGTACGGTAGTCCGAAGGGAGGCAGGGCTTCCATTGGCCTGGGATTGGTTGGACCAGTCAAGTAGGCATCGGTGTATGTATGGAGGCTGGGCTTCGATTAGTTATAGATGTTGGTTAGACCAGACATACTAGAATCGACATATTGTGAAACACCCCACCTCCGTTAGGGTCACTCTCAAAGGGAATGCCCTAATTTTGGTGGAGGTTTATAAGTATAAATCACAGATATACAAGACAGATATAATAACACATATTTTTGAATAGCGGAAAACAACAACTTTTATTTCATTAAAACACGTGTTACACCAACCATACCATAATTGTCTTACAGTACTTCCAAAAACATAACATCTTCATAACTGTCTTGATTACATTATTTAAAGAAGCATAAAGAAAACATAAATAAACTGCAAAAGTCCCATAATTGTTGTCCAAAGCCATAGTTCAAAACGAAAAGATCCAAGCAATACATTCTTTCTCTTCAAGCTGGATATGAAGGCTGGTCAAGCTGCGGTATTCCCTCCCTGTGGACCTAGGGGGGGGGACGGAAGAAAAGAAGACGAAAGAAAAGTAGAGTCAGACATAAAGCCTGAGTAAGTCTAGGACTATTCAGTCTATGAATAAAGAACTAGGTATGATAAGCATAAACTAGAAATGGGAAAGTACCGTAAACTAAGTTAAGTTGTCTAGGGTTGAATATACTATCGTACCCCATATTAATCTCTGTACCCATATAAACTAGTTCCCAACAGGCACCCCATAATCAGGGTGAAGTGATCCTTTTTCTGATGATTGGCTCCTACTCGTATAGTTACATGTGTCTTACGGCCCCCGATGTTGTAGTTACCTATGCTGGTCCCACCATAGGGTGTATCAAGTCCCATAGTGGCGGCCCGACACAATCCTAGAATGCACAGGTATGCTACTGGTGCCCAGTGCCTTATATTTCTACGCCGGAGTGTGTGCACGCCCGCACCCCGTTAGAACCTACACTGCTGCACCACCGCCGTCGATTTGACCTCTTACAGTCAGCCCAGTAATCGTGCCCCACCCTGCCTAGTTTCAGGGTATCATGATACCTTGTAGGGTTACTGCTGAAAAGGGTCCCCCGCTACTAGGTTTTTCTATTTCTAGCCAACATGCTAAGTTGGTTAAGTGTTTTATAAACCTAACCCCCAATCAGTCTGTTTAGTTTAGCATGTTCCGTTTTGATTAAGTCTTAATCCACTTAATCCTATCAATCCTGACTCAGCCTTAATTGTCTTATTAAAGCCTTGACCTCTCACATTAGACAGGTATTGTTGTGGCTGCCTGTTGCCGGTTGGGTCCGGGCAGTCTTACGCCACAACTCAGTCTAACCTCGGGTCCTTATTGGGCTCCGTGTTTAACCACCCACATTGGATAGGTATTGTTGTGATTACTGGACAGCCGGGCGGTTCCGGGTAGGTTTACATCACAACTCAATCCAACCTCGGGTTAAACACATCGTATTTTCTACATTTACATATTTTGTCTCTTTTCTTTTTATATGTAAATATTTGCGGCCCATTATTCAAATTCATCTTTATTGATTAAGATTTATTTATGCCACTTAATTGTTTTTCAAGGTTGTTGGCATGCGTCAAACATGCCAACACATATGTTCTATATTTTAGTCCAAACGTCATTACCCCCGTTTTATACGTTCGCTCCAATGTAAGGTGTGTTGAGTTTAACACTTAAACCCAATTTAGCCATATGAAAAGGGGAGGCTTATAACATGGTGTTTATAAGGTAACATAATAAGGGGAGTGTGAACGCATGAACTTGCAACATAACAACTCAATTAACATAAGGTAGGCACATGTAAACTTGCAATTGTAACGACATATAATATAAGCAATACTTAGACATGAATCATTCTATTCACATAATCATGCTATAAACAAAACATGAATCATTCTATTCATGTAGTCATGGCATAAATAATACTTAAACATGAACCATTCTAATCATATAATTATGGCATAATCATAATTGAACATGAGTCCTTTTATTCATATAGTCATGGCATAATTGAATATGAATCCTACTATTCATATAATCATGGTTTTTATCCTATCTATGTAACTTGCAAGTGGGATGTAACTCTAGTGTAATTCTAATGTAACTTATGTGTCACATATATTATCATATGATTATGATAACGACATAAGCCTACAAACATGTTTTCAACTAGGCATAATAACAAACATAGTTTAGTCATGTTCATAAAATTAATACAAGCTTACAAAGATGTTTGCTTTTGTCACTATCACATAAGCATGATTTTTATACTTGAACTATAATGCCAATTCCAACATAACCTTCATATGAATCATAATACTTAAGTGGATCAAATTACACTAAAGATGACCATAGAATTATACATCATGTTGGCATAACAATAAATCTTATACTTGCATGAATTTCAAATAAACTATTACAACATATAGTTGTTATTTTCAACATGAATCATATACTTGCAATTATCAAATGGGTGTTGTAAATAACTACCACAAACATGTAGTTTTCAATATGAATCATATGCTTGCATGAATCCTAATTAAAATTCCACAACATGTGGTTGTCAACATAAACCATATACTTGTATGAATCCAATCGTACACCATAGCATTGACAAATCGTTTAGAATCAAAATAACATACAAATATAAGTTATTATCGCCACAATTCCATTTCGTTGTTAACTTCCAACGCAAATCGCGTACTTGCAAATATCCAATCGTATACCATAATATTCCCAAATCGTTTAGCATCAAAGCAACATACAATTATAGATTATTATCGCCACAATTCCATTTCTTACTTTACACAAATCAATACAATTATTTAATTCACATCGGAATAGTACTCTACTTACAACGTATGACGAATCTTCAAATCAGGAATCTGAATTCTGAATTTGGAGATGCTATCCTTTGTTGTAGGCGTTGTTTTGATTGATTTGACGTTGCTTTAAGCTTTTGATTTATCTCCTAATTGTCTCTCTATTTCTGACGGCTATCCTTAGTCTCTCCTCAGCAGCATGACGGTCTCATCTCCATTTTAGTTTGTATGAATTAGGGTTAGTCTTAGGTCCTTTTTATAGAGTTTGTGAGTTGATTTAGACCGTCGATGAAGCTTAATAGTCGTTCGTTCAAAGGAGAGACCAACCAGGAGCTGACACCTAGCCCTAGTGACAAGGCAAGGCTCAAAAAATCGACCAAACACAGACCAGGCCAGCCAAGGTGGACTGGGTTCGACCTGGCTCAGGGGCCAGGTCGACTCCCCAGTCGACCCCCAGGTCGACTCTAGAGTCGACCTGCCTAGGGCAGGTCGACACCTAGGTCGACTCCCAGGTCGACCTGGCCTGGCAGGTCGACCGTAGGGTCGACCCCCAGGTCGACCTGGTGGGTTTGGGCGGGAATTTGCCCGCCTACTCTGATTGGGCTGAAATTCAAATCTGTTTTCGAAATTTGATTTTTCTGAAACTTCATCGGGCCATAATTTGGTCATACGGGCTCCGTTTTTCGAAAACTCGGACTCTATTTCGCGTATTTTTCCGAGACGAACGCAATGGCATATCCCGTTTCCCTTAATACTTTAGTTTAAAATTTATTATACTTTAATTTGTGAATTCCACTGTTATAAAATACACGGGGTGTTACATATTGGGATTGGTTAGACCAATCATGTAGGTGTCGATGTGTTTATGAATTTAGCAGGTGATAGGTAGGACTTGTTTGATGGATGTTATGGTTGCTATGTTGTTCCTATTTTTCTTCCCTCGAGTAGACTATCACCTGTAGGGTTCCAACGATGGGGAACAAAGTGATTGTAGTAGGACTATGAGCCAGTGCAGTAGAGTCATCATGACTCGAGGGGAAAAGTGGACATAGTAAAGGATTAGTAAGGCTATGAGCCAGTGCAGTGGAGTTGTTACGACTTCATGGGGGCAGAGTGGACATAGCAAAGGACTAGTGGCTATGGATCAGTGCAGTGGAGTCGCCATGACTCCATGGGGCAGAGTGATCATAGTAAAGGATTTGGGTGCAGTACTAGTTGCATTGAGTAGGAGACATGCCAGTTTAGGAGTTTTGTTTCTAGGATGGAAGCAACTAGAGTATGTCACAGGATATGATTTCGGGCCCAAGAGTGAATTGGATTCAGAAACACTAGTAAGCTTGACGATTAGATCGATTTTGATTGAGTGGATTGGTTCCAGTTAGAAGGACGATCCTAATCTATTGGAAACCATCTCTAGGGTAGAGATAGGTATCGATGGAAAGAGAATGATCAGGTAAGGATTTGATCGAGAAGGGCGGCTTCGAAAGAATAAGGGACTAGTTGTACCCAACGTAGATGGACTAAGAGGTGAAGTGCTTAGAGCATATCATCACTCGAAATTGACTATACATCCCAGTGGTAACAAGATGTATTGACACATAGAGCAGATCTACTACTGGGAAGGGATAAAGAAAGACGTTGGGAAGTTTATGTCCAAATACATAAATTGCTAGTTAGTTAAAGCTGAGCAAAATGAAGCCTAGTGGTTTGTCACAACCGTTGGAAACAAGTCTCAATGGATTATATTAATAGTTTACCAAGGACTAGGTCAGGTCAAGGTGGTATTTGAGTGAATTGTATATTAGAGAATGAAGACTACCCAAGGTAGGCAGAAGGCTTATCTCGATAAGAGACGAAGAGATTTGGAATTCTTCGTTAACGACTTGGTGTTCGTCAAGATCTCTCCATAGAGAATGTGATTCGGATTGGTTGGAGAGGTAAGTTAGCACCAAGATTTGTTGGCCCATTCCCAGTCCTCGAGCAAGTTGGGAATTTGGCGTATCAGGTAGAGCTACCTGACAAGATGGTGGGAGTTCACAACGTATTTCATGTTTCCCAGTTAAGGAAATTCTTGCACGACCCTAGTGTGGCTATTTCACCTGATCAGTTGGATAACATCGAAGTTGAACTCGAGGCAGTTGGGAACCGCAAGTCTATGCGTATTGTTGGGAACGATACGAAGCAGCTTCGAAGGAAGGCGGTGAAACTAGTCAAAGTCCAGTTGGGTGAGAATGAAAAAGACCGTACTTGGGAAACAGATGAGGATATAAGGAAGAAGTATCTAGAACTCTTTGCCTAGTAAGGTTTTGGTAGTGATAGTTTCTTCCTTTGTTAGTAAACCGCATGCTAGGATAGACTTGTTTTGCATGTTGATTGTTGTTTATGGTTGATAGGCATGCGGAACCCTTTTTGTGTTTTGGTTAGGGAATTTCGGGGGCGAAATTTCTTAAGGGGGGAAGAGTGTAACGACCCGCATTCTACGCATCATAGCATCGTGGAATATTTATTTCTTTCACATACGAAGTCGTATGGTCATGTAAATTTGGGAGACGATTATTGGGGTCATTTCCCTTGTTCATGATTTTTGTCGATTTTTAAATGACCGTTTTGCCCCTAGTTGGTACTGTTTTGGCCATAACTTTTTACTAGAAAGAAATTTTGATCTGAAACCACTTCCATTGGCTTCGAATGATGGTTTCTCTTTTCGTAGAGTGGTTACATTAGCCAAACGGACTTACCGTTTGGGAGATATGGCTGAAACAAGGTTTAGAAGGTGAAAAACAGCTTAATTGGGCTAAACCGGGTGATTAACAGCTAGGCCCAATGGGGGATTTCGGGTTTAGAGGTATTTGAGGGCTGCTAGGGTTTAGAAAACGATTTTTCATTCATTTTCCAGCCGCCACAAACCTCCTTTGAGCTCTAGCCATGGCCTCCATCTTCTAATTTCATCCCAAATCGTCTCTAATCACTTTCTAATCGAAGATTAAGCAAAACTACATCAAATCAAGGGAGGGTAGCACCAAATCAGAGAGAGAGCTGCAGGAACAAATAGGGATTGGATCCAAATCAGAGATTATTTCAGATCTGAAGTTTGTTTGTGGCTAAGGTGAGTGATTTGCATTGTTTTTCACTAATTACGGCTAATTATGGTAATTAGCGAAGATTAGCGAAATTATGGCTCAGAAAAATTACTAAAATTCTAAAACACCATTTTATGCCTCTGATACGAATTTGGCTTAATTTCGACTAATTTTGCAAATCCTGGAATTTGGGGGATTAAGGGGTGATTAGTGATAATTAGCGAATTTATGCATGATTAAAATCTGGAAAAATATTCAGAAATTCTGAAATATATTTTTAGACCTCTATTAGAAAATTTGGCTAATTTGAATAAGTTTTGCTAATTATATGCTTAAACATGATTAAGAGGGATTAAGGGAAAACATGAGGTTTTTGGCTATGTTTGATCCGTTTTAACATACCATTTTGTTGTTTTGCTGTTTGTGGATGGTTGTATATGTTGCTATGACTGTATGGTATGCTTTGTGATTGAATAGAATAGTTAGAATGATCGAAAACGCCGTCGAATGGCGTAAACAACTCGCTAGACAAAGTGTAGGAACTGCAGACAGGGACCGGATCGGATCCCCTTTATCCGAACCGAACCACTCTCCACGATCCGACCCGATCCGCTTGTGATGATGGAGACCGACCCGATCCGCCTGGAAGCTTATGAACAGGTGGCCAAGGAGGTGCAACTCGCGAACCGAACCGCCCGTGGAGTATTCTTCTCCGACCTGAAACCGATGGCATCCCCCGATCCGACCAGAGGAGGACAACATGCACTTGCACGCTCCGACCCGATCCACTTCAGAAGCCACGAACCGATGGTGCGACCCAATCCGATGGAGCTGGAACGCCACGAGCTAGAAGGAGCACGACCCGATCCGTATGGCGCGACTCGATCCGATGGAGGGAGCACGACCGACCCGATCCGAGATGCTTGGACTTGAAGTGAAGACCACGATCTGACCCGAGCGAGGGTGGTGACCACGATATGAAGCAAGGTGAAGTGAAGACCGACCCGGATGAAGATGATGACTAAAACCCGAGATGCAAAGGTAGTCCAAATGGAAGGTAGAGCCCATGATCCTGATGGGAACCAATGAGTTCACTTCGTGATTGGGCTTTGCTGCGGGACGTGTGCAAAGGGGTTGTCGGTATTCATAACTTTGGTTCACCGCTGAAAGATGGGTGGTGGGCTTGTAGTGATAGTTACACGGGATTGGATTCCGTCATGGCCTAAAGTATTAGGTGACCAAAGTAGTGGATATCGTTTGCTTTACGCACTGAGTGAGGGATGTGATGATGATTGCTATGCTTGATTGTTTGACACCACTATGACATGCACACCCCCACCCCCGTATCTCTTACACAGTATGTTAGTGGCACCTTAGAGTATTGTACAGTATGTAGTGCTAACTCTTTGGTTGTAGGTCCAGGTTCAGGTATGATTGGATTATACCTGTTATTATTCTGTTTAGATGCTTATCGCTCATACCAGGCTTTATGTCTGACCCAGCGTTTAATGTCTCCTCTTATTACTCTGGGTGCTCACACGAGCAGACTAGAGACAAGTTAGCTGGTGGTGCGCGAGTAGTTGATCTGGAGACGAGCAGGAGGCTTCCACGTATGATATATAGATATTCTCCCTGTGTCGCTGGTGGTCGCTACTTGGGCATTAGTAGTGTACCTCCTTTACCTTGCTTTTGCTTTTGAGACAGTCTGAAAAGTTGTAATAATGTTGGCTTTGGATCACAAGCTGTATTTGGATTTTCCGCTGCTATGTTAGTTTATTTTCAGCTTATGCACTGTCTCACCTGTTTTATGTCAAGTATGTTGTTATTATATTTTATCCTATGCGCTGTGAGACATTCTACAGGTTCCTTGATTAGCTCATTCTCTTATTTCTTTTCTTTTGATGACCGTTCCGTGCTAACTGGACATGTGTACAACGCACCTTTGGAGAAAATGTCGGTTGGTGCGGGGCGGGCCTTTACAATGTATATATAAATGACATCTAGCACATCTTTATATAATATGTTGTTGTCACAAATATGATACTTTCATATGTGTAAAAACAATACTCAATGGTTGTTTCATGTATGATACTTTCACAAAATTGGTGTGTGTGTGTGTATATATATATATATGTATGCTAAAATGATACTCAATATTTGTTTCATATAATATAATGATCTCACAAAACTAACACCTACATATGTGCAAAAATTGTACCTAACAGTTGTTTAATATAATATGATGCTTTTAAATTAATTGTTTAGCTCACTATCTTGTATGACAAAAGTGATACCAAAATAGTGCAAATTCATACATGATGAGTGTTTCATTCGAATTCATGCTTGATTGTTTTATATATTATGGTAACGCTATTTACAATCAAAAAATACCTATATATATGTGTACAAAAATAATACTTAGCAGTTGTTCAATATAATATGATGATTTATAAATATGTAATTCACTATTGTGTACGACAAAAGCAATACACAAACATTGCTAATTCACACAGAATAGCTGTTTGATTTGAATCTCTACTTGGTTACTGTATGAATTATAATAAATACTATTTAGAACAAAATTGATACTACATGTATTGAAAAATGATACATAGTATTTGTTTGACATTATGTAATACTGTATAAGTTTAATTCTTAAGTTCAGTGTTATATATAACAAAAGTCATATCAAAACAGTAAAAACTCATTCCTAAAAGTTGTTTGATTCGAATTCATTCTTTTTTAATTTATAAATTATTATAATTGTTCTTTCCAATAAAACCAATACCTACATATATGCAAACCTGGTACCCATAAGTTGTTCAATAGAATTTGATAACATTATTCTATATAATACTTTTATACTGCTAACCATTTACTAAGTTGCAGAGCCTCTACAATAAAATGGTCTACATTATTTTTTGACATATAAGCTCGTAGTTTTTCTCATACGTTGACACTAGATAACACAATAAACAAATCATTTCAATCACTTTAACATTAAAATTAAAAAAAACTTATAGTGTAAAAATGGTACCATTTCATACAAAAAATGATGTCGTCGTTACACATACCTAAAACTAATATTAAGAGCACGCAAAAACCAATAGATTAATTTGTAATACCTGAAACTAATAATAATTAATAAAAAGCAGATATCAAATTATTACCCATTTGAAACTAATATCAATAATACTAGAAACTGGTATTAAGCAATAGATAATACATGCCACCTGCATATTTTCAGCAAATAATAATCAATTAAAAGTGTTACATATAACCAAATTCAATTACATGGAGCAAATTAGTGTACATTTTTGTATATGATAAACTGTTGTACTTATATCACCAAATTCGATCACATAAATTTTCCCAGAAAAACATATATGTACAACCAAATGTTAATCTAAAAAAAAAAATCTTCTTAGAAGCTTAAAGATTGCCCTTAATTTGACCATATTACTTGCATATACCAAATCTATTTTGCATATACCATATCCTCATTTCTGTTTAAACAGAGAGTGTTAAAGGTGTTATTATAGAATACAAACAAAACAATAAAGCTATTATCATCACTAGAAAGGATTAATCAAAGTTTTTTTTATACTCAGACAATTAAATTAAATACTCAAAAGAGTGAAAACCGATACCCACAACCACTAAAACCAATACCTACAAACTTATCCATAAATAATTAAATGCTCAAAAATTTCTCATTAAATACCTAATACACAAAGAACACTAATTTAACTCAATAATCATAATATTTATGATGTAACAAGTTTATTTTTTTTAAAGTACTAGAAAAATATTAAAAAGATTCCATAGTATTATAATAAAAAATGACACTAAGAAAAAAGAAAAATGATACTAAAAACTAATGATCATTAAACTCAAACACAACGTATTTTCAATCAAACCAACATGAATGCAAGGAAAAATACCACTTAATAAATGTTTACTTCAAAATGTCATTTTATTGTAGTATAATCATTTTCTTATATAAAAATCGTTAACCACAAAATGTCAACACCCAAAAGTAGAGAATTCTTAATTGAATCATTAGTTTTTTAAGCTTAGTTTAATTATGCTTTTCACTTTATCTGAAAGCTTGGGTTTCCATTCAAAAGTAAAGTGATCTGATAGGATGAATCAGATGAGTTCCAATGTAGAAAGTCCCTTTTAATCCAGTCAAAATCTTGATTGCTTACGAAATGTGTATTCTTATCAAACAAAAAACATGAAGCCAGATGCTCTTATATTGATCTTAAATTCCTTTTGAATCTGCAGATCTTGATCTAAGTTTATACGATCTCATTGGACTAGGGTGTCACAAGGCTTAAAGGTGTACAAGATACTCTTTCGTATAAGGTTACTCTAGCTTTGTTGGACTTGTGGTCATCGGGTAATTTCCTTAAGCTTTGTAAGTTATTTGACCCTCTTAGCTTGATATTCTAAACTTTTGGTTGAAGGGCATTCAAATGAACCAATACTCAATGTTTGAAGGTGAGTCCTTTAAAATGCTTAATTGGTCTTTAAAGGTTATAAATAGGGAGACTTTTGATTGATAGGTTAAATGTCCATGTAGGTCAGGATCTCCTAAAATGAACTTAACAAGTGTTGACATTATAGATTCCCTTTCGAATTAATATCTTAATTCTTTAAAGTTTACTAATCATTAGCTTTTAGATAGGTCCAAGGTCATCAAATTCTTAGCTGTTACTGAATAAACCCTTTTAGATAAGTAGGTAAATCCAATATAAATAGTTGATAAGACACTTTTGGGTAAGCCAATAACTGTCAGATATCTTTGGGAGCCTTCAAATATGCTCAGGAACGATAGACTATAGGTAAGGACCCTTCGGATAGGTTCAAGGCTATTTAAATCTTGTTTGTTCTTAGGGTAACCTTTCGATTCTTTCGAAAGTTGTTTGCTGGATTGAATCCTTTTGTAGCTGAATCTACATAGATTATGATACAGTAATATGTTAAATGATTATTGCATTCAAATTACTTTAGTCGATTGAATAGAACCTCCTTTTATTAATGATTTTGGAGAATACAGAGACTTATGTACTATAATTCACAAACTCCAAATTTAATTTGAGATTTAGGTTTATAACTAGAATTTTATAGACCAGTGTGAAAAACGAGAAATATGTATCTTAATTCCAGACCCTTGGAGTCGTATATATATATATGTATGGGCTGGCCCTATTTTTCCTTGGTGCTTCGCTCTAACGCTTTCGTAGAAATCTATTCAAAGGGATTGTAGAAGCGGACTTTTCTTTTTGTGTCCTAAAGCTATCGACGTAGTTTAGAGGAGAGATGTAGTAGTGGATTCCATTGAAATCCTTTGATATATGCCATAATAATGACCTTAGACTCCATCAAAGGGTGGTTTATGATCTTTCCGGAAGATTTATTTTTATGAAAAAAGATGATTTTACCCCTTCGAAGAGATTGGTTACTACCAAATCAAGTGCTTTGAAAAACTGTTTTGCCAAAGTTAGAGCACAACCAACAATGGCTTGTTCAGTTACTAAACAAGCCACGGAGCAACCAGGTATGACTTGTTTACTTCCCCGTGACTAGTTTGAAACCAGTTCGTGTCCGGTTGAGTGAACAGAGGTTGGAGGTTATAACGGCGAATTCTTTGCCGTTTTAATTTATATCGGCAAAATCTCTGCCGTTATAATTGTCGTATTAATTTATAACGGCAAATTCTTTGTCGTTATAAATTTATAACAGCAAAGACTTTGCCGTTATAAACTTTTAATAATAAAAAAGCATGCAAACGGTGTTTGCTGCGGTGAAAATGAGTAATATTGGATGGAAGGGGTATTTGCTGTTTTGTACTGTTTGTATTATATAATATATATTTTAAGTGATTTGTGGCTGATTGTGGCTGGTTTTGTATTGGTGATTGTGTTGTGGCTTGTTTGGATGAAAGAGAAGAATTGAACAGAACGGATTGTTGGTTATAGTCTTATAGAGAAATGAGTCTTTCAACTTTGTTGAAGGGGCCTCCCCTTTCCAAAAGGAATCCTTCACTCTTCTAGTTTCTTTACTGATGCAATATGAAGTGAAATTCCTTCGGATCCATCGAAAACTCTAGACTCTTGACATCACTTCACCATAGTTTTTCTTTTGTCGCTTCCATAGTAATTTTTGGTGATAACGTTTACCTCGTAGTGAAAGGGTGTTATTGACTTGAAATTCAACTGTTTCATTACTTGTTATCTTCTTCGAGGGCCCACTGAATTTTCCCATCTTTTGGTATTCTTATCTGGATGATCATATGCGTTCCAATAACTATCTTTATTTTTCCTTTTCTCTATAAATAGTTTACCCTCTTCATCTTCTTCATTTACCTAGAAGGCTAGAATCATAATTTCGAGCACAAGTATCAAAGTCTTTCAAAAATTTAAAATTGTCCCAGCTCAATTCAACTGCGATCAAGCTAATCATTTGTTTTTAACTTTAATCTTGATTTCAAGATTTTAACTTTTAGGGTCTAGAATTCATGATTTTCATATCTAAATTTGAAACTGACTTTGCATTATTCGACTATAAAAACGACCATAGATCTTGAATATGTTCTTGAATCTAATTGTGATTAGACATAAATCAGATTTTGATCTTATTTTTTCCTAAAATTTGAAATATCGTTTATTGTAGCTGACTTTAGGATCAAAACCTTAGTTGCACAATTTCAATTAGATCTGACATCTTAGTAGTTCAAGATAGTGGATGTTGATCCGTTACCCATAATGTAATAAAATTGGGTTTAATAGTCAGAAAACAATACACTAATTTGACACTAAATTCCCTTTGAATTTTTCAAAACAACTCCACATGCTTTCGACTTAGCCGGAACCCAATATCATGATGTCTCAAGGTTTCAAAGGAATGACTAGCTAATGTATCCAGGGGGTTTTGATATAGCCAATGGATGACTTTAATCTTTATAATTGATTATCGATGCTTTGATGATTTCGACCTTGCCAAAAAGCCACCAGCTTTCTTATTGCTGGAACATTGGAAAGCATAGAATTCGTTGGGGTGATAAGTGTTCGTTACTTGCTCTCTAGTCTTTGGGTTTTTCGAAAGGGATAGAAGTTAGACTTTTTTCCTAAAATTTGTCTTTAATTAACATATTGCTTAACGATAATGAAATGATATCACCTGGCAATATAATACACGAGAAAAAAGAACTAATGGAATCTAGCTTGTGGACTACCTTTGATCAAGGAATTTCCTCTTCGCCAAATACTGAAGGCGTTTTAAAGAAGACTACTATTACTTTGAACCAAACTTTGGTCAAGTCTTAGGAAGAGGTGGATGCCATGCTGCGGATCATTGAAATGTTGGTAGTTGATGTTATTCCTCCTAAGTATGATGAGATCATCCGTACCCTTGTCAAGGATATTTTGCTTATACCACCATCCACATTTGGTATGGTGGATGCTTCCAATTTCCAAATTTCATCGCTCGATTCCTCAAACATCTTAATATTTTCCCAATTCAACTCTTCTTGAATACATATACCTTTTTACTTTTCTTAGAAGTTCTTTCCTTCGAATCTGATGTCCCTTCTTTGAGCCATTTGGCTTTGAATAATTAGTTCGTCTAGCTAAAGTTAGCTTCTTAAATCCATAAATTTTCAAGTACCAATAAGACTAGGAAAACTAGTTGTTTTCCGTTAAATGTCCTTTTGGGACCACTGCAAGGTTCTCAAATCTTGGTAATCATTTTGAGCTTTCACCTTTCTCACCTTTCGACATTCTCATCCTTACGAAAGCTCATTGTCGTGATTATTTGTTCTGCAAATGTTATTTCAAAAGGTCCTAGTTCCAAAACGAAGAAGGTATCAATCAAGTGAAGGCGACTCCAAAAAGCCTAGGCAATATAAGATCTTTGTTAATGTCAAGCATTTTGGCGAAGCATTCTATTCTCCTGCTCGACCAGAGGATTCTTAGGCAACCCCCAATGATGCAACGTTCATTGAAGGGTGATCATGCCTTTATTTTCGGTGAACCCAAAAATTTCTTCGTTTTGTCTCCTTTTAATTTTGATCAATCTAATGAGTTTCGAACTTAACATTTGTGATTGGTAACCATCTTGTTGTTTTAACTTTACTTGTTGATTTTAACTGCTTCCTGTTGGTGTGTTGTTTGTTTCCCCGGTTTCTAGTAGGTCTTCCTTTTCGTCTTCAGTTCCTGACCTTAGTTCCATGATGAAGATTATCACCTCATCCGATCATGCAACTTTGAAAAGATTGAGAAGTAAAACTTTTGAAGAGCATATTGCTAAGAAACTAAAAAAATTCTTATTCCCAATCCACTAAGGTGGAAAAGAATGAGAGAGTATCACCGCAACAATTAAAGATTTGAAGATATCTACTAGTGATACTCGACTGACCATTAAGGGTGAAACTCTAATGGAGTCCCCTTATCAAAGATGACACCACCTCATATGTTAATCTTACAGATTCCCTATCTTTATTGGATATGATACATCGTCAGTCAAACCTTCCTCCGCTGATATCTAATGTTCGCAATACTTTCATTTTATCTCCCCCGCCGACTGATTACTATCAATTGTTAAGGGTAATTGTAAGTTCCCCTTTATTTTCTTCTTTTGAAATTCTTCAACATTCCCTTTTCGAATGCAAGGTTATAATAAAGAAACAACTTTCAGTATGCCTCTTCCCTATATATCTTTTACATTATTAGCTTCACATTGGATTCTTCTTATACTTTGCCTTTTCCTTTTCTAGTTCATTACGAGTTGGTTTTCCTCCAGATGGGTACTTCTAATTCGAGCGCAGATGGTCTAAAGCTCAAGGAAGAGAACCAAGCTTTGAAATATTGAGTTTCTACCATGACTGCTTCAAGAGATAAAGCTTTGGAATAATTAGTTTCGACCAAGGCCACTGTTGCCAAAAAGGAGAAATCCTTCTAAGTCTTATTTGATCTAATAATGGTCTTGAACATGTCATTGCAAGAGGCTCGGCAGGAAAAGGTAAACTTCTCACTAAAAGTTCTTATATTGACCAATCGTGCTCTCATCTCAATTAGGTAAAAATAAAAATTCACTTTTGAAAATACTCAATGCCTTTTCTAACGTGAAGAAAAAGGTTGATGATTTTGTGAAAAATTCTTTTAACAAGATCATGGTAAATACTTTCGAAAATTCTCACTTGGTTACATATGCCGATAACATAGAGAAATACCATGATTTAAGCTTCCTTTCTCTTGATCCGGTATTAACTAAACAATTATGGAGAAAACCAATAACCTAAAGCAAGTGGTTACAGTTTCAAAGGAGAATGAAACCAATGTTGCTAGACTTTTCTCTTTTGAAATACTAGATATTAAGGAAAATTTTGAGGGATAAATTAACTGTTTTGCTGATGACACTCCTGGTGATTTACATGTATAGGGGCATAATGACGATGATGATCATAATGATGGTGAAGATACTGGAGGGAGAAACTGATTGGGATCCAGAGGAAATGGAAGTGGAGCATTCAAAATGACAATGGAAAAAAGGTGATGGTCGGGACTCTCAACCTTCGAAAAGGGTCAACGTTTCTAGAAAAAATAAACTTAACACCCCTTAGAAGGCATCAACATAGGAAGAGGCTATCGATCTTCCTAGCCTTCAAACTATTTCTTTGGCTAAAGATTCAATAAACAAACGCCTATTATTCCAACATTCAGTTTATGTTACTAAGGTATGAAGTTCTTTATTACAACTTATTTTATTAGTTGCAATTTAGATAACATCTTAAATAATTTTAGATAAGGAAGAAGCCTATGACATCGTATAGGGGTAAACTTAATAAGAAGCAGTCAAAGATACATTCTCTTCAGAGGGATTTAAACAACAATTAAAAATAATATAATGACTTATATGAAATGTAGTATAGGGTTGATAAAAGTACCATGGCCTTAATGACTTTTAAAAATGACGAAGCAGGCTCTCAACTGAAGATGACCAGCCTTCCAAACCAAAGGCTTAGGGGAGGAATAAGGAGCCGATGACCCTCTTTTGGATGATGATCGAAGAGAGAAACATTTTGGTTGGAATTTTATAAAAGGAATACTATTGACACCCGACGATGGACTATTCATACATAGGAGACTTTAGTGTTAGTCTTCTTAAGTGCTTCCGGAAGGTACTTAAATGTAATTGGAAATGATCCCCGCCTTAGAGAATCCTGGAATCTGCTGAGAGTTTACTCGATTCCAGTTGAACCATCCCTTGGAAAACTCAAGCACTATAAGAAAACATTTATCTATAAAATATTTAAGAATTACGTTTTGTATGAGTCATATTAGAAATTGTAGATACTATTGTATTTGTTAATGCAAAAGCTTTATCATGTCGTATTTGAGTATTTAGCATTATTATATTATGTTATGTTTTAGCAGAAAACCAATTTTCCATGTCGTTTTATTATCCAAATTAGTTAAAGATAAAATATGAATAAAATATTTTGGCAATTAAGACCACGAAATTGACTCGATATTGCTTTCTTGGAGATTTGCATAAGCTACACATGTTATGCCATCAATTTCTTTTTTATCTTCCTAGTGAAGAGAAAGATAAAATACTAAAAAAATAGGACATACCATTTAAAGTTGATTAGTGGTCACAATATCCTTTTATTTGAAGGACGGTATTATATTAATTTCCCTTCGGTTTTCACCTTATATGATGTTAAAACAACTTTCGATTCGACAATTAGTTATCAGTTAATTCTTTGGATAAGCTAGAAATGTTGTTTTGAAGTTTGAATGTTGCTCAACTTAATATGAATTAATTTACTTTTGCATTTTCTTGCAAACTTCATATGAAATAACAAATTCATCTTTCAGAATCTTTGACTATTAATAAGGATTCTCAATTAGAAATAATAACCTTGTCGGAAGGTTTTATCCCTCAATTTTCTAAGGTAAAAGAGAAACTAATGGTAGAAATGAAATAGAGGTGGGCTACTAAAAAAAACATTTCTTTGAAATTTGAAGATAAAACTCTATCTTTTGAGTGGGTTAAGAAGTATTACATGCAAAAGATGATAGTTCATAGCCTTAGAGAGCAAAAAAGAGATTTATAGTACAATCTCATTTAGAAAGACAAAATCTTGTTGAGGCAAATCGTCAAATAAAGGAAAGTACTTTAATTATTTTGGATACTTAGATGGCCAAACTCCATCACCATATTTGCGACTTATGTGTTCAACTAGAAAATAGCCCGATCACTTGCATATCATTAATTTTTTTAAATGGAGGTGCCTCTGATATTTTTCTACTTCCTTCCACAATTTTCGTCAAGGCCGGGTGAATCTACCAAACTTAAGAAATTAGCAACTGAAAAATACCCTTATTTGAAAAAACCACCAAAGAATTTAAATGAGAGTGTGGTAAAGAAATGGTTCAGCAAAGAGAAACATGAAATCTAGAGATATTACGAAAAAAGGAAAAATGACGCCCTTCGTCGCCTAATAATTATGTTGCCTAAGTTGAAAAACTCAAGATGAAGATATATTCTTTCAAAAAGAAAATTAATAAATATGAAAAGCCTAACAAGCTTCTTTAGAAAGCAGATAGAGCATATGACTATGCTCTTAATTCCCATATTGAATCTATTGATGGTGTCGATGAGATTAAGTTGAGGGAGTAGAAATAAAAGTAATGCTTTTTATCTTCCTTCATCGTCTTTCTGACCCTGTTACATCTAAGAATTTAGAAGAGAGAATTAAAAATCTTTAAAGTTCGTTTCATTTGTAATCCTTTTAAATATAAAATGTATTTATGTAGATAACTTCATAATTATGTAGGTATCACCCAGTTGGCGCTTTCTTATGATTTAATATGTCTGATATGGATTGACCTCGCCTTTTAGTTAGCTTATTTAATAAGCTTATAATTTCTTATAATAATGATGCTAGTCCAATATCAGAACCATAGCTAGGCTTTATAATGAGCTAATTCGTAAACAACTGGAATCAAACGTGCTAGCTTATAAAGGTAATAGACCTAGATTAGGATATTAATAGATTGAGATATCATCTTTAATAATTAAGCCAAAATCTTCTTTTGGCAACAAATATGACCAGTTTGAAACCCTAATTTGGGCATTTTATAATTAATTCAATAAGAGAAGTGTAATGACCCATCTTTTCCATACCATTTAAGCTGACATTTAACCATACATGTCAAACTCAAAAGGCACGGGAAAACAGATAGTTAAGGGAAAGAAGTTAGAGGGTGAGAAGAAAAAAGAAAAAATGTTAGAATAAAAGAAGAACACCAATACTACAAAATAAAAGTAGAATAGAATCTCACAACAGAATGAATAAAATATAATATATCAGTGCTCTTTACTCAAAGAGAAAATTGTGCATATATATATGATTACGCAATCAGAGTACACGTCTAATATCAGCTTATAGAATGCTAATAGATACAACACACATAGCGGAAATAAATTAATACCAGAAAATATGGGAATACGTCTCGTCTTCAGCTCCTCTCCTGAAGATGTAAGAAAAATCCAGTGCTACCTGGAAAATATACTCGGTCTGACCTGACACATTTTAAGGAAAGAAAATTCACCTGGATAGTCTAGAATACTTTTAGTGATAAAACCCACATCACAAACAACGTGCTTAAATATTGGAAATCCTTTGAAAGAGTGGAACTGTCGTAAGACACGACCACACATAAACATGGCATGTGTTTTTACCTTACGATAAGAAAATCACTTTTATATCCAATAATATAATAATAATGTGTATCAATCTACAAATAATATAGGAATATAGATGAAAAGCTTGCATCTCACCATTTGACATAGTTAGTTTAGAACTAAAAACATACAACTCGTATTAGAGTTTGGATTTCTACACCTCATTAGGTATGGGGCCACCTTCCGATCAGTGTCCTCTAAAGATAAAACACCGGGGTTCAACAATTACATCTTGCAACCTGGCGCCATAGAACCGGTCACTCATTCAACTTGAGTGTACTGAATATATCATCACCACGGTTGGGATCATCAACCGTATCATTCTGAAGTATATAAAAATAGGGACAACCGATATCTCTAAATCAGTTGATGATATACCCTAATGGGTATGACCCACATAGCCCTTCTACGTACCCGATTATAGTCATTTCCCAGTTGATGAGCCTTGAGGTCATGATTACCTTTTTCAAAAACATCACATCAAATTTTGAATTTCATATTGTCAGATACATCAAATCACTAATTAATTTGCACAAAGATACTCTGGGTGTTAAGCTAAGAGAATCACCTTCTCATCCACCATACTTGGTATATTTGTAAAAATTCGCATACGTGGTTTTAGGAAATACTCTGTCAGACATTCGTCCATACAAGTTGTCCAGGAATAGGGAAAAACGAAGGTATTCTTGTACTACATCCCATTAGGATAAACTCTAGGATTAGTAATAAGAAGTCCTCGCACCATGCAGGACCCAGTACGTAGGGATTATTGCTCCAAGTTTAATCCTAGTAGTTAACCAGAGACATCAGCGAGCAAACTTTTCGCTCTAAAGGTCTACACCTCAAATTATCTCAGGAAAATCCATGTTAATTTAGTTCAAACGCAAAGTGGGTTCGACGTGGTTTTGGGTCCAGTTCTCATCCCAATCTCCTCTCCTCGAACTAGCACGGCATAAGTCAAAAAGAGATATTATTTATTGATAATTGGGTTTTTAACTATCAAATAAAAACAATACGGTTAAGCACATCAGTAGCTCAGGCCCTTTTATTAAAAAAAAATATTAAAATCATTTCATTGATTCTGCATACCAATCTCAATCGTTTAAGTATATTCGCAAATCTCTTATTTTCTTTACTTTGAAAACAATAACCGTACGCTTATCTCTTCAAAATAATTGTATTCATAAAATCCCCTCTTTATTTCCCTTACTTTGGAAATATCGCTATATATTTACAAAACCTCTTTTTATTTCCTTTACTTTGGAAATATCAATATATATTATTAACCTAATGGTATAAGTCTAGTTACCCATTTTATACGGGTCTAACAATGTCATACGCCATAATGTTTTTTATATAAAACTCAAATGGTTTTAATAAGCTTAAAAACTCTACATGTTAAAGTTTACACTAACTCTTATGGAAATAATAATTTCATTTCCAACATTCACTTCCTTTTCAAAACCAGTATAACCTCTTATTTCATTTCTTTGAAAACCATAACTACATACGTATTTCGTGGAATAAGTATATTCCAAACCATACTATTTTCATTATTTAGAAAATAATGCTATATACTTGACCAAATGGTATAAGTATAGTTACACTTCTTACCTGGACCAAACAGCATCAAAAAATGCATTGTTTACTATAAACCCCAACAGTTTCATTAGATTTCTCAAAACTTTGCAAAACAAAGTTTCAATACTTCTTATGGAAATAATAATTTATTTCCAACATCTTTACCATTTAAAACTAGTATCATCCCTTAAATAATAGAGAAGTCATTCAAGTTGGGGCATTTTATTTACCTCTCAGACCTTGACTCGACAACGTTCATATATTAAGATAGATATAACTCAAAATTGATATTTATTTAATATCACATCAGTCTAATTTGCTATTCCATTTCAATATGGTTTAATAAACCATATCTTGCTTTTTGAAAATCTACTACCAATTATAATTTACCTTCAGTTAATTCATTTATTAAGTAAAACCTTACTAAACACTAACCTTTAACTTTAAACCTCTTTATATGATTCGTTTAAACTCAGGTTTGTTATAAAAATCCATTACCCATTCCTTTAAAGAAAACCATTAGCATATTTCCTTTTCATATTTTTTAAAAACCTTCTTTCAATTGCAATCATCTTTACTTAATCCAATTATTAAGTAAAAGCTTATTTAAAATCATCGCATTAGCTTTGAATCTCTTTTATAAAATCTATTTATATAACTTGGATTTATAAAAAAATATCCCTTTACTAGTTCCTCTTCCAAAATTCAACTAACATCTCATTACAGCTTTATTATTCCCTTTAATGAGTTCCATGTTAAAAAGAAAATAACTTTAATTATTAATAATTAAAATAATAATTAACTTCAACATTAATTGAATAAAAGTAATTTACATCATTCTTAACTAAAAATAGAATAGTTAATCTCTTTTAAAAACCTTATTAGAATAATAAGTAACTTTATTTATAACTACAACTTGATAATTATCTTTATATACATTAATTAGAGAATTTATTAAGTTTTATGAAATCTTATTAAGTTTAAACGACTATTTTCCAAAACTATTTCTATTAGGTTAATTGAAAAAAGTAATTAAAAAAACAATTTTAAATAAAATAGTTAACTTAGACAATTTGGAAACAGTAGTTAGCTTATTAACCAATTTCTACTAATCCTTCCTCTTAAATTTATTTATAATATAATTGATCTAATGTAAACTCACCTAATTATTTCTTTAAACCAGTTATTTCAAACTATTAACCCTTAGGTTAATTTTTGCCTTACTTGCTTATAAAACTTATAAAAATTCAGAAATTAGCTATATAAATCATTCTATAGTGACTTTATAAAAATTGATTTATTTATAAAACCTCCATTTTATAAAAATTATATGAAATATAGGTTAAAAACTTGCTTCAGTTGCAAAAATAATTTTTATAACTTCAATTTCATCAATTCGCATGATGGTAAATTGACGTTTTAAAAAATGGGTTTTAGGTCATCTGCTGCCAATCACTTAATCAATATTGTTTATTGATTAATAACACATCAATGCTTAATTCAATTCAACAATCAACATCCAAAATATATTTTTAACATTACTTGTGTCAAACAATTCATATATAAATAATATGAAATCAAGTAAGATCCAAAATTTTGAGGAATCCAATTGGATCCCTCCAACCTGTTTTCTCCGCATCACAGCTCATAATATCATTATATAATTGTATATGAAAACATATTCTAATCCAATTCATTAAATGACAGAAATACAAATATCGATAATCATCAAATAAGCAATAATCCTCCAAAGCATCCAAAACACCCGATTTATACAAAAAATAATGAATTATAATAAATATGAATTTAATCACATGATAGTATTTCAGAAAGTGTGAGAGTTAACTCATATTTCGATTTCGATCGATGATTCTGCATCTTATTATCAAATTTTAAATAGACAGTTAAAATTTGATAAAATTTACATCATGTAACAACCCGAATTCTGACAGATCAATTTTTTTTCAAAATTCTAGTCTATTAAAACTCGTGTTGGTTTGTCTGGTATCCTGTAGAAAAGACAGAGATAATAAACATATCAGAGCTCAGAAAACATCTCACAGTGGAATGGAATAAAATGTAATATAATCAAGTATAGCCTTACCTATATAATAATATTGCTTAACCAGTATCCAAAGCTATCTTATCTTTGCCACAAATCTAACCTGCGAGTATGTTATGAGGAGGGGGTTAGAACATAAGTTCTTGTGATTGGATTTAAATTATACATTCTGGATAACCTTACATATACCATTCAGTTACATTTTCTTATTTATTAGGTTACTTGTGTTAATAACACTCAAGGCCTACACACACGTAGTACCCATCTACCGCTAGTAGATTAACCCAGTGTAGTGTACAAATAGCTACCCCCAATATTAAGGTGCACCCATGGTGCCCCATTCGCATGGTCTCCACCGAAATGCCACAGAAATATACGTAGTCCCTCATCCTACGTCGGAACGATGTACATATCTCTATATCACAATGCTACATTGCGCATAGAACCCCAATCGCCATGCTACGTAAGCGTACGGACTGCTACCTTTGAAACATTCGATCGAATCAGATTCCATCACAGAGTAATGCCCTAGATTCTACGGTACACCAACCAAAGCATACATGCATCTATCTGGAATTTCTTACGTACGTATCGTTAATCGTACTCGATATGTCTCAACCACGATGTTACACCATCCAGAAATGGTATGCATGTATCCTTTTGTATTATGCACTGTGCAACGAGTTTTGCAACAGGGCTATATCAGATACACAGAACTCGGCCCAGAGCTTTTTCAGATATCTATATACATAGATGTTATGGTCTACATTTTCACAGTGGTTATGGTTCTACCTGACCCCTCCCTCAACTAGTGAAAGACAAACATAATTGAGAGCTAGTGACGTAGCCTAGAAGAAAACAATAAATCCTAATTGGCCTGTCCCTTACCCAAAGCCTTAATAGTAAAAGGTCGATGGTCTGTTGGTTTAGCTCTCCGTCTTTCCGCATCACGCTGACTGTCGATGACTGGTACTCGACGACTACTATCAATCAAATGGTTAAACCCACCTAAGGCAAACATATGAGATGGTCGTAACCCGCCCAGTCACAAGGCACCAGATTCGTCGAATACCTAGGCCACCCTACATCCTTCTGATTGCTCACTATCATGGCAGTCAAGGTATACTCACACGATAGTAACGCGTAGACCCAACCTCTACGATCATAGCCTAAATGCTTCCACCGTACAAAGGACTACCAGGAGCACCCTCCACGTCCCAGGAAGACGCGTGCTTCCCCTTCTAGTCCTTCAGAGCCAGTAGAATATCAGTAGAACAACGGGAAGAATAGGCAGAAGAATCAGATGGACGTGCGCTCCCCACGTGTCTCACCACAATGATATACCCCATTGGGTTCTTCACTTTCAAACGTACGGACTGGTCCAAGCGCCACAGGTTAATGTGTTATTAGGGCCCTATGTCCAAACATTTAATTACGTGCTTTTTCTACCTCATTAGATTTCCAGCTAACTGGGTTATTTCAAATCATATTAACTTCTTATTCAGGTTACCAAGTTCTTCTAGCTTATTAATTTCATTTATATAACTTACCCCATTTAAGTTCATTAATAAGCCTTTAACATGATTTTCTTATTAGCAGATTTTAGCTTCTCAGGTGTGACGGCCTGCCCCGCACCAACCGACATTTACTCCAAAAGTGCGCTGTACACATGTCCAGTTAGCACGGGACGAATCGTCAGAAGAAAAGGGAAGAAGGAAGTGAACTAATCAAGGAACCTGTAGAATGTCTCACAGTGCATAAGATAAAATATAATAACAACATACTTGACATAAAACAGGTGAGACAGTGCATAAGCTGAAAATAAACTAACATAGCAGCGGAAAATCCAAATACAACTTATGATCCAAAGCCAACATTATTACAACTTTTCTAACTGTCTCCAAAAACAAAAGCAAGATAAAGGAGGTACACTACTAATGCCCAAGTAGCGACCACCGACGACACAGGGAGAATATCTATATATCATACGTGGAAGCCTCCTGCTCGCCTCTGAATCAGCTACTCGTGCATCACCAGCTAACCTGTCTCTAGTTTGCTCGTGTGCGCGCCCAGAGTAATAAGAAGAGACATTAAACTCTGGGTCAGACAAAAAGTCTGGTATGAGCGATAAGCAACAAAACATAACAATAACAGGTATAATCTAATCATACTTGAACCTGGACCTGCAACCAAAGAGTTAGCACTACTTACTGTACAACACTCTAAGGTGCCCTTTCAAATGGTGTAAAGATAACGGGGGTGGGGGTGTGCATGTCATAGTGATGCCAAACAATCAAGCATAGAAATCATCCTCACATCCCTCACTCAGTGCGTAAAGAATACAATATCCACTACTTTGGTCACCTAACTTTGGGCCATGACGGAATCCAATCCCGTGTAACTATCACTACAAGCCCACCATCCATCTCTCAGTGGTGAACCAAAGTTATGAATACCGACAACCCCTTTGCACACGTCCCGCAGCAAAGCCCAATCACGAAGTGAACTCATTGGTTCCCATCAGGATCCTGAGCTCTAACTTCCATTTGGACTACCTTTGCATCTCGGGTTTTTAGTCTTCACCAGATCGGTTCGGTCTTCATTCTGCTTCGGATCGGTTCGGATCTGGCCTAGCCATCGGTTCGGTTCGTGGTCTCCATATCCGGTTCGGTTCGTAATTAATCTCCGTTCGTGGTGCAAGCAGCTCAAGTCCTCGTCTTATTCCGGGTCGGGTCGGAGTTAGGTAAATGGTTCGGATCGGAATGCTTCTGGCGGATCGGGTCGGAGAACTCCTTGGCCATCAGTTCACGTGCTTCCAGGCGGTTCGGGTTCGAGCTCCTTCCACCATCAGGTCGTGGTCTCTATAGCCGATCCGATCTGGTTCATATAATGGTGGCCTTCCTTTTTGCCACTCTCTCCTGTGTCAAGCTTCGGTTCGGTTCGGTGATACTTTGCTCAGTGCGCTCCGGTTCGAGCCCATCCACCCGATCCGATCCGAAAGCCTGCACTGTTTTTCTGTAACTTTTCCAGCAAACATTTTACGCCATTCGACGACATTTTTGACCATTCCAACTATTATAATTAATCACAAAGCATACCATACAGTCATAGCAACATGTATAATCAACCACAAACACCAAAACAACAATATGATAGGTTAAAATGGATCAAACATAGCCAAAACCCCATATTTTCCCTTAAGCATGTTTGGGTGAAACTTATGATATGATTAGCAAAACTTAACCAAATTATCCTAAATTCACATCAGAGTTCTAAAACAATATTTCAGAATTTATGAATATTTTTCCAGATTTTTAACATGCATAAATTCGCTAATTTCCACTAATCTCCCCTCAATTCCTCAAATTTCGGGATTTGCAAAATTAGTCGAAATTAACCCAAATTCATATCAGAGGCATAAAATGATGTTTTAGAATTTTAGGAAGTTTTCTAGATTTTTCTGAGCCATAATTTCGCTAATCTTCGCTAATTACCATAATTAGCCGTAATTAGTGAAAAACAGTGCAAATCACTCACCTTAGCCACAAACAAACTTTAGATCTGAAATAATCTCTGATTTGGATCCAATCCCTATGTGTTTCAGCAGCTCTCTCTGATTTGGTGCTACCCTCCCTTGATTTGATGTAGTTTTGCTTAATCTTCGATTAGAAAGTGATTAGAGATGATTTGGGATGAAATTAGAAGGTGGAGGCCATTGCTAGAGCTTGAAAGAGGTAAGTGGCAGCTGGAAAATGAATGAAAAATCGTTTTCTAAACCCCTAGCAGCCCTCAAATACCTCTAAACCCGAAATCCCCCATTGGGTCTAGCTGTTAATCACCCGGTTTAGCCCAATTAAGCTGTATTTCACATTCTAAACCTTGTTTCAGCCATATCTCCCAAAACGTAAGTCCGTTTGGCTAATGTAACCACTCTACGGAAAGAGAAACCATCATTCGAATCCAATGGAAGTGGTTTTAGGTCGAAACTCCTTTCCAATCAAAAGTTATGGCCAAAACAGTACCAACTAGGGGCAAAACGGTCATTTAAAAATCGACAAAAATCATGAACATGAGAAATGACCCCAATAGTCGTCTCCCAAAGTTACATGACCATACGACTTCATAAGTGAAAGAAATAAATATTGCACGATCCTATGATGCGTGGAATGCGGGTCGTTACACTCTCCCCCCTTAAGAAATTTCGCCCTCGAAATTCCCTAACCAAAACACACAAAGGATCCCGCATGCCTATCAACCATAAAACAACAATCAACATGCCAAACAAGTCTATCCTAGCATGCGGTTTACAAACAAGGGAAGAGACTATCACTACCAAAACCTTACCAGGCAAAGAGTTCTAGATACTTCTTCATTATATCCTCCTCTGTTTCCCAAGTACAGTCTTTTTCATTCTCACCCCACTGGATTTTGACTAGTTTCACCGCCTTCCTTCGAAGCTGCTTCGTATCGTTCCCAACAATACGCATAGACTTGCGGTTCTCAACCGCCTCGGGTTCAACCTCGCTATCGTCCAACTGATCTGGTGAAATAACCACATTAGGGTCTTGCACAAACTTCCTTAACTGGGAAACATGAAATACGTTGTGAACTCCCGCCATCTTGTCAGGTAGCTCTACTTCATACGCCAAATTCCCAACTTGCTCGAGGACTGGGAATGGACCAACAAATCTTGGTGCTAACTTACCTCTCCAACCAATCCGAATCACATTCTCAATGGAGAGATCTTGACGAACACCCAGTTGTTAACGAAGAATTCCAAATCTCTTCGTCTCTTATCGAGATAAGCCTTCTGCCTATCTTGGGTAGCCTTCATTCTCTAATATACAATTCACTCAAATACCATCATGACCTGACCTAGTCCTTGGTAAACCATCAATGAAATCCATTAAGACTTGTTTCCAACGGTTGTGACAAACCACTAGGCTTCTTTTTGCTCAGCTTTAACTAACTGGCAATTTATGCATTTTGATATAAACTTCCCAACGTCTTTCTTTATCCCTTCCCAGTAGTAGATATGCTCTATGTCTCAATACATCTTGTTACCACTGGGATGTATAGTCAATGTCGAGTGATGATATGCTCTAAGCACTTCACCTCTCAGTCCATCTACGTTGGGTACAACTAGTCCCTTATTCTTTCGAAGCCACCCTTCTCGATCAAATCCTTATTTGTTCATTCTCTTTCCATCGATACCCATCTCTACCCTAGAGATGGTTTCCAATAGATTAGGATTGTCCTTCTAACTGGAACCAATCCACTCAATCAAAATCGATCTAATCGTCAAACTTACTAGTGTTTCTGAATCCAATTCACTCTTGGGCCCGAAATCATATCCTGTGATATACTTTAGTTGCTTCCATCCTAGAAACAAAACCCCTAAACTGGCATGTCTCCTACTCAATGCAACTATTACCGTACCCAAATTCTTTACTATGATCACTCTGCCCCATGGAGTCATGGCGACTCCACTGCACTGATCCATAGCCACTAGTCCTTTGCTATGTCCACTCTGCCCCATGAAGTCATAACAACTCCACTGCACTGGCTCATAGCCTTACTAATCATTTACTATGTCCACTTTGCCCCTCGAGTCATGACGACTCTACAGCACTGGCTCATAGTCCTACTACAATCACTTTGTTCCCCATCGCTGGAACCCTACAGGTGATAGTCTACTCAAGGGAAGAAAAATAGGAACAACATAGCAACCATAACATCCATCAAAAAAGTCCTACCTATCACCTGCTAAATTCATAAACACATCGACACCTACATGATTGGTCTAACCAATCCCAATATGTCGATTCCAGTATGTCTGGTCTAACCAACATCAATAACTAATGGAAGCCCAACCTCCATACATACACCGATGCCTACTTGACTGGTCCAACCAATCTCAGGCCAATGGAAGCCCCGCCTCCCTACGGACTACCGTACGTCCAACGTACGTTTATCCCCCAAGGATAATTAAACTAATGGAAGCCCAGCCTCCAATCGGATTACCGTACGTCCAAAATACGTTTATCCTCTAAGGATAACTAGATCACGTCCAACGGATCCATGGTAACGGGCATCCCCAGATACCCCTGCTTTTAGTCCTCCTAAAATACTTGAGTCCAACCCAAGTCTATCCATTATCTTGCTGCCCTCTCGAGTCCAACTCGAGCTGAATCCAATTCCTTGCAGCCTTCTCGAGTCCAACTCGAGTCACTCTATAACTCAGACCCAGTCTTGAGTGCCGACAAACTCTAGTCCAACGTGAGTCGTCTCCCTATTCGTTGCATCTCCAAGATCAACGAACACCTATTTTCTTTTATGAGTTCAAGTCCAACTTGAATCGCTCTAATCTTCGTTGTATCTTCCATGATCAACGAACACATCCTATTCCTTCAAAATTCTACTATCCAATAGAGAACATCAACATAGGGTCCTAAACAATCCATTACTTTGCATCTTTCCCGAGTCCCACTCGAGCAATCTCATAACCCTATCGAGTCTAACTCTGGGCAGTCTATATCATTGAATAGTCTCATCATGTTCCGTCTGCCCATCACTCCTCGAGTAAACCAAGATATCATCCAATGAAAAATCACAACAACTATTTACCCCTCACGCAAACCATTCTAGTCGAAATCGACATTCCCCAAGCACAAGCCCCAAAGGCCTAAACCAATATCAGACAAGCACCCAAGGAACATCTCCTCCGAGTTCGGACAATCCTCATGAGGTGATACTAGTAAAACAATCTAGCACTGGAGTACTCATTTGCCTCCCAGAGACAACTAGAACTTATTACAACGATAACCTCTTAGCTTCCTTAACTCAAGTTACTATCGTCTTCACTAGGTAGGTACCTAATACCACCCTATTCTTTTGGAGTAGATTGACTTCTCAAAATAATGCTAAACCCAGTAAAGCAAAAACAAAGCAAACACAAACAAACATACATCCATGACTCGATAAGACCACATTAACAAATCATGCCAAAACTAGTCGAACCACCAATCGGGTTGGTCACTACTAATGGTCTATCAACTATCTCAGGTTTGTCAAACAAAACCCGATCAAAACATCTTAAATAGAATGCATACCTCGAATAACGACACCTTTTTCCTTCTGCGCTGCACTTGGAGCATTTGACGAAGAAGGAACAACGTTGATAGCATACGCATTCACAATCTGCTTCTCCCTAGGAGGTTGTGGGCAATCATCCTTGTGATGTCCCGCCTGGCCGTAGTTAAAGCACTTCCTTTCCCCAGGCTTTTCTCGACAATCTCTGGCATAGTGGCCCTTCTTGCCACAACTAAAGCATTCGCCATCTTTCTTATTTTTCTTATTCTGACCATCCTTCATCGAGTTATGCTTCCTCTTGTTCTGAGAATTCTTCTTGCCTTCACCGCCTGCTTGCGGCTTTGGCTCCTCTGCAGATGCCGTAGCAACCTCAATCTTCGACTTAGGGAAAAGGCGCTCTGACCTTAATGCCTTTCCTACAATAGACTCAAACGTCTCATCAATATGGTTTGTAAGTCTTTCCCCCAAGTACCCATCCAAGCCAGTTATGAACTTCCCGTTCTTCTTTTCGACTGTATCGATAAGGGACCATCCATATTCCGATAAAGTGTCGAATTCAGCGATATACTCCGAGACTGCTCTGCCGTTCTGCTTAAGCTCCAAGAACTTCCGGAACAGTTCTGATTTATGAGCAGCTGGAATAAACTTATCACAAAAGCGAGTCTTAAACTGATTCCAAGTAACTTGATCTTCTGGAGTAGCTGTTCTAATGGCATTCCACCAATTCATCGCTCGCCCTTGCAGCTGACGAGACGCTAGCCTTCTCTTCATCACATCCTCAAGACCCAAGTCATCGAAGATACGATCACAGCTATCCAACCAATCCTGAACATCTGTGGCCGACTCCATTCCGTGGAACGGCTTCCCACCAAGGTTAGTGTAATCCTTGCACAACTTGGCGAAATTGACCCTCGGCGCCTGCACTACTGGACCACCACCATTTCCGGGATTGGGAACTGCCCTTTGAACATCCCTAAGCATCTCCCTCATGAAGTTAGTGAACATTGTCCTCATGTCAAGAGCATTCCCATGGTTGGTCCCTCTATCAGCACCTCTAGGATATCGGCTCATCGTTAATCTGTAAAAGGGGAAACGATTAACGACCCCATAGTGGTGCTGGTGCAGTACGACTTCATTCTTGTACTACTAATAGTATATATATATAACTTAGGAAAACCAAAGTAATCACAAATACACGCTCTCATATACGTACTATCTCTCCCTAGTGTCTTTCCCTAGGTTACTACGCAACCTAGAGCTCTGATACCAAGTGTGACGGCCCGCCCCGCACCAACCGACATTTACTCCAAAAGTGCGTTGTACACATGTCCAGTTAGCACGGGACGGATCGTCAGAAGAAAAGGGAAGAAGGAAGTGAACTAATCAAGGAACCTGTAGAATGTCTCACAGCGCATAGGATAAAATATAATAACAACGTACTTGACATAAAACAGGTGAGACAGTGCATAAGTTGAAAATAAACTAACATAGCAGCGGAAAATCCAAATACAGCTTATGATCCAAAGCCAACATTATTACAACTTTTCTAACTGTCTCCAGAAACAAAAGCAAGATAAAGGAGGTACACTACTAATGCCCAAGTAGCGACCACCAACGACACAGGGAGAATATCTATATATCATACGTGGAAGCCTCCTGCTCGCCTCTGAATCTGCTACTCGCGCATCACCAGCTAACCTGTCTCTAGTCTGCTCGTGTGAGCACCCAGAGTAATAAGAAGAGACACAAAACTCTGGGTCAGACAAAAAGTCTGGTATGAGCGATAAGCAACAAAACATAACAATAACAGGTATAATCCAATCATACCTGAACCTGGACCTGCAACCAAAGAGTTAGCACTACATACTGTACAACACTCTAAGGTGCCCTTTCAAATGGTGTAAAGATAACGGGGGTGAGGGTGTGCATGTCATAGTGATGCCAAACAATCAAGCATAGCAATCATCCTCACATCCCTCACTCAGTGCGTAAAGCATACGATATCCACTACTTTGGTCACCTAATACTTTGGGCCATGACGGAATGAAATCCCGTGTAACTATCACTACAAGCCCACCATCCATCTCTCAGTGGTGAACCAAAGTTATGAATACCGACAACCCCTTTGCACACGTCCCGCAGCAAAGCCCAATCACGAAGTGAACTCATTGGTTCCCATCTGGATCCTGAGCTCTAACTTCCATTTGGACTACCTTTGCATCTGGTGTTTTTAGTCTTCACCGGATCGGTTCGGTCTTCCTTCTTCATTCTGCTTCGGATCGGTTCGGATCTTGCCTAGCCATCGGTTCGGTTCGTGGTCTCCATCTCCGGTTCGGTTCGTAATTAATCTCCATTCGTGGTGCAAGCAACTCCAGTCCTCGTCTTATCTCCGGGTCGGGTCGGAGTTAGGTAAATGGTTCGGATCGGAATGCTTCTGCCGGATCGGGTCGGAGAACTCCTTGGCCATCAGTTCACGTGCTTCCAGGCGGTTCGGGTTCGAGCTCCTTCCACCATCAGGTCGTGGTCTCTATAGCCGATCCGATCTGGTTCATACAATGGTGGCCTTCCTTTATGCCACTCTTTCCTGTGTCAAGCTTCGGTTCGGTTCGGTGATACTTTGCTCAGTCCGCTCCGGTTCGAGCCCATCCACCCGATCCGATCCAATCCGAAAGCCTGCACTGTTTTTCTGTAACTTTTCCAGCAAACATTTTACGCCATTCGACGACGTTTTTGACCATTCCAACTATTCTAATCAATCACAAAGCATACCATACAGTCATAGCAACATGTATAATCAACCACAAACACCAAAACAACAATATGATAGGTTAAAATGGATCAAACATAGCCAAAACCCCATATTTTCCCTTAAGCATGTTTGGGTGAAACTTATAATATGATTAACAAAACTTAACCAAATTATCCCAAATTCACATCAGAGGTCTAAACCAATATTTCAGAATTTATGATTATTTTTCCAGATTTTTAACATGCATAAATTCGCTGATTTCCACTAATCACCCCTTAATCCCCTATATTCCGGGATTTGCAAAATTAGTCGAAATTAACCCAAATTCATATCAGAGGCATAAAATGATGTTTTAGAATTTTAGGAATTTTTCTAGATTTTTCTGAGCCATAATTTCGCTAATTTTCGCTAATTACCATAATTAGCCGTAATTAGTGAAAAACAATGCAAATCACTCACCTTAGCCACAAACAAACTTTAGATCTGAAATAATATCTGATTTGGATCCAATCCCTATGTGTTTCGGCAGATTTCTCTCTGATTTGGTGCTGCCCTCCCTTGATTTGATGTAGTTTTGCTTAATCTTCGATTAGAAATTAATTAGAGACGATTTGGGATGAAATTAGAAGGTGGAGGCCATTGCTAGAGCTTGAAGGAGGTAAGTGGCGGCTGGAAAATGAATGAAAAATCGTTTTCTAAACCCTAGCAGCCCTCAAATACCTCTAAATCCGAAATCCCCCATTGGGTCTAGCTGTTAATCACCCGGTTTAGCCCAATTAAGCTGTTTTTCACCTTCTAAACCTTGTTTCAGCCATATCTCCCAAACGGTAAGTCCGTTTGGCTAATGTAACCACTCTACGGAAAGAGAAACCATCATTCAAATCCAATGGAAGTGGTTTTAGGTCGAAACTCCTTTCCAATCAAAAGTTATGGCCAAAACAGTACCAACTAGGGGCAAAACGGTCATTTAAAAATCGACAAAAATCATGAACATGGGAAATGACCCCAATAGTCGTCTCCCAAAGTTACATGACCATACGACTTCATATGTGAAAGAAATAAATATTCCACGATCCTATGATGCGTAGAATGCGGGTCGTTACATCAGGTTTTCAGATAACATGTTCTTCTTATCAGTAGGATTCAGATTATCGGGTTTTATAGATTACTTAATTTATAATTAAGTACAACTTATTATATTTCATGAGTTTTCCCTTCTTTTCTCAACTTATTACAAACAGCAGGTCCAGGTTTCGAGATTTGCAGAGTACTTAATTTATAATTAAGTGCAACTTATCTCATTACATAAGTTATCTGATTTTCTCTATCGTTTATTATAACCTAAGTTATAATTTCCGCTTATCCCTAGGACAAGCCTACCTACTATCTTTTCTTTTCCCTTCAGGTTAATTCATAATAGGTTATTATCATTCCCTGTTCATTTTAACACTTATACTGTTGTAATATTCATTCATTTCCATTAATTCAAATTAATTCCATTTATTACTATCATGTTATATACATATATTCTTATATATGTTTATGCACCAGACCTCTCACATTAAGCCTACCACTTGTGGATGTTAGATTTGTCGAGCGGTTCCGGGCAAACTTCTACCACAAGTAGAACTTAACCTCGTGTCTTAGCACTGTTATATATATGTTTATGCACCAGACCCTCACATTAAATTAACCACTTGTGGATGCTGGATTTTTCAGGAGGTTCCGGGTAGACTTCTACCACAAGTTGAATTTAACCTCGTGTCTAAGTGCGGTTACAATTTTTCATTTACTGTAAATTTAGGCATATTCATTCTTCCAAATTTTACTGTAATTCTTATTTACAATATTTTGGCATAATAATATTCTTAAACAAATATTCATGTTCATTGTAAATTTCATAATTATAGCCTTCACAGAAATTCCCAATTCAAACAAGTGATTTATGGAAATAGACTTTATATAGCAAAATTGTTCTCAGTTCAGGTTTTAGGATTACAGTACTAAAGAGGTTTCATCATTTATACGAAGGATAAAATTCATTTTTAATTACAATAGTACTAACTTCAACAGATTTTAGCAGGTTAAACATTTAAGTAGATTAATCATTTCGCCGGATTAAACATTTCAGCAAATTTATTATACATATTAACGGGGAATGCCAAATGATAGATATACCATTATCAAAAAAGGTATAACTTAAATCCACTTACCTAATAGCTTTCCAATTCATGAATCTAGTCTAGATCTAGCATTCCATGGCTCCCCTAACTGAATTTAGAATCCAAATAACCATGGATTCACAATTCTCAAACAAAAAGAAAATGGGAGAAAGAAGAGAAATCTAAATTGACCAGATCAAAGAATTTACCTCACTTCGATCAGAATTTTGAACACCCATTTGCAGATATACATTCTTTTCCTTCAGATCTTGAATCAGAATTTTCTTTGACTAATAATTCAATTTTCTGAAGAAATTTGAGGAGGAAAAAAATGGAATAGCCTAGACGTCCTCTCAGAAAATATGAGATTTAGGCTAGGCTCTGCGAGCCTATTTATATGTGTTCAAGAAAGTGGATACGATCTTGTACACGCAGCGCTGAGTCAGCAATGAACGTAGCTTGAAAAACAGTCCAGGTTCATCGAACGAATCTGCCCAGATCTAGGGTGTGTCGACCCCTGGGTCGACCTAGTCTCTTTGGGTCAACCGATAAGTCGACCCGACCCTTGTTTGGGTCGATCCATAGGTCGACCCAGGCCCTGGTTCGGTCTTTTTTTCTTCTTTCGCACATTGTCTTTAGTTTGAATTGATTTGAATTATTCTTATATTATATTCATACATAAGCTCTTCATAGGAATACAAACTTCCAATGTTTGAATCTTCGCGTATATATACATACACGCAAATTTTATTTCATTTTCAAAATTCAAACGGTGTTATGCTGTTATTTAATTCTTTCCTATTTTTATTGATTACAGGTTTATTTGAATTTCTCTTTCATATATGTATATATATTTCCACATATATATGCATGTATTTACTTATGCATGTATACATATATTTTCCTACTTCCTTATATGTATAATTTTCCTTATATGTGCGTTTATACATATTTCCCCTTAAAACATGTATTATTTTAGTCGTTCCTCTAAACTAAAAGTACGGCGCCCACGGGAATCGAACTTGCGCCACGCTCATGAAAGTCACATGCTCTTACGAACTAGACTACATAGGCTTTTGTTGACAAGCCTGGAAACAATGGTGGTCATTGTTCTTTTCTTATACCTTTTTTTCATGTTTGTTGTAATATTTCATTCAAAGGTATCTCTTTCATCTTAAATCTGTTTTCTGCAATCTATAGGTCTAAATTGACTAGAAAATCGCCACGGATGCAATGACGCTAATCCCTTGACCAAATTCTGGAAGCTCTTCAAATTTTATTTTATTTTAAAAAAGCGGGGTGTTACATTCCCCCACTCTTAGGAAATTTCATCCCCGAAATTTGGTAAGGGTAAAATTAAGTAATTCCTCGCATAAATCACAACCAACATGTGTGCATCCAATTTTGCAACCATTTGTGTACTAGTGCAAAATGTGATTCAACGTAATAATACATAAATGAAATGAATGCCTAAGTGGTACCTCCTATATGAATGCAAATTTTTCTTGAAAAATCTCTTTTAAAACATGATGTACACATGCTAAATATACTGGAATTTCTATATGAATGCAATATTTGAAAATCAAAATGATTTTTCATCAAAATTTTCCCACACTATTACTGAGCCAGAGCGTTGTTCATCCAATTTTTGCATCCAAAATCCTACCAAGCAACTTTATTTTTCAAATTTCATAAAAATCTAATTTTCTAACTTTGATTTGTTATGTTACAAAAAGATAGAAAATGGAAAGCTTCGCATCCTCCATTTTTCTTTTAGTCACCTTTACTATCCGTACTTGGGTTTTATGTAACTATTATATAAAGATTCCCTATTTTCCTATCCAAGTAAAGCCTACATAAGAAAACTTTCTTTGTTACAGATTTTATTTCAACTTATATTGGAAAAATTTATTCTTATTCACCTTTTCATAGAATTTTCCATTTTTCTTTAACTGTCATGTTTGTTGCTTTACTGACTTTGTTGTTTCCTTTTCAGTTATGCCATTACTCTTTTCATAGCTTATATAACTTTATCCTCTGATCTAAGTTTAGTTTCAAATAAGCCTTCTGGTCCTTTAACTAAATAGGAAAACAGACGCTCTACACAGCTACTACTAAGGGCCAAGAATCTCAGGACTACGTCCCCCTCAGATAGAAAAGTTCAAACCATGGGATCAAGGACATGTTTAGGTGTTACCCTAACTACCCAACAGGAAAATAACAGAACAATCCCAACAGAAATGTAATAACAGGTTTTACCCCTAACAGGAAAATTAGCAACGGGATCTAAACACTTGCCCTTCACTATCCAGTAGTCACCACTAGTCTTGGCTGTGTACTAACAGTCATTTCCAAGCAACACCCTAGGCTTTTCAATATTTACGTACTCAATGGGAACTTACCATTATTCCAAGATAATTCCCACTATCTACTCCATAGCCTTAAAAACTTTCCCCATCTTCCTTAGGAACTAATCCTTACCTACTCCATGATTTTTAAAAACGTGGTTTGACTTCCTTATTTCATTTTCGTTCCAAAAGTTAAAAGTGTTAAAATTTTATTTTCTTCATCAAAACTTATTCTTGCCAAACCATAAAAATATTCATCTGCAAAACATTTTTTTTCAAACCATAAAAATTGGAGTAGACAAGAACAACTATTTCTCAATCAAATTCACAACTGTTATTGCTCACAATGTCAGTTCAATTACTTACAGCTAGGTGCAAACATCTAGTCTATTCTTAATTTCTACAACTTATTTTGTCCGCCTAACAAAATTTTATGTCAAAATGATTGTCAAAAGAATAGAGATTTTAAAACTTTCTTCACTAAAAAGTCTATTTTTCAACAAAATGCAACATTTTCTATGTTTTGCATTTTAATCCTTTCATACCATATAATTTAAAAACTAGCGAGCTATATAGGCTCTATAATGTGCACCTTTTACTGAGAGAACTTCATTTTAGATAAAATTTTCACAAGAAATCACTATTTCCAAAATATACCCCATTTTACTTCAAAACTCAATATGTACTTTTTCAAATATGTTCTTTACATATTTTAAAACTATAATTTTTAAGGAAAACACCATAAACCATCTTCCAAAAGCCTTTACAATTTCATGTTCTTAAAATTAAATAATAGGGTTAGACTCAAAAGGGGTTTCCAACTTACCTAGGCCTTCCTAGACACTCCCACAAAGCTAATTCTCTCAACTATATATATTCCTTGTCCATTTTTCTCTTTTTAACCTGTTCCAGTTTATAAGGTTTTACTGCCAAACCCACTAACCTAATATACTAACATATGGGAATCCCCTTTCTTCCAGACAAAGTATATTGTACACTTCCGACTCAAATTACCAAATGGTCTCAGATTTCCATTTTCATTCCTTTAGTGTACAAAAAATATATCCTAACTTTTACCATATCATGCTTTCTCTATATAGTGGGTTCCTCTAAGGACCTATATATATATATATATAATATTTATATTTTTTAAAAAGTACAAATACGTTCACTTACTATCTGTATAGGAATCCTAAACCTCGGCTCTGATACCAAATGTAACAACTCGAATTCCGACAGGCCGATTTTTTTTTAAATTCTAATCTATCGAAACCCGTGTTGGTTTGTCTGGTATTCTATAGAAAAGAAATATATAATAAACATATCAGAGCTCAGAAAACATCTCACAGCGGAATGGAATAAAATATAATATAATCAAATATAGCCTTACCCAAATAATAATACTACCTAACCAGTATCCAGAGCTATCTTATCCTTGTCACAAATCTAACTTGCGAGTATGTTATGATGAGGGGGTCAGAACAAAAGTTCTGGTGACTGGATTTAAACTATACATTCTGGATAACCTTACATATACCGTTCATTACATTTTCTTATTTATTATGTTACTTGTGTTAATAACACTCAAGGCTTACACACACGTAGAACCCATCTACTCCCCAGTAGATTAACCCAATACCATATACGTATAGCAACCCCTAATATTAAGGTACACCCCATAGTGGCCCATTCACACGGTCTCCGCCGTAATGCCATATAAAAATTAGCAGTCCTTCATCCTACACTAGAACAACACACAGATTTATATACAACAATGCTACGTTCCGCATAGAACCGCTATTGCCATGCTACGTAAGTGCATGGACTACCACCTTCGAACCATTCGATCGAATTAGATTCCATCATGGACTAATGCCCTAGAGTCTACGATACACCACCCGGAGAAGACATGCATGTATATAGACTTTCTTACGTACGTATCGTTAATCGTACTCGTTGCCTCAACCTCAATGATACACCTCCAAAAATGGTATGCATGTATTATCTACTGTGCACCGAGTTCCGCAACAGGGATATATCAGATACACGGAACTTAGTCAGGAGATTTTTCAGATATCTGTATACACAGATGTTATGGTCTACATTTTCACAGTGGCTATGGTCCCACCCGACCCCTCCCTCAACTAGTGAAAGACAAACAGAATTGTTCTAGTGACGTGGCCCAGAAAAATAACAAATCCAAATTGGCCTGTCTCTCACCCAAAGCCTTGACAGTAAAAGGTAGATAGTCTGTTAGTTTAGCTCTTCGTCTTTCCGCATCATGCATCACGCTGACTATTGATGACCGGTACCCAACAATTACTATCAATCAGATGGTTAGACTCGCTTAAGGCAAACAAATGAGATGGTAGTAACCAGCCTAGTAACAAGGCACCAGATTCATCGAATCACCTAGGCCACTCTACAACCTGCTAATTTCACACTATCGTGGCAATCAAGGTATACTCACCGGGTAGTAACGCGTACACCCAACCTCTGCGATCATGACCTAAATGCTGCCACCACATAGAGGACTACCAAGAGTACCCTCCACGTCACATGAAGCCGCGTGCTTCCCCATCCAGTCCTTCGGAGCCAACACAATATCAGTAGAAAAACAAGCAAAACAGGCAGAATAATCAGATGGACATGCGCTTCCCTCGTGTCTCATGACACCACGATGATATACCCCGTTGGGGTCTTCACTCTCAGATGTACGGGCTGGTCCAAGCGCCTCGCATTAATGTGTTATTTGGCCCTATGCCCAAACGTTTAATTACACGCTTGCTTTACCTCATTAGATTTCCAACTAACTTGGTTATTTCAAATCATATTAACTTCTTATTCCAGTTACCAAGTTCTTCTTGCTTATTAATTCCGGTTATACAACTTACCCCATTTAAGTTCATTAATAAGCCTTTAATATGTTATTTTAATTTGCAGATTTCAGATTCTCAGGTTTTCAGATAACATGTTCTTCTTATCAGTAGGATTCATGTTCTCATGTTTACAGATTACTTAATGTATAATTAAGTACAACTTATTACATTATATGAGTTTTCCCTTCTTTTCTCTACTTATTACAAACATCAAGTTTCAGATTTTTAGATTTGTAGATTAATTAATTTATAATTAAGTACAACTTATCTCGTTACATAAGTTATCTCATTTTATCTATCGTTTATTATAACCTAAGTTATAATTTCCACTTGTCCCTAGGACAAGCCTACCTACAATCTTTTCTTTTCCCTTTAAGTTAATTCATAATAGATTATTATCATTCCCCGTTCGTTTTAACACTTATACTATTGTAACATTTATTCATTTTCATTAATTCAAATTAATGCCATTTATTTCTATCTTGTTGTATACAAATATTCATATATATGTATATGCACTAAACCTCTCACATTAACCGGACCACTTGTGGATGTTGGATTTGTCAGGCGGTTACGGGCAGGTTTCTACCACAAGTTGAACTTAAACTTGTGTCTTAGCACCGTTGTATGTATTTTTACACACCAGACCTCTCACATTAAATTAACCACTTGTGTATGTATTTTTCCATCATTTATATGAAGGATACAATTCATTTTTGATTACGACATTACTGGCTTCAACAGATTTCAACAGGTTAAACATTTCTGTAGATTAATTATTTTGGCATATTAAATATTTCGGCATATTAAACATTTCAGCTGATTTATTATACATATTAACGGGGAATGCCAAACTATTGATATACCATTATCAAAAAAGGTATAACTTAAAACCACTCGCCTAATAGCTTTCCAATTCATGAATCTGGTCCAGACCTAACAATCCATGGCTCCCCTAACTGTAATTAGAACCTAAATAACCATGAATTCACAATTCTCAAATTAAAAGAAAAGGGAAGAAAGAAGAGAAATCTAAATTGACCAGATCCAAGAATTTACCTCACTTCGATCAGAATTTTGAACACCTATTTGCAGATATACATTCTTTTCCTCTAGATCCTGAATCAAAATTTCCTTTGACTAATTATTCTATTTTCTGAAGAGATTTGAGGAGGAAGAAGAATGGGAGAGTCTAGACGTCCTCTCAAAAAATATGAGATTTCGGCTAGGCTCTGCTAGCCCATTTATAGGTGTTCAAGAAAGTGAATATGATCTTGTACACGCAGCGCTGAGTCAGCAACGAATGTGGTTTGAAAAATAGTCTAGGTTCATCAAACGAATCTATCCAGACCTAGGGTATGTCGACCCCTAGGTCAACTCAACCCCTTGGATCGACCTATGGGTCGACCGACCCTTGCTTGAGTCGACCCAGGCCCTGGTTCGGTCTTTTTTTCTTCTTTCGCGCACCGTCTGCAGTTTGAATTGATTTGAATTATATTCATATATAAGCTCCTTATTCGTATACAAACTTCCAATGTTTGAATTTACATGTATGTATATATATATACACACACGCTCGCAACTTTTATTTCATTTTCAAAATTCAAACAGCGTTATGCAAGTTATTTAATTCTTTCTTTTTTCATTGGTTGTAGGTTTATTTTGAATTTCTCTTTTATATATATATTTTTGCACATATTTATACATATATTTATATATGCACGTGTACATATATTTTTGTACTTCCTTATATGTACAATTTTCCTTATATGTGCGTTTATACATATTCCCTCCTTAGAACATGCATTATTTTAGTTGTTCCTCTAAAATAAAAATATGACGCTTGCGGGAATCGAACTTGCGCCACTCTCATGAAAGTCACATGCTCTTACCAATTGGACTACATAGGCTTTTGTTAACAAGCCTGAAAACAATGGCGGTCATTGTTCTTTTCTTATACTATCTTTTCATGTTTGTCGTAATATTTCATTTAAAGGTATCTCTTTCATCCTAAATCTTTTTTTTTTTGCAATCCATAGGTCTAAATTGACCAGAAAATCGCCACGGATGCAATGACACTAATCCCATGACCAAATTCTGAAAGCTCTTCAAAATTTATTTTATTTTAAAAACGTGGGTTATTAGACATCATCTCCAAAGCACTCCATTTCAGTTCGTGTGCGTTGAGTTTCCCAATACGATTCCAACACCGCTCGTTTCGCCAAGTTTTGTTGTCGTATGACATAAGTATTTGAGTTACAACTTGTAATAAGATTACGACTTCATTAAATAAGTTAATTATAACATTAACTCTAATTACCATCATTAGTGTATAATTAATCATGATTTAATCCTTCATAATCCCTTCTTCTTCATTTCAAAACACCGCCCGCTCGAGAAAGAAAAATGCACCATTGTCGTGACTTCCATCGCATCATTCTCCTACCACCATCGAAAAACACTTGGACCGACTTCACCATCGTTCCTCTTTTTCGTGGCAATACACTTCCATCTCCCCCACTTTCAACTCATAACACCCCTAAACCTCGCGACCTACAACCCTTCCTCACAGCTAAAGTCAAATCAGAATCAAAAAATTTGGCTGGAGCGTGACTAACCGGTTGGATACAACAATGTGTTGTATGATTTTTGTTTGATGATAACAAACATATAATATTATTTAAATGTGTTTGTAACTACTATTTTATATTTCATTTTATAGAAATAAATATTTATTGAATAATATACTATTATACATAGTTCACAGTATATTTAATTAATTAATTATTTTATTTCAAAATCTGAAATAGTACAACATTATAACTCCACTATTGTATATGCACAGTTATAATATTTTACATGGAATTGTACTAACTGAATTAATTTGAATATGATAGACAAATTGATTTGAACACAACAAAATAATATTTTATTTTAGTCATGTTTATTTATTACAAATATTAGTACAATCTTCTCATACAGTACATTTGTTAATCACTACATATCACTCGATCACTCAGTTATATACAGACACAATTAGATTCACTGACACTGACATGGTCCTCTTGTGCTCCAATCCAGACCGATCATCTCCACACCTGTCACAAATAGAAAAACACACACGCAGTAAACTGGAATAAAAAGAAAATTAAATATGAGCAAATAAAAAAATTATTTTTAAATTTTATTTGCCTCAGATTTTTGGTGTGTTTCTCATCATTTTTCTGACTCGGTCTTATATGCAAGAACGGAAAATTATTCTGAATGGCTGCATGTACACATGTGTATAAACATACACGCGTGCACTGCCTCGCCAATCAAAATGTAGTATAGCAACTGAGGAGCAACCACGTGGACCAACTCGACTCAGTGCACAATAAAAAAAACAAATTACAAGTGCAAAGTGGTCGAGAACAAGTAAAAATGGTACGTAAACAATTTCAACATAGTGTCGGGCTCAAACATGAACAAGAAGTAAGGCAATTTAAAGCATGAGCATGAACACAATCAAGTGGTCGAGCAGCTAAATGGTCAGGTCGCATGAACTCAATGAGGTCAACATAGCAGTTTATTTAAGGTGCCAACATCAAGCCAATAAGCCAAGATGTGAAAGTAATATACAAATGCAAGAGCAGGGTGGCCAAGACAAATACATAGCAAAACTGAGTTTGCAATACCAATGGATAGCGCAAGACCATGTTCCAAGTGTATAAAGGCAAATGGCATAAGAATTTCAGTTTTAACTTGGAGCAGCAAGTTCATAAAAGTGCGCAGGCTATGATCAAAGCACAAAAATGTTCAAAGGTGAATGGAACACTGGTATAAAAAAAGTGCATAAGTTTTAGTTTAGGCTCATTCTATCACAAGTCAAGTTTCACACACATGACCACAAGCGACAGAATGGAAACAGTTTAAATACAAATATGGGGAACAAAACAAACACGCTTTTATCAAAGTGTAAAAGAATCTGTTCTATTTTTCAACAAGAAAAATCAAGGATGGCATATTGCATAAAAGTCAAGTTGTGTTAAAGTTCAAATCAAAACAGTGCAGGCAGATACAATGTGACAAAAAGCAGTATAATATTTAAAGAACTGGATTTAAAAAATTTCAAGTTAAAGCATTTGTTCGAATTTGTCTATACCACATTTAAAAAAAACAGTTATAAGAAAACAATGCAGACTTCAAGCAACTCTACTTCAAATGCTGTAAAATAGGAAATGCAAATATATGAATTTATGGTGCAAGAAGGTATACAAAGATGGTGCAACAAGCAAAGGGTACTGCATTTTTTAATTCTAAGTATGGTTCAAGGCAAGCCCATGCAAGCAAGAAATGATCAAGTGTAGTAACTATTTTTATGGTATAATGTCTGTTCTTAACAAGCCGAGTAATGTAAAAACAGTAATTGACAAGGCATGATCAATTATGAAGCATCTGTTCATATCAGATTTATATTCAAGAGTATAAATAGTTTTGATCTTATTAAAGGTAGCAACAAATGAGTTTGGTTGAATGATTCAAAGTACAGTCCAAAAGGTTCGGAAATCAAGGGCAGAAAACTCAAATCCAAAATACAAAATCAAACGCAAGTAACTCAAGAAAGTTTGAAATTTTCAAACTCAAAGCAAATTCCAAAAGTCACGGGTATATACAAATCGAATTACCCAGTACATACGAAGATTTCAAAAGCCCAAAAATTATGCATACCAAACCAAGTCCACGCATCGAAATCATAGATTTTTTTTTCTTGGCTAGGAACTCTATAAATTCGCACGGTATCCATCATTGGCAATTCGAGGTTTTGAAATCATACAATCGAGCAATAATCAAAATAAAAAAGGAAAAATCACTTACTATTTTTAGAAGAACGATTTCACCTCGACAAAATCAACATCGAAAATCATCAGAGCGCGAGATCAACATCGGAAATCTTCTGAGCACAAGTACGGTTAATCACTTTGCAAAGAATCCAATTACAGAGCCGTCGAAATTGAGATTTAGGACAAAATTGAAAACCCTAGGAGCCGCCATTTTTATTTCCAAGAAGAAGTGAAAATCAGGTCAAATATAAAAAGGGTTGCAAATGATAAAATGGCCGGCAAAAATACTTAAGGGAGAAAGAAGTTTATTATTATATAAACTAGGGTTTTTAATTTTCTAAGTGTGTTTAAATTGTTTTTTATTTGTTTTAGTTTCAAGTTGTAATCGTGTTGACAGTTTTCTAGTTTGTTTGTAAAACTAGGGAGACGAATTACGAGGTTGTAATTTGGGGAAATCTGGTTTCGGGGATAGAAACCGGTGCAGGGTTTTGATCGTAGGATTAGTGCAACTAGAGCGAGATTGTGAGGCCATTTTGTGTAGCTCCTAGTAGAAACTAGGGATAAGTTTTGAGCGTAGGTTTAGGACAAATAGGCTAGGAATTGTCGCGAGTTTATGGGTATGGTAAGCATTGTAATTGTTGACTAATATCTGGTAGAAACCTTGGGGAATGCAGCAGTAGGCAGGTTTTACCGAGGTATGTGTTATTTATTTTCTGCATTCACTCTGATTATTATCTGTGTTTGATATTATTTAATTACTGAGCAAAAACGGCAATAAACCATATTCACCCCCCTCTAGTGTTAATTTAGATCCTACAAGTGGTTATCAGAGCTGGAATTTTTTATTTTAAATAACTCTAGAGTCATGGATTTCCCTAACGGTGAGTTTTCTAGTTGTCAGTCTTGTGAGAATCAGACCAATAATATTCCAACTATTTTCAATGGAATCGATTTTTTAAATTGAAACTAAATAAAAAAAATTATTTAAAATATGTTAATTCTAAATGTTGGGATGTTATTATAAATGGGTGTGATACGGTAGACAAGAGAAATATTACGATTAATGCTTGTGCAATGCATATTTTATATTCATATATTGATTGTCAAAATTTTGACCATATCTCACATTGTTCTACTGCGCAGGAAATATGGAACACTCTCGAATCGATATATGGAAGAAAAGACAACAGGAGATCAAAACCTCCGAAAGAAAATTTAAGCTCAGAATTATGTTTGACAGGATTTACAGATGACGACTCAGATGACGATAGCGATGGCGATGCAACAGATGATGGGTTAAGTAATATGTCATTTAAAAATTTAGCTCGTTTTTGTGTTAAATTAAAATGAAATCGTTGATGATTTAAAATTAAAAAATAAAAAGTTAAAATTCGAAAATCATGAGTTAATCACAAAAAATGATGTTTAGGAATTAAAACTTGAAAACGTTAAGAAATTTGGAAATTTTGATTGCAAAAATTGTTCAAATTTGGAAAGTAATTTAGTTCACCTCAATGAGAATTTTCAGAAGCTTGAAAATGAAAATTTGAATTTAAAAGAAAATGAGAATGAACTAATTAGTAAAACAATGTTTTGCAAAAAGAGTTGAAACATATGAGAATATAAAAAATTCCAAAATTACTGAGAAAGGAAATCTTTTGAAAGCTGATTTGGTGTTGCATGAGCTTGAGTCTGAAATCAAGAAAGTTAAAAATTTCAAGTGTGTTGAGTGTGAGTCTTTTCAAAATGATTTGTTTGATATAAAAAAGAATTTCAAAATCCTTAAAAACAAAAACGTTGTTTTGAAAAATAAAGAATCAAGTTTTTCTCGATTAAATTCTTAGTTGACAAAAGGATTTTGAAAAATTCAAGGAATTTGATAAACTTGAGATCGAAAAGCAAATACGATTTGAATCTGAGATTTCTGAGTCCAAAGCTAAAATCAAATTACTTGAAAACGAAAATTTGGTTTAAAAACAAATAAAGGCTGAAAAGAGGAAAATCACTATTAATCATTGTTCAAATCTAATGGAAGAAAATAGCAATCTTAAATCTAAAATTCGATAGCTTGAATCAACTTTGACTAAATTTTCTAAAGGAGAGAAATCGTTGAATATGTTGTTAAAAAACCAAATTTTTGTTCAGAATAAAAAGGGACTTGGTTTTGGATTTGATCAAGTTGAAAAAAGAAATCCTAATGATTTTAAAAATCCTTTAAATGGTTTTGAAAAAGTTCGATTTGAAATTTTGAACTCTAATAATTTCAAAGGGTTTTTAAATCATAAACAAAATAAGAACTTGTTAATAAATAATTCAATTAAACGAATATGGATCCCAAAAGATAATAAGATGAATTCAAACAAGATTAAATGAGTTTGGGTTCCAAAGGGTACTTTAGTGGATAATAATGGATTGTTATATAAAAGGTTTTGGGTACCAAAAAGTATAAATGAAGCTAAGAGTCGTAAAATAGTTTTTGTAAGACCACTCGATCCTATAAACATTTAGGTATCGAGGAGAGGCTAAGGAACAACTGTGCTTAAGAGAGATAAAATTCAAATTGTTCCATTTTATAGAATTATTTGGAGTTCCTTAGCCATAGATTTCTAAGTTGGAGATTCATTGATTCACATCGATTATGGTAAGTCAGGTATGGTCTCTAAACTCATGATTTTTATTTTCTTTTCTTTTTGATTTTCTTTTATGCTGATTAGTATTGACACTTCCATGATATTTTTGACAAATCTTGAACATTGCTAATCGAAATTTTTAAACATTTATGATGTTCTGGAAAGCTGATGAAATTTCACACATCTTTGATGTTTTGAGTTTCTTCTAATTCACTTTTGGAAATATCGAAAAACCAAACTAAATACAACAGATTACTTGAAAGCTAAATTTGACAAGTTGTGAAAATTTCATTCTTTTTATTTGGCTTGATTATATTATTTTTGAAATCATTCGTGATTGATTGCTGAATTTCTTAGATTATAAAATTTGATTTTTTTTTCAAGTGATTTCAAATAATTACCTTCAGATTTTATCATTGACTGTTTCTTGTGCTTTTTAAAAATTTTCTGAAAAGTTCACTTGTGATTCTTGCTTTAAAAATGATCATGTGTTGTTCTGATAAGGAAATTGATTTGATTTGTTTGAATATCTTAGAGATTTGACAATGGGTTGGAAAATCATTGATTGGATTTCATTGAAATTCATAGGCAATTTGAATTAAATATACAACTGATTTTAAATAGTCTAGGAGCAATCAGTATTAGAAATATTCGAAAATTTTCAAATTTAACTGATTGATTTATATGGACTCGTATTGATGAGCTTTATGCATTAGAGCTAGTTTGGTCTGATTTGGCTAAGGTGAGTGATATTATCTCTCATTGGATTTTATTTGCTCGTATTGTATATATTTAATGTTTTAAATGATTACTATTTATAAAACTTAATATTTAGTACAATCGAACCTTAAAAAGGTTAATAAGTGATTTAAATAGACTTAACCTGATTATCACATTTTTTGCACGCTATTATGCGCTATTTTGACTATATTGTTAGATATAGGTTATTTGGACACTTATTTCACTATGATTTCTATAAATAGGTTCTATTTAGATTATTACTACAATTATGGATGCTTGTATGTTAGGTAAGGAATTTGTTTGACTATTGGTTGCATGGTTGAATTTTTCGCTTAGCTTAATTAAAACGTCGTTCCATGACGATCTAATATTAAGAAATATTTCATTCATTAGATTTTGGAGTGCTTATCGATCGAATGCACACATTGGTGGATATCGATTAAATGCACAAGGATGGTAAACTGCAGCGGGAGAGATATATTCTCAAAGGAACTTCATAGCACATGGATGGATTCGACGACTGAGCAAAATTGGAGCTTTGTAATGGATTTGAAGATGGAGCGACACAAGAGCATGACGGATGATCAAAAGATGGCGGATAGACTTGGCGATGAGCTGGAACTCACAACGAAAGATGGATGCTCTTCCTAGATGCGTCTTTATCCAACTTTGGTTACATAGGTGACCCAAATAGTCATTATTGATTACTATGAAATAGTCGATATCGACTACTATTGTTATTGGCCTTTGGTCAATTTGACAAGGATGATAGTGAGATTTCAAGGAGTAGTATATTTGGTCCATTCGATAGTGATTTCGATGAAATGAATCTTCGATCAGTGGCTTTTACTTGAGGCGAGGATGCGGTGCTTCTATGAAGTGATGCGTCAGATTCTAGGATGGGGAGAAAGGCTAGAGATGTAGAAAAGACGACATTAAGTCACATTGAGATGACTATCATATGAGGATGAGATCCCACATGGTTGTTACAACTTGGAGAGTAATCGATGAGGTCTCACGGCAATGCACTTCACCGGGGATAACCCACTTGTTGATCAAATTCAGAGGGGAGTTTTATGGACAGTCTTAAGATGGATTTTGTTGCGGAGAAATGTGTAAAGGAGTTATTGGTATTCATTACTTTGTTATAACTTTGAGTGAGGGGCATAGAGAACGATCAACGCTAGTTGCAGTACGGACTGTTGCAATATGGACTAGGTAGGGTTATTTTCAATAGTCTAGTGCAGTAGGACAAAACGATAGTTTGGTATGGCCCATTGCAGTAGGGACTATCAGTGCTCGATGGATTTGGTGACCAAAGTATCGAGTATCGTATACTCAATACACTGAATGAGTCGACCACGCCACGTTGTGTTGCTGCTTACATTTCATGTGGCATACTATTCCTTGGAATGGATTTGACTATTGTGGTGCGAGGCCTGTTTGGGTTCTCGAAAGGGTTTTCTTCGACGACTTGGAGTTCGATGAATTAGGAGATTACTCCTAAAACACTCCAAGGTTCGGTTTGAATTGGTTGAGGGTCTTTATCGTTTCAAGTTATCAAAATCAATTCACTCGAGATCAATTCACGATTCGCTTTGAAGTAGATTTGTATGGACTTCTTAGGTGTCAATGACAGTTCTCCAATTTAGGCAATGTGTTGTGTTAGAGAGTACGACTGAATTCGATGTGATATCGAAGTAAGGTTAACCTTCTCTTTTTTCACTCTGAAATAAGGAGTTTGTGGTTGGGTTGTGAGATTGACTCGGTGGGTTATTATTCCATTCCAAGGGAATGTTTTTTTGGAGGAGTTGATCGAGTAAGCTCAAGATGTTTGAGCTTGCACCCGATGTTGAGGTTTGTCCTACTTGTCAGGACAAATTGTGTAGACGTATGTGTTGATTGTCATTCCAGTTCAGTCGAGTGCACCCTTGATGAAGTGGGAAATAGCGATGTCATCGCTTGATATATGTTCCATTGATTGTGTTACCATTCTTTAGTTTTGCGTCGAGATTTCATTGTTCTATTTGATCGTGTAATTCGATGGATGGGACGAGATTGGGATTATTAAATTGATTTGTTTCTCTTAGTTGTGACTTATCGTGTGGAGGGCTCAATTAGATTATACATGCTTGTAACATTCCATATTTGGTTGTCAAAATTTGATACTATGGGTGACTGCAGCATTCATATTGATTAACTTCGTACCTCGAGGTGAGGGAGAATTATAATGTAGCTAGTCTATACTTGGTAGTATATATGGTTCGTCAAAACTTAAATTCGTCGAGTCATGGTTGTATGTTTGCTAAATTGTTGCTTGTTTATTATTAAACTTAATCAGACTAAATATTTAAGTCAAGAAGTTCAATTACTAGGAGCATAGGGAACATGGGTGGTAGTGAGAGGTTGATGGGATAATAGTAAGCCAGTATATAGGGTTCTTAAAAACTTAAATTCGTCGAGTCATGGTTACATGTTTGCTAAATTGTTGCTTGTATATTATTAAACTTCATTATACAAAATATTTAAGTCTAGATGTTCAATTACTAGGAGCATACGGAACGAGGATGGTAGTGAGAGGTTGATTGCGATAATAGTAATCTAGTACAAGCTCAGTAGCGAGTCATCTTCAATAGTGAGCTGAGACTTGGATCTTCAATAATGAGTCGCGTATGATCGAATGATAGTGGACTAAGACAGTTCTCTAGTAGCGAGTCATTACTTAAGCTTGCAGCTTGAGAGTATCTGGACATATTCGATGAGATGACAAGATTACCACATTTTTCAGGTCGAGTTCCATATCAATCTAGTTGTGGATGTTCTTTCAGTTGGGAATCCCTAGGGGTTTTTACCAATTGTGAGTAGTTGGTTGGTGTATGCTGATTACAGTGTTCTATATGCTGCTTTGATCTTGATTGGTTAGTTGGGTTGTTCGGGCTAACCAGCGAATAAGAATATTTTTGTTGATTTATCGGATCATGTTCCGAGATATCACTTGGAAGAGTTGCACATGTGCTATTTGATTTTATTTTCGCTTTCCTATGGCAAAGAGAAATCACAAGTCAAGAGTCAAGGGTGTTTTAGCTGTTGATAAAACACTATCTATTGGAGTTACACTTTTCATTGATAAAAGTGGAGTGCGTGAGTCACATCATCTCGAGTAGGATGTCGTTATGAGTCCTATGGGATATTGGATGGTTTGGAAGTTGAAGTTCGCCCAAGAGTGTGTCGATTTCTCGTTTGGAGCAGGAAAGAGAGGTTTGTAGTACTCACTTGGTTATATGGGTGGTCAAAGTGTGGTTTGTTTCTGAATAGAAAGTTATCGCGTTTTGATAGAAGACCAAAACCCCATAAGGAGTACTCAACTCACGATTTTGAATGATGGAGATAGAGTTTGTTTTGGTGAATTGGAGGCAATATTTAATAACAAGAGGGTTTGAATCATTGGTGATGTTGAATACTCGAGATTTCTCTTCCTCAGGGAGTATCTCAACCTTTGATGTCGGCAATGGTTGAAATTCTTGACCTCTTACGAGTTTTGAATTCCTATGGGTATGTATAGGAAATACAGTCGTTGTGTGTGTCGAGTTGGACATATACCAGTTTGAAAGTGATATTAGTTTAGTGAATGTTGCTAGTGTATATTACTGCTTATGATTCCATAATTTGAGATGAGGTAGTGTGGACCTTACTAAGAAGGTCGGTCCTGCATGGAAGATGTGTTGTTGTTTTCGACATCGTGAGAAGGGGTTGGTCATGCATTCGTTTTTAATGAATGTGATGTCAGCTTGTGATATCTAAATGGATGGATTAAATAGTTTTCTGTAATTATTTGAGATTTCCAAATAGATATGTGAATGGTTGTTGATGGTTTCTGTCGATAGGTTACCATACCAAATGAGAATTTCATGATAGTATTTGAGTCACATCTGATTCGTTGAAAAGAGATGCTGGATTAATATTCTTGATTTTTGAAATGGCAACCAAGTTGTCAAGTCTTATATGGATTAGATTTAATATTGGATGTCTCGTAATAGTTAGATTAGTATCTTGCATGCTAGGATAGGTATAGATGTTATTTTCTATAGATGTTATTGTTTGGCTTATGTGTGCCTGATTGATGATGTTTGCATGACTATTTATGTTTCTATAATTGTTAGGCATGAAGAATAATTATATTGTTGCGTCGTTTATTTATTCAAAATAAAATCCATACTTGACTTGACATGCTACGTTAGATGATTTTTTTGTTTAACATGTTTATTCCCCTATTGCTTTTTCTAATATTGTGTCTAACCCTCTTTGTTGAGTACATGCCCAACTACAAAGAAGCAAAAATTGATTTTTTGGGTGTTAATTTGCTTTTATTTGCATCTAAATGCTAAACTTAATTTAAAAGAGGTATGTAGTAGATGTAGAATTGTGGTTTTCTTCCATTTGTTGCATTATGGTGATTTTTGCCGCTTGTATGGATAACCACTTTTAGACATTTGTTTTCTTTTGTTGGGATGGGCCTTGCAGGGCGATTTGTGGTTTTGCCGGGTCAAGCCGTATAGGGGAGGTGCTGCCAAAACTTTCCATTAATTTTTCCATATTTGGAAAGAAATTCAATATGCGATTATATGTTGAATTGTCTTCAAATTAGTAAGTTGTCACTTTTATTTTACAATATCTATTGTTTTGGAAAATAAATGTACAAGTTAGGTGTTTGGCTAGACGGCATCGATTGCAAATTGAATGGTGGTTGTACAAAGAAATGAGAATATTGTATCCATGCCAAATTCCGAGTTGATTTCCTTTTTTATGATTGCTTTCAATAGTTGTTATATAAAGCGATAAGTGATGATTTATTTTGTATTGTCACTTGTTTGAGAGTGTTGGATTGTGTTGTTTTCTCCTTGAGGATTTCAGGTGCGAAACCCTGTAAGAAGGGAAGAATGTAATGACCCGTATTTTAACGATTAGATATTTAAATGCTTTACTTAAATATTGATTGTTACTTATTCAATTGACGGTTACAAAAGAAGTTTTTTCACGAATAGTCGAACCGAGACTCGAGACTAGTTTCGTTAAGTTCATATGGTTCGTTAAGTGAATGAAAAGTATAAGGATCACTATATCAAAATTAGGAGATTTTAAGGTCAAGACCGTCTCGAAATAAACGAAAAATTATTGTTTCGAACAACAGGATTTCGACGAAACTCGCATCATCGAAACTGTATCTATGTAGTGGTGCATGTTATCAAGTTTTAGGACGATTGGATTTGTCGTTTGATCGTGCAAAAATAAAATGCGCAACCGTTTTTGTGTAAAATTGAATAAAATTAAAGGAAGTAAATTATAACTTAATTCTTTTGCTATAATATAATCACACACTGTTCATTTTCCTCAAAATCCAAAGTTTTGCGATGCCCCGAGGCAAAATGCGTTATTTGTATAGGCCGTGGAGGGGAAGTAGGTCACATTCTATGGATAGGGTGTAAGCTCGACGCCTTTGGGTGTGTCGCGAAGCTTATTCGAAGGTGAGCGCATTGGTGAAAGAAAGTTCATATTTCTTTGAGTATGTTCAGAGAGATTTAAGAAAGAAGTTCACTATGTTGGGTTTGGATTTGTACAGGTGCACACAATGTATTATGAAAGATGAATTCAGAGCTAATTAGGTATTAATTAGCTTAACCAAGTATTTAAATTGATTGATTCATAATTTAATTCGTGAAATTTATAGCATGCATAACTTTTTCATGCAAGGTCGGAATTGGAATATGTTTCTTCCTATGGACTTACATTGACAAGCTCTGTGCAATAGAACAGATCTGGCTAAGGTGAGTGGTATTATCTCAAATTGGAGTTTATTTGTTCATACAATATAGATTTAACGTATTAAATGATTTCTATTTATAAAATGTAATATTTAGGACAATGAAACCTAATAAATAATTAATAAATAATAATAATAATAAGTGATTTTAGTATGTTTAAACCGATTGTCGCACTTTTACCTGTTTGTGCGCTATTATGCGCTATTTTGACTATATTGTTAGACATAGGCTATTTGGACACTTGTTTCACTATGATTGCTATAAATAGGTTATATTTAGATTATTACTACTATTTTGGATATTTGTATGTTAGGTTAGGAATTTGTTTGACTATTGGTTATATAGTTGAATTGTTAGTTTAGATTAAAACTCCATTCACATGCAATCTAGTATTAGGAAATATTTCGTTCGTTAGAGTTTGGGGTGCTTGTCGATCGAATGCACATGTTGGTGTATATCGATTGAACGCACAAGGATGATAGACTTGGACGAGCGAGATATATTCTCGAAGGAGCTTCAGAGTGCGTGAATGGATTCGACGATGGAGCACAATTGGAACTTTACTATAGATTTGAAGATGGAGAGACATAGAGCCTTGATGGCCGATCCAAAGACGGAGGATGGACAGGGCGACGGGATGGATTTTGCCATGAATGTCAGACTCTCTTCCTGGATGCGTATTTTACCAACTTTGGTTGAATAGGTGATCCGAGTAGTCGTTATTGGATAATATGATATAATCGATATCGATTAGTATTGTTATTGGCCTTCGATCAATTTGACGTGGATGATGATGTGATTTCGAGGAGCATGATAAGATGGTTCATTCAATGGTGATTTTGATGTGATGGCTCTTTGATCAGTGGCTTTGGATTGAGGTAAGGATGTGGTGCTTCTATGCAGCGAGACGTCATTCCATGGCGATGATTCTAGGATAAGGAGCAAGGCTGCTGCGACGGGTAGATCTCAGAGGTGCAGTAAAAATGACATTAAGTCGTACTGAGATGACTGTCGTATGAGGATAGGATGACACGTGGTTGATTCGACTTCAAGGGTAATCGATGAGGTCTCGCGGAAATGCAATTCGCCTAGGATAGCAAAGTTGTTGATTGACTTCAAAGGGAAGTCTTATGGACATTCCTAAGATTGGTTCTACTACTGAGAACATATGCTAAGGAGTTATCAGTATTAGTTATTTTGGTATACCTTTGAGAGAGGCGCACAAAGATGGATCAACGCCAATTGCAGTATGGACCGATTGGCCCGGACCCCAGCTCCAGTTGTAGTATGGACTGAGTAAGTAGGATATAGCGATAGTTTGGGAGAGCTCGTCGCAGTAGGGACTGTGAGTGGCTCGATGGAGTTGGTGACCAAAGTATCGACCATCGAGTATTGTATAATCAACGCACTATGTGAGTGGATGTGAGGATGGACGATGGATGTTATAAATGCTTATTTATTTATCGTCATTAGTACTTAGACTTATGTCACACTCTTTTTATATGATGTTTTTGGTAGTATAACTTGTACCAACTTTTATGTGCTAACTCTGTGGATGAAGGGGTAGGACAGGTATGACTCTCCGTACCCTCTATGCCATATATACTATTATGACTTTTGTAGCATATTGAGATTTGTCATCCCTCACACTAGATTTTTGTCTGACCTAAGGTTTCATTTCCCTCTTATTACCTTAACTGCTCATCTACGATGTTGGTCAGTCGATCAGGTGACAGTTTTAGGTATTATTCAGGGCTACACAGGTGGTTTAGAAGGAGGCTACGTTTTACATACTTATATTTGTATCTTGATGTTTATTCCACTATATAGCACCGAGGAGCCTTGACAGTGTTATCTACTCTTGCAAAGGACATTTTATCAGTTTGAGTATATTTGTCACTTGTATAAACTATATTATTATTGTATAACTATTTGAGCTTATGTACTCTGATTCTATAATTTATATAGTTATTACTATCTCACATGTTTTGTATATATGATTATTACTATTGTATTTTACCTTATGCGGAGATATAAAACAGGTTCTGTGATTGAATTTTATATACTTCTCTTTCTCTTCTCGTCTGTTTCCTTCTTTCCTTTCCCTTTTCTCTTCTTTTTAATTATTTCTTTCTCTTGACGATCACTTTAGATTGACTGAGTTATTGTAGATCGTGAATTTTTAGTTCTAAGCACCGAGGTGTATGGTGGATCGTCACATTAAGATGGTTTTATTTGCGAGCATGCTACAGATTGTATTAGACCCGACATTGCCTATGTCATCAGATTATTATGTAGGTTTACTAGTAGACATAATATAGAGCATTGACATGCTATGAGAGGGTCATGAGATACCTAAAATGAACCATGAATGTTGGATTACATTATGGAATTTTCTTGATTGTTCTATAAGTTTATACTAGTGCAGACTGAGATACTTTATCTAATGATTCAAAGGCAACCGACGGTTATATTTATAGCATTGCTGGTGGAGCTATTTCGTGGAAATCAAAAAAACAGACTATTTTTGCTCAGTCTACTATGGAGTCTAAGATGATAACACTATCCAAGGCTAGTGAAGAAGAAGATTACTTAAGAAATATGTTAGCAGAGATTTCTTTATGGGTTGTGTTGATCCATTGTGATAGTACCATAACAATTGCAAAAGTACATAACCTTTATTAAAATGGTAAGAGACAACAAATTTGTCGTAAGCACAACACTGTTAAAGAGAAACAATCTTCAGGAGCTATTAGAGTGAAACATATACACAGTAATGAAAATTTGGCAGATCTTTTGACGAAAGGATGAGTTAGAAATAAAGTTTATAACTACTAAATGAATGGACTACTGCCCTTAGATTGTTGAGTAAAGCACAATGGTAACCTGACCTAATGACTCAAGATCCTAAGAACTAGGTTCAATGGTAAAAACAATTGAAGAGATAAGAGTTAAACATGCTATTTATTTTTTAGAACTACGTGTTCCTGAAGTGATCAAAAGGTGAGTTAACAGAAACTCTTTATGAGATCTATATTCCTATATTTAGTAGAGTGCCTACTTTTAGGAGTACCGTTGATAGACTCACCTGTGTAAATGTGGAAACGTGGCTACTTCCTATGGAATTTAGGAAAAAATTCCTACAATATTCGCTAAACTAGGATAGACGACATAGGCGTAAAACCACAATCTTGTTTGATTGCATTCTAGAAAGATTGTACGTGGTCTAATTTCAGGAATATAGTTCAAAACTACATGTCACTCTAGTTAGAACTGAATCTTATACACTACACTAAGGTTCAAGTTTGAAAACACATTTGTTTATGCATAATCTTATGTTTTCAGTAATTGCTTGATTTTTTTTAATTCAAGTTGAATATTATTGGAATATATTTTTATGAAGTGAATTTATTAAAAAAAATTTGAATAAAAACTAGCTAATTGTAGTTTATTTATAAACCATAATTATAGCTAAGTCATTTCAAGTTTATAATGGCAATATATATATATATATATATATATATATATATACAATTATTGCAATTGAGGCATTTAAATTTACAATGCAATATATATTTATGAATAATTATTATGATTTAGTCGTTGCATGTTTATAATGGTAATATAATTATGAGTCATTATTATAATTGAGCCGTTACACTTGCACAACGATGATTTATTCGTGTGGCATTATTATTGAGCCATTATAAAAGTAATGGTACTACAATATTATTTTAAATGATAATAAGTTAAAATCCATTAACATTTCATCAGTTTAGTAATGTATTTATTTCCCATTTTGCTTACTTAGATGATAGATAGCCAAAGGAGTATGGAGAAGAATAACAAAATCCTTTCTTTTTCTCTTTTTAAAAAAACATACACTTTTCTTTTCTTTCTTTAACACAACAAAACACCTTGAGTGATATTTCAGAATGCAAATCAGAATTAACTTTGGCAGTGCAAACAAGATCAATATTTTTCAAATTATAGAGGCAGATTTATTCTTAAGGTGGCGGGTAAATTTTGAGAACTACTTATCACCTTCGAGAAGATCGCCAAAACGTCATCAAGATAGTGGTCTGGTTGAAAACTCAATTGAGGACATTATTTTCAACAGCAAAAGTGTCTAGAAAATGAATGAACATCTGACATATGGAAATTTAAACATGAAGTTGATTAAAAAATATTGTAGGTTAACTATTTATATCATCATTTCATAGTAAATATGTAACACCCTCAAAGGCTTATTGTGTTCCATTTATCTAATTGCCAAGAAAGTAGTATATTGTTCCACAAACTATTTTTCGGAAAAATGATAATGCCACCGTTATTTACAACCATGCAATGAAAAAGTTTATAGGAAAAAGAGAGATACTATTTTCGAACACTTTCCATAATACTCGACTACAAACTTAAAGTCATCCTAAAAAAAGGTAAAATTACATAGGAATACGTATACTTGCTTCAAACGAAAAAATGAACCTAAAACCAAGTTAAATATCCCCAATTAAATGCAATATCCTTTTCTTTTAATTCCAAGTACTCATTTAGTTAAAAAGTTAAAGGGAAAGGTTTTTAATATACCTTTTTAGATTTAGTTCAGAAGTTGTATATATTGGAAAGTGTCAAATTGGAGCTCTACTATACTCTTTTCGTTCCTTTTTGAAATTACCTAGTTATAAGCAACAATGACATCATCATTTTTTTGAACAATGGTTGATAAAAATTAAACTACTTTCTTGTCTTGACGGACAACATGGCAACACAATGGTCTTTGTAAGTGTTCCACTTCTAAAGTGCAATAAAGAAATAATGTTCGTTAATCCTCAATCACAAATACAAATTTCTTTGCTTCTAATGTTGCATCCCTTTATGTGTTCATATACACATCTATTAGATCATCTCCAATCCACTTATATTTTCAATGTAGAGTAAATGACACATAGATATTAGACATTGTGCTTTAATTCTTAATCTCCAGTGGTGAAATAATAAAAATGTAGGGTATGATGTCGCATGTTTTTTGGTAGATATTGTGAATTAAATTGTCTACTACTAGACATTGTAATACACATTGTGAAAGGATAACCACTACTAATTTTTTTCCACCTAGGAAAATTTCAATGCATTAAAGCGTTTACATTAGATAAAATAATTTTATTTTGTTGTAATGTGGAGTAATATAAGTTTAACATTGTGCAAGTACCTACGCCACATAGATAAATCATGAAATAACATTGTTTAGCACCGAGATGCTCTCACTAACAATGTAAAATAATAACTTCCAATTGCGCTACTTCAAATGTCCTTAATTTAAAATAACCATTTATTAATTATTATAATTTCTAAATAATGGCCTAAATAATAAGAACATGATTTCCCAAATCAAAACCTCCTGTCTTCTACCCCGCCCTCTACATTCGTTTTTTTGGACCTTCAATTCCACCCATCCCCCATTTACCTTCTACCACTTTCACAAACTGCCCTGAGAATTCCTCTCTTGGAAATCACAACTAGTATAATAGAATTGACCATTTTAAACCATGCTGAAGGTATTATAATTTTCTCCCTTCTTGAATTCATTATCACGCTATTTCCATTTATCTTCTCGCGTATGGTGCAAATTTTCTTCCAACTTCATGTGTTTTGACTCCATTTTTGAAACTTAATAATATGCAAATTTAGGGTTTGCTAACCTATTGATTATTACTTTATGGATGAAACCCTAAATTTGCATTCGTTGTTGGAGTGACGCAATGCGTGTTACTCTCTATGAATACTATTCGGATGATGTCGTGTTATTAGATCCCTGATTTTGTTACTACATATCATGTATTATTTTTCTATTACTTGGTATACCTTTTGTGCCCCAATTTTGTCAAAACATAGTTCTGGCAACGCAGTTATATCCTGTTGAATTGCTTGAAGCTACTACATAGAATATTAAAGGTTCAATGGCAGCAATGCCATATATATGTAAGGAAAAACGCTTGAGGGTAAACAATGATGTTATGTTGTTGAATATGGAGATTATTTCGTTTTGTTATATATGGACGAGTCAACATGTATTGAAAATGATGTTAGTATGGATATATGTCTCATAGACTTTGACATAATGACATGCTCAAAAAAGATGGTCCAAGATGAATATATAGTGAATAATGTAGCTTAGACGTTAATAGGATGTTGTGTTGGAAAGTGCAATAACATGTGTTGTTCAAATGATATTGTGTATCTATGCACTACAAAAGCAAGTCTGGGCGCATGCTCAATCAGATTAGTGAATTAACTAACTTAACCTTACTTTTCTAAATAATTATAAGAGGCAATATAAGACAAGTAAACTGATTGGAAATCTCATTTGATATGATCTATAAATATATGACCAACTTTTCTATAGATCTTTGTACAATAACAACATCAGGTGTTGTTACATTGATTAGAAATCAGCACCAATTTAATACTTATATTTATGTGCTTACACCATCCAACTATCCACGTTTACCTACTACTGAAATCTCTTTCTGTAGTAATAATTGTTATTCATGGAAGTCCTTAGCCATTTTCCATAAACTGAGGATCACAAGAGTTAATAGTTATTCATCGTGTTGCTTCTTTTGATAAAGGAATCATTGTAACGAATAAGATTGCTTCGTGGTTACTGTTTACTTCAAACTGTACAATAGTTTAAAATTGTAATTTCTCGCTAATGACACAACCATCATGCTCCTGTGTATGCTGCATATCGTGGCTGGTGAGTGGGTATCACATTAGCTAGACAATCTATTACAAATAAGCAGCCTGAAAGGTTAGTTTTCACATGGTTGTTGTTGTATTATATCCATGAACAAACTTTATTCAACTATCAAATGAAAAACAATATGCCATTTTCTGCAAACCAACATAGTTTTCTATGCAAGAAATCTTAAACCTTATCTTAGAATGCATAACGCATCAACTGAAACATGGCATCAACTTCAAAGTGCTGACAAATTTTGTTTTATTTCATATTGGAATAAAACAGTGTGTTGTTTCTTTTTAAATTCATTCATTGCATTTTGGCGAGGTAAACCTTGCATAGCTGAAAGTAACATGGCGTGGAATGATGTAGTTTCATTGACTAAGGATTTTAGTAAATTACCAAAAGCAGCGAACCGTGGGTTGGATTGGTGTTGCATTTAATGCATAATGTACTCTATACATAATGGTCAGACAATGTACAATGGTGATGTTAAATTTGATGATGTTAAATCACATTAAAAGGAAGGAATTTCTTTTAAAGGGGTGAAAAAGAAAATATTGCTTTACCTATTAATGAGATCTGGTTATGTATTTATTTCCCTCCTTCGGTGACATATTTAATAAGATCTTTTGCCATATATATAAAAACCTTGATGTCAAGTTTACTTGAATTGGGTGTAAAGTAAACTTGAGTATGAAGTAATTGATCTTATAAAGGAACCTAGAAGAGAGTGTAACAACCCAAGGAAAAATTCGACGCTCAAATTTTTGACAATAATACATAACTCATATTACTTGCCTAAAAACCCAAGTATCGAATCCCAGATTGTTATTAGAAAGAAGTTAAAGGGTGGGAAAAGAAAGAAAGAAATATTAAAATAGAAGAAAGAAGAAGAACACCACATCAGAATCTCACAGCGAAACTAGAAAAAATATAATATCACAAATCTTTTTATACAAAAGAACTCTATATACATACCAACCATCAGAGTACAACATATGTCAGTCACAGCAGAAGAATAACTTTATATAACTAGCAGTGAAGCCGCCTGCTTCCAGCTCCTGAAACTCCAAGCGAAACCTAACCTGGAACATACTCGGTCTGACCCGAGCACATTTGAAGCAAAGCAAAATTCACCGGGTCAGTCTGGAATACTTTCAGTGATAAATTCACAGAAAAACGCACAACTTGTTTAACTTTGGAAAATCTTTTATAAAATCAAAGGATAATAGTAAGACCAGCCCACACATAAACATGGACGGTTTTTGCCTTACTATAACCCAAAACGTTTTTGAAATCATAACTTATTCTGATATTATCATAGTGACTAAATACAAATAATGAACAATCTAACGGAACGCTTGCATCTCACGCTCCACATATATATTATACAATCAAAAACAGCGGGTGCTTATTGGAAATTTGATTTGACTATGACAAGGTATGGGACCACCTGCCGATAGTGTATCTCTAGAGGCGAATACACTGGGTTCAACAAGAACGTCTTACAACCCGGCCCACACATGACCGACCACTCATTTCGCTTGAGTGTATCGAATATATCACCGACGATTGGGATCAGCAACCGTCTCCTGAAAAAGGGACAGCATCGAATATAGATTAAAGAAGCAAATGGAATTTCTCTAGATAGGTGATTATACACCCTAATGGGAGAGACCCACAAAGCCATGCTGCCTGCCCGATTTTTGTCATTTCCGGTTGATGAGGCTTGAGGCTAGAATTTTCCTTTTAGAACATCTAGTCATCATTCACTTTGAATGCCACATTGTCAGATCCGCCATATATCACTAATTGACACCAAAAAAAATACTTTAGTGGTTAGGCTAAGAGAACCGTCGTCCCCCGCCGCCAACTATGGTAAGTTTGAAGAAATCAACGTACGTGATTCTTTTGGAAATACTCTGTTAGACATTCGTCCATACAAGTCATTCAGGAACAAGATGAACCGAAGGCACCCTCCTACTGCATCCTTATATAGGAATCACCCCAGTGATCAATAGCGAGAAGTCCTTGCAATCCGTAGATTTCAACCACGACAGAATCACAAATCAAATAACTCTGGTTGCAAGCCAGAGAAATTCGACAAGTACTCCTTCCGCTTATGAAGATCCACAACCTTCAATTGCTCCATCTTGAATTACTCTCTGCACGTATTTGTTGGTCGGAATGGTTTTTGAATACAAATTCAATCCCGGTCTTTTCGTACCAACAATCATATTGGTCTGGTTTTGATAGTCGGTGATTTAACTATCAAATAACAAATGTGTGAACAAAAATGAGTTTGCTGATTCAGTACTTGACATTACTTGGTCTCTTTAAAATATATTTAATAATCTGGTAAATAAACTTTTAATTCTTCCTATATATTCAAAACATTTTATTTATCCTTAATTTATTATAACCGAACCGTTTATATGATTTGAGTACGTATATATATATATATATATATATATATATATATATATATATACACACCCAGCTTTCCATTTCCTTTCGGAGTATCAATATATTTCTTCAAAACCTTTTTCCTCTTTTTCCTTATATTCAAGCATCTCATGATATACATATATGTATAATAATTAATGGTATAAACCAAATTACTCGTTTTTGATATGATAAATCAAATGTTAAATTATATACTTTAAAATCAAATATTCTTATTTATTTGAAACTAATATTGCAATATCATTTATATTCCAGAATTTCGCATTAGAGTTCAATATTCCTCGTATAGTATAAAACCAATTCCAACACCTTCACTCATTCCAAACTGATACCATTCCTTGATAATAGTGAGGTCGTTCAAGTTGGGGTATTTTATTTACCTCTCAAACCTTGATCGACAACTTTCTTATTTCAAAATAAATACCAGTTTGTCACTTAACCACTGATATAAAAATCTCATTTCCTTTTTGATTTCAAATCTAGTTTTTATATAACTGTTTCTTATATTTGAAATCCTCATTCAATAATCTCCTTTCTTAATTCCTTTAATTAAGTAAATATTCATTAAAACACCACTTTTATCCAAAACAAAATTTCGCTCATAGCTTTTTCGACTTATAATACAAATTCCATGTCATATAATTTTCTTATATCTATTCGGGTATTCTCAATTAAATCTTTACTTGGATTCCATAACTAAAATCCGTTTATTACCTTCTTTACACTAAAACCCTTTAACTTGGATTTTAATCCCAAAATCCATTTACCAACATAAAACCATTTCTTTATGTATTTTCCTTTGCTTTTGAAATCCCTATTTCAAATTTTATTATTTCTCTTGATCTAATACTTTATCCTTTTAGTCATCGCTTTGGTTTAAAACCCCTTTTTAGAACCATGTTCGGATTTCTTCCAAATCATTTATAATAATCCATTAAGCAAATTAAACTACCTCTTATATTTCATTTTAAAACCATTACCATATTCCAGTTTATCGCTAATTTATTTATCCCCTCACTTAATTCTTTCATTTAAATTGAATCCACTTTACTTAATCTAACGATTAAGTGAAAATCTTATTTAAATCCCTGTATTCCACTTACAAACCCCATTTGCCAATATTGTTTGAATACCTGGGTTATAAGCCCCTTTATAACATCCTCATTTGATTTTTGGTCGAACCTATCGATACTCAATCACTTTTAATGGAAATCCCAATTAAAAGTCATTTCTTTAATTATTATTAATTAAGAAAAATAATTAACTTTATACTAACTATATTAGAAATGATTAACTTTGATATTAATCAAAGATAGGATTATTATCCTTTTTAAAAGCTTATTTAATAATAATTAATGTTATTAACACTAACCAATTCGATAATTACTTTGGATTATAGTAAATCGAAGGTTAACTACACCATTCAATAACTCCCTTAATTTATAGTTAATCGGGATTAACTAATATTTAACACTAAACAACTCAATAATTTTCTTAATTTACAGTTGATCGGAGATTAACTAATATTTTACCGTATTTGTTAAATTTAGCGAATATTCAGAAAATTTAAATCAAATTAATTCCATTATCAATTCCAATTAACAACAGTCGATTTTACCAACCGTACATATCAGTTAACTATTAACTGATCTTCATTTGTCATTTCCTTTTTTAAATTAATTAAACAACTTAATTAATTTAAAATCACTATTTAGTTGTTATAAAAACAATTATTCTATTTTACCAACCCATAGGTAATTTATTTGGTTTCCTGCTTTCGGAACTTGTATAATCATAAGATTCTATTTCCTCAACATTTTAAATAATTTCTTCGATAAAGTTGATTTAAAGTATTTATTTATAAATTTCTAATTCAATTATTTATATAAAATAATTGGAAACTTTAATTCAGTTATAAAATAATTTATAATTTTTAAAACTACGACAGTTCACCTAACGGTAGACCGACGTCTAAAACATTATATTTCAGGCCATTCACTGCCAATTACCCAATAAATATTGTCGATTGGTTTCAATTATAACAACGATGAATATATATCCACCAATCGCCATTAAACCATGTCTAGTGTCAGTCAGTGTGAATAGTTCATATATGAATAATATGCACCACAAATAAAAATATAGTTTATTGAGGAATCCGGTCGGATCCCTCCAACCTGTGCTAGCGCTTCTCTGCATCATGGATAACTATCTGATAATAATATACGAATTAAACATAATGACGAAATATAAATAACTGCAACCAAACAATAAACAATCAATTTGCATCCATAGCATCCAATCAATCAATTTATATTGTTAACGGTAAATTATATTTTTCTATGAATTTACCACATCACAGATGAAACACCCCGCCTCAATTAAGGTCGCTCACAAAGGGAATGCCTTAACTTCAGTGGAGTATTATAGGTAAAAGATGCAGATAAATTACAAGACAGACAAATAAAGTAGTGGAAAAATAAATACATTTTATAAACAACTTAATTCAGTCAAGCTTTTACAATAATTTCCTCAATCATACTTAAATGTAATACATAAAACATCTGTCTTGATTTAAAAAACTTCCAAGAATAAAAGAAGCATAAAAACAATGATATTCCCAATAAAGCGTGAACCAGCCATAGCAGTGGAAGAGAGAGTCCAAAGCAATACACCAATTAATCTTCAAGCTTGGAAAGAGAAGAGGTCCAAGCTAGGCTGAGCTATTCCCTCCCTGACTACCTAGGGGGGATGAAAGGAAGAAAAGAGGCGAAAAACAAACTAGGTCAGACATAAGTCTGGTAAGTCTAGTGATTTTTCAGCATGCAAACAAGATAAAGGATCATGACATGAATAAACTGAAAATAGGACAATACCATAAAAATAAGATAACTAAAGACAAGATAAGTGCAAGGTAAACTGAACGTGCTCCTACTCTTTCTCTGCTTCGCTACTACCTAGTTATTCTGAATTTTATATCTATCTCTGCACCACCTAACTAGTGTCCCAACTAGTTATCTGTATAAAATGATAACGTGATCCCAATCCACGTAATTGTGGTAGCCTTCAGGTGTACATCTATCGTGAGGGTTCCACCTCAATCATCCTGATTGCCATGAACATGTTAGATGTACCCTTACTACCCTATCGATCGGCTCCCTACTTGTATTCATTTCTCCGGTGTCTACGTCAATCGGCCCTCTCTTGCATGTAGATACCCTGTGCTGGTCCCATCATAAGGTGTATCAATCCTTATGATAGCGACCCGACATGGTTCAAGATGCACACTGTATAACTACTGGTACCGAATGCCTGCTTTTTCCCACTTCGGAATACGTGCACGCCCGTAAACCGTCAGAACCTACACTGACGTACCCCCTACCGCTGTTTTGACCGCTTATAATCAGCCCAGTAATCGTGCCCCACCCTGACTAGTTTCAAGGTACCATGATACATCTATGTGGGTTACTGCTGAAATAGGTCCCGTTACTAGGGTTTCTTATTGGTTAAGTTTTTGATCCTATATATAAAAATATTACCCACCTACATGAGATATACTTAACCCTCCCACCGATTCTAGCATGTTTACTTAACGGTTAAGTTTGTGGGCCTATATTTACTAAGATTACCCACCAACCCGATATGTACTTAAACCTTCCATTGATTCAAGCATGTTTATTTAATGGTTAAGTTTTGTGGGCCTATATTTACTAATATTACCCACCAACCCGATATGTACTTAACCCTTCCACTGATTCAAGCATGTTTATTTAATGGTTAAGTTTTGTGGGCCTATATTTACTAATATTACCCACCAACCCGATATGTACTTAACCCTCCCGCACATTACGTCATACTGGTTAAGTTATGCCCGTTCATGTTAACTTAACCCACTCATTCATCATGTCATGTTGGTTAAGCATTTCTTATTAACTTGACCCTCCTCACTTATCATGTTGGATCGGTTAAGTGTTTCCTATTAACTTAACCCCGTTCGTTCATCAAGTAATATTGGTCAAGTGTTTCTTGTTAACTTAACCCCACGTATTCATCTTATTGTATTGGTTAAGTGTCATCCATCAATTCAAGTTAACTTAACCCACCTACGTGTCATGTTACTTTGGTTAAGTGTTTCCTTCTTGTGTTAACTTAACCCTACCGCAAATCAAGTTATATTGGTTAAGTGTTGCCCTCTTATTTTAACTTAACCTTTCCATAAATCAAGTTATATTGGTTAAGTGTTTCCCTCTTATTTTAACTTAACCTTCCCATAAATCAAGTTATATTGGTTAAGTGTTTCTTATTACTTAACCCTACCCATTCATCATGCTATACTGGTTAAGTGTTTCCTATTAACTTAACCCTAGTCATTCGTCTTGTTATATTGGTTAAGTGTTTCTTAATTTACTTAACCTCACCCACTTGTTTAATTAGTATGTTACAATGGTTAAGTGTTCTAAATTTACTTAACCTCACCCACTTGTCTAATTAATATGTTATAACGGTTAAGTGTTCTAAATTTACTTAACCTCACCCGCTTATCTAATTAACATGTTATAACGGTTAAGTATTCTAAATTTACTTAACCTCACCCAGTTGTCTAATTAACATGTTATAATGGTTAAGTGTTCTAAATTTACTTATCCTTACACACTTGTCTAATTAACATGTTATAACGGTTAAGTGTTCTAAATTTACTTAACCTCACCCTCTTGTTTAGTTAACATGGTGTATTGGTTAAGTGTTACCTTAATTAACTCAACCCTACCATTCATGTCCTAGCTTTAATTCTTTTATTAAAGAACCAACCACTCATATTAAACAGGTATTGTTACGGTCACTGGATTTACCGGTCGGTTCCGGGCAGTTTTACACCGTAAATCAGTCTAACCTCGGATCCTTTTGGGCTCAATGCGCCAACCTCTCACATTAGATCTATATTGTTACGCTTGCTGGATTTTCCGGGTGGTTCCGGGAAGTCTTATACCGTAACTCAATCTAACCTCGGGTTAGGCATATTCGTCTTTTAATAGATTTACACATTTATCCTTTTATGTAAATTATCAACAATTTATTGTCATGGCCCACTTTCCCTCTAAATCAAGTTCATAATTTTAGGTATATAGATTATACCATTTACATGCCACTTATCATGTTTATGTGTCAAACATGCCAATTACATGTAATTTCATGTTTTTTCCCAACGTCACCCCCATTGTACATTTGTAAAATTACATAAAATGTTAGGCTCGATATTTTAGCCTAACTTATAAAACAAAATAGGGAAAAAGAGGAACTTGCAACATTCCAACATTATACAAAAATATGGATCTAACTATACATGTGTCACATGAATTTTGCATAGAACAATATATTTTTAATTATGAACTTGCAAACTAGATCTACGCAACATGAATCATAAGCATATGGATTTACATAAAACTACACAAATTAAAATTGGCATGTAGTTGTGAATTTGCATAGGGGTTGAATCAAGTTAACATAGATCTAACATAAAGGAATATGGATCTAAACGTAAAAGGTTGTAGATCTAAAAATATAGGTTTACATAATCATGTTTTAGCCTATAAACTTGCATGTATTCATAACATGATAGCATCTCCAAACTTGCATATAACATGATAATTTTTCATTCCCAAATTCCTATACAACATCAATAGATTCATTCACCAATTTCTACATAACATGATAGGTTTGATAAACCACAATAGTTCATAGGCATACATGATAGAATATACATGAATAGACATGAATCAACATCATATACAACTTGGTACAATTCTATTTTATAATTCATTACAAGTCATGTCTTTAATTTATTCACATCTGAAAGATAACTACACTTGCAAACAAAAGGAAATTCTTGATTTCTGAGATCTGTATTCTGAAACTGAATAGCTTTCCCTTTAAGTAGACTAGTTGTTCTTTTAATTCTAGACTAAGTTGATTTGATTCGAAGCTTCTAATCTTGCTTTCTAGTTGAATAAGAATGGCGGCTACTCTTGGTTGAGTGTTGACGGCATAACGACTCTAGGAATATTTTTGTGTGGCTTATGGTTTAGATTTAGGTTGCTTATATAGAAGTTTGATTTAATAGTAACTGTCAGATTAACCTAGAGCAAATCAAAACCATCCATACAAGATAGAATAGTCACATCAACCCTAAATGACTCAGCAAAGAGTCAGAATCGTCACACAAAGAAAAACGTCCGATTTCAGATCTGACCCGAGGGGAAGTCGACCTATATATAAGGAGGTCGACCCCCTGGCCGACCTGTATATAGGGTGGTCGATCCCCAGGTCGACCTGCCTTGGTAGTTAATTTTCTGAATTGTTATATATAGTTTTCTGAAAGTTCCGAGGGCCATAACTTCTTCATACGAAGTGTGATTTTCGAAAACTTGGACTCTACTCCAAGCAGAATTTCGAGACGAACGCAATGGCATAACCCGTTTCCCTTAGTTCTTACATTTGAAATTAATTATTCTTTAATTTTTTATTTTAATATTCTCATAAAATACGAGGTGTTACATTCTCCCCTCCTTAAAGGATTTCGTCCCTGAAATCTTCAAGTTAAGAAGAATGTATATCCTACCATCCAATCATCCATCCACCCAACCATCAAACACAAGCATCCATTGTCCTTAAAAAGATTTCTAATGCTTTCATGGTCATATGCATAGTGTGTGTACATGTCCTTGTCTAATGCAAAATCAGGCGGTCTACTTATTCAGTTGACCTCCTTAATGCGAATTATGTCAGTGTCATGAGTCCATCATGTATGCAATTATTCCTAACCATACTTTCTACATGAGTGCACAATCATTCATACAAATGCAAATTCCATATGATAACACATCAAGTTTCAATCATATATAGATAATTCACTCATGCATATGCAATATGAAAGTGACTGAGCCGATTTAGTGCCTTATGTGTGTATATGCATCCACGAGCAACCACATGCAACCACTTGCAACCATCAATCATAACATGTTTCAAACACATGTTTACATCCATTAGCTCCTACATAAGAATCAAAGATATGACATAGAGAATATACCTAAAAAGATAAAGACTAGCATGTAGATAAACTTTTCAGAAAAAGAGGAATCAAGCGTATACCCTTAAAAATGGTATGATACGTATCTAGTCTTCAGTCTTCTAAGTCGCATCTTCTTGAGCTTCACTTCACTGTACCTTATCTAATTTAACTTCATGATTGCAAAGCTTCCATTTCCAAAACCAATAGTAAAGATAGGACCTCGATCACTTATTATGCTAGAGGATATCCAATGTTGTCGAACTATCTTTCTAAGATAAACAGATGTTAACCATGATACCAAGCGTATATACTAAGATGATTATAGGTCTCTCTTCTACATAGCTTATCCATCATGTCACAAATCTGAGGGTCTAAAGCTAAAGGTTGCTATGTACTCTTAAGGTCAGTCTTACTTAGGGTGCCTGCCACAACCATTTATTTCTCACGCAAACCATCCTAGTCGAACTCGACATCCCTCAAGTACAAGCCTCAAAGGCATAAACCAATATTTGACAAGCACCCAAGGAATACCTCCTCTGAATTTGGAAAATTTATGTGAGATGATATTAGCAAAACAACCAAACAATTGAGTACTTAACCGACTCTGGCTATCCTCGCCAATCTTGCTCCAAAACTATCGTTGATCGCATAGCTGGCTTTGCATTGTCAACTAGATATATGCGGAAGTCTGTCCCGAGTTTTAGGGGAAAACCCCTACCCTAATCAAAAATATCTTGCATACTCATGGGCTACTCCAACGGATCGAAAATCATCGATAAATACATAAAGTGATTCTAGGTAGCTAAGATAAACTAATCCCTTAGGATCGCACGAAATCTCGAGGGTATTCCGGAGGCAAGTTGAAAGTCTAACTACCCTTCTTTCACAATTACTAGCTAACCAATCCATGCCTATAATAAACCCACAGCCTATGAAACCCGGAAACATAAGCATCTCAAATCCTTACAAACCAAAGATAAATGAGCCGAACCACAAATTGGATTTGAGACAATAATGGGATCTTCTATTATACAAGTACTAAGGTGCAGAGAACCTATGGAAGCAGATATATATGAATGTGAAGCGCTAAAATCAGAAGGAGTACTAGCAGGATGATCAAAAAGGAAAAACTCTTTCAACAGAAATCTTACTGCCTCTCTCTCAGGTATGCTGGCAGTGAAAGCATGCACTTGCCTTCCGGAAAATCCTGTCTGTTTTTCTTGCCCTTGCCCTTAATTATATGACCCGTTATACCAAAATAAAGATACTTCCTCTTGTTTTAGGTTTTTCTATTCTTTCCTCCCCTCCTTTGTGAACCAAGTCTATATCCATGAGTTCTTCATCCTTGTGTTGTGCTCTTTAGCCAAACTCCCTCATTCCAATCTTTGCCATCCATGTGTAATTTGTTGACAAGTCTCTTGAAAGCTGCCTCCATCGCATGTAAAATCCTACAAAGCTCGAAAGAAAATTAGCCGTAGGTGAAAATACTACGGCTATAGATGGAAGTTGGGCGCTTACTTGCCCTTTGACAGATGTCGTAGTCTCTTCAAGCCTACAGAACCATGTCGCGATGAGGTTACCTCCCAGAAAGCCAGGAGCCCGGGAGACTCAAGAAAGAAGGAAACAAGGATTCAAATAGAGGATCAAAAGATAGTGCATATGGCTTTGGGGAATATGCCTTTAAAACAAAAAATTTCTTTTGAAAATGCTTCTTTTAAAACTGTTTTGAAAATAATTTTTCAAGTCTTTTATCTGATCCGGTAACCTTCAGCTCTGATACCGAGTGAAACACCCCGCCTCAGTTAAGGTCACTCACAAATGGAATGCCTTAACATCGGTGGAGCATTATAGGTAAAAGATGCAGATAAATTATAAGATAGACAAATAAAGCAGTGGAAAAATAAAGACATTTTATAAACAACTTAATTCAGTCAGGTTTTTGCAACAATTTCCTCAATCATACTTAAATGTAATACATAGAACTTCTGTCTTGATTTTAAAAACTTCCAAGAATAAAAGAAGCATAAAAACAATGATATTCTCCAATAAAGCATGAACCAGCCATAGCAGTGGAAGAGAGAGAGTCCAAAGCAATACACCAACTAATCTTCAAGCTTGGAAATAGAAGAGGTCCAAGCTAGGCCGAGCTATTCCATCCCTGACTGTAACACCCCGTATTTCTGTTAACACTAAAGTAACAAATTAAATAATAACTAATCTCAGACGTGAGAATTACGGGAAACGGGTTGTGCCATTGTGTTCTCTCAGAATTCTGGTTGAGATAGAGTTCGAGTATGCATGAATTGGACTTCGTATGAAGAAGTTATGGCCATCGGAAGTTTCAGAAATTTCAAAACAGATTTTGAAAATTCAAATTTTCAGAGTCAGATGGGCTAGGCGGGAAATTTCCTGCTAGGGCCAGGTCAACCATAGGGTCGACCTACCCTGATCAGGTCGACTTGGGGGTTGACCTAGGGGTCGACCTGCCCCTCCTGGGCAGATTTGTTTGGTGACCTGTTTATGACTGTGTGCTGACTCATTAGGGTTTCTGATCTGCTCTGATTGACTCAAACCCTAAAATCAAATTAAAATTAGATTCATGGCCTCCATGTCGTCACCTAGCAACCTAGAATAGCTGCCACCAATTGGAGAGGAAGAAAGCTAATCAAATTCAATTCTATTCAACTCTAACAACGAATCTACTTCAAAGGAAAGCTAATTCAACTTTAGAACTCAGATTTCAGAACTCAAGACCTTCTTTGAGTTGTGAGTTCGATTTCTTTAATAAAATAATTAACAATTTAATTGGATTAAGCTATGATGCGGATTATATGGTTATGTTGTGAATTATTGACCGCATGTTATCATCTATGTTGTAAAATTGTGATGTTATCATTTAAGTTGTAAATTCTATGATGTTATCATCTATGTTGTAAAGTTGTGATGTTATCATCCATGTTGTAATTCTATGATTATGTATAATCAATTCATTATGATGTTTCATATGCTAGTTTGGTTATGCTGTTGGAACTAATTCATATGATAAATCACATGTATGTATGCAAGTTAGGATGTTAATTGAGACATGGATCATATGCAAGTTAGTGAAAATTTTATGCATAACCTTACATGTTTCATGACATCTATTTTAGATCTAAAGTTAGGCTATGACATGTGTGAGTTATATGCTAAATTTTATATGCTAGTTTATATGTTTAGATGTAAGTTTACACCATTGTTATGTTGCATAAATCACATATGCAAGTTTATATAAATATATGTGTTTGGAGTATGAATCATGTTATGTAAGTTTATGGTTACTGCCTATGCAAGTTTACACCTATAGATGTAGATCTATGACATACATGATTTATGCAAGTTTATGACTATTGCCTAAACAAGTTCACACCTTTAGATTTGGATCTATGACATATGTAGTTTTATGCAAGTTTGTGACTTTGTCCTATGAAAGTTTTAGATGTAGAACCTCATTCACACATGCAAGTTCACCCCTTATGTTTAGATCTAGTTTTATCTGTATGTATGTTGTGATGTTTTCTCTTTATTCCATGAGTTAGAATATTCGAGTCTAACGTATATTTTACATTAAACGAACAAACGTACAATGTGGGGTAATGGGATAAAATTAAAAGATTTAATATCGAGAATTGGCATAAATGCCTTAAATGGCATGAAATAAATTTGTGAAATTGGTATGATTTTGCATACCATAAATAGATGGACATAATTGAGTCAATTATGGCCATAGTTAAATTTGGAATTGATTGATAATTTGAATATGGAAATTAATTCAAATTGGGGGATTATTAATTATGTGTAATTAATCATCTAAGACACGAAGTTAGGCTCTTTTATGGTGTAAGACTGCTCGGACCCGCCCGACAAATCTAGCTGCCACAAATGCCAGTCTAATGTGGGAGGTCTTAGGCATAAATTAAATACGTGACAGTTGTAAAGACACGAGGTTAGGCTATTTTGTGGTGTAAGACTGCTCGGACCCGCCCGACAAATCCAGCTGCCACAAATGCCAGTCTAATGTGGGAGGTCTTTACAAGGTTACAGTGTTCATGAATTAAGAAACACTTAACCAGATAAACATGTAATGTGACATGAGGGGGTTAAGTGGGTGCCTTGGGTGACATGTGGAATTCAGAGGGTGCCTTGGGTGGCATTTGAAATACGATTAGAAACACTTAACCAAAACTGAAACATGTAAACGAACATGAATAAGAAGAGGGTTAAGTGGGATGTACTAGAGGGGACCAAGCTTAGATGGATAGCTTGTGTCAAGTAATGGGGGCTCGTTTCAACCAGTAACCCATAAGTATCTTTGTGGGCTCGACCCAAGTCGAGGACGGGACACACATACTGGGCATAACTGTAAGAGGTCAAAACGGGTTAGCGGTGGCAACGCAAGTCCAACGGGTTCATGTGCGTGTGTGGGCCCAGGCTGGTAGGTAAGACGTTGTTGCATCATGTAGGTATAAGCCATGCATTGTTGGTGGTATCGGGTTGCCACTTTGGGGAGTGATACACCCCACTGTGGGGCCAACACGGGTATCTACAAGTTAGGGAGCCGATCGCTTGGGGGTAGTGGGTACACCTAATGGAGACAGGGGCAGGCGACACCTATGAAGGCAACTAGGGGTGCATGAAACTACCATTATCATTATTTAGTTTTGTAGGCAGGATCAACCTTAGGGTGACTAGTGGTGGTGTCGTATAGTAATTATCTTATAGCGGTTTAGGTGCGCCTTTAATGTTATCTTTGTTCATCTTATTTCTTTGTTTACTCTTTCATACCCAATTGTTCACAGTCATTTCCTTATTTTCCAACTTATGCCTTAGCCTAGTTATTTTGGTAATTATATTGTTAAAGTTATCGCACTCGCCAAACTTTTTGTCTGACCCTCTTTTCTTCCTCCCCCTCCCCCCCACCTCCCGGCCAGGTGCTCAGGTTGGAACTAGAACCAGTGGAGCTTGATTTTGGACAGCTATATCTCTGCTTTTAGAAGTTGCTTGAATCACTGAAGTAAAGTTCAGCCTCTCTTATTTATGGCTATTTTGTACTGGGGTTATGTCTTTCAATTTATGTACTTTGATTTAGTCAAGATGGATATTATGTAATTTGACTCTAGTTTTTGATGATGTAATCAAACTTATGTGTTTACCGCTGCTATGAATAAAGTTTTAAATTTTTAAGTACTGTTTATATTTGTCTTGTTGTTAAGTTTCTGTTCTATACTCACTTAAAACGCTCCATAGAAGTTAATGCATTCCCTTTGTGAGTGAAATTAATGGACGTGGGGTGTTACACTGACTACCCTGGGGGGGGGACGGAAGAAAAGAGGCGAAAAACAAACTAGGTCAGACATAAGTCTAGTAAGTCCAGTGATCTTTCAGCATGCAAACAAGATAAAGGATCATGACATGAATAAACTGAAAATAGGACAATACCATAAAAACAAGATAGCTAAACACAAGATAAGTGCAAGGTAAACTAAATGCGCTCCTACTCTTTCTCTGTTTCGCTACTACCTAGTTATTCTGATTTTTATATCTATCTCTGCACCACCTAACTAGTGTCCCAACTAGTTATCTGTATAAAATGATAACGTGATCCCAATCCCGGTAATTGTGGTAGCCTTCAGGTGTACATTTATCGTGAGGGTTCCACCTCAATCAGCCTAATTGCCATGAACATGTTAGATGTACCCTTACTACCCTATCGATTGGTTCCTTACTTGTATTCATTTCTCCTGTGTCTGTGTCAATCGACCCTCTCTTGCATGTAGATACCCTATGTTGGTCCCACCATAAGGTGTATCAATCCTTATGATAGCGACCCGACACGATTCAAGATGCACAGTGTATAACTACTGGTACCCAGTGCCTGCTTTTTCCCACTCCGGAATACGTGCACGTCCGTAAACCGTCGGAACCTACACTGACGTACCCCCTGCCGCTGTTTTGACCGCTTATAATCAGCCCAGTAATTGTGACCCACCCTGCCTAGTTTCAGGGTACCATGATACATCTATGTGGGTTACTGCTGAAATAGGTCCCGTTACTAGGGTTTCTTATTGGTTAAGTTTGTGGACCTATATATACAAATATTACCCACCTACATGAGATATACTTAACCCTCCCACCGATTCTAGCATGTTTACTTAACGGTTAAGTTTGTGGGCCTATATTTACTTATATTACCCACCAACCCGATACGTACTTAACCCTTCCACTGATTCAAGCATGTTTATTTAATGGTTAAGTTTTGTGGCCTATATTTACTAATATTACCGACCAACCCGATATGTACTTAACCCTTCCACTGATTCAAGCATGTTTATTTAATGGTTAAGTTTTGTGGGCCTGTATTTACTAATATTACCCACCAACCCGATATGTACTTAACCCTCCCGCACATTACGTCATATTGGTTAAGTGTTGTCCGTTCATGTTAACTTAGCCCACTTATTCTTCATGTCATGTTGGTTAAGCGTTTCTTATTAACTTGACACTTCTCAGTTATCATGTTGGATCAGTTAAGTGTTTCCGATTAACTTAACCCCGTCCGTTCATCAAGTTATATTGGTCAAGTGTTTCTTGTTAACTTAACCCCACGTATTCATCTTGTTGTATTGGTTAAGTGTCATCAATCAATTCAAGTTAACTTAACCCACCTACATGTCATGTTACTTTGGTTAAGTGTTGCCTTCTGGTGTTAACTTAACCCTACCACAAATCAAGTTATATTGGTTAACTGTTGCCCTCTTATTTTAACATAACCATTCCATAAATCAAATTATATTGGTTAAGTGTTTCCCTCTTATTTTAACTTATCCTTCCCATAAATCAAGTTATATTGGTTAAGTGTTTCTTATTACTTAACCCTACCCATTCATCATGCTATACTGGTTAAGTGTTTCCTATTAACTTAACCCTAGTCATTCGTCTTGTTATATTGGTTAAGTGTTTCTAAATTTACTTAACTTCACCCACTTGTCTAATTAGCATGTTATAACGGTTAAGTGTTCTAAATTAACTTAACCTCACCCACTTGTCTAATTAATATGTTATAACGGTTAAGTGTTCTAAATTTACTTAACCTCACCCGCTTGTCTAATTAACATGTTATAATGGTTAAGTGTTCTAAATTTACTTAACTTCACCCACTTGTCTAATTAACATGTTATAACGGTTAAGTGTTCTAAATTTACTTAACCTCACGCACTTGTCTAATTAACATGTTATAACAGTTAAGTGTTCTAAATTTACTTAACCTCACCCTCTTGTTTAGTTAACATGGTGTATTGGTTAAGTGTTACCTTAATTAACTTAACCCTTCCATTCCCGTCTTAGCTTTAATTCTTTTATTAAAGCACCAACGACTCACATTGAACAGGTATTGTTATGGTCACTGGATTTGCCGGTCGGTTTCGGGCAGTTTTACACCGTAACTTTGTCTAACCTCTGGTTCTTTTGGGCTCAATGCGCTAACCTCTAACATTAGATCTATATTGTTAAGGTTGCTGGATTTGTTGGGCGGTTCCGGGCATTCTTATACCGTAACTCAATCTAACCTCGGGTTAGGCATATTCGTCTTTTACTAGATTTACACATTTATCCGTTTATGTAAATTATCAACAATTTATTGTCATGGCCCACTTTCCCTCTAAATCAAGTTCATAATTTTAGGTATATAGATTATACCATATTCATGCTACTTATCATGTTTATGTGTCAAACATGCCAATTACATGTAATTTCATGTTTTTTCCCAACGTTACCCCCGTTGTACGTTCGCAAAATTACATAAAATGTTAGACTCGATATTTTAGCCTAACTTATAAAACAAAAAGGGGGAAAAGAGGAACTTGCAACATTCCAACAGTATACAATAATATGGATCTAACTATAAATGTGTCACATGAATTTGGCATAGAATAATATATTTTTAATTATGAACTTGCAAACTAGATCTACGCAACATGAATCATAAGCATATGGATTTACATAAAACTACGCAAATTAAACTTGGCATGTAGTTGAGAATTTGCATAGGGGTTGAATCAAGTTAACATGGATCTAACATAAAGGCATATGGATCTAAACGTATAAGGTTGTAGATCTAAACATATAGGTTTACATAATCATGTTTTAGCCTATAAAATTGCATGTATTCATAACATGATAGCATCGCCAAACTTGCATATAACATGATAGTTTCTCATTCCCAAATTCCTATACAACATCAATAGATTCATTCATCAATTTCTACATAACATGATAGGTTCGATAAACCACAATAGTTCATAGGCATACATGATAGAATAGACATGAATAGACATGAATCAGCATCATATACTACTTGGTACAATTCTATTTTATAATTTATTACAAATCATGTCTTTAATTTATTCACATCTGAAAGATAACTACACATACAAACAAAAGGAAATTCTTTATTTCTGGTATCTGTATTCTGAAACTGAATAGCTTTCGCTTGAAGTAGACTAGTTGTTCTTTTAATTTTAGACTAAGTTTGATTTGATTCGAAGCTTCTAATCTTGCTTTCTTGTTGAATGAGAATGGCGGCTACTCTAGGTTGAGTGTTGACGGCATAACGGTTCTAGGAATATTATTGTGTGGCTTAGTGTTTAGATTCAGGTTGCTTATATAGAAGTTTGATTTAATAGGAACCGTCAGATTAGCCTAGAGCAAATCAAAACCATCCAGACAAGATAGAGTAGCCATATCAGCCCTAAATGACTCAGCAAATATTCAGAATCGTCACACAAAGAAAAATGTCATATTTCAGATCAGACCCGAGGGGGAGGTCGACCCCCTGGTCGACCTGTATATAGGGAGGTCGACCCCCTGGTAGACCCCCTAGTCGACCTGTATATAGGGAGGTCGACCCCCAGGTCGACCTGCCTTGGTATTTAATTTTCTGAATTGTTATATATAGTTTTCTGAAAGTTCCAAGGGACATCACTTCTTCATACGAAGTCCGATTTTCGAAAACTTGGACTCTATTCCAAGCAGAATTTCGAGATGAACGCAATGGCATAACCCGTTTCCCTTAATTCTTACATTTGAAATTAATTATTCTTTAATTTGTTATTTTAATATTCTCAGAAAATACGGGGTGTTACAATAGAATTCTAGAGGGTGTGAGAATTAACTCACCAGTTTTGATGGCTGAAGCGTTTGTCTCCTTTGAATTTTAAGCAATGTTTAAAATTATTTGACATTCCAACTGCGTCCAAACGAATCCCAGTCAACACCATTATCTAAGTCTCCTCCCTGCGATCCTAACGAATCTTGTTTCGTAAGATTCCGTTAATGAACGAACGAGATATGCTTATTTAAAGTTTATATATATACGATTAATTAACCACTAATTAATAATTTAATTAAATAATTAAACTAATGTATCTTATTAATTAATGTGTGCCACGTCACCTATATCCAACATATTTTCCACTTCCTTTCTCTCTGAAACCCGATCCCTTATTGGAGAAACACGATGGCCACCCTTTTGTCAAAGACCGACTTCAACTCATCGTCTCCGGTGATGCCTCAGGCCGAGACGGACCACCGCGACCCCCTCCTCGCAACCGCCTCACCTTCCAGCGCCTCCGCCCGCGAGCTCCGATCCCAGTTCATCTCTGACAGCCCTAAAACCTGCTTCGAATGAAATGGGTTCAAACCCAAAATTTGACCACTCCCGTACGCCGTAGGTCGCCGGACCACCGCCCAACTGGCTGCCTCCTTCACCTCTTCCATCGAGCTTCGGACACCCTACCCAAATCGGCCTCCAGCGCCGCCAATCCCTCGAAAAATCATGCATGACTACCCAAAACAAACCCTCCGATCAACTCACCACTACGATCTCCACAGTCCGTTTCAGCACCTCCGACCAAAGGCAACATTGAAGCCCTCGATCTCCTCTACAAAACCCCCTTAGACACCAACATCAAACAACAACTCAAACTCCACCAAAACTAAGAAAAACGAAATCAGATCTCAATTGTAATTCGCGAATTCCGGCCACTTCCGACCACCGCTCCACCCCAACTTTTTACAACAGTTAGACATCGACCAGATCTACACCTTTGCCTTTGGAATGCCCTTTGAATTCATGTTAGATTTGGAGATATAAATTAATTTGTGCATAGAGGCTTAACTGCAAATTTACATGACGATTTTCTGATTTGGGGGTTTAGATTTGGGGTGATGGGTTTATATAGGTGAGGGAAAATGTTATTTTAATGTTGAGGTGACTAATGATATGACTAACGATTTTTATTCGTGCCTATCGCTATTACAGAACCCTGTTTATTGGCTTTAGTGCTCACATACAAACCCCGTTCGAGATGCGAATGGACGACATAGTATAATTTGATGATATAATCCTAATGAAACTTGTTTCGTTGAATTCCGAGTCCGTTTGCTCAAACGACGCTCGTTCACATCCAAATGGTCGATTTATTTGCATTTTATTTTGCCATGCTCACAGAATAACTCCGATTGACGCGCAACTTGAAATGTAGCAATAATCAGCTGTTACGGTCCCAACAAAATTTGTTTCGCTGAAAACGGATGTCGTTTGAATAAAGTCCCTTTTAAAAGGTCCAATTTGAATTAAAATAAATCAAATTTTAAAATATTTCAATATAATAAAATTAAAATATTGTAATTGGACATACACGACCAGAATTTCACCTACTATCAAAATAAAATATCACGGGTTGAATTTCAAGACAAATCGATATTTAAAAAAATAAAAATCCTTTATTTTATATAATTAAATCGCTATAATATATAAAGGAATTCCATAGCGACCTTTTCAAAATTTGATTTGGACATAAAATAAAATCTACGCTATGAAAAAATTGGATTTTTCTTCTCCATTAGAAAAATATCGTCAAACAGATTCTAGTGTTTCTTGTTTCGAGAAAATCCTTGGATCCTGTACATCTGTTTAAAGTTCAAAATGCCATATTACGAATTACCGCGCCGCTGTAGCTCATTTTAAAATTAAATTATAAATTAAACATTCTAACGTCGTTTTCTAAACGAATATATTAATATAACTCGATATAAACCATTTTAAATTTCCTGTTCACACTATACTTCAAATTCAACATTTTCCCTAATATTTTGGAAATAAAATATTATTATAAATATAATTAAATATTCAAAAATAAAATGGTAAAATTCTATTATTTAAACTCAAATCAATATTTTAAATAAATAAAATATTTCAAATAAATGGTCAGAAAATATGGGACATTACAGAGAGAGTGAAAGACATAAAATAATCTCTTAATCAAATTTTAGGATCCCTAACCAAAATCTATTTTCTTCAATTCTTATCTCCGCAAATAAAATTCTTGAGTGAATTGAGTGAGCATTGTAATCAGTCTCTTTTGCTCTTCTTTTGGTATTAATAAAAGGCTCTATCTCTCTATTTCAAGCGGATGTACACTAACATATTGTTAGTGGAACCACTATAAATCTTGGTGTGAATCTTTCATCATTAATTTCTCTATTATTATTACTTTTTTCGGTGTTGTGATCGATTTATGTGTTTTGAGATTGGTTTTGATAATAGATCCGGTTGTTTGCACATTATCTATCACGATCTAACTCATTTCCGCATTGCATAGGGAAAAGGTTGAGTTGCCTTGATCAAGGTATTTTCCTAATAACTGGTATCAAAGCTTTTTTGTGTGCTAGGTGGTTGTAGAGATGTCGGACTCGGATACAAATAGTCCTTCAAACATTGGATCAAACGGAGTAGTGCCATATGTATGTGGATCGTATGCAGGATCGGGGATCACAATTAGTTATTGACAAGTGGAATGACGATAATCATTTTGAAAAGTGGAAATGGAAGATGAAGGTCATTCTAAGGAGGAATTGAGTTCATCGAGTGGTGTTTGACACACATTTATTGCTGGCGGACATCTCAGATGTAGAGAAAGAGGAAATGGAATACTGGGCATTTACTACACTTCAACTTGCTATGGGAAAAAAATGTAATTTTCAAAATTAGTGGTGAGACAACCATTAAAGGTATATGGGATAAGTTGGAAGAGCTTCATACGAAGAAGTCACTCACAAATCGTTTGATCTTATTGTGAATATTTTTCACCTACAAAATGAAAGAGGGAACGTCGTATTAGGATGTGTTTAAATGACTTGCTAATGAAGATGAAGGCGAGAAATTTGAAGGTTGAGGAAGACAAAAAGTCGAAGTTATTGTTGTATTCGTTTTCGGACTATTATACAGGTTTCTCAAATAACTTGATTTATAGCTGGGTTACATTGACGTTGGAGGATGTCAAGTCAGGTCTTCTTGGTAAAGAGTTAAGAGATCAAATGAAGGAGATGAGTATGGGAAGTAGTAGTACGAGTAATGGTCAAGGGTTGTTTATGGAGAAGGAGAAGTATTTGAAGAAGGAGAACCGAGGGCATTCCAAATCTAGCAATCCCGTTTCGAGAGGAAAGTCGAAGGAAAAGAAGGGAAAGTGCTACATATGTAAGAAATCCAGTCATTGGAAGAATGAGTGTTTGAACGAGGAGAAGGGAAAGAAAGAAGTAGATTCTTCATCCGTAGCGATGAAGAGTGGTGAGGGATATGTTGATGTTTTGACTGTGGTAGCATCGTATGTTTCAAGTAATGATTGGGTGCTTGATTCGGGGGAATCCTATCATATGACGCCTAATAGGAATTTCTACTCTACCTATGCTCTAAAGGGTGGAAATGTAATTGTTATGGGTAATGGTGCTATGTGCAAGACGGAAGACATCGGTTCTATGCGAATTAGGATGCTTGACAGAGTTGTTCACACTCTCACCAATGTACGATATGTTCCGGGGCTTAGAAAGTTGTTTATCTCTTTGTGGGCAACTTGATTCTCTTGGATGTGAGATCACTATTGAGAGTGATAGCTTGCGGGTTTCGAAGGGGGCGCTTGTGGTCATGAAAGGTGCAATAGATGGAATATATTTGCTTTAAGTAATGACAATCGAAGGTGATTCCTGCATAGGATTTAATAATTCTCGTGGCTTAGATGTGACGCGGTTGTGGCATTTGTGGTTAGGTCATGTCTCGGAGAAGAATTTGGAGATTATTCGAAAGAAGGGGATTTTTTCTGGAGAAAGTTTCAACAAGTTGGAGTTTTGCGAGGAGAGTGTCATGGGATGCAGACTAAAGTGACATTCGGTGATGAGAAAAATGATTCGAGAGGAGTTCTTGAGTATGTGCACATGGATGTTTGGAGTCCAGCACTGGTGGCTTCTTTGGGTAAAGCGAAGTATTATATTTCCTTCATAAATGATTTTTCGCGAAAAGTTTTGGTGTATGTAATGAAAGCCAAGTCGAAGGCATTTGCTCAGTTCAAAGAATGAAGAGCACTTGTTGAGAAGAAAAGTGGAAAATCTTTGAAGGTTCTTGTAACACCCCGCGAATTCTATAACTATGAAATTCACAAATTAAAGTATAATTAATCTGAAATCAAAGAACTAAGGGAAACGGGATACGCCATTGCGTTCGTCTCGGAAAAATACGCGAAATAGAGTCCGAGTTTTCGAAAAACGGAGTCCGTATGAAGAAGATATGGCCTTCGGAAGTTTCTGAATTAAGTTTAAAATTCAAACAGAATAAAACAGTTTAAAATTCCAAAGTGGGGCCCAATGGGCCAGGGCGGAAAAACACCCGCCTAACGCACCCAGGTCGACTGGGCTGTCGACCTGGTCTAGCCAGGTCGACAGGGCTGTCGACAGGGCTGTCGACAGGCATGTCGACCTGGTCCAGACCAGGTCGAACCCAGTCCAACCTGGCTGGCCTATTTTATGTTGGTCAATTTTCTGTGGACTGCTTTGTCATTAGGGCTAGGTGGCAGGCTCTAATTGGTCTCTCTTTCGAATGAATGGCTACGATCTAACCAAGCAACATCAACGGTCCTAATCAGTTCATTACCCCTATAAAAATGACCCTAGACTCAACCCTAATCTATTCATTCAAAAATAAGAACAAAGCCGCCATGTTGCTGAGGAACGACTAGGAGTAGCCACCAATTGGAGAGAGGATTAGGAGGCAAATTCTAAGGCATAAAGCAACTCAATCAAATCAAAACCGCATCTTCAAATCCCTAAATTTGAGAATTCGCCTCACCATTGTAAGTAGAGTATTACTTTGGTATGAACAAATAATTGTGTTGGTTTGTATACTTGGTTGTGGTGATAAATAATTCATAATTTGTGCGTTACTATGATTCTTATCGATTTGGAATATTGTATACGTTTGGATATTCTCGAATTATGTTATTCAGTTATGAAAAACTACATGCGGTAGTTTTATGCAAGTATACGTTGGAATATTCGCAAATTATGTAATCCTTGTTGAAGCTACATGTATGTAGTTGTTTAATGGAAACTCATGCAAGTTTGGGGTTTTGCTACTATGCCATCATATTGTGTACAAACATCATTTTTGTGAAGTAATTGGAATAAGTTTGGGTTATCATAGTCCATATGAAATTATGTTAAAAATTTGGCATCATGATCTATGTATTAAGTCATGCCTTTGTACTAGAAAACCTATTTGCAAACTTATGAATATGACTAGGCTATGATTGATATTTTGCATAATTAAGTCTATATTGTTTACAAGAATTATATGATGACATATGTAGTACATAGCTAGGTTAGATTCAAAATCCCTTTTTGCAAGTTTGCATGACTAAAGTAAAAATCATGGTTTCATGTTAGAAATATTTATGCCATGGTTATGTGAACAAATTTAACTATACTTTTGTATTAATCACAAAAGTAGACACCTTTGTAAACATGTAGTAGTCTTATGAACATGATTTGCTTATGTTTGACATTATGCCTAAATAAAAATATAGGTTTATGTTGTAGTTAAAGCCTATGTGTCGATAGTGATATTCTTAACTTAACTACAAGTTTACATGCTTTGATTTATGTCACTTATGCTTTATGACCAAAGTATATGTCACTACTATGCAAGTACACCAGTTTCTATTTTGTATTTCCAACGTCATATTGCAAGTTCATGCGCTCACATTCCCCTTTTTGTGTATGTAATCACGCTTTAAGACTCCCCTTTTCGCATGGCTAGGTTGGGCTTTAAAAGGCTAAGCCCAACATATATATAATAAACGGACGTGTTAAACGGGGGAAAATAACGTTGGGTTAAAATTACTAATGAATGAAAATATAAAATAGAAGGGCCCAAATTCAAGTATGGGCCCATGATTGGTGTAACCTTTACACCATTAACTTAATAATGGGCCGCAAATATTTACATATAAGAAAAATAAAGAAGAAAGACAAAACATGTAAATGTAGAACATACGATGTGTTTAACCCGAGGTTGGATTGAGTTGTGATGTAAACCTGCCCGGAACCGCCCGGCTATCCAGTAGTCACAACAATACCTATCCAATGTGGGAGGTTAAACATGGAGCCCAATAAGGACCCGAGGTTAGACTGAGTTGTGGCGTAAGACTGCCCGGAACCAACCGGCAACAGGCAGCCACAACAATACCTGTCTAATGTGAGAGGTCAGGGCCTTAATAAGACAATTAAGGCTGAGTCAGGATTGTTAGGATTAAGTGAACTAAAGACTTAATCAAAATGGAACATGCTAAACTAAACGGACTGGTGGGGGTTAGGTTAGAAAACACTTAACCAACTTAGCATGTTGGCTAGAGATAGAAAACCTAGTAACGGGGGACCCTTTTCAGCAGTAACCCTAGAAGGTGTATCAGGATACCCTGAAACTAGGCAGGGTGGGGCACGATTACTGGGCTGATTGTAAGAGGTCAAATCGACGGCGGTGGTGTAGCAGTGTAGGTTCTAACGGGGTGCGGGTGTGCACACACTCCGGCGCAGAAAAATAAGGCACTGGACACCAGTAGCATACCTGTGCATTCTAGGATTGTGTCGGGCCGCCACCATGGGGCTCTGATACACCCCATGGTGGGACCAGCATACGTAACTACAACATCGGGGGCCGTAAGACACATGTAACTATGCGAGTAGGAGCCGATCATCATAGAACGGATCACATCACCCTGATTATGGGGTGCCAGTTGGAAACTAGTTTATATGGGTTCAGAGATTACCATGGGGTACGATAGCATATTCGACCCTAGACAACTCAACCAAGTTTATAGTGCTTTCACACTTCTTGTTTATACTTATCATACCCAGTTCTTTATTCATAGACAGAATAGTACTAGACTTACTCAGGCTTTATGTCTGACTCTACTTTTCTTTCGTCTTCTTTTCTTCCGTTCCCCCCCCCAGGTCCTCAGGGAGGGAACACTGCAGCTTGACCAGCCTTAACATCCAGCTTGAAGAAGAGAAATGTATTGCTTGGACCTTTTCGTTTTGAACTATGGCTTTGGACAACCACTATGGGGATTTTGCAGTTTATCTATGTTTTATTTATGCTTCTTTAAATAATGTAATCAAGACAGATTATGAAAGTGTTATGTTATGTTTTTGGAAAGGATGTAAGACAATCATGGTGATGTTGTTGTAACACGTATTTGCTTTCATGAAATAAAAGTTTGTTGATTTTCCGTTGTTTACAAATATGTGTTCTTATATCTGTCTTGTATATCTGTGACTTATACTTATAAACCTCCACCAAAATTAGGGCATTCCCTTTGAGAGTGACCCTAACGGAGGTGGGGTGTTTCACTTGGTATCAGAGCATAGGTTTACCAGATAAGATAAAAAGTTTTGAAAAATTATTTTCAAAAAGGAAATTTAAAGAAGCATTTTTAAAAGAAAAATATTATTTTATTTTAAAAAAGGCAAAGTCCACTCCCCAAAGCCATAGGTACTATCTCTTATCCTTCGTTTTGAATCTATCCTTTTTGTTTCAGCATGTCCCAAGAACTTAACTTGCCGGAAGGGGTGCCAATACCTGGTTGGTTTAGACGGTTCTTAGAAGCAAGGGCCACTCAGCCAGGTCCTACCGTTCCTCCTCCCCCAGTTGAAGGAAATCATCCAGCCGCAGCTGCACCTTTTCCTCCACCTCCTCCACGGGGAAACACATTTGCTAAGATATGTAAAGATTTTAAAGCTATGGGAGGAAAGGATTTCCATGGAACTGAGTCCTTCGTGGCAGCTAGGAATTGGCTGAAAGAAACTGAGGATCTATTCATCATCTTTGAGGTAGAGGATAGACAAAAAGTACAATTGGCAGTGTGGCTATTGAAGGGCGAGGCTTCCTATTGGTGGGAAGTCACTAATGCTGAAAGACCAGCGGGACATGGGAGGACTTTAGGGCAAGGTTTGAGACTAAATTTCTCTCAGATGCGGAAAGAAGTTTGCAGTTGGAAAAATTCTTATTTCTTAAGCAAGGGGACAAGACAGTCAGAGAGTATGTGAATCAGTTCGATGAGCTGGCTAGGTTTGGGCTTGACCTAGTCAACACCCCGCACAAGAAGGCTCTCCGTTTCGTCAAAGGGTTGAATGAGCCATTACACCGTTTGGCCATGACCCATATACCCATGGGAGCCACGTATGAAAGATTGGTGCAAATGGCATTGCTGAATGAAGAGGATAAGAGCAAGAAGGAGACAAAGGCAGAAAGCTCTCAAGGGAAGAAAGAGGGTTTGCAGCCTAAGAAGACAGACTTTAAGAAAGGCGGGAAAGGCAACAAAGAGAAGAGGAAGTGCAATTTCTGTGGCAAAGTGGGGCACTTAGTAAAGGACTGCCGGAAAAAGAAGGCCAAGGAGAATGGTGGGTGCTTTTCTTGCGGTGAGACAGGCCACAGGGCTAAGGACTGCCCAAAGAAACGAGGACAGGGGCAGAGGGCTGGATCCACCCCAGGGGCACAGGTTCATGTGCTAGAAGCGCCACCTCTGCAACAGCGAGGTATAAATACTTCTGTAGAAAGTGTAGTTTATCTTTATGATCACCCCGTTCGCACTTTATTTGATTCTGGCGCATCACACTCCTTTATCTCGTCTGCTTTAGTAGAATCTCTGCACCTAAAAACTAGTATGGTAGAGGACCCCTTAATTGTTTCAAACCCAATTGGGGGCCCAGCTCATTTGTCTATGATCTGTGTGGGATTGAAAATTTCTATTCTAAGTGTAGAATTTCAATGTAGTGCCTTTGTTTTGGGCTTTTCGGGTTATGGTTTGATTTTGGGTATGGATTGGCTATCCAGTAATGGGGCCATCCTTGATTGTGAGAAAAGGGTTGTTAGGCTCCTAACCCAGCTCGGTAATACTTTGGAAATTTCTTGTAATCCCTCATATGCGGTTATGCTTAGTTATCTTGAATCGCTAGATGCCTCTGTTGAAAATTTGCAATCAGTTAGAGTGGTCCGGGAATATCTGGATGTCTTCGAAGAGGTGAAGGGCTTGCCTCCGAAGCGGGAAATAGACTTCCGCATATATCTTGTAGATAATGCAAAGCCCGTTGCGTTGCCCGTTAGACACATGGCGTTTGCGAGAAAGGAAAGAGCTCAGTAAACAGATTAAAGAGCTTCTAGAAAAGGGGTTCATTAGGAGAAGCATTTCAGAATGGGGCGCTCCAGTGGTGTTCGCTACAAAGGCGGATGGTTCACTCCGTCTATGTGTTGACTATAGGGAGCTCAACAATCTAACGAAAAAGAATAGGCACCCTCTCCCTAGAATTGACGATTTGTTTGACCAGCTTGTAGGAGCGTCTGTTTTCTCCCAACTCGATTTAGCAACCTGTTTTCATCAGCTAAGGGTGGCTGAAGATAGCATCGATAAAACGGCGTTCAGAACCCCAGACGGCTTCTTTGAATGGCTTGTCATGCCTTTCGGCTTGACAAATGCACCTACTTACTTCGTGGACCTGATGAGTAGGGTATTTAGAGATTTCCTCAACAAATTCGTAGTGGTCTTCGTAGATGATATCCTTATCTTCTCAAAGAGTGAAGAGGAACATGCTCAACACTTAAGGGCAATCATGGAAACTTTGCGAGTCCATCAACTAAAAGCCAAATTCTCCAAGTGCCACTTTTGGAGAGAAGAGGTGAGGTTCCTTGGGCACATAGTATCCAAACAAGGGTTAGCAGTGGACCCTGCTAAGGTAGTGGCGGTACAGGATTGGAAGACACCAAGGAATGCAACTGAGGTCCGAAGTTTTCTAGGACTAGCGGGTTTCTATCGAAAATTTATAAGGGATTTTGCGAAAATCTCAGCTCCGCTCACGAAGTTAACTAAGAAGAATCTAGTGTTCAATTGGGACTTGGATTGCGAGTTTGCTTTCCAACGACTGAAAAGGGCTCTTACAACAGCCCCAGTTTTGACGCTGCCGGATGGGAGCAAGATGTTCACTGTTTATACGGATGCATGTGGGACAGGGCTAGGCGCCGTCTTAATGCAAGAAGGAAGGGTAGTAGCTTATGGTGGGAGGCAGTTGAAAGTGCACGAAAAGAACTACCCAACCCACGATCTTGAGTTAGCCGCCATCGTCTTTGCACTCAAGTCTTGGCGACACTATCTCCTAGGTGAGAAGTTCGAACTTTACACTGACCATAAATCGTTGAAATATCTTTTCTCGCAGAAGGATCTTAACTTGAGGCAACAGAGATGGATGGAGTTTCCTGCCTCGTACGATTTCGAAATCTCCTACACTCCGGGCAAAGGCAACGTAGTGGCAGACGCGTTGAGCCGAAAGAAATTGACCCTAAGCCCGTTGTTTGTTGAAAGACAAAGCCTAGAGTTTATAGCCAGCTTCGACTTTAGGCCTTCCTCCGATTTCGTACCAGGCTTGCTAGCATCTCTTGAAGTGCGCCCAACTTTAGTGGATTCAGTAGGGACAGCACAACGCGAAGACCCTCAGCTTGTGGAAACAATTGATAGGCTAATTAGGGGTGAGACTTCAAGTCACCTCAACAGATACTCCATCGACGATAAGGGTTTGCTAAGGCGAGACGGAAGACTATGCGTCCCACAGACAAAAGATTTAATAAAGAAGGTTCTCGAGGAAGTACATCACTCCAAGATGACGATACACCCAGGCGGAGATAAAATGTACAAAGATATAAAAAGGACTTTCTTCTGGAACGGCATGAAAAAGGACGTGGCAGAATTCGTTTCTAAGTGCATGGTGTGCCAACAGGTTAAGGCGGAACAGAAAAAGCCTGGCGGACTGCTACATCCTCTGGAGGTCCCGCAGTGGAAGTGGGATAGCATCTCAATGGACTTCATCGATGGGCTACCTAGGTCTAGGAGAGGCAACACTAGCATTTGGGTAATAGTGGATAGGCTTACTAAAAGCGCCCACTTTTTACCTGTCAAAAGTAAAAGAACTGCCTCATCCCTAGCATCACTTTACCTTAAGGAAATCGTGCGACTCCATGGAATACCATCTAGCATTGTTAGTGACCGAGACCCCATCTTCACCAGTGAGTTTTGGCGGAGTCTGCAAGAAGCAGTAGGAACGCAGCTATGCTTAAGCACAGCCTATCATCCCCAAACCGACGGCCAAACAGAGAGAGTGAACAGAGTTTTGGAAGACCTTTTAAGACTGTGCGTCCTTGACTTCGGAGGGACATGGGAAAACCACCTTCCTTTGGTGGAATTTGCCTACAACAACAGCTATCAAACAACCATCGGAATGGCGCCCTTCGAAGCTTTATATGGAAGACCGTGCCGATCGCCCACTTGTTGGTGGGAGTCTACTGATAAGCTCATACTTGGACCAGATATGATCCGAGAGACTTCAGAGAAGGTAGACTTAATACGAAGAAGGATGAAGACGGCCCAAGACAGACAAAAGTCCTATGCCGACAAGAGAAGGACCGACCTTGAATTTGAGGTTGGAGACAGAGTTTTTCTCAAGGTATCACCGCTAAGAAACGTTGTTCGTTTTGGAACCACAGGAAAGCTAGCACCAAGGTTCGTAGGGCCATTCCCTATCATCGAGAAAATTGGGAAAATGGCCTATAGATTAGAGCTACCCGAGAAATTGGCTGGAGTCCACAACGTTTTTCACGTTTCACATCTCCGAAAATGTCTACATGAGTCTGCTGAAGTGGTAGAGCCAAATATCCTCGAAGAGGCCGAAGTGGAACGCGAAGCAACCATAAGAAAAGTTCCAACCCGCATATTAGGAACGGAAGTGAAGAAGCTACGCAACCGCGAAGTCAAGCTCGTCAAAGTTCAGTGGAGCGACGCCGAGGGAGACGCGACTTGGGAAACTGAAGCTAGAATACGCACTGCCTACCCTTTTCTGTTCGAGGGTACATCCTTGATCTTTCCTTTTCCTTAAGTTGCGCTTTTATCTATCTTTTTAGGTATATTTCCTCGACCTTATCTTTTAGGTAGAAACCCTTTGGATGGAAACATGTAATTGAAACATGTTATGGATGATGGTTGCAAAATGGTTGCAAGTGATTGCTAGTGGTTGCTCGTGGTTGCATATACACACACAATCTAGGTTTTAGATCGGCTCAGTCACCTCATATTGCATATGCATATATGTTTGCATTCGTATATGGTTGAACTTTAATGTGTTGTCATGTGGATGTTGCATTTGTATTGAATGATTGTGCACCCATGTAGAACCATGAATAGGAAAATTTGCATACATAATGGATTCATGGCACTTACATAATTCGCATTAAGGAGGTCAACTGAATCAGTAGACCGCCTGATTTTGCATTAGATAAGTACATGTACACACACACTTCGCATACGATCATGAAGCATTAGAAGTCTTTTAAGGACAATGGATGCTCGTGTTTGATGGATGAGTAGATGGATTATTGGATGTTAGGAAATACATTCCTCCTAACTTGAAGATTTCGGGGACGAAATCCTTTTAAGTGGGGGAGAATGTAACACCCCGCGAATTCTATAACTACGAAATTCACAAATTAAAGTATAATTAATCTAAAATCAAAGAACTAAGGGAAACGGGATATGCCATTGCGTTCGTCTCGGAAAAATACGCGAAATAGAGTCCGAGTTTTCGAAAAATGGAGTCCGTATGAAGAAGATATGGCCTTCGGAAGTTTCTGAATTAAGTTTAAAATTCAAACAGAATAAAACAGTTTAAAATTCCAAAGTGGGGCCCAATGGGCCAGGGCGGAAAAACACCCGCCTAACGCACCTAGGTCGACTGGGCTGTCGACCTGGTCTAGCCAGGTCGACAGGGCTGTCGACAGGCATGTCGACCTGGTCCAGACCAGGTCGAACCCAGTCCAACCTGGCTGGCCTATTTTATGTTGGTCGATTTTCTGTGGACTGCTTTGTCATTAGGGCTAGGTGGCAGGCTCTAATTGGTCTCTCTTTCGAATGAATGGCTACGATCTAACCAAGCAACATCAACGGTCCTAATCAGTTCATTACCCCTATAAAAATGACCCTAGACTCAACCCTAATCTATTCATTCAAAAATAAGAACAAAGCCGCCATGTTGCTGAGGAACGACTAGGAGTAGCCACCAATTGGAGAGAGGATTAGGAGGCAAATTCTAAGGCATAAAGCAACTCAATCAAATCAAAACCGCATCTTCAAATCCCTAAATTTGAGAATTCGCCTCACCATTGTAAGTAGAGTATTACTTTGGTATGAACAAATAATTGTGTTGGTTTGTATACTTGGTTGTGGTGATAAATAATTCATAATTTGTGCGTTACTATGATTCTTATCGATTTGGAATATTGTATACGTTTGGATATTCTCGAATTATGTTATTCAGTTATGAAAAACTACATGCGGTAGTTTTATGCAAGTATACGTTGGAATATTCGCAAATTATGTAATCCTTGTTGAAGCTACATGTATGTAGTTGTTTAATGGAAACTCATGCAAGTTTGGGGTTTTGCTACTATGCCATCATATTGTGTACAAACACCATTTTTGTGAAGTAATTGGAATAAGTTTGGGTTATCATAGTCCATATGAAATTATGTTAAAAATTTGGCATCATGATCTATGTATTAAGTCATGCTTTTGTACTAGAAAACCTATTTGCAAACTTATGAATATGACTAGGCTATGATTGATATTTTGCATAATTAAGTCTATATTGTTTACAAGAATTATATGATGACATATGTAGTACATAGCTAGGTTAGATTCAAAATCCCTTTTTGCAAGTTTGCATGACTAAAGTAAAAATCATGGTTTCATGTTAGAAATATTTATGCCATGGTTATGTGAACAAATTTAACTATACTTTTGTATTAATCACAAAAGTAGACACCTTTGTAAACATGTAGTAGTCTTATGAACATGATTTGCTTATGTTTGACATTATGCCTAAATAAAAATATAGGTTTATGTTGTAGTTAAAGCCTATGTGTCGATAGTGATATTCTTAACTTAACTACAAGTTTACATGCTTTGATTTATGTCACTTATGCTTTATGACCAAAGTATATGTCACTACTATGCAAGTACACCAGTTTCTATTTTGTATTTCCAACGTCATATTGCAAGTTCATGCACTCACATTCCCCTTTTTGTGTATGTAATCACGCTTTAAGCCTCCCCTTTTCGCATGGCTAGGTTGGGCTTTAAAAGGCTAAGCCCAACATATATATAATAAACGGACGTGTTAAACGGGGGAAAATAACGTTGGGTTAAAATTACTAATGAATGAAAATATAAAATAGAAGGGCCCAAATTCAAGTATGGGCCCATGATTGGTGTAACCTTTACACCATTAACTTAATAATGGGCCGCAAATATTTACATATAAGAAAAATAAAGAAGAAAGACAAAACATGTAAATGTAGAACATACGATGTGTTTAACCCGAGGTTGGATTGAGTTGTGATGTAAACCTGCCCGGAACCGCCCGGCTATCCAGTAGTCACAACAATACCTATCCAATGTGGGAGGTTAAACATGGAGCCCAATAAGGACCCGAGGTTAGACTGAGTTGTGGCGTAAGACTGCCCGGAACCAACCGGCAACAGGCAGCCACAACAATACCTGTCTAATGTGAGAGGTCAGGGCCTTAATAAGACAATTAAGGCTGAGTCAGGATTGTTAGGATTAAGTGAACTAAAGACTTAATCAAAATGGAACATGCTAAACTAAACGGACTGGTGGGGGTTAGGTTAGAAAACACTTAACCAACTTAGCATGTTGGCTAGAGATAGAAAACCTAGTAACGGGGGACCCTTTTCAGCAGTAACCCTAGAAGGTGTATCAGGATACCCTGAAACTAGGCAGGGTGGGGCACGATTACTGGGCTGATTGTAAGAGGTCAAATCGACGGCGGTGGTGTAGCAGTGTAGGTTCTAACGGGGTGCGGGCGTGCACACACTCCGGCGCAGAAAAATAAGGCACTGGACACCAGTAGCATACCTGTGCATTCTAGGATTGTGTCGGGCCGCCACCATGGGGCTCTGATACACCCCATGGTGGGACCAGCATACGTAACTACAACATCGGGGGCCGTAAGACACATGTAACTATGCGAGTAGGAGCCGATCATCATAGAACGGATCACATCACCCTGATTATGGGGTGCCAGTTGGAAACTAGTTTATATGGGTTCAGAGATTACCATGGGGTACGATAGCATATTCGACCCTAGACAACTCAACCAAGTTTATAGTGCTTTCACACTTCTTGTTTGCACTTATCATACCCAGTTCTTTATTCATAGACAGAATAGTACTAGACTTACTCAGGCTTTATGTCTGACTCTACTTTTCTTTCGTCTTCTTTTCTTCCGTTTCCCCCCCAGGTCCTCAGGGAGGGAACACTGCAGCTTGACCAGCCTTAACATCCAGCTTGAAGAAGAGAAATGTATTGCTTGGACCTTTTCGTTTTGAACTATGGCTTTGGACAACCACTATGGGGATTTTGCAGTTTATCTATGTTTTATTTATGCTTCTTTAAATAATGTAATCAAGACAGATTATGAAAGTGTTATGTTATGTTTTTGGAAAGGATGTAAGACAATCATGGTGATGTTGTTGTAACACGTATTTGCTTTCATGAAATAAAAGTTTGTTGATTTTCCGCTATTTACAAATATGTGTTCTTATATCTGTCTTGTATATCTGTGACTTATACTTATAAACCTCCACCAAAATTAGGGCATTCCCTTTGAGAGTGACCCTAACGGAGGTGGGGTGTTTCACTTCTTAGGTCCGACAATAGTAGTGAGTATGTTTCTAGAGAATTTTTGGATCATTGCAAGCAACATGACATTTAGAGGCATTTTACTACACTAGGAGATCCATAATCAAATGAGATTGCAGAGAAGATGAACCATACTCGACTAGAGAGAGCTCGATGCTTGAGGTTGACATCGGGTTTGTCTAAGGGATTTTGGGTACAAGCATTGTCAACCACGGTGCATATTGTAAATCGAGTTCAATGCTCAGCTACTGGAAGGAAATGGGGAAGAGAACAACATCGACTTGAGTTATCTTCGTATTTTATTTTTGGATATTCCTCATACGTGCATGATCCAGGGGATAAGCTTGAACCTAGTGCATTCAATGGATTTTCTTGGTTATGAATACAGAGTGAAAGACTACCAGATTTGGAATCTAAAAATGAAGAAGGTGCGAATTTCACGTCATGTCACTTTTGATGAGTCGGCTATGTTGAAAGAGAATTTTGGCTCATCGGGTATTCCGGGTTTGATTCATGATGAATCAAAGGAGAAGCAGGTTATTACCGCATTTCATCCAAGGAGTGGAGAGAGTAGAGTAGTTGGAGATGCTTGTGGAGAAGAAGCGGTTGATGAACATCACATAGTCCACATGGTTCCTCTAGTAGTGTTGGTGATGTACATGAGTCTAGAGAGGATTAGACTCAATGTGGAGCTAAAACGAGTCCGGATAATGGTATTGCTACTCAAGTTGGTCCCTGCAAAATAAGACCACCTGAGAGATATAGTGACTGTAACTACCTAATCTTTTGTGATAGGTCGGACTATGACCTTCATGTAGTACAAGATGAATCAATGAACCTTGATGACGTCATGAAGTCGAGTGATAGCCCGAAATGGATTTGTGCCATGGAAGAAGAGATGTAATCATTGATAAAAAAATCAAACTTCAAAGTTAGTTCCACTTCTTAAAGGAAATTGGGCAATCAGGTGCAAATGGATATACAAGGTGAAAGATTATGGAAGGTACAAAGCTAGGCTAGTGGCTAAGTGTTTTGCACAAATCAAGGGAAAGGAGTATGATGAGATATTTGCACCGGTTGTGTACTATACTTCTATCCGGATATTACTAGCCATTGTTGTTGTTCACGACTTGGAATTGGAGCAACTTGATGTGAAAACTGCCTTCTTACATGGTGATTTGGATGAAGACATTTACATGGAGCAATCACAATGTTTTAAGGTAAATGATAAGTCAAATTTGGTGTGCAAGTTGAAGAAATCACTATACAGGTTGAAGCAATCACCTCGACATTGGTACAAGAGGTTTGATCATTTGATGTTTGAAAGTAGCTTACATCAAAGCATCAAAGATGCTTGTGTATATTTCAAGAAGTTGGGAAATGATTATTGGGTGTATTTGCTCTTATACGTGGACGATATGTTCATAGCTTCAAAGGACAAAATGAAAATCAACAAGCTAAAAGTGAGATTGAAAGCAGAGTTCGAAATAAAAGACCTTAGTGAAGCTAAGAAAATTTTGGGCATGGAAATTGAAAGAGACCAAAAGCGTTTTGAGTTAAGGCTAACTCAAAAGGAGTACACAAAAAAAGTGCTTTGCCAGTTTAGCTTGTTGAACGCAAATGCATATAACACACCTTTACCTTTGCATGTAAGGCTTTCAAGTCAAGGATCGCCAATCTAAGAAAAGGACAAGGTCTATATGGCAATGGTGCCATATGCAAGTGCGGTTGGTAGTTTAATGTATGCAGTGGTGTGTACAAGGCCCAATATTGCAAATGTCGTCAGGGTGGTAAGCCGGTTCATGGCTAATCCAAGGAAATCACATTGGGAAGCGGTGAAGCTTATTTTGAGATACTTGAAAGGAACAACATCTCATGGACTTTTTTGGGGGGTAGTAAAAAGAAGAGTTGCAATTCGACTGGTTATTGCAATTCAAACTATGCTGGTGATAGGGATCAGAGAAAGTCAACTTTCAGATATGTTTTCACACTTGGTGGCATGACCATAAGTTAGAGAGCGAGATTTAAAACTGTAGTTACTTTATCCACTATGGACGCGGAGTTGATAGACGTGGTGTAGGCGGCAAAGAAGGGACTCTATTTGAAGCGACTGTTGTGTGACTTTGGGTATGAACACGATATCATCGATGTTTATTGTGATGCCAAAGTGTTATCCATTTGACGAAGAATCTGGCGTTGAGCTCACGGGCTAAGCACATAGAGGTGAGGGAGTCATTCTTGGTAGCCATGGATGAAGATAAGCATGCATATCTTCGAAAAGTATGCACAAATGATAATGCAGCAGATATGCTCACGAAGTCGTTGTCAGTTGGGAAGTTCGAGCATTGCTCGAACTTGATTCGCTTGGAGATGTGCTAGGTGGCACATGTGAGAGAGAAGTTGTTTGATGTGGAAGAGTATTGGCGTGAGATTGTGGTTCCACTTTCGTGGTAAGTGATAGTTTACACTCCTTAGCTCTTTAGTCTTTGGTTGAAACGATTTTGGAGTTGGGTTCTTTCAACACTTTATTAGCGGGTGTGGACTTTTCCTGAACTCGTTGATGGAGTGCAATGTGGGGTGGCTTTGTCGGAACTCATTGGGAAAACATTCAAGCTTGCTGAAGGTAGATATGGTGATAGTTGGAGCTATCGGTTACGAGTGATGGTATGTGTAACATTAGTTCATGGAGTTGGAAATATGTGATTTTGCATCAAGGTGGAGTGTTAAATTTGATGATGCTAAATCACATTAAAAGAAATGATTTTTTTTAAAGGGAAGAAAGAGAAAATACAACTTTCCCTAATTAATGAGATTTGATTATATATTTATTTCCCTCTTTCGATGACATATTTAATAAGATCTTTTGCAATATATATATATATATATATATATATATATATATATAAACTTTGATGTCAAGTTTATTTGAATTGGGAGCAAAGTAAACTTAAGTATGAAGTAATTGGTCTTATAAAAGGAGCCTAAAAGAGAGACTTAAAGGCATCCAATTATCTCTCAATCAAGTTTTAGGATCTCTAACCTAAATCTATTTTCTTCAATTCTTATCTCCATAAATCAAATTCTTGAGTGAATTGAGTAACCATGTAATCAATCTCTCTTGTATAGTTCTATTGGTATTAATAAAACCTCTCTCTCTCTCTCTCAAGTGGACCGTGACGCACACTAACAAATTTTTAGTGGAATCACTATAAGTCTTGATGTGATTCACTAATCATTATTTTCTCTCTTATTATTGTTTGTTTTAGTGTTGTGATCGGTTTTTGTGTGTTTGAGATTGGTTTTGATAATAGATCCAGTTGTTTGTACACTATCCATCACGAATTAACTCGTTTCCGTATTGCTTTGGGGAAAGGTTGAGTGGTCTTGATCAAGATATTTTTCCAACAGGTAAAGCATTGATGGTTGTAAACAGTAAGGTGCACTACGATGTGACCATAGAGAAACAAGCGAGGGAAATTGAATTTATCCATATGTTTTAGACCAAACAATTTTCTATGATGTTGGTGAAAATTGATCAACTGGTGCATTCATAGCCGTTGATGGAGAATCTGGAAGACATTCAAATTTGTAAATGGATAGGTAAATGTATTTATTTTTTATCATTAGTTATTTTTATTGTAACCAACAATCTACAAATATATAGCTGATTCATATAACTCTTTTGTTCTACATGCAGTGATAGATAATAAAAGAAATAATGTTGTAACTTTCTCTAACATAATTTGGCCTTTTCAATAAGGCAAGACTTATGGATATTCGATTTAACCCAAACAATATTTGTCAAATTTGCGGCTTTGTGTATCCCGATTCTATGGTTTTCTATCTAGAACATGCATTTAGCGTAGGAAATGATGACGCCTACTTTTATTTAAAATTTACTATATT